>CM073730.1:141161388-142613055 GCA_037113605.1 Calophaca sinica
TCATATCATCAACATATAAAGAGAGTATAATACGACCATGATAAGTGTTCTTCAGAAACAAAGCAGAATCATGATCACTAGAATGGAAGCCAAGAGATTGGAGAACTTCTCAAATCAAGCCCGTGGAGCTTGTTTGAGACCATAGAGGGCCTTTTTTAACTTACGCACCTCCCCCAAATTATGAGAAACACTTGGTAGAGGTATCATGTAAACCTCCACTTGAAGATCACCATTTAAGAATACATTTTTAACATCCATCTGAGAAATATGCCACTGACGAATAGATGCAACTGCAATAAGGGTGTGAATAGTAGTCATCTTGGCAATTGGAGCAAAAGTTTCTTCCTAATCTATACCATATTTTTGTGAGAATCCCTTAGCAACAAGACGAGCTTTGTAACGCTCAACTGACCATCAGACTTGGTTTTGATCTTGTATACCCAACGAGATCCAATAGCATGTTTTCCTAATGGGAGATGTACCAGGTCCCAAGTATCTGTCTTGTGTAAAGCAGAAAGCTCATATGCCATAGCATGCTGCCAAAAGGGATCAAGAATAGCCTCTTTGTAGGAAGAGGGCTCAGACAAACTGTGAATAAAGGTTAGGAAAGAAGCAAAAGAAGTGGAATTAGTGGAGTAAACAAAATTTGGTAATTGAGTGAACTTACGAACACGTGGAGGATAGCGAAGAGGAGAAAAAGGATCAGCAATCGTAGGAGGTTCTTAGGAAGCCGTGGGGACAGATGGAGCATCTGGATCTGTAGAAGGACTAGTGTCAACCCTGCAATTCTCAACATCAGAGTCAGTGGAACTATTAATATCCATGGCAAAAGGATCAATATGGATGAGTTCAGACCTGCTAGGACTATGAGAATCAGAGGAAAGAGAAAAAAATGGTATGTGCTCAAGAAACACAACATGACGGGAAACATAAAGTTTTTGACTTATAGGGTCATAACAACAATAACCCTTTTGACCATCTCCATAACCAAGAAAAACATATATTGCAGAACGAGAAGATAATTTATTACGTTCTACATGTGGACGAAGAACAAAACAGGTGGAACCAAAGACCTTCAAGGATGAGTAATCAGGAACACAACCATACAACTTTTCAAAGGGAGACAAACCTGAGGTAACAGAGGATGGAATTCTATTAATAGCATGGACATCAGTAAGAACAACTTCACCCCAAAACTCACTTGGAATTGAAGCAGACAACAAAAGGGAACGAGCAGTTTCAACAATATTGCGATGTTTCCTTTCAGCAACTCCATTTTGTTCAGGAGTGTCAGTGCAAGAAGTCTGGTGAAAAGTACCATCAAAAGCTAGTAACTCAGATAATTTATTAGAGGTATATTCACCACCTAGATCACATCGAAAGCACTTGATAACAGCATTATATTGAGTTTTAACTAAAGCACAAACATATGATAAACGCCAAAGAACTCAGAACGATGTTTCATAAGATAAACCCAACAATAACAAGTATAATCATCAATAAACGAGACATAATATCTAGATCCACCTTTGGTAAGAATAGGTGATAGACCACATACATCAGAATGAACTAAGTCAAATGGTGCACACGAAATGGAAACACTTTTGCTGAAAGGCGCTAAAAGGAAAAACAGAAAATTTAGCAAGTTTGCAACCACAACAATCAGAAATATCATGAGGTTTCAATTTTCTTAAAGCTCCTGTAGAAACTAAGTATTTTAAACGAGGAGAGGAAACATGACCAAGACGAGAGTGCCATAAATAAAAATTAGAAAAGGATGAACTCAACCGAAAGGATGATAGGTCAACACTAGAAGCTGCAACATCTGGAACTTTCAACTCATCCAAAATATAAAATCTCCCTTGCTTACGGCCTATCCCAATCATCCTCTTAGATTGCGGATCCTGCACATAACAAGCATTGAAAGTAATAAATATCGAGAAACCAGAATCAAACAATTGACCAATAGAGACAAGATTCATAGTGAGAGACCCTCCCTTTCTTTTCTTTTCCTTTCCTCTATCTTTCTTTTATACACCAAACATACCCTTAATGTTATTCTCTCTCCAAAAAAAAATGTGTTTTTCTTTCCTTTGCATGAGTCTATTTGTTATTACACTAAACAATTATCTCATTTTCTACTCATTCATGGTGTATTAATAGTGTAATATTTATTTTATCGATAAATAAAAAATAAAATGTGTGAAAATAAAAAAATATTATTTTTTTTACAAACTATTAATAATAATAAAAAATGATGTTAAGATTGAAACATAAATCAATTAATTTGTGATGAAGAAATGTTGCACAAGCACATTGACGTAACTCTCATTTTTAATAAAGGACATCATTGTCATTTTTCTCATTTTGCACTTGTTTCCGGTGTTTTCTTCCCAAATTGGGGGGATTGGATTTTGTTGTAGGGCCCACAAGTTTTTTTTCTTTTTCTTCGTGGTCAACAACTATCCAAAGATGGAAAAATTATTGAAAAACGTGTTTTCTTTTCCCTTTTTCTTTTCTTCTCACTTTCATGGATTCCAAACACACTGTAAATGATGATGAACTCTATCAGAAGACATCCCATAGGAAAAGATATTGCTTGAAAAATGATGTTAATTCTAATATTTTTGTTTTTTTCTTACTTATATCATGTTTTTATTTTTACAGCTTGGACTTGGACACGAAGAATGTTATAGAAGATTGATGTTAATGACAAGCATGGAGAATTGTGTATTTTCTTGGATTTTTATTATTGAATTCGAGGTGATTGTTACTGATTTGTATTTCTTGGATTTGATTTATAATCAAAGAGTCTTGATTATATAGTTATTCTAGTGTTTCCTAAATTTAAAACACTGAAAATTTTATTTGTGCAAGTACCCAGAGTTAAGTAATTGCGATTTAAATGTATAAACAAAAAAGTAGGCTAAAGAAAAAAGTGTTGACTAGAGAAAAAGGTTGCACTTAAACAAATGTGGTCTAAACGTGTAGGCAACAATTATCCAAGTGTACAACACTTAACAATGTGTTGCCTAAAATATAAGGCAACATTTCTATAATTGTTGCTTACTCGTACAGGCAACATTTATTTACTCGTTGCCTTAAACTAATCAAGAAAACCGTGGCCGCAAAATAGCTCACTAAACCATGGCCTCTTTCCATAGTTCAAGCAATGGTTTTCGTATTTTGTGGGATAAAGTGCAAAATCCTTTGCCTATTAGAATAGGCAACGCCACATACTCCACATTTATAAAATCGTGGCCAAACCGTGGCCTAAAGTTTAGGCAACAGTTTTCTCGTTTTCAACCACGGTTTTTTGTTGTTGCCTAAACGGATTTTTGTTGTAGTGATCCTACTTAAATTTGTTTAACTTACGTATAGCAGTGTTTATTATGCCATTTAAAAAATGGCTAAAATACAGTTTTAATCCCTCAACTTTTTCACTTTGGCTAAAATAGTCCCCCAATTATTTTTTTGGCTATTATAGTCCCCATAGAATTCTGAAGTTGCAAAAATGGTCCCTCTGTTGAGTCACCATTTAAACACAGACATCTTGATGCAAAATACCTTTTAACATCTGCTTTTGGCTTTCTCTTAGCTTCAGCAGAAGCTATAGTAAAAAGCCTTGGGAAGAACTTTGCCTCTTGCGACATGACTCTGCCGTTTTTGGCCTGAATTCAAGTCTTTGCATAGCAAGCAGAAGTCACGTAGATCCTAAAACCAGAGGAAACAACAGGCAAGCTGTTGCAAATGTAGATCTGGAAATGCAATTTGAAACTTTTTAGATCTATGTCAGATCCGATTTAGTTGATGTTCTCCTTGTCAGATCTGAGTGACCCACCACCACACCCTTCTCATCTGTAACCTCTCCAACCGTCGTGGCCAGCAGTGCCTCCTCTCTCCGGTCATCATCCTTCATCCCAAAACAGAGGAAGGCTCCTTCAAAAACAGAGGAGGGCTCCTTCTCCACTGTGATCGGTCTCTTTTCCGCCTCATCTTCCCTGTGATCGGCTTCTTTCCCTCCTCATTCTCTCACCACTCAACTTAGAATTTCACATCTAACTCCATCTTCTCTACGATCTGGTTCACCACTCAGCTTGGGTTTGGTTTATTTTGGCACAACTGGGTTTGGTTTATTATTGCATTAAACTAATTTATAAAATATAATATATAATTTAAATATAATAAATAATAATAATCAGCACCAGCCTTTAAAAAAAACCAAGCGTTAGTTTTTAAACAGTGACTTTAACAGAGGGACCATTTTTGCAACTTCAAAATTTTACGGGGACTAAAATAGCCAAAAAAATAATTGGGGGACTATTTTAGCCAAAGTGAAAAAGTTGACGGACTAAAACTACATTTTAGCTAATTTGAAGATCGATTTTTTTTTTTATAGGCCAACTGGTTAGTGGTTAGTGTTTAGTTGTTAGAGGGGAAGGGGAGATGTTCGAACCCCTATGCTCCAACATATATCACCTTCGGTGTCCCTTGCTCAACCAAGTGAGCTACCAACGTGGGACGAAGACCGATTTGATATACAACGCTTGATACACTACCACACGTTATATTCCCTTTTCCATTTTCTTTATTGCAGCTAATCAATCAATAATCAATACTCAATCAATAATATATACAATTAGGAATAGACCTAATTGAATGCTCTTCCAAGTGTCAATCTCTCAAGAAAACCTCATTTATTTTTGTTCAATGTGTCATCCTACTAAGCAACTCTCAATGAATGCTATCACACGTGTCATCCTATTTTGGAAAATCTCTGCCATGTGTCAACCATCATATCACTTACATGTAAATATGATTAAACTACACAATTTATTATACATTCAATACATTAATTTTATAATAAAATTTGCAATAACATTATTTTTAACTAATCTATTGATATAATATAGTTTACTTATTTTTACGTGTTATTATATAGTAACTAATTCATAAAAAATGCAAATAATTTAGTTTTTAAATGTTTAGCTGAAGGACGCAATATAAAATTATGAATTATGTAAATTTCTTATGTGATTTAATTATTTTTGAACTAAACATTATATATGTCAGGTTATTGTTTGGTTACCAAGAGTAAAAGAAAAATACAGTAATATTTATTCATTCTAAAATTATAGATTGTTACTATATTGTTGTGGTTTCTCAGATAAATAAAAAAGCAAAAATTGGATATCCCACAATTGAAATTAAACCTTAGTATATACATTTACATCCTGATAAAAAAAAATAAAAGCGAGATGTATATATCTTGCTATATATGGAATATTCACACAAATCAAATAATAAGTTTCCATGTTCATTTTCATATTAAAAAAAAATTCAAATCGAAATATGTATATGATCATAAAACGAATTGATTGTAATTGCTTAAAAATAATAACTCCATTACTCAAAAAAATGAAAATAATAACTCCAATTTCAACTTGCAACATTTCCTTTATTACAATTACACCAATACATGAATGCTGCGTTTCAAAAAATTTCGCCAAAGTAGCTTGTTCAGGTGGCTGCATTGGTAGGCGATACGTAAATTCCATCATAAATCCTATCTCAAGTTGGTGGTTCTCCCTAGCTCTACACGGGGGTGAGCCTCTTCCGATCTAAACTTCGATTTAGTCAAAAAAAAATAAAAATAAAAAATTCCCATTGCATTCCAAGTATAATCATTAATGTATTTCAAAATATGACCTTTATTGATTGATAGTATTCAATTCAATCTCCGTTAATTTGATTTTATTTCGGTAAAGTATAAAATTCAAATCACTCTCTCTGGTATTTTTTGTCCAGTCACTCTCTCTGGCATGTCAATTACCCCTGCAAATGCTCTCCTTCTACTCTCTCTATCTCTCTCTCATCAAATGAGTTCATTCTGCAAGCAGCTCAATGTCTCGGTGGCCCTCTCAGAAGCCACCACCCCCTCACTCCATCATGTTCAATGCTTCACCGACGCTACGGGTCACCTTCTGGAATCTGGTACCCATTTCTATTTCTCATTTGTAACCACTCCTCTAATTAAATTAGACGTTTACATTTCTCTCCTTGCTTGATCCTTTTGCTAATTGATAGATTTGTTTTGACTCTTGTGTTTTTTCCGTATTTTTGTTCCCCGTGTACTGTCACTAATTAATTTCATAAAAAAATATTTTTCTTTAGAATCGTCACCATCATGTATTGTATTTATCTGTGAAATGCTTGCAGTGCTTGACGTGTCAACCGAGGGGAATCGGACATGTGAAGATCTCGCTAAGCTCTGTGTTTACTGTCCTAATCTTCAGTGCCTCTTGGTATGATTTTCTTTTTGACATTGTTGTATCATGTTTTCTATGGTGATTCAATTTTAAATTGAAAGTTGTGTTGTCAAAGTAGACCTTCCATCATGTTTACCACAAGTGTTGGGGCTTGGGAATAAAATCTAAATGTTATTGCATTATTATATGGTGATCGAGTCTTTCAACTCATACCACTAAACTTCTTAGGACCATCATTGTTAAAACAAGATAGAAAATTATGTCGAATAATGCCTCTTTCTCTGGCGGAGGTTCTGGTCAAAGGTGCCAACAATATTGGGAATTCTCGAAATTTGAAATTCTATTGTGCTTATTGTTGTCAGAGAGGAAGTATGAATTGGAGGAAGAGTAGATTCATGATTTGTTTGGCTCATTAGATAATACGCTTCACTTAAAATTGCTGCGAGATTTTATTCTGATGTTCTCTTTTATAAATTTTTATACTCCATTCACTTTTAGATGTGAAACTTGAGTTTAACTAATTGTTTCAAATATTTTATTGTGGAAGGCTAGCGCTGGTACACAAAAGAGTAGATATATAAATCTTGGTTTTTTTTTTTTTTTGGTGAAATATAAATCTTGGTTTATTAATACTTAGAAAAATCATGATATTATTTGTCTTTCTTATTTGGCACTTAATAGCTATAATAAAGTATATTTCAATGTGTGATTTCTCTGTGGTTTTATGGACACTCGAGGATCCTATAGAGTAATTCCAGCAAACATTTTAGATATGTTATGTAGTGATTGAGCATTGATTTCAAATTGTTAAGCAGTGATCTCAATCTTCTGAATATGTTGATCATATCCCATTGTATGACATTCTGATATTCTGATATTAACATCAGTATGCATTCTCCTTTTCTAGATTCATAGCATGCTATGGTTAAGATACTTTCAAATAATTAATTTACTTAAGTTATATGTGGACATTTGTGAACTCAATAGGCAGCGAATTTTATTATAGCTTCAAACGTTGGTTTTTTATTGTAGGAATTTGCTGAACTATCAGCCTTATTCTGAAATGCTTTCAAAGTCAAAGACAGGATGAAACAAGAAAGGTACAGTTGTTATTTATAGACACCTATGACTGTTGCAGTTTTTTTCTCTAAGTGTTATGGATAGATTAGTCTTTGAAGATTGTCCAACAATAAAGCATGATATTCATTTTACTTTATATTATTAGTCTCTGAGTTTTGTGCCCACTTCATTTCAGTTTGGCCTTGGCCAACTGAAATATTTTTATAAGTTAAACATTTGTATCATTGATACTTATCTGAATTGTGCTTGTGCATTTCTTAGGAGCTAGAACAAATCAAAGGCTTTCTAAAGGATGAAGATGGTTGTTAAGCATGATGCTAGAAGAAATTTAAACATAAGCATGTTTCAGTTGTCAGTAATGACAGCTTACATTGGTATTGCCATTTTAGATATTTCGTTTCATTACATTTTCGTATTTAATATAAGGTGTTCAAATCCTATGTTTTGTGAAAAGCTGTCATGCCTATTTATTTCAGGAAATTCTCACTGAGCAATAAATTGGTGATGGTGCAATGTTAGCGTATTTCATACACTACTTTTTAAGGCAAGTGCACCAATCGCAACCAGTAATATAGTAATGAATAGAGTATTGTCTCCACAGGGATTATGATGGTTATCAATAAGAATAAGTGTGTAATTACTTTAAACGAAAATGATTTGGATATTTTGATTGTAATTGTAATTTTGAACAAGTTAAAGTAAAAATAGAATTGACTTGGTTGGTTGAAAACGACTAGGATTTGAATCCTCTTGTACTTGCTCTTATGTAACTAGTTCATCATTAACTTAAGTAATTTCATATAAATTGAAGTTCGAATCAATTGAATTAGCTTAAGGACAATCCCTTGCCTCATAAACCCTTTATTCTAGCCACAATCCCTAATCCCTTAGGTGATTAATGATTAGACTAAGCAATAAGATCCATGATTCATTAGAACACATAACCACAAGTTATATTCCTATAATCATCATGATTATGATTACTAATCTCAGTTCAAGTTCATTCATCCTATTTTCCAATAAAGATGAAAAACCCAAAATCAATGCAATAGTGATCAAGTATTGAAAAGCATGAAGTATAGAGATTAGAAACTCAATTTACATAACATAAACTTGTATTAATATAAGAGAACTAACTACATAAAAGTTTGTACATGATTCATCTCATCCTAATCTAAGGTATTTAGCTACTCATGGTAGTAAAAGAAGAAAACAAACATATGGAAGAAAACAACTCCATTGATGATCCAAACCTTGTTCCCAAGAATGAATCCTCCTTGAAGATGAAGAACAATGGAACCCTAGCACTCCTAATCTTTCTCTTCAGTGTTTTTGATGTTAGAAAAGATCCAAGATGAATAAAAAGTGAACAAATATCTAATTATACATATTCTGCAGAAGACCGCGCGCTGTCGCGCGCAGCTTTAGGCAAAGGTAAATGCGCTGTCACAAGACCGAGGCGGCTTCCAGATTTGTAATCGATGCGGCGTCGCCGCAGATTCTTCCTCGATCAGTCGCGCCACGCCGCATGAAGACAGAGCCAATTTACATAAATGCGCCACACGCCGCATTCCTTTACTTGTAAATGCGCGTCACGCGCATACTCAATAACTTGGCTTTTTTTTCGCATTTTTGGCTGCCTTCGAATCTTATGCTCTCACGAATCATCTTCTTTGCCTTTAATTGAATTCTTGAGAGTGTCTTCTTTTGGTTTTGTTTCCATTCCTAGCAATTCAAGTGCAATATACATGAGAATAATGTAAGAGTTAAAACATACAATCAAACAACCAAGTGTAAAGAATTCCAAAGTTTAAGCTCAATATATATTCAACTCTCTCAATTCCTCATGTATTTAATTCAATTAATCACTCTAAATTAACATAAGATGAAAACTTATCACAACCCCAACTTGGCAATTTGCTTGTCCTCAAGCAAAAATTAAATTAAAAACATGGGTCAAAAATGAAATTAATGGATGTATTTTCACTCTCCACCATAAACACATGCTCAATCAACTTTCTTTTTAATCACACTTGTCAAAGGTGACAATTCATGCCTTCTTATATCACTTGCTTTCTCAATTCCAAATTCTCCCAAATGAACAAATCAAGCAACATAACGCATACAATTATCAATTATGCTCAACTTATCAGACTTTCCTCACAAATGATATTTCACTTTCACTCAGGTGTCATTGGGATCGTTCTCTCAATCACATCATACGCAACACTCTACCATAGGCTTGACCAAGTTCTAAAGAATTAAATACAATGCAATGTAATACACATTTAAAAGGCCTTTAAGGTTGTAATGGGGCTTAGGGAAGTAAGGTGAATTATTTGGATAGTAGGCTCATAATCTTGGAGTAAGAAATAAACCACTTCACGACATTGATATCAAACCCTTGTATTCATTCACACAAATCTCCCCCAATACAATTGATTAAGAACAATAGGTAATATTTACACATTAATGATTTTTTTTTTTTTAACATAACAATGAACAAGTCCAAATTCTAAACAAAATTGAACAATTTAAGTCCTTGTACATCCACCCCAAACTTAAAATCTTTGCTTGTCCTCAAGCAACCCCAAACTTAATCAAATGCTAAGACATGTTGTAATATGGCCTACTGAACTCCAAGTAAGTAGGGACAATTGAGATTCTGGTCTTAGGCTTGCAATGAAGGTAGATCGCAAATAATGGACAATTAGGCTCAAACGGGCTAACAAAGGATTAAATGAATTAGGTGGTGAATTTAGGCTCTAGGTATTAGAAAAAATATTGCCTCAATATGTGTAAACATGCAAGTATAAAATCCTAAGAACGAGGTCAAATTCTGAAGACTGTCACATATAACGGAAGCACACAAGAAGAAAAAGTTCTGTTTGGCACAAAATTCTCACTGGTTAGAGAGGAAATTAAGCACAAACGAATCTTGCAGTTAAATGTTACTTAACATGCTTCAAAGGGTTATTTGTGAACTTTTTGATCAAAAAGAGGCATGCAAAGTCACAATCCAATTGTGTATCCATTACAATTCATAAGCATGCATATCATGGGGATTCTGAAAATAACAAACCAGAATTCCACTTATCAAATCAACATCTCAACTCAAAAATTCATTTAACACAAGGTACAAGAAAAGGAAATTAGAGTTTCCCAAAAAACAATCAGTACAAAATACATTGAATATTGATATTTAAACATTGAATATTGCTATTTAAACAGAAAAATAAAAGAAAACAAAAGATAAAAGTAGAAAACTAAAACGGTGAGCCATGGGACTCAACCACTGAGTGAAATGATGGGGCGGGCCGCCCGACGCCATCGCTGAAAGAAATTAGGAGTCGGCTCAAGGCCCCGCCTCATCATCGTGGTAAGGCTCTGGAAAATGTCGGCGCCCATATTCACGAATCGCCACTTTGGTAAGCACCAATGGCTCAGAATAGCTGCATCCCTCGCCTTTGAGCTCGTGCTTCTTCCTGTTGCTCTAAGGCCATACTCTACCTAACTCCCAATCCTCCGGACATCACCGATAATCTCTCAAAATCAGCCATCGAAGGGTAATTTTGAACCTGAGGATCTACAAACATATTCGGGCCTCCCCATTTCCTCAGGTTCTTGGTGATCTTCTTTGAGGAGGTTGAGGTGGCTGGTCAAGTGGGATTGAATTCCTCCGAATCCAATCACCCGTTATGAGGGTCCCAGGATGTATTGGATTTTCTTTAATTTCCTTACTTGGGATCTTCACACTGCCCTTTCACATAGGAGCTGAATGAGAGAGGCGTGCCTCGACCAAGATCTGGTTACCTTTTCATGAGTGCATTGTGTAAATTGTGAGCTAAAATTTGGCCCACATTTACTGGCTCACCATTCATGATGGCATATACCAGGGTAGCCCTATATGAAGTCAACTCGACACATTGGCGCAAGGAGGAAAGTATGAAGTACAAATAAGCCCCATGCCTTTGCGGTGGGAGTCAAATTCGCCCTTCTATTTTTCTGGGCGACCCATCTTGGTTCCTCACCCAATCTTGTCCCGGTCTGATTAATAAATGCCGAATGGCCTGTTGATCAGCTCCGTCCAAGACACCTCTGGCTTGATAGCCACAATTTTCAACATCAGGCAAATCAAACAGCTGGTTGATTGTATGGGGATCATATGGAATTGTGTTCCCCCTTACATAACTCACATATCTAGCATTGCCAGCAGGGATGTCACCATCTCCACTCTGATAAGCATTTGCAAAAAATTCCATTGCTAGCTTTTTGCTAGCTATCTTGGGAAAAGAGGTAAAAGCTTCCCAATGTCTTTGCCCAATGTTATGTTGGATCTCCATGAAATCATTGGCACTTAGCTGAAATGCCTTCTCCCTCACAAATTCCTTGTTTGTAAGAATTGAGGCATAACGGTCTTGGCACGCCAAAGATCTGAACAAGTGGGAATCAAAACTTCCACAAGAAGAAGAGACAGTTTGCTTCTTGCGTTTCTCTGGATTACGAGCCATAGTTCCCTGCACATAGAACGAAGATTTGTGCAAAAATTGTTTTCTATGTTAGTACCAACACAAACATCTTAAAATTCTATGAGCATTATCACTTCACCACTATGGTTTTCCAACAAAGAGATTACCAATGCAATTCATATTTTCATATTAAAACTCTTGCAAAAGTTGACAATCTCAATGGTTTTTGATACAAAAAAAAAAAAAAAATTTCTTATGCACTAAATTGCAATTAGACAAACCTTTGGTCATCTAATAATTTTCACAATTATTTGATTGAGGACAACCAAATTTTGTCATTTGAAACAATGTATGGCATAAACATGAAGTATGGCTTAGCTCATTATCAAGTTCTATTCCCTATACTCTCGTAAGCATTTTATCAAACACATTGTGTGCACACAAAAGCATCTAACAAACCAACAATGGCTTCATCATGCAAAACTTCCCAAAATAAGAAAAATTCAAGGCTTCACAGCTCAATCACATAAGAAATAAACAGCTCACAACAACAACATCAAATTTCAAGCAAGAACTTCAAATTTTCGACAACTTTCTTCATGGAGATGAAGGCAAACGAAAAATTAGAAAAAGGAAGTCATGAAATCACTTACTTGAGGATGAATGATGTATGAAGTGAAGAAAATGTGAAGATTAATCTCTCTATGCAAGTTGAGCTTGAGTGGTGGTAAAGTTTTTAGAGTTAGGGTTGGTTAAGACATGATTTTTGAGTGAGTGAAATGAGGAGCTGCGCGAGCATCTCCGTTTATTAAGCCAGGTTGCGCGTCGCGCGCAACCAATCATGTGTATTTGCGCGTTACGCGCATAGGTCACAGAAGCTAAAATCAAAAAATGCGCGTCGCGCGCAAAAATTCAAGTGTAAATGCGCGTCACGCGCACTACTAACAGAGGCAAAATTAAAAAAAATGCGCGTCATGCGCACTACTTGCGCGTCGCGCGCATCAGCTGCCCTGTTCCAAGTTCACTCATCAGGTGCTATGCGCGTCGCGCGCAGATTACGCAGTGCAAATGCGCGTCACGCGCATGGGTCACAGAGGCAAAATTCAAAAAAATGCGCGTCATGCGCACTACTTGCGCGTCACGCGCATCACCTGCAGCAATTTTTTTTTTTTTAGGGCAAACTTGTTGCCATGGGTGCTTCTTTAACGTCACTAGCTTGACGCTTGGTCATTTTATGGATCCTGCAAAACGAGGGCTACTCTTGCCCTGGAGACTTCTCCTCCAAAGAATGGCTTCAATCTTTGCCCATTAACTTTGAAAGTTCTTGTGGAGCCGGGATCTTCTAATTCCACTGCTCCATGTGGAAAAACTTCTCTGATTACAAATGGTCCCAACCACTTGGACTTCAACTTGCCTGGGAAAAGTTTCAGCATTGAATTGAAGAGTAGAACTTGTCGGCCTGGCTGGAAATCTCTTCTCACCAAATGCTTGTCATGATAAGCCTTGGTTCTTTGTTTGTAAATGGTTGCATTCTCATAAGCCATCAACCTCATTTCGTCCAAATTTCATTCAATTTCAAAGAACCGCTTTTGTCCACCAATTTGGAATCAAAATTCAGAAATTTTATGGCCCAAAATGCCTTGTGTTCCAACTCCAATGGTAAGTGGCATGACTTCCCATAAACCGGTGATAAGGAGAGAACCCTAATGGCGTTTTGAATGCTTGTCCCAGAGGCCCACAAAGCATCGTCAAGCTTCTTTGACCAATCCTTCCTTGAAGCACTAACTGCTTTCTCCAAAATCTTCTTTATCTCCCTATTGGAAACTTCACTTGCCCACTAGTTTGTGGGTGATAGGGAGTGGCAACCTTATGCTTTACATCATACTTGTTCAAAGAATGTCTCCAAGTACTTGTTGCAAAAATGCGTGCCCCCATCACTTATGAGCACTCTAGGCACTCCAAATCTGGAAAATATGTTTTTCTTCAAAAAATTGACCATTGTTTGGGAATCATTGGCTACAGCTGCACATGCCTCAACCCATTTGGTGACGTAGTCAACACACACCAAAATGTATAAATTGGAATAAGATGATGGGAAAGGCCCCATGAAATCAATACCCCAACAATCAAATGGTTCAATTTCCAGAATGCTATTGAGGGGCATCTCATTTTTCCTGGAAATGCTTCCTGTGCACTGGCACTTATCACATCGCTTAACATATTCATGACAATCTTTGAAAAGCGTTGGCCAAAAGAACCCACTTTGTAACACCTTGGCTGCAGTTCTTTCTCCACCATAATGACCTCCATACGGTGAATCATGACAATGTTTCATTATACTTTGTGCCTCCTCGGATGTGACACACCTTCTCAATAACCCATCAGGGCCCAGTTTAAACAAAAATGGATCATCCCAAATGTAGAAATTTGCATCTTTGAAGAGTTTCTTCTTCACGCCGCCAAGTATAATCCTCTGGTATCACACTTGTTGCCTTAAAGTTAGCCATATCAAGAAACCATGGCCTCTCGGATACCATCAACAAGTGCTCATCAGAAATTCTTCGTTAATCTCTTTCTCCTTAATCACATTTCAGAATTTTCCAGCCTTGATAAGTGGTCACTACCACATTCTCACTTCCTTTCTTGTCTTTTATTTCCAAATCAAACTCCTGCAAAGAACAATATCCATCTAAGGCACGAGGCTTAGAATCAACTTTAGTGAGCGGTATTTGATGGCAGAATGATCAGTATAGACAATGACTTTCGATCCAATCAAGTAAGATCGAAATTTCTCCAAAGCAAATACTATAGCTAGCAATTATTTTTCAGTGGTGGCATAATTCACCTGATTCTCATTCAAGACCTTGCTAGCATAATAAATAGCATGAAAGAATTTTTCTGTTCTTTGTCCCAAAACAGCCCCGACTGCATAATCACTTGCATCGCACATGAGTTCAAATGGTAAACTCCAGTCGGGAGCTACTATAATCGGAGAGGAAACCAGCTTTCCTTTCAACACATTAAAAGCATTCAAACAGTCTTGATCAAACTTAAAATCAGAATCTTTAACTAGGAGATTGCACATTGGCTTTGCAATCTTTGAGAAGTCCTTAATAAATCTTCGATAAAAGCCCGCATGACCTAAGAAACTCCTCACTCCTTTGACATTCATAGGAGGTGGTAACTTCTCAATTACCTCAATTTTTGCTTGGTCCACTTCCCTTTGCTGAAATTTTATGTCCTAAAACAATCCCTTCTTTAACCATAAAGTGGCATTTCTCCCAATTTAACACTAAATTGGTGTCCACGCACCTCTTAAGAACAGAAGCTAGATTGGATAGACACAGATCATAACATGAGCCAAAAACAGAGAAATCATCCATAAACACTTCAATTGAGCTTTCAATCATGTCAGAGAATATGGAGAGCATGCACCTCTGAAAAGTTGCAGGAGCATTGCATAATCCAAATGGCATCCGGCGGTAAGCAAACACACCAAAAGGACAAGTAAAAGCTGTCTTTTCTTGGTCCTCCGGATTAACTGCAATTTGGTTATACCCGGAATAGCCATCAAGAAAACAATAAAAAGCTTGGCCTGCTAACCTTTCTAACATCTGATCCATGAAAGGCAATGGAAAATGGTCTTTCCTCGTGGCATTATTGAGCTTGCGGTAATCTATGCATATTCTCCATCCGGTTACTGTTCTTGTAGGGATGAGCTCATTCTTTTCATTTTTAACCACCGTCATCCCTCCTTTCTTGGGAACAACTTGCACTGGACTCACCCATGCACTATCCGAAATGGGATAAATCATGCCCGCATCAAGAAGCTTCAAGACTTCTTTTCTGACCACATCCTTCATTGTCGGATTTAATCTCCGTTGAGGTTGCACCACCGGTTTAAATTCTTTCTCCAACAGAATTTTATGCATGCAGAATCTTAGGGCTTATACCTTTCAAGTCGGAAATAGACCAACCTATTGCTGTCTTGTACTCCCTCAACACTCTCATCAATTTTCTTCCTCCAAGTTTGACAATGAGTTGCTCACAATAACTGGACTTTCTTCATCATCATCAAGGAATTTGTACTTCAAGTGGGAGAAGCGGTTTCAACTCAATTTTCTGTTTTCTAGCCGACTCCTCTTTTTTCAATTCTTCTCTTTTCAAATTCACAAATTATTACGTACTTAGTGTCGCTAACTGTCTCACACATTCTCGCTATTTCCTCTTCATCCTCCTCACAAAGATTTTCAATAGCCTGTACTAGTACTTTCTCAAGAGGAGTCAAGGATATTCTTGAGAAAAAGTTTCCTCCACCAAGTAATTGACAGTGTCTACACAGCTACAGGTATCTCTATCAGTTGGATGTTGCATTGCCTCAAACAAATTGAAGGTCACCTTCTCACCATGTACTCTGAGCATTACTTGTCCTTGGTGCACATCCACATGAGCTCTACTGTTGCAAAGAAAGTGGTCTTCCCAAGAGAAGAGGAACTTCTGCATCTTCGTCCATGTCCAGAATAACAAAGTCAGCTGGAAAAATGAACTTATCCACCTTCACCAAGACATCCTCCATAATACCGTAAGGATATTTAATTGATCGGTCTGCTAATTGAAGCGACATCCTGGTAGGCTTCACATCATCTGTCCCCAACTTCTTCAACATAGAAAGTGGCATGAGGTTGATACTTGCTCCTAAGTCACATAATGCCTTCCCAATAGTTATATTCCCTATAGTGCAGGGAATTGTGAAACTACCGGGATCTTTGAGCTTTGGAGGAAGTTTCCGTTGAATTATTGCACTGCATTCCTCAGTTAAGGTGATTTTTTCATCTCTCAATTTTTTCTTCTTTGTGAGAATTTCCTTCATGAACTTGGCATATGTAGGCATTTGCTCAAGAGCCTCAGCAAAAGGTATATTAATCTGCAACCTCTTAAAAATGTCCAGAAATTTTGAATATTGCTCCTCCTTTTCTTTTTTCTTGTTCTCCCTTTGAGGATAAGGAAGTCTCACATATGGAGGAAGAATTTGAGGCTTGTTCCCATCCTTCAAAATTTCAGCTTTTGTTCTTCTGATGATGGAACCTTCATCCACTAATCTAGAACTCTTTTTATCTTCATTTTTCTTTTTCTCACTCTCCTTTTTAACTTCTTCAACATCAATCACCTCATTTTTATTTTTCAACTCCTCATCCAACATCACCTTGTTATTTTCATCATTATATTCAGGGACTAATGGTTCCACTATAGATGGTGTTACCACCTTTCCACTTCTCAGAGTAATAGCATTACAAGACTCATTTTTTGGATTGTCTACAGTATTTGCAGAAAACTTACCCTTGGATTGCTCCGCGAGTTGCTTGGAAAGTTGTCCAATCTGATTTTCAAGATTTTTGATGGATGCATCTTGATTCTTGAAATGAGCTTCATGACTTTGGAGGTTTGTTTGAGTCATCTTCATAAACTGAGTGAGAGCATTCTCTAAGTCAGATTGCTTATCTTTTGATTCTGCTGGTTGCGGAGGCTTGCTTGATTGAGGGGCATCATTTTGCTTCCAAGAAAAGTTGGGATGATTCTTCCACCCTGGATTATAAGTGTTGGAATATGGATTCCCTCCTTGCCTTTGGAAATTTGCCATGTATTTGGCTTCCTCACTAAGCTCACCTTGGGCTTCACATTGCCCATTTTCATGCCCTCCACCACATAAATCACACTTCTTTGCATCGATTACGGCTTTAGCTTGTGCGGTTGAAGAAGATCCTGCTCTTAAATCTTTAAGTTCTTTGGTAAGGGCTTCAAGTTGTTGTGATACTAATTTGTTTTGAGCCAAAATAGCATCACTTGTCTCTAGCGCAAACATGCCCTTTTTGCTTTGTGCTCCTCTATCATGGTGGATAAGATAATCATTTGAGACCATTGCCTCCACTAGTTCTCTTGCTTCTTCAGCCGTCTTTGAATTCATTGAGCCTCCTGCAGAAGCATCAAGCATCATTCTTGTGTTAGGCCTCAACCCATGACAAAACATTTGCATTTGGCACAAGTCATCATAACCATGCCCAGGACATCTCTTCAACAACACCTTGAATCTTTCCCAAGCATCATAGAGGGTTTCACCATCTTTTTGTTCAAAGCTACTCACTTCAGCTCTCCTCTTGACAAACTTGGCAGTGGGGAAAACCAATCCATGAATTTATCCTCTAAGTCATTCCGGTATTAATACTTCCCTGGGGTAATAAACTTAGCCACCCTTTGCCTCTATCCCTCAAAGTAAAAGGGAATAATCTCGGTTTCTTTGCTTCATCAGTAACAGCCGACTTCAAAATTCCACATATTTCAAAGAAATTCACCAAGTCTTGGTTGGGGTCTTCATTTTCACTCGAAAAACTGATTTTGCTTGAGTGCACTCAGGAGAGAAGTCTGGATCTCAAATGCATTGGCCTCTACCGGTTGGTATCCAATAGCCAATCTCTCCCTGTTGTTTCTGCGCCCAAAATCACCAAGAGTACGCCTAGGTGGCGGTTCTGCCATTTCTTCCTCTACCCGAGTATGAGTAGAAGTAGAAGCTTGAGATTGTTGATGTTTTTTCTGCTGCCTTGCCTCCTTAGCCTTCTTCCTATTTGCTTTTGCTGTCTTTTCTATCTACGGATCAAACACCAATTCAGATGTCTGTTTCCCTCGCATACATAACAACTAGAAAGATGATTAAGCACACAACAGCTGTATTTTGAAACAAGATAAAGTATATCCACAATCAACAACTTAAATTGTTCAAAGTAGTAACTCCTTTGCCTTGTTGACAATCAAATCAACAATCCCCGGCAACGGCGCCAAAAACTTGTTAGCGTATTTCATACACTACTTTTTAAGGCAAGTGCACCAATCGCAACCAGTAATATAGTAATGAATAGAGTATCGTCTCCACAGGGATTATGATGGTTATCAATAAGAATAAGTGTGTAATTACTTTAAACGAAAATGATTTGGATATTTTGATTGTAATTGTAACTTTGAACAAGTTAAAGTAAAAATAGAATTGACTTGGTTGGTTGAAAACGACTAGGATTTGAATCCTCTTGTACTTGCTCTTATGTAACTAGTTCATCATTAACTTAAGTAATTTCATATAAATTGAAGTTGAATCAACTGAATTAGCTTAAGGACAATCCCTTGCCTCATAAACCCTTTATTCTAGCCACAATCCCTAATCCCTTAGGTGATTAATGATTAGACTAAGCAATAAGATCCATGATTCATTAGAACACATAACCACAAGTTATATTCCTATAATCATCATGATTATGATTACTAATCTCAGTTCAAGTTCATTCATCCTATTTTCCAATAAAGATGAAAAACCCAAAATCAATGCAATAGTGATCAAGTATTGAAAAGCATGAAGTATAGAGATTAGAAACTCAATTTACATAACATAAACTTGTATTAATATAAGAGAACTAACTACATAAGAGTTTGTACATGATTCATCTCATCCTAATCTAAGGTATTTAGCTACTCATGGTAGTAAAAGAAGAAAACAAACATATGGAAGAAAACAACTCCATTGATGATCCAAACCTTGTTCCCAAGAATGAATCCTCCTTGAAGATGAAGAACAATGGAACCCTAGCACTCCTAATCTTTCTCTTCAGTGTTTTTGATGTTAGAAAAGATCCAAGATGAATAAAAAGTGAACAAATATCTAATTATACAGATTCTCGCAAAGACCGCGCGTGTCGCTGCAGCTTAGGGCAAGCAGGTAAATGCGCCGTCACAAGACCGAGGCGTTTCTTCAGATTTGTAATCGATGCGCGCCGCGCAGATTCTTCTCGATCAAGGCGCCACGCCGCATGAAGACAGAGCCAATTTACATAAATGCGCGTCACGCGCATTCCTTTACTTGTAAATGCGCGTCACGCGCATACTCAATAACTTGGCTTTTTTTTCGCATTTTTGGCTGCCTTCGAATCTTATGCTCTCACGAATCATCTTCTTTGCTTTTAATTGAATTCTTGAGAGTGTCTTCTTTTGGTTTTGTTTCCATTCCTAGCAATTCAAGTGCAATATACATGAGAATAATGTAAGAGTTAAAACATACAATCAAACAACCAAGTGTAAAGAATTCCAAAGTTTAAGCTCAATATATATTCAACTCTCTCAATTCCTCATGTATTTAATTCAATTAATCACTCTAAATTAACATAAGATGAAAACTTATCATGCAACACATCATTCTGAAAAGCAAAGCGTGGAAACTGGCACTTTCACGCTCCCAACTCTTATTTCCCCCAGAGTTCTACCTTTGCAACATGATTTAACACAACAAATGGTTCAAGCTGGCTAGCAATAACAACTTTGTCCAATCTACATGTAGCAATGTGTTTTTCTCTGTATTATCTTATGCCCAGGATGCATTTTTTTTTTGTTCCAAAGTTAGAAATACATGTGATCAAGCTGGAACAAGTCTACACATACGGGAAAATTCAGTGTGGAGGTAGTTCGCGAATTCTATGTGAATGCCTACCTTCCTGCCGGTACGGCCCTGACCTATAAAAGCTATGTGAGGGGAGTGGAAATTGACTTTAGCCCGGGTGCCGTTAGCACCCTGTTGGAGATTCCCCTAGTTTAAGGTTGTTGCTTTATGGAGAGGATGAACCATCCCACTGACCCTACTGTTATGGCAGACGTACTTTGCAGGCCTGGAGGTACTTGGGTTAGATCTGCGGAGGGAGTCCCGCTTAGGTTCAACGTTAAGAACCTTACACGACTGGCCCGAGCTTGTGCTTTGTTCATGCACTACTCCCTTCTTGCCTGCTCCAATAAGAATGACCTGACAACTAAGAGAGCAGAGTTGGTTTACTCTATCTTGGAGTACGATCCTATTGACATTTGCAGGGTGGTTACAGATGACATAGGTCGTTCTGCTAAGAACAAAAAATGGTTGTGTCACCCTGTTCTGATTTTCCGACTATGTCCGTCTTAGGGGGTAGATATACAGACTAAGGACTCAATGGCTTAGTTCATAAAGCCAATCACTAGAGTCACCATTGATGAATTCCTTGACGGCCCAGTGGAAGTGGAGCAGCAGTAGCAGCAGCCACCGCAGCCACAACAGGTTGGGGGTATTCCTCCAGTAGGATCGGGGGCTAATCAACTATTGGCTCTGTTGCTAGAGAACCAGGCCAGACTAGAGGCACTGGTATTATGGGGCAGGGATGAGGTTAGGGCGGACATAGCTCAGCTGCAGGAGAAGGTCGACAGGTGTCTGGATATCTACCCATGATTTTGATATTTGATCTTTTTAGTTGTTATGGACTTTTTCTTTGTTTTCGTGTTTTGGATTTGGTTTCCGGGGTAGGTTTTCCCCGTGGCGTGTATGCCATCATTTATTTTTTTGTTTTTAATTTTTTTTCTCATTTTATTCATGTTTTAGTTTATGATCACACACAATCAAAATATTCAACCAACGTAGCACGTTAAAAACATAGTTTACTTAACACAAGTCCTAAAGTTCAAACACGCTTCCAAATATATAAAAAAAAGGATAAAACACATTAAAAACATATATTTTACATATCGCCCGTCATAAACACACTGACAAACATATACAGAACAATTTATACATATTCACATGTCATCATGCATTCACATACATTACTCTATTCTGGGGAAGTCCATCAGTTGTTCCCCCATTCGTTCGATTTCTTCTTGAAATGGGGCGGTTTCAGCTGTTAGTGGAGTGGTGGATAGAAATGGGGTGGTGGAAGCAGGGTGATTTATTACTGGGTTTCGTCTTCGGGGATGAAGGTTAAGTCTTCTCTGTCAGGAGGGAAGGGTAGGATCACACTCACCAAGTTCATGGGTGGGGTCTCCACAGATATAACACCCATTACCGGTGTCCCTACAGTCAACGGTATAATGGTTTCCACCGCAATTAAAACAATAGTGGTAGGTTGGATAAGTGTAATTTCGGGCAAAGTGTGGTCCAGAATAGTTGTAACATCTTCCTCTGCTAGCACTGTTTAATGATTTGTTCCATAGCCTTATTCGGTAGCGGACCGGGGGCACAACATGAGGTCTTTCTCAGCTAGAGGATGCCATCAATCTCTGAAAAGAATAAACATATCAAAATGCACACACAAATAAATGGAATGCTATGCTCCTAAGTTACTAACCCTAGTCTAGGTGAGTTGCTTATCAAACATCCTACCCAATGATATTTGTGTGGTTGAATTCGGTGGGAATCCAACATTTATCTGCCGGTGAAGATACTATGGATTTCACAGTCCGGATAGGACCGAACTGCTCTAATACCACCTAAATGAGACGAACCTATCCCATTATATTTCAAATGAGACGACCCCGTCCCATTATGTTTTTATCTAATTCTTATATGCATGCTTTCATACATTAACAAATATATAAATTCCTTGTACAATTTGAGAGAGTGTGCAGTTCGTGAGTGAGTGAGTAATCACCGGCTGACTCCTGCTTCTGGTCTTGTTTTTTCTTTTTTAAAGTGATAGTGTGCTTGTGCAAAAATAAAACTGGAGATCAAAACACACTATCCACACTAATAATTGGAAACAATAGTAATTAGAACTCATATATGAATAGGTTGAATTATCATATTTATTTTATTATGTCACTTATGTGATGCATCCTACGGTTCTATATGCCTACGTGGCCACAACTAGTAATGACGGCCCCACATTAGCCTTTGTAGTTAATAGCTACCTCCCACCGACCTGTGATGGGAAGGTTAAGTCAGTTGTGCATCCACATATTCCGTTCATCGTACCCCAAAGAGTGCATCCCTGTTCCCCAACTTCAGCGATAAGAATAGGTGTCGGGGCGGTATTCGGGATCGTTACTATGGACAATGATACAACAGTACCTTGTCAAGATGACCAGGCACTCCGACGTCCCGATAGGATGGTCGCGAGGCATCCGTCACCTGTAGACTTGTTGGACCCAGACTATCCTCAAGGACCGACGTGTCCTATACTGACTGCATCGTACCCGCACTCTGGTACCTAACCTCATACACAGCCTATGCGTATGGCAGTGGATTACAGCTACACACATGATTCTTACTATTTATTTTATTTACTTCAGCACCTATCAGCTTATTGTTATTTATCATCTTTTGAGAACAACATTTATTTAGAACACCCGCAACACACAAGCATATCAGCATAATACCACTTATTAATATTTAGACCATCCATAACACACAAACAAATCACAACACACTAGCATATTAGATAGCATTATAAATATCATTTCATTAGTTATTTTATTTACCTAGAGTCGCTGAAGCGACTTACTACCAATTATCAAAATGTTACCTAATATATATGGCCTATGGGTTGACAGACTAGCGGTGATCCCCATCGATCATCGCAGGTCACAACCCCTATCCTGAGGTGTTGTTAATATCGACCCTCTAGTAGGGCTAAGGGCACCCTACACCTATTTTACATTCATTCTAATACTATTTATTTCCTAGTGGATATGGTTCTGTCTCCCTTACCTGACTAGAGTATCGCTCCTTCCTTCACGCTCCTTCTTGCCTCGAGCGTCCCGCTACTAGCAACCCTAAGAGACTAATACTATTGTAGGGGAAAGGATACGAAGGTTTTGATTAGTTAAATTAGGTGGTAGGATCACCTATTTATAGTGTGGGAAAAGGGCTCATCGCGTCGCACTGAGTGCATCGCGTCGCAAGGCACTATCGTCCTTTACACGTGTCAACATGCACGTGGAAGTATTGTCAGGGTACGCTCGCGTCGCGGGCTTCCATAGTAATTTTCCATCGTGTCGCAACAACACTGAAATTTAAATCTTATTTTATTTGGGTTCTAGATTTCTCTAAAGATTTCTAGACCCTAAATTTATTATTATTATTATTATAAAAATCTATTTTATTTTATTTATTTATTTAATACTTATTAATATTTTTATTTTATATAATACTTATTTATTTACTTTGATTTACTTATTACTTATTATTTGTTATTCCTTTTATTTCTACTTATCTTATTTTCTTTGATATGTGTGTTGTGTGTGTGTATATATATATATATATCCTTTTTTCCTTTTTATTTTATTATAACTATTATATTTTCTCTTATATATTTTTTCTATATTTATTTATTCTTAATTTATGATTTAAAATTATTATCTATTTATTTTGAAAATTTACAATATATTAAAAATTCTTGTGATGGATGTCACATTTTGCACCAATTATAATTTTTGTAATTTTTTTTCCCTTTCATAGTATTCATGATAAAGGGTTTATTTTTTGTGCCACGTGTTTATGATTGTTTTTTGGTGAACATGCATTATATGATTATATATGGTAAAATATACATTTTTGCCAAACATAATCTCACACATTTTTTTTTTTTTGACGGAAAACATAATCTCACACATGAAGACCGCTTTTTTCGTTTTGTTTTTTTTTGCTGTTGCATAGCATATATTTATTAGGAATTATTTTTATTTTAAAAATAAAAGAGTAATTAGAGTAATTTACGATCAAAGCTATTCATCGATTAAGTTCTTTTGCACCAATTATAACTTTTGTAAATTTTCTTCCTTTCATAGTAATTCATGATAAAGTATTTATTTTTGTGACACATGTTTATGATTGTTTTTTGGTGAACATGTAATATATGATTATCTATGGTAAAATATACATTTTTGGCAAACATAATCTCACACATGAAGACCCCTGTTTTTTTTTGTTTTTTTGTTTTTTTGTTTTTTTTGATGTTGCATGGCATATGTTTATTTTAAAAATAAATGACTAATTCGAGTCATTTACAATCAAAGCTATTTATCGAATAAATTCTTTTGCTCCAATTATAATTTTTGTAATTTTTTTCCTTTCATAGTAATTCATGATAGAGTTTATTTTTGTGACACGTTTAATGTAATAGTATATCCTCCAATATATAAAAGATGGAATACAAACCATTGAATTTTTGTCTTTACTCATTTATTTCTTCTTTATGCCGCAGTTAGTAGTTTTGAAACCCAATAATATTTAGTGATGAAAAATTTGAATAGAAATATAAGCTCTTGGAACTAATAAAAATATTCAAAAAAGTAATAAATATTCAACATAACATAATGGAGACAAATTCATAAACAAAATTAATTTGTATATTTTTCTTTTTTTTTTAAATATACTTTGATGATATCGGAGTGATAATAGGGTACAGTTTTATAAAATTATTATAGAGTCCTTAAATAATAATAATAATAATAATAATAATAATAATAATAATAATAATTTATTATTATTATTATTATTATTTTATAACTCATTTACTTAATAGCTAATTATAAGTACATCAGGTTTGGTAAAGAATGCTGGTAATTAGGACTATGACACGCAAAGCTCCAAAGATGAAACCAAAAATCCGAGTAGAGATCCTCTCCATTTCTTAAAAGAAATAGAGAACGCCATTACTATAGTTTTGGTTGAATAAATATACACATTCCTAAAATAGATGACATGTATTTGACATTTATGTGCGTTTATACACATAAAACTATAGTAATAGACCCTCCATTTCTTTTAAGAAATAGAGAGGATCTTAACTCCAAAAATCCACATTTAATATCTCGTGTTCTCAAAACCCACTTACTTGGTCTTTAATCTTTTTTCTCTTACTCTATGCTCTATGAAGAATCCCACTTGGTAGTGACTCGTCAAAATCATGGCGTTGAAGACGGTGACCCTAGTCAAGCTGTGCCACCATGTCCCACTCAGTGATGCGGCTAGTCTCAGAGTCCGAGGCTACTACGTAGTGTACTTCATCACTATTGATCAACTCAAAAGACCATCCTCATTGATTGCTTGAATGTATGATGTACACGTACAATCACTACAAAAAAAGCAGGGATACCGACGGTCTACTACTGACGGTCCCACCCGTCGCCAAAATACGACTTTTTCGAATGCTTAAGCCATCGGTAAGTCTAACCCATTGTCCGATAAACATTACTGACGGCCTAAACCGTCGGTACTCCAAGACCGTCTTTTCCGACGGCCACAGCACGTCGGTAACTTTGCCGCGATTTAGGTTCCCATTGCGTTTTCAAATACCGACGGGAATAAGCCGTTGGTATTTGAAGAGATGGCCGTCGGTAAGGCGGCGTTTGACCGTTGGTTTACCGACGGGTTGAGACCGTCGGTAACTTTAATGAGGCCATCGGTAACTTCCGTTTACAATCCCTCTTGCACGTGGTGCTCTCTTCTCTTCTCTTCAGTCTCTTCTCTTTAATCCTTCCTCTCTTCTCTACTCTCCTCCTGTACGCGGTGCCTCTCCTCTCTTCAAACCCTTTTTTTTCCACTCGGTGCTCCATCTCTCGCGGCGCTCCATCCCCTAATTCTATAGTTCTCTCTCGCGGCGGCTCACCCAAGAGACATCAGGGTCCACTGCACCTCTATTGCGGTGGCTCCATCCCCAAATCCCCAAGTCCTCTCTCTCTCGCGACGGCTCACCCAGGAGACATCAAGGTCCGTTGTGCTTGTCATGTTGCTTCTCATCGTCACTTCTCTGCTTTCAAACCCTTGTTCCCTAATCACTCATTTTCTCTCTCGCAGTGGCTCACCCAGGAGAGATCAAGGTCTGTTGCGCTTGTCATCACATTGTTTCTTGTCAAATTCCACTCAGTGGTTCACCCAGGAGAGAGGTCTGCTTCTTGATCGTTTCCACCCCTCGCCATAACCCTCTCAGTTGTGGAAATCGTGAAGCTTGCGGATCTTAATTTGACGAGGTAAATTTCTTTTCATATTCAGTCTCAATTCGATTCACAATGGAAATCGTGAGGCTTGCTTCTGTATGATTCCCTAACTCTCTGGTTGCTTAGAATAGGATTTTATTCATGACTTTATTAAATGAGTTGCATTTCAGATATGTATAGAGATTGGATAGAATTGCTGGGTTCAATCAAATTAGGACTGAAATGATAAAATTATGACTAAAATTGTTGGTATGATTTGTTGAAATTAGGACTGAAAAATAAATTGTTGGTATGATTTGTTGAAATTAGGACTGAAATAAGCTAGATTAGCTCTATACAGAGCTGTATTATTTGTTAATGCTGGATTTGTTGATTGGTTGAATTAGTATTCTTGATACAATTAATATTTCTTGGCTTGAATATATGTTGCATCGTTGGTGGCAAATTAGTATCCTTCATGTGCTTAATTAGAAGGAAGAGTGCAACTTCCATATCAAAATGTATTTGTAAGTGCTTTTACTCTATTATCTGAAAAGTCGTGACAGTAATATTTTAGAATATGATTGGATGAGATTAAAAGATACCTTATGCCTTAGCACATGTTAGCCTATTTGAATATCAGATTCTCCCATTCATCTTAGTGAATGATATGATCCTAATGTTGCTTATTTCAGCTGAAATAATTAAGTTTTGTTAGCTCTTTTACTAAACTGTCCATTACAGAAATGTTTAAGCTGAAAGTTGAGAAAAATGTTTTTATGGAAATGAAAAAGAAAAATGTTTTTTTATGGAAATGAAAGAGAAGTATCAAATTTTTCATTTAGAAGTGATCTTGACATATAGGCTTTTAAAAACAGCTTTAGTTAATTAGTTTATCTTTTATCTAGAGGTGATCTTTGTTCTATTAAGGCATCCTTCGCCACTTTGCTGCGCCACCACAGCTACCATTACCGCCCGTGCCTCTACCACTACTCTGCGATCGAGGTTGGTTCGTTATGAGTTTTTATCATGCGAGTAATTTTGTATGATTAGAAAACATTGTTTAATTGAAATTTTGTATGATTAGGGATTGTTATTATGAATAGAGACTGTGTGATTTGTGACTATTATGTAATTTTGTATATTTGAGACTGAATTTTGTATGATTAGGGACTGTAATTATAATTAGAGACTGTATGATTTGTGACTTTTATGTAAATTTGTATATTTACGACTGAATTTTGTATGATTAAAGACTGTATGATTAGTGACTGTTATGTAATTTTGTATATTTGAAACTGAATTTTGTATGATTCAGGTTGTATTTAATTAGGATATATTTTAAAATGTTTAATTAAGGTATATTTTAAATTAATTAGGTTGCATTAATAAATAAATTGTATTTTAAATGTGTTATTATTAGATATATTAAATATGTTAGATATATTAAATATATTAAAAATTATTAATATCGGAAAAAAACCGGTATTAAATATATTAAATGTTATTAATATCAGTATAAAACCGATATTAAACGTTATTAAATTTGTCTTAGATTACTGAGTTTTTTTAGAGTAATTATTAATATCGGAGAAAAGTCTTAGCTTCTTGTTTAAGGTTCAATATATTATTGAGTACATATACTCTTCCAGGGTACCACATGTTCATTGTATATTGAACATTGAATTGTCCAAGTCGGACAGTTTGGGAAAAAACTTTTTCTTTACTCATATAATAGTTGTTGCTTAATTCTCGTATCTTTATATTTGATGAAATTTTGGTTCGATTCATTTCCTTTTGTTTTCTGGGTGCATACTTGATAGCTGTATTCATAATGGCGATCATTTAGTGTACTCAGAGACCAATGAAAAATGTTGCCGAAATTTTTTTAAGTATAAGATATGATAATTAAGGAAAGACTATTATTCCAGTTCTGAAAAAGTTTTTCCTCAAATGGGATTGAGTCATACCATTCAAAGAAAGAGATCGGTTCTAAGAATGTCGTGCTGCTGAAAGTGTCATGTTTAAATGTATCTGCATTTTTTTAACATGCAAAAGATGGAATTTTTTCTTTCGAATCGTAGTTGGATGTACGATAAATTGTATCCGGGGAGAAGGGGTTTGAAACAATCTGTTTGCGTTGGGGTTGATCACTTTGTCGAAGCCGCAATGGCACATGAAGATTTGATAACTAATAGTGGGATTAGATGTTCGTGCCTTAATTGCGATTGTAGAAGGATTAAGAGCCTAGGTGAGTTCATGCATCACCTGTATTCAGTTGGACTTAGGCCTAATTACTAGATTTGGACTAAACATGGTGAAGAGTTACCTCGGGTTGATTTAGGGGTTGGTGATAATTGTACAGGTACTTCAAGCAGTTGCGTAGATACTGGATATGGTGAGCAAATTGAATTGATGCAAGATATGGTTTATGATGCCTTGGGGGTCAACGTATCATTCGAGGAGCAATAGTATGATGACACAGATGAACTTCCAAATGAGACAACACAAAAAATTTATAATCTCTTGTTAGAAATAAATAAGCCGCTGTTTGAAGGGTCTACAGACTCTAAATTATCAATGTATGTGAGGCTTTTAGCTCTTAAGTCCAACTATGGTGCTACCGATGTGTGCTTGGATCTGGTAACGAAAATGATGTTGGACTCGTCACCTATCAGAGATGGTTTGCCAAAAAGTTATTATGAAGCTAAAAGCTTAATGTCTAAGTTGGGTTTGGAAGCTAAAAGGATTTATTGTTGTGTGAAAGGGTGTATGTTATATTACGACAATGAATTCGGTAAAAATGATGGCGCACTGGTTGAATGCAAATTTTGTGGTGAGCCAAGGTATATTTCACACACTGATAATGGGAAGAGTACACAAAAACCAGTTCCAGTGAAAATAATGTTTTATTTTCCAATTATTCCAAGGCTAGAGAGAATGTTTGCATCAACACAGACTACAGGCAACATGACATGGCACTATGAAAATAGAAGCATTTCAGGTATGTTGCGCCACCCATCTGATGGTGAAGCTTGGAAGCACTTTGATCGTGTGCACCCCGATTTTGCAGCAGATCTACGTAATGTACGACTTGACTTATGCTCTGATGGTTTTATCCCGTATGTTTAATCTACGGCGAAACCTTATTCTTGCTGGCCAGTTATTGTTACCCCATACAATCTTCCTCCCGAAATGTGCATGTCTAAACCTTATATGTTCTTGACTTGTATTATATCGGGTCCAGATAATCCAAAAGATGGTATTGACATCTATTTACAGCCTCTCATTGACGATCTCAAAAGGTTGTAGAATGGTGTTTTGACGTATGATATTGTACGAAAAAAGAATTTTACAATGAATGTGGCTCTGATGTGAACCATTAATGGCTTTGCTGCATATGGCATGTTGTCTGGTTAGGGTACTCATGGAAAAATGGCATGTCTGCATTGCATGGAGCATACAAAGGTCTTTACCTTGAAATTTAGGGGGAAGAGTTCTTGGTTTGACTCACATCGTAGATTTTTACCAGGTGGTCATTCATTTAGACAGAATAAGAACGCCTTCAAGAAGGGGGGAAGTTGAATTAGATGGCCCGCCCCCAAGGTTGGCATCATAACAAATTTGGAGCAGAGTTATGGAACTGCCAAAAATCATAGATTATGGTAAATTAGATCGATTTGAAGGATACAGACAATGGCATAATTGGACAAAAAGAAGTATTTTTTGGGATCTGCCATGTTGGAAAGATAATTTATTGAGACACAACCTTGATGTTATGCACATTGAGAAGAATTTTTTTGACAATATTTTTATCAAAGTGATGAACATCAGAGGAAAAACGAAAGACAATGATAAGGCCATACTAGAGTTACCACTTTACTGTAGGCGAAAGGACTTGCAGTTGACGACTCGGTCGGATGGGAAAACCCTGAAACCCAAAGCCTGTTATTCTTTAACTGTTGAGGAAGATAAGTCAGTTTGTCTGTGGATAAAAGAACTTCAGATGCCAGACGGTTATTCTTCTAATTTGGCAAGATGTGCCGATGAACAAAGGAACCATGATTGGGATGAAAAGCCATGATTGTCATGTATTCGTGGAGTGTTTACTTCCTATTGTATTTAGTTCCTTGCCGTCAAATGTTTTAAATCTACTTACTAAACTCAGCCAACTTTTTAAAGATTTGTATTCTGCAACATTGAGAGAGGATGATCTTATAAAGATGGAGCAGAACATACTAGTCATTATTTGTAAGTTGGAGAGAATATTTCCCCATGCTTTCTTTGATTCTATGGAGCATCTCCCAGTGCATCTTGTACATGAAACTAGGCTTGGCGGACCGGTTCAATATAGATGGATGTATCCATTCGAAAGGTTGTATAATAAAGTATTCTTTAATATAAATAGTCATTTGAAGGGTTAAATGTATCAATTTTGATCAACCTTGTTATTTTATAGATTTATGGGTGACTCAAAACAATTGGTGAAAAATAAGGCCAGGGTTGAATGATCTATTTGTGCAACTTACTTATACCGTGAAACAATCTATTTCTGTTCCCATTATTTTACGAACTTCTTGTTAACACCAACAAATAATATGAAAGAAATAGAAATAGAAAGTGAAAGACACCCGCTAGCCTTATCAGTCTTTGGCCTTCCCGGTCGTCATGCTGGAAAGGGGTTGACTCACTGGTTAACGGGAGAAGAGTTCAAGTCAGCCCACATTCACATGTTGATCAACTGTACCGAAGTATCACCATATCTTACGTATGTAACATTTTGACCACTTTCAATTTCTTTTATCCATAACTACTCATGATCATTTGTTTGATAATGACTTGATCAGGGCATTCTTGTTAACTAAGCCCACAAGCGAACAAGACTCTTCTGCCTATATTCATGAATATTTCTCAACGTGGTTTATGAACTAGGTATGTATTTTTAGTCCTATTTGAACTATTTATTGTTTGAAAATACAAAAGATTGTTTGAAAAAAGGAACCATAATTTGTTTGCATATGGTGTATACGTAGATATACAGTGAGACAAAATCTCCTAAAATCCAACACTTGAGAAATTTATCTCATAGTCCTCATTCACGTGTAAAAGAATGGCACACGTTTTTCGTAAACGGATACAAATTTCAAACTCAGTCAAAAACAGAGGGGGAAAAAATAATTAACAGCGGAGTTTATGTAAAAGGTGCCACAAATAGAGGTGAAGACGACTTCTACGACGTGATTCAACATATATATGAACTGGCATACAATACTTTAGACTATACTAAAAGAATAATATTATTTTATTGTAATTAGTTTAATCTGTCAAATAGAGGCACAAAAGTGGACCGAAAATATTATAATGTGGAGATTTGCATGAGCAGAAGATACCAAATGTTTGATCCGTTTATCATGGAACAAAATGTAAGACAAGTGTATTATGCCCCTTATCCATTAACTCGAAGGGATAAACAAGGTTGGTGTGTCGCAATAAAGACAAAACCAAGGAGTCGTATTGAAGCAGATGATCCATAAGAAGAAGTGGCGTATCAAGTGGATGAGATGTCTCATGTCAATGTAGTAAATGAAGTGGAACCCATTTATCGACTATGTGACAATCCAATCACATATGAAGAAGTAGATGGAGATGAGAAATTAAATGAAGAAGTGTCAGAACCATCAAGATCTGAAGACGATGCCGAAGTAGAGTGGGCAGAATTGGAAGAATGAAATTGTTTAACTTTTTACAATTAAAGAATTGTCTAACAATATATTTTAATTTGTCAGTTATTTTCATAACTTGTTGTTTATTTTTATGGAATTCATTTTTAATATTGTTATGTTTAAATATAATATTTCATGGTTGTTATTGTTGAATTGCTCTATAGACATATATGGCATCAGGATCAGGATCTAACCCCCAGACCACCCACTGGTGGTAAATGGAAGGGGAATGTCATCGCCATCGACCCCCCCGGTCGTCGGAGGCCGAACAATATTAGGCGTGACCTTACTGGGCTTTTGACGTTGTCATCTACACAACGTTCGTCTACATCTACGCCTACACAGCCTCCAGTACGTTCGACACCTACACAGCCTCCGGCACGTTCTGCACCTACACAGCTTCCAGTACCTTCTGCACCGACACCACCTTTGCCTGCCATTTACATGATCCCCAACCCAGGGTTCCAGCAGACACATGGCACATCTAGTTCTCATGTTGTGCCTGAGACGATGCCCGATGCTCATCAGTCCGAGGATGACTATAGTACGGTCTATACGCCTGATCAGACTGAGGTTGAGAAGGATGAGGTTGAGCAGCAGGAGGTTGAGGATCTTGAGATGCTGCATGATGGTCGAGTTATTATCAACCCGGCTGGTAAGGGTAAGTATTTATATTTTTTTGTCGAGTTATTAATAATTTACAAGTATATATATATATATATATATATATATATATATATATTGTTTGACATGTTTTTATTGTTCAAGTTCCTTCCCTCAAAGCCAGCTGCGAAGGCTATCACAGCAACAATTGAGGAGAATTATTTGGCGTTTTGGCCCACCTGGGGGACGATGGTTGAGAATGAGCAGGATCATATGTTCAAATCTTTCGGAGTAAGTTGCAATTTTTACTTTATTGCATATTATTTTTTTATTTCATAAATTTCAATTATGTTTAATAATGTCTTATATTGATACCGGAGATATGTGCTTGGAGTACTGAGGATGAGGAGCGGATCGAGAAGAACTTTCATATGAAGGCCTCCCACCGCCTCTCTGATATGCTTAGAGATGCCTGCCTTAGGGGACAGCCCCACTGGATAGGGGATCATATATGGCAGAGGCTAGTAGAGTACTGGAACTCCCCTGAGTTCAACTTGATCCGCGTGAAGGCCAAGAATAACAGAGCCTCTGAGAAGGGATGGAGCTTGCACACCAGAGGTTCCATAAGTTAGGCGCAGCACGCAGCTCGACTTATACGTGTTATATTATTATTATTTTATTATTATTTATTTATGTTTTTTTTATTAATTAATTACAGTCGAAGAGATTGGGTAGAGAGGTAGAGTTGCACGAGCTCCATCGTGCAACTCATATTAGGAAAAATACTAGTGATTTCGTTGATGATCGGTCGAGGCAGACCCAGGTAATTATAAAATATAATAAATATTTTTTTAATAATGTTTTTTTAATAATCTTTATATTGTTTTCTTACAAAAAAAAATTGACTTATTTGTTTATGCATGACAGGAGAAGTTTGAGGTGAGGATGTCTCAGATTAGATCTCAGACATCATCATGTTCCCCGTCTCAGAGCCTTGAGGATCCATCTGTACCGCTCAAGGTTTGGGCAGATGTTGTTGGCAGCAAGAAGAAGGGCCGCCCATACGCTGCTGGAGACCTTGCTAGCAATTACAAGAAAGGGACCACCCGCCTCAACATCGGATCATCATCGAGTAATGGTGGCAGCCGTTGCTCTACCGCCGATGAGCATGAGTTAGCCGAGGTGAAGCGGAGATTGGCCGCTTCCGAGGAGGAGAGCCGTCGGATGAACACAATTTTGGCTAAGGTGCTAGAGCGACAGGAACAGATGTATCAAATGCTAGCTCGCCAGCAGCCTCAGCCTCATGGTACTGATAATGTCGATGATGCAGATGGCTTAGAGCATCTCGTGCATGATCAGGACTAGTAGGATTATTAGTTATGTTTTTGACTTATTTTTTATTTATATTTTGATATTGTGAGGATATTTTTAATTTATATTACGTTTCTTTTTTACTTTCCTTTTTAGTTTACGTTATCACATTTCTTAATATGGAATAAATTAATAATTAAATAACTAAATAATAAATAAATTAATTAATAAATGAATAAATTAATTAAAGAAATTAATTAATTTAAAATTCATAAATAAATAAATAAATAAATAAAATTATTTAATTAAATAAATAAATTATTTAGTTAAATAAATAAATTATTTAGTTAGTTAAATTAATTAATTAAATTAATTAATTCATTAAAAAAATAACAATACCGATGGCCTTACCCATCAGTAGTCACTGTTTGGCATTACCGACGGCTTTGACCTTCGGTAAACACCGACAGCTACAAAAAAACCCCGTCAGTAATTGTTTGCGATGACCATTTTACCGACATGCTTGAAGCCGTCGGTAAATCTACGTTACCGACGGCTTTTGTGGCCGTCGGTAATGCCGCTTTTTCTTATAGTGAATATACTACCCGCGTTCCTTATTATAAGACCCTTTTGGCCAATGCACACGAATTAAGGAAATAATTGTTTACAATAAATTTGTCAACAATGTGTATTCTCTTTCCAAAATTACCCCTCAATAAATTTTTTACTTAATTAAGACATTGTATTCTCTTTCCGCTTAATTAGGGGTATTCTATAGTATGATCTTATGATATTATGATCATTCTCCTCTCTATAGTGATGATCTCTCTTGCTTGAGGATGACCTTGGTGACTTTAAAAAAACAGTGTCACGAATGTTGATAGACAAATTAAGAGAAAAATATAGTAGTAGTCTAACAGATGAAATTAAATCCCATGTCCATATTATGCTCAACAAAAAATGACAGGAATTGTTCACAAAAAATATGACATGAATGGAAGATGAGAAACCCAATTCAAGATCCCTAGCTATTATATACTCCTTTCGGAATGAATTATAAGCAAACAAAGTATATGTATTTGGTCCAATTGGACCAAATACATATACTTTATTTGCTTATAATTTATTCCAAATGGAGTATATGTGAGGGTGTGGATTAGGACTTGATATGTTTAAGAAGAGAGAGACTGGTGCAAATTAGAGGTGAGGGTAGTGGAAGAGACAGAGTTTCTTTTTAAAAAAATTAATTCAGCAAAAAACTTACTTCACATGGAATTATTTTTTTCTTATTCTACTAATCCCCTATTTTTTTCATTTTTAAAAAAAATCCCATATTTTTTCACATGGAATTTAGTAGCAGAAAAAACTTAATTCAATAACTACAGTCATTTACACCAAAAAAAATAACTACAGTTATAAAATAATTAATAAGTTTACATACTATAATTTAATATTAAAACATTGTTATAAAAAACTGACTTTTGAACTTCAAAGACAAATAGTAACAATGATGCATTTTTTTTTGTTTAAATAGTAACACTCGAACAAATATCTGTTGTCCCAAAAAATAGTATCACCCTGCCTCCCATCAATAAAAAGCTAGGGATATGATTATATGTTAATAAGCTATGATTTTATTTTATTATGTGGCAAATTGTCATTGATGGGAGACAGAGAATGTGACAGAAAAGTGAGATGAGAGATTTTCACCTGTAACACTCGTGCATTTAGCTAGTAGTAAACATGTAGTAGTAGGTTTTTTTTAATAATAAAACATGTTAAGAATTTATAAAACATTCTCCGTTACAGCTTCTAGACGGTTAGATGTACACCATATAAAAGGACATACTAACGTTCAAATGGGTTTTTTCATCAAAAAAAAAAAAGTCAAATGGGTTGTTTAAGATGTGAGACGAATCCACATTTCAATAAATATAAAATGGAAGTGCTATGTAGTCATTATGTACTAAAGAAAACATGGCTTTGCAGTAGTAGTTGAAGAATAAAACTCATCAATAACAGTAATTGTAACAAAAGAGTGTAACTAATCATTTTAATTTTAAATTAATGCTAGAGCTCAAGAATATTTTACAATCATAAATATTTTAAAAGAAAAGAGTTTAAACTGACAACACATGGCTTGTCAAATGAATTAAAATTAATTATAAGTATTTTCTTTTAACATTCATTTAAAATGATGAATTCCATTCAACAAAAAAACTTATGAATTAATTAATTTTTACCTTAATACCTTGGGAAGTTTCATATTCATTATAAATGCATTCTTTTCACATTTCTTAGGAAATTTTTGTTTTTTTTTTTGTACAATCTTAGGAAATTAGTTTTTACACTAACACTCTAACTCAAGCCTATTTTAAAGTTTAGTGTTTGATAGAATAAAAACGAGTGGTGAGTGTTTTAAAAGTGACACATCAACAAAACTTAAGCTTGCTTTATATATATATATATATTCAATTCTAATTAAATATGTTATTCAAGTAATTTATTTATGTTAATAATTGCAGAGATATGTATAAAACATTGGTTAATGGTAAACTCCAACAAAATTTAACATAACCGTATGGAGATTAGTTATGACTTTGCAATCAGGATAGATAGAGATGGTAGAGGAGGTGGTGTGGTTGTTTTCTGAAAGTCTTCATTCAATTGTAAGATCACAAATTATGTTCAAAATTTTATCAATATGCAGGTGGAGGATGCTATTATTAGAGGTGTTTGTTGTATCATCGGCTTTTATGGCTACCCTGATAGTGGTCGAAGAAGAAAATCGTGGAACCTTCTCAGGACTCTGTCATCCATGTCTTCTGTTCTTTGGTGTATTATGAGAGATTTCAATGATCTCCTTTCTTCGGAAGATATAAGAGCAAGAAATGACCACCCCGCAGGGTGTTATCGAGGCTTTCGACTAGCTGTTCAAGACTGCCAATTAGTTGATGTTCTTTTGACATGGTACCGGCCTTACACATGGAAGAAGAGCCTAGCAAGGTACGGTTGCAACAGTTGCAGAAACGTTAGACAGAGCTGTAGTTATGGCGTCATGGAATATTATGTTCCCTCAAGCTCAGCTTCTCTATCTGGTTGTTGCTATTTCTGACCATTCCCATATTCTTCTTTCGTTAGAATGCTCGAATTTCATCAAATGTAACCACAGACTTTGGGTTGAGAGATGCATGATTTCTTGAACCAGACTTTGTTGATGTTGTGTCAACCAGCTGGGGCAAATTGGCATCTTTGTGGTGGTGACATATCCAATGTGTGCGTCACTTGGTTAGAGGATAGAGTTTTTCCCTATTCTTTTAATGACACAAATATGTCGCTAACTGCAAAGTGTGATAATCCAACCACTATGAAGGACTTGTGGTCCATTTCGCTTTGTAATGTACTCTACAAAATTCTCTCCATGGTATTTGCCAATTATCTTAAGAGAATTCTTCCCAAGTGCATTTCGGAGGAGCAAGTCACAGAGTAGGTCTGTTTTAGACAATGTTCTCCCTGCTTTTGAGATCTTGCACTTCATGAAGTGTAAGAACAATGGTAAAGAAGGTCCAACATCATTAAGGGTCTCTTTGGTTCAAATGAGGGGAGGGGAGCCTTTGTTTGTTTGGTTCAGAAGGAAAAGGGAGAGATTTTAATGAAGGAGAGAGATTAATTTACTAGTATATACTTACAGTTTTTTATATTATATTATATATAAGGATATTTGAGTAATTTTATTTTAAATAATTTAATCTCCCCTCCTCTCTCCTCTAAAACCCCCCACTTTGGGAGGGAGCCAAAATTGGCTTAAGAGGGATTTTGTTCCACTGGCCTCCCCTCCCCTTAAAAAAATTGAACCAAACAAATATAATTTAAAATAATTCTTTCCCTCCCCTCTCCTCCCCTCCAAAACCCCCCAACCAAACACACCCTAAAGCTAGATATGGGTAGGTTTTTGATAGTGTCAGCTGAGAGTACTTGAAATCTAGTATGCAGCAGATGGGGTTTACGTCAATGAGGTATTTATTTCCCTTTTAAAGAAATAAAATTCAATTTTAAAATTAAAAATGATTCTAGAAATGTTTTATTTAATTATTCAATATTTTTTATATTTTTTAATGGAGATGTAATTTATTTTTTAAGTTAGAAAGAATATATGAAAAATTACTTTTGTGCTTAAAAAGAGTGGTCTTGTGTTCCTACGTATCTTCGGATGCAATAAAAAATTCAAAGCTACATAGTTTTGAGGAGAAAATGATTGTGGGTTCATTGCTTTTAATTAATTATTTTTTAAAGTAGACTCAATTGATTTTATTCGTTTTAGAAAGAAGTTTTAGAATTTTTGCTATTTTTCATGATTCAAAGATTTAGATTCTCACCATAATCAGACAGGAATAGGATCCAAATTTATTATCATATCAACCCGTTTTTTAATTATTTTGAACACAGGGTAGTAAAATAGGAAGCAAATCCAAATTGATTATCACTGACAATTCGGTTTTAAATTTGAGACTGAAGTGTGCTCGGGATGTCCAAACAGGAAGCAAGTCTTGAGTAGTCTTCACTAACAACATATTTTATGCTTGTAAATTTAAGAGTGCCCTCAATGTTCAAATAGGAAGTAGATCTCGGGTGGTCATCACTAACAACTTATTTTAAGTTTAGAAATTTAAGTGTGCTCACAATGACCAAACAAGAAGCACATGGATCATCACGAACAATATATTTTTATTTAAGGGTGCTCACAACAACCAAATGAAAAGCAAGTCATAACTCACAATTAGTATTCTCGTTTTGGAAATTTGTAAGGCTTTTGAGATTTTATTTTTAAGAAATATTTGACTTTAATCTTCTTCAAACGGGAATATTTGATTTACGTTATTTAATTTAATTATTTAAAGTACTTGATTTGTTTAAATAAATCTCAAATAGTAAATCTAATTAGTTTAGAGAAAAATGATTTTTGTTTAGGAAAAAACTTATGATCCATTTACTTCTCTTATTTCCTATTTTCATTTTCACTAAAACTAAGAAATATTAGAGGAGACAAATCTAATATTTTCTTTACCATTTTCTTTTTCAACTTTTGAAAACAAATTCAAGTATTTCTAGAAATTTTGAAAATACCAAAAAATTGTTTTTATTTTTTTCGAAAACGAATTCTCCTTAGCTAGCTTTCCATATTCTCTTTGTTATAGTTGTTCATTGCATGAGTCTTTCATCTTCTTACCAGTAACTTAAAATGAATACTCATTTTAGAAAATGAAAATTGAAAATGATTTCAGAAAGCAAATGGGCCCTTGTGTGTTATTCCAATGGTGTTGTTAGTGCTGTTCTCCAATCACAACATGTCATAATCATGTGAACTTTTTAAAAAAGATAACTGAATAATAACAGATAATATAAATTAAATAAACCACATGACATGTTGTGATTGGAGAACAGCATCAACAACACTATTGGAACAACACATAATTTTTTTTTCCTTTTAATTAAGCAATCCTTTTTTTAATTAACCTAATCTCCATGCTTGACACATTTTAACCAATATCTTTTGTAGTTAAGCATGTTTGTTGTAGTGATTATAGTAACATGTTTCTTTTGTCATTTGCATTTTGACTTTTTCTTAATACACACATTTATTTACGGGCTTACAATTAACACAAATAAAGAAAAGGGGTCTAGCCCAAGCGGTCTATGGCACTCACAGCAAATATAGAGAGAAAGATAAGTCAAGGACACACACAATTTTAGCCCATTGTAAACAAAACACAGAGGAATGAAGGTTTCTTGTTAAACGGGCACAGGTGCTGAGTGTTCTCTGCTGTGAGTGGAATGGAGTTACGGAGGCAATGGTTTCATGGTTACAAGGTTGGGAGGGCAAAACATGGTTGGGAATGAGGCTGACAGAGATAAACCAGATGCGCATGGGAGCATAGAGCCCTCCTCTGTCCGAGACAATGGAGAGGGAAAAAAGGGAATGTTGTTTTTTATTGTTGTTGAATTATTTTTTGTATTTGATTTTTTTGAATAAAAATAAATTAAGGTCGGCCTGATGAACTAAGCCACGGCCCAATCAACTTATTTGTGGTCTTTAGTTTAAAAAAAAAAAGCTAATATAAACAATCAGTCCAATATGCATGGGCCAAGTCATAAACCCAACACATCATGCTCACTCATTGAGATCACATGAAAGGAATTTTTGTTTCATATTTTGGCAAATGTTAATGCCACCTAGCTCATTTAATTTTCCCATCTCCCAACCCCCTAAAATTCCAAAACTACCCCTACTACCCCTTTCCCCACCTCCATCCTTCCCTCTCACTCCTCTCTCTCCCTTTATCTCTGTCTCTCACTCCTCACCACAATCCTCTCTCCCCCTTTCTCGTTACTGTTGCTCATGTCACTATACTCCGGCATCGCAGCGGTCGTCTTCTATGTTGAGGCAAGCATTGCGCAACTTTCTCTTTTTCCTGGAAATTTAAAATTTTCGGATACAATGTTTCCGGAATCTCCCAAAAACTTGTTTCTAGATATGCATTTGAGGGATGTGTGAGAATCAAATACACATCCGAAAACTTGTTTTTGGATGTGCATTGCCACACCCCTTGAAACCCAAATTGACACTTCTGGAAACTTGTTTCCGGGAGATTTTGGAAACTTGTTTCCGAATTGCCTGTAAACGCGAGAAAAAATTGGAGTTCGTGGGAGGTGGAGAAGGAGATTAGTTTTACCTTTTTAGGAGTAGGGATATTTTAATCTTTTTGCAGTTAAGTAGGAGGTGGAAAAATGAAATTGGGGAGGAGTTAATAACATTTGCCTATATTTTTTTTATCAATCTCTCATAAATTCCCAACAATTTATTGGGCCTTATCGATCCCATTTCTTTCACACACACAAAAAAAAATTAACCATACCAAAGATATAGAGAGAGTGAAAAACACATGTATATATATTAGTCAAGTTCACTTAATATTTGAGAGGCATTAATAATCGATAATGTTGATGTTTCATTTAAGTTTAACCTTTTAAAAATTAAAATTTGTAAGTACATAATTAAAATATTTAATATTATTTTTTTATCACAATACTAATTGCTAATCATTTTTAAGAAAACTTATTACCATAGTAGTTGAATGACATTATGTAGTATTGAATATCAATTATTATATAAAATATTTTAAAAGCATGATACAAATATTAAATATTATTAAAAATGTTTGAAAAAAATAGATCATTTTATAGTTTATCAATTGTATTTGTTTATATGTAATATTAAATATTAAGTATGGATATTATATGATAGAAATGCTAATTGTGAACAATTATTTTCATTAAGGTTAGTTTCCAAAAATAAAATGACACTATATATTATTAAATTATTAATTATTGTGTGTATTAAATTTATTTCAAAAAAATAATTTGTACATTATATGACTATTTGAATAATTTTGGAAAGAGTTTAATTCAAATTATAAATTATAAAAATATACTTAAGATTATATTAAAATTATTAGTAAAATTACTAAATAAAAAATATATGAAGTTAATATTATTAAAGTTTTTAATTTCGTACAAATTCCATCATAATATAATTGAATAAATTTTTACCCTATTTAAATAATTCACTTGTATTTAGAGTTTACTTGTTGGTGATGTTAGTGGGGCGTCTATCCCCGAGATATTGTTGTATTGTTGTTTTTTCTTAGTCATTTCGCTTTGTCTAATACTAAAAAAATAATAATTACATGTACACTTATTAAGTTTTAAATGATTCTATTTTGCAACATATTTTTTAAAGTAGTATTGTATACATTTAACACAAACAAAAAATGTGATATATGGTTTGCAGCATACATTTAGGGTTTATGAATTATAGTTTAAGATTTAAGAGTTAATAATATTTGACATTTAATTATATATATGTTTTATACAATAACATATAACATCAAGGATTAAAAGATGAGGAATATGAGTATTACTTTAAAAAATACAATATCGTGAAAACGTATTTAAACATTTTTTTACTTCAAAGTATTTAATGAGATATCTTAACATAGTTCACCTTTTGTTACATTATATTTTCAACAACTAAACTAATCAAAAGAATTGACAATTATTATTAACCTTATCAATACGTAGACTACATAATAATATTGTGTAAAATTAATCAATCAGCCCTTAAGAAAAATGAGTTAGTTAATCAACAAAATTTGGTATAATTATTACCGTTAATTGTTTTATTATATTTTGAAAATAATAATTTTCATTCCTTATTATCTTTTTTATATAATCAATTTTTAATAACTTTTTAATATTTTTTAAAAATTTACTCTATATATATTATTTTAAATGAAATATCAATAAACTCAAGCAATGCACAAATATTATCTCTAGGACTAGTATGCAAGTATAAAGGGGTTTCTAGCCCTTTAGACCATGAAAAAAAAAAAGAATTAATATGCAAGCAAAATCTGTTTGAGTTTGGTTTATTAATTTTTTTTCTTTCAATCTAATATCCAAACCAAACATATCGAGTAAAAATTGCAAACTAAATCAAACAAATTATCCAAATCAACACAATCTTTCATGTTCTATCGATTCTATGGAGTGAGTCGGGTTAGTCAGGTTAGATTGACTCAAATAAATCCTAGACCACCTATCAGGGACGGATCCAGAAATTTCGACTAGTGGGGATAAAATTATATACTATAAATATTTATATACAAAATATATTAATATATAAGTGATAAAATAACGACATACGTTATCATTAAGCAAAAAAATAGAGATAACAAAAACTATAACATTATACACTAAACAAATTGAAGACACCTCAACATCTACAAATTATAATTGCTCTTTACGTGTTTTTATATTTTGAAATTATTGTATGATTTTTTTATTTTCAACACTATATATGTCTCTATGTGTATGTGATTAAACAATCATTTAACAATTTATATCTCAATCATATCAAAAAAGAGTAGCTCATTTTCCAAGGAGTAGCTTAGTTTTTATATAAACATTTATAACATTATATACTAAAAAAATGAAGACACCTCGACATCTACAAATTATAACTGCTCTCCGCATGTCTTTATATTTTGAAATTGTTGTATGATTTTTTTGTCTTCAACACTATTAAAAATATGTCTCTCTGTGTACCAAACAATCATTTAACAATTCATCTCCTCAATCATATAAAAAAAGAGCAGCTCATTTTCTATTTTTTCTTTAGTGGGGTCAACACTAAATTTTATGTGGGGTCAAAAATAAAATTATTCAATAATTAATGACAAAAACAAATAAATCAGTGGGGTCAAGTGCCCCTAATTGGATCCAAGTGGATCCGTCACTGCCATGCACCCATATTAACGATAGTATTAATTATTACTACTACTACTATTATTGTTATTATTATTATTATTATTATTTGAGTTAAAAAATTCTAAACACATTTGATGATATATTATATTTTTAAGTATATTAATTAATCCTTTGAAAAAAAGTATTTTAATTAATAAATATGTAACTACTTATATATAACTAAAATATTAAATATTAAAATTACGTAACATTAATTATTACTAATAACTTGATAAAAACTACTTGAAATAATTAAATAACGATATCAATTAAATAAATACTAACTAGAAAATATAAAAAAAATTATATAAATATTTTTAGTTATTATTTTTAGATAATTATAAAACTAATTGAGTATCACTGTATATTACTAAATATTAACTATTGTTTATATACATACATTCACAGTCACACACATTTTTGAAGGGGGCACACATTATTTGGGGAAAAGTATTTTAAACTTATCTAATGATACTTTAAATATGTGATGTCTACTTATGTATTTATTGTAACTTTTTATTTTACTCATAAAATAAAAAATTTAGGAATAAAATTTCAAAATTGATCAAGATACGTGAAGAAAAACTTAAGTAAACTTTTATGAACACTTGTTTTATTCAACTACGAAGTAAAGTGTTTAACTAAAAATTATGAGTGTTAGGTTAAATTTGCTTTTGTTTTATGAAATTTTTTCACTTTAGTAACTTATTTTTTTATGAATTTATGTATGATTTGGTCATTAGTGTATTATGATCTTATCTAGTACTATTGTACTAATACACTTTATTTTTGTGGTTTGCTACTTATTTTATTATGGAGTTGGAATGTTGAATTATTGTTGCTTTAAATTGTTTTATATTATGTAGATTTGCCATTTATAGGCTTATTTCATATTAGGTAAACTCTTACGAGTTTACGAATCGAGTCTATAGAAGCTCCACGAGTTTTCTAGACTCTCGAGTTTGATAACCTTATGTCTCTTCCCTAAAAAAAATTTGGTAAATATTTGTTAAATAAAGAAATTTTGTTAAATATTTGTTTCTCAATGTTTCCCTAAAAAAACTCTCTAGTAATGAGAGCATTATTTTAGGAAATCAAAATTAAATACTTTTTATATTTTATTTCTTTTGGTTGTGAGGTGGTTAATATTTTTGAATTTCACATACCACAGGTTAAACACATATTTTTATTTGGAGATTATGACATAATATTACAATCTTTATTAACTAAATAAACTTTAAAATAATTTAAGAATTTTTTTCATAAATATAAAAATAATTAAGTTATAAATGAGCTTAACAAGCCAATCTCAAGTCTTACTTTTTTTAGCAAGCCAAGCTCAAGCTTTTAGTTAGGCTCGATTAAAAAAATGAGTCAAGCCCAAACTTTACAATTTTTTCACAAGCCAAGCTCAAGCTTCAGGTGTTCGGCTTGGCTCAACTCGTTTACATCCCTAACCGGTGTAATACTTGGACATTGTTACACCATTCAATAAAATCCTACCGGATAAATATTTATCAAAATCAGCCGTTGGATTGAAAGTTACTATCATATAGATCATATATATAAATTTCTACACAACTCTATTATCATTTGCTATATCATCAAGATACATCAAAATTAACGTCTTGATGACATAGCAAATGATAATAGAGTTGTGTAGAAATTGATAGATATGATCTATATGATAGTAACTTTCAATCCAACGGCTGATTTTGATAAATATTTATCCGGTAGGATGTTATTGAATAGTGTAACAATGTCCAAGTATTACACTGGTGTAATTTAATCCCTCCTAATATATATATATATATATATATATATATATATATATATATATATATATATATATATATATATATATATATAGGGTCAGGATCCGTTGACATCAGGTGTCAAACTTAGCATAATTACACCTTCAATAACTCTTTGTAGAATGTGAATTTAATCAATCCAACCGTTGAATTATCTTATATTATGTTGATGATTGTGTATACAAATTTTGAAACAATTCGGATATTCACAAATATATAATTTGATAGTCGACATTTACATATATTTCAAATAACATATAATACGTTAAAATAAAGTCATACGATGAAGTATCAAATAGTGTTTGAATTTTGTGAAATTTTATAGACTTGATCTGCTTAATGAGAACTTTCAATTCAACGGTTGGATTGATTAAATTCGCATTCTACAAAGAGTTCTTAAAGATGTAATTATGCAAAATTTGACACCTGGTGTCAAATTACACCGGTGTAACACTTTGGTAATGTTACACCCTTCAATAACATTCTACCAGATAAATATTTTTAAAAATTAATCATTGAATTGAAATTTGCTATCATATAGATATATCTATAAGTTTTTACAAAAATCTATAAGCATTTGCTATGTTATCAAGATTAACATCAACAGTGTAATTACATATATATAACGTTAATCTTGACATATCTTGATGACATGACAAATAATTATTTATTTTCATAAAAATTTATAGATATAGTCTATATGATAGCTGGGACGGACCCACGTATAGCATTTCAACCCGGATATTTTTTTTTATTTTGATATATAGTATATAAAATGACATATTCCTTCCCAAAATTTTGAAAAACATTACCCGTGCCTCACAATCTATCTTAACGCTTTCTCCCAGCTCCCCCTTTAGAGCTAATCCAATCTGCAAATATCTGACACACGTAAACGATGCAATCCGCTTTTTACCGATTGGATTTTTGAATAAGAAGCTTCCATATTATTTGAAAATTGTTTTATAACCACATATTTACTCTATTTTATAATGTTTAAATAAGGTGCCATTTTGTGTGATATGTGTCCTTCAGGGGCTACCACAATGTGGTATTGTACACCTCCATTTTTACTTGTGTAATTTTTTTATTAAAAAAGGATACAGATTAACTATTGAATTTATATATATATATATATATTTATTGATTTAACCAGCAGAATCGTAAACATAATATCATAATTATTAATGTTTAAATTTCTGAAATATCTTATTTATAATTTACTGATCTCATAAATTTTATTATTATTATTATTATTATTATTATTATTATTATTATATAAAGTTGTTTCATATATGTTCTGGACAGAACTTTAGAGGATGACCGGAAAGAAGCGATACGGCTGCGTCAGGTCGGAAGACGACGGCGCGTGGTGGTGGTGTACCTGCAAACACTCCGACGCTCAAGTCAGTGTGTGTAAGAGGTAAGCGAAGAGGTGATGAAGTGAATAATAATACCTCAATCGTTTGAAGTGACTCTCCTTTTATAGGAGTTTGAGGGCGGTTACCGTGGAACCCGGGGTACCGTCAGATCGTTGCCGACCTGTGATGAGCTGGGCGAAATGCCAAGGACCGTTGGATTGGCCACGTCGATTTGGTCTCGAGGCAAGGCGGTGGGAACCGACGTTGGTAATGGGCTGGAGTGTGACTCTTCGGATTGGGCCTCGGCCCAGTCCGGAACAGTTGCCCCCCAAGTCGCTAGCTCGAATGTCGAGGTGGTGACTTGTTTGTTGAAGTCCGTTGATGTCGACGTTCAACGTCCTTGTCCGTAAGGAACTGCAAGCGTCGTCATGTCGTGTTTGTGCAAGGTCGATCTCTTCATCAGGTGCTTGTGCAAACGCACAAGGCTTTATCATCACGAGCTCGTGCACGCGGTCTCGGCACGAGGTCGGTCAGGGTGCTTGTGCAAACGCACAAGGCTTTGTCATCACGAGCTCGTGCACGCGGTCTCGGCACGAGGTCGGTCAGGGTGCTTGTGCAAACGCACAAGGCTTTGTCACGAGCTCGTGCACGCGGTCTCGGCACGAGGTCGATCTCTTCATCAGGTGCTTATGCAAACACACAAGGCTTTATCATCACGAGCTCGTGCATGCGGTCTCGGCACGAGGTCGGTCAGGGTGCTTGTGCAAGCGCACAAGGCTTTGTCATCACGAGCTCGTGCACGCGGTCTCGGCACGAGGTCGATCTCTTCATCAGGTGCTTGTGCAAACGCACAAGGCTTTGTCATCACGAGCGGTGCTTGTGCAAACGCACAAGGCTTTGTCATCACGAGCTTGTGCACGCGGTCTCGGCACGAGGTCGGTCAGGGTGCTTGTGCAAACGCACAAGGCTTTGTCATGAGCTCGTGCACGCGGTCTCGGCACGAGGTCGATCTCTTCATCAGGTGCTTGTGCAAACGCACAAGGCTTTATCATCACGAGCTCGTGCACGCAGTCTCGGCACGAGGTCGGTCAGGGTGCTTGGGCAAGCGCACAAGGCTTTGTCATCACGAGCTCATGCACGCGGTTTCGGCACGAGGTCGGTCAGGGTGCTTGTGCAAACGCACAAGGCTTTGTCACGAGCTCGTGCACGCGGTCTCGGCACGAGGTCGATCTCTTCATCAGGTAGTTTGTCACGAGCTCGTTCACGCGGTCTCGGCACGAGGCTCGATCACATCTTTGCCGCGTTCCAAGTTTTCGGAATTTGCTGTTCTTGTAGTGTCTCGAGGGTGTAGGCGCTGGTACCAGTTTTTACGACGATTCTGTCCGGGCCTTCCCAGTTGGGCGCAAGTTTCCCTTGTGGGGCGTTCTTCAGGCCGACATCAGCTCGTCGAAGAACTAGATCCCCAGGTATGAACTCTCTGGGCACAACACTTCGGTTGTATCTTGCTGCGATTTTCTGTTTCACTGCGACCTAGCTGAGTGCTGCAAGCTCTCTGCATTCGTCGAGAGGTCGAAGTTCTTCTCGTATACTCAAGCGGTTGTCGATGTTACTCTGGGGATTTGTCTTTGGCTTTTGACGCCATCAACTTCTCTTCGTAATTCATAAATTTACGAGCTCGCTCAGGAACTCGTTCGTGGTCTTCGGTTTATCGACACCAACGTTGACGCCGAATAGATTTCCTTCGATCAGGCCTTGCTCTAGCAAGTCTGACTTCATCTCGTCGAGCATTTCTTCACCAAAATGGCTTTTTGTTGAAGCGCTCGACGTAGTCTCCGATAGACTCATCTTTCTTCTGGCTGAATTGCGGCGGTGCCGGCTGTCGACTGGTTGGACTTTAGACGCAGTGAAATGCGCGAGAGGCGGTCGACGAGCTCGATCCACGAACCAATGGAATTTTTCTTAAGAGTCCGGAACCAAGACAACGCCGCTTTCTTGAGTGAGGGGAAAGATTCTGCACTTCACCGGCCCTTGGGCGCCTCGATAGCCCATGACAGTATCAAAGCAACCAACATGCTCGTCGGGGTCGGTGGTGCCGTCGTATGAGTCCAAAGCGGGTGGTTTCTGAAGATGCTTCGGAATCGGGAATTTCATGATCTCGGATGTAAAAGGACCAAAGGCCTCGCTCGAGCTCCGAGAAGGAGTTGATGAAACAGAATGAGCACGGCGGTGTGCTCTATGCACAGAGCGGTGTGGAGTCGTGCCACGGTGGTGGCGATGAGCAGATCTCGAGATTTTCGGACTCTTCGATCTTTGAGGAGAACGAGACTCGATCTTTCTGCTGACCAGGTGGCCACGCCGACGGAGATTTCTCTCACGATTCTCCATTCGATCGAGGCGTTGATTCCGAGCATGCATCGGCCGACATGGCTTCGAATGAATTCACGGAACTCACGGATGAGGACGGTGGCGGTCTCCGTTCCTGTATCGGTTTGAGCTGCAACGATCGGAACGGCGTCATTCTGATGGGGAGGTGGAAGGTTACTCTTCTGTCTCTCATGTTCCACGACGAAATTAACCGATTCGTGGTGAGGTGGTTCCGCCGGAGCTATCGGCGGATTCGGTGGTTCAAGATCTGCGTTCGCACGAGTGGAACTGCGAGTCGCGATCTGGTGCTTCGATCCAGTCATCGTCTCGACAAGTGTCGAGCAAAGATGTCGAGCAAAGAAAAATGAAATCAGAAATGATTCCCACAGACGGCGCCAATGTTCTGGACAAAACTTTAGAGGATGACTGGAGAGAAGCGATACGGCTGCGTCAGGTCGGAAGACGACGGCGCGTGGTGGTGGTGTACCTGCAAACACTCCGACGCTCAAGTCAGTGTGTGTAAGAGGTAAGCGAAGAAGTGATGAAGTGAATAATAATACCTCAATCGTTTGAAGTGACTCTCCTTTTATAGGAGTTTGAGGGCGGTTCTGAAGTGGAACCCGGTACCGTCGGATCGCTGTCGACTTTGTGATGAGTGGCGAAATGCCAAGGACCGTTGGATTGGCCACGTCGATTTGGTCTCGAGGCAAGGTGGTGGGAACCGACGTTGGTAATGGGCTGGAGTGTGACTCTTCGGATTGGGTCTCGGCCCAGTCCAGAACAATATATATAAAAAGATATGAAATAACATTATTTAATTGACTCGCATGTAATTAAGATGAACTAAAATGATACAAGTGATAAAATTAAATAAATATAAGCTGGAGGAAAACAAATAAAATGAGGTTGTGCAAAACATTTTGAAAACATACTATATTATAATAGAAAATCAATGATCCTATTGTGTGGAAAAATATTATATTAGAATAAAAAACACTAAAAAGTTTAGTATAGATTCAATTATGAAAAATGATTCATGGACATCCATATCCCTCCAACACCCAGAGAGAGAAAGAAATAGAGAGTGAGAAGTAATAGATGTGATAAGTGAGTGATGTGATAGGAAGAGCGAGATAAAGAGAAAGAGAGGTGTTGGATGGGTGTCGGGAATTTTGGGGTATCCAAAAATCAGGATTTTTCAATTATATATGATTTTCATGATAGGTAGGAAAGACGTTCTATGTTTTGATAGATTTATAATGTAATTAATATTTTGAAATATTTGTTGAATATTGAAGTTTAGCTTTTATAGTTGGCCCGTGATGCCATCAAAGTCTAGCTTCGTTCTTGTATGATAGTAATTTTCAATCCAATTGTTGATTTTGAAAAATATTTATCTGGTAGGATGTTGTTGAAGGGTGTAACATTTGCCTAATATTACATTGGTGTAATTTGATCCCTCGTTTAATAAAATTGTATAAGAAAGGGCATAATAAAAGTGCATAAAGTGCATAATAAAAGTGCATAAATTATGAATTAATTAGCTGCAATACCGAAAATGGAAAAGGGAATAACGTTGGTGTGTAATTGCGTATCAAGCGTTGTATATCAAACCGGTCTCCAACTTTAATTTTTTAAATGGCATAATAAACACTGCGATACGCAAGTTAAACAAATTTGAGTAGGGTACTCATGGTATAAGTAGTAGTAAAAGAATACCAATCGGATGAGTAACGGCTTTCGTCGTGGGAGATGAAAATGCATTGATTACAAAGTTGACAATCTTCCCTCCTTTGACAAAATATTCGATGACTTTAATTTATTGATTAACGCGTGGCATAAACACTTACTAGTATGTGTTTTGTTATTTTTTTTGATAAAAAAATGTGTTGTTATTAAATAGTAGGAGTAGTAAATATCTTGTGAATTGCATATATAGCACTTGTAAATATCAACATACAATATAGTATAATTTAAAAGTACAAAAAAGACAAATTAAAATATTTTTTTGACGAAAAGACAAATTAAAATATTAAAAAGCAGTTGTTTGAAATTCAAAAAAATAAATAATTAAAAGATAGATTATTTTAATGGTCATATGGAAGAAATATTAATTAAATAGGTGGTTGTAGGAGAGTGTGTAATCAGATATGAGACAAAAGCAATTGATCGCGTGTTAAAAGGTAATGAAGATGTGTGATCATCTAGAAGATGGAAGAGAGCATGTATAAAGGTGAAATATAAAAAAAATATATAAATTAAAAATATTTTAAATAAGATTAGTTTTTTTTTTTACAAAAATAAGACCAGATTAATTGGTACAAAATTATTTTAATGATATTGATGATTAAATTAAAATATTAAAATACAAGTATTTGAAATTGCTGTATCTATAACATTAATTGAAGAAATAAAAATATTGAATAAATGAATAAATAAAATACTTTTAAAATTAAATTATTAATAAAAGGACAAATATTAATTGAATTTGGTATTGAAGACTAAATTAAATATTGCAATTTGTTTCTAAAGGTGGATAAGAATGAATGGGTATAACTTTTTTTTTTTTGACAAAAAGAATTGGTATAAATTAATTATGCTACTTTAAGTAAGTATTTATGGTAGGGAACATAGCTAGTAGCTATAAATACCATGACTACGGTTGCAAGAAAATTGCAAGGGATCTCAATTAAAATGGATCACATAATGTGGGTGAGACTCAGACTAGTGACGGTTTTTATGATTCTGTTTGCTAACAGAATATGCATAGCAGCAACCGCTAATGCAGCATATCCGGCAGTTTTTGCGTTTGGGGACTCAATCCTTGACACGGGAAATAACAACAACCTTGCAACGTTGACTAAGTGCAATTTTCCTCCCTATGGAAGGGATTTCTACGGTGGAATCCCTACTGGAAGATTCGGTGATGGAAGAGTTCTATCAGATTTGATAAGTAAGTAACTAACTCATAACCGTAACAAGCATTAATATATATCATATCGGTTTCTTTTTTTTATCTGAATTGTCTGTAGTCAAAATACTTGTCGTCACCATGATCAAATACTCTATTATTAAATCAAGATTGGACGGTTCATATTTTCACTTTGTTGAAATTAGTTTTCAAAAACAAATTAAAAATACAAATCGTTTGATCTTAATCTTGATTCAATATAAGAGATCTATTGACGGTAGTGACTACAAAGTATATTGACAATACCTAATCCAAATCTATTTCTTTCCCTTAACTATCAATTTATAGTTGTAAACCGTTATCATTGGAATGTGTGTGTATTTTTTTATTTAGCGGCGGCTTTGGGAGTTAAAGAAACATTGCCGGCATATACGGGAGGACGCTTCCGGCCTCAAGACTTTCCGACTGGGGCATGCTTTGCCTCAGGTGGCTCTGGGAATGACGATATGACAGCAACCATGCAGGTAGGTTCTATTAATAAATTGATTATTTTATTAACATATCAATTTTACTCCCATGCACACACACACACACACACACATATATATACACCATCATTTCTTATGTTGTAATATCTTTAATTATCAGGGAGTTTTGACGCTATCCGCTCAACTGAGAAATTTCGAAGACTACATAGTAAAGCTGAAAGCATATGTTGGAGAACAAAGAGCGTCTTACATCATATCCAACGCCTTGTACCTTTTCTCATCGGGGAACAATGACATCGCCCTTACTTATTCTTTCACAGCAAGGAGAGCATTGCTTTTCCCTGTATATGCATCAACTTTAGTTGGGTCCGCTCAGAATTTCCTCAAGGTTTGTCGGCTTTCTTTCAATTAAATATTTGCAACATATTTTCTAACACTCTTTTTAATTTATCGAAATTACACTTGAGTTCTACTAAATTTACTTGAGAAACACGTGATTTAGTGGGACCCACATGAGTAAAAAGAGTGTTTCAATTTTTATTGAGCCTGTAATTAATCTTAATTATTGATTACAACATGAATTAGAGTCTATATGGACTTGGAGCGCGACACGTGTGGGCTCTTAGTACACTGCCACTGGGGTGCTTGCCTGGAGCTAGAACTTCATTAGGAGGACCGTTAAGGTTATGTGCAGATATTGTCAATGCAGAAGCACAGACATTCAATTCCATGTTAGCAAACGGGGTTTCTAGTCTCAGAACCACGCTTCCCAATTTTGACGTTAGGTTCATTGATGTCTACACTCCTATGCTTCGTCTCATAATGAATCCTTTTGCATCAGGTCATAATTATTTTAAATTACTCTGCGTTAGTGCAAATTAAATAATATAATTAAGTTTGAAACTTGCTGATTTGTTTGTTTTATGATAATTAATTTCAGGGTTTATAAACGTGGCGAACGGGTGTTGTGGAACTGGGACAGTGGAAATTGGAGGGTTATGTAACATATTCAGTGGCTCGTGTCTAAATCCAGCAGCGTACTTTTTCTGGGATTCTGGCCATCCTACACAGAGAGCTTATCAGCTCACTCTCGCTTCTATACTAAGAAGTCAAAACATTGATATTACTAGTTACAATGTTTCAAAAGCTCTTGCTCCTTCTCTTCCATTGAATTCTTCTGTATTACATTAATGAAATGGATAAATAATATTATTATTAATATTATATTATAATTCTTACTACTCTAGATGTGTTTTCTTCTTCACTTTTTTCCTTGTCCTCGGTCATTAATTCTAAGCCCACAAATCCGCTATTAATATTAAATCCGATTGTTTGAGTATTGAACTGATATTATGCATGTTTGGAATATGCGGGGTGGCTAAAAATATAGTAGAAGATGACAAATGACAGTTGATAACAAAAAAAAAAAAAAAAAAAAAAAGGTAGACAAATCAATTGTATTCATCAATATGCATCTTTTGTGACTCTTTTGCACCTTTATTTAATGTCCGACCGTTCCGAGGATTATCTTGGTGGATAGTATTCGTGGAATAGAAAAGAAAGAACGGTAACTGCAGCCAAACAAAATAAAATGGGAATTCATTAAAACAGTTGATAACTAGTCCTTCGTTTTCTTTCACTCTGAAATATATTTTTGACCGAGCGATGCAGGTGAGAAATTGAGTTTGTGAGAATAATTACTTATTTTTTATTTAGAAATTTTTTATTTGTGTATTAAAATTTGTAAGATTATTACAAGTATTAATAACACGAACACAATTCTTTTAATTAAGGTAACTCGTACACAATACACTCGTGTATTACATGTGTAACTGTGCATTGCACATAGTAATATTTATACTATTACTACTATATTTTCTTTTGATAAGTATATTATTACTATTACCAAAAAAAATATAACCTTTTTACGAACATTACATATACAACTTGTCAAAACTCTGTGTACGCTTGCAGGTATTATTAGCACGAGCTTTCTTGTCCAAAAAAATTGTGTTTTTTAGTGAAATTACAGTATTTAAGAATAAATAAATCAATTCGAAGTCAAAAAATGTAACTTTTTTTATGAGCATTGCAAAAATAATCCGTCAAAACTTCATGTATACTTGCAGACATATTTGGTGTGAGCTTCTTGACAGTCTCCTGCAAAAAAAAATGTTTTTTTCAGTGAAATAAATAAATCGATTCCAGAAAAAATGTAACAATTTTTTATGAACATTACAGAGACAACCTGTCAAAACTCCATGTATCATCATAGGCATATTCAATGTCATGTCTAAACAAAATTTTGTTTATTTTCTTTTCAGTGAAATTTCAATTTTTAAGGATAAGTAAATCGATTACAAAATAAAAAATGCAATTTTTTTTATGAATATTACAGAGACGACCCGTCAAAACTCTATTTATGCTAGCAGACATATTCAACGTGAGCTTTCTAACAGTCTCTTGTCAAAAAAAAAATGTTTGTTTTTCTTTTAAGTGAAATTATACTATTTAAAGGTAAATAAAATTACTCAAAACAAAAAAATATAATATTTTTTTAAGAACATTACAGAGACAACATGTAAAAACTCCATGTATGCTCGCAGGTATATTTGGCGTAAGCAGGGAAGGATGGAGGGAGGGGCAACTAGGGGCTCTAGCCCGTGCATTTTTTTTTGTTAATAATTAATTGGTATATATACATCAAATATTTACTAATTTAATTAATTTCTAAATTTAAAAAGGAAAGAAAAATAAATAAATGCCAACGAAAGTTAGTCCAGTTGGTAAAGATACGAATCATATCTCATAAAAACGTGAGTTCAAATTCTGCTAGCGATGTGAAGACCTTATTGATGGGTAATATATAAGTAACTCTGTAAGCGCTCATTAAGCATTATTGAAACTTTTCCTGATCTTGATGAGTCATTAAGACCTAACTCAGCTATACTTTTATTTATAAAAAAGGTAAATGTAAAATATACATAATGAATGACAAATTATTTTCAAAAAAAATTCTATTACCCAATATTTATTATTCCTTTTTTTGTCCCTTATTTGATAGAATTCTAGAGCTGTCCCTGGGAGTAAGCTTCCTTACTTCATGTCCAAAAAATTGTTAACAATTTTCTTTTCCATGAAATTACAATTTTTTAAGAATAAATAAATTGATTTCAAAACAAAAAATGCAACCTTTTTTTATAAACATTGCAGAGACAACTCGTCAAAACTCCATCCATGCTTGCATGCATATTCAGCATGAGCTTTCTCATAGTGCCTTATTCAAAAAATAATTTATTTCTCTTTTTAATTGAAATTACAATATATAATGATAAATAAATCGATTTGAAACTAGAAAAATGTAACATTTTTATGAACGTTGTAGAGACAAATCATCAAAACTCCATGAATAATCGTAGACATATTCGACATGAGCTTCCTCACAACTTTCTGTTTTAAAAAAAGTTGTTTATTTTCTTTTTAGTGAAATTTTAGTTTTTTAGGATAAATAAATCGATTTTAAAACAAAAAAATGCAACTTTTTATATGCATATTGTAGAAATAACCCGTCAAAACTCCATGTTTACTCTAGTCATATTCAGCGTGAACTTTTTCACAGTGTCCTGTCCAAACAAAATTTTGTTTATTTTCTTTCAGTGAAATTACACTTTATAAGGATAAATAAATCGATTACAAAACAAAAAATGCAATCTTTTAAGAGTAATGCACAAAATATTAATTTGGGGATAAAATTGAAATAAAATAATTAATGTTACATTGAAAAAATAAAACGATAATTATTTCGGAATTTTCTTCTTTTAAAAAACGACACTTAATTTGGAACGGACGTTGTAACGTAAAAGGGAGCTTCCTTAATTAATCTTTTTTTTTTTTGCATGGAAACTCGAAGTGAAATAATAAACCACTCCCTCTGGTTTCAAATATAAGTTAAAAAGAAACCATATCACACCTCTTAAGAAAATTAATTAACATCATTTAATTTTCTTAAAGTAATCGGAAAAGAAACTGTATCTCCTAAATTGCCCTTCATGGGAATTTGTTCCAATAAAAGAGTTACTAGAAAATAAAATCTGAATTAATTAAAGGGTATTTTGGGTAAGATATCAATATTAAATAAGGGAAAATTAATTAAAATTTGCTTATATTTTATATCACTAAACTTGAATTTTTATTTTGCTTCAAAATCGGAGGGAGTGTACTTCTTTATCTCGCAACGTCATTTAGAAGAAGTAAATTAGTAAAACATCCCTCTAGTTGACCTTATCTTTTACTTAAAATCTTATAATCCATATGTTTCCTTTTAAGTGACGTTTAAGGTTTTTATACACAAGACAAGAATTAAGTTTTTTATCTTCATTGCACTTATTTCTCTCTCTACAATAAAGAATTAAGGGTGTGTTTGATACGCATTGAAGCACAAGACAAACAGAACAGTATAGGACAAACTTATAGCTATTTATTTTGTATGGTGTGATTATATATATATATATATATAATCAGGAGTAACTCTGACAATCCAACCGTTAAATATTGTCATATTATATTAACGATCATGCACAACAAATTTTAGATAAATTGAGCATTCGTAGCTATGCAATCATAAGGATTATCCATAAATGTTGATAGTGGTATCAATGTTTAGCAACCAAAATAATACATATGTCAAAAGAATAATATTTTTAAATACAATATTCAAAGCATTATTAATATAGTCCACCCATATCAAAATACACTAACAACATAGAATTTACTCACTTTTCAGTTTCACAATTTCAATTTCCGTTAAACGACAATAAATTTTTTTGTTTTATTTTTCCACACCTAAAGAGGAGGAAAGAAAGTGGTAAAAGGGGTGACCCTCCGCTTGCAACAGCCGAAAAGGGAGGAGATGCTCGTAAGGGCTGCATGTAACACCCCAAATTTCTAAGCCAAGTTGAGGAATAAGTTGGAATTAGTCTCAAGATGGTTAAAGGTGTTGATTTGTAGTTATGGAGGTTGATTTGAGAAGAAAGTCTCAAGGTTTGGTGTTAGAACTAAGTTTTCCTGGTTTTTCTGCAGTGTGAATCGATTCATATAGTTTAGGAATCGATTCACAGCATTAAAGATCCATTGGCATCAAATTTTAGCAGTGGGAATCGATTCACAGAAGTCAGGAATCGATTCACATAAGACAGGCCACTGGGACTCGCATGCAGGAATCGATTCACTCATTAAATCTGCGATTCAGGCACTTTTTACACTGTGGGAATCGATTCACACTGTGCTGTGAATCGATTCACAGCTGCAGAAGTGTATAAAAACGTAGTTTGTTGAGCGTAACGCGAGAAGAGAAAGGGAAAGGAGAAAAGGAAGGGAGAGCTAGGGTTTCACCCTTTAAGAAGGATTGAAGAGATTCATGTTGGATTTCTTCAATCACTTGCCTAAATGGAGAGTTTGAGAGTGGAGATTTGAGTATTTGAAGATTTGGGTTTGAACCCTAGAGAGGAGAAGAAGAAGCACGAATTGGAGAAGAATAAGGGGGAGAAGACCAAGCTCCAGCAAGGATGGCTCAAGTTCTTGGATTGAGAAGGAAGATTGAAGGTTGAAGATCAAGATTTGAGAAGTATTTGGAGAAGCCCCAAGTTGAGCAAAGAGGGAAAAGCTTGAAGAAGAGCAAAGAGTCCAAAGTTCAACCTTCCTAGCTCAATGTCTTGAAGAATAGAGGTGAGTTCTTCAACCCTTAGGTGATGGGCACCCATAAGTCCCACATATAGGAATTTCTCTTCCCTTAGTAACATATGAACCTTAGGTTCAAGTTAGGTTTTAAATACCTATAAGAGGTTGAGTTGTTATTGTTGTGTTTGTTATGATTGTGTAGTGGGCTTGATTAAAAGAGGTTGGCGACTGCCCCCAACCCCCCACAGTTGAATGTATGTGTGATGTTTTCTCTCTTGAGAACTCCATAGAGTTTCAAGGGATTAGTTAATGTATGTGTTGGCCATTAATTTGGTGAATTAGTGTCCATGATTTGGAGTAATTAGGTGAAAAGGGATACTATTAGTGTAAGCTTGATTCATTGAAATGATTGTAGTTTCCTTGAATAGTTAAGTAATGAGGACGATTGTATTTCTATGAACATGCATACAAGCATAAGCATACGCATAAGCATAAGCTAAAGTCCATGGCAAGACTCCTATATTTATAGGAGTAGATCGGTTTGGTTAGCCAAGTGGGACTCCCTTGGATGGTTATGACGTCTAACCACCATACCGAAAGTGTGTAATTGGGGTCTAGGGACGGAAGCCTACGACACTACCCAATAACACAAAATGCATTACATGCATAGCATGATATTATAGAATGGTATAATATGTGAAGTGAAGTGAAGTTTATGATTGGTAATGAATTCCTTGTATATATATATATGTATTCAGAATTAGCTTAGTTAGTTGTATGAAATCTTGGGTAGCACATCCCCAGTCGCTTAATTATTATATAGTAATGAGCATTGTGATTAGATCACTTAAAGGATAAGCAAGCTAGGTTGATTGGGATTTGTGGTATAGAACACAAGGCAAAAACTAATAGTATAAAGAAAAGCAAAGATGTGTTGAGCACAAAGTGAGTAAGTAAGAACAATATGTTCTTAGTTAATAAGGTTGTAATTTACATCGTATTAAGGTTAGTTAAGTTAAGCATAGGTTAAAGAATGGATATTTATAAGATTGATGAGGGTTTGCTATACATTTATGTGTTTAGTTTAATCCCGAGTTGATAAGTGGCATAATGGTCCTAGGATTACCCTATTTTATAATATACTAAGTTTTTAACTCAAGCTAGCGCCTTCTAAAGCATCTTAGCTTAGGGAGACCAAGAAGTTCAGGTCAAGTCCTTATAGTACATAGAGAGAGTATGTCTAGGTTTGAAATGCCTAAGTTAGTCTTCTCAGCCTAGAATGTTCCGATGAGAGAACGGTGAGGAGTCCGTGAAGGGCTCACTGAGATTTTATAATCTCACCCTGTTCCTTTTGTTGTTTTTTTCAGATAAGCAGGTACTGAAGACGATGAGCCGAAGCTCCAAGCTTGGAACTCATAGGCTAGTTTTGCATTGAAGTGGAAATTTTATATTCCAAGTTATGTGTAAATTGTAATCTATCTATTAGATTAGGGAATTAAGTTTAATTTATGACTTGGATTACTGTAACCAAGTTTGTAAATGCTTAGTAATTCCTGTGCCTTAATGTAATTTGTCGTACTTTCAATTATGTTGAGGTGCGGGTGTTACATTATGGTATCAGAGCAGTTCGATCTTTTCGGACTGTGAGTTATTGGTTTAGTAATTTAGGAAGTGTCAGTTTAGTCCTTGTTGGACTGTAATCAGTTAGCAGGAATTTTCCTTTGTCCGAGAACTCCTCTACATATTCTTATGCTTAGTATGGAATATTAAGCCTGATCAACTTAATACTCCATACCGTGTACGAAGAATGTAGTAGATGGAGCTGGCGGATGAGGGAGGAGACCGAATAGGAGCGTGAACTCTGAGGAAGTTTGATGGATAAGGATGATGCAGACAAGGAAGGAGCGGATGTAAGAGCTCTCATTAAGTGAGAACTTTCGGAATACGGAAAAAGGGAAACAAGTTCCCACCTTTCCGGAACTAAGAGTTAAGGAATGTTTTAAGAATGGTCGAAACCATGGCGGTGAGGGTTCGGCTAGACAAAGCGTGTAATTCACGTACCGTCACTTGAGACGCTCTGGAAGTGATTAGAAATGACAAGCAAGTAAGGGGTCTTAATTGTGACGTTTCAAATCCACTTAGGATGGGCATTCGTAATCGGTTAGGGTTACAACACTGGTTATGCTATCAAGTTGTTTCGCCTAATCCATTATGAATGGATCCTAGAATGATTGAGATCTTATGATGATTCCCAAGTTAATTCAAGTGCCCTTCGTGGTTAACAGTAAGTACTCTTAATTGTAGGATTTCAATCGAGTAGGATGGTCGGTTCTAATCGGTTAGGGTCTCAACACTTGTTGTCTCAGCAGGATTGGTTAACCTAGCCGATTATAGGTGGATCCTAGGTCGATAGAAATCCTATGATAATGCCTGAGAGAACCTTAGCGTTCCGAGTGGTAATGGTAAGGGTAAGGAACAAGATGGAGTTAGGCGATATGCTACAACACCCAAATGGTAGTATGGGTCCTCAAGGGTGACCATGCCCTAATGAAGCAGAAAGAAAACCCTAAGTCTTCAAGAAACGGTGTCCTTAGTGGAACAACAAACTTCAGAGGATCGGATGAGATGTAGTCTTCAAACTGTAGAAGTTTCAAGAAAAGCTGAGTCATCGGAAACCTAAAGTTATTGATGTCTACTTTCGATCTAATTGTCCAGTGCATAAAGTGAATTCAATTGACCAATTATAGACTTTGCCTTAGCCAAGTAAGAATATTAGTTGGAATAAGACTTAGTCTGTGATTGGGTAATGAGATCACTTAATTTCCTGAGCAAATAGTTCCTCTATAGAGATTAATTCCTTCCAGGGTTTCTAATGATTCAGATTGGGTAAGGACGATAAGACAAGATCAATAAGGTAGATTGTTCCCAAGAATATCAAAGATTTATTTTCTGGATACTTGTTGGTCCATTGGTTATTAAACGCGTCGATCTACACCGCTATCGGATAGAGCCGTGCAGGTTCTGGTTTAATTCCAGTAGCATCAAGAACGGGAGTCAATTCATCAAGCGAAGGAGAGCAGTAGTAAAGTTCATTTAAGAGTGAATATGGTGGACATCTGATACTATAAGTTACTGCTAGTCAAGTCGTTAGGTTGGGTCTGATGTGATTCTAACTAGCCACTTGCAAGCTAAGTCTCCAACCAAGTGAGGCTTAGACCTCGTGTGAGACAAAGTTTGTAATCAACTAATGAAAATCAAGTCAGTCTAACCAATGGATACCTCCCAAGAGTTGAGCAACCCTAGAGTTTCAAGTTTCCTAGGCCAAGTTGGTTGCAAGACCAAGTATAGTGAGCTAAATATGAGTACCAACTCCGTAGTTGCGGAAGGGAAAAATTTGTTTAAGGTATGTATTAGTTACCTCTAGGTGACAATTCTATTTGATAAGATAGTTGCCCAATGAAGGGTTACAAAACCACCAACGATGGTATTGGATGTTGTTTTGGGTGAACTTCCAAGGAGCATTCGAAGGAGAGTACCTCCCAAGGAGTCTGAAGAGATAGAAGGAGCAAAGATTCACTCGCTTAACACCAAAAGGCACGTCTGGAGGGAATTGTGTAGATGAATTCAAAGAATTCTCCACATGCTTAACCTACCTTCAACAAGTATAGGATGATAAGCAAGCATAACAATTTCCAACAGTCAAGAGCAACCGAAAGATAGAACAGCACCAGAGTTAAACTCTCAGACTACAAGTAAAGTATTCCATCTGGTGGAAATAAGACGAAAGGAGTTCATTCATTTGAAAATACGTAAGATCAGGGCTCACAGCGGAAGCACCAAAAAAACTAATTTATGATACGGAAGGATGAGGTAAGAAAGAAAGGCGTGATTTGGGGACGAGATTCCATGGAGTTAAATCTCTGTTCGCATCCCATGTTACCAATGCTAAGAAGTTCCTACACCCTTAACTCCACATAGAGAGTTTGGGGGTGAGAACCTATCTCATGGGGGAAAGATTTGAAGTTAGTAAGGATGTGAGTTACCACCAAACCGGAGGATACCTAGAGTCATTCACGATTGCAAGTATTCTATCGATTAATGCTTAGAGTGATTTCACTTAACCAGTCACACACACCGTTCCAACCGATTGAATTATATTCATCAGTTAGAGCTTAGTCTGTGACCGGTTAACGCTATCGCAACTAATCTAATCGATTAATGCTTTGTGAGAGTTAATCGTTTCTAGGTTTTCTAGTGGATGGAATGGGCGATAAAAGGAAGTTGTAGTTGAAGTTCCAATGAAAGATGCAGTAATTTTCGAGGACGAAAATTTTTAAAAGGTGGGTAGTAGTGTAACACCCCAAATTTCTAAGCCAAGTTGAGGAATAAGTTGGAATTAGTCTCAAGATGGTTAAAGGTGTTGATTTGTAGTTATGGAGGTTGATTTGAGAAGAAAGTCTCAAGGTTTGGTGTTAGAACTAAGTTTTCCTGGTTTTTCTGCAGTGTGAATCGATTCATATAGTTTAGGAATCGATTCACAGCATTAAAGATCCATTGGCATCAAATTTTAGCAGTGGGAATCGATTCACAGAAGTCAGGAATCGATTCACATAAGACAGGCCACTGGGACTCGCATGCAGGAATCGATTCACTCATTAAATCTGCGATTCAGGCACTTTTTACCTTTGTGGGAATCGATTCACACTTTGTCTTTGTGAATCGATTCACATTTGCGAAGTGTATAAAAACGCAGCTTTCAAATGAGCAGAACGCGAGAAGAAGAGAAAGGGAAAGGAGAAAAGGAAGGGAGAGCTAGGGTTTCACCCTTTAAGAAGGATTGAAGAGATTCATGTTGGATTTCTTCAATCACTTGCCTAAATGGAGAGTTTGAGAGTGGAGATTTGAGTATTTGAAGATTTGGGTTTGAACCCTAGAGAGGAGAAGAAGCACGAATTGGAGAAGAATAAGGGGAGAAGACCAAGCTCCAAAGCAAGGATGGCTCAAGTTCTTGGATTGAGAAGGAAGATTGAAGGTTGAAGATCAAGATTTGAGGAGTATTTGGAGAAGCCCTAAGTTGAGCAAAGAGGGAAAAGCTTGAAGAAGAGCAAAGAGTCCAAAGTTCAACCTTCCTAGCTCAATGTCTTGAAGAATAGAGGTGAGTTCTTCAACCCTTAGGTGATGGGCACCCATAAGTCCCACATATAGGAATTTCTCTTCCCTTAGTAACATATGAACCTTAGGTTCAAGTTAGGTTTTAAATACCTATAAGAGGTTGAGTTGTTATTGTTGTGTTTGTTATGATTGTGTAGTGGGCTTGATTAAAAGAGGTTGGCGACTGCCCCCAACCCCCCACAGTTGAATGTATGCGTGATGTTTTCTCTCTTGAGAACTCCATAGAGTTTCAAGGGATTAGTTAATGTATGTGTTGGCCATTAATTTGGTGAATTAGTGTCCATGATTTGGAGTAATTAGGTGAAAAGGGATACTATTAGTGTAAGCTTGATTCATTGAAATGATTGTAGTTTCCTTGAATAGTTAAGTAATGAGGACGATTGTATTTCTATGAACATGCATACAAGCATAAGCATACGCATAAGCATAAGCTAAAGTCCATGGTAAGACTCCTCTATTTATAGGAGTAGATCGGTTTGGTTAGCCAAGTGGGACGCCCTTGGATGGTTATGACGTCTAACCACCATACCGAAAGTGTGTAATTGGGGTCTAGGGACGGAAGCCTATGACACTACCCAATAACACAAAATGCATTACATGCATAGCATCATATTATATATCTCCTTATGAATGGTATAATATGTGAAGTGAAGTGAAGTTTATGATTGGTAATGAATTCCTTGTATATATATATATATATATATGTATTCAGAATTAGCTTAGTTAGTTGTATGAAATCTTGGGTAGCACATCCCCAGTCGCTTAATTATTATATAGTAATGAGCATTGTGATTAGATCACTTAAAGGATAAGCAAGCTAGGTTGATTGGGATTTGTGGTATAGAACACAAGGCAAAAACTAATAGTATAAAGAAAAGCAAAGATGTGTTGAGCACAAAGTGAGTAAGTAAGAACAATACGTTCTTAGTTAATAAGGTTGCAATTTACATCGTATTAAGGTTAGTTAAGTTAAGCATAGGTTAAAGAATGGATATTTATAAGATTGATGAGGGTTTGCTATACATTTATGTGTTTAGTTTAATCCCGAGTTGATAAGTGGCATAATGGTCCTAGGATTACCCTATTTTATAATATACTAAGTTTTTAACTCAAGCTAGCGCCTTCTAAAGCATCTTAGCTTAGGGAGACCAAGAAGTTCAGGTCAAGTCCTTATAGTACATAGAGAGAGTATGTCTAGGTTTGAAATGCCTAAGTTAGTCTTCTCAGCCTAGAATGTTCCGATGAGAGAACGGTGAGGAGTCCGTGAAGGGCTCACTGAGATTTTATAATCTCACCCTGTTCCTTTTGTTGTTTTTTTCAGATAAGCAGGTACTGAAGACGATGAGCCGAAGCTCCAAGCTTGGAACTCATAGGCTAGTTTTGCATTGAAGTGAAAATTTTATATTCCAAGTTATGTGTAAATTGTAATCTATCTATTAGATTAGGGAATTAAGTTTAATTTATGACTTGGATTACTGTAACCAAGTTTGTAAATGCTTAGTAATTCCTGTGCCTTAATGTAATTTGTCGTACTTTCAATTATGTTGAGGTGCGGGTGTTACACTGCACAACAACAGTAGCAACGAGTGTGTGATGCCCTCTATCTAACCATTGTTGTAGATGCCCTCACCCCTCCTCCTCCTTGCCTCTTTGCTTCTGCAACGATGACATGACGAGTAGAACGATCAGCTTCGACAAGCAGCACTGTGATAACCAACCTTCGCAAATATCTCTCCCATCATCTAAACATCGCTGCATTACATTATCATTCTTCTTTTCTTCCTCCTGCATTTCACACACAACAAATGCAAAAAGAAAAACCTTAAATTGTCACGAATTAAATACGGGATAAGAAAAAACGAAAAAGAGAGAAAGTAAAATCGAAACAATCCTTATCCTTAATAAACTTAAGAGGAATGCTAAGGACACTCTATCTGATACTCTCTCTTAAACACTCTCTCAATGATTAGGCCATGTCACACTTTTTTTTTCAAAATCAACCATTGGATTGAAAGTTACTATTATATAGATCATATCTGTAAATTTTAACATTAATCTATGATCATTTGCTATGTCGTCAAGATGCGTCAAGATTAACGTCAAAGGTTTGATGCATCTTGATAATATAGCAAATATCATAGATTAATGTTAAAATTTACAAATATAATCTATATGATAGTAACTTTCAATCCAATGGTTAATTTTGGAGGAAAAAAAAAGTGTGACGTGACCCAATTATTAAGAGTGTTTAAGAGAGAGTTGTTATACCCCAATTTTGTCCGCTTATATTTTCATTTGTTTTTGCTTTTGAGCTACGCCGAGCTTGGGAGGTCGTCAGATCGAGCCGAGGTTGTGGCGCGAGCCGAAATGGAGAGGTCGTGACGAGTCAGTGGGAGATCGGGCATCGAAGTTGAGGCTCCGTGGCCGAGCGGAAGGTCGCTTGCCCGAGCCGCTGGAGAAGTCGCGTCCGAAAGGTTTGCAGAGGTCGTGACGCCGAAATGGGAGATCGCATCGAGTTGAGGTGGCCTGTGGGGGAGGTCGCTCAGCCGAGCGGAGGTCGCGCTGCCTAGTGGGAGAGGTCGTGACGCCGAGTCGCGGGAGTTCGCTTTGCCGAGCTGGAGAAGTCGCGTCGAGCTCGTGGAGAGGTCGATGACGAAATGCCGGAGATCAGATGCCGAGCCGGGCCATTTTTAGCCCAATTGCGCTTCATTACAAGCGTTATTAACAAAACCTAAAATTCAAAACTAAAAATCAAAGTCGATTTCCACACTTCACCCTTCACAAAGTCATCTGCATATCTTCACCAAAGTCCTCTCAGATATCTCCTCACCCACTCTACAAACTATGTCTTACAGCCTATATGTCCCCATATGCCTCTTTGCTTTTTCTTCATCTCACAACCAAGTTTGACAAACAATGCAATTTAATCAAAAGGAGGAGCACCGCAAGTAAAAGTCACTGGCTGATTGCAATTTTTTCAAACCATTGATATCATCTCACTTTGCACATGTTACCATCTCCTCAGCATCATTTTAGCACACACTTAGCATACAAGTTGCAGTCTCAAGTTGACAAACTGAACCTTTTTTTTTTTTATAAATAGTAGAGCAACAAGAGATAACAGGGGGGATTGAAGAAAGAAAAAATTGCACTTAATTTCAGAATTGGATATCTCATTCTTGGTACCAATTATACACAATAATTTGAGAGAAAATTGAGAGAAAAAAGAGAAGAACCAAAAAACGCAGTAAGCAAACAAGAATAGCTGGGCAAGAAAAAAGGTTTTTCTTCCTCCTCCTTCACCTTCCCCTTGTTCCTCCTTTCTCTCCCCACGATCTCCCTCCCCTTTGTTTTCTTCACATCTCTCGCACGCTCTCTCCACCCGCTGACGCACAGGTCAGTCGATAAGATACAAGGCCACAAGACCCACCTCCAAGGAGGACGATCCTCCCTCGATCCCAACCTGTGGTTCCTCCTTCTCCTTCTCGCCACCTCTCTCTCTCTCTCTCTCTCTCTCTCTCTTTCCTCTCCTTCCCTCTCGCCCGATTTTTTTTTCTTTCCTCTTTATAATAAGGCCGCACTTTTTTTTTTTTTCTTTCTTTGCTTTTGTGTGTGTGTGTGTGTTTTAATTTAGGTTTAGTGTGTGTGTGTTCCTTTTTTTTTATCCCCAATTCCCCTCTTTTCTTTCATGCTCGCTTCTTTCAATTTCTCCTTTTATTTTTTATTTTTTATTTTTTTATTTTTTTATTTTTTTTTCTTTTTGTTATTTTAAGTGGGCTGCAGCCCACTCTTTCATTTCATTTTTTTATTTATTTATTGTTTTTCTTTGTTATTTTTTTAGTGGGCTTAGCCCATTCCTTTTACTCCCACTTAACTCCTTTTTATTTGCCAAACCCTTATCTTTTTATATCATTTATTTAATAAACGTGAACATTTTTTTTTTTACTAGTCAAAACTAATACAATTTCATTCAACTAAATTTTGCATACCAGTTTCAGACCCTATTTTTTCTTGAAAATCACGTGATAAAAGTCATGAAAATTAATTTATTAGTGATGATTACTTGAGATTGCTTCCGCTTAGTCATTACAAATATCTTAATTTTCTAAATAAAAATGGGTTATTAGTGAGGACCACTCTTGATTGTTTTCTTGTTTGGTCCCCATGAAAACCTATCCTCTTCATAAAAATAAAATTAAGTTTTTTACTAGTAACGATCACTGAGATTGCTTCCGCTTGATCATTACTTAACACCGCACTTTTCTAAACTAAATAGGTTGTTAATGAGGACCACTCTTGATTGCTTCTTTATTTGGTCCCTACAAAACCTACATTTTTTTCCATCAAAAATATACAATTAAAATCAACTAACACACAACCATTTTTACCCAAGAACTACGAGCCTTTGATTTCTCCATCGCACTCCGAGATACGAGGAGCAGGAGCCCACTTCGTCAAGCGCAAAAATAAACGACTTTATTAAGTCCTTTCTTTTATCTGGTTAATTTTTTTTTAAAATAAAAGGGAAATAAATATTTTTTAGAAGTTAATAAGATTTGCACAATTAATTAGAGGTAACTCTTTTTCGAAAGGAGCTGTTAGTAAGTGCTAATACCTTCCCTACACATAATCGACTAACCCAAATCGTGTCTTAAGGGCGACCACTTTTCTTCAAAAAGGTTTTCCAATATTTTTCCTTCAAAATAAATTATTGGTGGCGGCTCCATTAAACTCGAATAAATCCCTCCGGATTTTTCGTCCGCTACAAACAAGCGACTCCACTGGGACTTTTAGAGAGTCAAGCCTAACATGATTAATTGTGCCAAATAATTAACTTCATTTTTTTGTTATTCTTTTTTAATTCCTCTTTTTATTTTTATCTTTATTTATTTATTTATTTATTTATTTATTTATTTATTTTCTTTTGTAAATATTTATTTATTATTTATTTTTTTAATTTTAATTTGTTGTGAATATTGAACATTTAGATAGACGAATTATATTTTGTATGCTTTGTTTGTTTTGCACTGGGTAGTGTTAGGGTGTTATTGCCCTCTCACACACCGTGACTCTACACGCTGACACACATGTGAGTAAGGCCCTATACCTGGTCAGAGCAAAGCTTAAGTCGAGTGGAGGTTCGGTGATGGTCAATTGGAATTTGCTTTCCTTCCAAGCTATATGAGAACTTCATCTAGAGTGTGCTCCTCTCGAGTATTCCGCACCGGATAGTTATCTATCGCTGTGGTTAATATTCAGGAGGAGACTTTAGCTCAGAGGCGCTTTGGTGAGAATGTGAGTAGAGCCACCATGAGATCTATCACTCAATACAAGACTATAGACCCTTAGGCTAAAAATATCTAATTTTAGGTTTGACCCATTTAAGACACAAGGTATCATATCATTTTTGTTCTTCCACCAAAATTTGTTATATCATGTCCATGCATAAAAATGGTCTACAAAACACATATCTTCATGCATTCATACGCCAAAAACAAAAACAAAAACACATGTTGAAAATAAAGAAATAATATCATTCATTCTCATTTCATTTTAGGTCGCCAGAGAATCGAGGAACTCAAGAGTCAGTTGCAAGTATTTTGTGAAATAATATGAGATCAAATTGTGAAACAGCTTTCAAAGAAGCTCATACATGTCAAAACAATGAGGCTCACGATTCCTCTTGGCACAAATAAATAGATTCATGCATCCACATTCATTCATTTTTCTTTTCTTACATACTCATATCATTTTTAAAAATCATCGAAAAATAATCAAACAAATCGTTCCTCGACACTTTATCGAACTCTCGCTTCTCAATCAAGGATCATGGATGACCAAGAGATGAAAGAGGACGCCAACCACCAAGGAACAGATGAGCAAAGTTTTGGAGTTTCAAGTAATCCCTAAACAAAGACAAGGCTAGATGGGTATCTCCAAAGAAGGAATGATGAAAGTCAAGCTACACCTTCCCACCCACTGGCTTTTGGTCCTATGTAGCTTGCAATATGGTCTCAATACTCAAGGGATGATGGTACCTTTGCAATTTACCCCAGGTCCTACACACTCACCGCTTAGCAACCCTAATCAAGTACCACAATTCCCACTTTACGGACTCCGGGTTACACGCCTACCTATGGCCAATGATGATACCGCAAACCATAACCCCAAGGCCCACGGGTGCACAACAGCTTCCACTATATGGTCTCCCGCCCGCTACACACCACCCGGCCCTAACAATAACTCTACGTAAATCGATTCCCAAGCACTTGTTGTGCAAGACGAGTTCAAGGATCTGGCCTGTGATCAAAACCATACCAGTTCAAAGCTCAACTCCTGGCTTCATGACATACACCTTTCCACCGTTATGCACCATCCCATCTCGAATACTCAAGAGCTGACGCATCAGAAGTGACTTCTGGTGAATCACCGATCATTTGGTTACCCCCATTATATTCAAGGAAATCCATTGAATCTGACTAACCATTGTTTGTCTCGTACTATGGGAGGACCCAATCTAAGCATCCCAATGGGAATCAATGCCTGACACGGTTGCAAATCCTCGAAGATAAAGGCTAAGAGTCAGAAGGGAGGTTATCTCTGTTCAAAGTATCGCCGATCTTTGTCTCGCATCGATGTGGTTGTAAATTCGCCATAAAGTTCAAGGTGCGATTTGACAAGTATAAAGGGACAACTTGCTCCAAAGCCACTGACCATGTATCGTGAGGAAGATGGCATCCTATGCACATGATGATAAACTTCGATTCACTTTTTCCAAGATAGTTTAACAGGGGCGAGTTTAGTATACACACTGAGCGATTTCATATTCGGCCGGAAAGATTTGCTGATGCCTTTTGAAGCAAAGATAAGTATAACATTGATATGGTTCCTGAGAATGCAAAGTTACAAAACATGGCAAAAGAGACAATGAGATCTTTAAGGAATATGCCCAACGATGGAGAGGATCGGCACCAAGTGGAACCGCCGATTGAAAAAGAAATGGTGGCCATGTTCATGGATACTCTTCAATCACCCTTCTATGACAAAATGATCTAAGTGTATCATCAAACTTTTCGATATGGTCATCCGAGGAAAAAGAGTTGAAAGCGAGGAATGAGGAATGGAAAAATTGCCCAAAGTTTTGTTGAAACCAAGAATATCAAGAGACCCCCAACAAACTTCGTGAAAGAAGAGCAGGGAAACCAATGTTGTGATGACGAGCCCGGAGGACAAGCACAAGGAAAACCACCCCAATTCTTTACCAATTTCCCACATCCTTTTCCATACCCCTACACCCACTTCCATACACGCCACGCCCCATAATCCTAGCCCCTGGCCAAAACCAACCAATGATGCCCTTCGACCACCTTCTCCCATTCAAACACAAGCACAAACTTGCTCCCACCCAACCTAACCAAAACCGTAAACAACCAAATGACCAAGAAAAGAAAGCAAATTCAATTTGATCCTATTCCCATGACCTCCATACCTGATTTGTTCCAAAGACCTAATCAAGAACTCCTTGATCTCCACGCCAATGAAACCACTTCAACCTCCTTCAAGAGGATACGACCCAAATGCCAAGTGTGAATTTCATGCAAAGGTGAGCCACAACCGAAAAATTACCAGGCTTTGAAGTGGTTCAAGATCCGATCAATGCCAAATGGTTGAAGTTTCAAGGAGGATGGGCCTAATGTGGGTAATAATCTCTTCCAGGTCACGCGAGGTCCAGGTCAATGCCATTATCGAGGAGTTCGGGACCAAATCGATAACTAGATTGGAAGGCGTGAGCCAAAATATGAGAATATCCCCATCCGTGACATCGTGCAAAGCTTTGAGTGCAAGAATGTTGAACCCAAAGCGTATAGCAATCACAAAGATGATCGCAAAGGTCAAGACAACATCGCCAACCTTGTCCACCCTTGTCGCGAGTGAAAAACTTGGAAATTTGGAAATTGTTGAGTTTCCGTGATGTTTGGTTCATAATAATTTTGAAATACAAATCCTATTGCTCGCTTCTAAGGCTTTAGGATGATTTATTGTCAAAAGGGCTTGACATGTTTCATTTCAAGATCTTTATCAATAAAATGCTTTTGAATTTTCTAATCATTTCCTTTTCTTTTTTCATCTTTTCCATTCCCTTTCTTCTTTTTCATTTTTTCTTTTCGCGATTTTAACTAATGCAGATTCAAAAATATTGTCTTTGAAAATGACGATATCAGTGACTCATACTATAACTTTGACTACCCCATGAGGACAATTGAGAAACCCCTTCTGAACCGATGAGATTGATGGAACAAGAGGTAGAAGTGATACAACCCCACGAGGAAGAAACTGAAATAATCAACCGATCACGAAAAGTTGACAAAAGTAGTTAATAAAAATAGAAAGAAAAAGGTAAAGCAAATTGGCAATTTGCCAAAAATTATTTTTTGTAAAAATTTGAGCAATAAGATTTTGAGATGAAGTTTGGCCATTTTTCTCTATCCCAAAAAATAAAAATATATACATCCCTTGCTACCCCTTTTGAGCCTAAAAAACAAAAATTTTCTTTTAAATACCCTCGAACAAGGATCACTCATCCAATGGAGACTAGCACAATAATCTATTCAATTTCGCCTGGTTAAAAAAAGGCAAAACAAAAGACGCTTGCAAAAAAAATCAATAAAATGCCAAAGCAAGAAAAGACAATCAGGCTAGCAACCATCAAAGTGCATCTTTGCACTAAAAATCCTTGTTGAAAAAAATACCAAACACTTTTTGAGCCCGAATATCCTTTCTTTGTGACCCTTCAACCCCTCGCCACGCATAACCCTAATAAAGTCCATTCCGATCAAAATCAAATTGCTCATATTTTCTCAAAACTTGATTTTTGGAAGAGGAAATCCAAATAAACTCCTTGTTGTTGCGCTTGCTTTACCAAAAATGTGGAATCTGACCGCCGCCAAAGATGGACGGGCAACAGGTCATAAACTAAAAGATTGTCCAAAAAGATGGTGGTAAAATTAGAGATTGGCATGAAATGTTCCTCGTACTTTGCACGTTATCAAACGATTCAGACCCAGGCAACCCCATTCTCACCGGGTATATGGAATGGAAGACTTCCCATTGAAGTCAAAATCCTCCTCGCTAAGGGGTATTGATGGAAATGAAACTAAAAGAGTGAGAATCGGGTCCAGTTCCCGGATCACCTAAACCTCATCGAAGAGAAAAGAGTGATGGCCTTATGTCACGGCAACTATATCAAGACAGATGAAGAGGGCTTATTTAAAAGAAAGTTCCTGGGAATTCCAAGAAGGAGACCTGTACTAAGAAGATTTTGCTCATCCAAAAGGATTCTCGTGAAAATGGACTCCAAATTATGAAGGTCCATGTTGTGAAAAAGCTTTTTCTGGAGGAGCCTTAATCCTCACAAGGATGGATTCGAAGATCTCCGCCTCCCAAGAAACTCGACGCGTCAAAAATATTATGCCTAAAAAAACATATAAAAACTAAGCAAAAAGTGAGCTCGCTAGGTTGAAAACCTGAAGGGCGACCTAGGCAAAATTAGAGCGACCCGCTGGATTGAAAACTTGAAAGAGCAATCCAAGCAAAGTTAGGTCCAAATCTGAGACAGAAGGCCGACGATCGGGCTCTTATCCAATCGCGCTTCTATATATTTTCGTAAGTAGAGTAATGAGTAATCAAAGTTATGGATATGGAAGTCGGGCATTTGTTCCTACAAAGACACAAACTATAAAATATATGTTTAGTTATTGTCTTTTCTTTGTTTTTCTTCTTCCCGCATTTTTCTTGATGTATCTTCAAGTCTGTAACTCAGTCCTTGTACACATGACTCTTTTGAATACCAAACACCTCCGTTTCAGATTTCAAAATGTTGTTTATGATAATAGACACTAATTGTGAAGCATGTGATGATATGGGAAAGCATTACATTTATTATATACATCTTAAGAATCACGAGGACACGCCAAATTCAACAAATAAGTTTCAAAAAGGGCAAAGGGATTACCTTTAAAAGTAACTACAAAGATCGATAACTCGCGCCCCTCCCGATGAAGGCATAGCATGACTAAATCCGATGAATCTCAGTCCGTCCCATATCTTTAAGCACTAGAGATCATACGGACGAGGAATCAAGAAAAATAATAATCGCATTGCATACATGCATCACATACCATATATCCGTGCATCATCTTCATATCACCACCTTTTAACCGCTTTGTTACACCTGGTCCGCGGCACCGTAAATTTGATCCTTCATTCTACAAACAATGCGCCTAGTTGGTCCTTATTTTGCTTTCTAAGCGACACACCAAGTATCGCCACTCTTTATTGCCGATCACCGCTACAAGACTGACCGTGACTCTTCTTATAGTTTTCCGATAAATGCGCCGAGCATCACCCTTTTATTGCTTTAAGATTACCGCCACAAGACTCGACCAGAAGGTCCTCATTATCGCTTTTTTGACCAACATATCGCCTCCACTGCTGATCCTTCTTTATTGCTTTCCATCGACGCGTCAATACCCTACTTTACGCCGAACCTTCCGATCACCGGGTCGCGACCGACTTGGCGAGATCCTTCTTTATAGTTTTTTTGATAAAACGCGCTGCCGCTTAATCCTCATTATTGCTTTCCGATCACCGCACAAGACTCGACCTGGCGAGGAGATCCTTCTTTATAGTTTTCTCGATAAACGCGCGCGAATCCCTCTTATTGCTTTAGATTACCTCGTCAAGATCCGACCTGGTCAGTATTCCTTCTTCTTATCACTTTCCGATTAAACGCACAAGCGTTGATCCCTCATTGTCATTCCTCACGCCGTTCAAGACAAAATTAGTGTATTTATCTTTAGCTCTATTTTATGACAAAAAATATAACAACCATTGTTGTTTGCATTTTCTAATAAAATATAACTAAAGAGGGGCAGCTATACCCCAATTTTGTCCGCTATATTTTCATTTTTGTTTTTAGCACAATGAGCCGTGGGAGGTCGCGCATCGAGCCGAGGTTGTGGCTCGAGTCAGGAGAGGTCGCACGCCGAGCCGGGGAGATCGCTGAGTCGGTGGCCCGTGCCGAGCCGGGGAGTGTCGCTGCCGAAATGCGGAAAAGTCGCGCTGGCCGAGTCGTTTCCAGGAGGTCGCACGCCGAGCTGGGGAGATCGCGCATCGAAGTCGAGGCAGGCCGAGCGGGGGAGGTCTCGTCGAGCCGTGGAGAAGTCTGCGGCCTAGTCAGTGGAGAGGTCGACGCCGAGCCGCTGGGAGTTCGCTGTCGAGCCGGGGAGAAGTCGCTGGTCCGAGCCGTGGGAGAGGTCGCACGAGTCAGTGGGGAGGTCGCAGACGAGCCGAGGTCGTCAGCCGAGTCAGTGGAGAGGTCGATGACGGGGAGATCAGATGTCGAAATGGGCCATTTTTAGCCCAATCGCTCATTACAAGGTGATAACAAAAACCTAAAATTCAAAACTAAAAATCAAAGTCGATTTCCACACTTCACCCTTCACAAAGTCATCCGCATATCTTCACCAAAGTCCTCTCAGATATCTCCTCACCCACTCTACAAACTATGTCTTACCTATATGTCCCTCTATATGCCTCTTGCTTTTTCTTCATCCGCCAACCAAGTTTGACAAACAATGCAATTTAATCAAAAAGGAGGAGCACTGAGTTAAAGTCACTACTGATTGCAATTTTTTTCAAACCATTGATATCATCTCGGACTTTGCACATGTTACCATCTCCTCAAAGATCATTTTAGCACACACTTAGCATACAAGCTGTGCTCAAGTTGACAACCTAACCTTTTTTTTTATAAATAAGTAGAGCAAGAAGAGATAATGTGGGGATTGAAGAAAGAAAAAATTGCACTTTAATTTCAGAATTGATATCTCATTCTTGGTACCACTATACACAATAATTTGAGAGAAAATTGAGAGAAAAAGAGAAGTGAACCAAAAAAACGCAAGAAGCAAACAGAAGAAAGAAAGCAGGAAGAAAAAGGTTTTTCTTCCTCCTCCTTCACCTTCCCCTTGTTCCTCCTTTCTCTCCCCCACGATCTCCCTCCCCCTTGTTTTCTTACATCTCGCACGCCTCTCCAGCCTACAAGCCTCGACACAATTATAATGAGGCCACAAGCACTCCACACTCCAAGGAGTGACGCATCTCCCGTGATCCCAACCCCGTGGTTCCTCCTCTTCTTCTCCTTCTCGCCACCTCTCTCTCTCTCTCTCTCTCTCTCTCCTCTCTTCCCTCTCGCCCCGCTTTTTTTTTCCTTCTCTTTGCAAATGCAACAGACTTTTTTTTTTTTTTTTTTTCTTTCTTTATGCTTTTTGTGTGTGTGTGTGTTTAATTTAGGTTTAGTGTGTGTGTGTTCCTTTTTTTTTATCCCACTTCCCTTTTCTTTCATGCTCTCTCGCTTTTCAATTTCTCCTTTTATTTTTTATTTTTTTTTTTTTTATTTATTTTTCTCTTTTTGTTATTTTAAGTGGGCTGCCCACTTTTCACTCTTTTTTTATTTATTTATTGTTTTTCTTTGTTATTTTTTTAGTGGGCTTAGCCCATTCCTTTTTACTCCCACTTAACTCCTTTTTTTTTTTATTTGCCAAACCCTTATCTTTTTTTATATCATTTATTTAATAAACGTGAACATTTTTTTTTACTAGTCAAACTAATACAATTTCATTCAACTAAATTTTTGTATACCGCTTTGAGACCCTATTTTTCTTGAAAATCACGTGACAAAAGTCATGAAAATTAATTTATTAAATGGGATTTATTACTTGAGATCGCTTCCCGCTTAGTCATTACAAATATCTTAATTTTCTAAATAAAAATGGGTTATTAGTGAGGACCACTCTTGATTGCTTCTGTTTGGTCCCCATGAAAACCTATCTCTCTTCATAAAAATAAAATTAAGTTTTTTACTAAGAACGATCACTGAGATTGCTTCCGCTTTGATCACTTAACACAGCTAATTTTCTAAACGAAATAGCCATTGTTAATGACGGACCACTTTGATGCTTTATTTGGTCCCCTACAAAACCTACATTTTTCCATCAAAAATATACAATTAAAATCAACTAACACACAACCATTTTTTACCCAAGAATCCACGTAGCCTTGATTTCTCCACTGCACTGAGATACTGTGAGATGAGTGAGCCCACTCCTGCCAAGCGCAAAAATAAACGACTTTACAAGTCCTTTCTTTTATCTTGGTTAATTTTTAAAATAAAAGGGAAATAAATATTTTTTTAGAAGTTAATAAGATTTGCACAATTAATTAGAGGTAACCTTTTTCGAAAGGATGTTGTAGGGTGCTAATACCTTCCCTACACATAATCGACTCCCGAACCCAAATCAGGTCTTAAGGACCACTTTTCTTCAAAAAAGGTTTTTCCAATATTTTTCCTTCGAAAATAAATTATTGGTGGCGGCTCCATTAAACTCGAATAAATCCCTCCGGATTTTTCGGTCGCTACAAGAGTGTCCGTAACATTCCTCATAAACTTAAAACACCAGGGAAAATATCAAAAAATAAATAAAAGCTGCTGAATTTTACCAAAGAGATCATAAAGAATTGCAAAATCGTCCTTCCAATTCAGATTCACTTATTAAAAATTCATTTATCCCAATCATATCTTATGCAATTGAATTAGGGATATAACATTGTGCAAAATTGGCAACTAAATTTAATGACTAGATCAAATGGTATATGACATTGAGAAATCAAAAAACAAATAGTTCTTGTAAAATATCTACATGAAAATTCAAGAAAAAAAATAAGATGACTTCACTTAATGAAACAAAATTTAAAACTTAAATAAAAAGAATAAAAAATTAGGACAAAAGTACAAATAGTTCTATTAATAACCTGACACTTGTATGTGAGCGCACAACTCACACAACAACTAAAAGTCATCAAATGAGAGCGAAAACACCAGCACCACTAAGTTCACACCACCACAAAGCATCCGCAACAAATATAAGCTATATACAAATCAATAATCTCATTAAATCCACCTCAATCAAAATTCCGGAGTTTATGTTTGTTTAATTTTATCTTTAGACCATAAAAATTGCGAATAATTTTTATTTGTTTGCACTACTTGACTCAAAATTACTGTCAAAATCGAGCTCATGACTGTAGAAAGAATCAACTGCCATACAGCCTCTACTCTGTTCACCTCTAAATAAAAAAAAGAACAAAAGAAATACTTCAAAAATCATTAACCACATGGTTGAAAACCAGACAAGGAAGGGTAGATTATGTCAGTACAATTTTAATTGTTGTCTCCTGCAGCATCACAGCCATTTGGGAGTTGAGATCGACTGGAAGATTCTGCTGGCCCTTCTTCTTTAGTTGTTTCTTCCAGAGTGATAGTTTGAAAATCAGTGGCCATTGATCCACTAGGAGATATTGAACTAGAATCAGCCGGAAGCTGAGAAGCGGGCAACCATCTCATCCACTCATTACGCCTCCTCAACTTATCATCCTACAGCGAAGTTAAGGGAGAGAAATAAGCTTATGGCAAATTTTAGTGATATATGTATAGAAAGTGTGTCAAGGTTGACATAGAAATACTAATCAAAACTCACCTGGATTTCCACAATAGTGGATGTTCTCAACGAATCCAATATCAACTGAATGTTGCTTGTCAAACTTCTAACCTGCAGAAAGATATTCCATAAAGCAAAAACAAAGCTGAGTGTGCTAAATATTTAGAAAATTTAACAAACATCAAAAGCATAATCTGATGGTCACATATTACGAAATCAAATCAATAGGAAATGGTCAGTAATCACTTATCAGACTATAGTTTACTCTTATTTATAACTATTTCAACACAAGCATTAGCAGTAGGTTAGATGTTAATTGGAACACAAGTGATCAAAATTTTTATTTACCAGTTCCTGAGTTGCAAGATAGGAAGTGGAACATAACAATAGTAAGGTGGCTTCTCTAAATTCTAGTTCCATTACATCCCACCCTTAATGATATGACAATATTAGGAATTTAGGAATCAGTGATTGATAGAGAAAGAAACAGTTGTATTATTTGATTAATGGATAGTTACATGAGTTTGAGATTATATCATTTCCGTCATTATGTGGAATCTTAATATCTATTTTCCATAAGAAAGGGTTTCTTCACAAATTGATGCACTTAATCAAAAGTAAAGTTAGTCAATCGGTGATATTCAATTCCTGGAAAACCCACTGATTTCCGCTAGTTAAGATAGTGAACTATTAGTGATCCACAATTTAAAGAAAAATCCTAGAACACTAGTTTTTTGGCGAAAAATATACAAAGGGAGAAGTGATCAAGCTACACGAATATCACATCTAAGATCCACTCACTGTTGTCTACAACTGGTAACCATTAAGAAAATTTTTCATTTTTTATGGAAGCCTTATTTGTCTCCTAATTGTACGTTTTCACACTCTAAAAAGTAGATTTTCTTTATTTTTCTTGATGATATGATAAACTAATATCTGAAATCTAGTAAAGTTATTGCTCTCTATGTGTGTGTGTGTTCTTTACTTTTCTTGATGACACACTAAACAAACATCAGAATGCTGGCAAAATTAACGCTCGTGTATCTGTGTTTATATTACAACAAAAGTGCTAGGCCATTTAATAGGAAGGAAAACAAAATGTTTCGCAATGTGTGCCAAGTAAGATCCATCAAATCAGTATAACTGCATATACATATTAAGCTTCAGGTTCAGCTTTTTAAGTAAAATATCCTCATTGGCGACAATCTATATTTAAAAAAACTGCAAGTAAATAACTAGTGCAAGTTAAAAATTCACTATAAACAACCAAGAAGTGTAACATAATCAAAGGCTCTACAGAAAATATTACTAGTTAATCAAAGAAAAATTAACTTACTCGAGGGAAGTTTGCTATCAGAGTAATTGGAACCCAGCCCTGTTCATCCATATTGGACCTTAAAAACTCATCTTTCACTAAATTGGCATCACTGTCAAAAACAAATCAGCAATGAATAAAGAACTCAATTGTTAAGGATTATTGGTAACAGAATAACAGAAACATATAAAATTTACCTAAAGTAATAATCAATCTGGTTGATTATCATATTGGACAAAGGAGATTCTGCAGTTGGGAAAAATGCTGCAGGAGAAGGGCTGTGGGGGAAGAATGGCATGCCCCTAAAGGGATCCAATGTTACTGTTGGAAAGTAATATAACTCTAAAATGGAAAAAGAATGAGCATTAGTTACATTTCATTTTGTAGAAACACAAATGGTGAAAAGGAGAAATAAACTAACCAGGATAACCAATGGGGTTTGGAAAGGGTCCCACGGGCTGAGGACCCACAAATGCAGCAGTACTAGGTGGTGGGTGCCTCAATAATCCTCTTGGAGGCATCCTTGGTTGGGGTACATGAGCATCTCTAGTATTCACATAATTTCCACGATCCTGATCACGCCTGCTACCATGATTATTATGATAGGAAACATCTCCTCGTGGATGGGGCCCAAAATTCCCCCTACGAGAGGAACCCCGTTGTTCATTCATAGCAGGCACAAAACCCCTTACTAATGGTCTTGCATCCCAGTTATTGTTCCGATAATGATCTCTTGGAGAAGGGTCAGGGATACTTGGTACCATATTCCCATAGCTAACTGGAGGGAGTTGATATACAGGAAAGGGAGGCGGAGGCGGTGGTGGGGGAGGGTTGGAAAAGCTGCTCTGAGCAGAACCAGGCCCAATGTTGCTACCACCTACCCGCCTCATGGGTCTTGGTCTATTAGGCACATTATAGTTTGTTGCAGAATTAGATTTTGCATTGCTAGTACCTTGTCTCTGAGGGGAGTGAGAGGTTACAGGCCCCTACAAAACAACAGGAAGGTCATGCAAGCATATAAGATTCACCATTTACCACTATTAATTTAGATATACGGTATACCCTATTGATAATGGCACAATGCAGAATATAAACTGATAAACAGAAATAGAGTTTTGTTATCATCGACTGGGGTTCAGGGTGAGCCTTATACATAACAAACTATCCATAGACGAAACTATATATATTATAATATTTATAATGGCTAATCATATCCATACACCATAATATGCTACCACCTATAGGATTCGCCGTAAACCCAAGTCTACATAAACACAATTTGCAGAAGTAAGCAGACTACAATGTCAACCACAATAATAATTTCCTGGATCAAGCAACACAACAGAGAACAGGGGATTCGTCTTACGATCCTTTTATACCCTTTATGTGAAAAAGAAAAACAATAAAGTAAACATAGAGCTTACCCAAAAAAAAAAAAGCCTAATTAATCAGATAATTGGGGCATGTATTGGAACCAAACCTGAGAAGTGGAGATTGATCCATCAGCAGAAGTCTTGGAGGAAGATTCAGCTGGCAATTTACCAGAAGCTTTGGTAGTGGATTCAGATAAAGCAGGCCAGGACTCAGCACCCATTACAGGACCTGTCTCAACGACGCCGTTTGAAGGCTTGTTCCATGCGGCCTTCTTAGAACGACCCGCATTGCCATCACTACCATCGGAAATATCTACAATGGAGGAGAGCGTATTCGAGTTATCCACCGGCGGCAAAGTAGAGACCGCCTTCGGGGAACAATCGGATGAAGGCGCTTGGTCGGCTGCGCCGGTAGTCAGAGAGGAGGAGGACGACGACGATGACGGCGCTGATTGGTGAATGCCGGTGGTTGATTCTGTCTCGCCGCCGCGAACAACCTGAGCCCACGGAGAAGGAAGTGTTTTTCGCATCAAATTAGGGCTATTGCTGTCACCGGAAGGCGCCGATGACGGAGCACTGGTCGGAGAGTGATGATTGGAGGAAGATTTAGGAGTGCTAACCATTGATAATTAGGGTTTCTAGTTGTTGGTTCAGAGAGTGAAAAAAGCAAACAAGTGCAGAAATTGATCAGTATAGAATCAAAGGCATGAATAAATAAATAAATAAATCAGTAAATTAAAACATCAAAATCAAAACCCACAAAAAGAATATAAATATGTGAATTTGGGTTCTCTAACTAGAATAATAGAACGATTCCAGTTAGGGTAGAAACCCTCTCTCAACACAAAACTGCGATCTCTCTCCCCCTCTCCCTTCTGTGTTGCTGTTGTTTCTCCCCCTTTTACCACTCAACGACATAAACCTACTTGTTTCTCTTTTCTTTATTATTATTATTATTATTATTATTATTATTTTAGCATTTATTTTTTTTTAAGATTACATTTTTTTTTCCGACAATTTTTTTAAGATGAAATAAACCTTCACAATTGAATTTTAATTTAATAAGGTATTTTAACATTAAAAAAAGTAGATAAAATTAAAAAAATAAATATGTGTGTAAATAACTGAAACTTTCTCTTTTTCTCTTTTTTTTTTTAAAAAAACTTTTCTTTAGTTTTTTTTTCTAACAGAGATAAAGACATCTTCATTATCTCTAGGTTTTTTAAATTTAGATAAGAATTTTAATTTTTTTGGTTAGAAAAAAAAGAATTTTAATTTTTGAAAGAATTATTTAAAAAATTTCTTGAAAATCTTGTAACGAGAAATTTTCTCTTGAGCATATCTTTATCAAATCTTTTTAAAATCTTACAATAAATAAACATAATTAATAATAATTTACTCAAAATCGGCAATAAAGTTTTTGATAATTCATATAATAATTAATAAAATCTTCTCCAAATAATGAAAATCTCTAGAGAATAATTATTTAAAATTTATCTAGAATAATCGATTAAATTCCTTTATTTTGGTACATCAATGAAATTCATTTAAAAATAACAAAAGCATGATATCCTATAATAAATTTTTCATTGAATAATATATAAATTGAATTTATAACATGAGTTTAATTGATATGCACTAACAGTGCAAAAAAGTTTTACACTATCATTTAATCATATATAACCATTATGTCACTTTGTTATATTGTTTCTTAAAATATCTCAATAAACATCTACATGGTGAGATATCATTGAATGACAGAGTGCGTTTCAATTAAACTCTTATAACAAGAATACAGAGTTTAATACAACCCGATGAAAATGTACACACCAACAATTAAGCGATTAAATTATCAGGCTAATAATATAGCTTGGTCAAAACCTCCTCATGGTATGGTTAAATGCAACGTTGATGCTTCTTTTGATTTGGAAGGGCATAGGGTAGGTTTTGGAATGTGTATCTGTGATTTGGAGGGTAGTTTGCTCTATGCTAAGACTTTGACAAAGGAAACATTAATATTCATCAAGGAGGGAGAAGGTTTTGGTATTTTACAAGCTTGTATTTGGTCAAAGAGTTTAATTTTTACAAATGTCATTTTTTAGGTTGATTCAAAGGTAGTACCTGACAATGTTCGTTCCTCTGCTTTGGACCTTACGGAGTTTGGGGCAATTATTCAAGAGTGTAAGAATTTGATGTTTTTTTTAGTGACAAGTCTTATGTCAATTTTATGAAAAGAGAAGCTAACATGACTGCTCACTCCCTAGCAAGAGTGGCCAAGTCAAATGCTAGCTCTTATGATTATTTGAATGTTCCTCCTTGTATTGTGTCTATTATCTTAAATGCTGAAGTAATTTTGTTTCTATAAAAAAAATTAAGCAAAGGTTTAGTAAAAAAAAATTAAGCGAAGTTCCAATCAAAAAATATTAAGTGAAGGTTTTAAAAAACATGCAAAATGTTGGGACCCTAATTTTTTTATGAATCATGGGACCCTAATATTGTCTACAGTGTTAAAGATATGGAACATTTCTGTGAACATGGGTGTAAAAATAGGTCTAAGTTGTTGTGTTGTCTCGTTTAGCCTAATACTACTTCGATCCATATTATAAGAAAATCATAATTTACACAGACTAAAAGTTTGCATTGAAACTTGTTTTTCCAAATTAATACTTCTAAAAGTTGAGTTTTTTTTCCAAAACTACCCCTTCTATGAAATGACATATAATTAATATATAGGAAGTAGGTATATCCCGTTAATATAAGTCTCGCAATAAATAAGGGGGTAAAAATAGAAATTAGCAATTAAAGCATTATAAAATTGATGTTTGTTTCTTATAATTTGTGTTCCGTGCAAGGAACGAAGTGGTAGTCGGAGTCGCTGAGTCCGCTGGAAACTGTGGTTAATGACGACGGAGAAGGGTGGTGGGGTACCTGCAAAAGGCACTCCGACGCTCAAGTCAGTATATCTGATGAGATCAATATGATGTAATGTCAACGTAAATTGTACCTTTTTGGGTCCTCCTTTTATATGATTCCATTTAGGGTTTGATCTGAATGGATGGTGATTAGGAAGGGAATTCCTTGCCGAGCGCTTCAGTCCGTTGATCAGATCGACGGTCCTAGATCGGTGGCGTAAAACCAATGCGAATCAAGGGACCGTTGATGTAACGGACGTACCGGATCGGTAGCCATTAGTCGACCACGATCAGTCTGCGGAGTTGGGCCACAGAAGTGGTCTTAGGAGGAATGGGCTTTGGCCCAGTCCGGAACAGTTGCCCCCCAAGTCGATCTCTGATGTTTGAGGAGTTCGACTTAAGTGGTGCGTGGTTCAGATCATGATCAACTCAACGTCGCAGCGTAGACGGATGTTGCTGAAATGCGACCTTTACCATATAGCCGAAGTATGACTTCGTTTAAGTTGGCGGTGACGGATGATGTGGCAAAGCTTGACGTCGAAGTGTGCTTCAGATTGAATCAGCAAGTGATTGAATTTGTCGAAGTGTGACTTTGGGAGTTGTCGAAGTGTGACTTTGATCCGAACCAGGAAAGTGCGACTCCAGGTGTTTGTCGAAGTGAGATTTCGAATCAAACAGTAGGAGGGTGACTTAAGGTAACCAATATTTATATCTAATGACATATACATATATATTTTTTTCTTTATCTTTTGGAAATATTTTGGGCTATATCGTACACAAAACATGGATTCACAACCCTAAATTTCACCCGTGTATTGCACGAGTCAAATACGCTAGTTTGTTTCTTATAATATGGATCGGAGGGAGTATAAAATATTGATTGGGCTAACAAAATTTATAACTTATTTTGACCCAATCCAACACTACTTGAAAATTTATTGGCCAAACATAGATTGGCCCGTAAAGGGTTGGGCCAACCAACTGAACCAAATTATATTTTAATTACTTGAATCTATACTACTAATCTATATTATCTATATTATATTATATCTATATTAATAAAACCCATAAGTTGCGCATCGTAGCTGCTACAGTGCGCTAAAGTGTCAGCCTTTTCTCTCTCACCACTTTTTTTACTATTTTTATGAAGTCTCAAGGGTATTTTCTTATAGAAATCTTTTGTGTACTCCATTTTATTCTTATTATAAGAAATAAAAAAGTCATTTTTTGTACTAATTATAATAAAAACACGTCAATTTTCAAATTTATTAAATATCTAATATTTATTTATACTCTTATTTACGGTGAAATTTATATTAATGAGATACACTTATTTTTTTTGCAAGTGAGTTGGTTCATAAAATGAGTAATTTTAAAAAAAATTTAAAATTTTAGGAATATTAATTGAAAAAACAATTTTTAATGTTTTTTCTTGGTATGTGTGAATTAATATTTTGTTCCTTATAAAAATTACCGAATTTTTTAGATTTTTTCCCACTATATTAATGACTCATGATTAACCAATGCCAAATCGAAGATCATGGACGTACAAATATCTATATTTATAATTATGATATAGCCTTATTTAAATAATGGAAAAGCATTCCATAAGAATCTCTAATAATATAGCCTTATTTAAATAATATCTTAAAGTAATATATTAATAAAATTTAAATATTTATTATCTTGTACACATGTGTTGCACGAGTTCTACTTGCACCCGTGCGGGCTTAAAGTCTAATTTGAATCTATAATTGTTAAAACATATTGTACAACATATATCCATACCATACATATGATACATTAAATTAAATCCCTTCTTTTTTTTTGAAAGAAAATTAAATCCCTTCTAAAAGTTGAGAATTGTTTTTAAGTGCGTAAATGTACATAATTTACTCTTAGATTCATATTATACAGAAGCTCTCTTCTTTTTAAATTTTAGATTTATAATTTTTTTCAGCAATAGATTCATAATTTTATATAGGCTTAATTGCACTTTTGGTCTCTCAGGTATCGCGATTGTGCGATTTTGGTCCCTCAAGTTTCGATTATGTGAATTGAGTCCTCAGGATTTTGCAATTGTGCAACTTTGGTCCATTGGATTCCAATTGTGCAAATTGGGTCCTCCAGTTATTGCAATGGTGTGATTTTGATCACTCTTGCCGTTCAATTTCTAATAAAAATTATTGATATATCACGTGTGGGTATGGCCTAACACATAATTTGGTCTAGGTGGCATGTTAGTTGGTTTAAAAATTAAAAAACTATTACAACATTTCAGTTATAAATTGAATGACAATTAAACGGAGAGACCAAAATCACACAATTGCAATACGTCCTAGAGGACCCATTTCACTCAATTAGAACCTGAGGGACAAAAATTGCACAATTGCGATACCAGGAGGACCCAATTCGCTCAATTAGAACTTAAGAGACTAAAATCGCACAATCGCGATATCTGAGGGACCAAAAGCGCAATTAATCCTTTTATATATATATAAGAATTACATATAACTATATAATATATAAAATTATATTTGTTAAAAAATAAATAATTTTTTTTAACAAATATAAGCCCTTGTGTCATCCCTTTTGTAAGAATGGAAGGAGATGTACGAGACTTGGGTCTCAATATGTAGTTATTTTCAAATGATTGCAATTTAGAAAATGTCCTTATATATTAGAAGAGTATTTATTCGTACTTATTTATTCTTGGTAAAGTGAGAATTATGATTTTATATATTGCAATTTGGAAGTAAGACAATCTTTCTTAAAATATGGAATTATGAACTTGAGTATTAAGTTTTATGCTTGACAATTTGAAAACGTTTTATGTTTTATGATTACAAGATTAAGTTTAACTTTAGTGATACCCTTATATTCAAAATTACAAGTAAAGTATTTGTTTTATAATAAAAAGGGACTATACTTTTTTTAAGCAAAATTGACATGAAACGACATCATAACTTCAGTTGTCACTAATCATACCAAAAATATTGTGTTGGGATATGCTCACTTCGAATAAGCAATAGGCTTGTCTCATTAAGAGCTAGAGTTTTCAGGCATGAAATTCCAGTAACTTATCATATTAGATCTTCTATTCCTTTTATTTCTACTGCTTTGCAAATCTCTTATTGGGATATTGGCAATGACAGAGACATTAAGTGTTTGTTTACTTCCCTTTCTCTTGTTTTCTGTTTTAATTTCCACTTATTTCCCTAGTTAGTCTTTCGTCTTCTCTCTATCACAATTGTTTGCTACAAAAGTCTTTCATATTATAGTTAACAATATAAAATAAGTACAGATTTTAGAAAATGAAAACAGAATTTTTTTTTGCAAAAGTAAACAAGGCATAATTTTTGGACTGACAATTGGTTATCTCAGGTGTTGGCAGACCTGCTTAACATTCCTTCTCATTTGCATAGTAGATTATATGTGCTAAAGTGCAGGACTTCATTAGAGATGGTTGCTGGTGTCTACCATACTCTCTTTTACAATCCTTCCCTATTCTGGAATCAGATGAATTGCAGAAAACGAATCAGAAATTATGGAATAACTAACCTATACTTAAACGATACACGAGTTTCTTGCTTCTCCCTTGTTAGCTTTACTTGTGAGATGCATTCTTAACTTCGTGTGTTAAAAACACCAAAAATTTTCATTATATATTTTGCAATACGATATATAATTTTCATTAACCAAGTTTTTTTATTTCTAAAAAATATTTGACGCTTTTATTTATTGGATTTATAAACATGGTAATCTCCAAGTTATAGGATGTTGCATTGTTCCCTATTTAATTTTGGCTAGCTATGAGTATTTGTTAGTATTGTTTTGAACATGTTTGTCCGCACACTCATTTTCTATTTGTTACTAGTAATTTTTGTCATAAAATATAAGCCTCGGAAAATTATGTGTCATGTTTAAATTGTAAGTAGCAACTACCAAAAAATTGTCGCATTGGCTTGAGTGTTATGAAAATTAGTAGATTATACCTGGCTCGTGGATCATACGGATATGCTCCAAAATTAAATGGTAAAGGCGTTCACATAGCTCCTCAAATTTGGACTCATCAATGAAGACTTTTGGAAGTCAAATTCTTCTTTCGTGCTGCACTTGAACAATAATATAGTACCTTTCAGTTTCACCATCAAGTCAACTAGTTCTCTGGACGACGTTGCGTTGTTCTTTCCTAGTAGTTTAAGTACGGTGGGATATTAGAATTCGCGTTTGAAGCAGAGAAAACAAAGTTATCTATCAAATTCCGTCATCTTTTAAAGCACTTTAATTTTTGCGTATGCTAGTAAGACTGTTTGCAATAAATAATTCTTATATGTGAGTATGGTTTTAACATCATCAATTTAAAATTCAAGATACATGAAAAATATATAAAAAAACGACTAAATGATTATTGATTTAATATGTAAATAGAAAAAAAGTAATTGATATTACTGATATGAAATGTCAGTCGATATTTCTTTTTTTTTGGGTGAAATTAATCATATATTTCTAAATAATATATTGCTACATAAGAAACAATTTAAAATTTATTTTATTTTTATAGGCGACTATATTTGTAAAAATTGTTATTAGGTCTATCGATTATGCATTTTCTTACCTTAGTATTTGACAATTTCTGGGTAGTTTCCGGTCAACAATAGTTTTAGCTCTTTTGTGAATTTAATATGTAATATAATATTGTGGGGTCGATCTACAACAACCAACACAGTAAAGTTGGTTGGAGAGATTCCTAGTTGCTACTTGAAAGACGATTTTTCTTCATATTTTTTAAGAAATTAGACGGATGTTATATTATGATTACTCCATATGTGAATATAATTGTGTATTGTTCTTATCATTATAATCACAAATTTGATCATATGATTACGCAAAGGAAAAGTCTACCGAAAGCTGACCGATTAGAAACAAGTACGATTACCTTGGTTTTGATATGATCATTTTTTAGTTGGATTAGTGAATCATATTAGGAGTTCAAAGAAAGATCATTCTCAATTTGGTGTTATTTTGGAGGAGTGTTAATACCATTCTTTCTAGTTATCCAAACCTTAGCTTAAGGTTTGTTAAGAGACAAGTCAACCAATTGTTGCTTATAGTTTAGGTAAAAGTAAAACAGTTCAGTTAACAACTATTTCTCAAGACTTCTATCATGTCCCGCTATGTATTGTTCTTTTTATTTTTAATTAAATGAAGTAATTTTCTTGCGATAAAATAAAATAAGTACATTGTTTACCAAAGGAAAACAAAAACAAGTAGATTATATATTTTAGTTGACCCTGGTATAAAATATTTTTCTTTTCCTTTCTTGCTTGACTCCAACATTCATGGCTGCTTTTCCTTAATTTCAACGAAATACGTAGCATAGCCCATGGGGTAGTAATACGCATTGAGAATAAGAAAAATATTTTATTCTCAGAACTAAAAAAATAAAATCACATCATTTTATTGAGAGATCGAGAATGACAAGTCAAGTCCACGAAAACACAACATATCAAGTCTTTTTCTCACTATTATTATTATTATTATTATTTTTATTATTATTATTAAATATCGTGTGTTTTAGTTTTTAATTAGTGATGCGATTTTAAAAATATACTATAGAAAATAAATATGAGAACAAAAAATTAATAAAAATTAGTTGCAAACAAAATTATATTTTTCAATAACAAAAATATATTTAAAACTTTTATATTTTATATTTAAGAGAGAAGATTATCATTGGAATAAGTCTCCTAAGTGTCATGTGACAACCCATAAGTAGAGGTACCAATTTTGGCTCGATCCGATGGGCTGGCTCAATGAACCCGTGTTTTAGGATGGGCTCTTTAATTATAGGCCGAAAAGAATTAGGTCATTTTGGCTCCGCCCAATTGGCTAGTTGGGATCGTCTTTTATGCATTTTTTAGAAAATTGATATAATTTGTTTGTTAGAAATTTGGATTTGGCTCGACCCGATGTGTTTTAGGTTGGACTAGGCCACAAAAACATTCCTTGATGGAAATATGGGTTGGTCAGAACCAACCAAATTTTGTAATTTAGCCTGATGGGCTGAGCCTGCCGGCCCGATTTGACACCTCTACACAAAGGTTGGACGAATGAAATAGAGAATAAAATATGAAAAGAATACTCTTGAAAATGAAACTTTGTAAAATTCTCTTATTTTTAGGCATAAATATATTTTTGATCCCTTATTATAATGTTAGGGGGATTTTCAAAATATTTTGAGAATAATTTGGTTTGACCACACTATGGGATCGATTATAGGCATCGTGTGTTTATATGTGTTTTTATATGTAATCTATGTGTTTTATTTCATCCTAGATGATTATGTACTGCATGTTTGGGGGTAGTACAACCTTTAGAAAGCTTAATATAGTATTAACAAGGTATTTAATCGATTAAGGAACAACCCATAATCGATTAGATGCATTAGAAATCTCTTTTTCCCAAATCTGTAATGTCTTAATCGATTAAAATTTTCCCCTTAATCGATTAAGCTTACTCGACTAAGCCTCGGGCTTAATTTGTTGAGATTGCATTTTTTGCAGAGCGCATTTTGGGTTCTAGTTTCGACCCGTTAAATCTTAGCTCGTTTTAAATACTGGTAACTCGACCAGAACCCTTTTCCCCCACTATCTGAACCTCCAAAAACGTCCCTTCACTATCTCTTAGGGTTCCTCTCTTAATCCCTTTGCGAATTATTAATCATGTTATCCCGTTTTGCTCGTTCTTTTCTAGAAACCGCATTGCTGCTATTGCAACTGCCTTCTCGCCATCACTTATTCCCATTTTGGATTCTTAGGGGTCAGAATCAGGTAGGCTTTTTGTAGCTTTGTTCCCCTTTTATTTTCTATTTGGTTTCTGACCTTGGGTATCAATTTCACATGTTCTTGGAGACTCGTTCGTTGTTGTACTATAGAGACGTCATCTCGTGGCCGCGAGATAGCCTTCTTCATCCTTCTTTGAGTCTGCGATTCTTATTCCAGGTACGGGGAAGAGTGCTCAATGTATATGGGGTACTGGGAGAGGAATAGAGATGATATTTTTGTGTCCATGTTATGTGAGTAATTAGGTATGCCTAAATGTCTCATTAGTTTTCTATCATTACATGTTGCTATTTACATGTTATATTGGATGCTTGTGCTTTGTTGGTCATATAATGGTTGCTGGAAAACTTTTCATGGTGCTTGGAATTTGTTTTTCATATGAATATAGTACTGCAATCTTGTTTACTGCTGTTCTGCGATGTTTAACAGGTTAGACATAGGCACATAATCGGTTAATTCAATAAATATAAGCTAGAACTGAAATCCATGGCTTTTAATCGATTAGACGATTAGATGTTAAAATGAGGCATAACCACTAGATCATATGTGTTGATCAATTAGACAGTTAGACAGACGATTACATGTTAGAGTATGAGCCTTAATCAATTGGAACATATTCAACTGATTTAATCCATTAAGTAGCAGTCTTAATCCATTAAGTCATCAAAGTTAACCCATTAAGCAACCTAGTTAACCCATAATGCTTAATCCATTAAGAGGTAAACTTAATCTTTTAAGTTATCAGAAATTGGAGTCTAAGCGTTATAATAGATGAAAATGTATATTAATTGAATAGAACAGTTGAACAAGCTCCATAATCGATTAGATTATTAAACCGTAGGATATAACTGATTAGATAACGTAAGATAACTCATTAGATGATTTACTTATGGTTGTAACTCATTAAAATAGGTTGATAACTAAATAGATAGTTAAACAGTGGTTAACCAATTAGAGTGGGTGTACTAACCGATTAGATAAGCAACAAAGAAGTAATCGGCCAAATCAAGAACTCTAATCAATTAGACGACTCGCGAAAGCTAGTTGTTGTGACTTACGATGTGTACGACATTGACACTAGTAATATGGCAAGATACACATTTACTATTGTTGTTGTTAGCACTATTGAATGTTAATGATTCACTTGAATCAAGGAAGGATGGTTGGACATCGTTGACGTTCGTGTATTCATGCATTGTGATCGAAAATGTTATTAGCGGGAAGCAAACGATGAAGTGCGATAGTCAGGGTCATGATGGGTGTTATCTCGATCTTGAGGGTCTTGATTCTGTGATGGGGGCTTTACATAACGGCAGAGGCTGGCTACTCACTATTGGGGACTCATCGACAAGATCACCCTAACACGTCACTGTGTGTTACCAAGAATGGTGAGAGTATATGGTGCGGTTCGTGCATAATGGTGAACCCTCGGGCCAACTGATAAGTGCCAATTTTACTTACATTTCTAGAGCTTTTTATGGCATTTATTAACTCATTTGTTTGAATTAAAAGATGTTTTCTTACCTTAAGTTAGTATTTGTAAATATTTTTATTAGAGTACTATGTTCTTAATGATGTTAGATTTCATCCAAAATTCTTTGTTAATTTCATGTAGGTTGAATTAAGGCAAAACATAGAAAGAATCAAAGCTGTGCGATTTTCGCTTAAGCCAGGGAGTCTCGCTTAAGCGAGTATGGCTCAGATTTGCCATCTGTAGACTTACACAGATTCGCTTAAGCGAATCTGTTGCGCTGAGCGAGCCACGTTTCTTCAGCATGAAGAATGCTATGCAGCTGAGCGAAATTCTTGGAGCTAAGCGAATTCTAAAGCGGTTAAAAGCTCTGTTTTACTGAACTTAAAGGGTATAAAAGGATATCTTTCATTTTAACCCAGGGATATGCCTTTTGGAGAGAGGATCGAAGTGGGAGAAAGAAAGAGAACCTTTGGAGAACCTTTGGGGAATCAAAGGAACACTGAATTTCATCTTTCATCTCTCAATTTTCATGGTATTTTTGTATGGCTCTCATGTCAATGGGTAGCTAACTCTTTTGTAGTTGGGATTTGGATGTAATCAACCAAACTTTTATGTAATTTCTTTACAATTATATGCTATCTCTTCTTATCAATGATAGTGATTTCATTCTATGCTTAATGCTTTATATGATTTGATCACTCATATTTAGATTTGTGAGTTAGATTGTGATTGGAAAATACTTTCTAATTCTATATTTGAATGAAATCACTTAATGGTTTTTGTTACTAGGAATAGAGCTTGATTCATTAGCTACTTTTGAATTCTAATCTTAATGCAAGTATTCTCTTTGAATAATCAAGGAATTGTTATTTAAAGAAAAGAGCTTAGAATCTCCTTTACTAAGGAATTGGTAATCGAGTAAACTTCATTCGTAATATCATTGGTAAGGAAAATAGTCGTATAAGAGTGTCGAATTCATAAGTGGTGAGGTTGATGAAATCCAATCCCAACTCGTTTCCAAGACTGTTATCAATCCGCTTTACTCATTAGTGTTTATTTTCTTTAAAACTTAGAATTTGTATGTTTGAAACTCTTATTTCAAAAACATGGGATATTTTGTAAATACAAATGTACATAGATCATACAAATGTACATAGATCTTTTTGGACTTAATTAGTATACGTGTGAATTAACCGAGTATCGCACGATTCCCTGTGGATACGACAACCCTACTTATCACTGTAAACTTCGGTATTTTGGTACGCTTGCCAAAATCCCAACTAGTTTCTCGCGCCGTTGCCGGGAAATTCTGTGTCATATACTTTTCAAATTCACATTTATTACTTGTTAAGTTTGTTAATTTTAATTTTATTAGTGTATAGTTATAGTATATCTTCTTTTTAATAGTGTTTGGTGCTGACCCTTTGTTTAGTGTCTTTGTTATGTCTATGCGAGGTAAAACTCCTAAAGATCAATTGTTGTTTAATCCGGAGATTGAGAAAACAGCAAGGAAGAACAATAGCAAGACAAGGAAAGAGAAGTTGCTAAACAAATTACAGCAACAACAAGCAGGCCCTTCTACTCCTACTTATTCTGAAGTTGTGAAACAACAGGATAAAATGGATCCACCAGGGAACAACAATAACAACAATCCACCAGGCAATAACAATGCCAACAACAATAATGCCAACGACAACAATGCTCAGAATCAGAATAATCAGAGAAGAACTCTGGGAGACTATGCTCAGCAGTAGGGTCCCAGACATTTTTCGAGCATTGCCAGACCATCAGCCAAACCATGCAAATGAAGCCAGCTTTGTTAAGTTTGATTAATTCAAATCAGTTTGCAGGCTTAGACCATGAAGACCCATACACTCACCTCTCCACCTTTTATGAGTTGTGTGGTACAATGGGATTTTCCAAAGATGATGAAGAAAATTTGTCTATCCGAGGTCAAGTTTCCATTTTCATTGATAGGAAAAGCTAAGACTTGGCTTCAATCCCATCCAAATCAGAGTCTTACCACATGGGAAGATGTTGAAGAAAAGTTATTAGCCAGGTTTTTCCCACCATCTAGATATATTAGTGCAAAATCTGCTATTGCTACTTTTTCGCAGGGAGTTGATGAACCATTGTGTGAAGCATGGGAGCGATATAAAGCTTTGTTGAGAAAATGTCCTAATCATGGCTTTGATGATATAGCTCAGCTTCACATATTTTGCAATGGATTGAGACCTCAAATGAGAATGATTTTGGATGCGTCAGCTAGAGGTTCAATGATGTCAAAAAGCTCTGAGGAAGCAATAAATATCATTGATGCAATAGCTGCAAATGATCATCAAGCTCAACATGACAGAAGTTCCATACATAAGAGAAGAGTCATAGAGCTGGACACTCAAACTGCCATTCTAGCTCAGAACAAACTTATGACTCAACAGCTTGAAGCATTGACGAAGCAAATGTCTAAGCTTCCACAACAGCGGCAGGGTATGCAAAGCACTTCCTCTCAACAGGTTCAAAGATGTGATTTTTGTCAAGGAGATCATCCAAATGGCCATTGTTCAACCCCAGATGCAACACAAGAGGAGCAAGCAAATTACTTGGGCAATCAAGGAAGGCAAGGTAATTATTCTAACAATTACTCTCAAGGTTGGAGACCAAATCCAAATTCTAACCTTGGATGGAGACAAGATGCTGGACCTTCAAATAGACCTCATCAACCTGATAGGATGTCTAAGATGGAAGATACTCTTACTCAGTTTATGCAAGCTTCCATGAACAATCAGAAAAATACAGAAGCTTCCATCAAGAACCTTGAAGTACAGGTAGGACAATTGGCAAAGCAGCTGGCTGGACAAAATCAATGTAACTTTTCTACTAATACACAGGTTAATCCAAGGGAGAAAGGTAATACAGAGCATTGTAATTCCATTACAACTAGGAGAGGTACTGTGATTGGAAAGGGTATTGGAGAGAATCTGGAAGTTGAAGAGAAGGTTGTTAATGAAAAAGAAAAAGAGAGTGATAAAGGAGTAGAGTTGAATAAAGAGGGTGAAGAAAATGAAAAAGAAAAAGAGAGTGAACAAGAAAAAGAAGAAGAGTTGGAGAAAAAACAAAGTGAGGAGAAGAAAAGTAAGAGTCAGTTAGCTAAGGAAGAAAAATTGAAGAGTCCTCCAGTCAAACATCTTCCTTATCCTCATGCTCCAACAAGAAAGGAGAAAGAAAGACAATTTGCAAGATTTCTTGATATTTTCAAAAGACTGCAGATCAACATTCCATTTGCTGAAGCCTTGGAGCAGATGCCCGCTTATGCTAAGTTCATGAAAGAACTCTTGACTAAAAAGAGAAGATTTACAGAAGAAGAAACAATTGAACTGGAAGCTGGTTGCAGTGCAATTATTCAGAAATCATTGCCTCAGAAATTAAAGGATCCTGGAAGCTTTACTCGTCCTGTCACTATAGGATGTTTATCTATTGGTAAGGCACTCCTTGACTTAGGTGCAAGCATCAATCTTATGCCTCTCTTTATGTTAGAAAGAATTGGTGAGGGGGGTAGAAATCAAACCTACAAGGATGACACTACAGTTGGCTGACAGATCAATCAAACAACCTCATGGTGTGGTGGAAGATGTGCTTGTGAAGGTAGATAAATTCATGTTTCCAGTGGACTTTGTGGTGATGGATATGGAGGAAGATAAAGAAGTTCCTCTTATTTTGGGTAGGCCTTTCATGAAAACTGCCAAAGTTTTAATTGATGTTGATGATGGCAAGTTAAAGGTGAGAGTTCAAGGAGATGAAGTCAATTTCAATGTCTTTGAAGCTATGAAACATCCCAATGACAACGGGGAATGTTTTAGAGTAGATGTTCTTGATGAAGTGTTTTTGAAGGCAAGTAAGGAGTTGCATACTTCAAGCCCTTTGGAGAAAGCTTTAATTGATGCCTTTGATGTACTGAATGAAGAAGAAGAAAAGGAGATTGAAAAATGCTTGAAAGATCTTGACACATTCAAAGAAGTTCCCTTACATGAAGTTGTGATAGAAGAATTGAAGGGTGAAGGCAAGTTGCAAGATCAAAAACTGGAGTTGAAAATGTTGCCTCCACATTTAAAATATGTTTTTCTTGAGAAGGGGAGCAGTAAACCAGTGATTATCAGCAGCTCTTTATCAAGCAAGGAGGAAGAAGAATTGATTAAAGTGTTGAAGGTGAATCAAGTAGCAATTGGCTGGAATCTTTCTGATCTTAAAGGTATAAGTCCTTCATATTGTATGCATAAAATTCTTATGGAACAGGACTTTAAGCCGGTAGCTCAACCTCAAAGACGCCTCAATCCAACCATGAAAGAGGTAGTTCGAAAGGAGGTGACAAAATTGCCTGAAGCTGGGATGATCTATCCCATTTCTGACAGTGCTTGGGTAAGCCCAGTTCAAGTAGTTCCAAAGAAGGGTTGAATGACGGTCATCCATAATGAGAAAAATGAATTGATTCTGACTCGTACTGTCACTGGTTGGAGAATGTGTATTGATTACAGGAAGCTGAATTAAGCAACTAGAAAGGATCATTTTCCATTACCCTTTATGGATCAGATGTTGAAAAGATTGGCAGGTCAAGCTTTTTATTGTTTCTTGGATGGGTACTCAGGATACAATCAAATTGCAATGGATCCTGAGGATCAAGAAAAGACAGCCTTCACATGTCCTTTTGGTGTCTTTGCATATAGAAAGATGTCATTTGGGCTTTGCAACGCATCAGCCACTTTTCAGCGATGCATGCTTGCCATATTTTCTGATCTAGTTGAGAAGTGCATTGAGGTTTTCATGGATGACTTTTCTGTTTTTGGTCATTCCTTTGAATCTTGCTTGGCAAATCTGAATACCATTCTAAACTGGTGTGTGGAGACCAATCTGGTTCTGAATTGGGAGAAATGTCACTTTATGGTGACAGAAGGCATTGTGTTAGGCCACAAGATCTCCTCAAGAGGTATTGAAGTTGACAAAGCCAAGATAGAAGTCATTGAGAAGCTTCCACCACCAACAAATATCAAAGGAATCAGAAGCTTCTTGGGACATGCAGGATTCTACAGGCGCTTCATCAAAGATTTCTTCAAGATTGCTAAACCATTGAGCAATCTCCTCAATAAGGACACTTCTTTTAAATTTGATAATGCATGCCTTATTGCTTTTGAGCTTTTGAAACAAAAACTGATTTCTGCACCCATAATCACAGCTCCTGATTGGAAATTTGATTTTGAATTAATGTGTGATGCTAGTGATTATGCGGTAGGAGCAGTTCTTGGTCAGAGAAAAAATAAGGTTTTTCATGCTGTGCATTATGCAAGTAAAGTGTTGAATGAAACTCAAGTTAATTATGCAACAACTGAAAAAGAATTGCTTGCAATTGTGTATGCTTTGGAAAAATTCAGGTCTTATCTTATTGGTTCCAAAGTCATTGTATATACTGATCATGCTGCTATTAAATATTTGTTAACCAAATCTGATTCTAAGCCAAGACTTATTAGATGGATTTTGTTGCTGCAGGAATTTGATTTGGAGATCAAAGATAAAAAAGGAAGTGAGAATTTAGTGGCTGATCATTTGTCTAGATTGGTGAATAATGAGGTGACCACAAAAGAATTGGAGGTCTTGGAAGAATTTCCTGATGAAAAACTTTTGTCGATGCAAGAAAGACCTTGGTTTGCAGATATGCCGAACTTTAAGGCTGCTGGTGTAATTCCTGAAGATTTTAACTGGCACCAGAAAAAGAAATTCTTTCGAGACGCCAATTATTTCGTGTGGGATGATCCTTACTTATTCAAACTTGGGGCTGATAACTTGCTAAGGAGGTGTGTAACAACAGAGGAGTCAAGGGATATTCTGTGGCACTGTCATAACTCTCCTTATGGAGGGCATTATACTAGTGAAAGGACTGCTGCAAAGGTTCTTCAATCAGGTTTTTATTGACCCACTCTATTTAAGGATGCTCATGATTATGTGCAAAGATGTGACAATTGTCAGAGGTCTGGGAGCATTTCAAGAAAACATGAAATGCCACTTCAGAATATTCTTGAAGTAGAAGTTTTTGATTGTTGGGGAATTAACTTTGTTGGACCCTTGCCATCCTCTTACTCAAATGAATACATTCTGGTGGCAGTAGACTATGTTACCAAATGGGTTGAAGCAATGGCTGCACCCAAAGCTGATGCCAAAACTGTGATCAGATTTTTAAAGAAAAATATCTTTACCATGTTTGGCACTCTGAGTTTTGATAAGTGATGGAGGATCTCACTTTTGCAATCAACAATTGAAGAAAATCTTGGAGCATTACAGTGTAAAGCACAAGGTAGCATCTCCATATCATCCTCAAACCAATGGCCAAGCTGAGGTTTCAAACCGGGAAATTAAGAGAATCTTGCAGAAAACAGTTGTTTCTTCAAGAAAAGATTGGGCCATGAAGTTGGATGATGCCTTGTGGGCTTATAGGACAGCTTTCAAAACTCCTATTGGTCTTTCTCCTTTTCAGATGGTGTACGGGAAAGCATGTCATCTCCCGGTTGAATTAGAGCACAAAGCATTTTGGGCTTTAAAGTTCTTGAATTTTGATCCTAAGGCAGCTGGTAAAAAAAGAAAATTACAACTTCATGAGCTTGAAGAAATGAGGTTACAAGATTATGAATCCTCCAAGCATTACAAGCAAAAGGTCAAAGCCTATCATGACAAGAAAATCTTGAAGAGGGAATTTAGGCCAGGCCAACAAGTCTTATTGTTTAATTCCAGGTTGAGATTGTTTCCTGGAAAGCTGAAATCAAAATGGTCAGGGCCGTTTATTGTCAAAGAGGTAAGACCATATGGTGCAATTGAATTGGAGGATCTATCATCAAAGAGAAGTTGGACTGTGAATGGGCAAAGGCTTAAGCTCTACTTAGGTGGTGAAGTTGAAAGGCTCACCACGGTGATTCATCTAGCTGACCCTTGAGGACACATCCAACGTCAAGCTAATGACGTTAAAGAAGCGCTTATTGGGAGGCAACCCAATTTTCTATCCCTTTTTAATCTTTTAGCTCGTGTGTTTTGATTTTTAGTTTGTGTTTTCTTAGTGATTTTGGTGGATGAGTTGTTTAAATCCAATGCTTTAATGTGTTAGTGTTCATTTGGTGTCATGAGTCTTGAAGTGGTTGTGAGAAAATTGGAAGAAAATTTTTAAGGTTTTGGAAATGGGGTAATTATGTCCCATATTCGCTCAAGCCACTCAGATTCGCTTAAGCGAATTATGCAGGAAATTCAGTTGAAAATTTTTGTCTGCTATTTGCTTAAGCGATAGTCATTCGCTCATCGCCAGAAGCAAAGCCTGGGAAGCACTTATTCTGAGCTAATTTCGCTTAAGCGAAACTCACTCGCTTAGCGTATGAAACAATTTTTTGAGAGCTCAAGTCTGAGCCATTCTCGCTTAAGCGAAACCCAGTCGCTTAGCGCATGTCTGAATTTTTGGACATATCACTTCTGAGTGAATCTCGCTTAAGCGAGCGAGATGGGCTAAGCGAGAGTCTTTAATTTTTGTGTCTTAAAAGAAAAAGCCCAATGCACGAACATGGCACCCCTTCCACACTCATTTTCTCATTCGCACAAACCCTTACCCATTTCTCTAACTCTCACCCGCCCCTCTTCATTTCTCTCATCTCTCATCATCTCACATCGCACTCGTCTCTCTCAGCACCTCACGCAACCCATCATTTTCCTTTTCATTTCATCATTCTCATCACTGTTTCAGTTTTTCAAGTAAGTGGGTTTCGTTCGTTCTTTGCCTAAGTTGTGAATAATGTTGGATTGTTTTGATGAATGCTTGGATTTTTCTTGTTTCACTATGTTCATGCTTCAATGTTTGTTTGGATTCCCACAACCCACATGCATGTCTTTGCAATTTCTGAAATTAGGTTGGGTTTGGGGCAAAATTGTGGAATAATTAGGGATTTATTTTCTGAAAATGGAAATTAGGAATGGTGTTGTAAGAATGTTGGTGTTTTTATTAACCAAATCAACTCAAGTGTTGGTTAAAAAGCTTTGAAATGGTGTTCTGTTGATTTTATTTGAAAAGCTTTGGTTCTGCTTGAAAAGCTTTCATAGAAAATTTTGGCAATGTTGTTTGAAATGATGCTTTGAAAGTGTTTGTTTGAAATGGTGGCACAATGCTGAAAACTCTGAAATGTCGAATGTAGTTAAGCAAATTGTCTGGCAAAGATTGTTAATCAAAATTACAATTGGTGCGATGGGTCAAATGTTCATTATGCTTAATGTTTGATTACAAGTTCTAATGGGGAAAGGATGGTTTGCATTGGTTCTAATTATTTCAGGATGCCTCCAAAGAAAGCAGTTCACCAAATACCACCAAACAAGAAAAGAAAGGGCAAAGCATCCGGCGGCTTCTCATGATGATGAACGGTGGAAGAACCAATGGACCTTCCGCAAATGCCTATGGAGCCACTTAATGCATTTAAGACTCATAAGCCGTTTTACACAACAAAGGCATTTGATGCTTGAGACACGAGACTTATTGTGTGAACGAAAGGTTGAGTTAGATGAGGGGGAATATGATGAATTTTTGAATGAGATCAAAAGGAGAAAGTGGGAGAAGCTGGCCACACCTGTGGAGTCAATCAATGAAGAAATTGTCAAAGAATTCTATGCCAATGCCTGGTCAGTAAAAAGGGGATCCAAGACCAGAAAATCTTGGGTGAGGAACAAGTGGGTTCCTTATGATCGAAATGCTATCAGTGATCTTTTGGGAAATCCCCTTCCTTTAAAAGAGGGAGAGAAGTGTTCATATCAGATCCAAATGGACAAGAGACATACTCTACGAGGATTGACAGCAACGGATGTGGCTAAGTTTGTGTGTCTTCCCGGTAAGACTTATGAGGTTAATGCGCAAGGCCAGCCATTGAGAATTAAAAGAGCTAATATGAGAACACTTACCCAAATTTGGACTAGCTTCATGCTTTCCAACATAGTTCCTAATTCTCATACCTCAGACATCCCATCATGAAAAAAAAGAATACGGATGTTGCTGCAATAATTTCGGCAGAAATACATAACTTTGTTCTTTCCGACCAGCCTAAGAAACCATTGGGCTTCCCGGTATTGATAACTGCATTGTGTTTGGCTCATGGTGTTGATGTCCCGAGCCATCCAAAAACCAAACTGAGGATGCCAATCAATGCCAGTTTTATCAAGAACTACTGTCTTAATCCAGCAGAGCAAGAACTTGGAGAAAGCTCTACCCAACCTGCACCTGTTAGGCAGCCGCCAATGATTCCAATGACTCCCATGGAGACTCGCCTCACTGCTCATCTCACTCATTTAGAGCACCAACAGGCTGCCAACCATAGGGCGTACACAAGCTTGAACGACTCCTTCTACCGGTTCACTTTGCATCAGCATCAAGGAGATGCTAACCTGTTTCCATGGCCCACACCAACTATGTTTGCTGCACATGTTGCATGGCCTGGGGACATGCCAATTTTTTCGGAGGGGGCAGAAGATGTGGAAGAAGCTGGAAATGAAGGGGAAGCTGCTGAAGCTGGAAATGAAGGACAAGTTGGAGATGATGGTGGAGAGGAGCTGAATGAGGAGGACTTCATGAATGACATCCTCGGAGATTGATAATTTCTCATCCCTTATCTTTTATTGCTTTTGGTAGTTGTAGTTTTTGTGTTTGTTTTGAATTTCTGTGTTGTAAATTTTGTTTGTTCCTAGAACACTTGTGGAAACTTTTGGTACTTGTTTTGGTACTTGTTTCTTGACCCAAATTTTTTGTGTGACTATGGTTTGGAAAAAATCAATTGTCAAAACTGATGCATGATGATGAATCGAGTCTGGATTGAATGACTGAAAAAGAAAAATGGTGGTATGCATGAATAGTATAGCCTTGATACATGTTGCATAGTCCAATGGTTAGTCATAGAAAGTAACATGAAACAGTCATCAATCAGGGAATACATGAGCCTTAAGCTTGTGAGTTGTGAGCATTTAGAATTAAATGCATTGAGAGTCATCACTGTTGTTCATGCTAGTTGATTTTGCTTGATTCTCTGATTGTCACTTTGTATATATGATGCATGGAAAGGATCAAGGCAATTTTTTGTGTGATTAAACCTTTGAGCCAAAAAGCTAACCATGATGTGAATATAACCTTTGATAACCCTTTTGAGCCTAAAAAGTTATGTTTTTCATGAGGACAAATTCCCTTTGAGCTTAAAAGAAAAACCAAATTCTCACCCACACCTAATAGGATGAAGGGAGCATTTGGTATTTACTATGGACTGAATTGATTGTTATTCCATTGTATATAAGTTTGGGAATTTATTTTGGTTTGCATTTGTAAAGGGGAAGCATTTGAAGGTAAATCAAGGTTAAGGTTGTTGATTGTGGGCAAAAATTAAAAATCTTCTCTCTGTTTTTGAAATATCAATTTTGTACATATGCATATATATATTAAAAAAAACAGAGAGAAAGAAAAGGAAGGAATTGTATGTAAACAAAAGAATTAGACATATTTGGTTGTTCAAGAGAATAGAGGGTTATGGTTGTTATCTTGGAAGAAGGTAGCTAATATCATATGCTCTCTTAATCTTTTAAGGTGATTAGTTTTTATCCAGAAAAACCAAATTCCTTTGTAGCCAGGCCACATTAAAACCTTTGAAAGACCTTAGTGATCCATGCTTGATTATGTATTTTGTGACAATATTTGAGATGAAAAACAACTTTGATTTTGTGCGGATGCAGTGTATGGATGAGAGAAACACTCACCTTGGTCATGTTATTGAGTGAAACACTTTGATTTGAGGAAAATGTGTTATTCTCTGATTGATTGACTGCAAATTGTGAATTCATTGACTGCTAATAGGATTTTACATTTGTATCTTGGTTATGGATTTCATTTTAAGACATCATTCAAAAATTTTGATCTCGATCACCCAACGTGAAACTTTACGTAATTGATTGTTTTCAAACCATGTCCTCTTTTGTGTAAATAGTTTGGGTCATGATAACTCTATTTTGATGTGTTGACTTTTGCTTGAGGACAAGCAAAATGCTAAGTTGGGGGGAGTTGATAAGTGCCAATTTTACTTACATTTCTAGAGCTTTTTATGGCATTTATTAACTCATTTGTTTGAATTAAAAGATGTTTTCTTACCTCAAGTTAGTATTTGTAAATATTTTTATTAGAGTACTATGTTCTTAATGATGTTAGATTTCATCCAAAATTCTTTGTTAATTTCATGTAGGTTGAATTAAGGCAAAACAGAGAAAGAATCAAAGTTGTGCGATTTTCACTTAAGCCAGGGAGTCTCAATTAAGTGAGTATGGCTCAGATTTACCATCTGCAGGCTTACACAGATTCGCTTAAGCGAATCTGTTGCGCTGAGCGAGCCACGTTTCTTCAGCATGATGAATGCTATGCAGCTGAGCGAAATTCTTTGAGCTAAGCGAATTCTAAACACTACAAGAAAAGTGTGATTTACCGACGGATTTTTACCGACGGCCACGACTCCGTCGGTAATATATTAATTACCGACGGCTAAGCCGTCGCTAATGCGTGGGAAAAAATCTGTTTACAGAATTAATATTTTGCTACCTTCACGAAGCGGCTTAGCGAAGTCGGTAAAAATAAAGCTTTATAATGGGTAAATTTTTGGGTTTGCGTTCTGGCGGCTAAGGTTTGTCGGTATTAAATAGCTGCCGTCGGTAATTATCGACGGCTTCGCCGTCGGTAATGTAAAAACATGACTGCTAGTTTTTGGCCACGTTACCGACGGCTAAGCCGTCGGTAATTACCAGTAACCTGACCTCAAAATGGCCGCACTATTCAGACCAACATTACCAGATCTTGTATCTCCTCAGATCTTGTATCTCTCTTTCGTTCTCGCTCGCTCTCTCTGTCTCTCTCTCTCTCTTCGTGGATCTTGTATCTCCTCAGATCTTGAAATTCATTACCAACCCTTAACCCTTGGGTTTTGATCCTCTATCTCCTCAGATCTTGAAATTCATCTCCGATCTGAAAATGCCTGCCGTTTATGGAGCTGATCCCATGACCACCTTCGAAGACTTCGAGAAGGAGAGTGAATACGGTTACGTTCGCAAGGTCTGCTCTCCAATCATCACTTCCATTATTATCGCTTTTGTTTTCTTCTTATTCCCTCCCATTTGCTTTCGTTTATTCGCTACGATGCCTTTTTTTTCTTCTGAATTTGATGTCTTCTTCAGTCTATTAATCAATTGATTAATTAATTAATTATTATGTAATTTAATCAGTGCTTTGGTTTATGACTTGACTTACATGTTCAAGTTCTGAAGTCACCGTGAGGAGGTCCACCGGCGTCGCCATTGCTGGCCTCACCGCTGACGGCCGCGTCCTCTCCCGTTCCGAATGCATTAACTACGGCTACACATACGAATCCCCCCTTCCCGTCGGTCGACTCGTCGTTCACCTCGCCGACAAGGCCCAGGTATCTCTAATCTTCTCTTCCATCTTTCCTCTAGCTTGGGCCTAGGTTTTTCTTTTTTAAATTAGGGTTACGTTTTAGTGGGGGAGCTCCGTGTTGTTCTATACAGGTGCAAAATAGCATACATATTATAAGATGATGTTTGATATGTCTCTTCTTTTTGAATTTTTCATAAATCAGTAACCAAAGCTGTAAAATCATCATTAAGGAGTATATTGCTTGGCTTAAGATCACAGTGCACTACTTTAACAGGAGAGTAATGGTGCAGATAAGACAATCCCTCAGCTACATCACTGCAAATCCTCACTAATTGAATCACATCCAACCTATGGCTTAATCCATGGCTTGGATATAGGTGCCTCTCAAGGCTACCATTTGGCATTAGTGGAAGAACAAGAGCCTTAAATTCTGGCTTGCTGCAAATTGTGATGATCCTTATTAGAATTCTGTGCCTTATCTTTTTAAGGATTTGGCATTCCCTTTTAAAGCTCCATGATATCTCACTAGCTGTTGTTGTATCTAATACCTTCACTGCTACTCTTGTATTATCTAAGAGGACTCCTTTGTAGACCTGTCCAAACCTGCCTGAACCAATTAGCCTTGAAACCTTTGAAGCCTCCAGTGGCTTCTCTAAGTTGTTTATATGAAATTCTTGGGTACTTTAGCTCTTTTGTTTCCTCTTCTTCATCCTCCAAGTCACCTCCACTAACACTTGCAAGTCTCTTTCTCACCTTTGACTTCATTTCCATGTTGTGCCTACACATGCACAACAGTGGTGTGGCAAATAGTAACACAGGAACTAACAAAAACACCAAATGATAACCATGTTTCCTATGACAGTGTTTCATTCCTTTAACTAAACCACAGAGAGCATCATTTCCAAGGAAAGAGTCTATGGTGAGAGATGATAATGCTCCCTTGTTTAAGACATTTCCTGAGAATTTGTTGAAAGAGAAATTAAGTGTCTTGAGAGAGGAAGACAACTGAGGTTTTTCTGTTTAGAGGTTTTTCTCTCATCAGCTTGCTCTTGCTTACCCCGAGTTGTTGAGCTGCGTGAGAATCCAATCTAGATTTCCTGCACTGTGGAATCATCCCAAGACCTGCAGTCCTAAAGAAAGTAGTATGGCCCCACGACTATCCCAAGTCTCAAATTATATTGTTTGATCAGATTTTTCTAAAGAGTATATTTGTAACAAACTCAAAGCTTAGTATGCTTTAGCCTGGTGGGGAGTGTTAAAATTATATACAAATATCTTATATTATCTTTCTGTTATCTTAGAGCATCTTATGATCTCTTTAGTTTAGTTTATATATTTCTTAGTTATTATCATGATATGTTTCCCTTTTTGATTAGAATTAGGAGTCTAGTATTATACTAAGGGCCAGTGCTTAATCTTTTGTATCATAACTATCCAATCATAATCATAGTTAAAAGTCTTTATTCTTTTTCTTTTCTCCTTTCTTGTCTTATACAGTTACTATATCACATCAGATACATAAGTTCTCTCCTAGAGCAATTCCAGCTGCAATGTCATTGGTTACAAAAGGTGCAAACTATTTGATTTTATCACTGCCAACAAGTTTTTCATCTCAAGGAATATTATATTTCATGAAGATCGATTCCTTTCTTGACACCTTTGTGCTGAGGCTCAACCAGGCCATTTTCAATCCATTGTATAATACCTTTACCAGCTAATAACATAATCATTCCTCCATTAAACTCAATCACCAACCATGCCACTTCCCAAACAACACCCTTAAATCAACACATCCAAAGAACTAATTGTAGCCATAAACAACCTTCTTTCTTGCAATATTACCTGCACAATATCTTTTACCCCCTTGACAAACAACTATCATATTCTCACAGTCCCTTATAAAAATTTTATTTTTAACCTCAGTGACTACTATGAACCTCAATACTATCAACATACCATGACTACAAAAATTATAGCTCTTTAGGCAAATAGTACATGGAAAGTTGTTCACCTTCCACCTGGCAAGCAAAACATTGGCTGTAGATGGATTTTCAGGATCAAATACAGATCAAATGGCACTACTGAATTGATATGCATAAAGCTCGCCTAGTTGCAAAAGGCTTCACCCAGTTAATTTGTTGGCATTTATATTTACTAACACTTATTATCAAATGTATACATAAGCTAACTTCTATTAGAATATCATAATCATATGAAATGTCTTTTGATGTGCTATTATGCATTTGAATACGTGACAGAATTTTTTTTTTTTTTTGTGTGTTTGAAGGTAAAAGATAAAAGAATCATACAAGGAGAAGATAAAAATTACGCGGAAGATTATACGATCAACTTTCGTTGGCAACATTGTTGAGGTGATTTGATGCTCCTAGTTGTTCCGCCTTCTATATTTTTTCTGCTAGTGTTTTATGATTTCTTCTCTTTTTATTTTTCTGTTTATTAAAATATGCTTCTTTTCTATTATTCAGTTTTCACATATATAAATTCATATTCAAAAAGAATCTGCAAGAGAGAAAGTCGGCAACTTTGTTATTTAATTTTTCTCGAGATGCATAGTGGTCTCCTCCTGGCATGTACGCTTGTAATTTTTCTGAACATATATAAACTTCTTAGTTTATCATATGAAGGACGCAACCAAATTTGTGAGGATAAGTTTGTTGCATTTTAAGATCAGTGCTTCTACCAAGATATTTTATGTTTTCTTCCTTATTCTTTAGATGAGCTGTTTTGTCGACGATTCTGCATTTACTTCAAAAGTCCCCTTGCTATGTCTTTAAACTCCCCTTGATGACTAATTGTCCATGACCGAAACTCATGCAAAAAATTTCCGTAATGACTCATTCCATCTAAGCTAATTATAAACCTTTACAAATAGCAGGCCTTGAGTCTGGAATAGTAGACGTAGTATAGTGTTGAATTACCTCCCTTGGAATATGAGTACAAGGAGAGGTCTGCTGTTTATTTATTTAATTTGAATTGATGTAGTATATTGTTTGTAACATTATAAGTAGAATTTTTTGGTTGCCTTACTAAAAGTGACACATTTCAGAAATGGATGGTTACCCTCCAGATCGGAGTTGGGTATATGATAGGCTTTATCTTGGTAGAGGAGGGGTGAAACCAGGCTTTGCAAAAGGGGTTGAAGAGTTTATACTGAAAGCTAGAGTACAACCTGAAGTTGCAAGTAATGGTGGAATCAGATGTCCTTGTGACATTTGCAAGTTTAGGAGCATATTGTCTGAAAGAGAGGTCAAGGTCCATCTGTATCGTGTTGGGTTCCAACCAAATTATTGGTATTGGACTGAGCACGGTGAAGAAGCGCCACGTGTTCACCCAGTAGATGTGCCTAGTAGTAGTGGACAAATGGATAATGATGATCCGTTCATGCTAATGCAACATATGGTCGACGATGCGTTTAGGACTAGGTATGACTTCCAAAGTATGGGTGATGTGGGTAATGAGGAAGACGAGGAAGATATTCATGAATTCGAGGAAGATATTCATGAAGAGCCCCCAAATGCTGACGCTCAAGACTTTTATGATTTGCTAACTGCTGCAAACGAGCCCATATATGAGGGTGCTTCTGAGTCAAAGCTTTCAATATGCGTGAAATTGTTGGCATGCAAGACAAATTGGAACATTCCTCAAAAGTGTCTTGATTTCATTGCAAGTATGTTGGGAGACGTGTGTCCTTCAAAGGAGAAATTGCCAAAAAAAATTTACCAAGCAAAAAGATTGGTGTCCATGCTAGGTTTGGAATCTCAAAAAATTGATTGTTGTGTTAATGGGTGTATGTTGTATTACAAGGATGATAGTGCAGAACGACAATGTAAGTTTTGTCAAGAACCACGGTATATTTAGGAACCTCACCATGCAGAACTAATAGTATATTTCAACATGCAAACTGGTAAAAAATCATAACTTTGAACACAAAACAATTCAAAAATGCAAAGTAAAATGATACTTTAAAGGTAACACATAAATTCAGTTCTAGATGCATGTTGTAGTCTATCAACTCATCAAAACATAAACCTCAACTTAAGCATAAGATATGCCTATAAGAAAGGATAAGAAAATAACTACAAAAAGCTAGTTCTTCAAGTAAGGAACATAAACAAAACTGAAATAATGAAGTAAGTGAAGTAGAGCTATTCTCACTGCAAGGGTTTTCCATTTCTCCGGTTTTCCTCCAACGTATTTGCAAAAATGAGAGTTCATTTTTGAATCAGCAAAAATGATGGGTCTTTCTCCCTAAAAAGACAGATTTACCCGATAAAGGACATGTGTCATTTGGGAACAATGCCTAAAATTGTGAAATCAACATCCTAAGCATTGCTAAAATAGATAATAGATATTGATCTTATTTGTAATATAATATTGTAGGAGCATGTTTCGTGGGATCGTAAAGACCATTATCTGGTTGAGAAGCTCTTCAACAGCAAAGGCTCAAAGCGTCTTTCTGAGATGCTTATGGAGGTGAGGAAGAATGGTAAACGCCCAACCTGGATAGGCGAGAGGGCTTATGCAGAACTTAATGCCAAGTGGAAGGCTCCAGACTATAAGGAGAAATGCACCAAGGCCAAGGAGAACCGCGCTTCTTCTAAGGGTGGTTCTATGCATACTGGTGGATCTATATCTATCACTGAGCATGCCTTACGCCTGGTATGTTTTTTAAACGTTTTATTGCTTAAAATTCATCACATAAATTTGTTGTTATATATATGTTCCTAACGTTTTTAATTATGTTTCAGTCTGATGAGTTGGGTAGAGAGCCCACGGTGGATGAGATCTTTTTGAAGACTCACACAAAAAAGAAGGACAAATCTTGGGTGGACGACAGATCCAGGGAGACATATGTAAGTTAGATCATTGCATTTTTTATTTAATTAATTTTATTTTGTTTCATAAACAATATTGTAACCAATCTTTACTTTGTTTTGTTTTGAGCAGGAAGCCTATCAAGAGAAAGTGCAGAGTCGCCTCTCGGGCCTCGATGGAGGAGGCAACTGGTAGTGTTGACCCCTCAACTCAGTTGCAGTTATGGGCCCAATCTGCTGGGGGTAGGACTCGGGGACGGCTGTACGGTGTTGGAGGCTTGTCCGGATGTTTTAGGCCTGGTGTCTCCTCTCTGACCCAGGAGTCTCGTGCATCTGGCACCGCATCTCCCCCGACTCAAGATTTATCGAGGTCGCCGCACGATTGGCGGCTTTTGAGGAGCGCGCAAGAAAGGCAGAGAGGAGGAGGCTCGGGAGGCACGAGAGAGGAAGCACGGAGGCAAGGAGAATTGCCTCGGAGCGGGATCAGGAGTTTCAACGGCAGTTGATGGAGTTGTCTGCCAGTGTTGCTGCCATCCAGGCCCACAAATCCCGTCGCCATCATCCGGACTATGAGGAGTCGGAGTCTGAGGAGGATTAGTCTTCTTGGTTAGACTCTGAGACTTTTTTTATTATTGACTTGTTTGACATTATGAATTTCTGGCTTTTGACATTATGGATTTGTGGTTTTTTACACTATGGATTGTTTACTATGACCTTTAATGACTAAAAATGTATGTTGATGTCTCTTAAAGACAATGTATGTTGATGGCCATTAAAAAATGTATGTTGATGTCTCTTTGCTGCTGTTGCGTTTATATGTCAGGTACCGTAAAAATTTTGGGGAGGTTTTAAAAATAAAGGTTTCCAAAATAAAAAAATTTGCCGCAACTGTAATTCAGGGACATTGTTTAAAATTTTTTGTGACATTTACCGACGGCTGAGCCGTCGGTAATTTGGTAATTTGTTGTGACATTTACCGACGGCTAAGCCGTCTGTAATTTGTTAATTTTTTGTGACATTTACCGACGGCTGAGCCGTCGGTAATTTTGATGACGTTAAATTTTTCGTGACATTTACCGACGGCCCAGCCGTCGCTATTCCGTCGGTAATTCGGTGACGTATTTTAAATTTTTCGTGACATTTACCGACGGCTAAGCCGTCGGTATGCCGTCGGTAATTCGGTGACGTATTTTAAATTTTTTTTGACATTTACCGGCGGCCTAGCCGTCGGTAAATCACCAACATGCACGGTGGTGAATTACCGACGGCTAGGCCGTCGGTAAATGTCACAAAAAAATTTAAACACCGAATTACCGATGGCTATACATAAATTTCCGACGGCTTAGCCTTCGGTATTACCGACGGCTTTTAATGGCCATCGGTAAAGGATTTCCAACGAGCCATTAACCAAGGGCCCCGAGGCCGTCGGTAAGCCGTCGGTAATAAACATTTAGCGACGGCTTTTGTGCTTTACCGACGGAAAATGGTCGTCGGTAATAGCGAAAATTCTTGTAGTGAAAGCGGTTAAAAGCTCTATTTTACTGAAATTGAAGGGTATAAAAGGATATCTTTCATTTTAACCCAGGGATATACCTTTTAGAGAGAGGATCGAAGTGGGAGAAAGGAAGAGAACCTTTGGGGAATCAAAGGAACACTGAATTTCATCTTTCATCTCTCAACTCTCATGGTATTTTTGTATGGCTCTCATGTCAATGGGTAGCTAACTCTTTTGTAGTTGGGATTTAGATGTAATCAACCAAACTTTTATTTTTCTTTACAATTATATGCTATCTCTTCTTATCAATGATAGTGATTTCATTCTATGCTTAATGCTTTATATGATTTGATCACTCATATTTAGATTTGTGAGTTAGATTGTGATTGGAAAATACTTTCTAATTCTAGATTTGAATGAAATCACCTAATGGGTTTTGTTACTAGGAATAGAGCTTGATTCATTAGTTACTTTTGAATGCTAATCTTAATGCAAGTATTCTCTTTGAATAATCAAGGAATTGTTATTTAAAGAGAAGAGCTTAGAATCTCCTTTACTAAGGAATTGGTAGTCGAGTAAACTTCATTCGTAATATCATTGGTAAGGAAAATAGTCGTATATGAGTATCGAATTCATAAGTGTTGAGGTTGATGAAATCCAATCCCAACTCGTTTCCAAGACTGTTATCAATCCGCTTTACTCATTAGTGTTATTTTCTTTAAAACTTAGAATTTGTATGTTTGAAACTCTTATTTCAAAAACATGGGATATTTTGTGAATACAAATGTAGATAGATCTTTTTGGACTTAATTAGTATAAGTGTGAATTAATCGAGTATCGCACGATTCCCTGTGGATACGACAACCCTACTTATCACTGTAAACTTCGGTATTTTGGTACGCTTGCCAAAATCCTAACACCAACCGATCGTGTACTCTCGCTCGTCTTCCCTGATTAGTTGTTGTTGATGGATCCATATGCATACAAAGGAGCCAGAGTTGGCATTGCATCACATTGTCATCCATTTGCATTGCACCTTCATGTGAGGATATGCTACCTAACTTTGCGTGTATACGGATGTGTTGGAGTCGTGTGAATATGAATTTCTTTGTGTGCAATGATATTGTGAGTGTGCCGCTTCTTTCTGTTCTTGTTATGTCTATATGTTTTTACCATAATTTCTCACCCATATGTCTATTTTTATAATACGTCACTACAGGCGAGTAGAGAAGAGGACGAGTTGCAGAAGACGTGCCCACAATGAAAGGAGTGGTCCCTCCATAGACTACTTTTCAGATAGCTAGGATTTAAAGTTGCATTTTCTTTAATATTTTAGTACAAGGGTTTGCCAAGCTATGATCAATGTAACATTGAAAAATATATTATTTTACTTATGCTATTTTTAAACCTTACGTGAAAACCCTGTAAATGCTTTATGTTTCTTTTAATTAATTTTAATTAATTTTGAGACTTGAATTATGTATGTGGTGCTCTTTACTTCTTGTGAAAATTTTTTCTAAAAATTAATATCTTTATTCCGCAAAAGACTTTATTTATTTATAATAAAATGTCTATCGGGCGTCACACGTTCCTCTATCTTTTCATCCTTTGCATAAAACGCCTTAGCCATTAGATTTTGGATGCGGACACTAATGGGGATTGGCGTCCCATATTGATAATAAATAGATTTAATATTGTTATATAAGGTTGGTATAGTTGATAAAACTTTTTGTTATATAATATAATAAATAATAAATATTGAATAAGATTAGGTGAAATGTATTTAATATTTTATTTTAAAAATAAAAATATTATGTATACTATAATAGATAATTACAATCATTATTAAAATTATCAGATATTTCTTATAAGAAACAAAAAGATCATTTTTTGTCTTAATTATAAGGAACAATGTCAATTTTTAAATGAATTAAATGTATAATTTTTATTTATACCTTATTTATTGTGAGACTTATATTAATGAGATAACATATTTCCTATGCAAGTGAGTTAGTTCATAAAATGAGTACTCTTGAAAAAAAAATTAAATCTTTAAAGAGTAGTATTAATTAGAAAAAAATATTTTCAATTCGTTTTCTTAGTTAGTGTGAATTAAGATTTTGTTCCTTATAATAATGACAGAAGGGAATATTAAATATTCCTTACAAACAGATCTTCAGATTTATTACTAAATTTAAAATATGCAGAAGAATATAAATTTGAGAAAATAATTCAATAATATTCTTAATAACTTAAAATTAAAATAGGTAATTTTTAAAATTATAAAACATTATATGCACTATTATTATTTTTTACTTTTAAAGTATTTTTTTAAAAATATTACATTGATGTTTTGGGTATATTTTGACAATTAAAACATTTCATGGCTTTAATACCAAAAGAAAACATTTTATGGCTTGTGGGGTATGTCATGGAGCCAACTACGATGCTTCATCCGTCTCATATTATTTGTCGTTTAAAGTTATACACATATTTTAAGAAAATCATTAATTATATCTATTTTCAATGTATAAAAATTTATTTCGACTAAAATACTCTTATTATAGTGAGAGTTAGGTAAATAGTCAATTAATATAGAGTAGTTAATATATAAATAAATAAGAGTATTGTCCGAAAAATGTAATTAATACTTTTTCAATATTATAAAATGACAAATAATTTGATAGAAACAAATATTTCAAACATCACAAATAATATGAGATGAAGTGAGTATTTTTTTTTTTGTCTTATTAACAAGTGCCCTAAGAACACTAATTAAAGAATCCAAATACAGAAGTTTTGTGTTAAAAAAATACTGACTTCTATTAACAAGTTTTTTTTTTTTTGTGTGTGCCTTTTCCTTCTATAAATGTGAAGGTTCATAACACCCTCTGCTGCAGCCACCCTACCACCCCTATCACCGGTTTCACTGCTTCCGAAGCTAGAATTTGTTCTTTCCGCAATACTAGTTTTTCTTCCTTTGCTAGCTGTCACTCTGTCTAATGGCTCAGACTACACCAAAACACACACAGACCGTATCTGGGTGGGCAGCTCACGATACTTCCGGCGAGATTACCCCATTCACCTTCAAAAGAAGGTAAAAATATAATTTTCTGAGCCGCGAATTTTCCTTTTTTTTTATTGTTAAATATAAAGAAAATAAAAAAAACTTGTTAATTTACTACAGGGAGAACAGCGTTACGGATGTGACTATAAAGATCTTGTACTGTGGGATTTGCCACACTGACCTCCATCATGCTAAAGATGACTGGGGCATTACTATGTATCCTGTTGTTCCCGGGTAACTACAGTACTAACTAATTAACCAACACACACACAGACACACAGAAAATCAATGTCACAGTGATATGGAGTATACTATAGTCATAGAAAAACATTCAAGTACATATGTTGATTGTGTTGTATGTGTGTAGGCACGAGATCACAGGGGTGGTTACCAAGGTAGGGAGCGATGTGAAGGGGTTTAAAGAAGGAGACAGAGTGGGAGTGGGGTGTTTGGCTGCTACGTGTTTGGATTGTGAGTATTGCAAAACCGATCAGGAGAACTACTGCGAAAAGTTGCAGTTTACATACAACGGTGTTTTCTGGGATGGTAGCATCACCTATGGTGGCTACTCTGAAATGTTGGTCGCAGATTACAGGTTCCTCATTATTCACTCTCTTTTTAATCTCTGTTATAGGTTATGTTGGATTGGATCTGCTCAGAGTTCATTTGAAATTGGAATTCCCTAATTCCATATCCTGAACATATAAATATAATTGAATAAAATGAATTGTGTAAAACCAGAAGATAGCATCGCTTTAAAGTCCACCACAGGGGTCGTTGAAGATGGTTCAGACATATTATTGTGGTTTAATGAGTGGCCACATGTCGTCGATCTTTTTACTTACAAAACCAAATGAAAAATGAAAATTAATGAATTATTAGTATCTGCCTTTTCTTTTTTGACAAATGAATGCCTTTTCACTCCACATTTATCCTTGGTTTCCATCCAGAGAAAATGAGAGAATGAAAGCTCTGTGGACAAAATGATTACACCTTTTTATTTTAATGATAGTTGTTTTTTCATACCTTTTTCTTTTTCTCTCTTTTTTATCTTATCTTATTATATAAGAGTAATTTATTATATCTCTGGATTTCTTTTATCTATATTTCTTGGGGATCTGATTTTTTTTTTTTAAATATGGGTCTGAATTCATCGTCAAACACTGCACTCGCCGCAATCAACACACCTCGGCCTTTAGAAAATTGATCTTTTTTTGTTTTTTTGTTTTTATTCATTGAATAAATAGGACTAAATAAAACTTTTTCTTATTTGTCTTCTTGGTTTTTAAAAAATAAGACTTATTTTAAGGTTCATTTTTAAGTTTACACACATATATCCATCAAAAAAATTAAAACACATAAACGTTAGACCGGTCCTAAATGTCGGCTATGAACAAAAATATCAAACACGTCGCAAATACTTTGAATGTTTATTTCCCTTTCCGTCTTTCGGGTGCTTTCAGATCAATTCAATTTTATATGACTTATGTGAAAAAACAAACGATCAATTTTATATGACTAAAAGATTATTAAATTTTGATGTGAAGATATGTAGTACACATCCCAGAAAACCTGCCAATGGACGCAGCGGCTCCTCTACTGTGTGCGGGAATAACAGTGTTCAGTCCCTTGAAAGACCACGATTTGGTACATTCACCAAGGAAAAAGATTGGTGTGGTTGGTTTGGGAGGCCTTGGTCATGTAGCCGTCAAATTTGGCAAGGCATTTGGTCACCATGTCACTGTCATCAGCACTTCTCCGTCCAAAGAAGCCGAGGCTAAGCTGCGTTTGGGAGCTGATGATTTCATTCTCAGTAACAACCCTAACCAATTGCAGGTTAATTTGCTACCTTATTTCTTTTTTTCTTTCTTTTTTTTTTAATAAAAAAAAGTTTGAGTTAGATCTCATAGACACACTAAGGTTAGGGAATGTCTCACGAGTCACAGCTCAAAAAATATTTACCGAGCTACTTACATATTATCCCCATTAATAAACAGTAACGAAATTCGAACTTACTTCCTCGTGAGATATCAACTGGGCTACTAGCTTATTTCACATTAAATTATTTATACCCGTATCATATCTTTTTTTTTTTTTGTCAAACGGGATTTATACCCATATCAAGTTAGATAATTGTGTCTCATCACATTTAGTATGTGGTCCAGAATATGTTTCGGTCCATTTGGGCTTTGGCTAATAGGTTGTGGGGTGCAAAAAGGGATTACTACCTACACCCCCTCAATTGCTATCCACATCTACTGTGTTTGAAAGACTAATTTTCGAAAAGAAGTTCCGCTAGACTTTGGAAGCTAATTTCCAAAACAAAGAGGGTGTGTGTAGTAATTGTGGAGGTGTAGGTAACAAGTCTCCCAGAATTGATTCGAGCAGGGCTCATTTAGTTTCTCTATTGACAGGCTGCAAGGAGAAGCCTAGATTTCATTTTGGACACTGTATCAGCAGAGCACTCTCTCGTGTCTATCTTGGAATTGCTCAAAGTGAACGGGACATTATTTATCGTGGGTGCACCCGACAAGCCATTCCAATTGCCTGCTTTCCCATTGATATTTGGTAACATTAACCTTAATTACCCGTGTATTTGTACATTTGCTAATTTATTAATCACCTTTGGTTGGTTGATTTATGAAACGCAATAAAAAAATGGAATAGATTTGGTGATGCTAGTTTATTAATTATTGTTACAGGGAAGAGATCAGTGAAAGGTGGCATCATAGGAGGAATAAAAGAGACGCAGGAAATGTTGGACGTTTGTGGGAAGCACAATATCACGTGTGACATTGAGGTAGTCAAACCAGATGGAATTAACGAGGCTATGGAGCGCCTTGCTAAGAATGATGTCCGCTACCGTTTCGTCATTGACATTGCCGGCAGCTCAAACAACTAAGCCTCTGTTTGGGAATGATATATGGATTATATGTGTTGTGATACTAAATTTAAAAGTCCTATTTCTCTATTTTAATAAGATTAGTTATCCTAGCTATGGATTACTCGGATTGTTTAAATCAAGTATCTATCATTATTAATTTTTTTATAAACATATAAACATTTAGTATATTATTTGTTTAACCAATAGTAATTACTTAATTGCTAATATTAGATAAAAAGTTCTATTTGACAATTAATAGAGGACATAAAAATATAGCAACAACTCTCCCTTCAATTAAAGCAGCTGTTTGGATAAACAACTTAATTAAGTATTTATTCAAGAAATGTGTTTATTCAATAAATGTTCATCGTATAAGAATTTAGGTATAAGCTTTTTTTACGATCAAAGAGAGAATGCAAGTAGACTCCACATAAGCTGAAAAACAACTTATGATAATAAACTATCTTGAGGAGCTTATGACAAAAAAAAATTCATAGACATATCATAAGTTATTTTAATTAGCTTTTCTAAACACTTGTGCAATTGCTTATATCAAAAGATAACTCGTTTTTTTGGTGCAAGTAGCATGGAATGCTTGTATACTAGACTGAGTGGTATAATTTGTACCCTCACCGTCTTTTTTTATGTCCCCAATTAAAATTTGTCACAACTTAAAATTGATAACATATCACCTTCATCTTTTGCGTCATTCCCATTAGACTGATATGATTCGTTTAATGGTTCTTTCATCTTTAGAGCTTTGTTCCCAACTTAAGGGCCATAAACTTCTTGTATTTTGGGTTCTCTTGTAACTCTAACTCATGGATCTTTAATGACCCAAGTGGCTCACCAACTTGAGCTTGCTTAGATCTTTTGCTTCGTCAGGATCTTCTTAACGTAATCCTGGTTGTCACACTTTTTTTTTTTCTAAAGGTTTAATATCGTTAGTGATAGTTAATTTAAAAAATGTTCAAATATTTGGTCGATGGTTTCATGATCTTTCAATTTAAAGCGATTTAATCACAGACTGGCTCAAAAATCATGTACGATGCTAATATTGTCACGGATGAATTGATTCATAAGCCCATGAAACGATTAACAATATTCAAGACTCAAAAACTACATTTCGCTCTTGTGCCACAACTAACTCTCGTCACTATTTTGACCATAACTTAGAGCTACGAGTGTTCGATTAATTAGGCATTTGTGGTGGAGTTTGAAAGTTAAGAAAAGATTTGCAAGTCTTATTTCTAATATAAAAACCTAAATCGACATTTAATAGGATGAAAAATTGATTGGAAGTTGCCTATGATGTTCCACGTTTTACACTTGTGTTGTGTTGTGTACGATGAACATATCTCAACTTGTAGATGTCGGATTTTACTCAAACCAAAACGAGATGAAAGCTAAGAGATAAGGATACAACTTTCATGAAGACGTCTCAATCCAATTGAGTTGTCTTATAGCAATCCTTCATGTAACTAATGCTTATTGGGTCAATTTACAAGTAAAGGACTCAAACACACATTTGTAGTACCTCCAAAACCCAACAAATAATATAAGACATGAGAAGGAAAAGTGGAGGTGTTACACTGTACATCTTGTTTATTTTTTTAAAAATGATCAAAAGTGTTTATTGATGTGATATCACACGTACTTTTTTAAAATGATAGAAGGTGACTACTAATATGGTGCCTCACCTCTTGTTTTTTAGGGTCTGTTTGGTTCAAACGAAGGGAGGGGAGAGGATGAATTTTAATGGAGGGGATGGGAGGGGGGAAGGGGAAGGGAGAGGAGGGATTTAATTTGATTTTGTGTTTGGTTGAGAGGAGGGGAGGGGAGACTTTGCATGTTTGGTTCAGGAGGAAATGGGAGGGATTTTAATGGAGGGGAGAGATTAATTTACTTGTATATCCTTATAGCCTTTTATATTATATTATATTATATTATATATAAGGATATTTAAGTAATTTTATTTTAAATTATTTAATCTCCCTTCTTCTCCCCTCTAAACCCCCCATTTTGGGAGGGAAGCCAAAATTGGGTTATGAGGGATTTTGCTCCCCTCCCCTCCCCTTAAAAAAATTGAACCAAACAAACATAATTTAAAATAATCCATCCCCTCCCCTCCAAAACCCCCCGACCAAACAGACCCTTAATGATAGGCACAATTGTTTTTTCTTAAATAATAAAATATTGCCACTTCACCAACTCATGTTGGTTCAAGCAGTGAAAAACTTGGTTTCCCTTAAATAAGGTCTCAGGTAAGGTGAAGCCTCATGTGACTTCTGCATACCAAGGGTCTAGGTCAAAATAAAGACGTTACTTTGCTGCTTAGTACACTTGAGACATGTTTGTTGTTGTTAATGTTAGAAAAGGAGGAAAAAAATAAAACAAAAATATAAACATTGGGCTATTATTAATGGTATCACTTGTGTTTTTCTTAAAGTGCCATTTTAGGGAAAAATTTAGGGGCTCGTTTACTTTTTAAAAACATTTTCAATTTTTATTTTCTAAAATTTGTATTCATTTTAAGTTGCTAACAAGAAAATGGAAGACTCATGCAGTGAATAATTGTGACAGAAGGAAGATAAAAGACTAGCTAGGGTGAATACATTTTTAAAATAATGAAAGCAATTTTTTGGCATTTCACTACAAGAAAACCAGGATTTAGCGTCGGTTTCATAGCGGCGGTTGCCATCACTTGACGTTATCTCTAGGGACACGCTATTTGCCGTCGGTTAAAATTTTAGATCGCCGTCGATTATGAAGCGACGCCATTCCCATTTTCATTTCCCGCACTCTTTTTCCCTAATTTTCCCCTCTTTCCTCATTTTTCCCTCGCTTCCCGCACGTCCCTCTTTCGTTCTGCCTCTGTGGTGAACACCCCTCTTTGTGCCGTGGTGTTTTTCCCTCATCTTCTCGCATAGACATGTTTTGGCGCAGCAGGATTCAGAGGATTCGCAAGGACGAAAGACTGTGCTGCTGCAAAGCTTGCCTCAGCTAAGCCCGACGACCTCGTCGTTGTGCTTCTTGTAACACCCCGCCGAGACAGGGCATTTATTTTATCCTGACTCATCAATAATACATTTTCAATTTAATATCAGAGTACGCAACAACACGCACTGGCCGTGATATAACACTGTTTCCCAGGCTTTAAAGTACTTGATTTTCTTGTCCATTTGTTATTTGTCATCATATAATAGAAACACACCACAAAAACAAAGGGGTAAGACACTCATCAATCACCAACAAGCAGGAAAACAGCATAGCAGAGCAATTGCTATCATGCACACCATAATAACAACATATCACAACAATCATTAACATGACTGTTACCACAAATACCACACTCAAACTCTTGAGTACACGGTCACAGACCAAACCATACTGATAGGTCATACTGACAATTCTGACCACATAGTCACAGACCACATCATACTCTGATACCACGGACTGTCACACGTCACCGGTCTTTCAGGCCCATTACCGGCCTTACTGACCTAGACCACTGGACATTTCAGGCTCAATTACCAGTGTAACGACCCGTTTTCGGACCGCTACCGAGCTCAACATACCGAGCTCGAGTTACCGAGCTCAACACACCGAGCTCAAGTTACCCTGTATGCGATGTGTTTTAAAACGATACTCTTGTGCCTTTTAGAAAGTACGGTCTATTATTTTTTTTATTTTTTTTATATAAAACCAGCTCGTGCACATCAGAGTATTTACAGCTTTTCGAAACATGGTGCAACTAAGACACAAGGCTTAAATTCTAATAAAACATACATGCATAACATACATATATACCACTCGAAATAATAATGTATACCAAATACAGAGTAGTAAATGTACAAAGAAATGCACCTAAGGTATGACGACTTCAAGAGAGCAATCATACCCTGGGGGTACTTCCGGCAGACACCCACGCAGGGGGCTGCTCCAAAAGTAAACCGCCAGTCTACCCTGTAATAACAAAACATAACCGGCCCAACTGGTCACAACCACTATACACAAAAACATAGACAAAGTAAATCACGACAAATATAGGTCGTCGCCCTGATCCTCGTCGAGCTCCTCCTCGCCATCATCTGCTGTCGAGTTCCCTGCACCCTCGACATCGCCTGGGTAACCATCATGGATTGAAGGTACCACGGGAAAGGGTCAACTCCTCAACAATTCAAGATAAGCACGGCATAAAGAAATAAGCAACACAACAATGTTTATCAATCACCAAACGTGACTCGACCATCTCACTCTAGACTCGACTCTTATTCCGGAATATCGTCAGCTGGTCCATCCCCAAACTGACGCAATAGGTAAGCGGTAGGTCCAACCCCAAACCGATACCATGCATTAATCAGCAGGTCCAACCCCAAACTGATAATGCGACGTCTAGTCAATCTCCCGTAAACAAAAAGGGGACCTAGCACCCTTAGTTATCCGGGTCACGGCTCAAAAACGTCATACGACTCGCCTAGCTCTCGCTCGATGATTAGCTCGCGCTTGATCAAGGAGTGGCACACATAAAATTACTTGATCACATATCAAATAAAGAGAGCATGCTTAACATGAAGAAAACGAAATTCGACATTTAAGCAATAAAAACATTCTGCATGAAGAAACGCAATTCAACAGCAATTCACAATTCACAACATATATTCAATCACCTATTAAATACATGCAAAAACCCAATCATATCACAACATTTCAAGCTCGACACAAATCAAGGAATCCATACATAGGAATATAACAATAAAAATCCTAGAATGTCTAGAAGTGTCCTTACGCACAAGACATAAACACGTAGAATATGAAGTGCCCTTACCAAACTCCAAGCTAATGCTGCTCGACAACGACCTCGACACGGCTGTCTTCAAACGAGTTCGACAACGACTTCTCTTACTCGATCTCGACACGTACGTTTCTCGGTCGACCTCGACACGTACAGTTCTCGATCTGGATCCCACTGCTTCCAAGTCCTCGGGTTCGCTCTCCCGTACACCTCGATTCGGAAATCACACGATCTCGGGAATCAGACTTCCTAATACAAGCATAACTTAGTTCCATCTATGGGTTCTAATAACACTTAGCTCTCATCCCAATCTTAACCACAACCCAAGTAAACATTAAAACTCCTTTTCTCTAATAATTTTATTTAAAACTTCTTTCATACATCACCAGACAAAACCATTTTTCCTCTAACACAAGGTAAGGGTTTTCGATCAAAAGTTCATGAAAAAGGTTATATGATTCTATAACGAATAAATCAACAACAACATCGACAAGAAGCAACGTACAACATACTAAAACGAGAAATCAAAACAAACCAAATTGGGAGGGTTTTTGGGCACTGCCTATTGCAGAAAACAGAGAAAGCAATTTGTTTTACAAGCTCAAATAATTGGTTAGAAAGGTAGGTCATGTCATGAAGAAGAAAACCTATCAATACGACATGATTTGGGAGCATAAAAACTAGCTAAAATGGAAAGAAGAAATGGCGCTAAACAGTATCATGAAGGAAGAGAAAATCTGTTTTTCCATACCTCAGATGATGGTCGAGATGGTGATATATGTCGAGAAGATGATGAGGAACAAGGTTGATGAAGAAGGTTTGTGCAAGGACTCAGTAAAATCCAAGGTTCTTCGATGGGGTTTGGAGAGGAAGAGGAACTCAGAGAAGAAGGAAGAAGAAAGAAGAAAAGAGAAAGTGAGGTTTGTGAGAGGGCTGATCGTGATATACAGCTGGTGAGGGAAGGGGCATTATCGTAACTACTGTTATGAGATGCTAATCCCATCAATCATTCTACCCATCTAATCTCTCCTCTCTCATGATTACCCTCTAAGCTATAGGTTACAGATCTAAAAAGAAGCACAGCGTCGAGAACTGCAAACCGAATATAAATATTACAAACAAAATAATCATAACGCTGAATAACGTTCGTAAAAATACGAGTGTTATCATCTCGACACGATGTCGACTAGGGTGCTTGTGCAAGCGCACAAGGCTCTAACACGAGTTCGTGCACGCGGCCTCCTCAGTTCGACATGCGACCTCCTCAGCTCGGTACGCGACCTCATCAGCTCGACATACGACCTTGGCACGCGATCTCGACACGAGGTCTTGGTACGAGGTCTCGACACGAGATCTCGACGCGAGGTCTCGATACGACGTCCTAATACGAGGTCGATCTCGTCCTCAGGTGTTACAATCTCTCCCTCTAAAAAAATTTCGTCCTCGAAATTACAAATAAGATACTTACCATGAAAGAGTTCAGGGTACTGAGTCTTCATCTTCTCCTCCAGCTCCCAAGTCGCATCTCCAGTCTTCTGATCCCACACAACTTTGACAAGTTGAATCTCTTTGTTCCGCAACAGTTTGGCTTTCCGGTCAATGATCCTTGCTGGTGATGCTTCGAAGGATAAGTCGTCCCTTAGTTGAATCACATCTGGTTCGATGACATGAGAGGGGTCGGAAATATATCTCCGCAATTGTGAGACGTGGAAGACGTCATGAATGTTTGACAAGAAGGGTGGCAAGGCAATCTGATATGCCACTGAACCAATACGACGAAGAATCTGATAAGGTCCAATAAATTTAGGGGTAAGTTTCTTGGACTTGATCGCTCGACCAACTCCAGTAGTGGGAGTGACTCTAAGAAATACATGTTCTCCTTCTTCGAACTCGAGTGGTCGACGTCGTTGGTCTGCATAACTCTTCTGTCGACTTTGAGACGTTCGCATCCTATCCCTGATCAAACGGATCTTCTCAGTAGTCTGCCGGATCATATCTGGTCCCACAACAGAACGCTCGCCATCCTGGTACCAACAAAGAGGCATCTGACATTTACGTCCATACAGTGCTTCAAAAGGTGTCATTCCAATACTCGCATGGAAACTGTTATTGTAGGTGAACTCCACCAATGGTAAGACGTTGTCCCAACTTCCTCGGTGATCTAAGGTACACGCTCGCAACAAATCTTCAAGCGATTGGATCGTTCTCTCAGTCTGACCGTCAGTTTGGGGATGATATGCCGAGCTAAGCCTGAGCTCGGTTCCTATCGCTTCTTGCAATTCCCTCCAAAAATGAGACGTGAACTTCGGATCTCGGTCCGACACGATTGAAGAGGGTATACCATGAAGTCGCACTATCTCCGCGATGTAGATCTCGGTCAGCTTTTCCACGTTGTATGTCGACCTCACTGGCAAGAAATGAGCAGATTTGGTCAATCGGTCGACAATCACCCAAATCGAATCATTCTTCTTCTGCGTCTTCGGTAAACCTACAACGAAATCCATGGAAATACTATCCCATTTCCATACTGGTACGTCAAGCGATTGTAGCATTCCCGCTGGTCGTTGGTGCTCCACCTTCGCTTTCTGACACGTTAAACACGAAGCTACGTACTCAGTCACTTGCTTTTTCATTCCGGACCACCAAAAATGCTTCTTCAAGTCTTGATACATCTTCGTAACTCCTGGATGAATACTAAAGTTGCTCTTATGCGCTTCGTCAAGTATTAACTTTCTCAGCTCCGCTACGTTAGGTACACACACTCGGCCATTGCATCTTAAGATGTCGTCCGTTCCGACTTTGAATTCTGTCGTCTTCCCTTGCGCTATCAACTGGACCTTCTCTTGCAGAAGCTCGTCATGAACCTCTTTGGTCTCGGATCTCGCCCAATAATCTGTTAGAAATGGTAAGTATACCAAATCTCGCCTTCCAGGTGAAACTTCCACACTCAACTTCAAGTCTCGGAACTTCTCGAGCATCTCCAACTCCTTGATCATCATTCCGAGGCTAAAACGCTCTTTACGCTCAATGCATCCGCTACTACGTTAGCCTTACCGGGATGGTATTCCAACGTAAAGTCGTAGTCCTTGAGAAATTACGCCCATCTTGGCCGACGCATGTTGAGCTCTTTACGATCGAGCAGTACTTCAAGCTCTTGTGATCGCTGAAAGCGAAGAGTGCTCCCATAAAGGTAGTGTCTCCATATCTTCGCCAAAAACCACTTCGGCCAGCTCCAAATCGTGAGTAGGGTAGTTTCTCTCGTGAATCTTAAGCTGTCTTGAAGCATACGCTACCACTTTCCGATGTTGCATCAGCACGCATCCCAATCCCTGGTGTGACGCATCACAATACACCTCGTAAGGCTCTTCTGGTTGGGGCAAAATCAACACAGGCGCTGTCGTCAAGAGTTCCTTCAGTCGTTGAAAACTGGATTCGCACTCCTCGGTCCAGGCAAAAGGTTGATCCTTCCTCATAAGTCGTGTAAGAGGCGCGACAATCTTCGAGAAACCTTCAATGAATCTTCGATAATAGCCTGCTAAGCCAACAAAACTTCTGATCTCGGTAACCGTCCTCGGCTGTTCCCACGCTAACACAGCTTCAATCTCGGTAACCGTCTTCGGCTGTTTCTAAGGTGTGATCATTTCCCATAAACACGGATCCTACCGAGACAGGCTCATAAGTACAAAACCAATCACGGTGTGAAGTCATGTGCCATGTCGCACCTGAGTCCACTATCCAAACATCATTGAGTTTCCTTCCACCTTTAGGACTTCTCGCCCGCTATACGAGATTTCTCCATCATCCGAGGTACTTGCAACACAACCTTGAGAGGTTGATGCTCCCGAGGTCTTCTCTCCATTCTTCTTGTTCCAACACTCCTTCTTCAAGTGCCCTCTCATGCCACGGTTGTAGCATTTGAGATTCTTTCTTCTTCGAGATTTTGATCTACCATGATCTTGGCTCCCCTGGGGCCACGTTCCGCTGATCCGCCTCTCGTCATCGATAAAGCTTACGCTTGCTTGAACTTTCTCGACCTTTCCTCCTTATTCTTGCGCTGGATTCTTCTTCAAGAATTGCACCGCAACATCATCAAAGTGAAGAGTGTCAGAACATTATTGTTTGTAATGTTGATGATGAGTTGATCATCTGAATCTGGTAAACTCAAGTAAAAGTTACGCACGTTCATTTTACGCTATTTTGAAATCGATCTTTGTGGTGAGCAAATAGCGTGTTCAGGTGTTAATGTGATCCGTCACCAATGTGGATTCACTCATTCGAAGAGTGTAGAGTTTCCTCTTCAAGAATATTCTTGTGTGAAGTGACTTAACCTCCGACAATTTGGTAAGTACATCCCAAATCTCCTTGCGGTCTTCTTTTACGCAACACTTGACAAAATGAATCCGCCATTGCTAGGTGCAAATTGGCAACAAAGATTGCCATCCTTCTTTTTCCACTTTTCATCACCATATCTGCAGTGCGCCTTGATTGCTTCCAAGCAATTATCCTTTCTCAAAGCTGCCGTCACCTTGATTTCCACAGGGAGAAGTTACTCCCGTTGAACTTCTCTATCTCAAATTTTGTCGCCATGGTTGTACACGAACCAAACCGGATTACACTATTTCACCGTGAATAGTACGATTATCGTGAAACGATTATGCATTATCCGTACGAACAAATCTAGTATACGCTAACAATTACTGTAAAAGTATACAACCACACGTATGAATAGTAACCGTATATGGGAATAGTATCGTATACTAGAATAGTGACTGTAGACCGTAAATAGTACATCAGGTAAGTTCCCAGGAAAGAGAGGTGGGTCACCAATGGACACGCTTAAATACCAAGTCTTTCCTTAGCCAGAACTTTTCCTAGACATGCACTTCTACACTACCACACTATTTCCAGCAACAATTCTTTTCTGATGTGGAAGATCAGACAATGCTGCAACCACAGAGCATACTAAGAACCGACACCTTCCTAGAGTGACGCAGTGGAATAGTATCACTAACCTTGGAGCTCTGATACCACTGTTAGGTACCAGAGTAACGAAATGGTGTCACACAACTAAAATAAGAGACGAGAAAATAAGAAAATGAACACACAAAATTTATGTGGAAAACCCTCAACAAATAAGGGAAAAACCACGGGGCAAGACCAGAAGAATTTCACTATGTGGGAAAATATTACAAAAATATCTCTCACAAAATACCTCACAAATACTCTCACAATACTCTTGTTGAGTATAAGAAATAATAAAAGAGGAAGAAGAAAAATGTTTGGGATGATTATAAAAGTATTACTAAGCCTCCTTATATAGGCTCCAAAGCCTTCACCAAAGCAAGAACCCACCGATGTGGGACTTGCTGTAACAAATACGACTCAGGCCAAAGTGTCGCATAATATAAGACATGAATGGTCTGTTCGTTTTCGAAGAAAGAGGCAAGAGAGACTAGAATACAACATCTCGCTCGTTTAGAGTAGCTGAGAAGTTGCGAAGAGGGACTAAAATGACATGAGTCCCACCACCTTGTAGAGTTTTCACATACATGGAGAAAAATTGTGAAGGGACATCACTTTTTTTTTTTCCAACAAAGCCCTTCAACTAAAACCTACCAATGTGTGAATTATTTTATTTGGACGCTTATATCACTTTGAGTTGTGAATTAATTGAAATTGGGGGAGTGGAAGAAAACACTTTTTTTTTTGGTACAAGAGAAAACACATGTTTTATTTGTGTTAGAGAGGAAATTAATTAAAATAAATTAAAATGAAATTAATTATTCAAAACAAATCAAAATAATCATAATATTGATTCATTATAATAAAATAAAATATAGAGTAAATTAATTAAAATATAAAATTAAATTAATTAACTAACATTTTAAATAAGATTTTTTTTGTCAATTTATAAAACTATTCTATTTTTCTTTTATCTATTTTTCTTCTCGTGCATTATTTCTGAAGTCTTTTTTTTTCTCTCTCATCTATTTCTATCTTTACCATCTCAAACGGCCCAAGAGTATGCATTTGCATCTACATTCAGAATCAATAACTCATGGCATGTGTTTAACTGGAAGAATCTTTAGTTCATGAATTCGTGGTCTTAGTTCAATTCGGAAGATCTTTCACCTCGATCAACCTGATACGGAACATCTGCAATCATTAAGGTGTCCGACGTGGCAAATAGATATCGATTGAATGGGAAGTGTAGGACCCCACGTTAAGATCTTTCTTTAGTGACATCTGTGCTCATATCTTACACACAAGCGCGTTGGTTATCAAAATTATCAATTATCATCATTAATTATTAATATTAATATAGGTCAGGAAGTGAGCTTCGCTAACAAACAAGATTTTTGGACATTTATCCACAATCCATAGTTCCATACTACACAGATTCGAAGCATGACGTCTTCATGATGTCCGGAAACCCGGCTACCCACAAAAAAAAATACTCGCTCCCAATCGAATATAAATAAAAATAACTAATTTTACAATGATTAAAAAATATTAATTAAATTTATTTAATTTTTTTTATTATCAGTAAAAAATACTAAATGTATTTTCCAAACTATCATTTCTTTTCATTTAATTTTTTATAGGAGTTTGTGCCATGATAACATTAAATAAAAGATATTTTTGGAATGATAACATTGGATATTGTGAAATTAGTTAGAATTTACTTATATTTTAAACTAACAAACATGGCCAATTTTTTACTATTTATAATTGAGTCTAGAGTGAGTAGAAATATTGGAGCACTAAGCAATATTATTATTTTTGTTTTTATGGTAGGATATTTATTTAGCCCAAACTTAATTGATATATGACAAAATAGTAAAATATGATTGAAAATTTTTGCAAAACTTATTTGCAATATTAGTGTGTTGATATTTATAAACCGAAGAAAATACCAAACTAATTATTAAAGCAATTATTAGGTACTTTAAACATTTTTTTAAATAAATTTATTATATATTTCATTAACTTTATGAGGAATTATTAATTTTTACTTTAACAACATTTTCAATGTTATATATAAATGATACACATTAACTGACATAGAATTAGCATGAATAAATTTGAATAAACACTTATAAAATAAATAAAAATGGTATTATTATGTTTCATAGTCTTTTTTAAAAAACATTTTTCACACAGTAACTTTTTTTTAAAACCCCTAATATAACTTTTTGGCAGTTGAATAAGTAGCTAATTAATCCAAGATGCACCGTTGTTATAAAACAAGTGCTAATTTGTCTTGTTAATAATTGCATGGGAATAGAATGCAAATGGAAATGGATATATTGAGCCTGCTTATGGGAGGAGCTGCCTGGTGTCGACGTGGGAGAACACACCGTGTCAGGTACGCTAACGTACGCGCAAAGCTATTGCATTAATCTTTTGTGGCAGTGCTAACTGCCAACTGGATTTCTTCTTAACTTCACCCAAAGCCAGAAGAGAAAACACACAACACCGCTCTCTTTCTCTATATGTACATCTACATATTGGTGTGACTATTCCTTCTTCCAGGTTGATTAGAGTTCCAGTCCAAGATAAAATTAGAGATCTTATTGTCTTCAAACTTTTTCTAGATGACATGTACTCGGTGGCTTTGTTCTCTGCGACGAGCAGGTTAGTTTAATCTCCGCAATTCTTCTTCTCTTCATTATCTTCCTTGTATTAGATATTTCAGCTTTTCTTCTCCGTATGTCATGATCAAATCCAAGATCCTTAGATTTTGCAAGGAAGCATTTGATTCGAGGGAAGTTGGAAGCATTAATTAATTAATAACTCAATTTTCTTGCTTTACATTTTTCTTGATTAAATTAGACGCTTCCTTTAGTTAATTAAGAATTGATAGAGAAATCAGATTTTCTGCTCTCAAAAAATGTCGCAATTGTCATAGTCAGGCGATTTGAACCGTCAAATCTTTATCAGATAATACATATTTCGAGATTGAATTTTGTATGTGATTTACTCAATTCAAAATATGAGATTAAGATGAAACAACCCGACTCGTCTGACTGCGGCAACTACAACATTTTTTGATACGTTGTTAATTGGCAGGGATAGATTCCTGGACTCCTTACTCTTTCAACTCCTTAGTATCCCTTAGCTCACCACTTGAGCTACCTAGTTGGGACAGATTAGATAGAGACAATAATGAGTAAAGTACAATAACTAACTACCACATAATTATTAGTAAATGATATTGACGAGTTTCATTAATTTATGCAAATTAACCAGGTGGTAGATCACGGAAACAATGTGAGGAAGATAGCTTGTGTAGGAAGCCAAACGTCAACGAAGAATATCTCGCAACATTCAGAACAAAGTCTTATATCGAAATATGCAACAAAGCACAAGTGCAGCTCGGGAAGACAAGCACAAGAAAAATCTCTTCTTCCACAACATCCTCTCCTCTAACCGAGTATTTGCTTGAACCGCGTCAAGAAATCATAACAAACATGACGCAGAACTTGAAGGTGCATCATCTTTTGGTGGACTACTTCGAAGCTAGCTTAGAAGCATGCCGTTGTTGTGACACAATCCTTGAAGGAATCCACTCAATGAGACTTGCTTATCGACGAATTACACGAGTTGTTAAGCTAAGCAAAAGTGTGCTCGAACTTGATTGCGCAAATGAAAATGAACAAAAACAAACCAAGAAGGATATCTATAGAGAGCTTGCTTATTTCGCATTACAAAGCAACCCTTTATCCTTTGTTAACACCATGCAATTCCCTGACATTCACGACAGGTACGTTAGACGCTAAAATTATAGACCAATTTCATTTTTTTTTTCATTTCTAATTTCTATTGGTAATTCAACATTTTTTTTAATATTGCTCTTTTGTATCAAGTAATTCTGAGTTCTCTCTTAAAAACGCTTCCATTCCTCCGATAGGTACACGGGACTCCTTCATAGACTAACATCAAAGAGAGGGAAAATTCGAAGAAAATTGACATTGGTGAGCATTTGCAAGAAAGCTGGAGGGATTGCTCTTGTTACTTCACATGGTGCTGTTCTTGTTGCTTTATTAGTGATTTGTTTTCATAGCATGGTTGGGTTGGTGGCAGCACCGAGTATTGTGGGGGGTTTAGTTGGTTTGTTTGTAAAGAGAATTAAGAGGGTTAATGGAAGGCTTAGTACAAGCTCTTCTGAAAGATTATGCGAGCAACTTGATGCTGCTGCGAAAGGGGTTTTTATATTGATTAACGATTTGGATACTATGAGTATGATGGTGAAGAGGTTGCACGATGAGGTAGAGCACAGGAAAACGGTTGCTGATGTTTGTGTGAAGAATGGAAATAAATGTGAAATATTGAAGCGGGGTTTGAGTGAACTTGATGATCATGAGTCTAGCTTTTTGGAGCAGTTGGAAGAGCTTGAGGAACATGTTTACCTGTGCTTTCTCACCGTAAACAGATCCAGGAGACTTGTCTTGCAAGAAATTACGGAAAGAAAACATTGAGAAGGGGGAAAAAAAATTATATCAGGCACTTTTCAAAGAAAAATCTTCAAAGGCGCGTGAGGAGGTTTCGTAAGTGTGGCTCTTCCTTCTCTATGGCCATGTGGTTTTGATCGGTGCTCATTGTTTCAATTCAAATCGTTTTTGTTTCCTTCAATTTTTCTAGACCAGAACATATATCTGTAAATATATAGTCACATAAAAATAAGGTTCATATCAAGTACAAGTTATTCTGAGTTTTGTTCTGTTGTCAATTTTTATCTCTTATCTATTTTATACAAACATGAATAATTTAAAAATAGAAAATGTCAATTTCTAATGAAAAGTTAAGTGACACCTAATCAATATGTTTAGGATCTTGCTAACGAGTGTCTTTAGGGCACTGGTTAAGTAATAAAAAATTGGAAGTTTTGTATTAGAAATAACAATATTTAAACTTTCACAGAATTGAATACACCACATCTAACACAATATTTCTATATTTGGTTCCTTAATAAATGTCTTTAGAGGCACTTGTTAGCATTTGCCATAAGTTGAATACGTGGACAATAATTTGAGACATTAAATTGGTATTTAATTCTCCTATATTTCAAATCCGTTTTTTAACTAGTAATAATTCATACAAATTTGTCCCCTACTGTTAGTTGCTTTGGCAATTTCAGTGACATGGAGACGCCGGGACCGGGGTTCGAACCCGGGTGTTATCGTTTAGACGTATATGTGTGTGTTTGTTGTTTACCATTTCTACTAACTGACAAAAAAAAATTCATACAAATTTGAAATTCAAAATAATATAGACTAGAATAATTAGCTAAAGTGTTTCCTTTAAATGTCATTTAAATCGTAATAATGAGACTGCATATATTATACTACAATTATTAGTACAAATTACAATAGTTGGCAAACAATAGCACCAATAATAATGGAGACTTCTTTCTCGGCATTTACTAGTACTTGATTCTCTTGGTCAATAAGAATTAAGTGCCATGTACCACGAGATTTGATTTCAAATCTCAAATAGCAAATCCCAAACCCCTCTCTCTCTCTCGGTTTTTCTCTCGGTGGGAAGCTTCAGAACAAGATTTGAAGCCTGGTATCTAGATGACAAAGTGTACCTTCTGTTTGAATCTGTTTTTTAAATAGTAATAATTCATACAAATATGAAATTCAAAATAATATAGACTGAAATAAATAGCCAAAGTGTTTCCTTTAAGGAAAAAGCTAATTATTACGAAACTTGAACACACGAAAAGCAACGAATGAATTTCATCTGTTAGATTTCCGTTTAATTTTAATTTGTTTTCACTTTGATTCATTTTAAAAATAAAAAACCACGGAACCCTTCATTTCGTTCAAAGCCGTGCGCACTGTGATTCGTAATAAATAGCAACTCTCTTCCTTAAAATGTCTTTTAAATCGTAATAATGAGGCTGCATATATTACTATACGACAGTTATTAATACAAATTATAACAGTTGGCAAACAATAGCACCAATAATAATGAAGACTTCTTTCTCAGCATATTACTTGATTCCCTAGGTCAATCAAAATTAAGTGTCATGTACTACGAGACTTGATTTCAAATCTCAAATCGCAAATCTTAACCCCCCCCCTCTCTCTCTCTCTCTCTCTCTCACAAACACACACTCGCTTTTTCTCTTAGTGGGAAGCTTCAGAACAAAATGTGAAGCTTGGTATCTAGATGACAATGTGTGCCTTCTCTTTTGTTATTTTGCTTCGATTTCCCTCGTTTTTTCTTTTTCTTATGTTTCATTACTAAGTGTCACTAGGGCAATCGTTAGCATTTGCCTTAAATTAATGCAGTAGATTTAAACACTCAATTCAAACAAAATAAACCATATTTGGACTTTAAACCACCAATTACGATGGGGACCAATGCTACAGAAAATAATAGATAAGAGCTATCATGTTTTGTAATTTTATGTTAAACTCGTGACTAATGAGCGACACATGCAATACAGATGCCAATATTGTGGAACATTACATAATTATTATCTAATGTATTATTCCCATTATCCTATTATAAGTGTCTCATTAGAGAGTTTTACGCAGATTAAGAAGAAGCTATAAATGAAAGAGAAAGAACAACTATTTTACCAAATTAGTCTTATTAATTATATTTGCTCTAAAATGGTGCAACATAACTTTGTAAGAATTATCTAGGGTAAAACTGGAAAAAATTAATTAATTACATTGAAAACCTAACATGACACTTATTTTTAGACTAATTTTTTTGTTGCAAATGTGACTGTTATAATGGAAAAGATATGTCCGGCGCCGGTTTGTATCCATCTTATGCTTCTCTATCTTTTCCTTCAAAGACTTGTACTCCTCCATCTTTTCCTTCAAAGACTTGTCCTCCAGCTTGACATCCCTGGTTTTATAAATCAAAAGCAATTATGTAGTTTTTTTACAAGAAAATAAATCCTAGCTAATAGAATCATAAATCTTCCAAAATACAAATAACATATTTGAACCATACTCGAGGATTACCCGTCTATAAAGGCCAACATTAGTAATTTATTTAGAATATATACCTCTTGTCAGGGTCAATCTCAAGAGCTTTCATGATATCAAATTCAGTTATCTGGTTGTATGCCTGAAACCTTGTACAAAGGGCCTTCCCGTTTATTTTCTCAAGCTGCAGCACCTGCTTGTCCATGTAAAAAATCAGTTACTGTTTTTGAGTAAACAAGAAAAGTGATTTGTTACAAAAGATGAGAGACAACAGGCATACCTTTGCCCACAATTTATGTGCTTGTTTATAATCTTTCAACTTCAGCTTGCATGCTGCATCATTCTGATAGCAGACAGACGTCAATGCCTTGGCATTGTTATTCTCCTCACCACTAAAGAAAGTATCAAATGCCATGAACCTTACAGCCTGCATTATGGTTTCAGTAACAAAAAAATGTCTCAAGTTGAAGCATTGAAATGGATGAGGGTGAAAACCATCAATGTAACTTTGATTACCTTCTCATATCTTTTAGAAGCTCTTGCATATTTACTAGCTTCAAACAATGCATTCCCTTCTTCTATCTTCTTGATGGCAGCTTCTATCTTCTCTTCACTCTCCATTTCCCAGGACTCCTTCTTCTAAAAGCAAGCAATGAACCAATGCGTAAATGCAGAAAAAAAGCGACGAGCCAGAAAAAAATAAAATGAAACATCATTCTCATATGGATCCTGCTAACTAAACCAATGTCCTAAAAACACTGATAAAGGAATTTTAAATTTATTCATTGAAAAGTGTGTAATTTAACTCAGTTATCATTCAATTATTAACTTACCCACACATATGATACTAGCTCAATCTCATAATACAAGATGGAGTTAGGGGGAACAACTGCCAATTCCTGCTGTGACTCTGATGAACCAAAGGCATACTCAAGAGCAATAGATACTAATGCTACCTCACCCATGTTCATAGTTGCTACAGCTCTATCAAGCCCATCAATCACTTGCTCTGCTCAATACATCAAACGTTCACTTTAGTTAGTCTGAAAATACAAATTTGTAGGAGGGAGGGAAAAATACAGCGATATTTCAAGTTACCATCATCTGTTTTGAATTCAAATAGCTCCACTTCAAAATCATGTCCCTTTTTAAAAAATACAGTGCCATCTTGCAGCTTACCGATTAGTTTCACTGTAAAAATGCAAAATGAGGAAGATAATATCAGAACCCATGTGCTAAATTCATAAAAACAAAAAGAGTCGGCATTCACATTGATGAGGATATACATTTCACAATGGTTCCCTCATTTGGACGGCTATTTATTACCCCTTCCTTGAGGATCTTTTTGATGACCTTGTCATCAGTTACTTCGGAAACAGTCCTCCAAGAAACTAACTCGAGAACAATCTGCAATGTCGCATTAGGAGGAATTGTACCTTCACCACCATGCGCTGGCTTCCCGTTCTCACCAAATCCATCTATAACGCAATAAAGAAAAGCATAAATCTTCTAACTAAAAAAAGAAAACAAAAAGAATATCAAGATCACCAGTCATAACATCCTTTATTATGGGAAAAAAGAGGGGGGGTCATATCACCATTGATCACTGCATTCTATATACAACTTACACTGTGGCTTCACAGTCAAACACACTTTCTCTCCCCTTTTCATTGTTTTAACAGCCTTAGACAATGCAGGACAAAAATGACCTATCACATGTTGATAAACATAAATGTAAGACCCCCCACAAATGCAAAACTAAAAATGAGCGAGATGAAAGAAAATTTGTATGCACTGACCCTCTTTTGACTGCGAACTCCACTCCATCAGATTTTGCTACAAAAGTTCCGTCATCAAGACGTGCTTCATACTTAACTGCAACACCAAGAGTGCAGTTTATAGTTAACACCAGGTTCAATAATAGAGTCATCCAATGAAAAATGAAATATATATAAGAATAAGAAATATGTATACCAAAAACTTCATCAGGATCTTTGGGGTATTCCCATTTTCGACCCTCCTCAAGTATCATCAAAGACAAACGTCCATCATAAGTTAAGTACTTCACACTATGCCAAAACAGAAGCTCAACATCAAATTGGAGAGTAGCATTGGGAGGAATAGTTGGAGGAGAACCAGATTCACCATCAGCCAACTCAGGTGGAATAGTGAAAAGAGCCTTTTCACCTCTCTTCATGGTTTTAATACCTTGATCCCATCCTTTAATATCTTTCCTTGCATTTCCAATGTCTTGCTAAATTAGAAATACATCCAAAACAATGAGGTAACTCGTAAGAGTATCACCCAATGTAGCTTATGTTTATCAAACAAGGATTGCACATTCTTAACTAATTAAAGGGGAAATTGCACCCACCTCCCCTCAAGTCTATCTAAATAGAACACACACCCCCTCTAGTTTATAAACAAACACTCACTACCCTTATTTATTTTTGAACAAACACTTGGTACCCCTTTCAAGTCAATATCCATTGCTCTGGACAGAAGACACTAACGGGGCTTCCATAGACCCAAGATCAATATGGTTCCTCCATCTAGGTGTTTCATATTGAATGCCCAGAGCAAAGCTTTTTTGTGAAGAAAAAAAGAAAAAAAGAAAAAAAAGTGCAGAAACAGAAAAATTGCTTGTGACACAAATATATTGGAGGACAAATATCCTTCAATCAATATTAAGAACTATGCTTTAAAGATGTATCTCAACTGCACAAGCAAGGGAGATTAGTGAGGAATCAGATGGAGGAAATGTAATACGTGTTCTATCATTCTATTACTAATACTATTATCAAATAACTCATCTGTTATGGCTCTAAGACTCACGGAAAAGGATTAGTTTATAAGTTTTGTGACTTCACTCATAGATCAAGTGTTTTGGTCTCTAAAACATAATGTTAATGTTGGCTTGCTAAAACACAATGTTAATGTCGGCATGCTTTTGATGTTCTTGTTAGGCATTGTGATCACCAGAACTGATACATCCCTCTCCTTGATCTCAAGAAACTCTAGTATTATATGGATAGAATGACAAACCCAACTCCAAGTCCTACTCTTTCTCTACCCATGCATGTGCTTGCGATGTTTTCCTCAGTTTTCAAGGTAAGAATATACCCTCATGGGCTCGCCGAAAACCTTTACAATGCTCTGGGTGATAAAGAGATCAACACCTTCATGGGTGATCAAGAAATTAGAGGAGGATATATCAACCCCATTTAGAACTGCAATTGTAGTATTCCCATAAAACTGTGCATCATCTACTTCTTGTTTAGAAGAACAGTTAGTGAAGATCATCGAGTTCTTCAAACCCCAGGGCAGGTTGGTTTGGCTAGTTTTTTATCAAGTAGACCCTTTCGATCAGAGTGGAAGTTACTATTATTGTCAAAATAATAACTATTACTTTTTTTATTTATTTTGAATTGCTTAGTTAATGCCTTCAAAGTTTAGCATATGAACAATTTGCGGTTTCTAGATAGAATGCCTTCAAAGATTAGCAATAACTCACCTTGTCCAAGCGTGAAGTTGAAAGGGATGCCCCTATCTCTGCTTGAATCAAACTTAGTGCCATCAAGGAGCGTTCCAGTATAGTGAACTACGACTCATTATAAAAAATAAAAATTGGTCAATAAATAAAATCCAATCAATGGAAAAGAGAGAAAGAGTGGTGGTACCTTGAACATTAGCGCCAACACGGGGAGTGTCCAATCCTACACCTTCCTTGAGGAGCTTCTTCTTCAAGCCCTGCTTCCCGATCTCCTTCTCCTCACCAATCTTGAGAATCGGGTTGTCAACTTCGGCACATTCGTCCATGGTTTACGAAATGCTGGGAATGGAATGTAGAGAGAAAAAAGGGCGCACATAAAATGCGGAGAGAAATCAAATGAGGAACGAGGGTACTTTCGAGTTTCGGTGATGCAGATGATGAAATAATGAAAGAAGCAAAAGCGCCCTTCTATACCTTTTTATAGATAATGGAATTCCAAAAAAAAACAGCTACTTTGGGTGTCAGATTTTTATACCTATTTTACCCTTAAAAACCCAGTCTAGAATTACACACTTACCCTGCGGTTACCCTTGAAAAATGCCGTAACCGTTTGTATGTGTAACAGGGAAGTGGGGGGAAGGGTTATATCAAAAGAAAGTGGGGGAGGGTTATAGTCGCCGAGAGAGAAAAGAGAAGATGAAAGAGAATGGAGAGAGAAATAGGGAGAGAATGAGCTGGAGAAAGAAGGAGAGGTGATGGTAACGCGGTGATGCAAAACTGCCGTCAGCATCAACGGTGGCCGTGTCGCACGCCTCACCGGCAACGACGGCGACAGGGCTCTCTGATCTCTCTCGGTTTCTCTACTTCTTTCTAATTCTTCTATTTTCTATTGGGTTCTAATTTCCTCTATGCCATCCGTGTTTGCAGGGAAAAAACAAGACTAATTGTGAGGGACGTGCACACTAGCCAAGCCGTTTCTATTTCTTTTTTAAGCTTTCTGTCTGTTTTTATGCTGCTTCTCTTTTGTTCCAATCTTTTTTGTCTATTTTGTGGCACATTTTTAAGTATTTACTTCTACGTTATGGTTTTGAATCTCAAATATATTGTATTTGATTGCAATCAGTTGAAACTGTGTCCAATGTTGATGACAAGGGAAACAATGGAAAAGTCACTATTGGAAATAAGAGAACCATGATTTCACAGTCATTAAAAGTTTAGATAAATTAGAGGCTTGATCTTTGTTTATGTCCCAATTCATCTCCTAATTTGTGGCCGTTATCATGGTGGTTTCGGAGATAGACTCCATCAAGAAGGATACTTTAGACTATAATTTGTAATAAGTACTGAAGAATGTATACATGCTACCGCATCGGGAAGCTTGGATCTACTGCACTGTCTTTGTGTTTTTCTATGTGTGTGGTCATATTTTCTTGCCTATTAGCCTCCTTTTTAATTCATCTCTCAAGATCAGTTGTTTATTAATTATTTTTTATTCAAGCAATCTTTTTCATTTGTTCAATTAAATCGTTTAACTGACATTATGTTGTGTGGATGCTCCTTGCAAGATATAATCTAAGGCTGTTGATATTATTTTCATTTCTCATTTTTGATGCATGGAGTAGTTAGGAACCCCCCTCTCATTTGATTTACATGAAGATTTGTTTAATTCCATCTGATTTATTTTGTTCACCCGTCTCTGTTCATTGTTAGTTACATTCTCCAACAAAGGAAAACAATTATATTATAGATTTATAATAGTGTCCTTGATTAAAAATCTGATTAAATTTTGTTGTCCATTTTATTTGTGTGGGTTTTAAGCATTACTGATTTGATTCATTTGTTGATTAAAAAACAAGATGATACCGTCAAAATCTTGGAATTTCCTTTCTGAAAATATGTGGTGGAAAACAATGGGACTGCATGAGGTGATTTGTGACAATATTTGTTATACTCACAATGGCAATATTTGTTATACTCACAATGGCAAATTTATCTATACTTGGGCTAGCTTTCCTGGCAACTTTAGCACTGTCCAATTTAGATGCCTTCTTAAATATATCACAATCTTTATTTCCTTTTTATATGTAACTAGTACCATACGCGTGCATCCGCACGGGACGCGTCGTTGATTGCTATTAATAGTTGTTCATTGCTACCAATATTTGTAACACAATATAGTCTTGAATCCTCAAAATTGATAGACAGTACTTCATTAGGAACACAATTGATTAGTCTTAAAACTTGGTATCAATAGAGAGAAGTAAGAGCTTAATATCACTAAAAATATTAACAGCATAATAGTTTGTATGATATGCTGTAGGAGCTATCAGCAGGTTTGTCAAAGGTTGATCCGGGAAAAAAAAATGGAATTCCTACTTCAAAAGATAGATATATATTTGAGATTATGTTAGCTTTCAATAGATATAAAACAAAAAATTCCCACTAAAGAGCATGACTTCTTAAGTGTACATGAATCTGATAAATATTTTTCTGAATTTTAGATTACAAATTATGCTCATTTTTTAAGTATAGAATTATAGATCATGCAAAATACATAGATGTCTTTAAATTTTGCTCCCACTTGTGCAATAGATATCAAATTTCTCCTTGAAAGTCATCATCATCCTAACCTGTATAAAATAAGGCATGGAAAACTAAGTTGATGTCATCATTCATGGTTTTCGCAAAGTTTCCAGCTGAAAACATACATTTTGAAGGAAGGAAAATATGAAAAATACCTCCAAAATAAGGCATGGTTTGGAAAACTAAGTTGTTGTCATCATTCATGGTTTTTGCATAGTTTCCAGCTGAAAACATACATTTTGAAGGAAGGAAAATATGAAAAATACCTCCAAAATTGGAGAAGATTTGTTTGTTTGAGAACTCCAACAGAAATCAGCTAGCAATACCGAAATGACAAAATAAAGCATATAGTACTAGTGTGCGAAATGGAAAAGAATTAGGTCTTTTACATCGGTTTTAGGTTTAATCGTTGTACAAAGTGACGCGGTGACAATTTTAAAATTATCGCGTCACTTTTTACACTGGTTTTATATCCAACCGGTGTAAAAGGCTTGAGATTTAAAATCTGAAGACATTTTACACCGGATTTATATATAACAGGTGTTAAAAACCTAACATATTACACCGGTTATTTCTAGAACTGGTGTTAAAAGTCTTTCTTTTAATTAAAATAACTTTCTCCCTCTCATTCTTAGATACACGCGAAATATTTCTCTGAGATAACCCTACTTCACTCTCCTTGTTCTCTCTTTCTCTCTCGTCGCTGCACTGTCCTTGTTCTCTCCGTCGTTCGAGCCCTTTCTCTCACCGCTGCACTGTCGTGATTCTCATCCTCTCTCGTAGCCATTCTAATACCTCTACTTCATGTGGTTCTTGCCGCCGTTCTCCTTTGAAGCCCTGTCGCAGATCTAGTTGAGTTTCCTTCTCCTTGCTTATAGGTTTGTTCCTTTACCTTATAGCTTTGGCCCTTTTTGGTTTTAATTTGTTTGATAATCTCTTTAGAAGAAGAAGAAGAAGAAGAAGGGGTTGGTGTGGTTGTGGATCTATTTTGATGCAGCTTCTGTATTGTGTTATGATGGATGGTTAGAGGAGCAACGTTTTTACATGTTAGTAATTAGGAAGTTTATATCTTTTACAAAAAAGTAATTCCACGAATAGTAATTAAACTGCTGCTTCCCTATTATGCTTTTTATTGTCATTCTATTAATTGATTACTGTTGACGACAGACGATGTCTTTAGATGAAAACCGTGGTCATGGGGGGCGTCGTACTTGCATGGCTTCCAGGAGGTCACGTTCCCCTATTAGCAGGTCGATGATGACTGCAAGGGAGTATCGACCTATCTTTGTGAGGAATAAGGATCGTGATCGTGATGCTCGTTTTTGCGATCCTTATCGCAATGAGGATCGCGATTTGATGAACCAATATGTTGATCCCCATGCCAACGTTGACCGTTGGGGCCCATGCATTCGTATGCGCATACTTCAGAGGAAACCACCCTCTACCAGGAGGCCCGTAGCTGCAAGGGAGGTTCATCAAGGGCCGGACGTTGTTCAGATCCCCGACGATGAGGATGAGATCGGAGAGTATAGTCCGTCCACACCGGAGTATTCTCCCATCGCATCCGAGTACACTTCATTGACTCCTTCGGAGGAATCTACTGCCCGATTTTGTCCTAGTTACTCCTCTAGTACTGGCCAAAACTAGCCTCAAGATGGACACTCGTCATCGTTGTTGTCGTTTGTGTCACTTCCTTCTACTGATTCTTCAACTTCAACATGTTGTCGATTAGGAGACGAAACCTTTCGAAGGCTTCATGATTCTTCTCCACATAATGCATATTTTCTAGGGTTGATGCATTAGTTGAAAAGATGCAATGAAGATCAAGCTAATGCATGTTGTCCACCAGATGGTGGCGAAAACAATGAGTTCTTCTCTAGATTCTATAATGGTGTCATGAAAATAACTTCCTGATTTTCCTCCTCGCTGAAGAAATTTGTCCCAAGATGATGGGAAAGCCAAGGAGTTATTTTCTTGACACCATTATAGAATCCATAGAAGAACTCATTGTTTCTGCCATCATCTGGTGAACAAAATGCATCATGTTGTTCTTCATTGTATCTTTTCAACTAATACATCAACCCTAGAATTCTTGCATTATGTGGAGAAGAATTATGAAGCCTTCGGAAGGTTCCGTCTCCTAAACGGCAACATGTTGAAGTTGAAGAATCAGTAGAGGGAAGTGACGCAAATGACAACAACGATGACAGTGTCCATCTTGAGTCTAGTTTTGGCCAGTCCTAGAGAAGCAACTAGGACAAAATCGGGCAGTAGATTCCTCCGAATGAGTAGATTCCAAAAGACATTTTTTTTATTTAAGTGTAAATAATGTAGTAATGTAGATCAATCCTTGTTTTGAAAAGTTTAGTAATAATGTAGTTATGTCATTACTTTTTTATATATGTATAAAATTGACTGCTAAATTAGATTATAGTTTGAATTTTGGGCAAATTTGGTGCCAATATATTCTGCTGCCAATTCTTGTCAATTTTTTTGCATTATTGTCATTTTAGAAAGCCTCTGGACACGAATGGATTAAAATATACAGAAAAAAATGTAATTTTTTACACTGGTTATCTGAATAACCAGTGTAAAAGGGTATATTTTACACCGGTTATTTAAAATGTCATTCAAAAAAATAACAAATAAACGGAATTTGAAATTTTACACCAGATATATAACCGGTGTAAAACATTTACATTTTATGCCGGTTAAATAACCGGTGTAAAAACCCTAACATATATACAACATCGGGAGCATCTACACCGGCACCAAAACCGGTGTAAAATGTCAATTTAACCGGTGTAAAATCTTCCTTCTACGCTAGTGTGGTAATCAGTAACTTTACATGAAGAATATATTAGGGACAACTCCTAATCTATAAGGGATGAGAAAAATCTTGGTGTTAGAATATAGGAGTCAGTTAACAAAAAAAAGAATATAAGTCAAGAAGGGAAAGAAAGGGAAGTAAAGTATCCAACAGATGGTATCTTTCAATGTCAGGAAGGGAAAGAAAGGGAAGAAATTAAAGGAAACTTGAAGTCTTGAACTAAAGGAGTGGGAATATAATGTGAATAACATAATAGTCTTTCGTCCCTTTGCATGTTTAAATATTAGAATCCCAAAAAATTGGGAGAACTGAGAAACATTTAGGAAAGTAAAAGGTTTTTAATGTAAAGCAAGCATAATCCCAACAATTGCAGTATCTATGGCATCCTGATTCTCAGTCCTGGAAGCCCTTGCTGCAAGAAACATAAGATAAACCCTTAGTTTACATATCTCTAATAAAATCCATTGTTTCCACACATTCATGTAACCTAACAAAATCAAAGTATTTCGGGAGAAGCTTTTGAAGCTTAAAAGTAACAGTAAAAGTAGGCGAGAATGAACTTCATGATCTTGTTGGATTCATGTAGGTGAGAAAAAGAGGAAGGGAGGAGTTTGAACACATTGTTTCATTCAAATTGAATCTGTTACATTTAATCATGGTTTTAAATTGCGGACCGCATCATGTTTTGCGGCCGCAATATTGCGGATGCGGACGGCGCCGCAACCGCATTGGACCACAATTGCGGTGTTTTTAAAAATCACGGGAAGCGGCCACAACTTAACGGCATTTTGTCCGCAACAGGCCGCAACACAACGCCGTTTAATCCGCAACGGACCGCAACACCGTTCCGTTCAACTTCAACATTTCTTTAAAACAAAAAAATCACAGAAATCAGAATCAAATCGTACCTTTCGTGAATCTGTGATTTCTCTGTCTATTCTCACTCATCTCCCATCCAGATCTAGATTTGCTGCCCGTGAATCCGTGACTTCGCTCTGCATCTCCCTCTCGGCCTCTCCCTCTCCCTGATCTGTGATTCTACTTCTGCGTCTTCTTCTGCTGCGATTCTGCGTCTTCTGCTGCGATTCTGCCTCACGCCGATCTGCGTCCTCCTCCATCTGGTAAGATTGTTGCTCCTCTACTCTTCGTACTCCTCCTCGCTCCTCCATTCATTCTGTTTTTCCGCTTTTCGCATCACGTTTCCTTTTTGCACTCTGAGCTTGCCAGCTTCTAGGCATTTCTGCCAGCTTCTAAGTGGGTTAGGGTCACGATGGTTGGATCAAAGGGCGATGGTTGGATCAAAGGAGTGGGTCGTGGGTGGGGTGGGCGTGCGTGGGTCTGGGCCGTGGGTGGGGTGGGCGTGCGTGGGTCTGCTTCTTTCTTCTTTTATTTTTTTATCTTTTTTTTTGGTACTCTGCTTCATTCTTCTTGGTTTTTTGGTATAAAAAAAGTTGAAAAATTATGGACTTTAATAATTTTAGTCTTTGAATAATTTTTAGGTAGTTTTGAATAATTTTTTTGGGACTATATGTCAGTTATGAGTTATGAGGGAGTTCTTGTAGATGGAAAAATTAGGAGTTTTAGTAGGGAGAAAATTTGGGAAGTGAGGGATGTTTTTGTGAGGGAATTTGATGAAATTTGGAAATTATTAGAGGAAAATTTTGAGAAATTTTAGGATGAAAATTTAATCAACTAATAGTAGCTTATATTGCATATCAAATTATTATTTATTTTTATTACACGTTAATAATTAGCTTATTTTTGTTCATCTAATTACTTGTTTATATTAAATATTTAAATTTGATTGAGTTTTTGTTGATATTTATTTTATGAATGTTGAACAGGTATTATAAAATATACACAATGCCACCAAGAGAAGAAGTATTTCCCACTAGAAGATTAGACGGTGCTCCAAGTGACGAGTGGCAGTAAAAGTTCTCACTAATAATTTTTCTTTAACGTTTGTTGCTTTGTTATAAAGCTGAATGGTGGATGATATTTGGTTCATGTTCTCCTGAACTTCAATGTGTGGCAGTAAAAGTTCTCAGTTAAACAACTTCAGCCACAAATTGTGAGAGGAATTGGAGCACATTTAGTTACATCCACACAAAGACAAGAAATAGATTGAAGTATAAAAAGCTACAAAAGCTCATCTTCACACATTACAACATGAAGTTGAGAATGAGGAGTGAAATGAGAAAAAGTCAAGAAGAAATTGAAGTAAGTTTTAATCTTATTAACCTTGACTATATATTTCAAGAGGATGATCCACTATCTCCATGGATTGAAGAGAGAGAAGGTCCACTATTAGATGGATTACAAAATGCAGCATGGTTGCCTATAGTGGATACTGATGATGAAAATGTGGAAATTGGTGATGATAATGATGATTCTATTGAAAATGTGGAAGATGATGATGATAATGATGATTCTAATGAAAATACTGGTGGTTTAAGTCCGCAAAGTAATAACGGTGGTGATGGTGATGGAGGTGGTAATGTAGAAGCTGAAGAAGATGGTGGTGGTGGTCATAATGATGATGATGATGATGATCAAAATGATTATTATCAGGAGTTACCACATAATAGGCGTTATAGGAGCTTGACTGATATGGGGCATTCTGATAGTTCAATGCCTAACAGTAAAAGAGATGAATCACGTTCTCGAAAGGGGAAAAGAAAACAAAAAGTTTCACTTGAAGATTTTGCTTCAAGTATTGCACAGAATTTCAGCAACTTGAGTATTGATGATTCTTAAAGGAGTAGTCAACAATCTTATCCTCCTTTTTATCAATATCCTCAAATCAATACATATAACCCATATGCAAGTGATCAAGCTCCCTCATATCACCAACCATTAGTGAATTATGAAGATCCTTATCATCACCAATCAAGTGGGGGATTTTTTGAATATGTCTTTGGTCAAGGAGCCACATAGGATAATAGTCAAGGTGAAGGTTATGATCATCCACGCCATTCCACCATGTGGTAGCAAATGGTGACAGTGTGAGTATGATGTTGCTTTTTATTTGTGGTTTATTTATATTTGTACACTATTAAGATTCTTACTTCTTTGTTAATTTTGTACTTATATGTGCTTAAATAGTATATTTTAGAAGGTTATTTATAGTAATGTTATTTTTACTATAATTAAGTTGAAATTATTCATAAAGATGATGCAATGTCTTTAAAATGAATGAAAATTTATACAATATTATTCATAAAAAAGAAATATAGTGAATTAGAATAATTATAGAATTTTTTTTTTTTACATTTTGTGCGAACATAAATTTATTTCACGCTGCAATGTCGCAATGCGTCTTTGCAATGACCACAATATCAAATGATCAAGAATCAAGAATCAAGATCCGCATGATCAGAATCAAGTAATTTAAAACCTTGCATTTAATATCAATTGCTTTACTTCCTTTAAAGACATAGTTTCATGCTGGATCACGTGTCTCGTGTTTCTTACTTATCTGCCAAAAATTTGATTTCCTTGACAAAGAAACAAACACTGAAATTGAAATGTGGGTAATAGTGTTGAGAAAGGTAACATTTAGATCATCGTGACAGAAATTACATTTAGCAAGTCAGTCTGAATGTAGGAGACAGTTAATAAAAAAAGAACATAAGTCAGTCTGAATGTAGCCCATGTAAGTGCTGCTATGCTTTCGATTTAAAAGAAAATAACTTAGGTAAAAAATGAAAACCCAAGAGTAAAAAGTCCAAATAACAGGAAACTAAAGTTATGGATCAAACATTAATATAGTATATGGAAGAAACATGGTCCAACAAATGTGCATAAAAAACTAACCAGTGAAATTAACTCAGTGGGTATTTATTGAAACCCAGATCTGCTACAATGAGGCTCACCTCTCAGAGCACCAAAACTGAAACTGAAGCAGCAGCTCCTAACCAACAGAGATGACAGTCCTGTAAGCACAAACATGGAAAACCCATTGTTGAAAATGTAGATGGATGTGACAACCACCCTGAAAATTAAATGGAGCCGCCACCTAAAGTTTATTTAGGAAAATTATAGGAAAAACCTTTTTTAGAAATAACTTTTATAAAATGGCCTTCGAACCAAATTTGAATTCGGGAGTTGGTTACGCGTAAGGAAGGATTAGCACCCATACACGCCCATTCAAAAAAATGGTACCCTAAATTATTCGTAAAAAGTTGTTTGCCTTTAAAGAATTAATTCCCTTACCGAAATTCATTTATTTATTTATTTTTGGAGAGATGATGGATGAAGTTACAAAATAACCGTATCGTACGAGTGGTGTTTCAGGACCTCTAGCCAATAATCCTATTAATAGGCTAAATAAAAAGATGGATACAATGCGGTTATAACTCAAATAAATCATTAATGCAAATAAATATTATCGTTTATTAATATCATTATTAATGCAAATAATTAGACCAATTTCAAATCCTCTTAAAAATAATCTAACAAGAAAACCTAAATCTAAAAAACATGCCTGGCCTCACTTATTTTTACTATTATCTATCAATTATCAAAAAAAAAATCGAAAAGAGCAACGTAACAAGATTCTTTCCTAAATAGTCAAAAATATTCATAGAATATTTGCTATGAAGTAAACAACGTTTATTTTAAAAGATAAAATAATAAGAAATAAAAAAGGAAGGGAGGCTCATGAGTCATGGTAGAAACCTACTGGCTTCTCTTTTGAACTAAATCACAGCCCAAAAATTAAATAGAACTTAAAGATAGAAGAAGAAAAAAACTAGAAAATAAAAACTAATCGTATTTAAGAAAACGTGTAGATGAGAATGAAAATTTCTCCTTTTTGCTTTTATACCCCCCATTAACCTTTCATTCCTTTATGATGATTTATGAAATGGATAAAAAAGAAAATAAATTGCAAATAAGCCCCTGTTAAGGGTTTGGCCCCATTGAAAGACCAAACCCTAAAAAGGAACAGAATTTCAAAAAGAAAACCCTTTTTGCGTTTATACCCTTCTTAATTACATATTTGCAATTTGATCCCTATTTAGGGTTTGGCCCCATTGGAAGGCCAAACCCTAAACCTAATTCCAGTCTAAACCGTGGAACCGTAGGTGCTAATGTTAACAGTAACAAACACAATAACGACAGCAACAACAATGGCAGCAGCCACAAAAATAACAACAACAATAATAACAACAAAATATATACGCCTCAATCTAATATACAGACCGTGACAAAAAAATAACAGAGAATGTGAAGATGAAGAAGAAAAAAGGGGGAACCTGGGCTTTACGGCTTCCCAGAAAAATTACAAACAAGGGATGGAGGAAAAAAAGGAAACCTAGAACTAGAGGGTGTTTAGACCTTTGGTTTGGTGCCTCACGGGTTCTTTCTCCCTGTTTCTTGTCTCTGTCTTGTTCGCTCTCTTGCTCCCTGTCTCTTATTCTCTGTCTCTAGGGTTCAGTGTCTGCAGGGTTCCTCCTTTTCTGCGTCTTTCTCCCCTCTTTTATAGCCTTCTAGTCCCTCTTTAAGACCTGTGAATCAAAAGGGAAAGAAATCAATGGTAATTTTAAAACATAAGTAATAATAAAAGAAATAAAAAAAAGAAACTTCCCTTTTGGAGATCTTGAGGCATACCTTGGTTTTTATATGGATCTCTAATTGAGAGAGATTTGAGGAGAGGTTGGGGCTGCGGCCATTTTTCTAGGGTTCATCAAGTTTAGGGTTTGGTGGTAAAAGGGGTGAAGGAAGAAGAGATGAAGTTACGGGATTAGGGTGAGAAAAGGGGACGGTTTAGGGTTTGTGAGGAGTGAAGAAAGGGAAACCGAGAATGGTGGAGGAATTGAAGGAGGAAAGGAAGGGAAGATGAGATTGAGGACGAGAGATGAGTGAATTAGGGTTAGGTTTTTTGTTGAGAGAGGTTGAGAGAATGAAAGAGAAGAGAGAAGGGAAGAGACACGAGGTGGGGGAGAACTCGCGACGCAAATGAGGGTGAGAGGAAGAGATTAAGGTTGCTGGGCCAAGAAGAAATGGGCTGCGTGAATGGCTTGGCTGCGTGAGGCTGGGCTGGGGTATGCGAGCAAGGATGGGAGGTGCGGGTAGTGAGACGCTGCAGAGGAGAAAATGAGGTGCCTGGGGTGTTGAACAAAAGAAAAAAAGGGGTGCACGAGTAAAAAAAATAGAGAGGGGAGTGGTGCGCTGGGCTTGGCCAGTTTTTTTGGGCTATTCTTAGCACCCCTCTATTTTGTTTCATGCACCCTTCTTTGTTTTCATTTCTCTTTCTTTTTCTTCTTTTCTTTATTCTCTTTTATTATAAAACCAAAAATATTGTTTTATTTATTATTACTACTAATACCAATTAAAATAAATAATAAAATAAAATAAAACAAAAAGGCCGGACAAAATTAGGGTACTACAATGGAGAAGACAAAAGTAACAACAATGGAAGAAGAAGAAGAAGAACTTGAAAGCCAGTTTCACGGCCCCTTTTTTGTATATGGAGGAAAGAGTGGAGAGTGAAAAAGACCAGGGATGAAACATGGAGGTGCAATGAAGGAAATGGAGATACAAGTATTCTTCACCTTCCCGTAGTTGTGTTGTAACTCGATGGAGAATATGTTTATGGTTTCCTATTTTGTTGGTCAAGATTCAGGTTGAGATAAAAGACTGTCTGTTTATGGTTTCCCACATCAACACTCTACAATAAAAGACACATACTCCAATATTTGAAAGTATGAAACACTTGAGCAAACCATTTGTTCATTTTTACATCAGAAAATTGTCTATTACATAGAGGTGACTATACATAAACTTCAACCACCGAAAGAGAAGCAAGAACAAAAAAATCCAAACCTCTTCATAATGTAAGTTATCAAACACACTTAAGGGAGAAAAACTTACTTCCACTTTTCCACCTTGCTTTCTCAATGCCTGTCTTCTCAATTACCTTGGAAATTTGCTTCCTGTCACATCCTGCAAAGGATTGAGAGATTGTAGCAGAGGCATTAGACTAAGATTGTGGTAAAAAAAAAAAAAATTTTGGGAATATCACATGCAGCAGAAAACGGTTTCAAAACTGAGAGAAAAAACACATATATCATGGTCAAATTCCTAGATATATACCATAAACTGACTTTGTGCAGTTGATGTGATGTTATCTGATCTGATCTTTTGTCAATGCATTCATCTGACTACAGTTCAAGGAAGTAGGAAAAGGAAATTATTTAATAGTCAAGACTGTAAAGTCATTTACTTGCGAGTTGGCTTACAAACAAATGATCTAATTAAACTGGAGGAAGTTGTTGTTCATGGATGAGAAGGAAGCTGTTGGGGAGAACAAGATTGAGGAGGTTGTTGATGATTTCGGCAGTGTACCGAATCGTACAAGTAATAAAGTGATAAGTAAGATCGTCTCCACAGGGATTACGATTGATTATTCAACTAAACAAAGTTCGTAACTATTTTGAACGAGAACCGAATAGTGGTATTTGGAAATAAGTAGATTTGTAACAACTGAAAATAACAATAACAACTATTTGTAATTAAATGGTATAAAAACGACTAGGGGTTTGAATCCTCTTGTATCCACTCTCATGCATTTAATCTACTACCAACGCAAGTTATTTCATACAAATAGAAGTTCGAATCAACTAAATTAGTTTAAGAACAATCCCTTGCCTCATAAACCCTTTACTCTAACTAAAACCCCCAATCCCTTAGGTGATTTATAGTTAGGTTAAGCATTAAGAATAGTGATTCATAAGAACACATAATCACAAAGTTATATTCCTATACTCATCATGACTATGGCTAACAATCTCAGTTTAAGTTCTTCACCCAATTTCCCAATCATCATGAAAAACCCCAATCGATTCAATAGCGGCCAAGTATCGAAAAGCATTAAGCGCAGAGAATTGAAAGCTCAATTGAAATGAAATAAACTTGCTTTAATATAATAGAATTAACTACATAAAAGTTTCATCAAGATTCATCTAACCCTAGTCTAAAAAGCTTAGTTACTCATAGAGAAAGAAAAGCCAAACCAGAAATTCATGAGAATTAATGAAGAGATCATTCCCAATCCTCCACCGTGCCTCCAAATAACAAAGTTCGAACCCTAGACAAGTCTCTAAAGTGTCTATTTATAGTCTAGGGTGAAAAGGAGCAAAAAAAATAGGTCCAAAACATGTAAAAACGTAAAATTCTGCGTCCAGGGTGTTGTCGTAGCACGGCCGTGGTGTGAGGCACGGCTAGGCCGTGCTTTATTCTGTTTCTCGCACTGTTTAGGTGTTGTCGCAACACGGCCGTGCTTCCTGACATGGCTAGGCTGTGCTTCATGTTGTTTTGTATTTTTCACCTCTTTAACGTCCGAATTAGCTCAAGGTGTCTTCATGAAAGTTGAAGCTATGGATCTTAGCTTTCCAATGGCATCGGTTTCACCTCGTTTGGACACCTAAAACTCCAGATATGATTAAAACATTGAACAAGTGTCAGGCTGAGACAACATTACATTATCAACTTGTAGCACAAATTACCCCAACTTATTCCAAGTGATCTTTCTCCTTTTTCCTAGGACAAATACCTTCCTTTAAGCACAATTGAACTAAAACCAAGTGTGTTATTCAAATCAAGCCAAATGCATAAATAACATGGATTAAAATGACTAAAATGACTAAGATACGATGCAAAACTAACACTAAACTATATGCTATTTCGAACGCATCAAATTACCCCAAGCTTAGAACTTTGCTTGTCCTCAAGCAATTACTGTGGCCAAAGACGACATGGAAAATACGAGATGCAACCGATAAGAAACCCGAGATAGAAATAAGATCAAGTAATAGGCTAAAGGACTATCAAACACAATAGAGACAATCAAAATCAAGTCCAATTAGAAGTTTAGGCTCTCTGAAATCATATGCATCCGATAAGGGTAATCTCCTTATCACTCTCCAAGTGTTTTAAAGGTTAAGACAATTCGCTCATATCCATCAATGAAAGTGCTCTACCATAGGCTTGACTATTAACCAAATCTCAGCAAATAATTAATGAAAACACACAAGAATCAAAAGGTCTTTCAAAAGGTTGTAACGTGGCCATGAGATTTAACTTTTAAGGTGGGATAAAAACAAGAAAAGGGGAAATTCAAGGGCTAACAACATGAACAATTAAAGCAACCCTTTTAAGCAGAATAAGTGAAGCAATACATTTTCCCCTTTTTGCTTTCAAAACCTTTTTATTTTGCTCCTCTTCTGTTGTTTTTTTTCCTTTTCTATTTTTTTATTTTTTTATTATTTATTCTTTTTTTTATTATTTATTCTCCCTTCTTTTGAGATTTTGCAATAATTATTGGGGATGAATTAAACAACAGAAGAGATCCCAAGTTCAAGCATCAAAACAATTCACAGATTAAGCATCCAATTGCTCCCTTAAACATGCTCTAAAAGGTACCATAAACATTTGACAATAGCATTGGTACCAAGAAAATTTATTTCAGTTAAAGCTCAAAAGGGGCAACTAGAGGAAGCTTTCATTCAAAAGTCAGAGGCTTGAAAACATGCCTAAAATGCCTTAATCATATTCAAGTGTGTAATCAAAAATTTTCAAGTTTTGAAACGGTTTCAAGTCAAGTTCTAGAGAGCACAATCAAGAGGAACACACTCATACAAGGAGAAGGGGCATAAGAACATGATGAAGTACAAGCCCCAAATGAAGCTCAAGTCTCACATTTAGAAGTTCAAATCAGTGAAAGACATCAAATCAGAGTGCTACATGCTAATCATCAACTTATCAAAAGATTATCCCTATGTACATTAAGAACACTACCTTTAAGCCCATCACAAGAGAAAATAATTGGGTTCCAAATCATTGCAATCTCAAATTTCAACAAAAATGTGGCACACATAGAAAAATTAGGAGGGCAACAAAGCAATTAGGGGATAAAATGATGCAAACAAAAACAAAAATTAACACAAAAAGCAAAAACTAAAATGAGATGCAAATCTAAATGCAAAAATGCAAACCCCTTACCCCAAGCTTAAAAACTTACATTGTCCCCAATGTAAAAATTTAAGTTGAAGCAGGGATGAGGAGGAAAGAACTCACCGAAAAACTTGGGTTGCCTCCCAAGAAGCGCTTCTTTAACGTCATTAGCTTGACACTTCAACACCCCTATTAGGGTGGATAATATGTCAGGAAGAAGATTTCTTCCTTCCGCTTCCTTCTTTTGGAGAGAATTCCCATGTACTTGGCATAGGGAAGTAAGTGTTCCCATGCCTCAGCAATTATACATTTGGGATATTGTTTCCCCCACTCCTTATCTTGAAGCACATCAAATTCAACTTGCAGATGACCATTCTCTTCAATGCCCAAGAGTTGAGCTATCACTTGAATCTCTCCATGCCTCAACCTTAGGTCCTCTTTTATGTCACTATTTTTGTTTTTCCATTCTTCTTCCAATGCCACCATGAAGTTATGTTCACTCTCTATCTCCACTTTCTTCTGCTCAAATTGGGATAATTGCTCGATAACCTCTCACAACGAACCTCAAAGCTATCAAATGAAGCTTGGTTGGCTCTCATGAATTCCACCAAAACATTGTTGAGGTAAGAGTCTTTGTCATGTGATTCTTCGAATTGAGTTTGAGGATGTGAATCTTCTTCTCCCATGATACTTTCCATGCAATAATCCTCTTCTTCTTCCACCATGACTAAGAGATCCTCATCTTCTGGTGATATGACCAACAAATCCTCACAAGTGTCATTTCTATGTTTTCCTCCACAAAAATCACATCTAAGAGGCTGCATGCTACAGAAGCTAAGAGAATTGTGAGCAACACAACAACTCTATAAGAAAAGAAAAGAAATTTTAAATTTTTAGTTTTTTAGATTTTTTTTTATAAACAGAAAATAAGATTGTTCAAAATAATACTCGTTTGCCTTATTAAAAATCGATTCAACAATCCCCGGCAACGGCGCCAAAAACTTGTTGATGATTTCGACAGTGTACCGAATCGCACAAGTAATAAAGTGATAAGTAAGATCGTCTCCACAGGGATTACGATTGATTATTCAACTAAACAAAGTTCGTAACTATTTTGAACGAGAACCAAATAGTGGTATTTGGAAATAAGTAGATTTGTAACAACTGAAAACAACAATAACAACTATTTGTAATTAAATGGTATAAAAACGACTAGGGGTTTGAATCCTCTTGTATCCACTCTCATGCATTTAATCTACTACCAACGCAAGTTATTTCATACAAATAGAAGTTCGAATCAACTAAATTAGTTTAAGAACAATCCCTTGCCTCATAAACCCTTTACTCTAACTAAAACCCCCAATCCCTTAGGTGTTTTATAGTTAGATTAAGCATTAAGAATAGTGATTCATAAGAACACATAATCACAAAGGTATATTCCTATACTCATCATGACTATGGCTAACAATCTCAGTTCAAGTTCTTCACCCAATTTCCCAATCATCATGAAACACCCCGATCGATTCAATAGCGGCCAAGTATCGAAAAGCATTAAGCGCGGAGAATTGAAAGCTCAATTGAAATGAAATAAACTTGCTTTAATATAATAGAATTAACTACATAAAAGTTTCATCAAGATTCATCTAACCCTAGTCTAAAAAGCTTAGTTACTCATAGAGAAAGAAAAGCCAAACCAGAAATTCATGAGAATTAATGAAGAGATCGTTCCCAATCCTCCACCGTGCCTCCAAATAACAAAGTTCGAACCCTAGACAAGTCTCTAAAGTGTCTATTTATAGTCTAGGGTGAAAAGGAGTAAAAAAAACAGGTCCAAAACATGTAAAAACGTAAAATTCTGCGTCCAGGGTGCTGTCGTAGCACGGCCGTGGTGTGAGACACGGCTAGGTCGTGCTTTATTCTGTTTCTCGCACTGTTTAGGTGTTGTCACAACACGGCTGTGCTTCCTGACACGGCTAGGCTGTGCTTCATGTTGTTTTGTATTTTTCACCTCTTTAACGTCCGAATTAGCTCAAGGTGTCTTCATGAAAGTTGAAGCTATGGATCTTAGCTTTCCAATGGCATCGGTTTCATCTCGTTTGGACACCTAAAACTCCAGATATGATTAAAACATTGAACAAGTATCAGTCTGAGACAGTATTACATTATCAACTTGTAGCACAAATTACCCCAACTTATTCCAAGTGATTTTTCTCCTTTTTCCTAGGACAAATACCTTCCTTTAAGCACAATTGAACTAAAACCAAGTGCATTATTCAAATCAAGCCAAATGCATAAATAACATGGATTAAAATGACTAAAATGACTAAGATGCGATGCAAAACTAACACTAAACTATATGCTATTTCGAACGCATCAGAGGTGCTGATGAGCATTTCGAGTGAGGAGGTTAAGAGGATGCGTGAGGTGGTGATAAACTTGATCCCGAGGCTTACTTATGCACACCCCATAAGGATGCTGTTCATTTTGCAATTCAGCAATTGCAATTCGAATGGGGCTTGTTTGACAGATATTGAAATTAGCAGATATTGTTTGGAAGACATTGTTTGACAGATTTTGCAATTCGATTGGAATTGTAGATCAATTTGCTTGCTCAATTTTGCTGTAATTTTAGAGGAGGTGCTGCAATTTTAGAAGAGGGGCTGCTACTGCCAATTGGCTACCGAGGATAGGGATTGTTGGGTTTTTTCTCAGTGTAATTACTTGGTGAACTTGAAATATGTTCACCTATTGCAATTGTTTTGTAATAGCTATTGCAATTGTTTCGCAATAGCTGTACATATTTTCTCAATGTAATTACTTGGTGCTCCAATTAGTTTTGTATTCGGTTTCGATTGGAATTGTGTAATAACTGTACATATTGTCTCAATGTAATTACATATTTTGTTCACTTTGCACATACTGAATTGTTCACAAGTTTGTGGCTGATTTGGTTGTTGCTTTTCACTTGTCTGTAATGAATTTTAAGCTTCTGCAGAATTTGAAGTAGCTTCTGCAGAATTTGTTCACTTTTTGTTGGTTAATTTACTGGTTTTTGCATTCTTAACAGAGAAATCAATCCCCAAATTGTTGTACCAAAAACTAGTAACACCAAAATATCAACATCATTGATATATTAAAATATCAATATTTGCTGTACCAAAAATTAGTAACACAAAAATTCCCAAGACAACTCTGATTCTTCTTTGTGCATAACAACTCCAATGTCTTCTTCTTTGTGCATAACAACTCTAATTGTTTCAATGTAGATCATGGATCAGTCAGTATATGTTGCAGACTTTCAGTGTTTGTATCACTAAGGGGTGCCTACATAATAACACAAACTAATCAAAATAATGCAAGTGTAAAAGTAAGGATAATCCCCTTTTATAAAGACAGATGAAATTACCATAAAAAATGCTGTGAAACTAAATTGATCCTCTTGTTTTTGAGGGGGCTCATAAGTTGGAGGTGCCGAACAAGATGCTCCATCAGGCAAATGACTTGTTAATTCTTTATCCTAACATGATTATATAAAATTAAAACAAGTCATGGTGCATGTAAAATTAAAACAAGTGATCTACACATCGACTTATTTACCTGAGATACTTGACTATGAGGTTGTCTTTTAGGTAGAGCTTTTTTCCTTTTCTTAGGCTGGCGCTTAACCAAACTCTTCAATCGCTTATTTCCCTTTAAGCTAGGTCGTTGCTTGAAACCCTTCGGTTGTATAACATCACTATTATGATTGTCATTGTTTTTGGCTTGTAAGCGAAGTTCCATTATTTGCTTACACATGACATCCACACTGTTATCTACAATCTTGTGGTATTCTTCACAAGTCGACACCTCGGCCGCCAATCTGATGAATTTAGAGACAACTTGTCTAAATCTCCGTGTGCTAGATAATTTGGGATCTCCTTCGACACCCTTTCCCCTCAAATCTTGCACAATGCCGCATCGGGCTTCTCTTGTCCACCTTCTTAAAATATACTTCTCAGGAATGGCCTTAGCATCATTCGCTTCAAACACTTTCAGTGCATGTGAGCAAAGCATGCCAAATGTCTCAAACTTTCTACAACTACAAGATATGGAGGTTAAGTCACGATCAAATGATACTCTCCAAGATCCCTCATGGTTGACCATAGTAAAGACATATTGACATAAAGATGGAGACTCGTTTCTCTCTGATATGCATAAAGCTAAGAATAACTTAAACTCGTTTTGGAACAACTCAAATACAATGTGTGTGTGTGTGTGTATACTTTTGCCATTTCTACGAGTGTTGGTGACAACTCAGAGATTAACATTGGAAGCTTATGCAGGGACTCATACTGACAAGTCAACTCATTGCCTCTCTTCTCATCAACAACTTGTTCAAAATGTTTGAAGAATTGGATGATATCCACATTCGGTTTCATACAAGATTTTAAGTGAGAGTTCAAGCTTTCACTAAGTTGGGTACTCCACATGCCAAGTGTGAATGCTTTTTTCATGTAACATGAAGCCCATTTTTTTAATGGCATAAACTGATTTGATCCAGTTGTTTTCATGAACATTATAGCAGTTGATCAAGTCGGTCCAAGCTGTCTCAAAATCTGCTTCAATGTCAAAGTCATACATGCACTTCTTGAAATCCCTTAAAAAATAACTTCCCCTCTTCATCAAGTTTCCAAGGTGTTTAATTTCGTTATGCGACAAGTGCCAGGTGCATAAACCGTGGTGAGTCTCGGGCATCACTTCAACAAGTGCCCTTGCCATTGGTTGATCTTTGTCAGTAAAGATAGTCATCGGTTTCTTTTGGTTGTGTGCTTGTAAGAATATCTCAAACAACCATTTAAATGATTCAACTGTCTCATCATACAATAATGCTGCATCAAAAATGACTGAACCCCTATAGTGGTTGAAACCAAAAAACAGAGCAAGTGGCCTATTAGCACGGTTGGTACAATATGTAGTATCTAATGACATAACGTCACCAAAGTAACTGTAGTCTAACACCATATTGGCATCACACCAAAACACATTTTGACTTGCTCTTCTATATCCATCTGGTATTCATGGAAGAAAGACAGATTCTCCAACAATTGTTGCTGAAAATATTGCAAAAGACATCTAGCCTCGCCGTACACCATACTTCTTTGTCTTCTTGCATTGAGGTAATTTTTTACATCTGACCACGTATATCCAACATTAGCTCTATGCCCTGCATGTGTGCTCATAAGTTGAAATGTTGACTAGTGTTTTAATTAGAAAAAATCATGCCCAGGATTACTAATTTCTCTATGTGGCTTCCTCTCCATTCTAGTTGTCCAATACCTAGGACTAAGACATATTTCAACAGGCCATCTCTTCTCAGCCATTTTCAAAGTCGGTTGATCAATCATTCTCTCAACAAGCAATTTGTTTATTAGTTATTCAGATATTGCCAAGACTGAATGGATGGAAAATAGTTGTGATAAGCTCAAGGCTAACTAAGTAATGTCAAGTGTCAACTAACACCATGATTACCTATAAAACAGAGCAAGTTGTCTTCAAGTCTTTCGCAGAGAGGCGGAGCGCCGGCGGCGACAACGTTACTCTGTCAGCACAGAGTTCTGTTTAGGGTTGTCGGTTGGGTCTGTTACAATGTAACAGTGTTTCACGACCTGTTTCAAAAAATGGGAGAAAGCCAGCGCCACGTGCCACCATCTCAATGGTTCAAGTGATCCAACGGATGTGAATGCCTGAAAGGTAGTGTGCAGTTAGCCCCCAAAAAAGTTAGACAATCTGTCCCACTGCCGAGGGTTTGGGCACTCGGAATTTGCGAATCCCTTTCTCTTGTGCTTTAGTCTTCAGTCTTTCACAGCCATTTCTTTACATCATCTCAAAAAAGAAGAAAACCATAGTCATCTTCTCAGAAAGCTTTTTGAGATCCCCTGCAGCAATCGCGTCCTTGTTTTCTCTCCCTCTCGTCTTTGCGTCTCCTTCTATGGTTCAACCCTCATCCTCTGCGTCTCTCTCTACCCTCACCGAACCGCCACCTTTGTCAGACCGGAAAGGAGGAATCAAAACTCGACGAGAAAGGCACTCACGTCCTGTTGTCGTGAGATCTGTCGTCATGGAAGTTGCCACTGCCGCGCAGCTCTGTCTTGCCTTCACCAGATCTACAGCAAACCTCTGATTCTCTTGCTCGTTCAACAGAAGCTGGTGTCGTCGTCTAGATCAGCCACCACCACTTCGAATCTACCACCCCACGAAGAACAAGAAGAAGAAGGGGTGGTCGTTTAGTGCTATGCTATGATGGGACTTTCTCTCTGGGTTTGCTCATTGCTTCTGTGCCCACTTTCTTCTTGTCGGCCTCCTCTATGTGGTCTTTTGGACTTTTACATTTGACCATTTACTTCAATTGTTTTCAGTTAATCATGTTATCAAATATATGAGCTGAGCTTGTCAAAAAAAATATACGAACTGAGATTCACGACAATACCCATTACTTTCTTTTGCTTTCTTTACTATTTATACTTTGTCTGGTCTAAACAATAATACATGCTTCTACATAATTACATGTATGTTTGCTTCTTCTGTTGACCTCTTTGTGGGATTGGAATTGGGATTGGGATGTTATTGTTGTTGTCGAACTTTGTTGAACAAGGAGGGTGAGGAGAGGAAGGGGATGGTGGGTCGGTGCGATTACTTTTTTTTTATTAAAAGCTTGGCATTTCCTAGGGCCAATGCTGTAGGAAATTTTCGATGGCACTGAGCCCTAGGAAATTTTTGAGGGCTCACAGCCCTAGGAAATTTCCGAGGGCTTTTCAAATTTAGCGTGAGCCCTCGAAAATTTCCTAAGGCTTTTCAAATTTAGCCCTCGGAAACCGTTTCCTACCAGCGAATAACCTACCGCCTCGTGGCCCTCGGTGGGCCCTCGGAAATGTGGTCGTTTCCCACGGCTTTTGGCCATTTCCTAGGGTTTTTGGCCCTAGTAAATGTCAAGTATTCTTGTAGTGTTAATTTTCATGTAATGCTATATAAACATAAACAATGTTTTACACATACAAATACTAAAAAAATATTTTTGGACCATTACATTAAGACTTCTTTATACAAACCTAAAGCAGCACTGTGAGTTCACTGCCACAGTGAGAAATACATATATGGAAAAACAAAACCGGAAATTGTGAAAAAGTATTGCCATTTTTTAAAAAGTTGAATCAGAACAATCATAAAGCATACAAAAATATTAGTCGAATGACGATGATGTACCCTACTGCTATATTATATGTTTACACAGATGCAAAACTTATAAGGAACACGATGCATTTAACTTGGGGATATAATGATATGTAAAAATCCTTAATTGGCCATAACAAATTAACTTGATATAATGATATATAAAAAGCCTGACATTAAAGGCTTGTAATGATATATAAAAAGCCTGACAGTAAAGGCTTGAGAGACAAATTAGCTTGGCAACATGGTATCTCAAATGACATTATGTTTGAATGTTAAATGCTTCTGGCTTTAACAGAGTGATACAGGTTCAGTTGGTGAATTTTATTTGGTCAACAATGCTTATAACATGAAAGCTTGGATGAGATATGAATAAGAAACTTGAATGAACCAACAATGTTAGCCATTATGTTAAGGAAACTCTAGTACATGAAAGCACAATAAAGAAAGGTCTCGTACATGAAGGTACAAAGAAAAGCTATAAGCTAAACAACTTAGAAGGATTTGCATTTAAATGGCTTGTTAGTATACACAAATTATTATAGGACATTATAATGTTGTTTGGTAAGAGTCAACTTCACAACAGTGGAAAAAGGCTTCAGTTTTTGTTGTTTTTGTCATCGCTCTAATAGGATTTCTCGTCCTAATTCTTTGTACCTTTTCACAGTTTCATGTATTCTTTCATAGAAAAATAGTGAGATATAAGTTTTGGATGATTTATGCATCAAACCTCAGTTGAAAGGTTTAAACTTAAGCCATCGTGGAGTTTCCTAATGTGTGGTGATACTGCTTCTAGGTATCACAGATGACGATCTTCGTGAAACCGCATACGAGATCCTCTTGGCTTGTGCTGGATCCACAGGGTATGTATGCATTTGTAGATATTTATGCAACTTAGGGTGTTTGTGTTGTTTCTAAACTTCTGCTGAAGGATGTGCATTGATTGCATTTCCTTAAAAGAGTAGTGTATGTTTTTGTATCTGGAGTTGAGACATTTGCCTTTCTTTTTCGCGCAGTGGTCTCATGACTCTGTTTTATCTCTACAAACTAGCAACTAGTGGCAACCATATACCTGCAAAGGCTGACTGATGATAAAGTGATACATCATATATGTTTGCTTACTACATATGTGTTGGGTGACCTGCATGACTTAGATGGTTGAGATATATCATTGTACTTGAATACTGTATTTTTTTTATTGATATTATATTTGAAATTATACTTGTAAGATGCACTATTCCATTCCTGCTCTCTTTTTGTTGAGGATATTTTTAAAAGTAATAATTATTGATGCAGTTGGAACCATATGAATTATTAAGCATATGTTAATCATTGTGGCTATTTAATTTTTTTATACTAAAAACATATTTTATTGATTTTTTTATACTAAAAACACATTTTTTTGAAGGGCGAATGAAAGGAAATGTGAAAAATCAATATATTTTTTTAAAAAAAAAGGGAATAGACAGCGCTTCCTTGAAGAAGGGCTGTCTATTCTCAGAATTTTTGAGAATAGACAGCGCTTCCTTGAAGAAGTGATGTCTATTATCAAAAATAGATAGCACTTTTTCAAAGAAGCACTGTCTATTCTCAAAATCGTCAGCCCTTCCCAAACGTTGTCTTTTCGAAAGACAATCACCAGCGGGTGATTAGGCAGCGCTTGTAAGCGCTGACAAAGGTAAAAAATAAGTGCTATTGATTTCGTTTTCTGTTATAGTAAGAAGAAGCTAACAGTAGCGATAGTAGTAATACCACACACATATGCTAAAGATTGAAGAAAAGCTGAAATCTGACCTCAGATGACAGTAGCCGAAACACGAATGAGTGAGATGAGACGGCGCGACGAGCAAGAGCGAGAATGAGAGAGACGAGAACGGGGAGGAGGACGAATGACGAACGAGGAGGAGGAGGAACGACGAACGTAATGTAGAGGAGGAGGAGGAACGACGAAGGATCGATGGTGGCAGAGAGGCGGAGGACGGGGAAGACTCTTGTCGCTTTTCAGTGAGGAAGAAGAGAGAATGAAAAAGCTGCGAATAGTTATCTGAGAGAGGGAGAGTCGAATTTAATTTTTTAGGTAAACAAATAGCCAGCGCTTTTCTAAGGAAACGCTAGTGTAGGTTGACAATAGACAGCGCTTCCTTGAAGAAGCGTTGTATATTATCTAACCTACGCCAGCGCTTCCTTAGAAAATCACTGTCTATTCTTGAAATACACTTTTAGCTGCGTTTCTTCAGAAAAGTGCTGGCTTTAATTGTACCTTCAATAGCGCTTCCTTGGGAAAACGTTGTTTATAGTTGAAGGGAAGCGCTGCTTAAAATCTTCAACTATTTTTCAGCAGCGTTTCAAACGAGAAGCGTTAGTGAAAGGGGCGCTAATATGTTATAGTGAATTTTGTATTTTGTATCTAGAAACAATCGAGCAACTTAAGTTTTATGCCTAAAAATTTCTACCCAAAAACTTCGCTGCCACCTTTTCATTTCTGGCTATGACTGTAGGTGTTGTTTTTCTGTTCTTGACAGCACCATCCACATTAAGTTTGATTGCATTGAGGACAAGACCGACGAGGACTGGTGCTTTCAATTGTCACAGTCCTCCTCGTCCAAATTATCATGTTATTCTCAGTGTCGCGTTATTTAGACACACGAATTGGACACTAAATACGTAACACCAAGTCCGTATTGTACGGACCGTATGTCCGTATATGTATGGACTAAGTTTTTTTTTTTCAAAAAAATATTTTTTGAATTTTTTTTAAATAGTACAGTTTTTTTTTAACTGGTTAATGCTATTCATTATTTGGTTAATGTCAAATCCTGAAACTTTGGACATCTCATTTTCTTATGTGGTTAATCACGTTCACATATCTGGTTAATGCTATTCATTATCTGGTTAATGCAAAATCCTGAAACTTTGGACATCCCATTTTCTTATCTGGTTAATGTTATTCATTATCTGGTTAATGATCTCATTTTCTTATCTGGTTAATCAAGTTCAAATATCTTGTTAATGCTATTCATTATCTGGTTAATGCCAAATCTATGTTAACCAATTAAAAAAATCTATAAAAAAAAGCAAAAAAAAAATACCGTATGGATTCCGTACGATTCGGTACATGTCCGTACCGTACGGATCCGTACGAACATATGGTGTCGCGTATTTGGTGTCTAAAATATGTGTTCAAAAATCATTTTTCTTCAGCAAAACAAGCATATCATACTTAAGTACTTGTGTGTCACTAGTCATGGATAACCCATGTACTTGATTCAATTACGAAATACTACCTCAATTTCTTTTTAATTGTCTTTTAAGGTTATTTTACCAAAACCAAAAAATGCAATAAATTTTATTGTTTTTTATGAAATTATGAGTATTTTTATTATTATATCTTTGACTCTTTATTATCTTATTATACTCATTTTTCTCTCTATACTAAATAATTAAGAGCATACTAATTGGTAAAACAATGATTAATATAATCTTAAACTTTGAAAACGACAGATACAAAGTAACAAATTTTTCCTTAAAAAAAATGACAATTGAAAATGAACGGAGGGAGTAAAGAACAATTTTTTTTCACTTTCAAAAAAAAAAAAAACTTTTTTCCTTATGTAATAGTACGGATATGTTCGAGCAAGATAAAGACCTGAATTTATTTTCATTGATGATTAATTGGATAATCAACAAATTACACGTAACATTTACACGCCATCTCAATTAATTACAACAAACCAAACAAATAAGTACAAACTTCAACTTCAACACCGTTCACTTAATCGTGATGCTGGAAGAGACAATGGAGATCTTTGTTTAATTTCCTCCACTTAACACTACGGAATTGTAACGCATAGCTAGCATCGTAGTACATAGTACATATTAATTATCTAACACGTTTACAGTGGAGTCTGATCTCTCCTCCTCCACCGTTGGTGATGCTGCTCATCTTGATCATGGACATGACAAAGGCTCTTTCAAATTCCATTTGGGAATGAGCATACTTGGAAACCAATGCTTTAGTGGTTGGATGAGTGAGCAGAGCTTCATCAGAAGAGAATATGCTTTTTCCTTGTAGGAGAAGTTTGTAATAAGCATTGTCAAAGTAGGTGGTGCTGGAATCCAACAGGGCACCTGCATTTTTCGCCTTGTTGTGAAAGGGACATATGCGTTTGAGGCCGTTTGCGAATGATGGGTTCATGGAAGGGTCAACGTTTTGTTTGGGGCTGAAGTTTTGAATTCGATTTTGGAAAGATGAACAGTGAGCGAACCCCAGAGTGTGACCTCCTGCATATATAGCATCATATAACATCACATCATATAATATATATGTATCATAAATAATGATAATGACCAGCGTTTTAAATCGCTGTGTTACGGTTGTGATGTGTAGCAATTCTTAATATTTTGAAAAATTGCGATAAAACACACCATTACGTAGTCGCGAAAACATAAAAAAAACCATGTTTTAAAACCATGATAATGATTACAATTACACGTCTTCCATATAGCTCATTGATAATTACACTTTTCTTTCTAGGGGTAATAATTATTGGTTAGTTGTCGTGAATCATGTTTTGCTGCTATTTTATTATGCCAACTTTATTTCAGGTCGAAATTAAACAAATATGGAATCATGATAAGCGGCTGTAATTAGTGTTTAAAGTTTTGCACATAAATTAAAAAAAACAATTAATATACTCTTTATCTCTTTATTATTTACGAGAATTAAAAAAAAAATACAATAACAAAATGGGACGGAGGGAATCCATAATAACATCTTCTTAATTTTGAATTGTTTTGGTAATTTTAAAATAGTACCAGAGAGGGCTACGAGATCATCCAAGGAAAGGCCTCTCTGAGAGAAGCTTTGTTGTAGTTGGGAGAAGTTGAAGGTGGGAGCTGGCAATTGTCTGGTTTCAGTGGCCTTTGATATTCTGCCATCCTTTCTTCCTTTTGGTACATCCCAAGTGGGCCCTCCAGACTAAAGCCATTCACAACCAAATAAAAAATTAATTAATTTTCTAATACTCCTTTTACCCAAGTAAAAGTGTCAAAATCAAATTCAAGTAAAAGTGTCAAAATCAAATTCAAGTAAAATTAATTAATTTTCTAATACTCCTTTTACATGAAGCTGTGTAATAAAATTATAATTTAAGTTAATTTAAATTTTAATATAAGTTAACTAGATTCAGTATTTACAATAAATATTTTGTATATTTAATATATAAATAAATAAATAAATAAAAACACCGCCTCACAGGTTGGCCAAGTAACCTCACGCTTTATAGTGTTGCATTTGGTTCAACCTATAGTGGGGTCAGCCCAAATTAAAATTCCTAAGCCCAAATGATATGATTAGAGTGAGTTAGACCAAAATAATCATCTTAAATTAATAACTAAAAAATCATGAGCACACTGTTTTTTTTATTTGTGACTGACCAGAGTGACAGCATCCCTAGCAGCAAGAGCCACAATATCAGCACAAGATACGACCCCGGGGCAAACTGCTTCCAATGCTTTCTTAGCGTTGTCAATGACATAAAATGCATGCAAAGAAATGTTGGCAGGTCCATCCTTTTCTGCTTTTTTCTTTCCCTTTGATTCCAGCAAAACCGAGGCATCACACCCCTCAAAAAAGAGCAAATATATTTGATCAGTTGTACACGTATCAACAATTGACTATATAATGTGATTCATGTTGCTAACTAGGACAAACAAACAAAAGTTGCATACCCTTATGAAGCAATCATGAAAATGCATCCGAAGCAGAGCAGCAGGGACAGTTTTGTCATTCATGGTTGCTTTGTGTACGGCACCAGCGACGATTGAGTCTACCTGAGGGCATGTATGGTCATAGTAATTCACACTTAGTGCACTTGCAAGAGAAGTGAAGGACACTGTTATGAGCATCACCATGGCAATAGCTTCCATGTTTCAAATAAAAAAAAAAAATTAAGTTGCTTATGACTTGTGAAAATAGTAACGAGAATGGTATTTATAGAGAAGGTAATGAAACAGGAAACTTGGAGTGGTTACGGGAAACATATTTGGTGATCTACAACCCTATTAGTGGAGTGGTATGTCATATGTGTTCAAGCATTTCTATTAAATAAACAAAAGTTGCATTTGGTATAATAGCTTTAGAAAAGTGAACATTATATCAATAGCAAACCCAGGTCTATGGGACGCTAGAAAGCAAACCCAACCCAACATGAGGAAAAATAATGTTCCCTTTGAGAGGCTAGAAAGCAAACCCAACTAAGCTCTAACTTCAAACTTGAGTGTGAGTAGTTAACACACTCTATTTAAAGGGACGAGTTCGATTAGTACCTGAGTTCGATTCCTGGTGATAGAACAATTTGAGACTAAATTTTACTTACCTCCTGGTTTAACTCCAGATTAGTCAGGATCCATTTCCCTGTCAAAAGAGCAAACCCATTTATGATATTAAGTGTTGATAATTCAAAAAATGAAATAAAAGAAGTATTGTCAATCAATTAATGACGGAGTTTTTTTCCTTTCCCCACCCCTTTTTTTGAGTTATCAGTACGGGTATATGATTCTCCACTTCTTGTTATAAGCTGCCTCCCTTTATTTTCTTTTTCCTTTTTGGTGAAAAACAAAAGGTTGCAATTAGGGGTGGACATCGGTCGGTCACGGTCGGGTTCGGTCTCAAAATAGTTCATCCGAAGAAAACCAAAGTTAGAAAAAGTGCATCCATTGTCGTCTGTGTTGTGTATCAGATTCGACGGGCGGTGGTTTCGTCGGTTGACGGTTCCGGCGGGTGGGTTTGTCCAGTTGGAAGCTGTGGCCGGAGAGTGGGGGTGTTGGAGAAAAGGAGGATGAAGCTGGGAACTCAACACCGTGGTGGGGAGGTCGTTGAAAAAAAAGATTGCAGAGAGAAAAGGGAAGAATGAGAGAGATGAGGGGAGAAAGGTGACTTCTGTGGCTTGGGGGAGAGAACGAGATGTTCGGCGCCACACCTGCCGGAAAGGCTTCTGCAACACTTTCTTTCCTCTGATGGTGACCAAGTACAACTAGAAAGCAAATGGGTGTTCTTCTTTTTCCGTTGAACACTTGAACGAGTTCCATAGTTTTTTGTTTTCTCTTTCATGTGCTTTTTCTCACTCATCATATATTATTAATTGTATTTAGGAGTAAAATAATGGGAGACTATTATTTGATTTGAATGTTGCTTCCCAGTGTGTGCGTGTGTCAGGGGCTGCAGACAACTTTGCGATGTGTTGTGCATTGGTGGTGGGACAGTGTGACAGATTTAGCACAACACATAAGTTCACGTGTCGCGCGGGTTTGGGTACCCCTGGATTTAATTTTGCAAACCAAACATGTCCGGTCAAGCCCATTCTTAACTGCTCTCTCTCACCCGGGTACCCGACACCCGACTGAATCTACTCGCAACAACATTAATTATATCGGATAACTCGGTTTTCGGTCAGTTTTTATTTTCTGTCCAGCCCTAGTTGCGATCTTGCCATTCTATATTACCACTACAACAAAAATCAGTTTAGGCAACAACAAAAAACCGTGGCCAGAAATGAAAAAACCGTGGTCTAAACTTTAGGCCACGGTTTTGCCACGATTTTGTAGGCGTGGAGTATGCGGCCGTTGCCTATTCCTTTACGCCACGGTTTTTTGTTTTAGCCCACGGTACGTAGATAACCGTTGCCTATAACACAAGAACAGGCCACGGTTTTCTGGACCTATTTCAGGCCACGGTTTTCTGGCTTGTTTTAGACCACAATCACACAAGTGTTGCCTATACATTAAGCCACGGTTATACAACCGTTGTCCCGTCTTTTAGACAACACAATTTTAACCGTTGCCTATACCTTTAGGCCACACATATACAAATGTTGTCAACTTTTTTAGCCAACACTTTTTTACATGTTGTCTAATGTTTTAAGTAATATTTAGGCCATAAATATACACCCCTTGTCTAATGTTTTAACGCATAATTAAATAAATATGATAAATTTTAAATGTAACTAAACAATATAGATAATTAATTATTATCATTCAAAACAACTAAACCATTAGTTAAAATTTTTATACCACATCTAAACATGGAAAAATGAATTCAACAGCAAAGGAATTCAACATAGGCAATGTAACTTGACAGTAATATCCTGTGGAGGAGTTACTGGAAGTAATTTTTTGGAAATAATATCACTGGCATTTGACAGCATAGACTCATTAAAAGCCACATTCAGATCCGGTCTAGAAGAAGAATCAACAGCTTTGATGATTTCTACAGGAATAAAACGCAAAGAAGACGACGCAACATCTGCATGCTCAACAAGCTGATGGTGCTCTAACTTATTCCCTTCCTCCTCACTTTCTTCTAAAAATTCAACATGTCATTAGAAATATATCAGTAAACCATTTCAATGCAAGCAAGGTAGAGTGCTATGGAAATGCATGTACATAATAAGAAAACACACCTTCTAAGTTTATTAAGACTCGAGGGCTCGTATCCCGTGGAGGAGTTGCTGGAAGTAATTTTTGGGAAATTGATGGGATGACTTTAGTGAGAATAATTTCAGCAGCTACATCAGCATCCTTCGGGTGTTCGATAGCCACAGCCCTCAGCAACCTGGCATCCACCTCTTCAGTGCAAAATGATAAACGCAGGCTTCAACTAGGAGCAAGTATTGATGACAAGTCAGAGACGTTCCCAAATAAACAACATCTTCATAAATAGTATGGATTTAGGAAAGCTCAAGTATACATCAACTACCACTAGGGATTCCCCGAAAATAAGACAAGATTTCTTCTTTTCTCCTCAATTTTTCTCATTGAGCAACTAATAATCAATGATTGCTACCCCCAATCCACAAAAAAGAAGTAGCGATTACAATAGAAATTATTAGTATACGTAAGGGAGTTTAGAGCGAAAATAGCAAGATCGTGTTCCCCAATATCCATTCATCCAACTCACGCAATGTTATGCACTTAATGCTCAACTAGAAAGTTCATTAAAAAAGAAAGGATTATCACTTATCAGAATCTGATTAGTAATAGAAACTAATCAAATTAATGCGTGACAAAGAATATGATTCTGGCTTGGGAACATTACAATAAGATTACCAAAGATAAATCTAAACATAGAAAACCAACTTTACTCTTTTTACCTGATAACTGACTTTCATATTTGAGGAATGTGTTTATATGAAACCAGAAAACTTTAGTTTGCCCATGTGCAGTGCTTACTAGAGACTTGATGCAAAGAAGGAACTTATTGGTATCACACAAGTTACATATCTGTGATAGAAAGAACATGTTTTAGAAATAAGTTGGTCAAAAGAGGACAAGGCACAAGAAGGCTTTAAATCAATGCCACACTCACATTTCTTATGTCATTTTGGAAGGAGATAGAACTTGCGAATCAGAGAAAAGGAATATAAGTTAAGGTACAATTCAAATAGAAAAACAATCAGACAATAAAAATTGATCTAGCAAGGATGGGAGGCAATAAAAGTTCAGGTATAGAGGACCTATTGTGCTATAGTAAAACAATCAGGCAATAAAAAAAAATTCAATCCATTGAACTTCTTATTGTCTAAGGTAATACTTACTAGTTACTTGTCACATGACACACTGATCAAGAAACTTCCTTTTGCAACACACAGCGTGGAAGACACATTCCTAAACTTCATAGTATAAATTCTTAACTACCAATTTGAGAAAAATACGTGCGTATTTATTAATAGTAATTTTTTTAGTTTAATATTCAGAGTAAATTCATGATACATGATGGAATTTTAGTATAAAACCAGCTTCACTTAGCACCTTATGATTAGGTGAACGAGTACTATGCATAACATTGCTTCACTAATTTATAGGCAATAAGAAACAAGTGCTGTCACTAAGTTAGAAAATAAAATAAAAAAATGTCCATGGTTGCACTTGTAGTTAGAGCAATGAGTAGAAATTGCAACATATTTTAGTTTCAAAGATGCAAATTGATTCAAGGCCATATTTATACAATAAGGGTCTGAGCCCATTGGTAGTAGAAAACAACCCCTTGCTTAGGCCTCTGTTTGATTCCCTATCATTAGCAGACTGAAAAACTATTTTATTGAGCATAGCAGAATTGAAATTAAAAACAGCATGACACGCATCTTGAGTAATTCTATGTTTAGAGTGAAAATTGAAACAAATGTATGCTACCAGTCATTCTAAAAGCAACTAAACCAACAAGAGGGAAAAAAAAGCATAGAAGAAGAAAAACATACAGAAAGTAAAAAGAAGGAAAAAAATCAAAAAATCAAAAAATACAGAAAAATACACAAAAGAACATAGAAAAAAAGAAGAAGAAGAAACATAGAAGAAGAAAAAGATGAAAAATACAGAAAGTAAATTTTTCCTAAACCCTAAACTAAAAACTTAGTCGTGGCGTTCTGCTTCTTTTTCTCCTCTGTCCGTGGTCTCCCTCAAATTCGAACGCCATTGTTGTTCTTTTGACAGTTTATTAGCTTTTGTAACACCTGCAAAGATAACAACAAAGTTAGTACCAAATCAAATCAAACAATAATAATAAATTAAAACAACAGAGAAAGAATGAACACTCCCCATTTTACTTCCAGACCCATGATAAAAGAGGGAGGTCTGTTTTCAGACTTGAGAGAAATTAGGGTGGAGAAGAGATTGAAGCCGCCGAGAGATCTCCGGCCGTTTAGAGATTGAAGCATTAAATGACACAAAATCAAGAACAAAAGCAAGAAATCACTACCTCCTACCACCTAAGGAAGAGCCACGGTTCAACACAACAAAAGAATGGGGAAAAGCTTTGATTTTCAGCCTCACACTCAAGCACTTGGCTCCAATCTTCTTCCCACTCTTCTCCCTCTTCTTCTCTGCCTCTCTCTCTCTCTCGCACTCTCTCTCTCTCTCGCTCGATTTCTCCCTCTTTCCCCCGTGTTCTCTACCTCGCTTTCCCTCATCTTCTCTCCGGCGCGGTGGCACGCCGCCAACCACAGGGCCGTCGCGGCCTTCCCCTCTCTCCTCCACCGTCGCGCCCCTTCTTTCCTTCTTCCCCTTCTCTTCTCTTCTCCTTCTTCTTCTTTTTCCTCCCCTGTCTTCTCGTTCCCTTTTTTTTTTCTTTTCCAGCTTTGCCTTCTTTCTCCCACAGGAATGGGGTAAAGGGAATAGGAGAGTGCTAAGTGGGAACATATAAGTGTGGTGTATGGTGGAGTAGACCATGATTTATTAAAAATAAACCAATTAACTCTCATTTAACTATCATCAATAATAAAACAAGTGAAAGCACTCAAAAATAATCACAACAATTTACGTTTCGATTTTCGTCGAAATAGGAATTCATTTTAAATTTTAATGCGGATAAAAATTACCCGGTAATTCAAAACGCGGGGAGTCTTTCGTGGAAGAAGAGGGGTTTTGATGCGTGTGACGATAACAAAAAGAAGAGGAGTCTTTCAGTGAGTTTCAATGTTTTCAAGTCCCGCTTGAAAGTCCGCGCTCAGTCTTTTGAGTTTTGATATGTAAGAGCTTTTATCTCACGGATATATGTAATACCTTATAGGCCACGGTTGCATATGTGTGGCCTAACACGACAACATTTTTGTAACCGTGGCCTATACATGCTCACGTTTTTTTAAATGTTGCTGGATAAGAAGAGGCAACGGTTATTAGCTACAAATTGAAAAATATGAATGAAATTTGTAGATTCTCACCAACGGTTAGAAAACCGTTGTCTATTCCGTTTTAGACCGCAGTTTTTTAGCCGTGGGCAAGTTCAGCGTGGGCTAAAGTCAAAAATGCTGTAGTGTACTTAACCGATTCCCACAGGAATAAATGATACTTTTATACATTTTAATCAAAGAAATTTTTTTTAAATTAAAGATTTTAAAATAATTAATAGATTAAATGTCGTAATTTTTAATAAATTATTTCTTGATTCTTCAACCTTAGGGCCTTTAGAGAGAGTATTGGTCGGTAAGATATGTGATCAAATACCAAAGCTTCTTGATTCATGTGGTAAAATGTTTGGTTTTGTCTCAAAAAAGTCTCGAATTCAAGCTTTACGAGTTTTCAAAATATAAAATCAGGATGAGGTGATGTCTGGATATAAAGGTACAGTGAGAAATTGTGAAGAGAGAAATCGGTGGGATAGAGTATGTGAAGAGAGAAAGATGTGAGAAATATGGTAGATTTTGGGTATTGATTGAAATAAGAGGGAAAAAAAGAGAAATAGAAGAGAAAGAAGTGTGTGTAATTTTTGAAAGGATAAAAATACCTTTAAAATTAATTGAAACAATGTCAACTGAAAGACTAAAATTGGAAAAATAGTATCTTCTTTTTTTTACTATTCATTTTCATCGCATATCAGGAGAGAAATAAAAAGGTCATGGGTCTCACTTTTTTTTTCTTTCTTCTCTTTTTCACGTCAAGCTAAGCAGAAGAAAATGACAAACTCTTATGTGTTTCTCTCGCTTCGTTCTCTCTCTTCACAATTTCACCCAAAACAATCGGACACTAAGAAAAGTAGCGGAAAGGAGTCTTATGGTTGGACAAGCATATTATATTGACCACTAAATGAAGGATTGGGTGGTTAGCTTCAACCAATACATGCATCTTAATTTCCTTAATCTCAATTCAATACAACTGAAAAACTTAAATCATCAACTGTTGTCTGTAAGAGAAGTTTTTTTTTTAAGGTTAAAAAATGATTTATCTAATATATGTATTACACCATTATTAATTGTTCTACTAGAACTGCAAATCACCACAAGTCATTGTCCGCAGCTAATGATGAACAGTGTAGAAGGGAACCCTGTAACGCAATGTATACGCATTGTCAATAGTAAAAATTGATGGGTAGAAGACACATTATTATGACATTAATGATACAGTTTCAATTAGTATAATTAATTAACAGAGAGCTGATATTTTTATAACTTGTAACTTTGTAGCAGTTTTAGTCAATTATATTAGAACCTGTCAATATCTTTTATATTTGGTAACACAATCATAGGAAATCATGTAAATATCTTTTATATTTGGTGTACATTTATTTAGGAATTATGGCAACAAAATCATAGGATTCAGTTACGATTTTGTAGCTAATGGTATATGTGGTGAGCTTATCAATGGAGGAGGGGGAGAGATGTAGACCGAAAGTAAGAGTACCTTTAACATAGCGAATGATTCGCTTCAAGGCAGTCATATGCTGGGTCCTCGGGTCATGCATAAACAAACACACTTGTTGAACGGCATAGGAGATATCTGGTCTTGTAAATGTCAAATATTGTAAGGCGCCGGCAAGACTCCGATATTCGGTTGGATCATGATATGGATTTCCTAAAGATCCACTGAGTTTGGCTTTGGTGTCCACTGGTGTAGAGGATGGTTTGCAGGAAGACATGCCTGCTCGCTCAATAATTTCTTCGGCATATTTGTTTTGTGAAAGAAAAAGACCTCCTGAATGTCTTGTGCAGATATGCCCAAAAATAACTTAGGGGACCCAAATCCTTCATAGCAAATTCAGAGCCAAGTTTAGACATGATGGATTGACGGAGAGTATCTGAAGATGCAGCAATAATGATGTCATCCACATAGAGAAGAATATAAGCTGTGTCGTCACCTCGGTGATAAATGAATAAAGAATGATCTGAGACACTGTGAAAGAAACCCAACGTAGCTACAAAATCAGTGAATCGTTGGTACCAAGTCCGAGGTGCTTGTTTGAGGCCATAAAGTGACTTCTTTAGCAGGCAGACATAATCCGGGTGTTGGGCATTGCGAAAACCAGGAGGTTGGTGCATGTACACGGTTTCATCAAGATTTCCATGTAAAAATGCATTTTTGACATCTAATTGGTGAAGACACCATGATTTAGATAAAGCAACGCTTAGTACCGTCCTGATAGTAGCCGGTTTGACAACTGGACTAAAAGTCTCACCACAATCGACACCAGCTTGTTGACCTGCACCATCACCTACTAGCCGAGCTTTATATCGCTCAAAGGAGCCATCAGATTTCTTCTTATGCCTGAAAATCCACAAGCTACGAATAATGTTAGCATTAGGCGGACGGGCACTAAGTCCCACGTCTTATTTTCAATAAGAGCATCATATTCGTCTTTCATGGCCATTTTCCAATTATGATCATTTAATGCATTAAGGGGATTAGTAGGCAAAGGAGAGATGGAAGGTTGGGCTGAGGTGTGAAGATTAAAAAGTTGGCGAGGCTTGAAAATGCCATGTTGTGCTCGAGTGGTCATTTGGGGAGAGTGTGGTGGGTTGGCTAGAAGTTGGTTGGATAGTTTGGATAGGTGTAGAGTGATTTGGAGGATGGGGCTGGTGTAAGGGAGTTGAGGAAGTGGTTTGTGGAGAAGTTGCCGGCTCGGGTTGGGCTTGGAGAGGAGTTGTGTTTTGGGCGGTGTGGTGGTAGGGTGGGAGGGTGCGGTGTTGCCTTGGCGATGTCTGATGAAATTTGGGGAGGATAGGGTTGGTGTAGTTGTGTGTTGGGTGGGAGAGGATTGTTCCGTAGTGTTGGTATTTAGAGGTGGAGAGGTTTGGTCATCATGAGTGGTGAAAGAGGGTTGGTGAGATGAGTGAAGGAAATGTGTAGTGCTTGTATCCAAAAAATCATAACTTGATGAGGAGGGAGCAATTGAATTAGAAAAGGGAAAAATATTTTCATCAAAAACAACATGCCTAGAAATAACTATTTTTCGACTCGACAACTCATAACATTTGTATCCTCTATGGTTAGATGGATACCCCAAAAACACACATGGTGTTGATCGAGCTTGTAATTTATTTCTAGAGGTAGATGGAATAAGAGGATAACAGAGACATCTGAAAACTCGAAGATAAGAGTAGGACGGATCTTTTTGGTAGAGAATTTTGGTGGGTGTTTGGAGGGCAAGCTTTTTGTTTGGGAGAATATTGAGAAGGTAAGTGGCCATTTGTAGTGCATGGTGTCAAAAGGGAGGTGGTAGAGAGGCATGAGCAAGAAGAGTTCGGATGATGTTATTTATTGGACGAATTTTTCTTTCGGCTTTTCCATTTTGAGAAGATGTATGAGGGCAAGAAAATCTAAAAGTCATTCCATTGAGTTCACAAAACTTATGAAAAAGTGCATTGTTGTACTCTTTTCCGTTGTCACATTGAAAACATTTAATTTCTCTTTCAAATTGGGTTTTAATGTGATTACGAAATTGGAGAAAAATGGAATAGACTTGAGATTTGTTTGCGAGAGGAAAAGTCCATAAAAAATTCGTGAAATCATCAAGAAATAAAGCATAATAACGATGTCCACCTGAACTAAGAATAGGTGATGTCCAAAGATCACTATGCACTATATCAAAAGGAAATAAAGTGGATGATAAAGATTCATAAAAAGGTAATTTAATTTGTTTCCCAAGAGGACAAGAATGACAAAAGAAATTATTAGAGACTTATCACAGACAATAAAATTGTTTCGGTGAAGAGAATGTAAAGCAGAGCTCAGGATGTCCTAAACGATTGTGCCATAATTCTCTGGATAAAGCGATAAAGGTGGATGGTGTTGTAGTGTATGGTCTTGTGGTAAGGGGATAAAGTTCACCCGAGCTATTACATCTCATTAAATGCATCCTTGTCTGAAAATCCTTCACGAGAAAAACCGAAGGATCAAATTCAATGAAACATCATTGTCAATGGTAAATTTTCTTACAGAGACAAGGTTTTTAATTAAATTGGGTGCATGCAAGACATTGGTTAAGGTTAAATGATGATGAGGGTGAGGTAATGATGCATTTCCACAACCAATAATCGGAATATGATGACCACTACCATGATAATATTGTTACTCATATTGGAATAAGGCGTAAGATTACCTCTATTTGCGGTCATGAGAGGTGGCCCTGTGTCCATGTACCATTGATCATCGGGAGGAGAGAGGAGAGAGTATGCATGGCGGCATGGATATCGGTAGGTGCATATGGAGACTGTGTTTGTTGAGAGGTTCGCGCTATATGGGCTCTTGAGGCTTAGGCCCAAGAATTCTGGCTGGCGAACTCTTTGAGATGGGAGAGGTTTCGGCCAGTGTCCTGTTGTAGGATATGGACACGGTGGTGTGGCCCATGGCTGCCACGGTCCTGCCCAAGGAGGATACACCCATTGCTGCTGTTGTGTTGGAGACTGCTGCCATGCTGCTAGTTGGTGTTGCTGTGATCGACTTCCACGACCACCTCCTCGGCCTCTACCACGGCCGCCGCGGTTGCTTCCTGTACTGCCACAACCATCGCGGCTGTTGTTGCCATGGTTGTTGTTGCGGTTGTGAAGTTGAGATCGATTTCCAGCAGAGTTGTCATCCTGAGAAATTAGAAAAGCAGAGTTATCTGTGGGGATTGTTGCCCTTTTTGCCCGTGCCGTTTCCTCCAAAACGAGCATAGAACGGGCCTTGTAAAAAGGAGGAAGAGAGTCTCCATGACGAATTTGGGAGCCCACAGTGGCATAAGCATCTGTTAAGCCGGAAACGAGTTGAAGGACCAACCGTTCATTTGAAACAGGAGCACCAACATTAGATAGCTGATCCGAGAGCGATTTGAGGTCTCGACGATGAAGAGGAAGCATCGTGAAACTGCTCCATGGTCACTCTCGAAAACTCTTGTTCTAGGTATAGAGCCCGAGAGTTTTTGTTGTCATAGAAAATATCAAATAAGCGGTTCCAAGCAAGCTCAGCGGTTGAATCACGCTCAATGATTGTGTTGAGAAGATCATTAGAGATGGTGCCATAAATCCATTGGAGGACAACGGCGTCAAGACGCGACCATAGATTAGGATCGGTTTGTTTGAGAGAAGGAGTGGTCTGCGGATCAGTTGGTGATGGGGGAATGATATGATCAAGGACTTGATATACCCTGGCATGAATTTTGAAAAGTTCAGACCAGGTATTGTATTGACCTTTTTCAATATCGAGCGTGACTTTGATGAAGTTGGTGATGTTGGGGACGGTGAGAGCAGGATGAATGGTGGGAGTAGTTTTGGGAGAAGTCGAAGACGTGGGTTTAGGAGAGAGAGGGTCATCTCCGGCCATGAGGGAGGATGAAGGCGAGAACCTCCGCTGGCGGCTAGGCTAGGTTAACGTGAGAAGGAGAGGCTATGGAAAACCTAAGCTTACTGATACCAATAAGAGAAATATTTGCCTTTCTTTCATTGATATGATAAGTAAATATATATACAATCACTTTGGCTACAAAATCGTAACTGAATCCTATGATTTTGTTACCATGATTCCTAAATAAATGTACACCAAATATAAAAGATATTTACATGATTTCCTATGATTGTGTTACCAAATATAAAAGATATTGATAGATTAATAAATTATTTACTAAATTATTTTTAAAGTTTTTTTAAAATAAAAACTTCCATAAAAATACAGAATGACAACTGTTTAACTTCATTTCACGGGAGATATAGCTATGTATAACATCTTCACTTCACCGAAGTTAATGTTGGTCTGAACGGGTAAACATGTGTCACTGTATCTATACGGTTTATGTGTGAGACGTCAATTAGAGCGGTGCCCCCGTTAATGTCGTGACTCTCACTTTCTTAATTCATGTGTCATGTGCTTTAAATAAATAATCAAACAAAAGTCACTAGATTCTCCCTCTGCAAGCTGTAATGTAAGAGCATCTGCATCTTGCATCGGAGCACCTCTAACGTATGTGAACTAACACGAAGCTTAACTATGAGGGCCGTGTCTTATCATTTCTTACCATTGTAGCAAGTTTATAATATGGCAGACAAGGGGGCTTAAAAATAAGGTATATATGTGTCTTGTACAAGAGACGGTGCCATAAGCCCATAACAATAAAATAGTACTATTTTTTCTCTCTCAAACTCAAAATATCAAATTTAGTGTAAATAAAAAAATATTATAAATATGTGAGTACTATTAGAGTAAAAACTAGCTATGTTGCTTATGAATTGCTTAAATTCTACTTGGCATCTTAAGATCACAAAAAGATAGTTAAACAATCAACGTAGTTTACTTACATTAAAAGGTAAAGTTATTTTGTAACACCATGAACTTTTTCTCATTTTCAAAAGCTCAATGGAATTAATAGTAATACGCAACAAACACAACAGTGACAACCGACAACACTATATTGAAAATTTTAGGGAAATAATATTTTTTCCCAACTCCCGCAATATAAAGCTACAACAATAGTATTCATATTACAACAATTTTATAGTATATAAAAATATATAAACTTGAAAAATGCTTATTTCTACATTCTTGAGAGCTTCCAAATAATAATATGATGATGATGATGATTATTGTTATTGATAACAATTCATGCTTGGAGTTAATGGGTTTGGTCCACCAAATTATATCAAAACCAGAAGAGGGGTGGCGGGCTGCTCCAATAAAATAAAAAAGCACGCCTCAGCCGTTCTGGTTAATTATGTGAAAATCCAAAACCCTTAACTGCATAGCCCTTCTTAGAATTGGACTCGGCTAGAGAAACTCTGGCCAAATGCCCAATTGGATGGAACAATATCTTGAAAAATTCTGGTTTCTCCATCAGTGGTTGTGACCCTGAATGACAGAGATTGACCATTCAAATATGCATTGGATTGCCAATTAGCACCCCAATTTCTTGACATAGCCATCCACCCTGTCTTGGTTCCTTTAATGGACACAGATTGGATAGATCCAGCACCACCCACATTGCTTATCAACACGAGCTCAAAGTAGTCCCTCCCATTCAAACTGAACCTAACCCCTCCGTGCTTTTTGCATGGAACCCTGAAAAAAAACAATTTGTCATTAAAATAATTAACATGTCATTCATCTTTTCAATGATCAAAGTTTATAAAAAAGTCTGCAAACACGATTTGGACTACGACATCATTTTTTTTTGGGTAAGTACAACACCATGTGTTTTTTTTTATGTTGTTGCGACCGCGACGGTCACATTTAACTGCAATTCTCTGCAATACTAAGGATCGTCACGCGGCCTTACCACGACTACTACTGCCATTTAAAACTTGTTAATGATAATAACTTGGATTTACTGCAATCACAATTTGACACAGTCACACGATCTCGATCATCTGATTGAAATCTGACGATTCATATTTCAACTTCGCAAAACAAATATAGACTTCAAAAAAGTGAAACATGAAATATCCGATTGAGATTGGACAGTCGGGAACACTAACTGTGTGATTGTATCAAATTTTGATTGCAATGAATCCGAATTCTTAATGATATCGATATTATTACACCAAGATATAGTACAAATTCAAACCTTTGGAATAACACGGGAACGATGCCTCCTCTGTAAATTCCAATCTTTTCCCATGCGGGTTGAGCCATATCAAAATGCTTGAGAGGTGGGTTGCACCATCCTCCATTGTTGCTGGGAAGAGCAAAATTAGGAGGGCAGAAATTGGTGGCTGTTATGGTAATAGATGTTCCTTTTATGCACCATCTGGGGTCTACATGATAATCACAAATGATTTTGTAGCACTCCCCACAAGAAGCTCCATCATTAAACAAGGCAGTACTTAAAGCAGCAGTTCTAGTCCCATACCCTGTTGAATACAGATTCCCATATCCACAAGCTCCTCCTGCAGTCAATACATATGAGAAAAATTCAATCTTTGCATAAGTAAGGTTTTAAAAAAAAGTTTGTCTGTGCAACCGCGACTGAGGCCGCATCTAACAGCGACGATTCTGTGTAATATCAAAGATCGCGACCCTGACCGCGACTGCGATTTAAAACCTTGAAATTACTAATATAATGTTGAAAGTAGAGTGAACAAGTAGTCTTACCCATAGTCCCTGAGGCATCACTACCACCATAAAAAGTGGCATGGGCATTGGTCCATCCAGAAGGTGAGAAGGCATAGGTATTGATTATGAAACAGCATAATCCAATGAAAAGAAACATGAATTTGGTCATTTTGTTCTTGATTGCTGATGCACAAGACCCCAAGTGAAGGATTGTAAATGCAGATGATGATGATGATGATGATGATGATGATGATGAGGTAGAAGGATACAAGAACAGAATTTGTATTTACAGTTATTGTAATTTCCAAGCACAAATGCATTGTCTTTAAATAAGGGATTAGAATGCCGAAGCCAACTATGGCACATGTGAGGTCCTGCAAGGTGAGAGAGTTCAAGAAACAATTTCAATTATTTTTTTAATTGAATTTATCTGTGCAAGTATGCAGAGTTTTGAACTTCATTCAATTATTCCCACGTTCTCTTCAGACTTTGTCTTCCCACCCACATGCCCTTCCCAACGTAAGAGCCTTGAATGGATCAAAACCCACACAACCCCATTTGGTCGTTTATTTTATTTATTTTTTTCCTCATAATTTTTGCTCCTCCCAGATCCCAATGTCTTCTTAATAATTCGTACATGATCGTATTGGCTGTTAAACACAACCAATCAAAGAATAATTTTTCTTATATAAAATGCCTATAATACACAATTAATCTAAAATTTAAGATGCGTTGAAACAATACTACTACTTTAGACACTAGTGTTCACATATGAATTGCTATCATTTTGTTATTAATATTATTATAATTATAATGCATCATGAGCTTTTGATTAGTCATGAAAGTATAGTACTTCTTTCGTCTTATATGGATCTGTCGGTTTGAAACTATTTTTTGTGGATAAAAGGACATAAAACAGTTTTATGAAATGGAACAAGCTAGCGGCGTAGATCGTAACATACATGGTCACATGGAAATGCTTGGCAATGTCGTTTTCGGTGAGCAACATCCACATGTCGCATTTTAGCTATATACATTGCCAGTTGTCTGTTAGCAAGCAACTCTAAAATAATCACCGATGAATTATATGATTCAATCTGAGATCAAAACGGGATATTTGACAACTAAATTTTCCAATTAGTAAATAATTTACCCAATGGGACACTAAACATTCATTCGTCTTATTTAAGTGAAGTATTCGTAACCTATAAGCCTGATCTATGTAATATTATTAGGATCGATTACATGAATTTAGAACACCGAGTATTTTGATTACTTACTTGTTGAAGACATGATTGAAGTTGTCGTTGTCTCGTAGAGCACCGCAGCATGAACGGCCAAATCTTCCTTTGCCTGGTCACACACTCCAATTCTAGGTTTTCAATGGAGCAAACCGTAGACGAGCATATTTTATTCCAGTGATGGTAAAGGGGACCTAGCCTCTCTATTTATCAACCCTAGGACCACCCATCATGGGCCTAGTGGTTGGGCCTACACTGTCTCCCACATAAATCAGAATTAGGTGTCCAAAGGCCCATTACAATTGATCACTTATTTGCGGGCCTGAGCATCATCAATTGGATCATAACATTAGCGTTTTGGAAAACTAAAGGCCACAATTGATTGTAGCCCACAAGAATTATTAGAAATAATTCTAACATTCTCCCACTGGGCAAAATCAATTGTGCAATTTTAGTTTTTAGAAAACATTTTGAAAACGCCTCTCGGGCTAATAACATACTTCCTAACGTGGCCACTAAACACATGATCCCAAGATGCAACACCTAATTAAGACTCCATCCAACAAAAGCTAAATGATAGAATCATGGCGATAGTCACATCTTATATTGACATGACACCTTCCATGGTTACAAATACCACCAACTTCGTCGACTAGCCATCTATGTGGAGTGTAGCAAGAAAATGACATGCCAATATGATCTTATAGCCATCTTTGTCATTTTCTTTGTCGATCCTCAATTTCTCTCAAATGCATTAAAGCCAGAGAAATTATATGGTTCATAAGAAACCATGATGTCTCGGCCCGACATGGCGTCGATCACCGCACAGTGATCCCATTGACACCGAGCTCTAATGTTTTTGCAAATATGCCTCGGCTCAACATGGCATCGACCACCCAAGACGCTGGTCCTAATGATACCGAGCTAAATGGTTCAATAAAACCATAATGCCTCGGCCCAACATGGTGTCGACCACGCACAATGGTCCAGCGACACCGAGCTTCATGGTTTAACAAAACCGTAATGCCACAACTCTTATATGGCATCGACCACGGGCATAATGGTCCCAACGACACAGAGTTTCAATATTTTTGCATCTTATATACATATACAAAGGTGTATAATAACATTATTCAATTCATAATTAATTTCTCAAGTCAAATAGAAAATGTTATCAAAACACCAAAAGTGTTAAAAAATGCGAGAGCTAACATGACATAAAGCACAAACTCCCACTAACCAAGCATATTATACAAACTCATAGAGCCCATGTTCACAAAAATAATGATAAATAAATAATTATGGGCAGAGTCCCTTGGTTAAAGGATTAACCAACGTGGAATCTATCTAGTTTCATGATAGCTATTTGGATCAACAATTTCTTCAATTCTTTTGCATGGAAAAATAGTGCTTCTAATCACTGGTTTCAAAGCCTTCAATGCATAGGGCTCAAGACAACGACCCTTCAAAGTTGCAGGGCTCAAGCCGACAGAAATGGGGTCACTTGAAAATAATGCAGTAATATATAGAGGGATATAGTTCTACCACAGAAACTCTAAGCCCTTAATCTGAGCATTAGCTGCTAGAATTAAATCATGAATGAGAAGGTAACAACTCATCAATTTCAACTAATAAATAAATAGGCAATAACAGCAACAAGAAGCTAACTTTGGAAAGACCAACATGTAACAAGATACTAACAATGTATGCTTTGAAATATGAATACAAGATAGATTTTAAGGAAGTCAAAGGTGGCTCAAATCTGAGTTAAATCTTTCAAATATGCATCCCCGAGTAACAACCTTCTTCCTTACAAGTAAAATCTTTGAAAAACTTATATATAGAATATTTGAATGACAACCATTTTTCTTTATGCTAGCATATAATTCAAATGATAATTGATGAGTTCATTGTACATACCATATAGTAAAGGTTTATTATTCCCCAGACAAACTTAATAGTAAACCTTTCAATCATAAAGGTAATTAACAAATAATTGAGCTCAATAACTCCAATTTTATCATCATTTTGAAAATATTAGGATTTTCCAATCCATGTATAAAATCCACAATCATACTGAAATTGAAAAAGGTTTATTATGTACCTTATCTGTGCTCATCAAATAAAGATAAACTATCCTCAAACTTTCTCAGATTCACATGTCATAAGATTATCCCAGAATAATCAACATTAAGGGCCACTTATTTTACTATTCTCAATTATGTCCAGGATAATTATTATTCTAATAATCAACATAATTAGCTATTCGTTCATCATCAATATCCTTCTGATAAAACAAAGCAAAGCGCCAGATCTCCGTAAAGTCTTAAAAGAATGTGCATAATAAATATCAAAAGTAGCTATAGAACAAGTAACAATAAAGTAATCACGAATTATATAACTTTTGATGTGATCTGATATAAGAACCAGAAAAATCAAACAGCTGGGAGTTCAAAAATTGCAACAAGGAATTCAAATATCCGATGCATAACAAATTCGAATTCAAAGTCGCAACCCACAAACAAAAGGCTCGAAAATCATATATTTCAATAAATTATTTTTATTACCATTCTTGACATCAAATAATGACTAAAGTCAAAATCCTCCCACTGATGTCAAGATCCAAACATATTAGATATACAAAAAATTTATAGTAAACTAACACAAGCATCCAAAAGCTTATCACGAACTTTTATGAAATAAATTAAGTAGTGCTCCATAACAAACTAAGCGAAATAGTTGTTATTAAAAAAAATGATTGTTAAGCAAAACTTAAAATGCGTTAAAGTAAGAAACAGGGCAAGACATGGTTTCAGCTTAAATCAAGCTATTTGGAGGCCAACATAACAACACATTCTCCTTTGGGCAGAATGCGCAACCAAGGTCGCAACCGTGGTCAGAACCTTATATGAGTTAATCAATGAGCATACACTGGATTCAGAAAATTGTCCCCTTTGGGCAGACAAATTCCCTACACCAACGTACCTCCATTAACTTCACCAAACATATTCGATAATAAGTTACTCAATGAGTATACATTGGGTTTAGAGATCTATCTCCTTTGGGCAGACAAATCTCCTAGACCAGTGTACCTCCAATAACTTCATCGCAAATTAGCTTCTAATCATGACATACAATAACCCCCTTTGGGCAGGAAATTGCACGTGCCAATCAGAAGCATTCCTTTAATGATAAAATAAATTCCACCAATTAATAATGAGTAATCCCACTTTGGCGGGAATCCCCACTATAATCAGTGAATTGCTTTTACCCAGGAATCAATATCTCTTGCCCTTAACCATGATACAGTCCATAAGAAGGTGCATTAATATATATATATATATATATATATATATACACCCCTACTCATCATGAATTTAAAACCATTATCATTCTACAAGTTTTACACTTACAACAATCAAAACAATATTTCACAATTAAGTGAATTGGCACTTTAAAATTACATGATATATGCTAAAGGTATAAATTTTCATAACACCTGTCAAGCACACATACATCATGCACATATATAACCCATGGTATATTTTCTTTCCAGTATATTATTTATAAAATATCAGCTGGAAAATACATAAATTACAACACATATTTGGATCGTTTTCAAATATAGATATTTGTGCAGTAGAAAACACAAATAATATACCATAAACATTTAAACAATAGATCACAATGCAAGAGGAAGCACTTGAAACGTTCTCACATGCTCACCACAATTTCCAACTTGATCACAGTAATAACCATGAAAGATTATACCGTAATATAAATAATTAAATTCCGAAAATGGAACCACATATGTGCATAACTACCAACTTAACCATTCAATGGAAATTAAAGACATGATTATACAATACTTTTCAAAATTAAATATTATCACATTGGAGATATCCATAAATTCACTTTTGAATTAATCATGCAATAAATATCTCTAAATTTATACAATTTGTACTACTCTAAGGGAGCACAAATCAACATATACCAAATACTATATTTCCAAATACTTATAAAATTATTGTGACAATAATCACCATCAATGGAAAACAATATGACGTAGATATAAAAAAATAGTTTTCAAAAAAATTGTTCCAATAAAAGAGCACAACAATTTCCATGTCACAACATTCTAAAAGAATGTCACACCCGTATATAAATACATATTCCAAACACAAATATGAGAGAGAGTTAAAAGCTCATTAAAAAGAAATTTCTCTATTTATGCATGTATACAATACATCAATAACCAAAATATATACATTTTATAACTAACCTCTAAAAGGTGTATCACTCATACTTGTGTGTAGGACCAACAAAAGCGGAAGCATCAACTTTATATAAGTTCTCAGATGGCTCATAGAATAAATGTTAGAGAACAATAATTAAACTCATGTCAAATCAAGTCCTACTTTCTAACACACACAAGCTTGAGTATTTTCAAGTTTCAATGTGGCATGTCACAACCAATGACAAGAAGGTCATTAAAAGATACTTTTATATATAACTAAACGCAACTTTATTGTTTGTCAAAAAATAAATTAAATTGATCAAAATAAAATTATACGTGCTCAAGCATAAACCAAATATGTTTGATAAATTAAAAGAAATTTTCAATAATTCAAAATTTATCAAACTAGCAATTATTAAAATTAATGCTAGTATCAGAATATTCAATAGTTTACTGTTAAGACAAAACACAAATGCATTAGCATATGTAATATGACAAGATATAGCTCCAAAAAATAAAACAAGCTATCACATTGAGGCCAGTAAAATGATACATTCACCTTTGGGTAGAATGTACCAACCAAGGTTGAAAAAAAACTCGGTCAAAACCTCGGATGGGTTAATCCATGAGAATACACTGGGTTCAGAAAATTGTCCCCTTTGGGCAGACAATCCCTTAGCCCAATCCATTTCCCAATAACTCCATCTGCAAATAACTTTCAACCACAACATACAACCACCCCCTTTGGGCAGATAATTGCATGAAATGATTAAAAGCATTCCTCAAACTACAAAGAAATTTTCATGAATCAATACAAGCGGTCCCACTTTGGTGGTAATGGCTCATATCGACGCACAAAACTCTTGCATAGGAATCATTTTTCTCTTGTCCATAGATAAAACACAGTCAACAGGCAAGTACATCATTAAATGAGCACCCTTACTGGTCATGCATCAATTCAATTCGCATTCTCAACATGTTTTGTACTTTATAATGTAACAAGGTAGTCAATTAAAAACACGTATATAAAAAATAATAGCATACAATCATGCGCAACTCTACGTGGAGAGTGAATACTACCATTAAATCCAGAATGTATCATATTATTTTTCTAACATATTTTTCAATTTAATTTTCGTCAGAAAAATAATTAAAAAATAATTTAATGCATTATATTTTATAAAAAAATATCTAACGCAGCGGAAAAATTCTCGAAAAAATATGACAAATACAAGCATTAAATTTAGAGCGCAACACAAAAACCGCGTCGAAAACGGACGCCTGTAGGGCCCACACGCTCCCACACTCTCTCCTGCCGCGAGTGGGCTTTGCACGCGCGTGTACAGGACTTCATCTCCTACCTCTGGCGGGTCGACCCGCAGTGGAACCGGGTCAGAACGCAGGCAAACGGGTCGGAGGCTTTTCTCGCTCGTTTCTTATCCGTTTCACGCGATTTTTGTTGGGCTTTGTTCAGAATCAAATTTCCAATCATTTGGACTTAAAATTTTGATTTATTAGTGCTTAAATCGTGAGTTATTGTCAAAGAAATCACCGACACGGGTCGCGATGCGGGTCACTATTTTCATCAGAGTTTTGGCTCAATTTTTACTCTTCTCATGACTTGTTTGTCGCGATTTCATATGGGCTTGATTCAGAAACAAATTCTTGATCATTTTAACACAACAAATCCAAGTTTAAACAAGCAAAAAACGGAATCTACGGACCCTAGAAAAGGTTACGGTGCAGGTTCAATTTCTCCTTCTATGGTGTACGAAAAATTATGAAAATATGCCATTGGATTCGTTTGAACATAATCTATAATAACCCTATGGTTTGGAATTCTAAAACTTCATGAATAAAGACTCGAAATTCTCAGTTTTGATAAAACGTAAAAACCAAAAAGAAATTGAAACCGTTCGAGACGGCAAAAAAAAAAAAACAAGGATTCTAAATCATGTAATTACAGCTCTGATACCACATGTAATATTATTAGGATCGATTACATGAATTTAGAACACCGAGTATTTTGATTACTTACTTGTTGAAGACATGATTGAAGTTGTCGTTGTCTCGTAGAGCACCGCGGCATGAACGGCCAAATCTTCCTTTGCCTGGTCACACACTCCAATTCTAGGTTTTCAATGGGGCAAACCGTAGACGAGCATATTTTATTCCAGTGATGGCAAAGGGGACCTAGCCTCTCTATTTATCAACCCTAGGACCACCCATCATGGGCCTAGTGGTTGAAGCCTCTGTTGTCTCCCACATAAATCAGAATTAGGTGTCCAAAGGCCCATTACAATTGATCACTTATTTGCGGGCCTGAGCATCATCAATTGGATCATAACATTAGCCCGTTTTTGAAAAACTAAAAGGCCACAATTGATTGTAGCCCACAAGAATTATTAGAAATAATTCTAACAATCTAAACGAGCCATTTTATGTCATGAATGCACCGTCAAGTAAATTCATGTGACAAGGAAGTTCACCATGGATCTTACAGACATGATGAAACAATTGAAATGCAATGTTTGATTTGTCATTGTATTATGATGCACCATGAAATTGTCATAACTAAACACAGATTTGTGACTTGTCATGAAGCACCAAAACTAGAAGACACAGTATCCCCGACAGGGGTACTAGCCTGCTTCGGAAAAACAAGGGCAACTCTTTTTTTTTTTTTTTTTTTTTTGGTCAAGAACAAGGGCAACTCAAGAATGCTCAGAAGCAAAGGTTGAAGGAGCCTCCTAGCCAATTTCACCCCACTAAGTATATGGCCATAATTCTGCCCAAACTTGCGCATACCCCATAATTCTGCCCAAACAGAATTGCACAAACCCCTAGTTGTACAAGGCCAATATCACCCCAAGTATAAGGCCAGAACTGTATTTAAATTAGGGCCCATATTAAATGCACCCCCCACCACCTATTGAGTACACCCCCCAAATTTACCAATTCCCCAAAATACCCCTACCAAAAATAACAAAATATCATTTTTCATTTACTCACCTCACACATTCCGGAAATTCCAAAATCACGAACTAAGACGCTGCAGTTGTATTGGAAATTCGAATTTCCTGTATGCTTTTTTTTTGCGTTCTGAACTTAGTTCCGGAAATTCCAATTTTTGGTATGCAATTTTTGTATACTCGAAATTGGAATTTCCGGTATGATTGGATTTTCACATTTCCTTCGGAAATTATGAATTTTCGGTATGCAATTTTTTTAGTTTATACTGGAAATTCACAATTTTCGGAACATAAATATATTCCGGAAATTGTAAATTTTCAGTATAAAATTAAAAAAAATGCGTACCGAAAATTGTGAATTTCCGGTATGGTGTGTGTGTATGTTTTTTTTTAAATGAATTTTAATATATTTTTTTAAATGCACCACCTCGTAGACAGCGGCAGCTTCTGACTGCCTCTGAGCGTAGGAGGCGTGTTGATCGCAGACAGCCTCACGATGAGCATGTGGAAGCTCAGGACGAGGTACCTCATATTGCAGACGAGGTCCCAAAGGATGTAGCTGGAGACCAGGATCCCTTTCCTGGAGGACCTTATGATAGATCGTTGCTTACAGACTTTGAGCATCACGTTGCCTATCAGATATGGCAGGGGCAGGTATACATCTGGTTGTTGTTTGAATTTTGATCAAATATTTATTTTATTTTATTTTATTTTATTTTTGTATGATAAATGATGTTGACAAAGTTTATTTGTGTGCACGATCGTGATGCGCTTAAGGTGGCCGGCGGCCGGCCACGGCCTGAAGTTACAGAAATGGTTGGGGAACCGTATACCACTGCCTCCCCAGGTAGCGGAGGTAGTCGTGCGAACCGGCCTATCATCCTTGATGTACTACAGCTTCAGGATGATTGACAAGGCCTTAGTGTCCACATTTGCTAAGAGATGGCACCGGGAAACGAGCACCTTCCATCTGCCCTTTGGAGAGATGACCATCACTCTTGATGATGTGTTTTGCCTCCTAGGCCTTACTGTCAGAGGCTCTTTCTATGTAGCCCCAGTGATGGATGTGGACATTGTCATATCTTACTTATAGACATTGCTGGGGTGTACATTATAACACCCAAATTTTTATGAAAATTATTTTAGGTTTCCGACTACTTGGAAATAAATCATAGAGATCAATCACCTTAATGATTTATGAAAAGTACGAAGAACTACAAAAAAAAATTGTCATAAAACAATTCGTTGTTTTGGTAATTAATTCAGATTAACAGACAGTGTAGACGTATACTATTTTTAATATCAATTAATCCTAGAAAATATGTAAAATTGTTGTTTGATTAAAGAAAATTATTTTATTGAAGGAGAAATAATTTTTAGGACTTAATAGATATTTTTAAGTTACAGTTCGAATTTTCAATGTTTGGAGGATTGTTAAATTGTTGTTTTAAGTCGTTTTTAATACGAATTTTATTTTAATAATTCTCTATTGATAATTTTATTGTTTGAATAATATCTAGATGATTAGAGAAATTGGAATTAGTGATCCTCACTAATTTATAGTTTTTACTACGCTGTAAGAATTATGTCGAATTCTGCCATATTGAAGCTATAAGGAGAGTTTCTAACTGAAACCTACTCAAATGTGATCCAAATTTTACAAAATTTTAGATCTTAGAATTTGTCAATATTTATGATTTATTGAAATTTTTTTGGGATTTTTGGGCAACAGAAAATATTTAGTGTATTGTCTACGCCCAAAAACTACCTAACGATAATGTTTTAGCTCGAAAATCGAGAAAGCGATATTCATAGAAATACTTCTAATATCTTCAGGGACATTTTGATTGATTAATAATTTTTTTATGTGGACTAATTTATTAGATTAATTTTTAGAGTTTTTGGATAAAAAAATTTAATATACGTGAAACGTCGTGCGGCCGATTGATCGATAAGCGACGAAACAAAACCATGAGCTAGGGGGGATGTATGGTGGCTACAGCTGGACCAATAAGGGCTGATCCATGTGCATTAGAACCTTCCATGACTAGTGTTAGCATAGCATTGGATGATGTGTAATTTGTAGGTAGTTTGTTAAGTCAGTTTCTAACTAAATTGGTTAGTTTGGAGCTAAATGAAGAAATATTTTCCACCCATGTCCCAAGCTGAATTTCGTGGCCCTATCCTTCATGTGACCAGCACCCATTTCATTTCTCCATTGCTGGTGAATTTAGAAAGAAATTACAGAGAGAAAGTGTTAGTTCTTGAAGGAATTTGGTGTTTAAGCTTACAATCTTCCATCCTTTCTTCCTAATCTTTGATCTATCATCATCAAACTCCTTGGTAAACTTCATAACCCATCTATTTTCCTCTTGAGTTTCATGAATGGGTTTGGTTGGTTTTAGAGTTGATTTTGCCTTGAAAGTGTTAAATCTTGTTAGATTAGTTTTTTTAGATCCATCATTTTCCTCCTTGATTAAGCTTGTTTGATCAATTTAAAAATTAGAGAACCCTAACTTCTTGTTCAGGCCGAATCCATGGGCTGTTAGGGGGCTTAATCTTTACTTGATTTTGTTGATTTGGAGTTAGATCTTTGAGGGTTTTGGTTTAATATGCTTCCTACTAGTCATATATGCATGATTGAACAAGTTTTGAGAAATTAAATGGTTTGATTTTAGGGCTGGAAAATTGTGGCCCATATGTAAGATTTTGTGGATGTTTTAAATTGTTTTAAAATGTATAAATGTGATTAACAAGTTGGTTTTTAGCTAGGGCTTTAGATCTATAAAGATTTGTATGTTTAAAGCTTTGAAAATGGTTTAAAATGAAAAGAATTTGGGGCTGTTTTGGGGTTTTCAAAACAGTGGCTTATGAACATGATTTGAGTAAGTTTTAACTTGTTTTTAATTGTATTAAAGTGGTAAAGAAATTGGTTTATGATAGGAAGTTTTGGATCTAACAAAATTGTATGATTTAGAAGTTAATGGTTTGAAAAATCTTGAAGTTGTTTTTGAAGCTTGAAACCATGGCCTTCAAAGAGTTTTTAGAAAATGATATTGATTTTTTTTATGCCTCAAATATGTTGTGAAAAGTGGGTAGTGACTTGATTTAGCAAAGTCTTTCATAGAGGTTTAATTTTTAGGAAAAAAAATTGTCTTATGTCTTAAGAATTGTTTCAAAGCAATAATGAAATTGTTTCCAAGTTTTTGTGACATGTTTAGATGCTTTAAAAAGTTGTACAAAGTTGGGAAAATACTATTCAAAGTGGTAAACTTTGGTTTAGGTATTTTTCTAAGTGTGTAGTTTTTGTAAAAACTTCAAAACTTGCATAACTTAGACTTGATTCATGATATATGACTAAGTATGATCCAAATGGGATTAAGTGAATGATTCTTAGGCCTTAGGAACCTTAGAGCTGTGGCTGCCCTAGGGGTATTAGGACTTGAGTTTTAGTTCTAATTGAATTGAACTTGTGTTATTAAGGTTCGTGCGAGGTACGACTTGACAACAACTTTGGATTACCTCTTTTGGAATGCGTTCGGGGTAAGGAAAATTCTTATATAATGAGTTTGGGTTTTTCGCCTTGTGTGTTGTTTGGTTTGATTGTTTGATTAATTGTGTGGTAGTACTTGTAGTATTACTATATGCTGTCTGAAATGCTATAGCATGTTGTTGCATACTAAATTGTTGTATGTTGTATGAAATGCTGTAGCATGTTCTTGGCCTTGTGTGGCATTAGTGATTTGTACTGTTTGCCTTAAATCATGTTTGATTTCATTGGAACTTGAAATTGATTGGAATATGAAAAATATTGTTGATGATAATGGATTAATTAATAATGTGTTGATCGACTGTTGTTACGGCTCAGGCAAGTGCACCTGATCGTAACTCATAATAATAGTGGAGTATTTTTAAGACTTCGAATGTCGAACCCACAGAGAATGCGCGAGTACTAAATTAATAGAGATCCTTATTATTTAGACGAAAGAAAGTAATGGTTTTGAGAGCAAGACAATTGAATTGTAAATAACGAGATCAAAGTAATAACGCAAGAACTAAAGAGAAATCAATTAGGAAACGTCTAGGGGAACCGGGTTCACTAATACTAGATCCTGAATCTATTACCTTGCTATTATGAAATATTCCCTTATTGAAAGCCAACCACCCACTCTAATTTACTAAGGGCTTCCTAGCGTGCAATGGCCTTCCTCCGAACTAATTACTCTGTTTGGTTCATGAAGATAATTAAAGGAAAGAGCATTAAGTACAGGTGAGTTTGTCAATCTAATAACTGATTGAAAACAAGCAATAACCTATCTGGCGTATAAAGCGAGTTCTGTGATCCTAGAGTTCCACTAGTTAACTATGATCCTATTACCACAATTAACTAATTTTATAAAGAATTGGCCAGATCCTAAAGAATTAAGCATACTAAGATCAACACATTCAAAAGGATAATAGGGAATTAAAAATAGCAATTAAATAGATATCAAAAACATAATAAAAGATCTCCTATCACCCCTAGTGATGGAGTTAGCTACACATATTGTTTCTCAACAAAATATAGAATAACATAAATCCTAACATGTAATCCTAAAAGAAAAGAAGACAAGAGACAAGAGGCAAAGGTCTAGAGCAAAAGACAATAGGTAAAGTCTAAAGCAAAAGACCTTCACTCAAAGAGAATGAATTCTCCCTAGAGAGTGAGTTCGTTCTCAAAAGGGGGTAAGAATGCCTATCTATAGGCTCTTGTGCGGATTTAGGTCAACTGTCTTTAAATCTGTGCGTTCTGGGCCTCGGTACGGGGGTACTAACATTATGTACGGCCGTACTTCGCATTTTATCGGCGATGGGTCGTACTGCACAATATGTACGGCCGTACCACCCTTATGTATGGCCATACCTGCCTTTTTCTACCTATGCAGCCTTGTAGATCTTTTCGAGAGCTTTCCAACGCCATAAAGATCACCTCAATCGGACATTCCTAGCTCAAGATATGGCCAAAATACCGCAATAGCATAAAAGCTGAATTCTGCACTATGTACGGTCATACTGAAGGGATGTGCGGCCGTACCCATGGAAAACTTCGGCGTTTGCCCTTACTGACTTCTCTGTATGCCCCTATTGTTGTGCGCAATTAGGTACGACCGTATTGACTGACTGTCAGGCCGTACCACTCGTCCAGAAGTGCTAAAAATCTCCAAAACTAGCTAGAATCTTCCCAAAATTACTTCTTTTGCTTTCCAAGTTGTCTTTATTACTTTTCTGCATAAATGTGGAAATAGTGAGCATATTTTATCTAATAAGGAACAAAATCATAATATTCTATACTCAAAACACCCCATAAAAATAGACAAAATGGGGTGTTAACAATTGTTATTGGGTTGACGATTTACAACGGTAAATCCAATGCGATTTTACAAGCCGAATATGATTTCATAAGTAAAATGTTAAGGGCATTTTGACTTAACAGTAAGCATGAGGGTTTTAGTACAACTAGCCAAAGCTTACAAAGAATTTTAAATGGAACTATAGTAGAAAAAGAATTTGAATAAACAATATAATTTGCGAAAAACGGTTGAGTTGAATGATGCATTTGGGAAAATTTTGGCTAGGAAAGACTTAGTTATTAAGAGTGTTCGCACCACCTCTCTTTCCTGGGAATTATCCTAGCGTATTATTTAGCACAACTAGGGTATCAACAACCTAGAGCTAAAACGTATTTTCGGATACAGTAGTGCATAGAAGTGACACAAGAACTGAGAAAGGGATTTCAAAGATCCAGATTTCTAAAGAATAAAATATAGGGAACTTAGTGTTCCTATTGAGCATATGGGTTATGTGTCCTATGCTGGGACTTGATGTCCTACTTGCGTGCGCATTTTCTTGATTAAAAATTGGACCTAGTGTTCCGTATGGCGTGCCTAGTATCTCAACCTAAGGATTGAGCCTAGTGTTCTGCATTACGTGCCTAGAATTTCAATCTAAGATTGAGACTAGCGTTCCATAATTGAACACCTGGACCTTGTGTCCTGTGTTGAACTCTAAGTAAATTGAGATTTGAAACTTACTAAGCTGAGTGAGTTGAGGATTTGTCGATCCGCATTGATTAATTAAAATATATCACGGGCGCTCCTTACGGTGAGCAAGCCATATTAAAGAATTTGTTTGGATGCATACTGACCATTAAGCATCGACACTCAGAGAATTTGATTGTCTTAAGGACTTTAAAAGGACGAGTTGTCACTTCATTGCCAGTCTAGCAGTAAAGCCTAATGTGTGGCTATACCCTTGGTAGGGGAATTTGGTTCGGACGTTGGGAAATAAAGTTTCTCATCACTTCTGACCTTGTTTAAGGTTGCAGGTGTATACACAAACTCATTCATAATGCATTGGCATGCATAATTAACCATATTGTAATATGTGATGAATTGATCATTGATCTGTTGATTGATTTATCTGTTCACATGAAAATGTTTAATATTGTGATGATTTGATCGTTGATCTGTTAGTTGATTTTCCTGTTCACATGCAAATGCTTGATATACCATGATAATGTATGCAGTCTATTAAGTATGTATATGTATATAAAGGCATGTTGTTGTATTATATATATATATATTGTTTGCATGCGACATAGCCTATGATAAACTCGTGGACAAAGAATTTACCCTTGCACTGTTGTTGGATTGGACAATCTCATGGATGTTACCAGATGGAGTTTCACATTGCTGCTGCTATTCCAGAAGTATTGAAGAATGAGCCAGTGGAGGAAGATTCCTCTGAGTGCTTTATGCTCTGATCTTGCTGAATGGTTCTCAATAAGAGTTATAGTTGTTGATCAGCTTAGCTTAGGGTATTGTCTTTGTTATTTGCGTAATTACTCATTGTTTTGTAATTACTCTTTTTGGAAAACCTCGCCTCAATGCGAAATGATTATTTATGTTTTATGTTATGTGAAGCATTCGTTGTGATGTGATATACTCTGATATTTGCAAAAGACTGATTATGCATCATTTAGAAAATTATAGTACTCTTTACGTCTCATTTTTTTAAAAGGGTTTCAAAGGAAAGAAAATGAAAAAAATTCACTCCTATTTTCTATTGCAAAATACAGAAGAATACTTTTTATTGAAAGCATATAAGCATCAAATGCTTTCAGCATTAGATTGGGTTGCACCGTAGCGCTCCGGAAACGGGGTGTTACATACATATGCGAAGCCATACAAGGAGACGCACGATATGAGGGGTGCTCATGTGAGTATTGACTTTTTGATGAAGACATATGACGACCGCAGGAACGACGGAGAGTGGGACTATGCAGCCAGGGCCTTCATAATGTTGTTGCTGGCCTGTACCATTTTGGCAGACAAGAGCCATATATACATTGACGTCAAGTACCTGGACTTGGTGCGTGACTTACAAGAGGTTAGTAGGTGTCATGGGTTAGTGCTGCACTATCTGTGTTGTACGGATATCTGGGGTACGCTAGTCTGTATGACACTAAGCAGATTGGCGGATATATGACACTTTTTCAGGTATGTAGCATATTTTTGTAAACAATTATTTATTTAAAATATTGGTATGGCGGTTGATTCGTTATTGCTATCATAGGCATGGATATATGAGTATTTCCCTATTATCTGCCCCCGGAAGGATCTTGGCTGCACCGAGGGCATGGCACGAGCCATGAGGTGGTCGCTTATTAGGGGTAACGGTCAGGTGGAGCCCATCAGTAGAGCACTGGATGCGTTGACACATGATGATGTTTGTTGGTACCTGTGGACTACACGCAGGACGCAGCCTCATCCCGCGTCCCTATTTTCAGGGTACATCCGTTGTGCTTCATTCATAGTGTCGTACCTGCCTGAGAGGGTAGTCAGATAGTTCGGCTATATCCAGGACATTTCCCGGCCACCACCACTTCGTCCCACAGTTGAGGAGATTAAGGATGCGTGGATATCTTTTCCTCTGCACTCTATCCTTTTGACTGTCCCACTAGACGTGGCATCTCATCCAACAGAGTGCACTGAGAGATACATCGAGTGGTACCGCAAGATGTCGCATCCACTTTTGATAAATCCGGCCGTAGAGGCTACTCCTGAGGCTGGGCCTGAGGCCGATTGTGTAAGTGTTTAGATATAAATTATGTATTTTTTGTATTTGTTTATTTCCTCTGATGTCTTGTTGTAATTTGCAGGCGAGTTGTTATGATATGATGGAGAGGCTGAACTCAGTCACTGGCACTCTCCATACGATGTCTGAGGATGAGCAGATCCCAATGGACCCCGCTAGGCTTGCCGAGTATATTGCCCAGGCACTACAGATAGCGCTGGGTGGGACGGAGACATCCACATCTGGGACAAAGCGTCGACATAGGAGACGCTAGGATTTTTTATATTTGTTTTTTGTTATATTTGGACATCTTTTGTTGTTATATTTACATTTTGTTTTTGTAATATTTGTACATGTTTTTTTGTGTTTAATCGTTATTTAAGTTATTATTTCGTTGTTACGTCCTTATAAGCAAAACATGAATTATTAACTAAATGAAACGACTTGTTCAACAACAACAAAACAAACATTACATAAGAACCGAATGCAACTACAACATTAAACAAACCAAACCCAACGGTTTATTAAATGCAACTACTCGTTCAACAACAACAGAACACAAATATTACATGGCCTAGTCACAAGTTCTAATCCTTGGTGATGGTTGACGATATGCTGTAAGGATCTCATCAACTGTTCTTGGTGCACGACATTTTGCAATGATCTCCTCAATCGATCTACCAAGCGCAACATACAACTCTATTGGGCCATGGCTAGAATGATCATTGAATGCTTCTCACATACGTTGTATGTTGCCGTCATTTAGAAGTGCCATACGCGTATACTCAATACGCCCACTACCCACCGAAACAGGACATCGATAGTAGAGATCTACTACTATACGTGATCCAGCTCCGAGATTTCGCCGTATCTTTTGCTTCAGTTCTTCAATGGTGATGGATATCTTGACCCTAAATATTTTTGGATCATCACATTCAAAAACCACGCCATCAACACTTGTTATGATTCTGCCACCGTGATAGACAACGGCAAGGCTCAAATCCATCAAGAACTGGGTTGGCTGAGTTTCTGACATGACTCACGAGCGGGCTAACAGATGAAATCGTTTTAGGGTTTACATGAAATTTTGCTTGTGAAAACGGTTCTATTTATAGAAAAGTTGATGCGATCTAAACCGTTAAAAGCGTCGGTGGTATGTTATATGTTGATTGTTTTTAATAGAAAGGACAAAAAGGAATTGATTCTTTCGGGCCTACCTGCAGTAGCAAATGACAACACCATAAATAAAAGTCTGATACAATCTGAGCCGTTAAAAGCGTCGGTCACATATCGTCTGTCAATATTTTTCAACTGCAAGGACAAAAAGGAATTGATTCCTTATGGTCCACACGCATTAGCAAACGACAACACCATAAATAACAAAGCACGCACATTTAAAAATAATAAAGTTTACTACAGATCACTACAATGTAATCAATCGTCGTCCAAGTGTATGCGGTCATCTGGATCCTGTGGTGTATTCTGACGCAACGGTGGAAATAATGTAAACCATTCTTGCAATCGAGCAGCATACAATGTTGCCCATGAATGAGCCTCTGGATAACAATGTTGACGCCAACTAGGAGCAACGTTAGGCAACGGACATCCGAACTTCAGAAATAACTGAAAAATGCAAATTAAATAGACACATTTTACAAGTAAAAAAATTGATTAAGTTAAAAATAACACATTGTTGTTAAAAATTACCTGTACCCCATGATTATGGTTGACAAACCCAATACAAATTACAGGGTTACTTGACTGAATTAGGTGACGCATGCCCCTAAGAGGGAAAAATGTCCAACACGTCTGAGTGCAGTCATTCAAAGAGACTAGAATCAATTTATATTTTGTTGCTATTACGTAACCCATGTCAGGTAAGGACATCTACTTGTCACGAAAGCAGGTACCAGTTACACCTAGCAACAACTCCCTCAATTCTTGATATCGATCTCCAAAAAGTTGGTCATATAAATCATAGTGCATTCTGATCTCTTTTTCCAAGCCTTGACGGACTATAGGCCATTCGTCCTCAGATTTACCAAGTAATGCTGCAATCGAACGATATCAGCGGTTTCCATCATCGTTGACGTCCATGATGTCCTCAATATATGGGTGAAACTGCGCAGGAAATTGACCCAGGTAAAACAATCGTTTCTTTTTCCTTGTGGGTACATTAGATGATGCCATTGATGTATTCTCATATGGTATGTCAGAATACATTTTGTCCACATGCTCAAAATAAGAGCTCAAAATAAGATGGGTCGTGCCTAACATCATATCCATCCATTGTTGGGGTCTTACCTTTACCCTTTTTCGGTGCTCCTTTGGTCTTCACCTTTTCAGGAGGTGGACACATTGAAGTTGTGTCCGAAAATACAAGTTCACGTACCTTGGCAAACAGTGTCCTCTTGCCAATAAAGTTAAGTGACCGAAATCACATTACCAATGCATCCCACTGAAGTGCAAGCTTTTTCTCTGACACCCCGTCTTCTGTCTCGCCTTGATGGTGTATTTCTTGTTGTTCATCAAAATGTAAACTCCTCCAATGCAAGTGAACTGCCTCCAATGGAATAGATACAAACATCCTATTGTAGCCCGCCAACTCACAAGCACAGGGTAACCCATGTGTCGATCTGATAGTGCAACCACAAGCAGATTTATCAATACCAACATAATTCACTCTATTGTACTCGTCGGCAATATGTTGTAGTGCAGTCCTTGATACAAATCCATGTAATCTAATAAACATACGGGTGTTGTGTCTGTGCTCCACTACGTTTATGCTTCTCTCAAATGATGTCTTTATTTCGGTGTGTTGCAGTGCAAGCATATTGTTCATAGCTTCCCAACAATTACACAGGTCACCCCTGTTGTTTTGTCGATTCCTCTTCAATGCCCAATGAGCAGACTCAGCTCTAATAACAAACAAAAATTAAACCCATTAACTGCAATGACACATTTAAAAAAATATTTATCAAAATAATTGTATATACTGGTTTAGCATACCTATTTGTTGTTGTATTTTCTAAGTGTATCACTCGGTTGGTCCATGCCGCAACAAACTTTTCCTTGTAGGGATTCAACCATGTATTCTTGACATACTCGATAAAAATAGGAAATTCTGAACATACGCACTCAAAAGTCATCAATCGCTGCTCATACTCAATCTCGCCAGTCGCATTAACAACACCATCTCATGCATCCTTCACTGTCTCATGTTTGTCTTCACGAAATACCAACTTCTTGCATTTCGCATAGACATTCTTACCTATGTGAAATTGACACAGCAAATTAGTCGAAGTTGGAAAAACGGACGCAAATGTATTCATCAGAGCAAGATCTCTATCGGTAAGAATAACTTGAGGAAATGATTCCTCTCTCACAAACAGTCCTTTTAACTTCAACAGTGCCCATACAAAGTTATTATGTTCCTCAGAATCCAAATATACAAATGCCACTGTGTATGTAAGGGTCGTACAAGTAACACCAACAATTTCAAACAGTGGCAGCCGATATCTGTTGGTTTTGTAGGTGTTGTCCATGAACAAGACAATGTGAAATGTATTCAATAAATTGATGGCATCTGGATGTGACCAAAAAATATCTCTCACAACGTCAGAATCGTGATGTCTTCTATACTAGAACACATATTGATCATGTTGTATTAGGTTCAACAAGTGTTGAATTTCAGTTCTTGGACCTTTCTGAGTTAATCGAAACTTATGTCGCTCATTATATACTTGACTGATGGTAGTGAGGTTCCCCTTATTGCGTTGTTTCAGTGTCAATAGAATGCTTCCCGGCTTTACATTGTTCTTTGTTATATCATGAACAATTTCTTTCCCATTTTTACTTAAGCAACCAACAAATGGATGTCCCATCATGCTTTCAGGTATCCGATGGTTGTGAATTCCACAAAGGACCTTAAGTATCCAGCCTTCACCCGTTGACAGAGGTCTTCCTTTAAGCGCGAACGGACACTCATACTTATGAGATCCAGTTGACTTTGAAGAACTTGATGACTTTGATATATACTTTCCACCCCTTTCACAACCCAGAATGATTTTGGTTTTTCTTCCTCTTTGTCCCGTTTCTATGTCTGATCTTACAATGACAACAACTATATTGTTTTCCTTCCCAACCTCTCGAGCCCAATACAAAAGATCATCTCGTGTAGGAAATATCTAAAAAAAATAAACTTAATGTTTTCATGATAAAAATATCAAATAATACGATATATTCACAATATCAAATAATAACTATATTACCTGTGTAGTAGTGAATGCGTCACTATAATCGACAGGTTGGGACACATTGGTAGGCTTGTCAGCTTCATCAGAATTAAAGGCACTAAAATCATCCATTTCCAATAAATCTAAAATAAAACAAACAAAAATAAATTATTAGTTGAACAAAAAAAAATTGAAAAAAAATTAAAAAATCAGTACATACCGGAAATTATGATTCATAATTTCTGGTACGTTGTAAAAAATCGAAATACGTACCGAAAATAATGAATTTCCAGTACGTTGTAAAAAATCAAATAGGTACCGAAAATTATGAATTTCCGGTACAATACCGGAAATTCATTATTTTCGGTACGTATTTTGATTTTTTACAACGTACCGGAAATTCAATTATGAATTTCTGGTAAACTACCGAAAATTCATAATTTTTGGTACGTACTAAAATTCCAAAAAAAAAATACCGTAAATTCGTAATTTCGGTATTCCCAAACAGTACCGTAAATTGCAATTTACGAAAATGAGTTCGATTTAAAAAAAATGCGGTAAAAAATGTGAGAGTGGGTATGAGTTGAAAATTGTTGGGGGGTATTTTGGGTTTTTCAGAATTTTGGGGGTGTACTCAATAGGTGGGGGTGCATTTAATATGAGCCTTAAATTAGGGATGGGTAATATACCATTTAAAGGGTTTGGGCTTTTTTTAAGTGGTCCAATCCGGTTAATAAATTTGGTGTGGGTAACCACAAGTTTTGCACACCCCTAAAATTTAGCTTCTCACGTGTTTCATAATAAATCAGTCAGATTTTCTCAACTCTTCAATTTAGACTGCAATTTAGAGAGTAATTCAAAAATTTCGTATGCATTTTCCATTTCATAATAGTCATGGTAAAACAAAAGCTGGAACTAATATAAGTTTTTTTTTTGTCAAGAAACTATTATAAGTTATATTTGCGCATAGTGTAGCATTCGTCTAAGGAGCTCAGACAGCTCCTGTTTGATGATTTCTCTGGGTCTCTATCCGAGATCTGTTAAGAGTAGCTTGTTAGTGTTTCATTTAGTGCCCTCTATTGTACCCAAAAAACCAATCTCTTTTTTGTTGACTTTGAATATTTGATAAAATTCATTGGATCCTTTAAAATTTTATAACTCCGTAAAGTCATTTCAATCTCATAAATTCTTACGATATAAGTCCATTAAAATCCAAATTAAAAACTCTCAAGTCTTTTAAAAAATATTATAAATCATTACAATCCTATACCACATAGGCTTAATGAGATGATTATATATCATCATCAAATGATATGGTATTCAGTATTCTTAATCCTGCCCTCTAGTATTTCTCTATAATTTACTGAGCGTATTTTTAAAACCAGAATTACATGCTGGCTAATTATAAGCTAGACTAAATGTCCTTCACATAAATTCATTTTTAAAGTAAGAGCAGAGCACAACTCATAATATCAAAATGCATTGCATTAGCCTTCAAAACACTGCAATAAAAATGCTTATCTTATTCAAACTTGTTAATATTGAATTACAGTATTCATTAATTCATAAATCTGATCGGCAAAATAAACTGGTCACAAGTTTGAATATTTAGACACAAGTACTCATTTTGAAGATATTTATCGGGTTGCCAAAATTTGAAGCATCTCTGCTCAAGGAAAATAGTATCCGACTAATACAATTTCCCAGCTAAATAAAACCACGCATTCTACTTCGGCGTAGTCTTTTCTTCATTACTGTGAGCAAAACAAAAGACGTTGCCAGAAGGAAAGAAAAAAAGGCATCATTTTAAACACATCAAGAAAATAAAAATTAAAGAATGAGATTCAGGGCAAAAACAGAGGTACAACTGTTCAAGCATCTGACAACGGTCTAAAAGGGGCTGCCTTATGTGGCAGCAGTCTCAAACTAAGTCTACAGAAACTGTAAGAAGAAAATGACCTACTGGTTGAAATGGATAAAAATGAAGGGGGATAATGGGGAAAATTGAAGAAATAAAGCAAAAAGAAAACATAAAATTAGACATAGCATTCTTTCACTCAAGTCTAGTCATGTGCACAGCATTAAAGGCGACCCACTGGTTGACTCAAGCAGCTGCCTGGATTGGCCCATTGGATCTTAAGCCACGACCCCTTCCACGATATCCTCCTCTGCCACGGCCACGACCTACAACAAAATTTAATCACATTTATTATTTATTAAACAAATTAAAAGCAGCTAATTTTCTCCCATACTTCTTCCCCCCCCCCCCCTCCTATGCTTCTCTCTTCTGCATTTTCTTCCAGGCTTTAGTACAAGATCAAACATAAATCCATAGAACAACTTAACAAGAAAGAAACTTCATTACCCTTATTATTTGTCAATTATCACAGCATCAAATCATAATTTCACAAAGACAGCAAAAAGCATGCATAAGCATAACATTAACTATGGGATGAAAACCAAGATGGTGAACAGTGCAAGTTAATTGAATGTGTTGCCTCTCCTCCCAGCTCTACCAAGCTGCATTCAAGCGAAACACATTTTGTGCTCTTTAAGGGCACTATACCCTCGAATAAACATGCATGACGTTGGCAACAAATAGTTGATAAGGACATACGAATATGATTAAGGACATAAAAGGCACTGTCCGGACAATAAACTAACGGCCATAAGACACGTGCAATCAGCTTAACAACTTAATATCAAGAGGAAAAAGCTGATAGGCTAATGCAACAAACACATGCATCTACCAGCTGATAGGCTAATAATACTGGTAGTCAACACACATGCATCCACAACATATACAGTTATAATTAAGAAAAGGATCAAGTACCACGGCCTTGGGGCACATCTTGGTTGTATCCTCCATCTTGCTGCATATCAATGTAGGTCCCGTTGTACCCTCCCCTGCCACGACCACGGAAACCACGTCCCCTTCCTCTACCCCTGCCCCTAGCATTTCCCCTATTACGATCCCAACCTCCATCCTCATAATCAGCTGAAATAAAACCATTCCCTGAAAGAAAATAGAACATCCATATCAAAAATAGCATCACCATTCTATCAAACTTTTCGTTAAAGTTCAGATACCTCACTGACAAGTATTCTTTTGAAGAAATAGAACAAGATACCTTATTAAAACTTAATGCGATAAACAACTAGTGGACATCATCAAGTGACATCCCATTAAAAAATATCACAGATTTGACAACTAATGACCAAGATGCATTAACATATCTGAACATCCCTATATCAAAACTTTCTCAAAAGTGATCAATAACATCTAAGCCATTAGCTTCACATTAAAATTGCAACAGACGAGGAAACAACATGACAGACTCAGATAAAGGATTCCACCAATCACAGTCAATTTACCCCCTAGACAACAATAACCTGATAAAGATAATATGATACATAGAAATGAGCAATGCGCACAAAATGTATACCTCTAGCCCTGCCCCTGCCACGGCCGCCACGACCCCGAACACGGCCATTTGGTGAACCCTCTGTGGAACACAAAAGTTAAAAATAGATACAACTTATTCAGTGGAAAGGGGGGAAAACAAAAGCACCCATATGTAATGTGTAAGGTATACCGACCTCCTTCATAATCAAAATCTGGGGAAGCCTTCACCTGGTCTGCTGGTAATGGAGGCTGATACCTAAAAAACAAAACATATTAAAGAGTCCATTAAATTCCTCAGAGTTCATACTTCATAGTAAAAATATAATTCGTTTTTCTATTGATACCAAATATCTTGAAAATCTGCTAAAGAAGTACATAAAATCAGTCCACCCTAACTCCATCTTGTGAGTCTTAATTTATAAATATTTTGTTTAATGACATCAAAAAGAAAGAAAGCCAACATACCCCACTGATGATGTATCAAGTTCCTTCTTAGAAAGGGTAATTGTTATCATCGACACATGCCTTGTAGTCTCCAAACTGCAAAAAGTACAAGGGTAAAAAAGAAAAAAGAAAAAAGTGTGAGGATTAAACACCAGCTGCGGCCTGATTGGAACATTGAACACTTTAACCATTCAGGTTTAAAATACTATTATTCAGAAACTGCTCTTACGGAAGGAGGCCTTCCTCCAGGGGCTCCCATGTATCAGTGATGTCTGTGGATCCTATTGCTGTATTCTGGTGGAGACCCACAATTCTCCTCTGCATTATTACCCCCAAGAAATAAGCAAAAAATAAAACCCTTAACGGAATCAAACAAAATTCCAAGATAATGTGGCCTGCGCATATAATCACAAAAGGAATGAACCTTGATCAACTCCACAATTGTCACGGTTTTGTTGATAGCTCTCCCCATTGCTTTGAAAACAATTTCATCAGAACCCTTTTCCTGTGAAGATGTAAGCAAGATAAAGTGAGTACCACAGAAAATGGAGATACTATATCTTTATTCAGGATTCAGGAAAGAAAATTACTTTGAAGCTCAAATTTTTCACTCTTTCCGAAGCACCCATGAAAGAAGGAAACAGAATATAAACTACTCTGGTCCTCCCCTAGTCTGGGTATTTCCTGGTGGAAAGAGTAAAAAGGACTACGAAAATAACCCTCTCCACTTAAACTCAAACCAGGGTTTCAAATTGCAGTCGCAACCACAATTGAGGCCGCAATGCCAAGATTTTTGAGCAACCACAATTGTAGCCAAATCAGCTGCATTTGCCCGCGATTTTCTCAATATCAAGGATCACAGTGCAACCACAGTTTAAACATTGACTCAAACGATAAGGTAAGCCACCTACCACACGATTCCTTCCTATTCCCTCAAAAATCCAAAACATACAAATATCCCCATAACCAAACGTAAGACAAAAAAAGGTTCATGGTCATTTTCAGAGTTCCAGCCCAGAAGTACAATAATAATCATTTTATCACGAAAAAATACATTAAAACATCACAACACAGAGTTTGTGAATTCTGCCAGTCCGCATAAAAGTCCACTACAAATTCCCAATTAAAAAAAATAAAAATAAAAAAAGGAGAAAAGAAAGAAAGGTACCTGAAGCAAGCCCATGGCATAAGTAATATAGTTCCGCATCCTCCCCTGACTAGTAATCCGGATCTCGTTTTCATCGATTGGCGTTTCAGCTCTTGGCTTCTCCACCTTCTGGTATCGATCCATCTGCACCACCAAATCAAGGGGAACACAACATACGTTTCAGCCACAACATCATATAAACATAAAATAGCCACATAACCGAATAAATTCCAGAGATGAATTTTTTCACTAGAAGGAAACAAAAAAAAAAAACAAAAAAAACAAAAAAAAAAAGTTTAGGTTTGATGAGGATGGTTAATGGAAGTAGGGAATGATTTGATTGATCTGTAACTTACAGCGATTCCTAAGGATAGAGTTTCCTTCCCGAACAGAACAAGAATACAAAAAGAGCGAGCCCTCTTCTACGGCTTGTATTTTCTATTACGCCCTAACCTTGTTGCTGCGATGTGTTTCAGTTTATATACCATACCCCGCGTGCACTCTCTAAACTGCCCTAACCAACTCTTCCTTTTACAAGTCCACTCACCTCCTCACACATCATGGCAACCCAAACTTCCACTTAGTAGGCCTGCCGTGGGCCGAGCCCAATCCATCCACGGGCCCCAATGACTCTCACACTATTCAATTCAATTAAAATATAACAAAACAAAAACATGTCTCTGGACTGGGATTTCGCTGAATAATGATTCAAAAACGTCGTCTAAATAATTTGTACAAGTATCGCTGACTTTTTATCATAAACACGTGTTTTGATAAACATAATAATTAAGAGAATCGTCATAGCGTAGACCACAAATTAAACAACAGCAATAAAACCAAAAACTATTGCTACATTTTTTTATTTTTTATTTGGTATTAAAAACTGTTTACAGTAATGCCTAAAAAAACTGTTTACAATAGTACACACGACGAGGGCATGTTTATTGGAAGTTATTGCAGCATTCAGATGCCCCACACAGTTGAAGTGCTAACGGCATAATTTACATGCTGTTCTACAAAAACCGAGTGCAGAGACTTTGTCTACATGTTTCTTCCAAATACAATACAAATAAATCACTGTAACATCAATCTAAACAATTTCAAACTAGATAAATATCTATTTGCAAGTAGTTATGTAGCTTTTTCATAATATTTATTTATTTATATCAAATAAGTATGCAGTGTATTAAAAGATGTTACATCATTGGAGAGAAATTATAAAAAAAATACGCCAAACACATAATGAAAGACAACATTCATGATTCATTCATTCAAAACAAATTTATATAAAAATCAGTAGTATTATGAGACATTCATAATTCAATCAGTTTCCTGGCAAAATATATTCAGCTTAGCTAATGAGATTAGCAATAGCTTAATGTTAGAATGCAAACTGACAAACTTCTACCTACAGTTTCCTAACCAGGAAACTCCTGGTTCAGCATGGAACCTTTGCTTCACATGAGTGACCCTGCATATTCATTGTCCCAAAGATCAGATATAGAACTCAACCATCCTATGATGAGTATGATCCACAAGGCTAATTGAGATGAATTGAGAACAGAAAGAGAGGCAAGGGAATGAAAAGCCAACAGAATAGAATAATCTTCCACCCTCTTGCTTGAATAATATACAAGGAGGAAAATTAAAACCACGAAAAAAAATGTCATTTTCTATTATTTGGGAACAATTGGATTGAAAGAAAATTATAAATATTGACATGATATACTAAAGGCGATGATGATGATTGTTATTGCACTAAACTGGGGACTAAGCCCAATTACAATACACTCAAATACAAAGGACTTTTGGAATACAATAGCCTTTGTTTGCTAGTCTAATAATGGTGAAGTGAAATGCCTACCCTATTCCGTAAGCTGGCTATTTATACTAATTTTTTCCCTCCTATCTAGGTAACCAACTCTAGAGCCGGTGGAGCGTAACTTCCTTCTCAAGCTAGCATAACTAGTCGGCATTTATGTTGGGAGCGGGGGTGAGTGGGAGTTAGGAGCCCGCTTCTCCTTATTCCGGGGGGGCGTCCTTATTAGGAAGTTATGAAGGTGTCGAATCCAGGGGTCATCATCTCACCCTTATCTCTACGACTGTCCGAGATATGGCCGGTTCGGGTTGGGCCGAGTGTCATTAGGCTGTTTTACATTGAGCTCCTCGGGTACTGGGATGCTCATGCTTTCTAGGAACCGTCCATTCGGATCTTTTGGGCCTACCAACTGGGCCTAGGGAAGTATACCGAACAATGATGTAAAAGCGTCGAATCCAGGGGTCATCATCTCACCCTTATCTCTACAACTGTCCGAGATATGGTCGGTTCGGGTTGGGCCGAGTGTCATTAGGCCGTTTTACATTGAGCTCCTTGGGTATTGGGATGCTCATGCTTTCTAGGAACCGTCCATTCGGATCTTTTGGGCCTACCAACTGGGCCTAGGGAAGTATACCGAACAACAACAATAATAATAATAATAATAATAATAATAATAATAATAATAATAATAATAATGTAAAAGCTCTACTTTCCCCTTGCTCTATCTTTCAGCTTTTTAAAGAGGTTTAATTTAAGCATACCAAAGGTAAAATTATTACTCCCATATGCATTATTTTCATATTCTTAAGGTCTGTTTGGTTCAAACAAGAGGAAGGGAGGGGAGAGATTTTAATGGAGGAGAGGGGAGAGAATAGGAAGGTAGGAAAGAGATTTAATTTGATTTTGTGTTTGGTTGAGAGGAGGGAATGGAATACTTTGCATGTTTGGTTCAGGAAGGGAGGGCAGGGATTTTAATGGAGGACATAGATTAATTTACTTGTATATCTTTATAGTCTTTTATATTATATTATATATAAGAATATTTAAGTAATTTTATTTTAAATTATTTAATCTCCCTTCCCCTCACCTCCCCTCCAAAACCCCCCATTTTGGGAGGGAAGCAAAAATTAGGTTCTGAGGGATTTTGCTCTCCTCCCCTCTCCTTAAAAAAATTGAACCAAACAAACAAAATTTAAAATAATCTCTCTCATCCCCTCCCCTTCCCTTCCCTCCAAAACCCTCAAACCAAACAAGGGTCTGTTTGGTTCAAATAAGGGGAGAGGAGGGGAGGGATTTTAATGGAGGGAAGAGATTAATTTACTGGTATATCATTATAGTGGTTTATATTATATTATGTATAAGTATATTTCAGTAATTTTATTTTAAATAATTTAATCTCTCCTCCCCTCCCCTCCAAAACCCCCCACTTTGGGAGGGGAGCCAAAACTGGCTTAGGCGGGATTTTGCTCCCCTCCCCTCCCATTAAAAAAATTGAACCAAACAAACATAATTTAAAATATCTCTTCCCCTCCCCTCCTCTTCCCTCCAAAACCTCCGACCAAACACACCCTTAATATTTTTTGAGATATAACTCTGAATTCTAATTTTGATTCCTCCCTCAATGATGCTTTCCATGTACTCCTCTAAGATAAAGCCTTAAGATTCAATCATGTCCACGATCCACCATATAAATCAATAGTGATCGACTTCAGAACAAAGTAACAACTTACAACATGTCAAGGTGAAAAGGGCACCACTAGTAAAGGCAACTTACAAACAATTGAAGAACTGAGAACAATTGAAAACTCAATACCAATTGCTTCATGAAAAAACAACGCAAAACTGAATAAATATGAAAAATGAAAAACATATTTTGAATCAATCAAAGACAGATCTAACACCAAGGGCACAATAGCAAAAGCTTCAAGTCAATACCTGCCATATTGAATCATTATATCAGATGCAAGTTTCCTTTGCATGGAAAAGAACTAACTCGATGCCCGAAGAACCACTCAAGCAAATGAGATGAGATGATCCTATGGTTTCCAAAAGCTCAAGTCTTTGCATACAATCTGAGGGAAAATAAGGCTTCTATTCTATTTCTTTCCCCGCTAAACGAACCCAACTATGGTAAGTGAAAAGATTTTTTTTTTTTTGAAGTGGGTAAGTGAAAAGTTATAGCATGGTGTAATTGCTTTGCAGCCGAGCTATTTATTTAGCGGTAACGGAATTGCTGTTTTTCTTTTCCAATTTTCATTATCACTCCCTTCATTTTGTCAGGAAAATCAATAGTTGTTATCTTAAACTTGTCTTTTTTTTATAAAAAAATATTTAATTGAAACTGAAAAATAATATCTCAATTATAAAAGTATCTGTAAGAGCCGTGTGTACATGAATTTTAAGGGCCGAAGCAAGACCAAACATGTACGCAGTTGAATTTTATCTATTTATCTATTTATATCTTTACCTCTATGTATACTAAGCTTGAGATTTAGCCTCAATATAGAATTGTCATGTGTAAAGTTTGAATTACAACATTGAATACAAGTTTATTATAATATATGAGTTGTAACCTTTCAATTGTTCTTATTAATCAATTTTACCATTTTACTACTCTATTTAAATATTATTATTGAATATTAATTAATTTATTAATTTAATTTAAGGAGACTTGAGCTTTAGTATTAAATATAAATTGATTTTAATTTATATGTTAACCATTCAAGTAATCTTATTACTCAATTTCATCGTTTTCTAATATGTTTAAATATTATTATTAAATATTATTTTATTTAACAATTTGATTTATTATTAGTTATATTAAAAATTAAATTAAACATAAAACTTCTTACACATTCTTTAAAATATTAAAACATAAAACTTTGGGCTTTAAGGCCTCATGGTTTTGCTTTTGAATATTTTCCAAAAGGCTTCATACTAATAGAATATTTTCTTGTTTATAAACCCATGTTCTTCCTCCTGTTTATCCTATGTGGGACTTTGTTTGCACCTCAACAATCCTCCCCTCAAACAAAGGACCATGGTTCATCCTCCCCTCCAGCGGAAGCCTCCAAGTCTTTAGTCTGTTTTATACTTGTACCGCCGACTACTCACCACACCGCCGGGACACGCCGTCTGATCACCACACCGCCAGGAAGACTTTCAACACAAGAATCTTTGACCCAGATCCCAACAGCTATTCCAATACTCGCTCAAGCCGACACCATCGGCTCTGATACCACTTGCAGGGTATCAAGGGGTCTAACATGTCTCCATATTGGTATGATATTGTCCACTTTAGGCTTTAAGCCTTCATGGTTTTACTTTTGGATATTCCTCAAAAGGCCTCATACCAATGGGATATTTCCTTGTTTATAAACCCATATTATTCCTCCTGTTTATCCTATATGAGACTTTGTTTGCACCTCAACAGATTATTCAAACAACAAGATTATATCATTCCATTCTTCACCGAATTAAATATTAATTAGGAGTGGTTTTCATACAGCAAACCTTTCAAAACTTGAATTCTCTAATCAAAACAATAATCAAAACTTGAATCCTCTAATTAAAACAGTAATCTACTCTTATTCACACACATACAAATAGATACATATGGGGTGCATCATGTATGTTCATGTAGCCTGTGGAGATTGAACTTAAAAGAGAAATATTAGAAATAATGTCAATAATAAAAAAACACAAGTAAAACCCAAACATGTTCTATCAACGAGCCATAAACTTGATCCTAGGGAGTTCTATATCAAATACTACATCATATCTAAGCATATGTTTGGAACACCGGAAAAGTAAAGGAAAAGAAAGGGATGGATTGAAAACACATTTTTCAAAATGTGTTCCATCGTTTGGAGACCTTTGACCGTGGGAAGGGAAAGGAAAAATGCGCTGGGCCCCACACAAAACTGAATCAGCCCAATTTGAGCGGAAAAGGGAATGAGAAGGGGTTAGGTAGCATACAATTACGCTTCTACCCCTATAGTTGTCACATCCTACAAAATGCATATTTTACTTTAAAAATTAAATAAATATTTTACTATCAATGATAAATATTTTTATAATATATTAATATTTTGAATTTATATTGGATTTTGAGTGTGTTTATTTTTATTTATTTATCCACTTATGAGAGTATGTTTTCTATTTTTATTCTTTTTATTATGTTTCTATTTTACTTAGGGATATTAATGTCATTTCACAAATACATCTTATTTTTTTCTCTACTAAACAATTACTTGATTTTCTACTCTTTTTCTCTTCTTTTTCCTTTCTTTCCTTTCTTTTCTTTTCTCTTCCTTTCTCTCCTACAACCAAACACACCCTAAAAGTCATAAAAAGCTGCTTTAAGCACAGAAACCATATAACATAGCACACTGTAAATATAGTTCAGTGAGGAAAGAAACGCTGACTGGGTGTAGAACATCTATTATTGAGAGAAGCTTAGCTGATGAATTCCCTAAATAGTAGTACACATTCAAGTAGAATCACGCATAATAATTAACTTAATAACAGAATTAGCCAGCTGTAACAACTCAAAAAGGAGTCAGATAGATAAATGAGTGAGAAAAAGTCTCCATCCGAGAGATGGGGAAATAATTAAAAGGTTTTTTTTTAAAAAAGAAAAAAAAACCTAAAGTGAGTAATAAAATAAATAAAAAAACGCTGGGAAAATGCCACGTTATCAATATAGCGGTTCACCTTTATGGGTCTGTTTGGTTTAGATTGTGGTAGAAGAGATTGTATAGAATCTTGTTTAGAAAACTGAGTTTTAAAAAATAGAGTTTAAAAAAATGATTTGTGTTTTGTAAAAATATTTTAAAACTGAGTTTAGAAGAATTGATTTGTGTTTGGTTGACAAAGTAGAACCACTTTTGAAGTGTTAAAATACTCAAACGGAGTTTTGCAAACGGAAAAGCATACTCAGACTACCTTCAACAAAACGACGTTTCGCAAACGGAAAAGCTAAAAACAAAAGTTACCAAACGGGTAAATATAAAAGCAAACTCGGTTTGCTTTTTCCACCGGAAAAATGTGAGGCCAAACGACGTTTTGTTGACAAAACAAACATGCACTATTTCGTCAGTCAGTCACTCAAACAAAAATTTTGAAATTGGAATTATAAATTTCAAAATCCTTATCCAACTTACCAATCAATCAATGAATCCTTAGATAGATTATAAATCCTTCTCATTGAATCGAGCCCTAACATTAGTAACATTCCACCGCCAGCAATTCTTGTGCTGTGTGCGCACGAGTGCATCCAATTCCCGATCCATATTTGGCGGTTTGGCTGTCAATGCAATTTATACTTATGTGTGCGGGAGATTTGTTATAATTACAAAATACGCAGTTGTTTCATTATCAAAAATTAAAAAAAATATTTAGTTTTTTTTTGTTAAGAAAAAATTTAGGTTGAGGGGATGACGTCCCAGTCCAAGGCAAGGAAGATCTTCGGGCTCTTTGAGTACTTACGAAGGTAATTATATTTACCTCACCCCAAGGGGACTAGTGGGGACAAAAAAAAAGAATACTCAGTTGTTCTAGAAGGAACAACTGCCGCTTCATAATAACAACACCAACTTAAAATAAAAGTAAACAATATTACTAACACAACACAACTCTCTCCTAATGCAAATGACCGAAGAGAAGACGAGACAGAAATTGGATTTGGAGATAAAACTAGATATCCATATATAAAACTGGATATCAAACCAATTTTGCAGGGATGGATTTGGTTTGACTTTGAAATCCATTTTAGATAAATGGTTAAGGATGGATATGGTCAGGTTTTCTGAAAAATCTATCCATGAGCATCCCTATCAGGTGCATCAGTAAATTGAAGGCTCCCAGTAGGTTGAACCATTTGAAGAATATGCATTAAGTTAAAATTATCAGGCATGCCAGGTTGAACCATGTTTCTAATTTAGGCTTGGTACTACAAGTTATTTAGGCTTATTAATTTTTTTTAATAAGGTCAAGAATAAAGTCTGTTCTGTTTCCCTTTGTTGGGACTAACTAGTTTTATAGAGGCATATAAAGATGTAAATTTAGACATTTACATGATAGAAAATTTAGACACAGATTGTGATTTTAAATACACATATCTGTTACAGCCATTTCTCTGTATAACCTTCATCATGTTTCATTATATATACTTTTTTAAGGTAATACACATCTCTGTTAATACCTATCATAGTTAGCTAGGTATTAAAACATGTAAATCAAAATTGGATTTTGATAATCGGTTTTAAAGCAAAAATGTTTTAAATCCAATTTTTTCATGTCAAAAATCAGTTTTTTGAACCGAATTTTTATAGATGAAAACCGGTTACGTAACCGGATTTTTATAGGCGAAAACCGAATTTGGGTCAAAACTGGTTTCGTAACCGGATTTAGATCAAATCCGGTTATGAAACCAGTTTTGAGTCATAACTGGTTTCATAACCATAACCACAATTGAGATCCGGATTTGGAAATGTGGCTTTAAAATCCAATCCATAATTATGGTTCTATTTGAATATGGTTTTGGATATAACAATATCCAATCCATGAAGACCCCTATCGAAAATACGTACTGTATTGCCTTGTGGCAAGGCAAGCAATAATAGTACTCTCCCTCTCCTATATCTAATTGTGGAGATTGGTGTGCCTTAAAATCATATTGGAGATCATTGGAAGTCATAGAAATGAGTTTTTAACAGGTGTGAATCGAATCATGGATCTCTGGAATCGATTCATGATGTGTCTTGGAGCCTTGGAAAAGCTTTAGACTTACTGTGAATCGAATTGGAGGAGTGAGAATCGATTCACCCACTTAGGATCACAAAACGCGTTGGATTTGTACGTGTGAATCGATTCACACTTACTGGTGAATCGATTCACCACTGCTGGTTTTTAAACCAGAATGTTGTTTTTCGTTCAGTAGCACGAGCAGTTTTCTAGGGTTTTGTGCAGCCGTTCTTGAGTGTCCTTTATGAGGTTTTAGGGGCTGGGAAACACATTCGAACACCTGGGGATCTTAAGGAATCATAGAGGGAGGATTGAAGGCTTTCTCTATTGTTGTTCTTGAGAGTTTATCATAGAGGAAAAGAGATAGGGGTTGTAAGAACTCTTAGGCTTGTTCATCTTGAACATTTGGAAGGGGTTCAAAGCAATTGTATTCTCTTGTAAAAACTCTTTGATAGTGAAACGGAGGGCTGCTCTCTCACCGCAGCAAAATGGCCTAGCAACATGCATGAATAGGACCATCTTGGAGCGGGTGAGAAGTATGCTTTTGGCAGTTGGGTTGCCTAAAAGCTTCTGGGGCGAGGCTGTGAGTACAGCAGCATATTTGATCAACAGATGTCCATCAACGGCGTTATACTTCAAGACACCTATGGAGGTTTGGAGTGGGAGACCGGCAGACTACTCCAAGTTAAAGGTTTTCAGAGCTTTGGCTTTTGCGCATATCAAGCAGGACAAGCTTGATGTTAGAGCTGTGAAATGTGCCTTCATTAGATATCCGGAGGGTGTGAAGGGACACAAGTTGTGGAATTTGGAATCTGGAGGGTCAAAGGTTATCATAAGCAGGGATGTCACTTTCGATGAGACCCGCATGGGGATGAAGTGCAAAGACCTGGAAGATAGTAGCTCAGAAGTGGAGGTGGAGAAAACTCAGTTTGAGGTGGAGTCTACCACTAGTGAGACTGGGAATGATGAAGAGGAGGATAGTCCTCCACCATCAGGTTCTAAAGGAAGACAACAAACAGTGGATCTTGGCTATCAGTTGGCAAGAGATAGGGAAAGGAGGGAGACTGTGGCACCGAAGAGATACGAGTATGCTGATATTGTTTGTTATGCTTTGTTTGTGACTGAAGAGGTTCAAGACTCGGGACCAAGGGACTTCAGTGAAGCAATGGGAAGCATGGAGAGTCAGAAACGGTTGAAGGCAATGAATGAAGGTGTGAATTCATTGGAGAAGAACCGGACTTGGGAACTTGTGAATCTACCGGAAAAGTCAAGGGTAGTTGGATGCAAGTGGAACTTCATGAAGACGTAAGGTATTCTAGAGTTTGAAGAACCAAGGTACAAGGAGAGGCTTGTGTGTAAGGTCAATCTTGAGTTGGAGAGTGTGAATGATATTCAAAAGGCAAGTTCTAGCAATGAGGAGATTGGTATGCTCAAGGGGAAGTTAGCTTCTAGATTTGAGATGAAGGATCTCGGCATTGTGGAAAGGACACTTAGAACGAATATTGGGAAGAACCAGAAAAGGATGTATGGCTCTTTGAAAGGCGGTTTGAAGCATGTGAAGACAACTCAAGGTGGAGTCGCAATGAAGAGTATAATTGGTGAATTGGGGATTACGCATGGTTGTGAGAAGTTCACCAAGTATCATCCTGGATCAAGGTTCAAGGATCACTTGGACTTGATCATTTGCGTTGAAACGTAATTCCATTTTATGTAGAGAGCAGCAAGTGGTTGATGACTAAATGTTGAACATCACCACTGATTTGAAGTCAAGGTAGAGAATTGTGGAGATTGGTGTGTCTTAAAATCATGTTGGAGATCATTGAAAGTCATAGAAATGAGTTTTCAACAGGTGTGAATAGAATCATGGATCTCTGAAATCGATTCATGATGTATCTTGGAGCCTTGGAAAAGCTTTGGACTTACTGTGAATCGAATTGGAGGAGTGGGAATCGATTCACCCAATTAGGATCACAAAACGCGTAGGATTTGTACGTGTGAATTGATTCACACTTACTGGTGAATCGATTCACCACTGCTGGTTTTTAAACCAGAATGTTGTTTTTCGTTCAGTAGCACGAGCAGTTTTCTAGGGTTTTGTGCAGCCGCTCTTGAGTGTCCTTTGTGAGGTTTTAGGGGCTGGGAAACACATTCAAACACCTGGGGATCTTAGGGAATCATAGAGGGAGGATTGAAGGCTTTCTCTATTGTTGTTCTTGAGAGTTTATCATAGAGGGAAAGAGATAGGGATTGTAAGAACTCTTGGGCTTGTTCATCTTGAACATTTGGAAGGGGTTCAAAGCAATTGTATTCTCTTGTAAAGACTCTTTGATAGTGAAACGGAGGGCTGCTCTCTCCCGCAGACGTAGGTCATCTTTTTTGGGCCGAACTGCGTAATCAAATTGCGGTGTTTTCTTCTCTACCCTCTACTCCTTTGTTTGTTAGTTCATTGCACCTTGTTGATTGGTTGGTTGCTGTTTATTTTAGTTATTGGTTGTCGTTGAACTTTGTTCCATTATTTTCTTGTTAGAATCTCAATACTAATTTATTTTTTTTGGCCTTGAAGGATGTCATCATCTAGTGATAGTGTTTGTAGCCTTGAAGAAGAAGAAGAAGAAGAAGAAGAAGAAGAAGAAGAAGAAGAAGAAGAAGAAACCTCCGTTGATTGCTTCTCCTGGTTCAAGGAGAGGTTTTGGAGGCGACACAACACAGAGAATTTGGAATCAATAACTAATAGTAACAGTGGTTTCACTGCAATTCTTCCTGGTGATATTCTTGAAATGTGTCTGGTTGATCTTCCACTCGCAAGTCTGGCGAATGCTCGGCTTGTGTGCAAGAAATGGAATTCCTTGACTAGCACTCCTAGATTCCTTCAAATGAGAAGGGAGGGTGGATATCAAAATCCATGGTTGTTTGTCTTTGGTGCTGTCAGAGATTCCTTTCACTTTGGTGAGAATGAGATACATGCACTGGATTTGTCTCAGAATAAATGGCATAGGATCGATACCAAATTTCTAAAAGGATGGTCCGAATACTCTGTTGCGAGCATAAGACACACAAAGAGGTGATGTTTTTTAGTCCTATGAGAAAATCCTGGCGTAAAATGCCATCTATGAAATATGCCAGATCACTTCCTTTATTATGAGTTTGTGAGGATCATCCTCCTCATCATGATCATCAAAAGCATTCCAATGATAGCGAGGCTAATTCATGTTTTCCTAGTAGAAACTCCAAGATCGATATTCAAAGATTTTTGTTGATTGCTATAGGAGGAATTGGACTGCACTCTGGAGAAATATATGATTCTTTATCAAATAAGTGGACTGAAATCCAGAGATTGCCTTTAGATTTTGGGATTGCTTGTTGTGGAGTTGTTTGTGTCAGGATGTTTTATGTTTGCTCTTGGACTGAAAAGCTTGCAGCATATGACCTAGAACGAGGTTTCTAGATTGCAATTCAAACATCATATCAAAATCCTAGAACGAGGTTTCAAGATGCCTAACACACATATCCAAGTATATTTTTCCTACAAACTCTTTAATTGGAATAGTGAAAGATTCCCCCTTCTCTGGATTTTCAGAAGCTTCAAAACTTGAATTATTTTATGGTTTCATCGGGTTTCCTTCCCGTTTCTCTTGAAATATGTGGTAATGATGGTCCTTTGTTCGCAAGAGTAACTTTTCTCAAGTATAAAATCATGGTAAGTGGAAAAGAATCCACATGCTTGTATAATTCAGGAAAAAAGTGAAAATGGAAAAGAATTATTGGTATAACTTTGTTACATGAGATAACATTTCAGAATAAAAAATAAAATATGGATCAAATTAAAATTAAAATAAATATAAGTGACCAAAAACATAATTTAACTTAAATTTTAATATTCCATATAGTTTTAAAGGATCTCATCTCTCTCTCTCTCTCTCTATATATATATATATATATATATATTAAAAATAACAAATTTAATATTTTTATTTATTTCAAAATATTAAATTTTTTAAAAAAGTAGAATAATATTTTTTAAACTTATTCTCAATTTTTAAATATTTATTATTAAAATTAATGGTTATATATATATATATATTGTTTTGGCTTTAAAATATGTATTATTTAATTAACAATATAAACATGAGTTATTAACATAAGATGAGGCTAGACGTTCTCATATACATAGAAGTGTACATTATTTATGTACATGTTTGTTTAACTTGGCCCATTCAGCCCTGTCCGGTAAATTTACAAACAAGTTGGGTTATTTCTCATAAAAGTAGTTTGGACGAGGTTGTTTGTGCTGCAAAAGTTTTCCCTTTTCACCAATCTTGAGAACTAAATTTCCAAGGTTTTTTCAAATATATCATCATTGGTGAACGACTTTTGACTTGTTTATAGTGTCTCCATATAATATGATAGATAGAGAGACAAATATATAATAGACTAATTCTAAGTTCCTTAAGTCAGATAGACATTATATAAGTTATCAAATGATGGAATCATTAAAAATATACTTCTTAAGTATATGGATGAGTCTTGAATAAGACAATCCATAAGTTCCTTGGATGACGTGTCATGTCTGCTGCATCTACCAGTCACAGGTGAATTCGTCTTATGTGCTTCTATCTTCAAATACATAGTGTGCGAGTATCTGGTTGATTTCTTTAGCATGACACAATCAAGGGCACTTATTGAGTGCAACCACACCAGTGGGGCGCACGTGTGGTTCAACTGATTGTGGGAAGTCTACTAAAGGGAGTTAGCCGAGGCGAAGGACCATTGGGACTATGAAGCAAGAGCATTTCTCTTGCATCTGGTAGGTACCACCATTTTTGTTGAAAAGAATATGACGTGTTTCGATGTCGTGTTCTTGGACCTATTATGTGACCTCTCGACATGCGGTAGGTATGCATGGGGAGCAACTGCCATTGCATACCTATACGAGCACCATGGTGATGCCAGGTTGCATCAGGCAAAATATATGGGGGGATACATGACCCTTTTATATGTACCTTTAGATTATATTTTATAATTTTTGAGTCATTATTACATATTAAGAAAAGCTAAGTGATTCATTAATTTTGTTAAGCCATGGATTTTCGAGCACTTTCCTAAGATTGGGAATAGGCACCTGTGAGATGCACTGAGGAGTCTTCTTGGGCCAGTCACTGGACACTAGCGACAAGTGCTTATGAGGTGTTTTTGTTTTAGTTTGTTCTTGATTGATTAACGATGGAGGATGATAGTTGGATGTCGTATGCAGATCATCTAGAGCATCATCCTTTTTAGCATATCTCTTTTATTCTGGATGGATCAGTTGCCGACCATTGATGCATGCACACTTACCAGAGAGGATGTTGTGCTAGTACAAGCATAATCGTGGTATTCCTCGGTCTCCTCGCAAGGTTATAAGAGTTGTTACATCTCCTACAGAGATGGACAATAGATGGTTGCATTTCGTAGATCATCTGGTCGATGACACCAACAGAGAACACTACTAGAAATTAGCTATTTAGCGACCGATTTAGAGACCGAAAAAAATTGGTCGCAATAGCGACCGATTTAGAGACCGAATTCTTCGAGTTATTGATAAAAAATGTTTGGTCGCCAAATCGGTCGCAAATAATAAATTAGCGACCGATTTAGAGACCGATAATTAGCAACCGAAATATCGGTCTCTAAATCGGATTTTTATTCGCATTAAAAAATTTTAAAATTATTTTTTATCTTTAGCGACCGATTTAGAGACCGATAATTAGCGACCGAAATATCGGTCTTTAAATCAGATTTTTATTCGCATTAAAAAATTTAAAAATTATTTTTTATCTTTAGCGACCAATAATTAGCGACCGAAATATCGGTCTCTAAATCGGATTTTTATTTGCATTGCAAAAATTTAAAAATTATTTTTTAGCTTTAGCGACCGATTTAGAGACCGATATTTAGCGATCGAAATATCGGTCGCTAAACTTAAGTTTTTTTTTTTTGGGTGCTGAAGCTTAAGGATAAAAAAAAAGAGAGGGGAAGTTAAGTGGGCTGAAGCCCAAAGGATAAAAAAAAGGGAAAGGGGAGGCGTAAAAAAAAACAAAGTGGGCTGAAGCCCTAGTCAAAGCAAAATAAAAAAGAAAAAAAAGTAAAATAAAATAAAAGGGGAAGGGGTATTAAGTCACGAGTTTCATTCAGAAACCCTAAATTGAGGTGCTGCAATTAGCAGCCACAACTTTGGCTTAGAAAGAAAAAAAAGAAGTGAGATAGGGGGGACGGTCGCGGCAAGGGGAAGAGGTAGAGGGAGAAGGTGGTCGGCGCGTGCCATCCTTGGCCGCACGCGGCCATGAGCATGACGGAGGGGAGAGAGGAAGGCGTGTACCGCGTGGGGTCTTCGTAGTGGGTTTTGCGATGGAGTGGACTGGAAAGGGGACGGCGTTGATGGTGGTGGTGCGCGACGGTGCTGGTGCCGTATGGTGCAGATCAGACAAGTGTGGCGGGAAGTTCCGGTGAGGCGGTGGGCGACGTGGCTTGCGGCGGTGCACGCTGATCGTGGGGAAGAGTCGCACGACCACTGGCGGCGAAGGGGCCGTCTGGCGCCAATCTGACGACGGGTTCCCCTCTTCTCTGGTTCTTTTACTCCTTCCTCCTTTCGATTTTTATGTCTCCTAATCTTGCTACTGCTGTTGTTACTTCTTTACTTTTGCTACTGGTTTGGGTTACTGTTTTAGGTTGATGAGAATGAGCATATGGCTATGTTGTGGTGGTGGATTGCTATGGGGATTATGTTAAGAAGGGTGACTTGAGGTTGCTGTTAGTTATGTGTGGAACTGATAAAAAAAATGAAGGACTTGGGAGTGGAGAGTGGTCATGGAGGAGGATGGTCGAGACCCCCCTCCCTCTCTTTTTAACTGCTCTGCTTCTTTTTTTTCTCTAACCGTGAACTCTCCCTTTTTTTGTGTTTGAATTAAGTGAATTAGGACCCGATGTGTAGTCTCTAATTCTTTGTTTTGGTGATGAAAATTCTCCAGAAATTCCTCCCAAAATCTATATCCTTCTCTGTTTTTTTGCATTGATATTTATAGAGCTAATGAGCCCTAATAAGACAATACTGGTTTGTTGGTTGCAGGGTTGTGGGAGGGCTGAAGGATGCAGGGGGTGCAGAGTAGTGCCTGCAAAGTTGCTTGGTTGGAGCAAGAATGGAAAAAAGCAAAGGAACAGGAAGAAATCATATTGGACTCATTCTCAAAAATGGCTCTGCCTCTGTTGGTTTTGTTGCTTCTGCCTCTGTTGGTTTTGTTGGTTTCCATGCGCAGGCTCTGCCTTGTTTTGTTTTTTCTTTCTTTTTTTTGTTATTTATTGAATTTGTAAATGGGCTGTGTTTGGACTGTTTGTATTTTTCTATAATGGACATGGTTATCATTTTTTGGACTTATGCTTGTGGTTGTAATTTATAACAAAAAAGGCCAGCCATTGCACCTCTTTTTTTATTGCAATTGGGCTGAAATTAGCCCAAAGGATTAACAAAAATAAACCTGAAATGTGTTGTTAAGAATAAGGTAAAAACAAAAATAAAATATAAATTATAGGAGGTAGGTGGACAAAATTAGGGTATAACACTAGGGTTTGGCCTTTAATAAAATTTATTTGATTATAAAAAAGGTGATAAAGTTTAAGGAATCTGATAAAATGTGTTGAAAAATAGATTTTTGAAAGTTTAATTTTTTTTAAACTAAACATAAATTAGCGACCGATTTAGCGACCGATTATAGAGACCGATTTAGCGACTGATTTTAGGGACCGATTTAGAGACCGGTTTATAAAAATATAAAATCAAATTAGTCAAATTCGGTCTCTAAATCGGTCTCTAAAATCGGTCGCTAAATCGGTCTCTAAAATCGGTCGCTAAATCAGTCTCTAAAATCGGTCTCTAAATCGGTCACTATATATTCAGTCACTAAATCGGTCTCTAAAATTAGCGACCAGTGTTTTAGCTACTGATTTTTGTTGGTCTCTAAATCGGTCGCTAATTCGATTAGCGACCGATTTTAGAGGTTTAGCGACCGAAAAATCGGTCACTAAAAACTGATTTTTTTGTAGTGGAACCACGTGTGATGCCTCAGGACAGTACACTGATGGATACCTTCACTAGCTCCAGAGGATTTCATATATGTACCTTACACCACTTGCTAAGGGAGAGCCTCCTAGGGTGGGCGTCAAAAAGATTGTTGGGATGCCGAAGTCTGGTTCTAGTGGTGTTCATGCTTTTGTGGTAAGTAAATATTAATTCATATGATGTTACATGTTATCCATCTATTCATTATGTTGTGTTATTTTATATGTTATGTTGTTACTTGTAGGCGCAGTTCCAAAGGATTTATGAGATTCTCGAGGGCATGCTTGACAAAAGGGAGGTAGAGGAAGGGTTGAGGCTTGTGAACGTGTTCATGAAGCATTGAGCGTTTCGCATAGAAGCTGGGTTTGGGAACACATATCACAGGAGGAAGATGGCTTGATCTGCTACCTGATGAGTCTTTTGTATTTTGTGTTGACTTTTGTGTTTTATTTATTGTACTTTATGAACACTAATATTATGTAATGAATCTTTTTTTAATGTAACTATTTTAGCATAGTTCTTTTAACACTTCAATCGTGTGGGAGAAAAGAAAATAAAAAAAAATGACTTTCAAAACTTATTTTTTGAAAGACCAAATACATTTTAGAAATTTGATTCCAAAATGCATAATTATGTGCTTAGAAAATTAAGTTCCAAAAGGTTTTTTTTTGTAAGGAGTTTCGAAAGGTTAAACATAGTCAAATGACTTCTAAAAATTAATTTTTGGAACACTTAATTTTGTATTCCAAAATCAAATTTCTATAACATATTTTTTCTCCTAAAAATTAAGTTCCTGAAATCATTTTAAAATGCAAAAAGAAAAAAAAATTCTTTCTGAAATAAGTTTACGGAAAAGAAGTATTTTAAGAAAAAATATAAAAAAAACACATAGGAGGGCGTATAAGAAAAAAAAGGATGCAAAAAGCAACCCACTATGAAACTAGAAAGCCCAACGTTTCTCCATGGCAACCCAACAAGACCAGTAACAAAGAACTATGCTTCCTATCCTAATCAGTAATCACGAAGATGCAGAGAGTGATAGGCAATAGACACGGAACATGGTGTTTAGAGTGAGAGGTCAAGAGCTGCTTCTTCCATTTCCCGTTCCAGTCACTCCTCTTTCCTCCGTCAGCTGTTACTCAAACCCTAACTTCCATTCCAACTCACACTTCTCTTCCATGCGCTCTACATTCACACTCTTGCGCAATCTCACGCTCTCCCCTCTCCACCCACACCGCACCCTCCCTCCACCGCTCCTCAGACGCCCTCGTCAATTCCCGCGCCTCTACGTCGGCGCGGAGCAGCCGGTTCTCCAAGAGGAGCTGTCGGAAAACGAGGCTTTCCGTTTCGACAAGTATTCCGCGGCGGCGGCGGAGGCGGATGAGAAGCGGCTGCCGCGTCCGGAGGTGGAGGTGAAGGAGTTGAGCGAGGTGCCGGAGCTGTGGCGGAGGTCGAGGGTGGCGTGGCTGTGCAAGGAGCTGCCGGCGCACAAGGCGGGGACTCTGGTTAGGATTCTGAATGCGCAGAAGAAGTGGATGAGGCAGGAAGACGCCACCTATGTCGTCATGCATTGCTTGCGGATTCGCGAGAACGAGACTGCTTTTAGGGTTAGTCTTCCCCCTTTCAGTTTCATTTAGGCACATTTTGGTAACTGTTTTACGGGGATTTTGATGAGAACCATACACTTCAATTCAGTTTGTGGGAGGGAGAGTTTTAATGTGAATGAAAGACGGTTTTGTTTTACATGCTCATGAAATTGGCTTTAGCAAGGTTCCCGCCTGTGAAACAGATATTTTTGGTACAAAGCTTAGGGATTATAGCTTCAGGGAAAGGTTTTAGTTACTAATATTGGTTAATTATTACTAGATGGTGTGCCTGGATTTCTGAAGAATTATTAGTGAAGGTGCAATAGCATGGTTGATATAAATTAGAGCGTGGGATATTGAATGGTATAAAGCTTCCCTGGTTCTGGCCTAACTTCGATATTTATCATGTTTTTTCCCCCTTAAAGAAACCTCAAACCTTGAATTGTTTTTTTTAAATCAAACCTGTCTTTCCTCCTTCCTGGGTATTAGTTGTTTACTCTGTCACTCCTTCTACTGCTTGAAATTGGTATTTGGCTGTAATTATTTATTTGCTTGATTACTTAAGCTGAACATTTTAGAAAATACCACCACAAGCTGGAATTTGTTCTCAAATTTGATTATTTTTGTCCTCCCTAAAGGTATACAAGTGGATGATGCAACGGAGTTGGTATCGATTTGATTTTGCACTTGCTACCCGACTAGCAGATTACATGGGTAAAGAGCGAAAGTTTTCAAAGTGCCGTGAGGTATTTGATGATATTATCAATCAAGGCCGTGTTCCCAGCGAGTCAACATTCCATATATTGATTGTGGCTTACCTCAGTTCTCCTGTTCAAGGTTGTTTGGATGAAGCATGCAGCATTTTCAACCGAATGATTCAGTTGGGTGGATACCAGCCCCGTCTTAGCTTGCATAATTCCCTCTTCAAAGCTCTTGTAAGCAAACCAGGGATCTTTTCAAAGCAATACCTTAAGCAAGCTGAGTTTATATATCATTGTTTGGTTACAACTGGACTTGATGTACATAAAGATATTTATGGGGGCCTAATTTGGCTGCATAGCTATCAGGATTCCATAGACATAGAAAGAATGGCAGCATTGAGGGAAGAGATGCTACGAGCTGGAATTGATGAGAGTGATGAGGTCCTAGTGTCGATTTTGAGGGCTTGCGCGAGGGAGGGGGAGGTGGAGGAAGCAGAAAAAACTTGGTCCAAACTTCTGCAGTTTGAAAGCAACCCTCCATCACAGGCTTTTGTGTATAAAATGGAAGTCTACTCAAAGGTTGGCATGCCTATGAAGTCCTTGGAGATATTTAGGGAATTGCTGTTGAAACTAGGTAAAACAAGTGTTGCTGCATACAATAAAATAATAGAGATACTATGCAAAGCACAAGAATCAGAATTTGCAGAGTCAATCATGACAGATTTTGTCAAGAGTGGTCTAAAGCCCCTTACACCATCATATGTTTATTTGCTAAACATGTACTTCAGTTTGGAATTACATGATAAATTGGAAAAGGCATTCTCTGAATGCCTGGAGAAATGTCGTCCTAATAGTACTATATACAGCATATATTTGGATTCTTTGGTGAAAGTTGGTAATATTGACAAGGCTGAGGATATCTTTAGCCAAATGTATCGTGATGCGACTATTGGTGTCAATGCTCGATCATGTAACATCATCTTAAGTGGATACCTATATTCGGGAAATCACTTAAAGGCAGAGAAGATCTATGACTTAATGTGCCAAAAAGGGTATGAAATTGAAGCCCCATTAATGGAAAAGCTTGATTATATCCTGAGTTTGAGAAGGAAAATTATCAAAAAGCCAATGAGCCTGAAGCTAAGCAAAGAGCAGAGAGAAATACTGATTGGGCTGCTTTTAGGTGGTTTGCAGATTGATTCTGATGACCAAAGGAAGAACCACATTATCCGTTTTAATTTTGATGGCAATTCTGTCAGCCATTACGTCTTGAAGAGTCATATACATCACCAGTTTTATGAGTGGCTGCATCCCACTTTCAAGCCAAGTGATGACAATGAGAACATACCAGATAAGTTTTGCACCATTGCAAGCTCTCATTTTGGTTTTTACGCCGATCAGTTTTGGTCAAAAGGTCAACCTACAATTCCAAAACTAGTCCACAGGTGGCTGTCACCGTGTGCTCTAGCATACTGGTACATGTATGGGGGCCATCGAAATTCATCAGGGGATGTTTTGCTGAAGATTAAGGGAAGTCGTGAGGGTGTTGAGAACATTGTCAAAAAGTTTAAAGCCATGTCCATGGATTGTAAAGTCAAGAGCAAGGGAAAGGTATTTTGGATTGGTATTCTGGGAAGCAATTCGACTTGGTTCTGGAAATTGGTTGAGCCATATATTTTAGAAGATGTAAGAGATTTCACTAAGGCAGGTGAGAAGACGATGGAACATGATTTAATGGAAACTCAAGACATTAACTTCAATAGTGACTCAGACGAATGAAAAAGATGATACTACATTGATGATCATGGTTGGACTGGGGAGAAGTTTTTCTTAGTAGTTTGCCTGACTAGGTTATGCTTTTACACCTGTGGGTAGAAACTGAGAACATGTTTAATTTCTGTGCAAAGATGAAGGCTTTCTTGAATATTTTGATAGCCATCCTTTGAAATATGCCACTTGTATATTCCTGATTTCCAATTCAAATGAGAATTAAAGAGTAAATATTCTACTGCATTGACGAGTTAGTGCATGACTGCATGTGAAAAGTCTGGTTTGGGAGTTCCAAATGGCAAACCAACCATACTCTTATCTTTGAAAAGAATTGAAAACACTGTTATTCTACATAATAATTAGCTTATGTTTTCTTTCAACTTGGTTGTACTTCGTAGTATTGCTTGCAATGTCCATAGGGAAATGCTAGCAAGATATAACACATTCTTTTCAACGTTTTCTTTATTATTAGGTAAAATTCATGTCAGTCCCATAAAATCATGTTAATAATAAGAAATATATTGACATGAATTTCACTATTTGGTGAGATTAACATGAATTTCACTTAATAATAAGAAGTATTTTGAAAAATGAGTGTTAAAGAGTGTTTTGCTAACATTTCTCATGTACATGATTCTTCCTTTGAACCATTTGATTATGTGAATTGGTACTGCGAATTATACTCTGCTACAAGTAATGATAGTTCCCAATCTAAAATAAAGAGCCTGTTTGGGTACACCCAGGAACTTGTCAAAACGTTTTTACTAGATTGAGGTCTTTTTTGACAGTGGTGTTTGGATATCAACTTTTGACTTTTAAAGAAGCTGTTAAAGAGCTTATTTGCAAGTTAATCTCAGCAACTTGTTCAATTATGGCTTTTCCGGAAGAAATTTGAATTTACTTGGCCAAAGATATGCTTATCCAAATTTGGAAATTCCACTGTTATCCATTGATTCAAAATCAGCATCAAGCACAGAGAAACCTGAGGAGCTCTAACAGGGAGAACCGGAGAAATGGCTCTGGCCTCTGTGTGAAGGTTGAAGATTGCATTGCTGCCGCTCTGTCAACCACTGTCTCTGTCAGGTATTTTCCTTGAATCATGGATTAGCTTTGTATTTGTTAGGTATATTGGGATTTAGTTATATTAGGGTTGCAAGTTTGATTGATTCATATTTATCTTGTTGCTGCTATTTTTCTCAAAGGCTGTTGTTCTCCACACCCTACAAACATCTCACTGCACCCATCATTTTTTGTAAATACCCAAAATACCGATTGTAAATAATTAGAGTAAATAGTAAATATTTACCTTTTGTACTGTAACCTAGTTTAGTTATTCTGCCCATTGCTCAGGCCCATTAGGTTAAGTCTAGCGTAGTCTATATAATAACATTAGTGTGTGTATTCAAAGTTAAGTCAATAATATATTATTCAGATATATTTTCTACATGGTATCACGAGCTCTCGTTCTTGAGGGCCTTGCTTCCGCATAAACCCTAGCCGCCACCTTCGTCGTGGTTTTTTTTTTTTTTTTTCCTTGCTGCCTTCATTGCAGCCAAACACACCACCACCACTGCCCCGTTATTGTTTACCAAATGCATCACCACCACTGCCTGTTACAGTTTGCATCCAAACACCATCATTTACTGCCGATCTGGTCTCACCACCCACACCATCAGCCTCGCATTGGAATTCCAAGCCAGGCCCCACAAACCGCGCTGCCGTCCGACCGCCCACGCGCCGCCACACGCTGCCCTCCAGGCCACCGTTCGACGCCGTTTTTCAACAGTAACTTCCCCGACACCTCCTCTTTCCGTTTTGGGGGTCCACTCTCCGATCCGAGAACTTTCATTTTTCGTGGGTTATTTGACGTTCATTCGTTCGTTGCCCTGTTTTACTACGACTGATCTGTTGTTATGGAAGGGGACGGAACTGTTCAGAATCCTCCACCGCCTCCTCCTCCTCCTCCTCCTCTTGTGGACTCGTCAAATTTGATGAATTCTAATGCCCTGCCAACGCTGCATCCCAGTTATCGCCTCAATGGGAAGAACTACTTCAATTGGGCCCAATTTATGCGCACGAATCTGAAGGGTCGTGGCAAATTGAATCATATTGAATGGACTCCTCTTCCTGCCACTGATCCTGGATTCCCTACTTGGGACAATGAAGACACTCTCATTATGTCGTGGATGTGGAACAGTATGATTCCAGAGATCAGCGGGAATTATATGTTTCTTGCTACTGCCAGGGAGATTTGGGATAGCCTCAGCAAGACTTACTCCAAGAAGAAGGATCTCTCTGCCCGCTTTGATTTGAAGAGGAGGATCTTCAATACTAAACAGGGAAATATGTCTGTCTCTGATTACTTTGCCATTATGAAAGGGTTCTGGATTGAGTTGGATCAATATCAGACTCTCAAGATGGAGACTCCCAATGACACGCTTGCTTTGAATACTTGCATTGAAACTGATCGGATTTTTGAGTTCTTGGCTGGGTTGAACAGTGAGTATGACCTGCTCGACTCTGATTTTGGGCAAGGACAGCCTTCCTTCTCTTGATGAAGTGTTCTATATTGTGCGGGGTGAAGAGAGTCGTCGAAGTGTCATGCTAGGTCCCAAACCTTTTGAAGGATCTGCATTAGTTGCCAGCAAGACAGGCAAACAAGGATCATCCAAGCCTGGGAGGGAGGACCGCTACTGTGAACACTGTAAGAAGCCAGGACACACAAAGGACATATGTTTTAGACTTCATGGGAAAGACAATGTCCTTAATCGTATTGGAGGTCTCAAAGGTACTCAAGCACATGTGGTAGCATCTACTCCCACAATTGCTCCTCTATCCGGTCCAACTGCGCCTCCCCCCTTGGGCGCTGAAGACTTGGACCGCTTGCAGAGCCTCCTCGACTCCTTGCGTAAGCCTTCTAGTTCTAGTTCCCTGACAATGACTGGTAAGGTTCTATGTTCTCGATCGTTTACTGCCTCTGGTACTATTCCTAAGGATGCATGGATTCTAGACTCTGGTGCTACTGACCATATGACCTTTAACTCTAAACTGTTTTCCACTTATAGCCCTCATTCAAGCATTCCCTATATTACCATTGCAGATGGTTCTCACACTGTTGTAGGTTTTGGAGATATTAATCTCCACACCCCTTTCTATTTGAGAAGTGTGCTTTATGCTCCTAGACTCTCAAATAACTTAATTTCTATTCGCAAACTTACTCAGGATCCGAATCAGACATGTAACTTTTTCTCCTACTCATTGTCTTTTGAGGATCTTACCACGGGAGGACGATTGGAGTTGCTAAGGAACAGGGAGGGTTATATTTTCTATCTCACAAGAGAATGGTCGAAGGTGTCGTCTTCCTCCGCCCGATCTCATCATACTTCCTCTAAAGTTTGGCTTCAAAGATAAGCGTCTAGGACATTCTCCATTTTCCTTACTTAAAACTATGTTTCCACTTTGTTTTTACAAGAGTCTGCTGAGTCTTTTAAGTGTGATGTTTGTCAATTTTCCAAACACAAACGTGTCTTTTTCCTTCTAGTTATAATAGAAGTGTTGAACCTTTTGATCTTATTCATTCGATGTTTGGGGCACCTCGCTTCTAATATTTCGGTCTTGCGATGGTTTGTTACTTTTATTGATGATTGTACTCGCGTTAGTTGGCTATTCTTAATGAAAGATAAATCTGAAGTATCTCAGTTGTTCATTCAATTTTATCATATGATAAAAACTCAATTTGACAAATGCATTAAAAGACTACGGTCGGATAATGGTCGAGAATATGTCAACCAATCTCTTTCTTCATTTATTAGTCAAACTGGTATTCTTCATGAATTAACGTGTGTTGATACTCCACAACAAAATGGAGTTGCAGAAAGAAAAAACCGTCACTTACTTGAGGTTGCTCGTGCCCTTCTCTTCCAAACATCAGTTCCAAACTCGTATTGGGGAGAAGCAGTTTTGACTGCTGCTTATCTCATCAATCGGATTCCATCCCGTGTTCTAAATAATTTCAGTCCTGTTCAGTCTATGTTATCTTTTTACCCGTCTGCTCCTATCATGCAGAGTCTAGAGTCTCGAATATTCGGCTGTGTTGCATTTGTTCATATCCACAAGCAGCATCGCAATAAGTTGGATTATCGGGCTGTTCGATGCATCTTCTTGGGCTATGCCCGTAAAAAACGGGGATACAAGTGTTACCATCCTTCCAGTCGTAAACACTTTGTCTCTATGGATGTCACTTTCCATGAACATGTCCCGTTCTTCACTCGTCCTCAGCTTCAGGGGGAGAATAATAGTGATTTGGAATCTGATTCCGAGTTTCTTCTCTTTGGTCCTTGGCACCCTGAGTCACCATCTTTGTCAGTTGATCCTCCCGAGTCTCCTGTTGTTTCTGAGTCTCCTATCCCTGAGTCTCCTGTTCTTTGCTCCTGAGTTACTACCTCCCGAGTCTCCAGCTTGTTTCGAGTCACCCGTTATTGTTTCTCCTTTACCTTCTATTTTGCAGAAACAAAGACCTTCAAAGACCAGTAAAGACAAAGGCTAGTGAGCCAACTTTGACATATCAGAGGAGAGGAAAACCCGACCTGGTCCAGAAACAACCCCAACCGTCTAAGCCGGAGGTAAGTACTGAAAGTAACCCTTTTGCTTCTGATTCTTCTATTCCCGATACACTTGATATTGATTCAGTTGACCTACCTATTGCCTTGAGAAAAGGGAAAAGGTCTTGTGCCAAATACCCTATTTCTCAATTTGTTTCATCTAACCATGTTTCCCAAAAGATAAGGCTTTTATGACTAGCTGACTCTGTAAGAATCCTCAGATCATAAGGAGGCATTTAAAGATGAAAATTGGATCAAAGCCATGAATGAGGAAATGAAAGCTCTTGAAAAGAATAGAACTTGGGAGATAGTTGAAAAGCCAAGAGGCAAGAAGCCAGTTGGTTGCAGGTGGATTTATACTGTCAAGTACAAATAAGATGGCACTCTTGATCGATATAATGCCAGATTAATAGCAAAGGGGTACACCCAGACTTATGACATTGATTATGAGGAGACATTTGCACCGGTAGCAAAGATGAACACTGTCCGTATCTTACTCTCTCTTGATGCTCATTCTGGGTGAGAACTTAATCAGTTTGATGTTAAAAATGCATTCTGAAATTTAGAGGAGGAAGTGTATATGGACATCCCACCGGGATTTGATCCAACCCTTGGGATAAATAAGGTGTGTAGATTGAAAAAGGCCTTGTATGGGCTAAAACAGTCTCCCCGGGCATGGTTTGGAAGATTTACAAAGGCTATGTTGGGTCTTGGTTACAAACAGAGTCAAGGAGATCATACCCTCTTCTTCAAACATTCACAGGGAGGAAAACTAACAGTACTTCTTGTTTATGTTGATGATATTATTGTTACAGGGAATGACTTGGTTGAGAGACAACTCCTCAAGAAGAAATTATCTGCAGAGTTCAAGATGAAAGATCTGGGAACTCTTAAGTATTTCCTTGGGATTGAGGTAGCTTACTCAAAACAAGGAATTTTTATCTCTCAGAGAAAATATGTTCTTGACCTTCTGCAGGAAACTGGCAAGCTTGGGTGTAAACCTGCAGGTGTTCCCATAGAGCAAAATCATAAAATGAGCACTGAAGAGGAGAGTGCTAGAGTTGACAAGTCTCGGTATCAGAGATTAGTGGGAAGCTAATTTACTTGGCACACACTAGACCTGATTTAGCTTATGCAGTAAGCGTAGTCAGTCAGTTTATGCATGATCCGAGGATGAGGCACTTGCAGGCAGTAGAGCGGATTTTGCAATACCTTAAAGCGACTCCAGGAAGAGGTCTCTTGTTCAAAAGAGGCTAAGGCGGCGTTGAAGCCTATGATGCAGATTATGCAGCTCGATGAGTGATAGAAGGTCCATTTCTGGCTACTGCACATTCTTTTGTGGTAATCTTGTTACATGGAGGAGCAAAAAACAAAATGTAGTGGCCAGATCAAGTGCTGAGGCAGAATTCAGAGCAATGGCTCATGGAATTTGTGAGCTATTGTAGATGAAGATTATACTTGATGATTTGAAGGTGAATTATGAAGGCTCAATGAGGTTGTTTTGTGACAATAAATCAAAGAATCAAGATTGCTCATAATCTGCATACAACATGACAGGACCAAACACATTGAGATAGACAGACACTTTATAAAGGAGAAGCTAAATTGTGGACTGATAACAACGTCCTGCATTCCTACTGGACACCAACTGGCAGATGTGCTTACAAAAGGGCTATCTACAGAACGATTCCGTCAACTTACTTGAAAGCTAGGAATGATTGATATCCACTCACCAGCTTGAAGGGGAGTATTGTAAATAATTAGAGTAAATAGTAAATATTTACCTTTTGTACTGTAACCTAGTTTAGTTATTCGACCCATTGCTCAGACCCATTAGGTTAAGTCTAGCGTAGTCTATATAATAACATTAGTGTGTGTATTCAAAGTTAAGTCAATAATATATTATTCAGATATATTTTCTACAATACCCTTATCATATTTTATATTATCTTTTTTACTAAACCTTAAAAAAAAAAACTAAATCCTAAAAAAAATTATATATATATATATATGTTATGTTATAATATATAATATATAATATGTTTATATATATTTAGGTTGTATGAACTATAAATATATATTTACGGTTTATAAAACATATTTACGTGTAAAATTAGGTAAAAATTTAATTTTTCTGACAATACACGTGTGTGTGTGTGTGTGTATTGTGTAAAATTAGGTAAAAATTTAATTTTTCTGACAATACACGTGTGTGTGTGTGTATATATATATATACGAGTTAAAGTGTTTACCCGTAAATATATATTTACGGTGTATACATATTTATACACCGTAAACATATATATTTACGGTGTATACATAGATACGTAAATATTTATTTACGGTTCAAAATATATATATTTACGGTGAACATATTATCTATATTTAAGAGATAAGGTAAAATATGATAAAGGTATTTTGGGTATTTAAAAAAATAATGGGTGTAGTAAAAGGTTTGATGAGTGTGGGGAACAACAGTCTTTTTCAAATTATTTGTTGATGCACACCCAAGAGACCCAAGGCCCAAAATACTAAGGTTTATGTGAGAAGGGCCAAAAATAGAGTGGCATCTGATGACAGTTTCATGAGGTGCGATGCACCTGATCCTAATTAGGAGAGAGATAGAGAGTCTTAACTGGACAGGGGCAGTAGTGAGGGGAGAAGGTTGGGCTTGGGAGAGAATTGGGCACTCTCTAATATGCCCTGATGTTTCTTTTCTGTATTTCCTTATTCTCAGAGCCTAGTACTGGTATCATATTGTCTGGTTTTTCTAATTTCAAAACAGTAATTCAGTCTCTGTTATTTATTTGTTCAATTTCTGGTATCTATCATTTGTTATTCAGATTTTTGTGCTTCTCGAGTATTTTTATTTCATATAAGCTCATGTTTTTAAGGATGATTTGTTTGCATTTGGGAGTTTGTGGTGTAGATTAAGGATATTCATTTATATGATTACACGTTATTCATAGTCTATGTGGTACTTAGGTAGCACTATTGTGTTTGGTGCGTGTATATAATGCGGTAGGTGGCCTAGTGGATCACGGTGTGAGGGTTGTCCCCCACTTATAACCACTATTGAGGCCATATCAGTATCCAATGTGGGACTTTATAACACACCTCCCTCACGCTCAGGAATAGACATCTGGAGCGTGAAGTTTGCAGGGCTAGACATCTGCGGGTGGCCCAACTGATCTCGATAGACTCTAATATCATCTTAGGATTTTGGGTTTGAGCCTAACTCAACCCCAAAAGTTAGCTTATGGGGTGAGGGTTGTCCCCCACTTATAATCACTATTGAGGTCATATCACTATCCAATGTGAGAATCTAACAATTCATATATTAATATATATATTTGAGATTCATATACATTTGTGATTTGCACACTTATATTTTATTCCCATTTTTTTGTATAAATTCTGCAGAGAGCAGTCTGTATCCATAGACTGGGAAACGGAAACTTAAAACTTTCCTGCAAAACTCTATCCACAGGAAACATAAATTTATGAGACCTATTTAAATAAAATAAATTTCACCACAATATTAGTAAGTTCATGGTATCTACCAATTTTCTTTCAAAACATGTGTGCTGTTTCCAAAAACAAAATTATACAACAGTGTCCTTGACTCAAAAGTACACACACGTACATAACATGAAGCTAAAATTGTTGTCTTTAGAATTCCAAAACTTCTATTCTCATTACTTCATAAAATACTATTTTCATTAATCCCTTAAAAAAAAAATTATAATTGCTCACAGTATTTGGGTTATTTCAGTTTTATCGAGATTCACTTTTTCCAACGCTGAACCTAAATCAAACATGATTCTGAAAAATACTCCCTCCGTTTTTTATTATAAGTAAAAGTCAAAATATATTTTAACTTTTACTTATAATAAAAAACGGAGCGAGTCTTACAAGATGTAACCGAACTAATATTCAGAACCAGCCAGCTCGATTTATTTATTTTTCATAATAATCAGGCCATCAGGTTGATATGCAACTCTACTTTCCGCCTAAACTTTGGTTACTGTAGAAATTGTGAGACTAACGAATTCTCAATCCACTAAGATCACTCTTTTCAGGTCAACGCAGCTCAATCTTTTGACGCTTTCTCTCCTGTAGTTTCTAATTCCTATCCTAATTGATTATTGTTGGTCAAAGCACCCTAAACAGATTCTTCAACCTTATCTTAATCTTAATCTTAATCTTAATAACTATAAAGCGGATAATGTGTCCAGCTTAATCTCCCGCTCAAAAACATGGGATAAAACTGTCATTTACTTGGCCTATTAGCCTAATATTGTAGCCTACAACTATGTATCATAAACATCCTCATTCATTGGTCAATAAGAACGGCAGCCCCAAGCATGCATGCATGAGCTGTTAGATTTCGTGTGATACACTTCACGTGGGAAAGTATAATTATGCAGACCACATGCTCAAACTTTTAACATCTCCATATGAAATAAAAGAAGACTTCATAGTGACCCACCTAAGTAATAGGCTGCAATAGTTTCCATAAATCTTTTCCAAGTGTCATTAAAGCAAATGAGAAAACCTGCAAAATTGCATTCATTGGTCATGAGTTTCGGTTACTAATCCTGCAATCTTCTTTATACCTATTTAGTTGAGTTTGGCATAGTTGTTGGCTGCTTAGCATTTTCCTAAAATAGTTTGTATTCGTTTTTTATCTGGCTTGCTGCATTCAACTCTTAAATCTGAGTTCTCAAATAAACAAGGTATATGGAAATATATAGATCCTTAGTTTTGACATTTTCCTCAGGGTAGTTAGTATTGGTTTTTGATCTGCCTTGCTGCTTTCATCACTTGAATCTGAGTTCTCAGATACACCATGCTAAACTTCTTTCGATGGTGGATAATCCGAGCTATCTCATTTATGGTCGTCTATCAGCAGATTTGAATAATGCTTTTTGATGATACACTCGGTGGGTAGCTTGAGAACAAGTTTGATCTAAATGATGATGGGGATGAAAGGTAGCTTCAAACTTATTTTTTTTTTTTTTTTCCACTCATGGATTGTCCGTGTATTCCCCTCAAATTTTTTTCATTTTCTAATTTCTAATTTTCTGATGGCCTAATCTTTCTGTGATAGTGTTGGCGAGGATTATGTGCAGCTGCACGAAGTTGAAGATGAAGATGGTTTTTTCCTGACAAAGCCTGTACAATCCTTTGCTATTAAAGGTATGATCTCAAGTTCAAAATGAGATACAGATATAAATAGTTTTCCCCCATCTGCTTCATTGTGTCCAATTTTCTCTCCTATTTGTCTCCATTCTCGCATAGTAAGGAGCTAATGTCATAGTCTATTTTTTTATTCCGTGTAGTTTATTTCTAATGGTTGGTTTGATTTTCTAAATTTGTAGTTTATTTTATATAGTTGTTACTGCAAAATTTCTCCGTCCCTAAAGTAATGGTTTTTTGTAGTTTATTTCTAATTTTTACACCCCTACCAGGTTTGGATATCATTGATAGTTGCAGTGTACGAAGTTTCCAGCTGTGAGTATGAAATTTTCTTTTGCTTTGCTTTCAGAATCAGGTATTGGGTCTGTTGGAGCTGTACTCATTGCTTCTGTGTTCTGCTCTTACTGTGATTCACAGTTTGGAGGAGCTGCAAATATAGGAAGATTGGATAGGATCAAGAGGTGCTGAGGAGCTTTCCAAGATGATTAAAGTTAAGCGAACTATGTTGATAATTTTTTAACTCAAATGCCATCACATCTACCCCGCTTATGTATGCGGGAATAGAACTACGGAAGTTCATGTTTGTGAAGATTATTGAATTAATAAGTGGAAGTTCATGCTTAGCATATCTTGATCTCAGCAAACCTCAAATCTTTACGGCTTCTCTCCTACTCCTTTATATTAATATATAACCATTGTCTATGGATTTTAACATTTTAATGGGATTTGCTGTGCAAGACTGTTTGCAGGTGCACACACGGGATTGCATTGCCAATTCAGAATGTGTTCTTTAATTGGGAGATATTTCATCGTTACATAGCAACTGTGAAAATAGAACCTGACTTTCTTTGTGCCATACATACCATTTGTATATAATTTATATTTTGCTTAGTATTTAAATTGGTTAGTTCCTGTAATCATAATATATTTCTTTTATGCATATAGGCATTGGTGGAGGTATTACTAATTAATTGCTAAATCAATTTGTTGCTTCACTGGGTGTTGTGATAAAAGGTGAACCATTTTGGTCTGGAATTTAAGCAAGGAAAACATTTTAAATTGATGCAACCTCGATGACTGTTTTTGGGGGTGATCAAATATGGGGGCATGCCCATATGTTTGTTGGAGACCCGTACTTTGACAACGTTGTATCATTCTTCCTCTGTTTGCACGTGGGTAATGAGTATAGACCATTCGGATGAGATCATGGTGGCTATTGGATTGGGTGCATTTTGCATTTCCATGTTCTATGATTTTTTACTGTTTGGACGAACGAAACTTTTGAGCCATCAACTATATTATGTTATCATGTTATTCTAGGAGAAAAAACAACAGACACACCATAAACTCGATTGTGTGGTAGACTGTTTGCAGCTCCAATTTTTTAAATCCTAGAAATATACCTCAATTTTCTGCTTTGTACAAACATTAAAAAATTCCATTTGATACATATTTTCGAAGCATTAAGGAGCATATAAGAAGCACCTTGACAAACGAACGTTGTGATTATCTTTCATCAAGAATTTCAAAAAGGCCTTTATGTAGCAAATTGAGGCTTACCGTTGAACGGGGAATCTAAAGCAAAATAAGTGAGATGCAATATACGTGAGGGTGATGGCAACCCCAATAATTAAATTATGCATTGTTCTTTTTAAAAAAATACTTAATATATGTTTTTTCTTCTATATGTCACAAGTGGAAAAACTTTACATAAATAAATTAAAAAATTTAATTAAAAAATGTTATATGAATGGTAAATCTTTAATTAAAATGTGATTGTGAGGAAAAACAGCATATCTTAGGAGAGCGTATTGCAAACGTTAGTGTAACTAAACGGAGTTTTCTACTAAAAATAAGACTAGATAGACAAAGAATCTGATACATGAAGGCATCGTGACATTTGCTACCTTACATTATTGAATATATAGAACTATTATTATTATTACTGCAACATTATTTTTCTATTTTTTCTATTTACTATTGTAACTAATGAAAATATAATTTATTTTTATATTTGAGTCATGGATTTCAAATTTGATAGTTATATATTGTTTAAATATTTTAATAATGATGATTACCTATTTTAGACTCAGTGATTCAATTTGATATTAACAATACAATTATTTTATAAACTCTTATAAAGTAGTATAAGAGTACTGTATTTTATGTTATCGAAAAAAAGAGTAATGTATGTAACAATATATCTACATCAACAAAAATATTAAAAGTTTACATTTTTATGTTTTTTTACGTCCATTGTAACATAAAATATTACTCCCCAACACTTGCATGTATTCTGCTACAATATCCACTAATATTTTGATCTCTAATATAACAAACCCGTAAATTCGCACGGGTCAAAGTATTAGTTATCAATAAACCCACAGTTTTTGTGCTTGTACGCAGTATCATTAGCAACAATTGATGGATCAAAATGGCCCAATGGCAAGTGGGACTAGCTTTTGGCGGAAAGGAATCTTGCAGCATAGAAAGGTTACGGGAGAGACTTGATATCTTCCTGCAACAGTCAATAGCTGTGTACTTTATGCTAAATAAACTTCAGTCTTTTTGTGAATCTAGAAAAAGTAAGGGCCATTTCCAAATGACTGAATATTTTAAGATAATGGTTAATATGTTTGTATAATTTATTTTGAGATATAGAGCGCGTTTGTTGCGGAGTATTTTATGAAAAAAATCAATTTTAATGATTTTTTATCCGTTTGTTTTAACTTTTAAAAATATTCACAATTTGAAAAAAATTTAAACTCTGATTATAATGAAAAATATTTAAAGTACTTTTTAAGAAATAATTTGATTTTAACGAGAGTGAATATGAAACAGAAGATTAAAAAAGCGTTTTTTATTATTTGCAAAAAAAAAAAAGCTTATGCTTTACTTAAAAACTCTAAAAAGTAATTTCTTGATTCTTTTACAAAAAAATCATTTTTTTAATCTTAAATAAACTGACACAAAATCTTGAAATTTTGTTTATATCTGTCTCTCTATATCTTTATAATTTTACATAAAATTTCATTTATTTAAATTTATAAAGAAAAATGGACACAAAATTTTAATATAATGTGAAATTTCAATATAAAAGTATGGATATCTTATTCTGCAAGAGTTGAATCTGTCTGTCCACAGCGGGAAGAGTTTAAGCATCAATGTCTAACAAGCCATTGGAAGTTGATAGTCAAAAGTTGATGAAAGGAAATTTTGCGGCTGTAGAAGAATATGCCATATGCCATAAACATGTCGGAAAGATCATCAACTCAGTGTTTCAAAAATCACTGGGGAACATGAATAATTGCTTTTGCTTTTCCGTACCCACGGTATGCAATAAGTCGGCTCAGAGTTCAAACAAGGTCACTATTTAGGGTTTTTTCCAGCACCCTATTTTAACTTTCCAGACCAGAACGCTTCTCTTCCGGCAACTAGTTGTCAGAGAGTATTAAAATTAAGGGCTTTAGTAAATACGATCCCAATTTTAGTAGGGCCAATATTAAATGCATCTCTCCACTTGTTGTGCACACTCCCTCTTTTTTAAAAAACCCAAAATACCCCTACTTAAAATAAGAAAATTGGAATCAATTTTTGAAATTCTAATTTCCAGAATCCATACCGTAAATTTTCGCAATTTTATTACCGGAAATTCAATTTTCGGTATGAATATTTTTAAAAATTTTCATACCATAAATTATGAATTTTGGGTACACATATCTTTTATTTGTTACCGGAAATTTGATACACAGATTTTTTATTTGTTACCGAAAATTATGAAATTCCGGTATGGTATGTGTTTTTTTATTTATTTTTTAATAAATTTTAATATAATTTATTTAAATAAATAAATTTATTTATCTATGAATCGAAATTTATAAATTTATTTATCTTTAAAATTTGAAAATTACACGTTGGCATTGTTACTAATGTTATATCTATGATAATCAAATTAGAAGAAACATTAATTAGATATTTCTAGAAGAAATGGACGCTTATAGTTACAAAAAGAAAAAAGAAATGGACGCACATCATGATTATCAAACACGAGAGTCTAGGTAGACTCGTGGAACATAAGTAAACTTGACTCGTAAACTCGTACGAGTTTACCTATTGTTGAAAATAATATTATAAAAATCTATACACGACATATATACAAATTATGATCCAGCAAGACCCCAAAAAATTAATATTTCAACTCTATAATAAAGCAAAGCTACAAATTACCATAATAATGTGTCATCAAGCTAATTCAAACCACATAAATGGCCTCATGTGTAGCAATGGGCAATAGCCGCTAGTAATCTACTACTATAAGAACATAATAAAAAAGATGAAAAAGAAAAGAAAAGAGCAGTTGCAACATAATAAAAAAGATGGAAAAAAACAAAAAATGGTAAAATAGAATAAAGAAAAGAATGAAAGAATAAAACAAAACAAAAAAAATGCAAAAAGCAAAGTGATAAAGCAAAACTAACAAAAAGGTGGTCAAACTGAGAAAAAGGTTCACAAAGTGATAAAGTAGAACGTAATAAAATAAAATAAAAAACTGAAAATTCATAATTTCTTGTAATAAATCAAAAATTTGTGTATCGAAAATACATAATTTCCGGTAACAAATAAGAATCTACGTACCGGAAATTAATAATTTACGGCATGAAAATTTTTAAAAATATTCATACTAGAAATTCAATTTCTGGTAACAAAACTGCGTACCGGTAATTCATAATTTACGATATGAAATAAAAAATCTGCGTACCCAAAATTCATAATTTACGGTATGAAAATTTTTAAAAATATTCATACCGAAAATTCAATTTTCGGTAACAAAATTGCGGAAATTTACGGTATGGATTCTGGAATTAGAATTTCCGGTATGCAAAACACATACCGAAAATTAGAATTTCCGGAATTGATTCTAACTTTCTTATTTTAGGTAAGGGTATTTTGGGATTTTCGAAAAATGAGGGGGTGTACGCAACAGGTGGGGGGTGCATTTAATATTGGCCTTTTAGTAGTGTACACATTGTCCGGAAATATATTTCCAAAGGTATATCAGTCTGTCGTCTGGAAATATATTTCCGGACAGTGAGCGTAACACACATGTCAAATTATGTCGTCCGGGATTATATTTATGGATGGGGGTGTATGCTATTAATACTGTGGGTGTATTTACTAAAGCCCAAAATTAAACATTTTCTGGATCTAGATTCGGCCTAACTACAACATGATGGGCTGCGATCTAAGGCTTGGCCCAATTCACGTAGCTTTCATGACAAATTTCACCTTGCGGCTATATAAGCCTATTAGAACCATCACTCAAGGTATGTTTCATTCCAACCTCTCACATCCACCTCAATTAGATACTAAATTGAGCGTCAGAGTGTTTTGCAAGTGGCTACCACCGATATCGTCCACCGAAACACGGAGCGATTTACCACCATGGTTGCGATCTCTTCCATCCTTCCACCATCGTGAGTTATCATCTTTCTCTAACTTTTATGTTCATCTTGAACAAAATGCGTTCGTAAATTAGTTCTCAAAACACTAGTGTTCTTTTGCACAAAAAGTGGGTGCCGGAAGCAACACCCACTGTATATTAGTCGTCATTCCTTTGCAATCCAAAGTTAAAAGGCGATAAAACGGTACGAGGACGTTGGGAACTAGTTCAAAAAAATAGTGTTGTGAATTATACCATGTGAGATCGATCTGATATTCGTAATTTAAATCATTTAATCGTATTCCATGCAGTGGTGGACCTAAGACCCCCGAGTCAGTAGGTGTATAAAATTTTAAAATCACCAAAATATAATAAGAGTATCAGTACATATTTTTAGAGCAAATGTTTACTCTTCTTACAAAATAATAAGAGCATGATTTCTGATAATCAAAATATGTTTTCAGACTTAAAAAATAGAAATCTTTAAGAATTAAAAAAATTACAAGATAAAATAACAAAACAATATAGACCGAATTAACAAAATTCCAATGACAACATAAAAAGTTACGAGAGAAAATTAACAAATGGATTAAAAAGTTACGAGAGAAAATTAACAGATGGATCAGATTAGAGTTTTAGTCTAAATTGGAGGAAATCTGAACCTAGTAAAGGAGGGAAATAAAGACAAAAATGTCACTCACCAACAGGAGGGAGATGTGTAACAGCCCAGATTTTCATCCTCTTGAATTAGGAAATGTCATAGAGTATTAGTATATGTTTAGAGTTCCTTGCGATGAGTTCCATCTGTTTGGCCATCTCTCCATTCGATTGAGTATCTAGACATACCTCTATTTCTATGTTTAGTCATTTCAGTTACTGTATTCCTTATTTTTGAACTCTCTAATGACTTAATTGGGTTTAAGCCCCTTAAGAAAGTTGTATCCTTATCTCTTATCTTTCAATTGGCTTTAGTTTGACTCGATTTTGATACCCACAACTCTAGATATATTCTCTCGAGTCAACGCAGTGTAAGCATAGCACTTAGGAATATTGGGGTAAACTTCAACTGCATTTTTGACTATGTTAGAGCCCGATTTTGGTTATGCCTATTAGAGAGGAATTGTAGGAAATTCTCTTAGCTTTCTAACTCCACCAAGAACGCCTCAATCAGACACCTGAAACTCAATTTATGGCGAAAACAGCAGCACAAGGCGCCACCCAAACGCAGGGCGCCCAGGTTACACAGAGACGAGGCGCAGGGCGCCCAGTATTGAGGCGCCAGGTGCCTGTTGCTGATTTTCTATCATGCGTTTTTGCATTTTGGCTGCGTTTTGGGACCGGTTTTCTGACCTTAGTGGACCCGTTTTGACCCATTCCTGACCCATTTCGTGTAAGTTACATGTGAGGGTTAATAACCACCCACTAAACCTCGTTTTAAACCCTTAATCACGTCCATAAATCATCCCTCAAGTGCTCAACTCAGAAAACCGCTTTCCTTCTCTCTTTTCTCTACTTTTCTGTTCTTGAGAGCTCTTGCTTAGCACACCTCTTGGAATTCCGAAATTGAGGCCAACACCCTTGACATTCTTCCATTCTCATTGAAGTGATTAGGTTGTGGTAAGTCTTTCTCATCATGATTATGCCATTTGATCACTCTTAGTGTTTGAAATTCTAGTTTTCTCATTCCTATATCTTGTTCTTATGTTTTTGAAGAAGAAACCTACCAAAGGAGCACGAAATTGGGGGCTGGAACCACTGACCTTCCTTCTTATTCTTAGTGTGTTAATCATAAGATAAGTTCTATTGGTTAGGGTTTGATCTCTTTTTCATTCTTAGGGTTTCCAAACTCACAATTCCTTTGTTTTGTGCCATGATCTCACATTGTTGAAGGAGAACCATCATTTTTGTGAAGCAAAGAACCTTTCTTCTCCACCTTGGTGAGGGACCATGATGTACCTAATCCGCAAATGTACGGAGTTGTCATCAAGTAATAAAATATCGATCCCACAATGACTGCTTTTACGCTAATTAAATTAATTCAAGAAATAGAATTTGTTGTTATAACAGAAATAAAAGAAATTAAGAACAATGTAATTGATGATTTTAATAATATGGAAAAAATTATAGGATCCGGGGGTACCACAATGATGCTCTGAAATCATAATAGGCTACTCTCGTATTAACGAATGAATTCAATTGAAGGCAAGCTATCCCAAATTAGTAAAAGTTTCCTCTCAGGATATAGAAACCGTGTTTAAGCGATACAACCGTGTTTAAGCGATACAACTCCTACTCTCGTGGCAATTGAAATCGAACTAAACCCATTAAGAAATGTGATAGCTTGTTTTATCTTCGAAAGACTAAAAACTACTCTCGTGATTTTAGTCCTAAGCTCCGTTCTTATAGTTCCGATAATTAAATTCACCTCTCAGTTCATCCCTAAAAATCTAACGCATATGAACAAGTGCGCACCGAATTCATAAGAAATAATAATAATAAAAATGGAATCAAATTTGCATTCAAAGTAATAATAGAGTATTTCAAATAATCATTCAAGAGACATCAAAAGGCATGACCCCAAATCCTAGAATAAAGGAAACTACTCTAACATGGTTGTTACAATAGAATCCATTGAGATAGAATATCCAAACCAGAAATTCATGAAGAAGAGATTGAATCCTATCCTTCACCGTGCCTTCAAAATATCAAAGTTTGGACCCTAGGCAAGTGTTAACAACACCTATTTATAGTTTAGGTCATAAAAGGGGTAAAAAGTAAGTGAAAACGCTTTAAAACGTAAAATTGCAAAGTCCGGAGCAGCGTCGCGAAGACGGTAGTGGTGCACGGCACGACCTAGCCATGTCGCTTCTGGATATCTGGCGCAAAGACGCTCGTGAGGCATGGGTCGTGCTAGGCGACACGGCTGGGCCGTGTTTCGTTCGGTTTCTCACCAAAATTGATGTTTTCATTCCCGAAAAGATTCCGGCTTCTGTCCACGTGATTTTTTATCCTTTTTCCTAAGCCAAATACCTTCCTTTAAGCACAAAAGAACAAAAACCAAGTGTATTATTTAATTCAAACAAAAATGCATAAATAACATGGATTAGAAATGCTAAAAAGACTAAAATGCAATACAAAACTAACACTAAACTACATGTTATTTCAAGCACATCAAATTACCCCAAGCTTAGAATTTTGCTTGTCCTCAAGCAATTGCTATTGCCAAAGATGGACTGGGAAATAAGAGATGCAATAGATATGGAACCCGAGATAAAAGCAAGATCAAGCAATAAGCTAAAGGACTAACAAAGACGATAGAGACAATCAAAATAAAGTCCAATTAGAAATTTAGGCTTTCTGAAATCATGTCTCTCACTGATAAGGGCACTCTCCTTACCACTCTCTAAGTGTTTAAAAGGTTAAGACAATTCGCTCAAATCCATAAATGAAAGTGCTCTACCATAGGCTTGACTATTAACTAAATCTCAGCAAATAATTAATGAAAACACACAAGAATCAAAAGGTCTTCAAAAGGTTGTAACGTGGCCATGGAATTTTACTTGCAAGGTGGGATGAAAACCAGAAAGGGGAAATTCAATGGCTATCAACATGAACAATTAAAGCAACCTATGTATAGCAGAATAAGTGGAGCAGCCCATTTTTCCCATTTTGCTTTCAAAACCTTTTTATTATTGCTCCTCTTCTGTTGTTTTTTTTCTTTTCTATTTTTATTTATTATTATTATTTTTTATTTCAATCTCCCTCATTTGAGATTTTTTTGCAGTAATTATTGGGGAGAAACTAAACAACAGAAGAGATCCCAAGATCAAGCATCAAAACCATTCCAACAAGATTAAGCATCCAATTGCTCCTTTATACATGCTGTAAAAGGTGCCATAAATATTTGACAATGACATGGGTACTAAGAAAATTTATTTCACTCAAGGCTCAAAAGGGGCAATTAATGGAAGCTTTCATTTAAAAGTGAGAGGCTTGAAACAAAATGCCTAAAATGCCTTAATCATTTTCAAGTGTGTAAACAAAAAAATTTCAAGTTTTGAAAAAGTTTCAAGTCAAGTTCTAGAGAGCACAATCAAGAGGAACACACTCATACAAGGAGAAAATGGCATAAAAACATGATGAAGTACAAGCCCTACTACAAGCCCAAATCTCACATTTAGAAGTTAAAATCAGTGAAAAGCATCAAATCAGAGTGCCACATGCTAATCATCAACTTATCAGAAGATTATCTCTATGTACAATAAAAATCACTACCTTTAAGCCCATGACAAGATAAAATAATTGGGTTCCAAATCATAGTAATCTCCAAATTCCACAAAGATTACATGGCACACATTAACAGAAATTGGGGGATAGGATGATGCGAACAAAATCAAAATTAACGCAAAAGAAAAAAAATTAAAATGAGATGTAAGACTAAATGCAAAAATGAAAGTGAAACCCCTTACCCCAAGCTTAAAAGCTTACATTGTCCTCAATGTAAGAAATTAAGTTGAAGCAAGGATGAAAAGAAAAGAACTCACTAAAAACTTGAGTTGCCTCCCAAGAAGCGCTTGTTTAATGTCATTAGCTTGACCCTTGTAAGTGCTCAGCCCGGTTCCAACTTTTGGGTGGCACTCCCCTTCACCTTCCAAACTTTAAGGATTCTTGGCCTCTTCACCTTCCCCTTCATATCAGAGATTTTACCTTTAGCATCAAGTGGCCAAGGAGGTTTCGATGGTAGTAGCTTCCTACGAGCCTGCTTCTCAACTTTGCTCTTGGCCTTTTTCTTCTCTTTGACAGTCACCTTTGACTGTTGGGAAGTATCATTGACCACCTGCGGAGTTGGAGGGTTCTCTTCGCAAGGTTCCTTGGGAAGAGCCTTGAAAGTATCCTTTTTAATATCTTTAGGCACTATATCAACCCTGCAACAAGAAATCTCAAAAGAAGGTTGTTCAACAGATTTAAAAAGATCAAATTCAACCTTTTCATCCCCCACCGTCAAAGATAATTTACCATTATTGACATCAATAATAGCACCAGCAGTGGCCAAGAATGGTCTTCCAAGAATAATGGGGATTTGTTTATCTTCAGGCATATCAAGAACAACAAAATCAACAGGCACAAAGAATTTCCCCACTCTAATAGGAACATCCTCCAAGATGCCAATGGGGTATTTGACAGATCGATCCGCCAAAGTCAGTGAGAGTCTTGTAGGTTTTAATTCGCCTAGGCCCAATTTCTGATAAATAGAGAGGGGCATGAAACTCACACTAGCTCCTAAATCACAGAGAGCCTTTTCAAAATTAGTATTGCCAAAAAGGGATAGTGAAACTACCCGGATCTTTTAATTTAGGAGGCAACTTATTCTGAATTATAGCACTACATTCCTCAGTCAAAGCTACAATCTCATCTTCCCCTAGCCTTCTTTTCTTAGACAAAATCTCTTTCAAAAATTTAGCATAAGAAGACATTTGTTGCAAAGCTTCAGTGAAAGGAATATTGATATGCATCTTATTGATAACTTCCAAAAATTTCCCAAATTGTTTATCAAGCTTGTTTTTGACCAACCTTTGAGGGAAAGGGATCGGAGGTTGATAAGGCTTTAGGGGAGTATATGTAGACACCACTTCTTTTTCTTTTTCATTCAAATTTGGTGTCTTAGCAGCTTCCACATCTACATCCCCCTCTACTTTATCAATCTCCTTCCTAGGCTTGGGGTCCTTTGTTTGCCTACCACTTCTACTTGTTATGGCATTAACTTGCTCATGAGGGTTGACTTCGGGCTTACCGGGAAGTTTGCCTTGAGGAGCACTAGAGGAGCTAGCTAATTGGGCAATTTGGGTTTCTAACATCTTACTGTGAATAGCCAAATGTTTACATTAGATGTTAATTCCTTAATAGCTCCAGTTACAACTTGCCCATGTTGCCTAAACTCCTCATTTTGCTTCATTTGAGATTCAACAAAATTTTCCAAAAGAGATTCAAGTTTAGATTTTTGTACCTGAGGTTGACCTGTAGAATGTCTACCATTACCTTGTCCAGCTTGGTCCTGGTTATTCCAATAAGAAAAATTTGGGTGATTTCTCCAACCGGGGTTGTACGTGGAAGAATAGGGATCATTTTGCTTCCCTTGACCAAAGCCACTAACCGCATTCACTTGCCCTTCTGGTTGCTCCGTCCCAAATTGACAGTTCCAGGTAGAGTGTCCCAGCTTACCACAAAATTCACACATAACATTGGAGGCACTTACTGTATTGACACTGGTCTTACCCTTCTCAAGCTTATCAAAGTGTTGGTTCAAAGCATCAAATTTAGCCATTATCAAGTCAACCCCTTCAACTTCAAATTTGCCCCCCGCAATCTTTTTCGGGTTGTTACCTCTTTCACCACCCCATCGGGAATGATTAGTGGCAATGTTTTCTATGATTGCAGAAGCTTCAATGAGGGACTTGTTCATAAATGCTCTATCAACAGCGGAGTCCAAAATTACCTTTACAGGATAGGTAAGACCATTGTAGAATGTGTGGACAAGCAACCACTTAGGGAGTCCATGATGGGGACATGCCTCCAGATATGCCTTGTACCTTTCCCACGCTTCTGACAAGGATTCCCCCTCTTTTTGGGTGAATGAGGTAATCTGAGCTCTAAGGTGGGCCGTTTTGGAAGGTGGAAAGAACTTGGCAAGAAAGGCTTGTTCCAGCTGAGCCCATGTAGTAATTGTATTTGCAGGTACCGACTTCAACCAAGCCTTGGCTTTGCCGGTTAGAGAAGACATGAACAACCTGAGACGAATAGCATCAATTTCAGCACCTTGGATTCTGATGGTGTCACGGTTCTCCAGGAAAGTCTCAATATGCTCAGTTGGGTCTTCAGCAGGCAAACCACCAAATTGATTCTGTCTTATCATGGACAATAAGACCGGTGGTATGGTGAATTGAGTGGCTGTAATTTCAGGCCTTGCAATCCCCGACTGCAAGCCTCTAGCTGTGGGTGCTGCAAATTCTTTAACGGGCCTGTTATCATCATTGCCCGCCATGGTTGCAGCTTGTTGCTCTGTTTCAACTCTTCTTTGCCTTTGTTCTCTTCTTAGAATGCAAAGGGTCCTTTCAATTTCTGGGTCAGCCTCAACATTGTTTTCACTGCTTCGAGTTCTTCGCATTCAAGGAAAAAGTAACTGTAGACAAGAAGGCAAACAGATTAAAGCACCAAAATAAAAGAAAAAAAAATCAAAACAACAATTTTTTTTATATATTAATAGGAATTAATTTTAAAAGCAATAAGACGGCGCCAAAAACTTGATGTACCTAATCCGCAAGTGCACGGAGTTGTCGTCAAGTAATAAAATATTGATCCCACAGGGACTGCTTTTACGCTAATTAAATTAATTCAAGAAATAGAATTTGTTGATGTAACAGAAATAAAATAAATTAAGAACAATGTAATTGGTGATTTTTCTCATTTTTCCTAGGCCAAATGCCTTCCTTTAAGCACAAAAGAACCAAAACCAAGTGTATTATTTAATTCAAACAAAAATGCATAAATAACATGGATTAGAAATGCTAAAAAGACTAAAATGCAATGCAAAACTAACACTAAACTACATGCTATTTCAAACGCATCAGACCACGAAATTGATTAAGGTAAGGGGGTAGATGGATACAAGATTAGTGGGCTTGTGGACATAATTAGGCTGTAGGGACATCCCATGGTCTCTAGACTTGGCGCGGTTATGCAAGATAAGTACCATTGCCATTGTGATGGGAAAACTTGATCTTAAATTCTGATATGAAGTTTATGTTAATTGAAATTGTCTTAAAATGTATTGTTTGAGTTGATATGATAAAGGTATGTCATGTATGGATTATGTGATTACTTGATTGTCTTGGCTTATATGTTCATTGGTGTATGCATGAGACGAATATGTTGAGGATGAGATTTCTTGTCCCTATGTAATGTTCTGGTTTTGATGTGTTGAGTGAGGGCTAGAATATCCTAGGGTGTGGTTTGTTACACTTAGGTGCTCTAGGTGCTATATCATCGTTATGTGAATGGTTAAAGCATGAATGGTGGGATAATTGTCAGAGTTGGCTAAGACAAAATGATGATTTTAGTGTCTAAGTACGGATCATGTAAGAATGGTAGAATGAAGGTGGGATTCTTAGAATGATAAGTGTATAAATGTTAGAAGCAAAATTTGATGTGGTGAGTAACTTAGCAATAATTATGCAGAAAAATAGTAGCAGAAAAATGACTAAGTTTGGAAGTTGTTAGCAAAGTCGCACTAATTGAATTTTTAAATTCAAGATATAATAGGTATTGACCCAAACTCTTTTGGATAGTGTCCTATAATTTTAGGGGAGTAATACAGTACGTCTGGTTGCCACCAAATACGCAGGGACCACTCGAAAATTAGCGAGCGAAGATTCTTACACAAAGGCTAGGCGCCAGGTGCCCAGACCTGCAAGCGCCAGGCGCACTGGAGGGCAGCCTAGGTGCGTTTCGTTTTGTCGTTTTTCGTCCGTTTCGGCCTAAGGCAGTGTTCTAACGTGTATTCTAAGGGTATTCGAGGTTCGATAGGGTATCCTTATCAAGCCTAGATTAATTTAAGTATGTTGAACCTTTGAGTTAAGAGTTGGAAACTAAGTTAAGTTAGTTTAGACTTAGTATGGTGAGGTAGGTTGATAACTTGGGCTTGTTCCAATATTGGGGGAAACTTGTGAGTAGTACCTTATTAACGTTGTTGTAGCCAGCCACTTGATTAGATGGTCGGTGAGCAGATAAGTTGTAGCCAGCCGCTTGATTAGATGGTCGGTGAGTTGATAAGTTGTAGCCGATCGCTTGATGAGATGGTCGGTGAGTTGATAAGTTGTTGTTGTTGTTGTTAGACAACTGTTTGGTTTGTGCTCATACATCATATGTGTCTTGTTCGTTAACATTATTGGGGGTAAGCAACGATGATGCGATATAGTATCGGCCATGATGGGAAAGGTTCCCGACCTTGGGGGTCAATCGGATAGGGGCGTCTTATATAAAGGCAGTGGATAACTACCACAGTAGGGGCATTGACCAACATACACCTGGTTACCTTAACTAGACATTGTTCGTACTCAAGAGTGATGATGTTTTCTCACTCGTTCATCTGAGTTGGTTTGGATCCACATGTTCGGTGAAGTAGATGTTGTCTAGAATTGCATAAGTACTCGTAGAGTTATGCATTCATGTTATGTGTGTTGATTAAGTTGAAAGTTGTTATATGCACATTGCTTAAGTTATGTCCTTTGTCGTTTATGCTATGACTGTATATGATATTTAACCCCTCTTTGTTGTGGCTACTCATACACCATTGTGTACATTTAGACGATGAGATTGCAGGTGAGGACGACGACGTGCTGAGGAGTGATCCGTGGACGCGGTCATCGTAGTTAGGATTTTCGACGTTTTATTGTTTTTGTTGTTATTGTTTCCAATTTAAATACTTAGGGTCAGCTCTGAGATATTGTGACATCGGGGTGTTATTTACCTTTTCGAAACTTGAGTGCAATTATTTATTTTATTATTTTTCGCAAGTGATAAGAGCGTGACGACTCTACCTTGTGTTTATGAAATTTTTAATTGAATGTATTTTTCTGTCGCATGCACATTATTTCATTTATTCTTTAATGATAACATGCGGGGTAGAGGGTGTCACAGGTTGAGATGTGAGATAGTGAGATGAGTTGTGTTTTGAGTTTTGAGATAGAGATGACTGAGTCTGACTGAATGAGATAAAAGAGATAACTAGGTGAAAGTGTTAGGTGCAAATTATTATGTTAAAAGAGGTCAAAATATAAATTTAGGGGTAAGTATTATTTTTAATTTTTCAGAGAGTGCAAGTGCACACCCTCAATAACACTTAGGTCCTATTTATAATTTACAAGTACTATCGATAAAGTTTGATGTTTTTTGTTGGATAAATAAAGTTTGACATAATTAACTTAGACATCACCTTCTTGATTACTCTCTTCGTTTTCATATATAAGCAATAAATTCTTTATAGTTATTGTTACAAAATATAAGCAACAATTGCCCACTTTTAATTTATTAAATAGTGTTAACCCAAAATTATCCTTAATTAATTTTAGTCTATCTTTATTCCCTTGTAACTCTTTGGTTCCCATGTCTCTAATTAATAAGGACAATTTTAGGAATTACAATTCTTTTTTTTTTTTGAGATATCAACACTATTAAATGAGAAAAAGTACCTTTCTTAAAGGGTGTGCAACAATTATTTTTTGCTTATATATGAAAACAAAGGAAGTACCTTAAAGCACAAAATTTTGTAATTCAATGTTGTATCCATAAAGAACTTTCTTTTTTCAACTTATAATGGCCTTTATCATGTTTTTGTGGTGCATCATACTGTTTTCTTATGGTGCAATGAATGGGTAGATTAGATAAAATACACAAATGTTATCAAGTAGCTTCTAATTTCAAGCCACCCTTGCTAATTCTCTTTTTATGTGGTGTTTTCTTTTTTCTTTATATCTCATATTTTTAGAGTCTGTTTTGGAGTTGGGAGGGGAAGGGATAGGAGGGGAAGACTTGTGACTCGTATTTTCATATTTTAGAGTACTATAAACGTGTCTTCCAAAATCATTTTCCAATTCATTTTTTGAGCTCACCCAATGTAGGAGGTTTTAGTCCAATGAAGAAAACCATGCAAGATGAGGGTCTATTCTCCCCCCTTTGTTTCCTCTTCCCTCTCACACAAACCCCTCTCTTCCCTTTCCTCCCAACTCCCAAACATACCCATAGTATTTTTAAATGGGATTCTTTTCCATTAATTATTAGTAATTTGTTATTTTAAGATACAAAGAGTTTGTTAATTTGTTGTGATAGATATAAAAAAATTATTTTTTCAGACAGACACACACACACACACACAAATATATATATATATATATATACATATATCGTGCTATGTCAATCTGGTCGTCTCTTGGTTTCACTTCTTATCCTAATTTTCATTGTGACAATCTCATAGATTGGATAAGGGAGTATGCGATATCCAAAAATGCTTTATTCTTCATTTGTTGCCGGTTTATTTGGAAGGCTAGAAATGAGCAGATTTTCAAAGATTATTGTTGGCCACACTATAAGATTCTTAGCAATATTAATTCTTTATTACAAACCACTACAAATTTTTTTGGAGAGGTCTCTCCTCAAAGATTGTCGAGGTACATTGCATGGGTGCCTCCTAGTGACAATGTAGTTAAGCTTAATGTGGATAGCAGCTCCTTGGGAAACCCGGGTCGTTCTGGTTAAGGAGGATTAATCAGAAACACTTTGGGAGAGTGGTTGATTGGTTTTTCGGGTAGTTGTGGTGTTACTTCGAATATCAACGCTGAGTTACAAGCTATCTATAAGGGTATTCTGCTGGCTTGGAATGAAGGTTTCAAAGATGTTATTTGCGAATCAGATTCACAAACAGCTCTCAAGTTCATTGCTGAGGGTGTTCCTGTTACTCTTCCTCCTGCCCCTATTGTTGATCATATTAGACGGTTCAACTTTTTTTCGTGGAGCTGTCTTTTGTGCATACTCTGCGTGAGGGTAATTTCAGTGCAGATTGGTTGGCCAAGCATGACGCTGGTTTAGATTGCGGACCAAGAGTTTATAGAGTTTGTCCATCTGCTCTTTCTAGTTTTCTAATAGCTGATGCTATGGGGGTCAAGGCCCTAAGGGTGTAATTTTTCTTTGCCTTTCGTTTTGTTACTTTTTATTGTTTTCTTTCTGATCATATATATATATATATATATCACTACAAGAAAACAACATATTACCGATGAAATTTTACTGACGGTCTCGACTCCGTCTGTAATATTTTAATTACTAACGGCCAGGCCGTTGATAATGTGCCGAAAAAAAGCTGCGTACGAAATAAATTTTTTGCTACTTTATCGACGACTAAGCCGTCGGTAATTGTAAAATTTAACCGTTTGTATTTGGTCATTACCGACGACTTAACATTCGGTAAGGGCCTATTAAATTACCGACGGCTTAAATTAGGCGGCATTTAATTTTTTTTAACCTTTTTCCAGCGGACTGCTCCTCCCTCACTCTTATCATCAAACGCTGGTTTAGAAGAAAGAGAAGCTATCATCTCTCTCTCCATGAATACTGCCACCACCCCACTTCTAGCGGTCGCTCCGCCTCGTCTGGCCTCCGTTGGCCACAAAACCACCACCATTCTTCTCCTCTCTCCATTCTCTACAAGACCCACCAATTAGATTTCGAGTTTGAACCATTTCCGGGAAACTGCCGCCGCAGCCTCCGAGGCCCTATTCGCCACCTTCCAGCCGAGTTTGGCCGTGCCACCACCATGGTTTTTCTTCTCTCATCATCCTCTACAAAAAGTTCTACTCCTTTTCGCAAAAGCAAACAGATCTGAAGCCCTAAATTGCCGCCTTCAAGTTGCGATTCCGGCCACCGTGGGCCTCCATTCAAAAATAAACCGATCATCGTGTCCTTCTCGAACCACCATACCGGAGACCTGAGACCGTCACCATCTCTTCTTCCTTTTATAATGGTGAGTTGATTCCTCTCCTTGTTTCTTCTCAGATTTGATTTCCCCCAATTTCTGTCAAAAACCCTAGACTTCCAATTCCATTAATCCAAGTTTGAATGTGTTTTGTTGAAAAACCTTGGACATACTTGGATTCCATTCCTAATTTATGCCTTGGCTTTATTGTCATGTTGATGCTGAATTTTCTGGATGGTTATCATGGAGGGGAGGTGCTGGCCGAACCAGTTTTGGTCTTATTCAGAATGGAACACTTATTTGTTTTACTTTTTAATATATAGAGCTCAAATATGAAGTTTTTCATGTATAATATGATATTGATCCCAAGTTTTGAAGGTATATGACATACGTACCTAATTAATACTCTAATACCTACTTCTGTTTGCTAAATTGATAATGTATATTATTTTGGGGGTCCACAGAAGTATTGAAGGAGTTTGCTGCCAAGAAATGTGTTAAACTTGGGAAGTTACTCAAGGAGACAAGTGGTTTTAGTCTTGGGGTTCAGATGAAGCATGGAGACAAAGATAACGGTACTAATAAGGTAAATAAATAATTATCTTGATCATAGTTGGCTTCACTCTGTTTCAAATTGGTTTTTTGACACACAATTAATTGATTGAATTGGTTAAAAACTACTGTGTTGTGTAAGTATGAATTTGTATAATTTATTTTACCATGTTTGGATTTCTTTCATTTGCTGTTGTTGGGTGAATATTGATAATTTAATATGTTCATGTTGTTTGGGGATCCTCTTGATCTTTCAGAATATTAGTCGATTTTACAATAAGTACTATTTGTCATTGCCAGGTGCACTTTAGTTGGTGATTATGATTCATATCTTTAATTTAATGGGTCTTTATTTTTCATAATCTCTCATAATTAAGCCTTTTTTAAAGACATATCCTTCTTAAAGTTTTTTATTTTATTTCTAAAATCGTGTGTTGAACTTGGAAGATTTACAAGTTGTGTTTGTTCCTCGTAGTGTTCATGCTGGGAAGGATACTGAATTGAGTGCACTTCTATGCTATGCTCAAGAGATATAAAAAGTTTCTAAGTTTGTTTTTGGATATATATCTGCACATTCTGAGATTCATCATGCCTTCTAAAACAATGGATTTCAATAGTTTTTCTTCATCTTTGTATTTCTCCGAAGATATTTGTTCTTCTACTGAGCTATCTTCTTGTTTCATCTTAAATATATTCCATTTTGAACTTGGTGTTATTTTTGGGAGCTTTTGGTAAATTTTATAAACCTAACAATGCTGCTGTTTCCAATCCTTATATTTTCCTATTTTCTCTTTCTGTTATTGGCAGAGGCAAGCTGCATTCTGGAAATCAGATAAACAGTCCAAATGCTATGGTTAGATTCTCTTGCTATTGTTATTCTTGTAATGATTGTGCTATTGGAGTAGATTCGTTTGCAATTATCTGGTGCCAAATGCCTCTTTTCCCCTCTAATCTATACAAAATTATAAACCTATTTTTTATATAAATTTTTAAGGATTTAGGAGTCATTTGCATGCTCTGAACTTGCAATTTGCAACATTTGGAATCCTAGTTTGCTTTGGTTGAGCAATTTCAACACTTTCTATCTGCTCAGCACATCACTAAAAGAGCTTCACTTTTCATGTTTTGAGTGTGCTTGTTCTTTTTTTTTGCTTCAAGCTCAAAAGGATTTTGCGTGATGAGGTGTGTGGAAAACCATTCCTACCCTTGCTAGTAATAATATATTTGCTATTTCAAATGATAATTTAGTATTATCATGGTTGATTGTTCCATGTGTACCTACATGTGACTTACATGAAATCTTGTAGCATCATCAATTAACTATTGTCAGTTTAATTTGGGATATAAGCTTATAAAAAGCACGTTCAACAATGCATGATGCACTACTCGAATAATGATATAACAAACTCCATTGCTTTTTACCTTCTAAATTTCCAAGTTTCTTCACATTCAGAATGGATCAAACGACTCTACCAGATGGAACACAACAAATATTTGTCATGTCAACAGATATAGTGGATGGTCTGAAGGAGGACTTAGCCTGGACAATATATATATGGACAGTTGTGATTATAAAGTAGTATTTGTTGTATTGACATGAATTATATTTGTATATGATGAACATTTGAAATCATTACTTGTGAAGTAATCAATTAGTGAAACGTATGTGATTTCAGTTGGAGTGCATTACTCAGTTTACTGAGCTTGTTCCTGTGAGATTTTTTTTTAATTTCAAGATTACAGTGGGCTTAGCCGTCGGTAATTTCAATTTTGTTTGTTTGTTTTAACTTACCAACGGCTTGGCCATCAGTAGATTACAGTGGGCTTAGCCGTCAGAAAACTCTGGTAGAGCCGTCGGTAATTCGTCACCATGTACAGTGGTCATTACCGACAGCTAAGCCATCGGTAACCACCCAAAAAAATGGTAAAATTTGCAACAATTCACCGACGGCTGTGTATAATTGTTCGACGACTTTAAAGGGTCATCGGTAATCCTGATTTATCGACAGATTTCGTGACTTACCGGCAAAAAATGGCCATCGGTAACAGCAAAAATTCTTGTTTATATATATATATATAGGGAGCGTATCGGGTGAGAACTCTTGTTTATTATGAGAAATGAGAACTACTAATAATAGCCATCAGAAACAATTTAATGGCTTGGATTAAAAGTTTCAATTAAAAGGTCACGTGATCCATCCTCCCACACTCTGTCTTCCTTCCTACTCGTCTATTCTCCCCCTGCATCAGCCGACCCTTCCCCCCATTGTTCTTCCTTCTTCAATTTCTCAAGAAAACATCAACAGCTTGACGGAACCACGCAACACCGACTGGTCTCACCTTTGTGCGTCGTGAGAATCAATCACCCATCGCTAACCATTTTCTGCGCTACACGACTGGCTCCGACATGTCTTCCATCGACTTCCTTGCCCCTTCCTTTGCATCGTTCTCCATTACAGGTTTTCCTGAAGCAAGGGCTGAAGATGGCAAAGTTTGTGGAAAAGCCACGATTTAGGGGGTTTTCTAAAGATTGGGAAGTGGGAATCGCAGATGTGAAGAATCAAATTGGGATTTCGTCTGGATAAGGGATGGAGATGAAAAAGGCGTTTGTGATTATTAGATTGTAGAAATCTGAGAGTTTCCTTCAAAGCCTGCAAGAACATGGAGAGAGAGCATTTTTCAATTTTTTGTTCTTTCCTCGATGCAGTGCAAAATTTTCAATTTTGATGCCTTTTCTTTTGTAAAATTATGCAATTGTTAACCACCAAAATGCAAGACGACATTTTCTATATGGCTTGTATAAATTTATCGAAAGAAATTTAGGTGTGGTTAAAAGTTAAAACCCACTTGTAATTCTATTTTTTATTTGACTTGTATAATGACAATCTAGATGGCTTTTTTTCTTTCCACGGTGGAAGTTCCACCATTAATTATATTTCTACCTATATATTTGAAAATAGTTTTCAGGCTCTGTTGCTTTTCTCTTAATGGATGAAGGTTGCTGTTACCAAGTGACTTCAAACACAAGAGGGGGGTGAATTGTGATAGCGGTGCTTATAAAAAAAATTACAGATAAATTACTGAATTAAAAAAACTTGAAAGAAATAACTTGCGAAAAGATAAATAACTTGAAGAATAAATTGCAATAAATAAATGACAGAAAACAAATGACCGAAAAATAAATAAAGAACAAAAATAAATAAAGTGCTTGAATGATAAAGAGACAGAGAGCAAAGAAGAGCACGCGACAAATTATACGAGTTCGGCCACCAAACACCCTGTGGCCTACGTCCTGTCTCCAAAGCAAAGCACTATGGGATTTTCACTAAATCACTAGCTTTTAAATCGAGTTCACTAGAAACCTTTACAACTCTATACTCAGAGCAATACGCTCAAGAGATATCACCTCTCTATGAACACCTTGGGATTCCTACCCAAAAAGAAATGATTTTCGCAAATAAAATGAGATGAGAAAGATACACTCAATAGTGCGGATATAACAAATTGAAGCTCAAATAATACAACTCAAATTATGTAGAATAAAAACTCTCAAAAAAATTGTGCTCAAATAAGTGTGAGTGATGGAGAATATTTGATAGAGTTTTGGCACAAAGAGTAAGTGAGTGTATTGTTTAAAAACATCCTGTCTTTGTTGCTTTTATAGGCAATGGAGGAGCGTGTAGCATTAAAAATTTGCCTGCTATGCGTTTTGATTATTAAAAGGATAATTTGTCCGTTCAAAGATTAAAAGGAAATCGCCTGCTATGCGTTTTGATTATGAAGAATTTGAAAACACGGAGACGGAAATGATTCTCGGACACACTTGGAGTTCGACATCGTATTTCCATACGACCTCTCCCCAGCTCGGCATACGACCTCCTCAGCTCGGCATACGACCTCTTCACAGCTCGGCATAGACACGACCTCCTCACAGCTCGGCACGCGACCTCCTCACAGCTCGGCACGCGACCTCCTCACAGCTCGGCACACGACCTCTCCACACGCATTTCAAGACGAGACCACCATTTCGGCATGCGACTTCCCCACAGTTCGGTGCGCGACCTCAGCTCGGCACGCGACCTCAGCTCGGCACACGACTTGCAAGTCAAAATATCACTGCTCGACATGGAGAATATTTTCCAAAGAAAACTTGAAATATTTTCCAAACAATATTTTGAATACAACATAAGAATTTTTCAAAATACTTTGTGCCTAAAAATAATTTAGGAAAAATTATCATAAAATCAATTTTAGAATAAAAATCATTTTGTGAGTGTGTGATTTTATTTTAATTGAGAGCTTTTTATTACTACTTACAAATAGTCTTAATAAAAATAAATAAATACCCAAAACCCAAAGACTTGAGAAACTATCATTCTTGATACGCGTCTTGGTATTCTTTTCCACTTTTTGCACGGTTGACTATTTGCAAAGCTCCCTTTTGTCAATCATCAAAACCATCCTGTCAAGGCATGTATTCACTCCCTCTTTTTGATGATGACAAACATCTCATGGAGGGAATTTAGTAAAATATAATCATGATATAGCAATGAGATATAAGCATTGTTTTTCAATAAAAGATATCAGAGTTTAAGCACAATATTTAGAAAAACTCCCCCTCACAATATGCATAATATAATTTACTCCGCCTGAATCATAAAACTCTCCCCCTTTTGTCAACATCAAAAAGCGGAAAAGATTAGAGGGAAAGACATGTAAAACGTATGCATATACGTGTAACTAGATGGCGAAAAATAATAGAGTATCAAGGGTTCAATGAAGCATAAGAAATCCTTGGTAAAAATTATTCAGGAGATAGCAAAAATAAAGCACTAGGATAAGAGTTACTAGTCCTCGTTCAACTCATTCTCATCATCAATTGTTTCCTCATCTTCACCGATATTAAGCGCATAATTGTTTGCGATTAACATAACTCGCACAAACTTTTATTTTAACGATTACAGGAAGGGCGGTTGCATTTCTCCACTTTTAGTCTTGGTAACTGAACCTGCATAAAAATGTTAGCACACTCCAACGCCCAAGTTAGAACTTATTCATAATAAAATGCACTCACACGCAGTCATTCAATGCATGATTGATCTAAAATTCCTAACTCGGTTCTTATAAAAAAAAGTTTTCTTTAGGCAAAGGTTTAGTAAAAATATCTGCGAGTTGTTTAGATATTTCCACAAACTCAATCACACAATCTCCTTTTTGAACATGATCTCTAATAAAATGGTGCCTAATTTCTATGTGTTTGGTCCGGGAGTGATAAACCGGATTTTTCGTGAGGTTTATGGCACTAGTATTGTCGCACTTAATTGGAACAGTTTTGATTGATTCCATAATCATTCATTTGTTGTTTCATCCAAATGATCTGTGCACAACAACTACCTGCTGCAACGTATTCCGCTTTAGCAGTGGACAAAGCCACACTGGCTTGTTTCTTACTATGCCATGAAACCAAGGCATTCCCAAGTAAGTGACATGTCCCACTAGTGCTTTTTCGGTCCATTTTGCAACCCGCAAAATCCGAATCCAAGTACCCAATAAGTGTGCAGTCAGCACCTTTGGGGTACCATAAACCCATAGTTTGTGTGCCAGTGAGATATCTCATGATGCGTTTTACCGCTAAGAGATGTGATTCCTTAGGATTTGCTTGAAAACGTGCACACATACAAACACTAGACATAATATCCGGACGACTTGCAGTGAGATAGAGAAGAGATCCTATCATACCTCGATACTTACTTACTTCGACCGACTTACCACCTTCATCTTTGTCAAGATAGCATGATGTGCTCATTGGAGTTGAGATTTCTTTGGCGTTGCTCATTCCAAATCTTTTAAGCAACTCCTTGCAATATTTGGATTGATTTATAAAAATACCTTCTGTTGTTTGTTTGATTTGAAGACCTAGGAAGTAGTTGAGCTCTCCCATCATGGACATTTCAAACTCACTTTGCATGATTTTGGAAAAATCTTCACACAAGGACTCATTAGTAGCACCAAAGATGATATCGTCAACATAAATTTGAACAAGTAAAATGTCATGATTTTTGTGTTTAATGAAGAGTGGTATCAACTTTTCCTCTTTCAAAACCTTTTTCAAGTAAATATTTGCTCAACCTTCTCGTACCAAGCTCTCGGAGCTTGTTTTAAACCATATAAAGCCTTTTTCAATTTGAAAACATGATTTGGAAATTCAAAATCTTCAAAACCGGAGGTTGATCAACATATACTTCTTCTTGAATAAAGCCATTAAGAAATGCACTTTTAACATCCATTTGAAAAAGTTTGAAATCCATGATGCATGCAAATGCGAGAAGCATGCGAATAGCTTCTAATCTAGCCACGGGTGCATAGGTTTCATCGAAATCTATGCCCTCTTGTTGGTTATAGCCTTTTGCAACAAGTCTAGCTTTATTTCTAACAATGATACCGTTTTCATCAAGCTTATTGCGAAAGACCCATTTGGTCCCAATGACTAGGTGATCTTTAGGCCTAGGGACAAGTTCCCAAACATCATTTCTCTCAAATTGATTTAATTCCTCTTGCATAGCAAGGGTCCAATGCTCATCAAAGATGGCTTCATTGACGTCATTTGGTTCAATTTGAGAGACAAAGGCCATATGATGACATGCATGATTAAGAGAGTTTCAGTCGTTACCCCTTTTGAGATCTCTCCTATTATGTTGTCAAGAGGATGGTTCTTTGAGACTCTCCATTCCTTTGGAAGATTTGAGTGAGAGAGTTCTTGAGAGGGTTGAGGCAAGGACTCTTGATCCTCCTTTGAACTTTTGATCTCTCTTGTTCCTCTAAATAGGTATCTCCTAACACTTCGCAAGATCATCAACACTTTCTTCATCAAGATTTGGGGTTAGATTCATCAAAAGAAACATGCACAGATTCTTCAACAGTTAAAGTACGTTTATTAAAAATTCGAAAGGCTTTACTAGAAGTGGAATATCCAAGAAATAAACCTTCATCAGCTTTAGCATCAAATTTACCAAGGTTATCTTTACCGTTATTTAGAACAAAGCACTTACATCCAAATACGTGAAGGTGGGAAATGTTGGGCTTCCTCCCCTTGTAAATTTCATAGGGCATTTGTTTTAAAATAGGTCTTATGAGGACTCTATTCATTACATAACATGCGGTGCTTACCGCGTCTGCCCAGAAATACTTAGGAAGGTTGGTCTCATTGAGTATCGTCCTCGCAAGCTCTTCAAGAGACCGATTTTTCCTTTCCACCACTCCATTCTGCTGTGGTGTTCTAGGTGCGGAAAAATTATGCTCAATTCCATTTTCAGTACAAAAGGCCTCAAATGCCTCATTTTGGAATTCTCCACCGTGATCACTTCGGATGGATACTATGTTCATTCCTTTTTCATTTTGGATAACTTTAGCAAGTTTACGAAAGCAAAGAAAAGTGTCATTTTTATGAGAAATAAATAAGGTCCATGTATAGCGAGAATAGTCGTCCACAATAACAAGAGCATAGTAATTGCCACCAAAGCTTTTAGTTCTAGAAGGGCCAAATAAATCCATATGTAAAAGTTGTAAAGGCCGATTTGTTGAAACAATATTTTTAGATTTGAAAGAAGCCTTTACTTGTTTTCCCTTTTGACATACATCGCAAAGTTTATCTTTTTCAAAGCGGAGCTTTGGTAAGCCAATTACTAAGTCCTTTCGAACCAATTTATTAAGATGATCCATGTGAATATGAGCCATTCTTCTATGCCATAGCCAAGATTCATCCTCTTTACTAATAAGACAACATGCATCATTTGAAGGTATTTTATCTAAATCAAGCATATAGATATTTCCAATTCTAGGTCCAATAACAATAACATTTTCATTTATAGAATCCATGACCATGCATTTTGAAGAATCGAAAACCACTTTGTTTCCTTTATCACAAAGTTGACTAATGCTTAGCAAATTATGCTTCAAACCATCCACATACAAAACATTTTCAATAGTGGGATTAGGACTCTTACCAATAGAACCAATCCCAAGAATTTTACCTTTGTTGTTGTCACCATCTGGACATAACCACTATTCTTAGGTACCAATGAGGAGAACTTGCTTTTGTCTCTGTCATGTGCTTTGAACAACCGCTATCAAGATACCAATTTAAGTCCTTGGCTTTCAAGCACACCTACAACAACAGATTAAATTTTAACCTTTGGTACCCAAACTAAGTTGGGTCCAGATGAGTTAGTTTTTGGCAAAGGACCCTTTGGAAACCATATCTTTGTGGCAACCACATTCTTGTTCTTTCTAATATTGCAAATGGAGGCGGTGTGACCATTTCTACCACAAAGTGAAAGCATTTAATGAAAGGGTTGCTTGAAGTGTTGTTGTGATTGACAAATTTAAAGGATTTTTCATGCGTTTGTGGATTATAACCCAAACCGGCTTTTCCAAAAGTACCCTTTTGTTTTCCCAATAGAATGTTTAAGTTATCCCTTCCCATGGTAAATTTGGCAAGGGTGTTTTCCAAATCTTCAATCTTGTTTTTCAAAACATTGCATTCATCACACTTGAAAGTATCAATCTTTTGGTTTTCACAAAAGGTGCAAGTAGAAACTTGATCCACAACAACTTGTTTTTCCTTAAAAACTTCCATCTCAGTTTAAGAAAATAATTTTAGATTCAAGAGAAGAGATGGTTTTCTTAGAAGAAGAAATAATTTTTCAAGTCTAGTCGTTTCATTATTTAATTCTTCACAAGTAATAAGCGACTCATCATAAGTTAAAGGAGATTCGAGTTCAAGAGCATTTACCTCATCCTCCTCGTGTTTTGCCATGAGACATAAGTTGGCCTCCTCATTTTCTGATTCATCGACGAGTCCATATCATTGTCATCCCAGGCAATGTAGGCTCTTCTTCCTTTTGATTCCTTTTGTGGTCTTCTATCAAATTTTTCGCTTTTCTTACGACCATGAGGCAATCGGGTTTTATATGTCCCTTTGACCACACTTGTAGCAAGTTGGATTAAAAGAAGTTCCTTCCTCATTTTTCTTTGAGGATTTTGTACCTTGCCCGTTCTCCCCTTTTGCCTCATGAACCTTTTGAACCTTGAACCATCGACTTATGTCTTCCTCATTCTCATCTAGACTATCATTGTTGTCGATTCCTCTTTTTCATTTACGATTGCTTTGAGAGCAATTCCTTTCTTTTTCTTATCACTTTCTTCACTCTCGGTGAGTCGATTTAGTTCAAGTTCATGTTCCTGCAATTTTCCAAACAAGGTTGCCAATGATATAGTAGATAAATCTTTAGATTCAGATATAGCAAAGAACCTTGGGTTGCGATTTCTATTTAAACATCTAAGAACTTTATTAATTAAATCTTCATTCATCAAGACTTTCCCAAGAGCTACGAGATGGTTTATTATATGGATGAACCTTTTTGCATATCTTGTATGTTTTCACTTGGTTTCATCCTAAATAACTCATACTCATGGGTTAATGTGTTCATTCGAGCCCTCTTGACCTCAGAGTACCTTCATGGGTCAATAGAAGGGTGTCCCACATTTCTTTAGCAGCCTTGCAATTTGAGACCCTATAGAACTCATCGTAGCTTAAAGCGTAAGTGATGATGTTCTTAGCTTTCAAATTGTATTGGACCTTTTCTTATCATCTTAGGTCCAAAGTGATCTTGGTTTGTCTACCATCGCATCATTAATTGATTGAGTGGGGACAAATGGACCATTTTCCACAAAGATCCCAAATATCAAGATCAACACCCTCAAGAAAGATTTGCATTCTATCCTTCCAATAACCATACCCCTCACCATTGAAAAATGGGGGTCTGTTCATAGAGGTTCCCTCGTTATTGTTTAAAGTCATTCTCTTGAGACGGTTAAGTCCTTTATACAAGAGTCTAGCTCTGATGCCACTTGTTACCAAGTGACTTCAAACACAAGAGGGGGGTGAATTATGATAGCGGTGCTTATAAAAAAAATTACAGATAAATTACTGAATTAAAAAAAAAAACTTGAAAGAAATAACTTGCGAAAAGATAAATAACTTGAAGAATAAATTGCAATAAATAAATGACAGAAAATAAATGACCGAAAAATAAATAAAGAACAAAAATAAATAAAGTGCTTAAAAGATAAAAAAACAGAGAGGAAAGAAGAGCACGCAAAGAAATTATACTGAGTTCGGCCACCAAACACCCTCGTGGCTCACGCCCTGTCCCCAAAGCAAAGCACTATGGGATTTTCACTAAATCACTAGCTTTTAAATTAGGTTCAGCTAGAAACCTTTACAACTCTATACCAGAGCAATACGTTCAAGAGATATCACCTCTCTATGAACACCTTGGGATTCCTAAAAAGAAATGATTTTCGCAAATAAAATGAGATGAGAAAGATACACTCAATAGTGCAGATATAACAAATTGAAGCTCAAATAATACAACTCAAATTATGTAGAATAGAAAAACTCTAAAAAAAATTGTGCTCAAATAAGTGTGAGTGATGGAGAATATTTGATAGAGTTTTGGCACAAAGAGTAAGTGAGTGTATTGTTTAAAAACATCCGGTGCTGTTGCTTTTATAGGCAATGGAGGAGCGTGTAGCATTAAAAAATTTGCCCGTTGCATTTTGATTATTAAAAGGATAATTTGTCATGCAAAGATTAAAAGGGAAATCGCCTGCTATGCGTTTTGATTATGAAGAATTTGAAAACACGGAGACGGAAATGATTCTCGGACACACTTGGAGTTCGACATCGTATTTCCATACGACCTCTCCCCACTCTAAGCATACGACCTCCTCACCAAGATACGACCTCTTCACAACTCAAAGCATAGACACGACCTCCTCACGGCTCTAAGACGCGACCTCCTCACACCAAGACGCGCGACCTCCTCACGGCTCGGCATACGACCTCTCTCCACACGGCTCGACATACGACCTCTCCACACGGCTCGGCACGAGACCTCAGCTCGACGCGACTTCCCCTGATTGATGCGACCTCGGCTCGGCTCGCGCGACCTCGGCTCGGCATGCGACTTCCCCACTGACTAAAGACGCGACCTCGGCTCAAGACACGACTTGCATGTCAAAATATCACTGCTCGACACAGAGAATATTTTCCAAAGAAAACTTGAAATATTTTCCAAACAATATTTTGAATACAACATAAGAATTTTTCAAAATACTTTGTGCCTAAAAATAATTTAGGAAAAATTATCATAAAATCAATTTTAGAATAAAAATCATTTTGTGAGTGTGTGATTTTATTTTAATTGAGAGCTTTTTATTACTACTTACAAATAGTCTTAATAAAAATAAATAAATACCCAAAACCCAAAGACTTGAGAAACTATCATTCTTGATACGCGTCTTGGTATTCTTTTCCACTTTTTGCACGGTTGACTATTTGCAAAGCTCCCTTTTGTCAATCATCAAAACCATCCTGTCAAGGCATGTATTCACAGTTGCGACACTAATGGATAAAGGAGCTACTAAGGTGTGCCGATTGGAAAAAAAGGGGAAAGGGGAACGGAAAAGGGTCACGTGCCTCTTTATTTTGAGGGGCTAATCTGAATCATTAATTGTTAGCCAGCGATTGTTATTAAAAGTTCTCATTTCTCACAATAAACAAGAGTTCTCACCCAACATGCTCCCTATGTGTGTGTGTGTGTGTGTCTGTGTGTATGTATCATATTTTGACATTACTCAATAATGAAACTTTTAGATATTAAACATTTAAACTCATGAGATAATAATGTTATATATGTGTAGACCATCCTAGTTATGTAGCATCTGAGCCCACCGTATAAGGTTGTGCTATTGTCACAACCGAGTAAAACTTAGGTCCATCGGCTCATCTGACCCATATGAGTGTTGGCATTCCAGCCAATTAGCTTTGACTTTCCAAAGCATTATTAGCAAAACGTGAGCAGTGCCATTTTATTCAACTGTTCGGTGCTTATCTTCAACACAATGTCAGTGTGTGCTATTTCCACACGGTGCATTTATTTCTCAACTGCCAACCAATTGCAATTGGTCCAAACTCTCCTATAAATAGAGATGTGCATGAGACATTCAAGCATCAGAGAAAAGGAAAAGAATGAGAGTTGCAAGAAAAGCCTCACAGAGAAAATAGCGTGAGAGAAAATTAGAGAGAGTCTTAGAGAGAGTTTCTAAGAGAAGAAAATTAGAGAGCCAATTTGTGAGAGTTTTAGCCACAAATTGAGAGTACAATTTTATTGTATTATTTTTGAGAAATCACCTAAGGGTGAAGTTTGTAATCCCATTATTGTTATAGTGGAAGTTTAAGCGGCCTACGGGTCCCGTGGTTTTTACCTTAAATTTTGGAGGGTTTTCCACGCTAAAATCTTTGACGTTATTTTCATCTATTTGGTTTGGGAAATTATCCTGGGTTCGGCAAAATTCATTTTATCTCACTTACAACACAGTTTTTCCCAACAAAGTGGTATCTAGAGCTAGGTCTGTGGAAAATTCTTAGTATGCTCTGTGGTTGCAGCTTTGTCTGATCTTCCACATCAGAAAAGAATTATTCACCGGTCACTATTTATTGCCGAAGAAGTTTCAAGCACAGCGAAACTTGTTGACTGCCATCAAAATGGAGGAGAGCACCGGTAATATGATAAAGCTGACTGCATTTAATTATGCAATCTGGAAGCCAAAGATGGAAGATCTTTTATACATTAAAGATCTATGGAAGCCGATCGTGATGACGAAGGAGAAAGCAACGACTACAACAACAACTCCGTCAGATGATAAGACTGACGGCAAGGCAGAAAAACCAACCGACGCTTTGACCAGCACATTAGACACTGACTGGGCCATGCTGAATCGGAAATATGCTGCTCAAATTCGTCAATGGATTGACAAGAGCATTTTTCAAAACTTTGCTAATGAACATGATGCTCATGCTCTTTGGCAAAAACTGGAGAAAATGTATGCAAGAACAACCGCACAGAACAAAGCCAATCTGATGCGACGATTAGTCAACCTAAAGTACAAAGACGGTAGCAGTGTATCGGAACACATGAGTGAGTTCCAAGGCGTTGTAGATCAACTCAACTCGATGAAGATGACCATCGACGATGAGTTACAAGCACTGTTGATGCTGAGTTCTCTACCAAAAAGCTGGGACACCTTAGTTGTGTCACCAAGAACTCCGCCTCTGAAGGCAAGCTTACCATGGATATGGTAAAGGATAGGATGTTGAGCGAGGAGTCTCGGCGAAAAGATGAAAGATATAATCCTGAATCGAAGCACTTGTCACGTAAAAACAAGGCAAGCAAGAAGGGCGTGGAAGAAGCAAAGGTAGAAGCTCTCAAAGCCAAAGCGGCAAAGAGGGCGATCAAAGTCCAGATCGAGGTATGATAAGAAGTGCCACCGCTGCGGCCTTCCGGGCACTTCATTCGAGAGTCTGAAAGTTGAAACGATTAAAGAAACAGAAGCGTAAAGTCAACAAATGACACCGCAACTGTCACCGAAGATGTTACCATTGTTCGAGATGCAGATTATGTCAATCTTGCATGTCAAGACTCTACCTGGGTAGTTGACTCAGGTGCTTCCTACCACGTCACCTCAAAACGGGAGTTCTTCTCAACCTATACTCAGGGTGATTTTGGACTAGTGAGGATGGGAAATGATGATGCATCCACAATTATTGGCATCGGCAACATTTATTTAGAAACTAACCTTGGATGCAGGTTATGTTTGAAAGATGTGAGGCATGTTCCTGATATACGCCTCAATCTGATCTCCACCGGGGTACTTGATGATGATGGCTACAATAGCTATTTTGGTGAAGGAAATTGGAAGCTCACCAAAGGAAACCTGGTGGTAGCAAAAGGCAAGAAAGATACTTCTCTCTATTTAACAGAAGCCAAGTTATGTAGAGGAGAAGTAAATACCAGCAAGAAGGAAGTCCCAACCGAGCTATGGCATAAGCGGCTCCGCCACATGAGTGAAAAGGGTCTCAGGATTCTTTCCAAGAAGAATCTCTTGCCAGAAATGACAAGTACATCATTGGGGAAATGTGTTGACTGTCTAATGGGAAAACAACACAGAGTTGCATTTCGAAGTTCCCCACCATATAGAAAGGCAAATCTTCTAGATTTGATACACACTGATGTCTGCATGATGAGTGATAAGTCACAAGGAGGTGCACTTTATTTCGTGACTTTCATTGACGACCATTCCAGAAAAGTATGGGCCTTTGCTTTGAAAACTAAAGATCAGGTGCTGGAAGTTTTCAAGCAATTCCATGTAAAAGTTGAAAGAGAAAGCGGCGAGCAGTTGAAGTGTGTCTGAGCGGACAATGGCGGTGAGTATCGCGGACCATTCGAGAGTGCTGCGAAGTTTTGGCATTAGATTGGAAAAATCAGTGCCAAAGACACCTCAACACAACGGTGTTGCTGAAAGGATGAATAGAACCATATGTGAGAGAGTAAGATGTATGCTCTCAAATGCAAAACTGACAAACTCCTTTTGGGGGGAGGCAATGAGGACAACAGTCGATTTGATCAACCTTTCTCCATCAGTTCCACTGAACTATGATGTACTAGAAAGAGTCTGGACAGGGAAAGATGTTTCATACAAACACTTGAAGGTGTTTGGTTGTAGAGCATTTGTTCACATCCCAAGAGATGAGAGGTTCAAGCTGGATGCAAAAACAAAGCAGTGTATCTTTGTGGGATATGCCCATGAAGAATATGGCTACAGACTGCAGGATCTTTCAAGCAGAAAGATCATTAGAAGCAGAGACGTGGTATTTTTTGAAGATCAAACAATCAAGGATTTTGATAAGCCAGAGAAGCCACAGTCAGATGAAATTCCAGTTAATCTGGAACCAGTCTCTCCACCAATAAATCTTGATGACGGGGGAGCTACACCAGATACTGATGATGCTGATCCACTAGCTGAAAGTCCAGAACTAGAGCAAGCCGACAGTTCAGAACAAGAGTTAGATCCTGAATAGGTCCAATCAGAAGCGGTAGTAAGGAAATCGACCAGAGAGCGAAAGCCGAGTCAAAAGTATTCTCCTATCGAGTATGTGATGCTCACTGACGGGGGAGAACCGGAGAGCTATGACAAAGCTCTTACTCACCAGCATAAGAACGAGTGGTTAAAAGCCATGCAAGAAGAAATGAAATCCTTGCATGAGAACCACACATATGATTTGGTAACACTATCACAAGGAAGGAAAACACTCAAGAACAAGTGGGTGTATAGAGTAAAAAGTGAAGAAGGCAGCTCACGACCATGTTACAAAGCAAGGTTGGTTGTGAAAGGATTCGCTCAGAAAAAGGAAGTTGACTTTGATGAAATATTCTCACCGGTGGTGAAGATGTCATCGATCAGAGTTGTTCTTGGCTTGGCAGCAAGTCTCAACCTGGAGATTGAACAACTTGATGTAAAAACCGCCTTCTTACATGGTGATCTTGATGAGGAAATATACATGCAGCAGCCTGAAGGTTTCCAAGTCAAAGGGAAAGAGAAATTGGTGTGCAGATCAAGAAAAGTTTGTATGGTGCGGGCAGCACCGAGACAGTGGTATAAAAAGTTCGACTCATTCATGGAGAAAAATGAGTACAATCGAACAGCGGCAGACCACTGCGTCTTCATTAAGAAATTCTCTGATGGAGACTTCATCATTCTTTTGCTTTTTGTTGATGACATGTTGATTATTGGCCGAGACAACGATAAGATTAGCAGGTTGAAAAAGGAGTTGAGCAAGTCCTTTGCAATGAAGGACTTAGGACCCGCTAAACAGATTCTTGGCATGACGATTATCGTGACGGGGAAAAATCACAAAATTTGGCTATCTCAAGAATCCAGACGTGGAAAAGGTTCTTGAAAGATTCAACATGGACAAAGCAAAATCATTAGTTCTCCAGCGGCTAGTCACTTCAAGCTCAAAGTGAGCGGTGTCCTTCAAGCAAGGAGGAGAGAATAGAAATGAACAAAGTGCCATATGCATCGGCGATTAGCGATCGATATGCTATGGTATGCACTAGACTAGACATTGCACATGCGATTGGTGTTGTGAGTCGATTTTTATCAAATCTCGAAAAGAGCACGGCAAAGAAATAAATGGATACTCAGATATCTCAGAGGTACATCTAGTCATTGTTTGTGTTTTGGTAATGGAAAACCTGTATTAGAAGGATATACAGATTCAGATATGGCTGGAGACGTGGATACCAGAAAGTCTATTTCTGGGTATCTGATAACATTTGCAGGGGGAGCTGTCTCATGGCAATCATGATTACAAAAGTGTATTGCTTTAAGCACCACAGAAGCAGAATACATTGCAATCACTGAAGGTTGCAAGGAGATCCTGTGGATGAAGAAGTTCCTACAAGAGTTGGGACAAAACCAGGAAAATTATGTTCTCTATTGTGACAGTCAAAGCGCAATACATCTCAGCAAGAATTCGACATTTCATTCATGGTCGAAACACATCGACGTAAGATATCACTGGATCTGTGATGTGTTAGAAAGAAAGCTGCTGAAAGTTGAGAAGATTCACACCAACGACAACGGGGCTGATATGGTGACCAAAGTTTCATCGAAGAGAAGCTAGAAGTCTGCAAAGAAGTTGCAGGCTTAGCATCAACCCCATATTGATATGAGGATATTTCCCCATTGGCTGGAGGGGGAGATTTGTTGGCATTCCAGCCAATTAGCTTTGACTTTCCAAAGCATTATTAGTAAAACGTGAGCAGTGCCATTTTCTTCAACTGTTCGGTGCTTAACTTCAACACAATGTCAGTGTGTGCTATTTCCACACGGTGCATTTATTTCTCAACTGCCAACCAATTGCAATTGGTCCAAACTCTCCTATAAATAGAGATGTGCATGAGACATTCAAGCATCAGAGAAAAGGAAAAGAACGAGAGTTGCAAGAAAAGCCTCACAGAGAAAATAGCGTGAGAGAGCCTTAGAGAGAGTTTCTAAGAGAAGAAAATTAGAGAGCCAATTTGTGAGAGTTTTAGCCACAAATTGAGAGTACAATTTTATTGTATTATTTTTGAGAAATCACCTAAGGGTGAAGTTTGTAATCCCATTATTGTTGTAGTGGAAGTTTAAGCGGCCTACGGGTCTCGTGGTTTTTACCTTCAATTTTGGAGGGTTTTTCACGCTAAAATCTTTGGCGTTATTTTCATCTATTTGGTTTGGGAAATTATCCTGGGTTCGGCAAAATTTATTTTATCTCACTTATAACACAGTTTTTCCCAACAATGAGTTTGGCCCACTTATGTCTTCTCTTGAGGTTTCTTTACCGACTTCTAGAAGAGCCTCTATCCTGGGCAGTTATCAGATTTGATTTAAAAAGACTCCCAACTAAGCCCCAACGTCCTTCAAGATGGATCATAATTGTTAGTAGAAGAAGATTGTGGTAACAAACAGTTGATGAAACAGCTTTAAAGGAAGGAGACCTACCTCAGTGGAAGGCAAGTTACTGATTGAGAACACTAGACCTTTGAGACTCACATTAGAGGTTAAGATCTTATCAGGAACAATGTGTTTATTATAAATTAATTTTTTAAATGTTGTACTTGAGTTAATTAGAATCATAAGTTTCGACATGACTCTCATATTATGGTTTTAAAAAAAGAATATTATATTTTATTAAATAGAACTATTTTTTTTATAAGAATTAAATAGAACTAATTAGAATATTCACGTCTCACGTGTTAAAGTAAAAATGTCCAAGTCTTCCTTGGTGGTATAATAACGTCAATGGTTTATTTTTTTAATAAATTTAACCTAACTGCTTGGTGTTTTAATATAACTAGCTTTTTTTTGGGTCTTTTGATATATATATATATATATATATATTTGTTGAAATTTTCAATGGAGCTGTTCTATTTTTAAAAGTAAATGTTAAGCAAATAATTAGAGCTGTGATTTCACACTTATCTTATCTCACAGATTTTTGTTACTGGATGAAGTTTATTTTTGAAGGAGGAAGAAGTTTATTTTTAAATCTCACTCCTTCCGTTTTGGTTTATAAGTAAAAGTTATTTTTTATATTCACTGACGAAAATGAAATGAGTATATTATTTTTTTTAACAGATCTTGTAGTAATTTTACGCAGTAATATTTATTTGTTGTAAGATTCATATCGTAATAATAAAAGGATCGAAGATACGAAAATGGGAGATTTTATTTTATGTCTACTGATCAAAATCAAATCAAAATGCCTAATAATTACCATTTGAAACGCATTGCTGAAAGAGAAACATCAAACGAACATGGCCATCCTTCCCTCACGCTATTGGTAACTGCAAAGCTTGGAGGAAAACTTAACAGTATAATATCAAAAAAGTGGGACCGCGAAGTCAAAAACTGACACGACGCTGACTCATACCGCATAACCCAGTGTTCCGATAGATATAAAATTAAATTTGGGACATCTATTTTATTGTATGAGGAAATTTGGGACATCTATGCTATTTAGCCTTTCTCTGTTGTGGGTACTTTTTTTTTTTATGAGAAAAACCCAATGATACTTTTTTCTCGTGTGGGTGGGTTATCACGAATAATAAACCTCTAGCAAAAGAGGCACCACGGTGAGATTATTAAATAAATAAAGAATAATACCAAATACATTGATTTTAGTATTATGTATTTATGTATTTACTATTTAGAATAATACCAAATACATGCGTTTATATTTACATGTTTTTTATTATCAGACCATGATGAATTTCACGGTTTCACCTCATTTTGACATTTTCTGTACAATATTCTCATTTTATTTTCTTACACTACTGCAAGATAGTATATGACTCTGAAAAACGCGTATTAAGCATTTTCTTTAAAAGAAATTCTCTTCATAATATAATAAGCTTAAGACTGAAATTTACTAAAATTTTTTGTCAAAAAAAAAAAAAGAAATTTATGAAACATAAGTGGCGGTCTCCCTATGAGCAATGAGTTTTCTTATTTTTAAAATTTAATTAGCAAGTATGTCGTACATGCGTGTTTTTAATTGAAGTACAATTTAAATATAAAATAAAAAATAATCAAAACTCTAAAGAAGGTATGCATAATTAATTTAAATTAAATATAAAAAGTGCAGATAAAAATCATTATGTAAAAATACACAAAGTGCATGATTAATTTAAAATTTTAAGATATCGTAAAAAAAATCAAAATTTTAAGATTTAAAAGTGACAAGTATTGTTCTTGAAATACAGTATATTAAAATATTAAATAAGTATTGAAATTATACTCTAATTTGATAAATACAAATGTATTAGAATTAGCTTTTATTTAATTTTGTTAAGTTTGTTAGAAATGAAAGGTAATCTTTTAAACTTGGAAAGAGGGCAGACAGAACAAGCTTTTGTATTGAATGATTTTGAAACAATACAGGGCAGTTTCTGATTGAGGGTATGTAATACCTTGTCAGAGGGATGACCAAACCTGCTATGCCAAGTGTTGGCATCTTGTTTTATTCTATGAGTAAATGCAGAATTGCAAACAAAATCACACAAAACAGAAACAGAATTACAGGAATCAGAATTATGCAAGTGTGTAGAAGCAGCAGGGGCAGCATCAGCCTCATAAAGGTATATACCATTGGTGAGGCTACCCATTCCAAACACTTTCAGCGATTATAGATCCTGTATGAAATACACATTGTCACGAAAATTGACATGATATTTAGCCTAAGCTAACAAGCAACTAAGTGAGATCAAATTAACTTTGAAGGAAGGAATGTGGAGAACATTCTGTAAATGTATCTGAGAATTTAAAGAAACTAAGCCAGAACCAAGAACATGTACTCTAGAATTATTAGGCAACAAAACAAATTTGTTGACCAAAGGAGTATATGTAAGGAATAGGGATTGTGAATATCAAATGTGTGCTGTGACACCTGAATCTAATATCCAAATGCTTGAGTTAGGCAAAGATTTAGAAGGTAAGACAGAGCAACCCATACCAATGTTGGATGCATCAGCCACTGTACCTGTCAGTGAGTGTGGCTTGAGCCATTTGTTGTTGCAAGAAATTAACCATCTGCTGGTATTGCATTGCAGCTGCAGGCCCCAAACTGTTTCCAGAATTCTGACCTGCATTATCAGCAACAAGATTCATCATAGGTGTATTTGAATTCACTTTGCCTTTCTTGTAGCCAGGTGGATAACCGTGGAGTTTGAAGCACTTGTCAATGGTGTGTCCAAGAATTCCACAGTGTGCACAGAGAGGTTTGTCCTTCTTTTGATTTCCAGACTGTTGTTTGCCTTTGAAATTCCCAGATTGAACAACACAAGTCATTTGTGATTGAGAATGAGCAATGTGACTGCTGGCTTTTATTTTAATCGACTGCATATTTATTTTCGGCATAAATATTCAGAATAAATTTAGTTTTAACCTAATGTTAATATAATTTTTTTTACATTATTATTTAATTTTATATTAATACTTTGTTTAATAACTATCATTATTTTTTTCTTAAAAAAAAGTAAATATCATTATTTTAATAATCATTTAAATTGTGAGAACACAATATTTAGCAAAACTATAAAATTACTTTACCGAGAGTGTTATTGAAAATCAAATTCATTGAAAATTAAATTGTATATCCTTATCCTTTCCTTTTTTCGTATTAATTAATCATTCAATCTAATCAAAGTTATCAAACCAATTTATTTAGTTTATTCATACCAGTACATGCTACTAATCATTCCAAATACCTAGGTCTCCCAACTTTTGTTGGTAGATCCAAGCAACAAATATTCGATTTTGTCCATGATAGAGTGTGAAAGAAGTTGAAGGGTTGGAAGGAAAAGTTTTTATTCACTACGGCAAGAGAAGTTATAATCAAGGCAATTGTTCAAGCTATTCCCACATATATCATGAGTTGTTTTTTGCTTCCTAAGGGATTATGTGAGCATATTGAAAGTATGACTAGCAGATTCTGATGGGGAAGCAAGCAGGGTGAGAAGAAGATTCATTGGCTCAGCTGGGACTCCTTATGCGAGAATAATAAAAATGGAGGTATGGGGTTTGGAAGTTTTTCTGATTTTAATGTAGCTCTTTTGGCAAAACAAGGGTGGAGAATCATTCAAAACCCGGAATCCTTGCTGTCATAATGCTTGAAAACCCGATACTTTCCAAGAGTTGATTTCCTAAAAGCACCAGTTGGCCACGTTCCTAGCTTTACTTGGAGGAGCATTCACCATGCAAAGAAAATATTGGAAAAAGGCTGCTTATGGAGGGTTGGAAATGGCAGTTCAATTAATGTTTGGGGGATAATTGGCTCCCACATCAGTTCGGTTTCAAGGTCTGGACTCCAAGGCATCAAAGCGAAAATCTGTCTTTTGTTTCTGAACTGATAGATCATGATGAACACTGTTGGAATCACAACGTGGTCTCATCTTTATTCTTGCCATTTGAAGCTCAAAAAATCTTGCAAATTCCTCTGCCTCATCAAGCTCAACAGGACAAATTGATTTGGGGGCCAGATAAAAAAGGTTTATTCTCTGTTAAGTCAGCTTATCATTCATGCGATCTCAATGTTCTCTGGTTGATGGTCAGCAGTCAGATATCCAGCATGAATCAACTCATTGGTCAAAATTACGGAGTTTCAAGACTATCCCTCGGCACTCCCATCTAGTTTGGAGAATTCTGCATGACTGCCATGGAGATATTCATTATTCAAGCGGGGTGTTTTGAGCTCGCCTCTTTATGCTCGATGCAATGAGGCCGTGGAGACATCATCACAAATCTTCATGGAATGTGAATGGGCTCAAATGGTTTGGTTTGCTAGCCCTTTGGGTATCCTGTTTGAGGAACAAATTGCAAATGCTGTTCTGTTCAAAGATTAGTTGACTGAAACAATTAAGCATGCAGAGACTGATGTGCCAGCAATCATATTCTCCATCTATTATGGAATCTGGTTCTCTCGAAATAAGCTTTGTTTTGAGAAGGTGGTTACACTACAAGAATTTCAGGTTTTACCTACCGCCAGAATCCGTAGGTAACACACAAAAATCCGTAGGTAATGACGTATTTCCGACGGATTGCCGACAGACACATTTCTATCGGTTAATCGCTAGTCGGTAACGTTTACCGACAGATTTTTCAAAAATTCCGTAGGTAAATTACCGATGAAATTTTCCGTAGATAAGTTACCGATGAAACTATCCCTAGGTAACTTATCGATGGATATTTCCATAAGTAAGTTGCCGACGGAAAGTTTCGTAGGTAATGACTTTTTTTTTGCAATTTCTAAAATTAATTATATATTTTGTTCACTTGTGATGCAGCTTCTGCCATAAATTTGTCCACTTTAAGATATAGTAATAAGGAATCCTCCTCCCTTCATATTTCAACAAACCACCAAGATGATGAAAGGCATAAAAATACATCAAAAAATTTACACACAGAAGAATGAAACGACACCTACCCACACTTGAGGACATATGCCTCAGTGGTTTGGATTTGCCACGGGCATCAAACTTTAGATATAAAATTTCAGATAAAAAAGTTAACCCATTTCAGATCTAAGTTCGTGGAACGGGTCACGTGCTCCAACGAGGTTGCTTACAACATGGTGGTAGGACGCACCAGTGCAGCGACCAGGGGAAAACCCAAATGGTGCTCCCTTTCTTCCTATCTATTTTATTGCTTGGCTCTGTTTTCATTTTCCTTGTTAATGGTGCTCCCCTTTTTCAGATCCGCAACCATAGTCCGATGAGGTAGATGACGGCGAGATTCGGACGAAGGGAGATGGGGAGAGATCGAGGGAGATGGGGCGAGCGAGATCTGGACGAAGGGAGAAGAAACCGAGGGAGATGGCGCGATTTAGACAGTGAGGAAGAGAGATGAGGCAGAGGTGATAAGGGAGACGAGATCCGAGCAACGTCGTTGCTCCGTCGAGCCGCCGTGAGATGAGGGAAACGAAATAGGAAGTAGCAAGACGGGGATGAGCTACGAGGGAGAGAGACCGAGCTGAGATGAGAGGAGAGGGGGAGGATGAACGTGGCAAAAGCACAAGAAGGGGGTTTGAATTGGGTTTTAGAAATCTTTTCTTAAAACTTGTGTATTTTTGAAAACCTTTTCAAAACAATTCTTTAACAAAATAGTAATCAAAACAAGTAAAGAGGAGAGAAGAGAATGACACAGTGATTTACACTAGTTCATTATCACCTGATAGCTACGTCTAGTCCCTTCACACACTTGAAGGATTTCTCCACTATAATCAACCTGATTACACTTGAGAGTATACTACTGTCAAACTAGTTATACTCACAACTTCTTAGAACTACTTAGTACAGTCAAGCCTCTAAGGAATGTAACTGCTATTGGGCTAAATACAGTGTTCAAAAGTAGTTTGAAACAATATCAAATAACTCTCAGCAGAGAGGATATACAATGAAAAACTCAAGCACAAAGAATAACTTTCAAACTGAAAGAGTAAAACGTTTAAGTGCTTGTTCAATGTGATCTCAGATACTTGGAATAATTTCTTAGTTGCTCACTTTGATTCATAGCATTTTAGTTTTGTTAACCTTCTTCAGTGGGAGAAGTAAGGTATATATAGCTAGGGTTGTGAATAGCGTCGTTGTGACCTAACAGCTCTTTTCACTAAAGGACAAAACTTCAGATCCCCTTTGTGTGGCTTTTAGCAAGTCACATCGCTTTTCATTCTGCTCTTGCATACTGACACAACAGACTTTTGCAGGATCTTGTCCCTTATGATCTTTTTGAAAAATAAGACACTTCTTGAGCAAGTTTTCTGATGATTATAAACGTTGACATTCCCTTTGGCCTTTGATTCCTCGTACATTAAAATACTCATCAATGAGGTCTCTTTAATACATGAAGTAGCCTTTAATGTCGCATCTGTCAAACAAGCGATGCTTATTACTGAGATACTCTGTTCACCAGAGCGACCTTGAAACAGAGGCTAGATCTTAAGTACATAATTTGTTGGGCTTTCGTATAACAGAGTCTTGTAGAAACAGACAAAGGCTTCCACTGAGTAGTCTATTCAATAGTCTGTTGAGCGTTGACTAAAAAACAGAGCGTTGACCAAGACAGAGCATGGCCTATCAGAGCATTGACTGAAATCAGAGCGTTAACCAAGACAGAGTGAGGCTATCAGACGATGACGTCAGCAATTTTCAGAGGATCAATGCTAGACTCAGATTCATGAAACTGGGAGTGAAATGCACATTTTCACTTAGTCTTCTGAGATAATTTCTTCTGATGAATAGTGACTTTTGCACACTAATAAACACATCAGAAGACAAATTGTTCTATTAACTATTTGTTGTCATCAAAACAATTAAGGGTCGTTGTTTCTGAATTCACTTGATTCCAACAATCTCCCCCTTTTTGATGATGACAAATACATAGATTGATGAACAATTTTCCATTTAGAAAAATATTTACTTAAAGGAATTTCAGGGGCTCCCCCTAAATTAAGCACATATAAATATTTTCTAAGTGTAAAGTCACAACAGATGAATGTATCACATCAGAACATTCCAAATAAAGTATCAGAACTTTCATAAACAGAGAGATCTATCAGAGCATATATATTAACACATCATCAGATTACACATTCCAAGTTAATGTATCAGAGTAAATAATGCAAAAATGCAATGCATGACGACACTTGGTTGATACATCAGGTTCATCAATTACTCTATATTTCTATATTGTCTTCTACCCCTTTTGTCATCAGACAAAAATGTTAAGAATAAATAAAGAACATCATAGTCAAAACAGAGTTTGAGAAAGATACAGTTGAAACAGAATAAGTATTGAACGATAATGATTTCATTTCTCATGTAAAAATAGCACATTACAAAATTGTTTTCCTACTAAAAAGATAAAAAGAAGGCTAAAATCAAAAGGGTGAACCAAAACCTAAAGGCTATCTAAGGTTTCTTCAACTGATCCACTATAAACTGCAGCATAGAAGTGACATCCTCATGTCTCTTGTTCGAAACTTCCATGAATTCCTTGAAGCTTTTGTTGTTTTCAACAAGTTGGTCCAAGACCTCTTTAGGAACAACAAATGTAATGACTCAGGATGCGTAAGGCACCTGAAGGCAGAGGTCGAGTCACCATTGTAGTTGAAGTAGAAGGAGGAGTTACTGGTTCTGGTGCAGGTTGAGGAACAGGAGCAGGTTCTGGTTCCCAAACAGCAGGGGTTACAACCCTTTGAGATACCCTCCAAGCAGAAGCAGTTAGGAGTCTTCTGTTTCTCTCAAGTTGATCCTTCCTATGCTTCTCAAACCAGAAATTGACAAAATGCCAATTTTCATAAAAATCTTCCAAAGCCTGCTCAGTGCCAACACCATCTAGTCTATCTTCCTCAATCACTCTCCATATATCAAATTCGTACTGTCTCCTAGCCTTAAAAACTTCAAATCCAGCAAAGAGGCGTGGATTAGGCTGAGGTACAACTCTTGCTTCCCAATGGTTGGGAGGAGATTCACAACCAATTTGAACAGCTGGAGCAGGAGATGCAGGAAGAAGCAGGGTTGGTGGATTAATGACGGTGACATCATCATCAAGTTCAAGTCCTTGAACTACTTCAGTAGCAATTGTAGCAGCAATGACCAGGTCATCATCTACAATTGGTTCTGTAGCATATTTAGGTTCAGGTAGAATTGGTGAATGAGGTAGAGAAGGGATTTGAGATGGAGAAGGTACTAGAGTGGCTAGTTGAAAGGAGGGATCAGAGACTGCTTGTAAAGAGGTAAGGGGTTGTGCTTCACAAACTGTTTCAGAGCCAGGTGTAGGAGATAGGGGTTCCTAGATAATAGACTCGGGTTTTGTTTCAGGTTGAGAAGGGATGTTTAGGTCAAGTTGAACTGGGGGTGGTGATGGAATAGATGTAGGTTGTGGTTAAGGTATTTAAGTGGGTTCAGGTTGTGTAGTTTGTGGTGATGACGTAGTTGTTTGTGGTTGAGGTGAAGAAATTGGTGTGAATTGTGGTGAAGGTATAGGTGCAGTAGTGTTGGTTGATGGGTGAGCAACAGAGAGGGGCTCAATGTAAGGAATTTATACTTTGGGTAATGGTCTCTGTTTTTTCTTAGAGGTACGTAATCTTCTTCATCTTCATCAGATGAAGAGTCAGAAGGTAATGGAGGCAAATGCTTTTGGGTAGGCTTAGAATGGGTTGGTTTAGAAGGTTTGGAAGAAGGAACAGATTTAGGAGGTTGTGGAGGAGGAATAGGGTTAGATGGTAATGACTGAGAGGATTGTGAGGTTTGGGTTGCAGATGCACCTATAGCAACAGTCCCAACACCATAAACAGAATCATACAAACCAACAATTTGATCAAGTACCTTTGGTTTCTTAGAAGCAGGGAGATCAGCCAATTTAGTGATTCTCTTCAACTTGGTTGTAGCAGGAGCAGTAGTGGTGGTTGCAGTAGCAGTAGTGCCAGAGGCAACAATAGAAGGAGCAGTTGCAGCAACAGAGGCTTCATCCTGAAGCCTTTTCCGTCTAAGATCCTCATGGAATAAGCGACATTCCTCTTGAGATTTTCTAATCATCTCATCCTTCTCCTCCTCTATTTCTCCTGGTATTACTGAGGGCATGAAGGCAGGTCTCAATGGTGGGACTAGTGGAGGTGCATGTGAGCCAATCGAAATACCAGTACTCCTTGTTACTCTTCTGGTAGGCTCAATAGAGGAAATCTTAGTAATCTTCCTCTTTCCCTTCCTGGTGAGCTTGGCAGCAGCTTACTCTTCCTTCTGGATTTCAACAATAATTTCTGAAGATAAGACTCTCATCCTCTTCAAGTTATCACTGTTGAAGATTGGAGCACTTACAGTGTGTACTGCAACTCCAGCTTCTTCAGTATTTAACCCTTGAAGATGCTTAATAAGTCGTTGATTAGCCAGAAGTGCAGAGATCACCCTTCCATAGGGTATATTCAGGTTCTTCCCTTTCCTGGAGAAAGAAATGTTTCTGCACAAGTGATTGAAGATAAGGCTTGGCAGATTGATCTTGGATTTGAGTTCATAATGCCACATAACAAACTTGTGGTCTGAACTCACAGTTTCAACAGATCCAGACTTGGGTAGAATGTAACTCTTGATGATCTTGAAAAGCACCTGAAACCTGTTCTTCGTGTCCACAGCCTTTGAACCTCAAAGGTTCTCAAAGATAGTTGAGTTGATGGTTTCCATTCCACCATACTTGTCTTCCCATTAGTTTATGAGTCTTCTTCCAGAGTTAGGGCACTTGATAATGTCAGAGATCAAGTCCTGTGTAATTACTATGTGTCTCTTTTGCACATAGCTGTAGATGGTGTTGTCCTTGGTTCTGGAAAATCTCCATAACTCCTTCACCAGCTCGTGGTAGATGGGATAGTTCTCTGTGTAGAAGAAATCTACAATGCCCATATCAGCAAAATCGGTTTTGAAGTCGTACCTATTATCAGCAAGATCTTTGAAGTTCATATCTGATTCGCACATCACTTTCAGTTGATATTGCTCTGCATTCGTCGAAGTAGGTAGAGGTTTAGGTTCAGGACCACACACAACTGGTAGTAGTGAAACGTCCATTGTAGAAGAGAGTAGTAGAAGCAGAGAACACATAGCGAGAATGGGGTTTAGGGTTTCAAGTGTGAGGCTTCTTAGAAAAAGATAGAGTGGGTAGTGGGTAAGTGAGTGGAGTGAGTCTATCTAAAACGTGTTGAGGAAGGCAAACCGCCTTGTTCAGTTTTCAAAATAAATAATTTGTCGTTTCAAAAATGAAACATGTCAAGCTCTGCCATAAAGAGGCGCAGTAAAACTGTTATCGGGCAGTAAAAAATAATTATGACTCAGTGAGAGTAAATCTCATCCACTAATGCATCAACTAGTTTTAAAGAGACACGTGTACACAAAGATTTCCAGAGGGAACTTGTAACAGACTCATATGAATATGAACAGTTAATTAACAATAGAGGATGCAAAAAAAATAATAAATAATAAAATAATGGCTATATATAAAACAGATGCATAATAAAAAAACAGACGAAATAACAAAACAAATGCACATGTCAAAATCAGTGGCACACGTGAAAACAGAGGCACATATGAAAACTAGACGCAACATCAAAACAGAGTCATATGATCAAATAGACACAGGCACTTCAGAGGCACACAAAACAGAAGCAGATATATTCAAATTAAACACTTATTCCTTTATAAGATGAAAATTCAAGTTCTTTCTTATAAAGTTGAATCTATCTTCAGGAAGGGATTTTGTAAAGATATCTACTCATTGATGGTCAATATCAATAAATTTAATTTCAAGTATCCCTTTCTGAACATAGTCTCTAATGAAGTGATGTTTAATTTCAATATGTTTAGCACGTAAATGCAAAATAAGATTCTTAGTCAAACATATTGAGGTATTATCACAGTATATAGGAATGTTACTCTCTTTTATCTGATAGTCCTCAAGCTGGATACTTCATCCATAGTAGTTATGAACTACAGCTTGCTGCAGATATGTACTCAGCTTCTGCCGTTGATAGTGCAATTGTGCTTTGTCTTTTGCTGGACCACGAGATAAGGTTAGCTCCAAGAAATTGACAGCCACCACTTGTGCTCTTTCTTTCAATTCTATCTCCAGCAAAGTTAGCATCACAGAAACCTATTAACTTGTAATTTTCTGAATTCTTATAAAGCAATCCAAGATTAGTAGTTCATTTGAGATACCTAAAGATTCTCTTAACAGTAGTTAAATGAGATTCTCTAGGATTAGATTAGAATCTTGCACATAAGCACACACTAAACATAATATTAGGCCTTGAGAAAGTAAGATAAAGAAGTGAACCAATCATACCTCTATATACCTTTTGGTCTACCTTTTTACTATATTCATCTTTGCCGAGAGCACATGTTGGATGCATTGGTGTGCTCATTGGTTTGGTTTCCTCAAGCTTGAACTTCTTTAAGAGTTCTTTCACATATTTAGTTTGATGGATCTAGGTTCCATCTTGACATTGCTTGATTTTAATACCAAGGAAGAATTTTAATTCTCCCATCATACATTTCAAACTCATTCTGCATAAGTTTAGAGAATTTCCCACAAAGAGATTTATTAGTAGCACCAAAGATAATATCATCAACATATATTTGAACTAAAATAAAATGCTTTTTAGATGATTTTCTACAGAGTGTGGTGTCCACTTGTCCTCTTTCAAAACCATTTGACATTAAAAAGGAACTCAGTCTGTCATACCAAGCTCTTGGGGCTTGTTAAATACCATAGAGAGCCTTTTTAAGTTTGAAGACATGCTTTGGATAAGCAATATCTTCAAATCCAGGTGGTTATTTTACAAACACTTCCTCACTTATAAAACTATTTAAAAATGCGCTCTTTACATCCATTTGATATAACATAATGCCATGATGTATAGCAAATGATAATAAAATTCTAATTGCTTTAAGTCTAGCTAAAGGAGCAAAGGTTTCAGTATAATCTATACCTTCCTCTTGTGAATACCCTTGAGCAACAAGTCTAGCTTTGTTTCTTACCACTATGCCATCTTCATCAAGTTTGTTTCTGAAAACCCACTTGGTTCCAATGACTTGCTTAACCCCTGGAGGAGACAGAAGCTTTCAAACATCATTTCTCTGAAATTGATTGAGCTCTTCTTGCATAGCAAGTATCCATCCATCATCTGTTAGTGTTTCATCAATTGTCTTAGGCTCTATTTCTGACAACAATGCAAAGTCTTAGTATTCCCTAAGAGATGATCTTGTTCTAACTCTATCACTTGGTTCACCAATGATCTGGTCCTTTGGGTGATGAGTTTTGAACTTCTAGTCTGTTGTCGTCTCTTTTTGAGTCTTGTCACCAGATGCAGAATCAGAGTCAGCACCTATGACACTATCATTTGTTTCTTTGCTTATCTGCATATCTGTAAAGATCTCATCTAGCTCTGATGTTTCATTGTCAGATTTCTTATCATCAAATCTCACATGCATAGACTCATCAACAATTAATGTTTCTTTGTTGTATACTCTGTAAGCTTTAGAGTGTTCAGAATATCCCAAAAAGATAGCTTTGTGTGATTTTGAATCAAATTTTCCAAAACTGTCTTTTGTATTGAGAACAAAGCAGTCACACCTAAATGTTGGGTTTTCTTCCTTTCCACAATTCATAAGGAGTCTTATTCAAGATAGGTCTAATATAGATTCTATTTTGAATATAACATGCAGTGTTTACTGCTTCTGCCCAAAAGTGCTTTGCAATATTAGTTTTGTGAATCATAGTTCTGGCCATTTCTTAAAGGGATCTATTTTTCCTTTCTACAACACCATTTTGTTGTGGTGTTCTAGGGGATGAAAAATTGTGAGAGATGCCTTGCTCATCACAGAAGTTTTGAAATGATTCATTTTCAAATTCTTCACCATGATCACTTCTAATTGTTGTAATACAAAAACTTTTTTCATTTTGCACTTGTTTGCAGAAAATAGAAAACATTGCAAATGACTCATTTTTGTGAGCTAGGAATTTTACCCATGTCCATCTAGTATAGTCATCAACAATTACTAGGCCATATTTCTTTCCAGACAAAGATGTAGTTCTAGTTGGTCCAAATAAATCTAAATGCAAAATCTCAAGTGGCCTTGAGGTGGAAACAATATTTTTGGGTTCAAAAGAATATTTTGTTTGTTTCCCTTTTTGGCATGCTTTACAAAAAGCATCAATTTGATACCTAAGATTTGCTAAGCCTCTAACAAGTTCTTTCTTGTTAAGCTTTGAGATTAACCTCAAGCTAGCATGACCCAATCTTTTGTGCCAAGTTCATTGCTCTTCATCAACTGATAAAAAGCATTTTACATTTTGATTTACCAACTCAGAAACTTTTATTTTATAAATATTGTTCTTTCTCTTTGCTTTAAAGAAAATGGAGCCATTTTTCTTGCTCTTGACTATACAGACATTGTCACTAAAGCCAACATCATAACCACTATCGCATAATTAACTTACACTTAGTAGGTTATGCTTCAGGCCATCAATAAGTAAAACATTATCTATTGAAGGTAGAAATTTCTCACCAACTTTTCCACTTCCAATGATTTTACCTTTTTGGTTTCCTCCGAAACCCACTGTTCCACTTTCTTTAAGTTGGAGTTCTTAGAACATACGCTTTTCTCCTGTCATGTGACATGAGCAACCACTGTCCAAGTACCATGACTGGTATTTCAACTCTGTTGCTAAGCAAATCTGCAGCATATACAATCTTGCCCTTAGGTACCCAAATCTTTTTGGGTCCTCTATGTTAGTTCTAGAAGGAAACTTGTCCTTCTTATTTTTCAATTCATAACAAGTACTTCTAATGTGTCCTTTGTTATTGCAAAAAGTACAAAGCAGACAGTTACTATGATTGTTGGTATCTTTGGTCTTCAAATTTGTGTTTTGAAAAGTGGGTTCCTCTAGTTTGTAACCAAGACCCCGTTTACCATTTTGGCTCACGCCCCAAATTATAGATGCTTGTTTGCTTCGTGTAACACACTCAGCAAGGAATCTTTGAAATCCCTCTTCATATTTTGAAGAGTTACATTCAACTTTTTCCTCATTCTTAGAGCTGTCACTCACCAGACGGTGATTTTTAACTTTGAGCTTCTCATTCTCCTCATTGAGTATCTGAAATTCTTTTGAAAGTTTTGAGAATTTCTTTTTCAAAGATTTATACTCAGTGTTGAGCATAGAAGACTTATCTAATAGTTCATCAAAAGCTATTTCAATATCAGAAGATGGGTTAGAATCTACCTCTTCATCTTCTTTTTCACTGTCTGACCCTGTGGTAGCCATGAGAGCCATGGTTGCTTGTTCCTCATCGTCATTAGACGATGATGAATCAGAGTCATCCCATGTTGCCATGAGACCTTTCTTCTTCTTGCCTTTGAAACCACATTTCCTTGGTTTCTCTTTCTCGAGTTGTGGACATTTAGACTTGAAATATCCAAACTTTTTGCACTCGTAACAAGTAACTTGACTTTTGTCCTTGTAGTCCTTCTTATCCCTTGAGTCCTTCTTGTAGAACTGCTTCCTGAATCTTCCTTTGTTTTTCCACATACATTGAATTTTCCTTGATATTAAGGAAATTTCTTCGTTTGGGTCTCCACCACTCTCATCAGACGATCCTTCGTCTCCTTCCAGTTCAGCTTGAAGTGCTTTGGAGGAGGATGCTTTGTTTGTAGATTTCAAAACAATGGACTTTGATTTCTTAGGAGGTTCTTCTTCATCTAGCTCAAGGTCATGAGCTCTCAAGGAACTCAGAAGATCTTCAAGACGCAAGACATTCAGGTCAATATCCGTGACCTTAGGTCTCCACTTCTTTGGCAGGCTTCTTAAGATTTTCTTTACGTGATCAACAATGGTATAGCTTTTCTTAAGAACCTTTAGACCATGAACTAGTGTTTGGAATCTTCCAAACATAGTTTCAATGCGTTCACCCTCTTCCATTTTGAAGATTTCATATTGTCTAACCAATATATTAGCCTTGGTTTCTTGCACTTGGGAAGTACCCTCATAGGCCAAAGCCAATGAGTCCCAAATTTCTTTGGCAGTTTTATTCTTTCCGCATTTCTCGTATTTCTTCTTAGAAATAGCACAAATAAGGTAATATCTTGCTTTCTGATGTAGTTGATAAGCTTTCTTTTGCTCATCTTCCCATTTGTCCCTAGGAATAAGTTTATCCTTGGAATTAACTGGTTAAGTATATTCTTTTTGAACCATATCCCATAGTTCGAGTTGTTAAGACCCGAAGAAGGTTTTCACTTTATCTTTCTAGTAGTCGTAGTTTGTTCCAGTGAACAAAGGAGGACGGTTAACGTGATCACCGACTTCGTTGCTTGCCATGTATAAAGAATAAGATCTTTTCCTCTTACACTGTTTAGAGCTCGACCAAGAGGCCGAGCTCTGGTACTAATTGAACATGGCAAAAACACAAGAAAGAGGGTTTCAATTGGGTTTTAGAAATCTTTTCTTAAAACTTGTGTATTTTTGAAATCCTTTTCAAAACAACTCTTTAATAAAATAGTAATGAAAACAAGTAAAGAGAAGAGAAAAGAATGACACAGTGATTTATACTAGTTTACTATCACCTGATAGCTACGTCTAGTCCCTTCACACACTTGAAGGATTTCTCCACTATAATCAGCCTGATTACACTTGAGAGTATACTACTGCCAAACTGGCTATACTCGCAACTTCTTAGAACGACTTAGTACAGTCAAGCCTCTAAGGAATGCAGCCGCTACTGGGCTAAATACAGTGTTCAAAAGTAGTTTGAAACAATATCAAATAACTCTCAGCAGAGAGGATATACAATGAAAAATTCAAGCACAAAGAATAACTTTCAAACTGAAAGAGTAAAACGTTTAAGTGCTTGTTCAATGTGATCTCAGATACTTGGAATAATTTCTTGGTTGCTCACTTTGATTCACAGCATTTCAGTTTTGTTAACCTTCTTCAGTGGGAGAAGTAAGATATATATAGCTAGGGTTGTGAATAGTGCCGTTGTGACCTAACAACTCTTTTCACTAAAGGATAAAACTTCAGATCCCTTTTGTGTGGCTTTTAGCAAGTCACATCGCTTTTCACTCTGCTCTTGCATACTGACACAGTAGTCTTTTGCAGGATCTTGTCCCTTATGATCTTTTTGAAAAATAAGACACTTCTTGAGCAAGTTTTCTGATGATTATAAACATTGACATTCCCTTTGGCCTTTAATTCCTCGTACATTAAAATACTCATCAACGAGGTCTCTTTAATACATGAAGTAGCCTTTAATGAGCACTCAGTCTGATTTCCAATCAGAGCATCTGTCAAACAGACGATGCTTGTTACTGAGATACTTTGTTCACCAGAGTGAGCTTGAAACAGAGGCAAGTTCTTAAGTACAAATTAACAGAGTCTTGTAGAAACAGACGAAGGCTTCCACTGAGTAGTCTATTTAATAGTCTGTTGAGCGTTGACTAAAAAACAGAGCGTTGACCAAGACAGAGCATGGTCTCACCGGAGCATGGTCTATTAGAGCGTTGACTGAAATCTGAGCGTTGACCAAGACAGAGTGAGGCTATCAGACGATGACGTCAGCAATTTTCAGAGGATCAATGTCAGACTCAGATTTATGAAACTGGGAGTGAAATGTACACTTTCACTTAGTCTTCTAAGATAATTTCTTCTGATGAATGGTGACTTTTGCACACTAATAAACACATCAGAGGATAAATTATTCTATTAACTATTTGTTATCATCAAAATAATTAAGGGTCATTGTTTCTGAATCCACTTGATTCCAACAGAGGATGCGTTGATTTGGAGCTAGTGGGATTGAGGAGAATGAAGAAGTGAGATTGGGTTTTTGAGAATGAGGTCAAGAAGCTTCTGATTAAAACTTATGTGCAGAATCCGTGGGAGTAAAAAATGGGTTTTTCGTATATTGAACATTACCTACGGAATTTTTCGTAGGTAATTCTCCCCTTTAATTTGACCGCTGGATATTTCCTATGGCTTTTTCCGTAGGTAAGTTCCTACGGAATTTTCAGTAGTTAATGCCAACAAATTGGGAGTTATTGACGGAAAAATCCGTCGGTATTAAAGGAAAGCATTACCTACGAAATTTTCCGTAGGTAAAGTTGAATCTCAAAATTCGATTTTTCCCATTTTCATAGGTATTGTGCTCTAGTTGTTTCTGATGGAATATTCCGCCGGTAAATATTTTCGACTGATTTTTCCGTCGGTATTACCTACGAATCTAAATCCGTCGGTAATATTCTGCAGGTAAAACATGAAATTCTTGTAGTGTTATCAATATTCCTCAATTAATCCACAAGGTAGTCTCTTCAGTGCATGAATATAATTCGCATATCTTGGTGCAACCGGCCTTAGTTTCTGATGCATATCAGCAAGTTGTAGTATTTTCCAGCACTTGGATACCTCCTCCTATCAATTGCAACAAGTAAATGTTGATGCTGCGGGACCAGTGAATGATAAATGGGGAATTGGAGCGATTATTAGAGACAATGCAGGAGAGGTTATGGCGGTAGACAGGTGGAATGTTTCTTGCTTAAACGATGTTACCGTCGCAGAAGCAATAGCCCTTAGGACTGGTATTCAATTTGCACTTGATCTTTTCCTTCTTCAGGTTCATGTATAAACTGATTCTTCCACTGTGGCTGCGGCCTTTAATTCTGGTTCTCACAGCAACAACTACATGGAGTTAATCATCCAAGATTGCAAGATATTAAAGGATTTCTTTTCCAGCTTAAATTGTAAACACGTCAGAAGACATGTCAATCAAGCTGTCCATGGGTTGGCAAAATCAGCTTTAATTAGTAGTGATAGAATTTGGTTGGAAGAAATTTCAGATTGTGTTTCAAACATAATCTCTCAGAATGTTTCATCCTTTTCAGTTGAATGAAATCATTATTTCCACGTCAAAAAATAAATACTAGGTTGATCTTAAGCGGGGAGAAATTGGTTCTTCTTCTTAAATATTTGCCAAGTGATTTCATTCTCCTTATTTATAAGTCTATCCGACCCTACTTTAATTAATCAGGTCCAGTACAAAAGCCTAAAGGACTCGAAAGTCTAGAGAAAAAAGAAATTAGAAAGCTGAAATGAAAATAGGCCAACCACTGAAATAAAATGGAGTTGTAGTTAAAAATAAAAAAGAAAGTACTCGGCCATTTTGGTTACTAATGGCGTGATTGGTTCACGAGAGAAATTGTGAAGAGAAAAATTGTGAAAAGAGAGTATGAAAAGAGAGAAAAATGTGAGAAATAGGGTAGATTTGGGGTATTGATTTGGAATAAGAGAAAAAGAAGAGAAATAGGGAAGAGAGATATGTTGATTATTTTTTAAAAGACATCAATGTCCTTGACTAAAAATTTAAATAATTTGAGATACAAGGAGAGAAGAAGGGTAGACATGGAAAAAGAAAAAAAATGCGTCTCTCCTCCACTTTTTTCGCAGTTCTGCGAAGAAAATAAAAGATGGTGGGCCCCAGCATTTTTTTTCCTCTCGTCTCATTTTCCATTGCATCCAATCAGAAGAAGTGGCTCGTTTCTCCGCGTTCTCTCTCGCACGTCTCTCTCTCGCTTGAAACTCTCGCGTTCCAATCACATGCTAAGTGTAGGAGATGTTGTCAGTATAGTCCTTGAATGTATTGAAATTATAAAGGCATTCCCGAGTGTGTCTTCTGTCAATAATTTCAGGGACCAAACTGATTAACGGAAGACACATTCCAAGACTAAACTGGCTAACGAAAAATACATTTCAGAACCAAACTAACAAACGAAAGACACAATTAGATATGTTTTGGTAATTTTAATACATTAAGAGACTATAATGACAGTGCCTCACATATTTAGGAACCAAAATGACTATTTACTCCAAAAAAATGGAGTTGTAGTTTGGCTTAATTGCACTTTTGGTCCACAGCTTTCTCAATTTCGGGATTTTGGTCCCCCATTTTATTTTTTGCTATGTTGGTCCCTAACTTTTTTAATTTGGTGATTTTGGTCCCTGTGTTTTTTAATTACACTTTTGGTCACAAAAAATATGGATTGTGCACTTTTAGTCCCTCACTTTATTAAAATCTAAGTTTTTTTTTTTGGACTAAAAGTGTAAAAAACCTATGATTTTGAGAGATTAAAAGTGTAATTAAAAAATATGAAGACCAAAATTAATAAATTGAAAAAATTGGAGATTAAAATCGCCAAAAATGAAATAAAAAGACAAAAAAAAATTGTGAAAATAAAAATTGGAGACAAAAATGCAATTAAATTAAACCATGTAGTTTCTATTCTAGTAGGTGGGACTGTGAGTACCGCTAGAGGGTAGGGCCTGTCGTCGTCCTGTCATTTACAAAAACGGGATCTAGCCAAAAACTTGAAACACACACCGATACAACAATCCACAACAGAAGAAGCAAAAGCTAAACCCAACCCAGCCATTACCCACCCACACCGTATGCATCATGACTCTGTAACACACCCTCTTTCTCCTCTATTCTCTTCTCTGATTCTATTCTCCTCCGCACTCAACAACAAAACTCAATTGTCAACCTAGCAACAAATTAGAAAGCCAATATAATCATCCTTTAAAACCGTGCGATATGCTGTTTGTCTGGCACGCCCACCCATCCCCTTCACTGCTCCTCCACCAACCACCACCGCCACATTAACCAATTCCCTTCATTGATTTTGTCTCACCCAATCCAACACACACGCACGACAGAACAGAACAGAACAGAACAGAGTCCCCAAAACTGGACATGCTGGATTCAGTGCTTTTGGCGCTCTTCTTGCCGTGCCTCGGCATGAGTGCTGTCTTCATAGTCTACATGTGTCTTCTCTGGTACGCCACCACGCACCAGCCCAACGTCAGGCTACCGGTTAAGCCGGTCTCCGATAAGGGCCTTTCGTCTTCTGACCTCCAAAAGCTACCCACTATCACCGGTAAAGATCTCGTCACGGCTCCCGAATGCGCCGTATGCCTTGACGAGATCGATAACGACCAACCGGCACGGGTTATTCCCGGTTGCAACCACGCCTTCCATTTGGAATGCGCTGACACCTGGCTTTCGAAACACCCTCTCTGCCCCGTTTGTAGAGCCAAACTCGATCCTAATCTTTTCGCTAATTCGTCTGAAAATCCATGCTGAACTGAACAACCACAACGAACGCAGGTTCATTCATGAATCGAGGGAACGGAAGATCTTTCATATTTGGCTTCTTAATTAATTAGAGATTGGACGTTGTTTTGCAGTGTACAGTTACTTGTGTGTCGCATGACTCTGAGTATATTTTTATTTTGGTTTGCTTATCGTGGATTCTCACATTGATGGATCTACTACTGTTTTTTGTGTTCGACGTGAAGCGAAACAGTGGAACCTATGGTGGCCACGACGTGTCTTTTTTTTTTTTTTTTTTTTCATCTTCCTATTTCGACTTTTAATATTATTAAATTTGTTGCCTGTCGATTAGAATTTAGAAAATTAGAAGTTTAGAAGTCGGGGGCGAACATGTTTGTACGGAAGCTTTCCGGAATTTTCCCTTTTTTATTTTTATTTTTTCCTAAAAATAACAATGTTTTTTTTCCCCCACTTGTATATTGAATGGGAGAGAGTGAGTGAGTGTGTGGAAAGGGTGATGCGGCGATAACTGAAAAGAAGAGCGGGGTATTCACGCTAACGCTGAGTATATGTTTTTTCTTGGTTCGTTGAAGCAAGTGGGGATGGATGGTGAGGTGAATTGAACGGTTCATGTGCTTTCCATTCTCTTAAATCAGCTTTTCATTGTTTACTATACTATTACTAGGTGCGGCGCGGATACAGAAAAATACTGCAGTTACGGAAAGAAAAAGAGCGAGTACAAAAGTGATTTTGATTTCCTGGCAACAAGAAGATGCCAGCTGCGAAAGTTATTTTATTTCACGCTGTGAAAAAATAAAAAATGCATGATGTTTTTTATTTAACGGTGTGGATGTGGAATATGAAAACAGAGAGACATCTTAAAACAATGGGTAAAAGTGGTGGCTGTGTTTAATGCCCATGGGCCAAAAAAGTTGCTGTACGTCGATAATACTTTAATACTCTCTCCGTTTTTATATATATATATAAGTAACAAAATATTTTTTAGGTTTATTGAATAAAATACATGAATTATTCAATAAACCCAAAAAATATTTTGTTGTTTATATATGAAAACAGAGGGGGAGTAATGCTAGAGTAATTCATTCATTCATTACTTGTAATTAATGGGAGGTTATTGGGGTTGGGGTTGGTGTGGCGTTCTGATATGAGACGCCACGTCACAGTTAAGCAGCTACTGGCACTCATGAGATGAAATGATCAAATGGATGGGTCCCTCCTAATTGTGCATCGGTGGCAACTGGCGGTTCATGAAGTCTTTGGACTTGTGTGTATTGGGGAAAATCGATCGATATGTGTCCTTAGCTTTGCAAATGTAACACGAGGAAGAGAGGGAGGGAACTCCCCGGATGCGGAGTGGTTGAAACTTGAAAGTTGCTTTGCATTTGCACGAGAGGAGAGGAGATTAGAAATCACGGAAACGGATTTCACGCAGTTATTGCGTGTAACTGTGTGAATCGTGGCCGTCCGATTTGATCTCAACGGCTGATATCGATTTACGCCGATTTGGTGTAGTTTTAGTCTCGTCCATCCGATCTGATTTCAACGGCCGAGATCGATTACTGCGTGTAACTGTGTGAAGCAGCTACAGCAAGCGATCTGGATCCAGAAATCACGGAAATGGATTCCACGCAGGCGATCTAGAAATCACAGTGTAATGCTACAGACTGTCAGTCCGTAATACAAGAGTGAATTACAAATTTAGTCTCTAAAATTGTAGAAATAAAAATTAATTAAATTTCAAAATAAATTCAGAAATTAAAAATTCTTAATCATATTAGTTCTTATAAAATAATTTCAGGAACTAAATTAACCAACTCAAAAAGACTAATTTGATAAGAATTTTTAAATTATTTTAAAATATTAATAATTGTTGGGACTAAATTCACAACGGCGGTACAATTTATGGAAGATGTTGATTGAAACCAAATCTCTTATCTTTCCGGTCAAAGTGCCTCCTAATTACTCACTTTTCCAGCTTCAAATAACCTACCATGCAGTCAATCATAGCTTATTCTCCTATCCATGAAAATAATACTACATGCTATTGTTATTTTTTATGCCTTTTAATTTAATCTTAGTGTTACTTCTACCAAATTTTTTTTAACAAATGTGCATGATTTATGGAACCCTTTTAAAAGTTTATCCTTACCGCTTTACATTTTTTATAGCATAAACTACTTTATTGCACTGGAACTCATGTCATGAAATACATTAGCTATAAGTAAATGTAATAAGTCTCAAGTAAGTAGTTCGGTTGGTAAGCTAAGGGATACTGAAGGAGTGCAAGTTGGAGGTTATGGGTTCAAACCCAAGAAACTAACAATTCTAACAATTACTAACAACTAACATTTACCTATAAAAAAAATGTAATACGTCATTATGAATTTAGCAATTTAATTTTTTTATGGATATTTTCTCAAATAAAGGATATAAAGAACTAATGTATGGATGAAGAACGGTAGTAAGTAACAACACATTTTTTCACACATTGTTATTTATATAGTTTTTATTATTTGATTAATTTTGCGTAAGATGATAATTAAAAAGAAAGTAGACGTGTAAAGGTGCGATTTCCACTTGTTTTGAAAATAAGAAAAAAAAATCCAAGTTTGGTAGTTTAAAATATAAACAAATTTTAACTAATTTCATTCTATTTAATGATATCTTACCCAAAATACCCTTCAATTAATAAATCTTTTATTTCCATTAAATAAGTTCTCATAAAGGGCAATTTGGGGATACAATTTTTTTCTGATTACTTCAAAAATTAAATCAGGTTAACTAATTTTCTTAACAGGTGTGAGATATTTTTTTTGCTTATATTCAAAATCGGGAGTATAGTAGTAAAATTTAATAAATAATAATAAATACTACATTAAAAATAGTATGACAAAAAGGGTGATTGCAAGTATTTCTTATATGTTGGTATGCATATGATTATAAGTTTTAGTTTTAAAAACGTTGATTACTTCAGGTCAAATGCAAAATATATCTTGGTAAATTTTTTAATATAGATAATTGGTATTTCATTAATCAAAAAGGTTAATTAATCAAAATATACACGAAAATATCACCTTATCCCCATACGGAAAAGTCAATTGATTAATAAGGGCCATTTTGTAAGGATCTTACACACACACACACATATGTATATATATATGATGAAGGTTGCTTTCTCAGGAGATCTTACTTTGTCTCCAATGAACTTCTTTAATGTATATTCGGACAAGTGGAAAGAATGAATAGAAAAATAGGGTTTTGTCGTGCTAATTATCAAAATTACCTCATAAAGCTACACACGGAATGACAAGACATGGAAAATAAATGAATATAAAACGTTGCATGACATTCTTATCTCAACTGTTTTTTTTTTTTTTTTTGAAAGAAAGGAAAGAACTCCAGTGCTTTCTTTGTAAGATGATCGATTTGGCCTTTTTTTATAATATCGATTTGGCCTTTTCTAACACGTACGGGGGATACATTTTATATTATAAAAATAAATTATAAATTAGAGTTGTTGATAAAAGTTTATAATTAAAATTAGAATAAATATGCATACATTTTGCTGAAGTTATTGAGTGATGTAATAATGATGAAGTATTATATGATTACATCAGTGTAATTTAATCATCCACGTTCTAAAAATATAAAAACTGAGATACGAAAAACAAATTAAAATTAAAATCTTTTTTGAAATTAAGGATAATCTTTCTCTATCTAAGCTTGTCAGTATTAGAAAAATATAAAGAATCCTCATATGGTTTCAGAGGGCCATAATGAAATAGTGGTATATGATAAACTGTTTTGTTATTATCATTTACAACAACATTTTGTCAAAAAAATACATATAACACACGCATAATTTTTTTTATGAGTGGTGCAACGTTATGAAGGCCTTTTTCTTTTGACAATCAACGATTTTTTTACCAGAACATTATATTTCAATTTTTACCGGAAAAAACCCGTTATATTTCAATTTAAATAAGATCCGCAATATATGTTGAAATATAATAAAAAGCGTGGTGACTAACATAAAATCACGACACTCGGGCTAGAGAGTGAGGACAATCAATGTTATGAAGGATAAAATGTTGTCTAATAGAATTTTTATTTTTTTTTGGGATCAAATCCAAACTATGACATATTTTTTGAAGACTGAAATCATATTTAAGCCTAAAATTTACTATATCAAAATAGATTAAAATAACAAACGGAAATGAAATTTTTTATTAATAAAAATATATTAGTTTTTGCATAAAAAAAGTGAAAATGAAATTTAAAATATTCATCATTTGTTTAATCTTACCTGTTAAGGTAACACAGTAACCCTGACCTATTAATTAATTAATACTTGAATATAATTTTTTTAAAAGGGCTTTTTTTATTTTAAAGTGTGGCTTTCTCTCGAACCGTTTTGCGGAGATATAGCTTACGCGTGCAACACTGCAAGCGATAAGCAGAAGTGATTTTTGCCTAACATTTTTTTCAGCAGATTTTTAAAATAATGAAACGGAACCGATAAGACATACGATACTGTTGCTCTGGACCTTTTGTCAGAAGCTGTTTATCGGACGCTCAAATTCCTCATCAAAAAATATCAGTTATGCGGTGCGTCGTATTATTTTTTTGAGCAATGCGGTGAGTCATGTTAAACCACAATTGCTATGATGTATTTTATATGGAGAAGTAGGTTTACAACAGATCCACTAATCTGTGACACTACCCAACAACAGAACGAGAGAATCAATTTTCTCTTATGCGTTACCAAAAGAATCAGTAGTTAATTTATGCAGAATAAAGATGATGACATCCAGCAAAGCCCACAAAAGCAAATAGAAAATGAAAAACAACACAATGGATAAGGTTTGAATAGATATTATGGCTCTTTTGGGCAAGTCTACGGAGCTAACTTGCTAACGTATAGCTCTGATATATAAGTTTATTTGAATAAAGGAGATGTGTTTGATAAATAAATTTATTGTATTAGTTTATTGCTTTTTTAGATAAAATTTGAAGTAGCATTTGTGCTAATTATAGCTTATAGATTTTCATATTTTTTTCTCAATTTTTTACATTTTTTAAAAAAGGAATTGTTTCTTATTCTCCGTGTTCTATGTTCGTTGGTTAATGCCCTATTCCAATTCTAGTGGGCTGAAAGTTGTGTTGGGCCTCCACAGTAATGATCCAGAGTGCATCTGTCACCTCTCAGGTCCGACAAGTCGAGGTGGGGGTGAGTACTTACAAAGGCATCCAACGCTCAAGTCAGTGTGTGTTTGTCCGGTGGCTAGAGAATAGGAAAATAACATATCTTTGCATGAAGATGCATGTTTCTGTGACGGATCCAGAAGTCTATCATATAGGGGCTGAAATTTTTTTTCCATACATTTGGTTTAAGATTTTTTTTGTTTTCAATTTATACTTTTTAAATAATTATAAGCATATTACAGTGTTTTATTACTTTTTTATTAATAAGTATATAAAATTAAAATAAATGTAGTCTGCTTTTTTCATATTTTTTTAATAACTTTTCAAAAAAAAATTTGAAAGAAATTTTTAAAATTGTTTTTAATTTTTTTTCAAAACAATGAGTAAAAATTAAATGCGTAAAATAAAAATTCAAGGAAGTAACCATATTTTTATTTTAAATGTTTTACGTACATATTTTGTTTTAAGTAATTAAAATAAAATTAATCTTTTTAGCTTTCTTGCTAATTTTGCTTTCTTCCACATCAGAAAAATGGTATTTCCTTTTATTATCTTCTTCAGCCGATTCCAGTTTGACTATAAGTGAGCTTGGTTTTGTGACTAAATACATGTGGAAAAAAGAATAAACTCAAAAAAAAAAAAATAGAAAACATTGCATATTGAAGCACATACTTACGAAATAGAAGTGACGGACAAAAAAAAAATATAGTCATTGTGGAAAGTTTCTGGACTTCTGCAAAATTATTTGTTGTCATTGTGCGATTTTGTTTTAAATTTAAATTATTTGATCAAGCCATTAATTTAATTTAATATGACTGTAATGTCACCAAACTATTGAACAAGATTACCAAACTTCAGCGTAAAAACAAATGCTGAACCATGAGTCCATTCATCTTATCACCTTGGACTCAAAAAAAAAAAATCAGAGGGAGGGAGGGGTTTCAGCCCACGTGTGCCCTCCCCTGTATCCGTCTCTGTCTTTATATAGAGTTACCCTTTAAAGTATTATCACTGTTAGAGATTTTGAGTACTATCACCGCTAGGGATGAGATAGCGTATACCTCTCCTTCGGGAGTAGGCAGATTTTCTGTACTATCACTGTTAGAGATGGAATAGCGTATGCCTCTCCTTTGGGAGTGGGAAGATTTTGAGTATTGTCACCTCTGGGGGGATAACATACACCCTTTCGAAAGAACGGGGCAGACTTTGTGACAATGAAACGCCATTGGGTTATGTGAATTATCGTTTTATGAATTTGATTTGGATGAAATATGAGAATGAGTTGATGATACTTTGATGGACTGTGAGATGTTGGGATATAAGTTACTACTATTATATGTCTAAACCTAAAGAGTGGTATTATTATTATTATTATTATTAAAGAATGCATGTACCATATTCGACTTTTTCAATTACTGTGCCGATTGAAACAATACTTTTTTGAACCAATTTTAGAACTGTGTGTTTTATTCACTAGGATTATATATCTCTCCTTCCTGATAGAAATTTAGAAACCCAAACTCTGACATTTAGAACAGAGTAAGAAACAGAGAATGCAAAACTGAATTGTTTGATTAAATTCTTCTCTACAGATTCATTACAGTGTAGCTCTATATATCGAGCACTTGAACGATTACAGAGGCAAAACAGAAAACGATTTTGACTAACTAACTGTTTGACAGTTAGTTAGTTATTTAACAAGAGATATGATAAGGTGATGCTAGCCTATCCAAGCTTACTGTGTATACATGGGTGATAATCCTCTATTACTCCCCCGCAAGCTCAACTGGGAGTGAAGACCGTGGAATCACGCAAGGTGAGCTTGGACTTACAGCTTTCAAACTTAGTAGGTGGCAGGGCCTTGGTCAAAATATCAGCACATTGTGACTCCCCTGGAATATAGGAGACATGCAGTAACTTTTGGATGACTTTTTCTCTTAAAAAGAAAAGATCAAGTTCCATATGCTTAGTCTTGTTGTGCAGGACAGGGTTGTGAGCAAGAGCAATAGTGCTCATATTATCACAAAAAATTCGAGGAACAGACAGAGGAACACTCAGTTCTGTTAGCAATGATTGAATCCACAAGAGTTCCGAGGTTGCTAAAGCCATGCTCCTGTACTCAGCTTCAGTACTTGATCTTGAGACCACGGGCTGCTTCTTTGACCACCATGACACAAGATTAGAACCAAGAAAGATACATGCTCCTGAGGTTGATCTCCTATCAACCGGATCAGACCCCCAATCAGCATCACAAAATGCTGTTAGGGACAGATTTTTATGCAGAATAGGCTTTATATGAAGACCACAAGAGATGGTGCCTTTTAAATATCGCAGGATTCTCTTAACTGCGACCTAATGATCTTCCAATGGTGCTGCCATAAATTGGCAGACCTTATTGACAGAGAAACTGATGTCAGGTCTTGTTATTGTTGCATACTGCAGAGCTCCCACAATTGATCGGTAGTGAGTGGCATCAGTAACTGGATTAGAACCTGTATTGGACAGCTTGCTGCCAGCAATCATAGGAGTGGGCAGTGGTTTTGCTTCATGAAGATTGGTCTTAGCTAACAAGTCTCTGATGTATTTTGCTTGGGTAAGAATGAGAGAACCATCAGGTTTGGATTTTACCTCAATGCCCAAAAAATAGTCAAGTGCACCAAGCTCTTTAAGTGAGAAGACATCATTCAATTTTGAGACAAGATGCTGAATAAAAGAATTGTTGTTGCCAGTGACTATAATGTCATCAACGTAGACAAGCATATAAACCAACACTGCATTTTTTGAGTAGATGAAGAGAGAAGGATCACATTTACTAGTGATAAATCCAAACTGAAATAGAGTGCCTTTTAATCGATCAAACCAAGCTCGAGGTGCTTGCTTGAGTCCATAAAGGGACTTGTTCAACTTGCACACAAGGGATTTGTCTTGTACCTCAAAACCAGGGGGTTGTACCATATAAACCTCCTCATTTAGGAATCCATTGAGAAACGCATTGTTGACATCGAGTTGTTGAAGCTGCCAACCCTTTGAAACAGCAAGAGTAAGAACTGTTCTCACTGTCACAGGCTTGATAACAGGAGAAAACGTCTCAGTATAATCAGCACCAAGTCTTTGATGGAAGCCTTTAGCTACCAACCTAGCTTTATACTTGTTAACCGAGCCATCTGGGTTTTCCTTGACTCTGAACACCCACTTGCAACCAATAGGATTCCTTTGTGAAGGTAAAGGAACTAGTGTCCAAGTGTTGTTTCTAAGCAAGGCATCATACTCATCTTTCATAGCAGCAAGCCAAGTAGGATTAGCTAGAGCTTGTTTAGTGGTCTTGGGTTCCATGTGAGCAAGCAAAAGTGTTGGGTGAATTTTTGGACACACAATACCTGACTTGCCTCGGGTTTGCATGGCATGTGTGTTTAATGGCAATGCTGTTTCTTTGCCTGATTTCTTTGCCTGAGAATGGGGTCTTGAGCGAACATTAAGGCGTGACCACGGCATGTTGTTGCACATAATTGGTGGCAGATTGAACACCAGGCTGAGATGGTGGAGATTGATGCACAAAAGCAGGTGTAGATAGTGAACTTTGGTGAGTGGAATTATGTAAGGATGCTGAAATTGGTGCAGGTGAATTACTGGAAGTAGCAGCAGGCTGTTGAGGAGATACCAGGGGTATTGAAGCAGGAACAGAGGCAGTGATTTGTGACACATTAGACTTTGAAGGAAATAGGTCCGGATAAGGGAACTTATACTCATTAAATAAGACATCCTTAGAAATGTATAGTCTACCATTTGAGGCTAAACACTTGTACCCCTTGTGAGAAGTAGAATAACCAAGACATACACACTCTTGAGATCGAAAATCAAGTTTGTGATTGTTATAAGGCCTTAGACATGGAAAACAAGCACAACCAAAGATTTTTAAGAATGAATAGTCAGGGTCAATGTTGAAGAGTTTAGTATATGGAATACCAAATTGCAAGGCTGAAGTTGGTAAACGGTTTATAAGATAAACACTAGTTAAGAAGGCATGATCCCAAAATTTCAAAGGTAAGGAGGCTTGAGCTAGAAGTGTTAAACCAACTTCAACAATTTGTCTATGTTTTCTTTCTACCAAGCCATTTTGATGATGTGTGTGTGGACAAATTAACCTATGGATAATACCACATTGTGCAAGGAATTGAGTGAATGGCCTGAACTCTCCTCCCCAGTCTGTTTGAACAACCTTGATTTTAAAGGGAAATTGGTTTTCTACCAATGTTTTGAATTGCTGAAATATAGAAAGAGCATCGGATTTCTTTTTAAGCAAATATATCCAAGTGAATCTAGTGAAAGAATCCACAAAAGTGATATAATAGCTAAAACCAGTGGATGAAGTGAAAGGGGCAGGACCCCAAAGATCACTGTAAATCAGTTCTAAAGGGTAATTATAAACTGAAGTTGAAGAATGAGAAGGAAGCCTATGTGACTTCCCAAGACAGCATGAAGCACAAAAGTCAAGAGTACTCTTATTTAAGCATGGAATATTACAATTGTTGAGTACAATTCTTTGGACTTCAGCACTTGGATGACCAAGTCTAGAGTGCCAAAGTGAAAATGAATGAGAAACAGCATGTGTGACAGAATTAACAGCAGGTAAAGATGCAGAAAAATTATGAAAAGGCAGTAAATCTGTTACTGCAGAGGATGAAACAGCAGGCAATGAACTTTGGAGTAGGCCTGGAAATTTGTAAAGGCCATCACTTCCAAGGATTCCTTTGAGAAGTGTCTCATTGGAACCCTGAGATTTGACAAAGCAAACATTAGGGTGAAACTCAAAGTAAACCGAATTATCTTTGGCAAATTGACTAACACTCATCAAGTTCTTAGAAATATTTGGCACATGAAGTAGATTATTAAGAACAAGGTTTGTTTGTGGTTTAAGAGGAGAACAGAATTTAGTGGAACCAATGGATTTGATTGACAAACCTTGACCATTTCCGATTACAATCTGATCTGGACCCTCAAAAGGAGACATTTGTTGAATGTTTTGAGAGTTTGAGGTGACATGATGTGAAGCACCCGAGTCTGGATACCAATTTGCAGACTGACTGGGATGCATATTTGCCATCAAAGCATGGGGTTGAGACTGAGTAGGTGCTGCAGAAGGCATTTGTGGCATTGGCATTTGAGGCAAGACCATTTGAGGCAAACCAGTGTGAGATAATGCTTGAGGAACATTGAACTGTGGTGGCAGCTGAGGCATAGCTGGGAGTGACCACTGAGACTGTTGAACTGCAGGCTTCATTGCTCCATACATTTGCCAAGTTGAGTAGGGCCACGGCATTGGGCAAGACATAGGAGAGAAAGGAATTTGTGATGCAGTTTGCTGAGAATTGTTTGACTGCCATGGAGAGGTAAAGGCAGAACATTGGTCAGAACCAAGCAAGGGAGTTGAAGGTGTATAATCCTTTTTGAATCGATGAAAGCATATAGAAGCATCATGCCCAAATTTATGGCACACCTGGCATTGCACAGAACTACGGCCTCGGCCACGGCCACCACGACCACCAGTGCGGCCACCATGGCGACCTCCACGATCATTGAAAAACTGAGAGTTATTAGCTGAGGCATTGCCTTGTGTGAGAAGAGCTTGTGACAGCACAGATTGATCATGAGCACCAAGATTAGAACCAGAAGAAGACTGAGCAAGATTCACCGAGACACCTTCACTCTTTTGAAACCGAGCCAAACGTGCTTCATGTCCAAGAAGGAGTGTTTCAACTTCTTCAATAGAAACAATTCCAAACCGGCCACAGATTATCGAAATTGTAGATTCATAGGCTTGTGGTAATCCTTCAAGGATTATATCCAAATGCTCACGAACAGAGACAGGATCACCAATAGCATTTAATGAGGTAATCAGTGTTTGGATTTTAAGAAGAAATTCAGAAATTGACCTATTTTCCAGTTTGGTACTACGAAGCTCAGATCGTAATTGATGCGACTTGGCGTTGGTGTGAGTCTGAAAATACGCATGAATGCGATCCCAAAGTTGCCAAGAATGCTTCGATCCTATAACACGAGTCAACATATCTTTCGAAATGGTGGACTGAAGCCACGCCAGTAACAACTGGTCTTGTTGTTCCCAAGACTCATAGTCACTGGAAACACGATTTGCATCGCAATCTTCTGTATTAGCGAATTTAGGAGGAATTGTAGGGTTTACCAAAAAATGATGAAGCTTGTGCGCTTTTATCACAGGCTCGACTTGCTGACACCATAGCAAGTAGTTTTCTGAATCGAGTTTCTCAGAAATTGCAGAGAACGCAGAAGATTTCGAATTCAAGATTCCTAACGATGACGCCATCACGAACGGAGTAGCGATTGGAGAACCGACAGAAACTGCGGTTCGAACAGGAGAAGCGGAAGCGGATCGCGACGGGGAAACTGCGGTTCGAACGGGAGAAGCGGAAGCGGATCACGACGGGGAATCAGGTCGTGAATCGCCGGAGCACGATGATACCATGATAGAAATTTAGAAACCCAAACTCTGACATTTAGAACAGAGTAAGAAACAGAGAATGCAAAACTGAATTGTTTGATTAAATTCTTCTCTACAGATTCATTACAGTGTAGCTCTATATATCGAGCACTTGAACGATTACAGAGGCAAAACAGAAAACGATTTTGACTAACTAACTGTTTGACAGTTAGTTAGTTATTTAACAAGAGATATGATAAGGTGATGCTAGCCTATCCAAGCTTACTGTGTATACATGGGTGATAATCCTCTATTACTTCCCGGCGAATGTTTCATTGTTTTCTTTGATATGTAACCGAGAGATTATTGTAGATTAAAGTTGGACTACATTGGAGATTATAATTATTTTTTGGGTTTTATAGTAGACACCCAGTTTTTGGAAACATGTATTATTATCAAAATTTCCAGATGTACGAAGTCCAGCTAGTCTTGGCAGGATAATCCTATATTTGGCTGTCTCCAACAGGGCACAATGTCATGAAACCATCTTAGCTATGAATATGATGATATTCATAAATTATTTGTCTTTTATAAAGACGTAGAGTATAGCACAAACGTATATTCTAGTCTTGAGTTTAAATAAAGAACTGGAAAACACACAGTGATTTTCTTTTAACGAAAAGCATAGCTGTAATAACGCTGTATACATTGATCTACAAATTAGTGCTGAAAGTGAAAATCACATTTGAAAATCTCAAATAGTATACATTATGAATCATATCTGCCGCAAAACCCTCACAGCAGCTGCTATTGTCATTTTGACATCTTCCATAGTATGTGCCAAGCTGGTGAATCAAGCCTCAAATTGTGAAGGAGCAAAATAAACACCTTGCTCCAACATTCCCCAATAGAACTTGGCAAACTTGGCTGCATCACTCTTTTTTGCATCTTCAAAATTACAAACAGGTCCTTGAGTGAAGAAAAAACCAAACATCCCATGTATATGTCCACCACACATGGAATGTCCAGCCTATGACGCCCTTATTTATTTATAATATTTCCCATAATTTCGTATAATAATAATAATAATAATAATAATAATCAAGAAATACAGAAGAAAAGAAAACTTTTTCATTATACTATAATATTTTATATCAAGTTTGAAATACATACAAGGGTTCCTCAGAACCGCCAAAATAATGTACATCAGTGTCAAAACCCAACTGGGTACAAAAATGACACTTCTAAACAAAAGGGTCAAAGTCAACGGTCAAAGGTCAAAATCAAAAGGGTCAAAACTCAGAAGGTCCAACATCCCAATATCTTACAGTCCCACAAACCAACATCCAACAACACCCCGGAGAAACTTCTATATCTGGTCAGGCCTAGGGATCCTAATCCTGAATCGTGGTGGCAAACGGGGATCTCCAGTATGAGGATGCCCATGAAACCTAGGCCGGTATGCTCTTATGGGATCCCTAGAGGTCGAAGGAACAGTCGACTCGGAACGACGTAATGCTCTAACACTTACACTGTCTCTGGCCACACTGAAGGATCCTGATGAAGATGGAGTAGTATGGTAATGCCGTCTCGGCTCCCGCCACATGCGGTTAAAAGGCAACCGCTGGGCGATCCGAAAATCCCCAACAAAAGATGCTCTGGGTAATCCTAAGATACGGAAGAAAATAGTAACTAAGCTTGTATATATGACGACATGATGGTTGTAATCTATCTCCCAACTATCGCCGTTGATGTCATGATAGTACACTTCAAAGTCACCCCAGACTGGTACACTCGGCTCCTATAGCATGGACGGGTGAAAGTAGTGCGACATCTTCGCTCTCGTGTGGATCTTCAAAATCTAAATATAAAAATACATAGAAAAGAAAACAAACAACACATAGGAGATAAGAACACTATACACCAAACAAAGTGGGAAAGTAGAGGAATCGAATATGTGAAATAATAGGTCACACATCTCTCGATCAACTGTTAGGATCATCGCCTAATTACCCATACCCATGCAGTTCAGATCTATATGTCTACGTGGCCACACAACTCAACTAGGGTAGAAGTGGCCCCACCTTAGCTACTTTTCCTTGATAGATTTCAGCGACCAGACCAAGCTAGTTGTCTATCCCCCTATCCCGCTCATCGTACCCCTAAGAGTGCATCTCTGCTCTTCGATATGAACAGGTGTCAGGGCGGCACTCAGGATCGGCACTATGAACAGTGATGCAACAATACCTCGTTAGGATGACCAGGCTACCCAACGTCCCGACAGGTTGGTAGCGAGCCATCCATCACCTGTGGACTTGTCGGACCCAGACTATCCTCAAGGACCAGCGTGTCCTATACCGACTGCATTGTGCCCGCACTCTAGCACCTGGCCTCGTACACAGCCTATGTGTACAGCGATGGATTATCAGCACAGCTATGTATATAAGTACTTAATATTCAGCACCTGACAGCTCATCATCCCTTATCAGCTCAGCCTATCAGTTTCTTATCACTTTATTATTCAACCAATAATTTATTTATTCTTTCCCACACTATTAGCACAAGTATATATAATAACTGAATAATAATTAAACAATTACACAATAAACACTATACAGCAAACATCAGCACACAAATTAATCCTAATGTCGCTCAGGCGACATACTACGAACACATCATCAAACAATACACACAATCATCAAATAATTATAAGTTCTCTATCCTAAGGTTTTCACACAACACTATGCTTATGGTTGATGGACTATTGACTGCTATCCTTAGCAGTCATAGTCATAACACCCCCTCTTAGGGTGTTGGGGCATCAACCCCTAGTAGGGCTTAGGCCACCCTACTTCCCTATTCTACACCTATCCTATTCCTACTATCCCTAGTGTATAGAGTCCAGATCTCCCCATACTTGACTTAGATGACCGCCGTTCCCCGCGTACGTCCCGTCGCGCCCCTGAAGCTCCTCCATGTTTCCCCCAAAGTGCTCTTCGAAGAAATTGGTGAGAAATGGGGGGTGGGGTCCTATTTATAGGCATGGAGAAGAGCCAAATGTTTCAGCACCGCCTTGCATCGCGTCGCGATGCCAAGGCCGTCGCGTCGCGACGGGCGCGTTCCAGAACATTCTTGTCCTGTCTTGCACTGCCTTATTTCGCTAGTGTTCCTCGCGTCGCGAGCTGTTCCTTTGTTACTCCATCGCGTTGTGAGCCACGCGATACAGAAAATTTTTATTTTCTTTAAATTCTAAAAATTTTCTATAATATTCCTAACCTTATATAAATACTTAAATTTATTTATTACTCAATTTCTCAGGATGTCACACAGCCCTGTCCCCAACTTCAACAATACCCTGAACAAGTTCACCTGTGATTTTATCCAAATACTCATAAGTTCCTGGGCCCTTAATATGCTTCAGAGTCTCTATACCTGCAGCCATAGCCAAGGGGTTTCCACTCAAAGTCCCAGCTTGGTACATAGGTCCTGCTGGTGCCACCATTTCCATAATATCCCTTCTCCCCCCATATGCACCTACTGGAAGACCTGCACCTATTATTTTTCCTAGATTTGTTAAGTCAGGAGCAATGCCAAAATATTCTTGAGCTCCACCATAGGACAAATGGAATCCGGTCATAACTTCATCAAAGATGAGAAAAGCATTGTTCTCCTTGGTGATTTTACGAATGGCGTCAAGAAATTCAGGTTTAAGAACAATGAAACCAGAGTTTCCTACAACAGCTTCAAGGATAACTGCTGCAATTTCTCCTTTGTGGTTCTGAAAAAGTTTCTCAATGGCTAAGAAGTCATTGAAGGAGGCTGTAAGGGTGTCAGCAGTGGTCTCCTTAGGAACACCAGGGGAGTCAGGAAGTCCTAAAGTGGCGACTCCGCTACCTGCCTTAACAAGAAAAGCATCAGCATGACCACGGTAACAGCCCTCAAACTTGATTATCTTCTGCTTCCCTGTGAAAGCACGGGCGAGGCGAAGCACCCCCATGCATGCTTCTGTGTCTGAATTAACAAATGGACCATTTCTATGCTTGGAACTGTAGAGATTACCATTTCAGCTAAAGTATTTTCAAGCAAAACAAGGTGCCCCAAAACTGGTTTCCTTTTTCATTGTTTTAGCCAGTGCAGCAAGTACCTGAGGTAAATGTATATCAAAGATCAACCATGCCATTATATCAGACTAATCCAAAAAATCGAAAAGATAGGAATTGAGCACCATCATCTGCTAGTAGGATATTGTTATGGCAAATTACAATGCAAGTAGTTCTATAACTCCCTTTCGCGCTTCTTTTCTCATGAATCACCAACCATGCCATTATATCAGACTAATCCAAAAAATCGAAAAGAAAGGAATTAAGCACCATCATCTGCTAGTAGGATCTTGTTTTGGCAAATTACAAGTAGTTACATAACTCCCTTTCGCACTTTTTTTCTCATGAATCACTAACCCATCATTTAATTTCTTAATAGGAAAATGTTCCTGAATCATAGTTACTAATACAGTGGCACCAAAATGATGATGCTATGTAAGAATATCTCTAAACCAACTAAGTAAACATAGGGACTAAAGAAGGTGAAGAGCAGAACCAGACACAAGTAACACAGCAATGGGATCCAAGATCTTAGAACAACAAAGGATGCAAGGCAAACTACAGAGAAGTAATGCAGCAGTTCAAGTAAAATGAACATGAATATTAACCTTATCATGTGCATGACCAATTATTGCTGGCCCCCAAGAACCAACGTAATCAATATATTCATTGCCATCGATGTCCCACATGCGAGATCCCTTCACTGAATCAATCATAATTGGTTTTCCACCAACTGATTTGAAGGCACGGACTGGGGAATTAACACCTCCAGACATCAAATCCTGAACACAAAATAAAAAATATTTTCACTAATCAGTTTTGAGCACAAGAAGACTCTGTTTTCAAGCATCATCCCATTCACTTTCTTTTCAAAACAATGAAATGCAAACATAATCAGCTGAGCTTTCATTTTGTATGCCTATTGGTCCGATTCGATGAATGCTCTTTTGCTATGATAAACTTTTCATAGAAGTTGCAAGAAAGATGGTGATTGATTGAGTGTTGAGTATAGGTGAGTGAGGAACTGAGGATAGGTAGTTAGTTACTTATAAAACAATTTTTACATGGGATTCACTATGTATGATCATGCATTTCTTTCTTTTGTATTCACTTTCGCAACAAATTGTTCATACTAAATAACATTGTTGCAATGAACATAACAAGGACTTAAATTTAACGGATCAAGTTTAATTAATTGTTCATTTTCTCTGGCTCACCGGATCCTATTAATTAACTGCAACATAACCCAGTAGTACAGTCACATTCATCATTCAGGTGCAGTACTAACAATTCTTGGAGTAACATTTACTGACTTATAGCCTGTTTGGAATTTGGATTCTCACCTTTCTGGCAACAAAAATGAAGTTGCACATAATTAACTCCTAATGTTTGATTCAAGTTTTAATTTGGCTTTTTAAAATCAATTTTACACAGTCAAAAGGATTAATTTTGAGAGATTTAAAATATTTTAATTTTCCCATTAAATAGAAATGATTCTAAGTCTGGACACACACATAAATTTTTGCCGTGATCATTGCATTTTACAAGTTGAAGTGGAAAAACAAGTTCTTGGTAAAGTTAAATCAAGGGTGAAGTCAACCACTACAAAATATAAAAACTGCTGATTTCAAGTAATGATATAAATATAGGGAGCATATGATACAAGGATAGAGATGTTAATTCTGAGTATACTACTAGATGTAAAAATCAATGTTGAGTGAGTGTACCATGGAGCGAGTGAAAGCTTCTTCGGAGTTCCGTAGAGAAAAACCATTGTTTGTATTGCGGTGTTCGACCGATACTTGCATTCTAATTCTAACAGCGCCACAATGAGATTCAGAAGGAACCATAATGTTAGAGTTAGACCTCCGAAGTCCAAATTTTCCCCACGCTTTCGTGATACAATAATTAGAAGCAGCCGCCATCTACGCGTCTCTCTTCTTACTTGTTTCCTTTCTCTTCTCTCTGTTTTGTATATAGAGAAGAGAATAGAGAAGAGGGCAGGGCAGGGCAAGAAGAAGAACAATGCAATATAATATACTATATACAGGTTTGTTCTGTTGTTGTCAAAATTTAACTCGTCGTTACGATCTATTACATCAAAATCGCCGGGTCTCTTGATGATATCAAGTCAAATATGAAGTTTGGCCATACCCCCATACGAGAGATTGGTTGGCCGGAATTTGGAAATATATATCATCAAAAAATTAAGATTATATATAAGTATTTGCTAACTTACACTCACACATTTTTTAGTTAGTGTAAGTTAGCAAGCTACACCTTAAGGTGTATTTGACAAATTTTTATCTATAACTTGCTAACTTACACCAACTGAAAAATATATGGGTGTAAGTTAGCAAATGCCTATAGGGTTTGCTAACTTACACCCACCCATTTTTTAGTTTGTGTAAGTTAGCAAGCTACACCTTAGGGTGTATTTGACAAGTTTTTAGTTATAACTTGCTAACTTACACTAACTAAAAAATAGGTGGGTGTAAGTTAGCAAATCCCTATATATATATATATAGGCTACATGCCTATATATATCCTAATTTTTGCATAAAAACATTTTTGTATAGTTTTATGTACCTTGTCGGATCGACCGACCTAGTTGATGGAGCGTTTTTGCCTTACAGGCTCAGAAATATAACCGCACACCAGATGGCTGGGAAGCAGACATATGACCGACCGAACAAAGATATAAACATTCACTCTCAGGGTCTTCGTAATTGGATCGGTCGTCCTTTCACTATAATGATCATCCATTTGGGTCCAAATATGAGGCCTATCACAAGACCCATTTAGTAACTATATAAGAACATTTACTCACAAAGACAATATAACTTTTACTGTTCTAACGACTCTACTATATGGTAGGGAGACCTTATTTTGGCATCAGAGCGGCTTTGTAGGTCCCCACCGGCGGCACCACCACGACGGACTCCACGATCGGCGGAACCACCATCTTCAACCTTACTCGAAGGTACCCTTCATGTTCCACCCGTGAACATTTTCTAATGTAAGTTTTTTGTGAAAAATATTTTTTTTATTAGAGTTAAAAAACATACCGTAATAAATTTGTTTTTAAAACAAGTAATAAATATTTAAAAAAATAGTGTTTTAATTGTTTTGAGATTATCATATAATATTAAAATTTTTATTAAATATTAAATTGATAAACTTAAAAAATAATTTATTTTTTTTTAAAACGCAAAAGTTATTAAATTATAAATCAGTTAAATAATTTTTAACAAGCCAAACTCAAGTTTTTAAATAAGTGAGTCAAACCTAAGCAATCAATTTTTTTCATAAGCCAAACTCAAGCTTCAAGTGCTTGTTTGGCTCGACTCATTTACACCCTTAGTTTTACATATTTATCCATAGTGAGAATGTGTGCAAAGCTCAATAAACATTTAGTGACAGCGTAAATAAATTTTACGAATACGATCAATTATTATATTGTATAATTTAAAACATGTTTATACTTTGGTAAAATGGTAAATATCACCGGATATATGTGAAAAAATATGTTTATGTAATATTGTTAGCATATAATTATTAAAGTTAGATTTGTATATGTAAACCTTTATCTAAATTCTTAATCACTTCAAAGGCGTGTTATGATTTAAGTTAAATTTTAGTGTCTAAATTTGGTAAAACTAAGGATTTGAGATTCTAATTGCATCCAACCAAATATTGAAATATACCACGGATAAATTTTCGAACAATCAACATCAAAGGAACATTTTTCCATTAAAAAAAATAAAAAATGTCAAAGGAACATTTCATATATCATCATTATATGTATATCGGCCTAGTGCAACAGGATAGTGGCCTGTAGTTAGAAAGAAATCAAACTATAAATTGAAGACAAAGCTTAGAGGGCATACTTTTTTGACTCCTATGGTGAAGAAATCCTCCTATTATTACTGAGAGTCATGAATAAGAACCCAAATAATATAGATGCGATGCGAAGCGTTCATGACATTCCAAACTCTTACCCATTTTTAATCAAATATAAAATTCTTCATCTCCCCACTCATACCAATACCAAAGAAAGAGTAATGGAATCAGTTCTCTTCCGCAGCATAAAGCTGCACAACTTACAAGCTTACAAATTATTATATTCTCATCACTAATCCAAAAGAAGAAGAAAAGCACCAAAAAATCCAAAACACATAATGTTAATGTATATATAAAGGAGTCCGGAAACAGATGTTGATGGGAAAGCAAATAGAAAATCAAAATTTTCAGTTTGCAACAACCTGAAAGAAAAAAAAAAAGAAAAAAATGGGACTGGGGCTGTTTAAGGCCTTGTTTTGCTGTACCAAATCCCATGACATTGCCATTGTTTCCTCAGATTCCTCACCTCAACATAGCTACGGCGGTTACAAACCAATGCCAACTAGGCCATCTCCTCCTCCTCCTTTTCACAAACCCACACAGCATTCTTCTTCGTCACAAATAGGACCAATTTTAGGGAAACCGTATGTGGTGATAAACCAAATGTACGAGATGAAAAAAGAACTAGGAAAAGGACAATCCGGTGTAACATACCTGTGTGTAGAGAAGAGAACAGGGAGAGAGTATGCGTGCAAATCGATTTCAAGGGGGAAACTGTTGAGGCAACAAGAGGTTGAGGATGTGAGAAGAGAGGTTCTGATTCTGCAGCATCTTTCGGGGCAACCAAATATAGTGGAATTTAGGGGAGCTTATGAGGATAGGCAGAATGTGTATTTGGTGATGGAGTTGTGTAAAGGGGGTGAACTCTTTGATCGCATTATTGCGAAAGGGAACTACACGGAGCGTGAAGCGGCTTCGATTATGAGGCAGATTGTGAATGTGGTGCACGTGTGCCATTTCATGGGCGTGATGCATCGAGACCTTAAGCCTGAGAATTTCTTGCTGGCTTCCCAGGATGAGAATGCCCCCATAAAAGCTACTGATTTTGGACTCTCCATTTTCTTAGAAGAAGGTTAGAAATTTAATTTGTTGATATGTGTTTTTTCAGTTACTTCCCTTGATTACTTTCTAATTTCTATATCCATTTTCCTCTCCATTATCATTCTTTTCTACTATATTCGCAGCTGCTTTTGTTTCATGCCTTTTTTTTGTTTTTATTTATTTATTTCCCCCCGAGCTGCACGTTGGGTCAAAGTGGATTTAAGTTGAGCCCAAGAGCATCTCCAATCTCTGTTTAGTTGCACACCCAAAAAAAAAAAAAAAAAAAACTCTACGTTTAGAGTTTGACTTGTTAATAGCTTGATAAATTAAACACACGAGATAACAATTATTGAATATATAATTTATTAATTAATTTGATCACAATTCATAACTTAAAAATGAGTATATTTTAAGTAGACAAAAGAAAATTATTTTCTAATGAGCTAGACCCATATTATCATTGTCGAAACTGAAGCGAGCAAAAGGAGTTTGCTATTTGCACCCTTTTGACTAATACATTCTGAAGCACCTTACAAAACATGAAACGAAACCAATCTTACTCTCCACTCCCCGGAGACCACCATCAAGTCTCACCAACCATTGCTCTGCCTCTGCCACCACAAATGGTTTTCTACAGCTGCAAACCATTGTGTCCATCGTTGGATCCAGTCATTAGCAACTACGTCCAACCTCGTGAATCTCTGTAAGCACTAGTCGTGCGAATAGCTCTTTGACCTACACGCAGCACCACTTCATTCTCTGCAAATCTCCCCACATTCTCAGTTGCTCTGGAAGTACTACCTCGCGTGTACGTTCTCGCAACTTTGTTTGCCTACCCAAAAAGGGGCAACTGACAAATGGGCGGCTAATTAAATGGTAGTCAGGTACTATCGTAGGTGGAAACAATAGGGAAGGAATGAGTATCTTCTGGGTGGTCCACGACAATGGACGACAGAGGGGGATAGAGAGAGATGAGGATGCATGGTGAAGGACTTGTGGAAACTAAAATTCTAGAACACCATTACACTTCTTGAAATTTGATTCTGAAAATAAAAAAGTGAGTTTCAGAGTTAATTTTCTGGAATTACCCATCTACGGTTTCAAAATTAATTTTCGATACGTTTTTATATAAAAAAAATAGCCTTCCGAAAATAAATTTCCTTTTTTTTTTGTTCAACGACGCATCATTTCATTCAAAATGGGCAAAGCCTCAAAACGATACACTAAGTGTCAAGTGTAATCGACAATCCACTAGATGGGTACAGTACAGGATTCATACAACTCTAAACTATATCGTTAAGCAAATGAGCTGCTCCTGACTATAATGGTAGTCTCAAAACTACCGCAACACAATTAACCTAAGCAATAAAACGCCAAGTGCCAACCACCACCAAGATGACATTGTGATCAGACTACGGTTCGGTGGTTTGGCCGGTGGTCGATGTGTCTGTCCAATCTTGGACTCCTCATGCCATTCAACTAGAACAATCAAGCAATATTTTGCTCCTCCCTGGTGGATATTATCCTTTCTCACAACAAGCATTGTATCAGAGCCCACATCAAGGGTTTTACCACTTCCTTCTTGATCAGTTTGTCCACTGCTTGATAATTTTGCCACTATGCTCCATATGCAGCTCATATTGGCAATGCATGTTTGTGTACCAAGCAGGGAAGGGGCAGAAGGCAGGGGGCTCACTAGTAAGCGTATGTTGCATTGTTTTTCAATTGGTATTTGATTCTTACTGTGATGGTTTGGAATCTCTGAATCCTCAACCAACCCAGTACCTTGTAGGGCTGAAACCAGGGTATTCCAAATTACTAAGCCTAAAAATGGGTTCACTTTAGGTTTTACAAAGGCATACATAGAATAAGGATACTTGAGATATACCTCCTTTTGTGTAGAGTTCACAAAGCTGACATCACCAACAGAAAGAGGCTTCCTCTCCAGTCTCCTTGTCCTGAATCTCCTATGGGGCAAGTTCTCCTCCCCCTGCCAGTCAAGGCGTAGAGGCTGGGAGTTAACAGCACATCACCCGCGGCCATCTCCCTGTTGGAGCTAGATGACACAGTGGCGGCCCAATCTTCAACTATACAACCCCAATGGATCAGACGGTCTTCATAGTGTTGGTCACTTTTGGAGTTGGGGGGAGGAGCACTAGAGAAGAAATGGTTGAAACAGGGGTGAGTGAGAGCCGATCGAAGGCCAGAGCGTTGTAACAGAGACCTAGGTTGAATGAGGGAATTCGGTGACTTAGGCAGTAGGACAGATCGAGCACTCTCTACCACTGGCTTACGGTGGATATCAATATTTAGGGTTCTAGAAGAGAATACTCTGTGTGAGTTGTTGTTAGGGGTTTTGAGGGTGGAGAAGGAAGAAACAAACCAGATTAGTGGTGGAGGTTCCGATGGAGGGGAAAGGGGGTCAGGGTCATCAGGCGGTTAAGATGGGGGGCGTGGTGCCACCAGAAGTGAGATGGGTGGTGGGTCACCTCCCCCTTGTGCGAGAGGAAGGGGTTTGGCGGTGGTCGTAGAACCAATCCCAACGAGCCTAAGCAGGAATCGATTCCGTTTCATTCTGAGGGGAAGATCAACAGAGAAGGAAAGAAAAACAAGCAGGGACTGTAGTGCTGGATCACCGGCCACGTGATGCCGTTATGCCGACAAAACCTAGGCGAGTCCTAGGACGAAACCCTAGCAGACAATACCATACGAAAAAAAAAATTCCTAAACGGGTATTTTTCAAATAAAATAAAAAAGGGATGTATTAGTAAAAAGGAGGTCCAATTGTGCAAACAGCATATCCCTCGAGCAAAAGTTGAAGTGAGCTAAACCTCACTCACTCTCATCCTTTACTTTTGGGCTTGGGCCTTGAGAGAGAATTCGCAAAAATGACCCAAAAGATCAAACAACTTGAAATAATACATGATAACAACTTCCCATCATCTCATGAAACGCAACTCTTTTACATTTACATAACAAGAATCCTTCCAAGCACCAAAAGCACAAAACCGGTTTCCCACTCTATCCAGCAAAGCGTACAGCATACTGATACAAAAAGAGAGGAATGATGCTTTTAGCTGTGTGAGGACCATCCCATCCCAACCCAAGAGAAAAGCAAAGCATAAATTGAAAAGTAGCATCGTACATACAAACAATAGTTAAGTTTATATACACAAAAACTCATGTTTTATTTAACACACTCAGTTTGAAGCTGAAATTCCCATTAGTCACCAATCTCTCCACAAACATTCAACATGGGGCACTGCTTCAGCAAACCCCATGACAACAGAGTACCTATCTCCTATGACTATAGTTCACAACTCCCACAAAGAACGCAACCTCAACCTCAACCTCAACCTCAATCTCGCTATCGGTCTTCCGCTTCATCATCGTATGGTGATCATGATCAACCAATATTAGGGAGACCATACGTTGACATGAAGGCGCTTTACACTATTGGGAAGGAACTTGGAAGGGGTCAATTTGGTGTAACTTATCTCTGCACCGAAAAGGCCACGGGAAGGAGGTATGCTTGTAAGTCGATTTCGAGGCGAAAACTAACAGGAAAGAAGGAAATTGAGGATGTTAACAGGGAGATTATGATCCTTCAGCACTTAACGGGACAACCAAACATCGTTGAGTTTAAAGGTGCTTATGAGGATAGGCAAAGTGTGCATTTGGTGATGGAGTTGTGTTTGGGTGGTGAGCTTTTCGATCGAATCACTGCAAAGGGTAGTTATTCTGAGCGTGAAGCAGCTTCTATATTCAAGCAGATTGTGAATGTGGTTCATGCTTGTCATTTTATGGGGGTGATGCATAGGGACTTGAAGCCTGAGAATTTCTTGCTTGTTAGTAAGGATGATAAGGCACCTTTGAAAGCCACTGATTTTGGAATGTTTGTCTTCATTGAAGAAGGTTAGTTTAATTTGGGAAGAGTTAATTAATTAATTAATTGGGATGCCTTCTCTTCATTTCAAGTCATCTTTGTTTCTTCATTTTTTTTTAATTTATATTTACAAAATGATTGTTTTGGATTTGGACTCAAATTCTAGATGTTTCTCTTTTTCTTTTTAGTTTTCCTTTAGTACAAGGATTCTTCCACACATTGTCATCCTTAAATTGAGCAAACCAATTTATTCGGTGAACTTGCATCCTATCTCTTGCTTAGTTTCTAAATATATGAAATAATAGGTAGTGTCTGAAGTTTATGAAATCCGTCCTATTAGTCTATAAAATTTTATAAGTAATCTCTTACAAACGGATTTCACAAAACTTTAGAGACTATTTATAAAACTTTAGGACTAATCGATGAATTTCACAAATTTTAAGAACTATTTATTATTTTTATATTTTTTAGAGACTAAATTAAGAGTTTATTCTTTTAAATTTGCTGGTTTCCTCACTTTGGATAGAGAATTGAGTGGAATTGCTTCAGCATGGGAGAACTTAATTAGCTTGCCGAAATATCATTGAGGTTAAGTAATTTAAATTCCTAGTTGTTTTTCCACTTTTTTTTATCTAGAAAGTGAATATTTTTATTTGAAATAATATTACGAGCTGAGTGCTTCTTTGCGAACTGGTTCACCACGCTGGCAGCCAGTTGGAGAACTCCAGCCGTAAACGGTTGAAAAATGAGTTACGAACTAGCGTTGGAAGTGCTCTTAGAGCATCTCCAACGGCAGTTCGCCGAAGGAGATCGACACCGTGGCAGCGAACGTGGAAGGCTGGAGGAATCGATCGAGCGTGGTTCGCCGTTGGAGCATCGGGATCGTCCGCCAGCGTGTCGATCGCGTTCGCTATGAAGCAACGCGTTCGCTGGGACGAACAGAGACGAGACAGAGGTGGGCCGCGTTCTTATTGGGGACGAGCAGCGATGCGGGATCGCTGTTGGAGGGGGCAGATCGCGAACTCTGGTTCGCCACCGTGGCAGATCGCGAACGGGGGTGGGGGTTCGCTGATGGAGGTGCTCTTAAGGCTTTGATGAAGATTGAAAGACCACATCATGGATCAGTATGACCAAGTCAATTATTGTTATGGGAAACAGTGAGTCAACCTAGTAAACGATATACTATGCGATAAAGTGACAAGTCAACCGAGTAAACGGTTTCACATTGTAAAAAAGAGCAACAGAAGAAAAGCAGGAACAAGAAGCCAAGGATTTGAAACCTACAATTCAGTGGACCATCAAAATATATTATTCAAAATTTCAAATCGCACTATTAGAAACCACCAAAAAAAAAAAAACCATACTAATAGAAGAAACATATTTGAATTTGAATTTTGAATTTGCTGATCAGGCCACGTTTTTGTCCCTTCCTCCCCAATGATTGTGCTGACAGGCTCGCAAAGCTTAGTGCTAAGTCGAATGAGTATCTGAAGATTTGGGTCTACTTCCCTTCTCTTCTCGATCATTGTTGGTTAATTGATGCCTTAGACATCAGTAGAATCCGATTGTAGTATCTTTTATTTTTCCTCCTAATAAAAAAAGGAGTTAGTCTATAACCTCATTTAGTAATGAACTTAAGATTTATTTGAAGATCTTATGATGAAATAGATTTTTAGATTTTTAAAAAAGTCAAGAGAGAATAATGGAGACAAACAAATATGTCATCAATCATCATGCATGAGCGCCTGATTATTTCTTGCGTAAATAATGCTCTTATACTTTGTGCAACATATTTTTTGTCTATGACAGAGTGTGATATCAATCCATTTTATGGTACTAAATAATTAATATTAAGCAAATTAATATACAGGGAAAGTGTATAAAGAGTTAGTTGGAAGTGCATATTATGTGGCTCCAGAGGTGTTAAAACGGAATTATGGAAAGGAGATAGATGTGTGGAGCGCTGGAATCATTTTATACATCCTCCTATGTGGAGTGCCTCCATTTTGGGCTGGTAAGTACTATGTATAATTTATTCTGTTTCAGTTCATCATGATAGATAGATATATGCTTTGTTTTAGTTTTAGTTTTAGTCTGATTTTTATATTGGTTTAGTAACATTATTTGTGGCACAATTTTAGACAACGAAAAAGGCATATTTGAAGCTATATTGGGAAGTAAGCTGGATCTGGAGAGTGCACCATGGCCTTCTATTTCAGCTGCTGCAAAAGATTTGATCAGGAAAATGTTGACTTATGATCCTAAGAAACGCATTACAGCTTCCGATGCCCTTGGTACGTACTTTATAGAGAACATTTAATTAAAATTAATTCAGTGTTCATGCTTAGCATGAAGCTGTATTTTAATTATTTATAATTATAGAGACCAACTTTAATTACTTATATATTTGATTTGAAGCAGAACACCCATGGATGAAGGAAGGTGGTGAGGCTTCAGACAGGCCTTTAGACAATGCTGTTTTAATTAGGATGAAACAGTTCAGAGCAATGAACAAGATGAAGAAACTTGCTATAAAGGTACTTACTTCTAGGGATGGAAAGAGGCTGGGCCGAGTTGGGCTTTACAAGGGCCAAGTCTGGTCTGATCAAAAAATTCAAGGCCCAAGCCTAGCCTGTTACATGTTATATGCTTTTTTAGGCCTAGTGTAGCCTTTTTGAAAGTCTGGTATAGCCTGTTAGCCTACTTAAAAGCCTATTTGATATAACGTCTTTGAATAAGTCGCCTGATCGATTTTTAAATAGACCAACAGACTGATAGGTCAATGATATTAAGTTCTATTTATAATAAACTATAAAAAAAAACTAAATTCATTGTTACTAAGAGACATGAGACATAGGAATGAGAATAGATAAGACAAGCTGAATTTTATAAGGTCTGATTATGCTTTATTGTATGATATAAATCTTTTTTAATGTGTAACCTGACCTTTTAGAGAATATAACCTTATGTGATAGCCTATTTAAATTCTATTTTACAATAAAGCCTTTAAATACTTCAAAAATTATGTAAGCCAGTATACTTAAATTATCAAAAAAGTCAACAAATATATGATCACAATGTACAAAATCAAATATAATAATAATAACAATATAAAATTATTATTTATATTTACTTAAATAGGTCAGCCTGTTAGGCCTAAAAGGCTTTTTGGGTGGCCCGAAATCTGGCCAATATAGCTAAATAGGCTTTTGGCATTGTCTATTTAAAAAAAGTCTGGCCTGGCCTGGGCCTGATGTAGGCTAGGCCATAGGCAGGGAGTCAGACGGCCTGACCTATTCCCACCCCTACTTACTTCAAAATTTCAATATAATTTGTTCAAATCCCATGCAAAAATGTAACTAGTCATACTCACAGGTGTGCCCGGTTGGGTAAGTGGAAAGTGGAAAGGTAAACATTTTAAAATCAAAGCCACTTGCTTACACAGTCACGCTTGGTACAACTAAAATATTAGAAGAAAATAAAATAATAGTTATACTGTCTATCTTTCTAGTAATATTTGTTTATTTTTGATGTGGAAGGTAATAGCAGAAAACCTTTCAGATGAGGAAATCAAGGGCTTGAAACATATGTTCAACAATATGGATACTGATCGTAGTGGCACAATCACATATGAAGAACTAAAATCTGGATTGTCCAAATTGGGATCCAAGCTTAGTGAATCTGAGATAAAGCAGCTAATGGACGCTGTAAGTTCAGTCTCATATGCAAATTTAGAAAAGAAGACATGTTTAGTTCCAGAAAATGTTTTCTATTTTTATTTTTGTTTTAATTGTTTATTACAGAATTGCAATGTTGTCTTACTTTAACTAATTTTTGAAAGCAGAAGACAAAGTGAAGACAAAGTTACAGTTTTTTAATTAAAAGTAAGAGCAGATGATGAAAACAGAATAAATTTTCTGAAATATTGAAGACAAATATTCTATGGTGGATCATTTTGATAGGTGGTCTATAATGGACCGATACTTGGAAAACGTTCCAAACTCCGCCGAAAACCGATGTCGACTTTCAGAAGTAGAAGCTTACGGTTCTCCTCGTCTTTACAACTGAGATGGATATTTATTTCTCCTTGTTTATATCGAACCGACACTAACCATGTTATCGTCTCAGTCGTGGAATCGAGCAGGACCGTGAGCTTCTAATTCTGAGGACCGCGTCAGTCGTTGTCGGAGTTTCTGTAGATTTTCAAGTATTGGTCCACCATGAACCACCTATCAAGTTGATCCCCTGTGGAACCCGCCAATATTCAAACATGTCCTAAATGTTTGTGCTCTTTTCTTTTCATGAAGCAAGAATAAATGAATTGTTACATACTTTTCCTAATTCACATGTTTGGTCAGGCTGATGTTGACAAGAATGGAACTATCGACTATCATGAATTCATTACTGCCACTGTAAACCGGCATAAACTTGAAAAGGAAGAGAATTTGTTCAAGGCTTTTCAATACTTTGACAAGGATAACAGCGGGTAACTTAACTCATAATTAGTTTGTTCCTAACACATATCTCTTGATTCTTGCTTACCTGAAATTCTGTTTGGCTAACATTGTTCAGTTACATAACAAGAGAGGAACTTAGACAAGCTTTGGCTGAATATAAAGTGGGAGATGAAGCAACTATAGATGAAATCATTGATGATGTTGACAATGACAACGTATGTTATATAGTTTTTTTTTTTTTGGTCAGAGTATGTTATATAGTTTATATACCTCATAGTTCTGCTTTCTACGTGAATTGTGACTTATGGCTCGGCTTTTCAATTTGCAGGATGGGAGAATCAATTATCAGGAGTTTGTAGCTATGATGAAAAAGGGGATCTTGGATATTGATGAGAAAGAGAAACCACGATAATTGTGTGATGTATTTTTAAAATAAAAATCGTGTGTTTTCTGGTTTTTTCTTGCTGCATTCAGGTTTTCTGCTTGAGATAAAATCACTCTTGAATCGGTCCACGTGTGTATTTGTGTAAAATTATTACATGGCACTCGAAATGTAAAACTTTGTACAGCAGTTCTCGTAAAATAAGCTACAAGATGTACCAAAAAATATAAAATAAAATTCTAATTGCAAGATATAGTTACGCTACAAATTATTGTGCCCGTTTGTCTTATGACGGATAAGGTTATTTACATTCCTTTTACACGAAGTTCTGAAGTTAATATTCTTGTAGAATTGGAGATGACTTCAAATGTTTTGGATTAGTTCATTTTATAATGAATCTACTTTTTTATAATTTATTATTATAAAAAAAGTTAAAAAGACGATTATTTTCCGAACCAAGGACTCATTGCGATAAGATTTGGACAAATCAAAACCCAAAATATCAACCACACCTGCTGCTGCTACTGTACTAAAGTTGCTGTTTGTAATGTGCAAAGCGACATAGAGGCCAAGAAAATAGGGGTTTTAGCAGGGAACGTAAACAGATGCTAAGACATGTCAAGAAAATGCGGGTATGTGTATATACTATAGTACTTATTTAAAATTTGCTCACAGTATAGTAATACAGAAATAAAAGTCTAGTTAATTGTGTTCTTATTTTTTATTTTTCAACATTATTCCATAATGGGGCTTCAAGCTAATATAACCTCAAGCTAATAAAAAACAAAACAATAAAAGCAGTATTTTCAAAATTCCAACCAATTCAATTAATCCAAATCAAAATTCCAATTCACAAAACAAGCTGGGCCTTTTCAAAACAAAACAAAAAATGGGGCTTCAAGCTAATATAACCTTTATTTTCTATAATGACAAGAAAAGCAGTATTTTCAAATTCCAATTAATCGTATTCTTCTCTTATTATCACAAAAAATGTATGTGCAAATTTCAGCTGTTATTTCAGACACAGCTCATTTTACATATATATATAATTTTTTTGGGATACATAACAAATTTGTTATCACAACTTGCTAACAAAATTTCTAGTAGGGAGTGGTACTGCAGCTGTTTACTTGGCCAGATATTCCACAATACTCGACTTTTGCCTCTGCCTGAAGAACATGTCCTTCCCAAAACTGACCAATTAGGTATATAAGTAAATAAACTTGATCAAAGAAAAACTGTCTCAATCAATTTTCACCGTGATTAATCAGTCAATCTTCCGATATTTGTGTCTGTGCGCATGCGAGTGCATTGTTGCCAAGTGACTCCAAACACAAGAAGAGAGGGGGTGAATTGTGAGAGCGGTGCTTAATAAAAACTTTTGTAGATAAAGCGCTGAAATAAAATTTGCAAGAAATTAACTGCGGAAAAAATAAATGACTTGAAGGATAAATTGCAGAAATTAAATTGCAATAAAATAAATGACAGAAATTAAATAACTGAAATGTAAAAGACTGAAAGTAAAGACAATAAAATAAAGGACTGAAAAAAATAATAAAGAACTGGAAAATAAATTGCTTGAATAATAAAGAGATAGAGAGCAAAGAAGAGCATGCAACAAATTATATAGGTTCGGCTACCAAACACCCCTATGGCCTATGTCATGTCCCCAAAACAAAGCAAAGCACTATGGGATTTTCACTAAACCACTGGCTTTTAAATCAGGTTCAGCTTTTAACGTTTACAACTCTATACCAGAGCAATACGTTCAAGAGATATCACCTCTCTATGAACAACTTGGGATTCCCACCCAAAAGAAATAATTTTTACAAATAAAAGGATGTAAATAAGATACACTCAAAAGTGCAGATATAACAAATTGAAGCTCAGAAAAATACAAATAAAACTATGTAGTATTAAAAGGCTCTCAAAGAAAATAATGTACTCAAAATAAATGTGACTGATATAGGTTCGGCTACCAAACACCCCTATGGCCTATGTCATGTCCCCAAAACAAAGCAAATCACTATGGGATTTTCACTAAACCACTGGCTTTTAAATCAGGTTCAGCTTTTAACGTTTACAACTCTATACCAGAGCAATACGTTCAAGAGATATCACCTCTCTATGAACAACTTGGGATTCCCACCCAAAAGAAATAATTTTTACAAATAAAAGGATGTAAATAAGATACACTCAAAAGTGCAGATATAACAAATTGAAGCTCAGAAAAATACAAATAAAACTATGTAGTATTAAAAGGCTCTCAAAGAAAATAATGTACTCAAAATAAATGTGACTGATAAAAAAAATTTAGCAGAGTTTCAACATGTGGAGTTTAGAGTGCCTTAAAATCAGTTTGGAGGATCATGGAAGTGCTTGGAAGTGTTTCTTGAACACTGGGAATCGATTCACTAGCTATATGAATCGATTCAAGCATGTTTGAGACTCTGTGAATCGAAGTACGCCTCTGTGAATCGCATGGGAAGCCTGCATGAATCGATTCATTTCATTAATTCGTGCAGGGGGCCTTTTTTAACTAGGTGAATCGATTCACCTATGCATGTGAATCGATTCACAGTCGGGTTTTATAAACCTGACGCTGCAGAAACGTGCGGGACGAGGTGCAGTCTTTCTAGGGTTGTGTGCAGCCGTTCTTAAGCGTCTTTGTGAGGTTTTAGGGGCTGAAAACACATTGAAACACCTGGGGATCTTAGGGAATCATAGAGGGAGGATTGAAGGCTTTCTCTATTGTTGTTCTTGAGAGGTTTTCATAGAGGAAAAGAGAGAGGGGTTGCGAACTCTTGGGTTTGTTCTTCTTGGACATTTGGAAGGGGTTCAAAGCAATTATAATCTCTTGTAAAGACTCTTTGATAGTGAAACGGAGGGCTGCTCTCTCCCGCAGACGTAGGTCATCTTTTTGGGGCCGAACTGCGTAACCAAATAGCGGTGTTATTCTTCCTACTCTCTACTCCTTGTTTGATTGACGTTATTGCACTGTTTTTTGATTGCTATTAAATTTAGTATTGGTTGCCTTTGATATTTGTTCCATTTATTCTTGTTAGTAACTCAACAAGTGGCGTCGTCTGTGGGGAAGAACAAATAATTCAATTGTGCACCATGGGTACTAAATGGGACATCGAGAAGTTTTCCGGTAATAACGACTTCGGTCTATGGAAGGTGAAGATGGAAGCAATCTTTATTCAACATAAGTGCTTTGAAGCCTTGAAGGGTGAGGCAAGAATGTCGGCCACCCTGTCTCAAACGGAGAAGAAGGAGATGATAGATAAGGCAAGAAGTGTCATTATCTTGTGCCTTGGCGATAAGGCATTGAGGGAAGTTGCAAGAGAGAAGACCGCGGCGGAGATGTGGGCAAAGTTAGAATCGTTGTACATGACCAAGTCATTGGCTCACAGGTTATGTCTGAAACAACATCTCTACTCATTCAAGATGGTAGAGACCAAACCTATTGTGGAGCAACTAACGAAATTCAACAAGATTATTGATGACCTACTGAATATATGATGTGAAGCTTGATGATGAGGATAAGGCTCTTCTCTTATTAAATTCACTGCCTAGGTCCTTTGAACACTTTAAGGATGCACTCCTCTATGGCAAGGAGTCCACTATTACCTTGGAGGAGGTCCAACAATCAATTAGGACCAAGGAGCTAACCAAGCTTCAAGACTTGAAGGTGGAAGATAGTGGGGAAGGCTTGAGTGTCTCAAGGGGAAAGAATGAGAGTAGAGGAAACGGTAAAGGAAAGCCTAAGGCGAAATCCAAGTCGGAAGGGGACAATAAAGCTAAGTACAAATGCTTTAATTGTCATAAGATTGGTCACTTTAAGAGGGATTGTCCCGAGAGAGGGGGCAATGAAGATTCTGTGGAGGTTACGATTGCTATGGAGGATGGTTATGAGGATGCAGGGGCTCTAGTGGTTACGAGTTGGGAACCAGATAGGAGTTGGGTTATGGACTCCGGGTGCTCTTTTCACATGTGTCCAAGGAAGGAATATTTTGAAACTTTGGAGCTCAAGCAAGGTGGAGTTGTTCGCCTTGGTGACAACGAAGCGTGCAAAGTTCAAGGTATGGGTTCAATTCGTCTTAAGATGTATGACAACCGCGAATTCCTTTTACAAGATGTGAGGTATGTTCCTAAACTCAAGCGAAATTTAATTTCTATAAGCATGTTTGATGGATTAGGCTATTGCACTAGTATTGAGCATGGTATGATGAAAATTTCGCATGATGCATTGATAATAGCTAAGGGGACTAAAATGTGTGGTTTGTACATATTAGAGGGCTCAACTATTATTGGGCATGCATCATTAGCTAGCCAAACCTTGCATGATAAAACCATGTTATGGCATAATAGGTTAGGGCATGTTAGTGAGAGAGGTTTAGTTGAACTAGCTAAACAAGGTTTGCTAAGTGGTGATAAATTGGATAAGCTAGAATTTTGTGATAAGTGCATACTAGACAAACATCATAAGGTTGAGTTTGGGGGTGGCATGCATCATTCTAGTAAACTCTTTGAGTACATTCACTCGGATCTTTGGGGTCCGGCTAGAGTGAGTACTCATGGGGGTGGTTCCTATTTTCTCACCATGGTTGATGATTTCTCTAGGAGAGTATGGGTCTATATTTTGAAAAGCAAAAGTGACACCTTTAAAAAGTTCAAGGAATGGCATACTCTCATAGGAAATCAAATAGGAACTAAACTGAAAATTTTAAGGACTAACAATGGCCTGGAGTTTCTTTCAGAGCATTTTGATAAGTTTTGCAGGAAACAAGGTATTCAGAGGCATAGGACCATGGAAGACTCACCGCATCAAAATGGCCTAGCAACATGCATGAATAGAACCATCTTGGAGCGGGTGAGGAGTATGCTTTTGGCAGCTGGGTTGCCTAAAAGCTTCTGGGGAGAACCTGTGAGTACAGCAGCATATTTGATCAACAGATGTCCATCAACGGCGTTAGACTTCAAGACACCTATGGAGGTTTGGAGTGGGAGACCGGCAGACTACTCTAAGTTGAAGGTTTTCGGGGCTTTGGCATTTGCTCATGTCAGACAAGACAAGCTTGATGTTAGAGCTGTGAAATGTGTCTTCATCGGATATCCGGAGGGTGTGAAGGGATACAAGTTGTGGAATTTGGAATCTGAAGGGTCAAAGGTTATCATAAGCAGGGATGTCACTTTCGATGAGACGCATGGGGATGAAGTGCAAAGACACGGAGGATAGTAGCTCGAAGTGGAGGTGGAGAAAACTTCGGTTTGAGGTGGAGTCTACCACTAGTGAGGCAGGGAATGATGAAGAGGAGGATAGTCCTCCACCATCAGAGTTCTAGAGGAAGACAACAAGCAGTGGATCCTGGCTATCGGTTGGCAAGAGAGATAGGAAAGGAGGGAGGCTGTGGCAATCAAGAGATACGGGTATCTCGATCTTGTTTGTTATGCTTTGTTTGTGACTGAAGAGGTTCAAGACTCGGGACCAATGGACTTCAGTGAAGCAATGGGAAGCATGGAGAGTCAGAAACGGTTGAAGGCAATGAATGAAGGTTTGAATTCATTGGAGAAGAACCGGACTTGGGAACTTGTGAATCTACCGGAAAAGTCAAGGGTAGTTGGATGCAAGTGGAACTTCATGAAGACGGAAGGTATTCCGGAGTTTGAAGAACCAAGGTACAAGGAGAGGCTTATGTGTAAGGTCAATCTTGAGTTGGAGAGTGTGAATGATATTCAAAAGGCAAGTTCTAGCAAGGAGGAGATTGGTATGCTCAAAGGGAAGTTAGCTTCTGGATTTGAGATGAAGGATCTCGGCATTGTAGAAAGGACACTTGGAACGAATATTGGGAAGAACCGGAAAAGGAGGTATGGCTCTTTGAAAGGCGGTTTGAAGCATGTGAAGACAACTCAAGGTGGAGTGAAAAAGAAGGATATGATTGGTGACTTGGGGATTATGCATGGTTGTGAGAAGTTCACCGAGTATCTTCCTAGATCAAGGTTCAAGGATCAATTGGACTTGATCAATTGCGTTGAGACGTAATTTCATGTTATGGAGAGAGCAGCTAGTGGTTGATGGATAAAGTTGAGCATCACCACTGATTTGAAGTCAAGGTGGAGAATTGTGGAGTTTAGAGTGCCTTAAAATCAGTTTGGAGGATCATGGAAGTGCTTGGAAGTGTTTCTTGAACACTGGGAATCGATTCACTAGCTATATGAATCGATTCAAGCATGTTTGAGACTCTGTGAATCGAAGTACGCCTCTGTGAATCGCATGGGCAGCCTGCATGAATCGATTCATTTCATTAATTCGTGCAGGGAGGCCTTTTTTAACTAGGTGAATCGATTCACCTATGCCTGTGAATCGATTCACAGTCGGGTTTTATAAACCTGACGCTGCAGAAACGTGCGGGACGAGGTGCAGTCTTTCTAGGGTTGTGTGCAGCCGTTCTTGAGCGTCTTTGTGAGGTTTTAGGGGCTGAAAACACATTGAAACACCTGGGGATCTTAGGGAATCATAGAGGGAGGATTGAAGGCTTTCTCTATTGTTGTTCTTGAGAGGTTTTCATAGAGGAAAAGAGAGAGGGATTGGGAACTCTTGGGTTTGTTCTTCTTGGACATTTGGAAGGGGTTCAAAGCAATTATAATCTCTTGTAAAGACTCTTTGATAGTGAAACGGAGGGCTGCTCTCTCCCGTAGACGTAGGTCATCTTTTTAGGGCCGAACTACGTAACCAAATAGCGGTGTTATTCTTCCTACTCTCTACTCCTTGTTTGATTGTCGTTATTGCACTATTTTTTGATTGCTATTAAATTTAGTATTGGTTACCTTTGATATTTGTTCCATTTATCCTTGTTAGTAACTCAACACAACACAAACAGAATAATCCAAGTCTGTGAAAAATTGCTCACAGTGCTGCTCTTTAAATAAGCACAGAAAAGGAGCGTGCAACATTAAAAATATTTTGACTGTTGCAGCATTAATAGAAATGACCGTTGCCTTGAATCTAGAAATATAACATCTATATAATCGTTTATCAAATACTGATAATTGTTTATATGTTAAGCACGTGAAACACGCAACTCCTTTGAAAAAGGTCATAATGGATTATCAAGAAGTTATAAACGATTATGAATGGAAAAGATTGAGACACGGTAAAAGAAAGTTTCACATAATCGATTAAAGAAAAGTTAATAAACGTTTAGATAGTTCCATAATCCATTATGTAATAGGGAAGATGCGGAGCAGCCATTCTCTTTAAATAATCGATTATTGTGAATGTGATAATCGATTATGATTTGTTTATAACGCACAGAAGAGAAAAGAAACACATAATCGATTATGGTGAGTGACATAAATGTTTATAAGCATTCTGTTTGTCACTCAAAACAAGCACAAAAAATAAGAGGTATTTTTGGACACTTCAAAACATTTTTTCGAAATATTTTGTGACTGAAATAATTTAAGAAAAATGTCATAAAATTAATTTGAGATAAAACGTTGTGAGTGTGTGATTTTATTTTAATTGAGAGCTTTTTACTACTACTTACAAATAGTCCTAAGAAATAGATAAATACCCAAAACCCAAAGACTTGAGAACTTCCGATCTTTGGTGTGTGTCTTGGTATTCTTTTCCACTTTTTGCACAGTTGACTATTTGCGTAACTCCCTTTTGTCAATCATCAAAACAATCTTGTCAAGGCATATATTCACATGCGTGAGTGCGTGTGAGAAAACCCAGAAGTTTCCTAAACATGTTTCTAATTCTGTGTCAATACTTGGGCATTTGAAATGGCAGAGTAAACTGGAAGGGCCTGTTTGGTGGCCAGGATAGGAGAGGCAGAATATGATAAGCAATCATATCATATGTTAATCCAGTGTTTTGTTGAACCAACAAGATATGATAACTCAATCATGTCACATGTTCAATCATGTCCATCTAGTTAAATTTTTATCCTAAGGGAAAAGCTGGGTTAGAAACAACAGGATAGGATAAGAAATTTGTTTTCATATTCACCCTTATGAAAAATAATTTAAAATTTAATAAAATATAAACAAAATTATAAACAAAAAGTAAAATTGAAAAAATTAATAATAAAAGTAATAAAAAATAAATATAAATAATATAATTAATTTTAAAATTTATATATAATTTTTAACAAGAATAATTATGTTATTATACATATACAAAAAATTAAATTGCAAAAAAATAATTTAAAATCCAAAGAATATAAAATTATTTAAAATAAAAATTAAAAATAGAAAATTATTATTAATATTAAAAATTATAAAAATTAATTTAAACTATTAAATATATTAAATATCTAAATACTTAATTTTAAAAATTATATGTAATTGTCTCACAAGGATAATTTTGTCATTTTATATTATTTTAAAAAAGCTAAAGTCATGATATAATGATATCCAGTTTGTTATACAGTGCGCACCAAACACATGATATGATAAGAGCATATTATGTCTATATCCTATCGTTTCCTTATTTAATTCTCTATCTCTATCGTATTCTGTCTCTATCCTATCCCGAGCACCAAACGAGCCTAAAGTTATTTCTTTGTCAAGGTTTAATTATCTTAAAGGAACACAGACAACATAATAACAACAGAATACATCTTGTACTCATTTAGACACTTCCCAGATAATCATGATCTGCATGTTCGCGTCTAGGGATGGCAATGGGGCTCCACGGGTGCGGGTAGTAGCCACCCGCCACCCGCCCCGCAGTATGAAAATCCGCCCCGTGCCCACCCATAACCCGCACGGGTATCCGTTTAGTGAAAATCCGTGGATTTTATGAATATCCACGGGTATCCACGGGTGTCCATGGATATTAAATTATGCATATTAAACTTGGAAGTAACAAAATTTCTATCTAAAAATTTACATCTAATTCCAAAATTCAAACAAAACACCTACCATAACCAAAAGTTTACATCCAATTCCAAAATTCAAACAAAACACCTAACCAAAAGTTTACATCCAATTCCAAAATTCAAACAAAGCACATAACCAAAAGTTTACATCCAATTCCAAAATTCAAACAAAACATCAAAGGCTTGTCATCAACATTTAAGTTCCTCATAGCTATCTTTAGTTGTTTTTTTCCTCCTCTACACATGATTCCTGAAAAATAAAATAAAACAAAATCACTAATAGACAAAACCATACTTAGCACGAAATCAAATGATTCCATACAAAGCAGCACCATACAGAAATCAAATCGCAGAAGCAGAAGATGCAGATGATGGTTCACATAAGCAGCATACTTAGCACGAAATCAAATCACAATCAACAGAAATCAGTCACGAAATCAACAGAAATCAAACATGAAGATCAACAGAGCCACAAGACCATTCTCAGAAAATACATAATCATAGTCATGGGTTACTGCAATAGACAAATAGGGACAGGACATTCAAAACTCAAAAGATAAATCCTTCTATTTTCCTTACTTCTTTCCTTCTTTCATGTCAACAGACCATCTAAGATTTATGCTTTTTCAAAGATGAAAAAGGAAGTAGAAAGTGGGGAATGTAAAGGAGAACTGTAACAATAATTATCAGCTCAGATAAGCACACATAATTTCATCCAATTTTGAAGATCAGAATACAAAAAACAAGAATGATAAAAGAAAACATAAGATGGAATCAATTAGTAATGAAAAAGAAACACTAAAATCAATTTTCACAAAGTGACTTCCTACATGTTTTTAACATTGCAGCATCAGAAACCAAAGAGCTACTTATAGCTAACCTGTCGCGCCAAGTTGCTCAGATATCTTTGTGAGGTCAGAACCCCCAACAACTCCAACTGTTACAACCTGTGCCCAAACAATGCAAGATTCAACAACATAAACAACAAAAATTAACAAAGAACTTCAAGAAAAGGTTTATGCATGGTGGGGTTGATTGGAAAAAAAAAAGGTTCAGGCATGAAGCACCAAATCAAATCATGATCAACAGAAATCAGCATGAAATCAACAGAAATCAAATGGAGAATGACGACGATGCACCATGAGAATCAACAGAAATCAAATCGCGAGAAGAAGATGCAGATGATGGTTCAGAATACCTATGCAAGCAGCGAGAAGGCGGAAGGCGGAAGACGCTACAAGCAGCCTTGACGAGCATGACTTGAAGCGAGAAGGCGAGCGATCGCGAGCGGGGAGGAAGCGAGCATGAGGAAGAAGCAGTCTGACGCGAGCGTGATGACCGAGGAAGAAACAAAGCGAAGCGACGCGAGCGTGAGGATTGAGGAAGAAAGCGAAGCATACGCGAGCTGCGTGAGGAAGAAGAACAGAGGAGGAGATCGAGAGCGAGATCGAGCTGCGCGAGTTGTGGTACGCTTGTCGCTACTGTGTGTGTGTTTTGTGGCAAAATTAGGGTAAGTTTAATTTATATAGGTAAGGGTATTTATGTAATTTCATATTTACGGGTACCCGCGGGGCGGATAGTATGAAACTCGCACCCACCCCGTTAGCACACGGGTAGGAAAAAACCCGCCCCATTACACCCGCGGGTACCCATTAAAGTATCCTTTTAAAATCCGTGGCGGATTTTACCCGCGGATACCCGCGGGTACGGATTTTTTTGCCATCCCTATTCGCGTCCATAGAGGTAATAGTAAATACCTCTTTACGGGTTTGTTATAGCCCTATCAGAAAGAATAATGACAAACAGCAGGATGCATTACAAGTTATGCAGCTTGAGGGTATTCCACATGAAAAGATAGAATCTCTTATATGCCAGAAGCCCAGAACCCAAATCAATATATGAAAGGTGGGTAGGGTTGATTCCATAGGTCACATTTTTTTTATTCGAGCGGTAAATTGTTTTCACTTTTCTTGTGGGAGGCTTAAATTATTTTGTGCGGGTAGTTGGTTTTTTTGTTTATATTTTTTTTTTTTTGGATATAATAAGATACTTGACCATATTTGATCCAAAAACCTTAAGGTGATAGGTTCATGGGTCAAGCACTCAAACATCTTATATATTCTTTATTTTGTTTATTATTAAGCGATGTGAGACTATCTCACACTTGAATACCAACAGAAACTTTATGTCTGACGTTGTCAAACTCGAGATTTTACGTAAACTTGTGGAGCTTCCGTAGAATCGACCCGCAGTCTCGATTCGTAAACTCGTAAGAGTTTACCTAATATTAAAGAAACCTATAAATGACATATATACGTAATATAAAACAGTTCAACACATCAATAATTCAACATTCCAACTCTATAATACAACCAAGTAGCAAACCACATTAATAAAGTGTGCTAATATATTAGTACTAGATACATAAATTCATAAAAACACAAGTTACCAAAGTGAAAAAATTCAAAAAAAAAAACAAGAACTAATTTGACCTAATACTTATAATTTTTAGTTAAACACTTTATTTTGTAGCTGAATAAAACAAAACAAAAATAATACTGAAAACGTAAAATTAGTTCAAAAATACAATATATATTGCCACATAGTTAATTCAACTCAAATAGCCAACAATATTGATCAATAATTTACATTTAAGGCCAAGTCAATATAAAATTATAGGGTGCGTTTGATTCACATTGAAGTACAGGATAAGGAGAACAACACAAGACAAATGACTGAGTCACAGCATAACTTTTTGTCTAGTGTATTGTTTGCTAGATACTGGACAGTACAAGTAAAACAATATAAAATCTACTAAAATACCATTTTTATAACATATAGTATTATATATAATGTAATATTAATAAAATATATACAATAATATTAAATATATATAATACTATGTTATATCATGTTAATAATAAAAATCAAAATATAATATATCATAAATCGTAGCAGTGATTTCATAAAAAAATTGTATCAGCGCTTGCAAAATCAAACGTAACACGTGTAACAGCATTTACAAAAAATACCCACAAAATGTTTGTAACCGATATATCTATCTACAAGATATATATATATATATAAAGTGTGCTAATATATTAGTACTAGATACATAAATTCATAAAAACACAAGTTACCAAAGTGAAAAAAATCAAAAAAAAAAAAACAAGAACTAATTTGACCTAATACTTATAATTTTTAGTTAAACACTTTATTTTGTAGCTGAATAAAACAAAAATAATACTGAAAACGTAAAATTAGTTCACAAATACAGTATATATTGCAGCACATAGTTAATTCAACTCAAGTAGCCAACAATATTGATCAATAATTTACATTTAAGGCCAAGTCAATATAAAATTATAGGGTGCGTTTGATTCGCATTGAAGTACAGGATAAGGAGAACAACACAAGACAAATGACTGAGTCACAACATAACTTTTTGTCTAGTGTATTGTTTGGTGGATACTGGACAGTACAAGTAAAACAATATAAAATCTACTAAAATACCATTTTTATAACATATAGTATTATATATAATGTAATATTAATAAAATATATACAATAATATTAAATATATATAATACTATGTTATATCATGTTAATAATAAAAATCAAAATATAATATATCATAAATCATAGCAGTGATTTCATAAAAAAATTGTAACAGCGCTTGCAAAATCAAACGTAACATGTGTAACAGCGTTTACAAAAAATACCCACAAAATGTTTGTAAACGATATATCTATCTACAAGATATATATATATATATATATATATATATATATATATATAAAGTGTGCTAATATATTAGTACTAGATACATAAATTCATAAAAACACAAGTTACCAAAGTGAAAAAATTCAAAAAAAAAAACAAGAACTAATTTGACCTAATACTTATAATTTTTAGTTAAATACTTTATTTTGTAGCTGAATAAAACAAAACAAAAATAATACTGAAAACGTAAAATTAGTTCATAAATACAATATATATTGCAGCACATAGTTAATTCAACTCAAGTAGCAAACAATATTGATCAATAATTTACATTTAAGGCCAAGTCAATATAAAATTATAGGGTGCGTTTGATTCGCATTGAAGTACAAGATAAGGAGAACAACACAAGACAAATGACTGACTCACATCACAACTTTTTATCTAGTGTATTGTTTGGTGGATACTGGACAGTACAAGTAAAACAATATAAAATCTACTAAAATACCATTTTTATAACATATAGTATTATATATAATGTAATATTAATAAAATATATACAATAATATTAAATATATATAATACTATGTTATATCATGTTAATAATAAAAATCAAAATATAATATATCATAAATCGTAGCAGTGATTTCATAAAAAAATTGTATCAGCGCTTGCAAAATCAAACGTAACACGTGTAACAGCATTTACAAAAAATACCCACAAAATGTTTGTAAACGATATATCTATCTACACGATATATATATATATATATATATATATATATATATATATATATATATATATATATATATATATATATATATATATATAAAGTATGCTAATATATTAGTACTAGATACATAAATTCATAAAAACACAAGTTATCAAAGTGAAAAAACTCAAAAAAAAAAACAAGAACTAATTTGACCTAATACTTATAATTTTTAGTTAAACACTTTATTTTGTAGCTGAATAAAACAAAACAAAAATAATACTGAAAACGTAAAATTAGTTCATAAATACAATATATATTGCAGCACATAGTTAATTCAACTCAAGTAGCCAACAATATTGATCAATAATTTACATTTAAGGCCAAGTCAATATAAAATTATAGGGTGCGTTTGATTCGCATTGAAGTACAGGATAAGGAGAACAACACAAGACAAATGACTGAGTCACAACACAACTTTTTGTCTAGTGTATTGTTTGCTAGATACTGGACAGTACAAGTAAAACAATATAAAATCTACTAAAATACCATTTTTATAACATATAGTATTATATATAATGTAATATTAATAAAATATATACAATAATATTAAATATATATAATACTATGTTATATCATGTTAATAATAAAAATCAAAATATAATATATCATAAATCGTAGCAGTGATTTCATAAAAAAATTGTATCAGCGCTTGCAAAATCAAACGTAACACGTGTAACAGCGTTTACAAAAAATACCCACAAAATGTTTGTAAACGATATATCTATCTACAAGATATATATATATATATATATATATATATATATATATATATATATATATATATATATATAGAGAGAGAGAGAGAGAGAGAGAGAGAGAGAGAGAGAGAGAGAGAGAGAGCTTATATTTATTTAATGAAAAATAGTAAATAAATGTGGGTATTTTTGTCTTTTTGGTAACTTGTTCTTGGGACAACTTTTTGTCCCATGGTTTGGTGGGGAACAAAAAATTGGGTTTTTCCCCTGTCACATTGTCTCTTATTTTGTCCTGTCCCATAACCATTTTCTGAATCAAACACAGAACAAGTACTCTTGTACTGTCCAGTCCCTTACTCTTTTGCAAATCAAACACACACATAAACTCGTAAACTCGATAGTAAAATCAAGATTTTATCGATTTTATCAGAGTTTACTTGAACTCGTACGAGTTTACGAGAAAAAGAGTTTACATGCGAGATAACTCGTTTTTGTGAGAAACACGTAAGAATTTAATAGTTAACTCGAGAGTTTAACAACCATTTCTAAGGACATTTTTCCTTTATCTACAACTTCAAGTGTCAATAGAAGCTGATTTCAAGCATCCTATTATTATTTTAAGAATTTAAAAGGTGAAATAACTTTTTAAACAGCCATATAATTGGTTATAAAACATCACCTAAAATATTTTATTTATCTTCTAAAACCCCACACTTAATAATAGATGTTCAAAACTAAGTATTGATGATGCTAAGCATCACATAAAGAGAAATAAAAGTCCATAGAAAGCCTGCTTACATTAAAATAAGCTAAAATCTTTCTCTTATCTTCTAAAACCCCACAGTTAATAATAGATGTTCAAAACTAAGTATCGATGATGCTAAGCATCATATAGAGAGAAATAAAAGTCCATAGAAAGCCTGCTTACATTAAAATAAGCTAAAATATAAATATATTCATCCATGAGGTCCCTCTCAATCATTGGTGTGAATCTAGTCACTATGCCAGCTAAGAAGCTGACTTAAAAAGGGGACAAAGCTAAGTGATACTAGTCCCTAACCCTCAGATAGATAGAATATTGTCCATCCATAACTCTACACATTTCTTAAGCCTCTCAAAGCAGTCGACTTCAAGGCTTATGAGAGTAGACCTAGGGTTCAAAGATCTCCATATAAGAGTAGGCTGGGTCTTTGGTTGGCTCTCCCTCATCTGAGTTTGGTCTTGGTATCTTGTGTGAAATTTTTTACCTTTTCCCCTCCTAGTGGAAAAAGTTTTTTTTTTTTTTAAACAATAGTGGAAAAAGTATTTGATTGTTGTTGTTGTTGTTGTTCTTTTCTTGTAAGACAGAGAACTAGTAATCAGGTAAAGTAAGAATAGCTTGAAGTAATGATATCTGGCAATGAATTTTAACAAAAGTATTAATAAATGTGGTGTCTGGGATTGGAAGAGGTAACTTGTCCATTCCCGGGAATGCCTTGTACTAAAGCCCAGACCAGCCAACAACAAAAATACCTTAGATATGGAGAGGCTTATTTAATTTTTGTCTTGCCCTGACGACCTTCAATAAAATGATTGATTTAATCCAATCCAGTCCTTCACTTACAGGATTGTGACTTGCTGAGTCTAACTGACATAACCATCACAAGAATCTGAAATTCAGAACATTTCTTTGAAAATGTTCTGAACAACCACACAGTTTTAACTTTTTAAAGACATTTGAAAATAAGGCAAACTCGTACACAAACATTCACATATGATATGAGCGGAATTTCACCCTGTGCTTATTTGATGTCAATCTTCTTATCTAAATTAAAATTAAGACCCTAGCATATAAATTCACGTTCCCCAGGAACCAAACATTGCTTATTTCTATATCCTCCTCACCAACTCTTTAATATGACCTGTGACAAACATTCCCTAACATGGACCTTCAATTCTACAACTCACTAGTCAAACTAGATATTAATGATTAAGAAAAAGTTCAGGTAACATAAATTCACATGTCAAAAATGCTTTCATTTACCTTTAGAATAGAAGATTATTGGAACATAACAAAGTTGATGATGGGAATCAAATAATTCAGGTTTGATCAGGACCCGCACCGCCCCGATCCTTCTGAATCTGTTGCCTCTGCTTGTCGGCGAGCTTATCAATAGCGGAGTTCACGGCCTCGCGGCCCCCGATGAGCAATCGGGTCACGATTTCCGGGTCGGACTCGAATCGGGCGTGTTCGAACTCACTTCGGGCGCTGTCTCTGAGAACGTCGCGCCAGAGAACGCCTTTGGAATCGGACCAGGTGAAGAATCGGGAGGCACGAAGAATGTCCCTGTAGAGACTCAGTGCCTCTCGGCGAGTGCTGGTGAGTCGCCTCCGATTCAGCAACTCGTCTTCCTCAGAGTTATTATTCTTATTGTCCTTCTTGACAAGATGCCTATCGAGAAGCTCCTCTACGGTGTCTGGACCCTCGTGCAACAACCGCCAACCGCTTCCTCTTTTCACTTTCACGTCCTTCCAAATCCAAACACTTCCCCATTTTCCCACCTTTCCCCTCATTTCTCATTCCCGTCTCAGCCTCACGCCACTCTTTGTTTTTTTTTTCTTTTTTTTTTTTTTGTGTGTGGTCAGAGCCACTCTTTGTTTTCAACGGAAAGAAATATTCAGTGGGCCAACCACCTGTGAGCTTAGACTGAAAATAACACCAGCCCAATTTCCATTTGTATATTGGGTACTGTTAAATACACCCCTGTTTTTGCTAGCATACAGCAGGGATCCAAAAATTACCAAAAATATATTTTTGAATGGCAAAATAATACACCTCCGAAAATATATTTTTGGATCTCCGGTGTATACTCACAAAAATATAGTTTCATCCTCCTCCACGTTATTGTAACCCACCAACCTTATTTAGATATGACCACATTCAAAAATATTTCAATTTATAATTTTTATATTTTCAACCACATTTCATATTTATGTTAGATTATTCCCTTACGTTATCATAAAAGGGAGCGTCTATTGTATGTATGAATTACCACTCACAAACAACCGTTTGAAAAATATTAAAATTATGTATAACAATTGTAAGTAATCATCACATTACATATGCTAGAAAATACCTTAAAAAAGTTTAGAATATGTCTTTTTTCTCCTATCACAAAGAAAAATATGTTTTCAAGAGTTGAAGTAAAGTCGTATTCATATATCATGGTGCATTGTTGGTTAACATTATGATAATTTATCATGGAGCCAATGGCAGAGCCAGAAATATAACGTTAATGGGTCAATAACCAAAGATGCAAAGTCAAAAGCTCACTAAAGAGGCAAATGACCAAAAACACCAAGTTAAGAACTTGTTATGTCACACACAATAACCAAAATACTAAGGAGAAAATAAAATAGTATAAATTCGGTGCCATAGCATACTCATGTCCCCTCCCTCTACCCCCGCATGTAACACCATCAAGAATGAGTATATTTAATCGGGAATTAAGAAAATAAAAAACAATACATAAGATAAAACATAGAACTATAATTTTTCTTAGATGTTAAAAAATTCACCTAACAATAATTAATAGTCGTGGAAGTAGATGACAACTCCATACGAACTTCACCTGTAACGTTAAAAGGAGTTTTACTTAATTACCACTTAAACTCGACGGTTAATATCAATAAAACTAAAAATCTTACTAGCTTTTAAATCTCTCTAACATTCTACTCTACAATAATTGATTAAAATCATTACAATTAAAGCATTAAAATTTAAATTAATCACGGCACCAAAATTTTTAAAAAAATGTCCAACATAAGATTAAACTACTTGGCAATCATTCATCCATCATCGCTAATTAAATCTAATAAAACTAAAAGTTTCATAACTTGCCAACGAGCTTGTCAATCCACCTTTTTACAGCACTCACGACATGTCTATCAATAAATTCGAAAACTCCTTCATATGGAATTTCAATTTCAAGGTCTTCAGCTTCCTTCGCTAAAGATTTGGGCTGCCAATAAACTTTGACTCCATCTATAAAAATTGGTTCCTTGAGCTTCATGTATCGCCCTCCTTGGAGTTTACTGAGCGGTAGGGGTGGTGTCTTCCATGGACACAGTGGAATCAAATCCTTCAATGGTATCAATTTTGGTTGCTGCGTGCGAAGAGAAGCCATCTAGAGAGTTCTGTAAAAGTAAACTTACCTGAGTTTGAATTATAAATGGAAGACACCGTTAGTTTTTTTTATATATATTTTGAGAATTTCTAATAAGGCAGTCAAATGAATTCTAAGCGTTATATTTTTGGTAAGTTAGCATTAATTAAAATTTGAAAAATGGAATTTGTAACCATGTCATATTGCAATTATCATGTGTCCTGATATGGTTAGGTTTCCTTTTTTATTCCTTAACAGCATAAAACTGAACTAGAAGATTAGATTTCAAACTATATTCGGATTTCAAACTTTATCAGGATAGAGTTTAAGAATTTATATACAGGGGTAACAAATTTGGTTAAAATGATTTAGATAAGACACTATTTGAATTCAACTGATCAGTCCCTTCATAAGTTTAGTCGCTTTGATTTTTCTTAATAATAAAAATACATTTTGTTATTATTTTTTTTTTTTGAATATTTATATCGCAAACTCAAGTTTAAACAACTACCCCTAATTCTCCATCCTTATGAGGCCCTTCATTTTATTTTCAGATCCAATTAGCCGAGAGAACTCATGCCGGTGGTGAAGAAAAACAGAACCTAATTTGTAGTTAAGTGTTTGGTAGAAAAATAATTTTAATTGGAAAAGAGATGAATAAGCTTTTGTCATATACCCTTAATGTAATTAAGTATTTTAATCAGATAATAATAGACGCCTCTAATTGAATCACTATAATGCTCTTATTATATTTAAAAATTGATTCGCACCAATTACGTTAACATGGATTTGGATTCCTCAATCACATTTTGGCCCAGTGAATGGATCTCTCACCCATCCATTAGAAAAGAGAGAGAGACTTTTAAATTAAAATTAAAATTAATATATATATATATAGGGACAGGGAAGTTTAATGGCAAGGATTTTCATTGCTCCCTCTCCGATTGAAAACCCCACGGGAGAGAATCTATTTCTTCATTAACTGCTAGTTTATAAATATATGTAAAGTTTATAAATTGAATTTTGTTGTACAAAAAAAAATTGAATTTTGAATTAATATTTTTTATTACTTCATTAAAAATAGAATTCACATCACTCTTAAAAAAATAAGGCTTAAATACGTTTTTGGTCCCTACAAATATATATTGTTTTGATTTTAATCGCTGTAAAAATTTTATTTGTTTTTCGTCCCTGCAAAATATTTTATTTTAATTTTGGTCATTTTGACCAAAATTCATAGGAAATTCTATAGGAAAATAAAGTGTGTTCTATGGATTTTTTATGAATTTTGTTCGAAATAATGGTTTTTAATTATTCAGATCAAAATTCACAAAAAATTTAGCAAGAAAATGAAGTGATTCTTCGGATTTTACTATGAATTTTGGTTAGAAAAACCAATATCAAAATAAAAAATTTTGCAGGGATAAAAAACAAACAATTTTTTACAGAGATTAAAATCAAAATACTCTATATTTGCAGGGACTAAAAACATATTTAAGCCAAAAAATAATCTTTAAGTGGTTGGATTATTATAATTGTAAAAATTGATTAGTCTAATTCAATACAATCAGGACTATGATGCAAGATGCAATGACTAATTAGTGAACATGAAAAGGAAGAATCTGAATCAATTTCCATCCAATTAAGATACATATAGGAAAAATTAGCACAAGAAGAATAAGACCCTCTGCAGGAGAAAATGTTAGATTTATGTATGGAGTAGCACAATTTATCTTTTAGCTCAAACATCTGTTGGGTGAAGATCGCATTGCTTCTCAATTTTTAAGTTTCGGTTGAAAACGATGTTTTTTTTTTGTCCTTAGAACAGATGGTTGGGGGCGGGAGATGGGGAGGGGGAAATAGAGCATTGCGGATTCGAACCTGCGCTCCTAATGCCCCGGAGCACTTTACCAATTGGTTGTCTTCTTTGGGACTTCGGTTGAAAACAAATGTAAAACAGACAATGCTTCTCAATTTTTAGTTTCAAACAAAAGAAAGTCTCCGGTTAGCCACAACCCACGAGCTAGGCAACATACCCCCTCAACCTGCAGTTGCACCATCCTGTTGAACTAACCGGTGAATGTTGCATTTTATTTAATCATCTGATGACCTCATGGTATTGTAAGGATATATTTGGAGGGAGGAATTGGCACCTTAGCTTAAAAGAAAGATTGAAAAACTTCTGAACATCATCTTCTCTCCATATGTAATTCTTTAATGATATATTTGTGTTGTATATTGTGTAATATTTCAAAAGTTACAAGTAGCTTGGTTTTTGAGACTTTAAGGCTTTATATACTTAGATGTGTAGTGGAGCTAGTAAACAAGCTAGTGGAAGCATGGTCCTCGCGCGCACAAGCATGGCCCAAGTTGGCCTGTTTCAGTGCAAATCCTCTGATTTCCCCCCTTGCGTGCACGATAATAGTCAACCCAAACTTTTTGGTCCGGCCCATTTAATTATTTTTGTTTCAAAAACATTTTCTGAAAGCCTTACCCGAAAAGTGGCCATTTAGAGGCATTCCTGGTGCTAGTGACATGCCTAAGATTCATCAACGACACTGGAGATCTCCCTAGGAAAGAATGATCATGAAGGGAAACTATTTGCTCAGGAGATATAAACCGATGCACTTAGAGAGTGCAAATTCACCGGAGCCAACTCGCATTGGCACATGAGATTTGAATAATGTGGAAGATTATCATGTAAACTTCAAATCATTCTTTATTTATTTTTGAAAACATTTTATGATTCCCCTAATTTAGAAATGAGAAATTACCTCTACTTTCCGCTTCCCTTCAAACTTCTCGCACATTCTAAGAAATGAATGAGGTATATTGGAACTAGGAGGTTTAATATTGACGAGACATGTTAAGAACATCTCATGGAAGACAGGGTTGGAACTCAGAAGTCAAACATTCACATTCATAACAATGCTTAAAGAACAAATAGAATGAAATCCAGTTTCCTTTCGAAGTTGTCATTCTAGTAACCCTTTGTGATTGTTTGGCAGAGGAATCCAGCTTTCACATACTTCTTGGTTCATATTTTCAACCTATAAATCTTCAGACCAAGGGAATTCAGGTCACTGAAATAATTAATAGTAAAAAAACGGTTGGTAGTAGTTCAAGTGACCAGACTAAAGCACGAAATACCACCATACATATGAAAAATAATAATGGGGGACGAAGACAAGATATGAACACCTAATGTTAGTATAGGAACCAGGAAATAAACCTCTACAAGTAATCTTTTCCTTTTTTAACCCTTTATCAAATGGAATTGCTAGCTAATATGCATTAAAGCATCTTCTTATAGTTTTGGCATGGGGAGACATTCTACTACATACCGATACACAATCACTTAGTCAGTGGTGACCTTGCATATCAAGCATTTCATCCAGTCGCTTCACTCTGTCCAGTCCTTCACTAATCAAGTAACGGATCCTTTGCTTGTCATTGCAGTTTCGATTATTTTCCATCTCTTGTCTAATTGTCTGCCTCAGTTCTGCTGTACAATCCATTACATCTCAAGCAACGTCATAAAATTATAAGCATGTATCAATGGACTGGAAAAAATTTCATATACAAGCTTAACACATCATGTAAGTTCCAGTGAAAGAAATAGAGTAAGGGCAAACCATTCTTAGGAACTAGCCTGAAACTATGATAACAAAACAAGTTCATACAAATGATCCACATTAATAAATTCATCAAGAAAAGGTTTCTTTAGATTTTAGTATTCTCAGAAACATGCAATTACAAATGCTTTTATTTTAAATATGAGAAATTTGTACTAATTCTACATATCCCCTGTACCCAAAACGGAATGCCTCGCCACATGAGTTCCTGACCAACTGTCACCGAAATTATGAATCTGTGAAGCAAAAATTATACTTGCAATTTTGTCAGCCTTAATTAAAGATTCGGAAAGCTACTATGAAGTGAGAGATGAACCTCAGAGACAACGAGACTGTGATGAAATATATACACAAGTATAACAAACAATGAAAATATTAAAATTTCAACAGTAGGTTTTTTTATTTATTAACAGATATAATTTTATACTTTATATCTTAGAGGAGTCAAATCCTAGAAATATATCGCCATGAATCTAAACTTTGATTATACATATCGTTACAAGAATCGTGATTTGGATTAAAGAATTGTGCAAATAATTAAGAAAATTCACCTCTAGCAGAAGGGGGGGCTCGACCGGCAATCCTCAATGCTTGTCTGTAAAGCTTCAAGACTCGAGCACGGATAAGGAAGTCCTGCAGATCCATGGAGAAACTATCCATGGAAATTGAAGGGAACCATTTCAGATAATGGAAGAAAGAGTTGCAAAAGCATCAGTTGTGTATTTTCGCAAACACATGGCGTGCTTTCAACAATTCTTTCTAAATGCTAAACTAATTATTTATTTATATACGTCGAAGCGGAACAGTGTCAAATGACAAAAAGAGAATCTTTCAACAAAAAAAGTAACAAAAAGAGAAAATGTAAAACTCGAGAAGGGTTCATTCGTGTCAAATTGGCGGAGAGAGAGGGACAAGCAGATGAGATGCAGTGCAAGTAGCTACAACTTAACAATAACATTATTAAACAGAACAGAGAAGAGAAGAGAGCTTACACTCTTTTCTTTCTTGTCTCCTGTTCCGCCTAAAATGCTCGCTACCTGCTGTGATCGCGCACTCACCGACTGCAAACAACAAGGAACCCCACCCACATTACCCGCTGTTGCTTACATTCCCTTTTTTTTTCTTTTTTTTGAGTAAATACCCCAAGTTTTGGTCGAGGACAACAAATGGGGTGACCGGTTTAGGCTCTCTTTGCTGACAATGTTATAACGGATTGCTTATAGAACGTATTTGATAGCTTATAGCATTTTTTTTAATAGTTTATGGTATTTTTTTAGGCGCTATTAGAAGTAGCGTTTGAACTTATAGTATTTTATTTTTTCTCTTATTTTTATTCTTATTACTTTAATTAAATTTTTTATTTATCTTCTATTAAATTATTAACTTATGTATTCTCTCTCTCATTTATTACAAATGTTCTTTTATGTCATTTTATTTTTATCAGCTAGTTCAACCACTAATTTTTACCAAATTCTTATTCGTTAGCTTATCCGCTATCTGCTAGCTTATCTGCTATCCACTATTTTTTTTACCAAACAGAGACGTTAGACAAAATTAAGTCCTGAAATAGTCTCTCAGAATTGCAAATAAGGAACATGTTAGTCTTTCTATTAATCTCCTTCTAGCAATGACAGATAACGTCATTATGCGTACTGTTAAATAGATGATGTGTCCGTTAATAATATTATGGCATGTCTAGTTGTAAAGAAAGAAAGAAAGCAAAAGCGCTCAAATTAGTCTTTAACAAAAATTAAAACACCCAATATAGTCCCTAATATGTATGATAACACTAAAATTGTTCCCTAACAAAAATTTAAAAACTCAAATTGGTCCCTAATCCAGTGTTTGGTTACGATAAGAGATTGTGAAGAGAGAAACATGTGAGAAAGAACATGAGAAGAGAAAAAAAAAGTGAAAAATATGATAGAGTTGAAGTATTATTTAATATAAGAGAAAGAGAAAAAAATAAAATAATTTTATAAATAGTCAAAAAAAATCTCCGATATTAAAAACAACAAATGCAATAATTAAATTAATTAATTGATTTAATTTAATTGTTTTTTTAAATCAACCCCACCACCTCATTCATGATTCAAAACTTTCCCAAATCCCAACACCTCCACTATTACGTATGATTTATTTTTATTTTTTTTATGAAAACGGGTATTCTCTTCTTATATGATTGTGATTTAACTAAAATAAAATAAGTACTTCCCCAAAAGCCCAACACCCCACCACATGTTGTTAATGGGATTTGCAATTCATCGAGTATCGGTCATGATTGATTGAAATTCACGAGAATCTTATCATTTTAGAAATGAAATTCGTATGATTTAGTGAGACCCACGTAAAAATAATGTTTTAGAGAATTTATTACTAGTACAATCGTTTATTCCTTTTTTTATGAATGTTTTTCTAGATTTTTTATTATATATGATATTCTCATTTTTATATACTTAATATTTTTTTAATTTTGATCTCTTTCTTTTTTTACTAACTTTTTATCACCTATGAAACTAATTGTGATTATTCAAAACTTGATATTCGAATAAAAAGATAAATAATATTCATTTCAAATACTTTTTCTTTTTTTGAAAAAAAAACCCTAAGTGGTGGTTATTACACTATGCAGTTAAAGAAAAATCAATGATAATAATGGAAAAAAAATCTACACCAAAACTTCCTATCGCCTTTATTAATAGTTATGTCATCATTATCATCATCATCATCGGGCTACGTTAAATGCAAATCGGGTTAATATAATCATATTTATATTAATTTTGCTATATTTATATAATTATTTTTTGTTTTTAATTCTTATACCCACTTTTTAGTCCTATAAATTACAAAACTACATGTTTTTAATTAGTCCCTCTAGTCCTTAAAGATGGACTAAAAGAATGTAGTTTTGTAATTCAAGGACCAAAAACATACAATTTTATAATTTGTGGAACTAAAAAATGGGTATACGAACTAAAAACAAAATTCGGAATAATTATAGGGACTAAAAATATATTTAACCCTTTTTATTATTGTTCAAAAAAATTATCTAAGAAAATCAAATATGTCATCTAAAAGCTATTGGCCTAGCCGATAACCTCACCCGACTCTAAATTATGTTTAGATCAAATTTTAATATTTGAATCTTGTTCCGACATAATATGATATTTCAAACCGTACCAGGTTTATGATGTAATGGACTTGTTAAGAATTTATAGTGGGCCTCAAAACTGGGTCTAATAACCTTAGGAAAAGGGTCCTTTCATGAAATCCTTCCACTATTGGTGTGAAGGGTGGGTGAATCATACTGCATCAGCAGATACATGCCCACCCTTTCATGAGTTTCAATTCTTTTTTGTTATTGTTGTCTTTCAAGATTTATACGACCCTTAGTGGGTGATTAGATGAGTGTAGGCTCACAGACCTTGGGGATAGTACATGCTTGGAATTCTTGTATGTGTGCCATTCTTGTATCCACTCCCAGCTGAACTTTACCTAAACATGTTTGTATGCGGCCCTACCGCCAATGCCTTCCTAAACATGGAGTGCAAAGCTCAGTGGTTGAGCCAATGGACATGAAGGAGTTGCAAACAAGAGGTACAGTGTTCAGATTATTGCCACTAACAAAATCCCCCTCCCCTCTAACAAAACTAACCATTAACATTTACCTATAAAAAAAAAACTGCATGTGCTTTATGTGGCGCTGCAATGGAAAATGGATAGTACTTTCTTCACATGTCTTACAACTAGAAATGTTGGGAGAATCTACACCTATGACACCTCATTCAACTGCTCTTGTCTGACAATTTCACTAACTTATGTTTCCAGGTTATAACTCAATTGGAACTCCAAAGTCATGTCCAATTTCGCAATGACTATGTGGAGCTTGTGGAAAAGGCGAAATGTCAAGATTTGGGAGCAGAAATCAGGAACCTATATGATAGGCGTTCATCTGAGCCAAAAACGTCTTAGGTGAGTGGTTGTCAATGGAGAACTCGAATGCCACTAATCCTTCTCAAGACAGGCCAAGGCAGCACATTACCTGGACCCTCCTCATGCAGGTTTTTATATATGTAACTTGGATGCTGCCTTCCACTCCCAACTGAACTTCACAAAATTTGGGGCATGTCTAAGATGCTCAAGGACCTAGGGTGCTTTCGTGCTAATCAGATTAGATTGGGTGGCTCCTTGTTTATAGGTTGCAGAAGGGGAGACAATGGGTCTCCTTCACGCTATACATTGGATGATAGAGATGGGTTTTGATAAGGTGGTGTTTGAGACTGATTGTAAGGTAGTAGCAATCCTGATGTATCTCCTTTAGGCTCTATTATATAGGATTGTAGACAATTATTCTAAAATTGTCCAAATTTTAGTGTTAAGTTTACTAGAGACAAGTAAATATAGTTGACCACACCTTAGCTCGGGCAACTGCTACTAATGTTGGTCCCCTCATTTCGTATCATGTACCACATTGTATTTCTGCCTTAATTGCTAGTATAATGATATGAGTTTGCTTTTGTAAAAAAATTACTCTTAAGAAAGATAACTCTTTTAAATAAAATAGTATATGCATGGAATTTTTTAAAATAAAAAAAATGCTTGTATGTTTGTGTGTCATTCTTTTATATTGTCTATCCCTTTTTTTCCACCTTTATAGTGTTGTAATGTGTTTCTTAGCTACTTTTGTTTTTCTTGTTTCTCTTGTTCCATGTTGATTGGGACGGAGTAGAAACAGGTGTTAGATCTTGCGAATGTGATGTTAGCAGCTTGAAGGGTATTCATTGGGAGTAACCCGCCTTTCCCCTATTGGGATACATTGTATGTAGTTTATAGCTTGCGAGTCAGAGTCCTTGTTTACATAAATTTTTTGTTATATGTATGGTTGTATGCCACTATACACACACTTGTATAGGTAGTGGGTCCTACAGATGGACTCCATTGATGCACCTGCTCACTAGCACATGTGATGACAATATTTTTGAAATTTAAATTACTCGTATTTTCATTATATTGTTATCGCTTAATTATGCATTTAGGGTTAAGCATATGGGGTTTTGAGTAAATGGGACTAGGTCGTCTTAGCGCCAGGAGTCGCTGACTGAAACTCTTGCCACTGAGACTCTAGAAACTAATTATGCACTTTAAGCTCTAGGAGATGAACATGTGAACTCCTAACATTGCGACACCAGACACACGCAAAGCATCAGACGCACTGAAGACACCAACTCCAGAGGCACACTAAACATCAGACACAAGTTTGAACACCAATCACAAGTTTCAACATCACACACACAATGTAATAGGCGAGACACGAGTTGATGTAACCCAGCAGACACACACTATTGTGTTTGAATCACACCTTCAACAATTATATTCTATCTCTCTTATCATGAGCACCAAATAGACGACGTAAATTGTATTGTGTAAGTGAGGGGTAGAAGTAATCATAGGTTAATAAGTGTCTTGATTGAGTTTCAATAGTAAAATTTTCCAAGAGTCATTACACTTTTACACATTTATATCTTACATCACTATTCATCCTCATTTTATTTCTATCTCTCGCTTCTTTTGCTATAATATCACCAATTATATTTCTCATTTTATCTATTCACCCCCCTCTTTTTTTTTTCTATCTCTATTTTCTATTGCTCTCACAATAGCATCCTTTTCCTTTGCAAAATAAGAAATCTATCTGTTAAGGTAAGAGACAATACTAGATCTAGGATCTCAAATCTGAAATAGGTAAATTACACCAGAAACAAAATCTGAAGTTGGTAAAGTGATTTTCTTGGGTCAATTGTTCAAGTAAATTTTTTAAGTAGATCGTTTATGTCCGAAAAACAACTTACGGCAGCAGCAAAATTAACATGACATATGTACAAAGTCGTGACTTGGGAACCATCTGATCTGATAATTTAAAACGTCACCTCACTTTTTCCTCAGAAATATTCACGTTTAAGCAGTGATCGCAAAGGTTGTCTTATTTTACAAAGACCTTTTTGTTCGTCGTTATCTTAATTTCTTTGGAACCCACGTGCCATGCTTGCTTGATGATTAGATCAAAACCTAACAAGTCAGAGAAAGGGACCAAATAAATTATGGGCAGAACCGACACCATAAAAATACAAAATATGTATTCGTGTTAAAAAATCTTTACATTACTACGTTCAAAGGATTCTAAAAAGGTATGCGCGTGCAGCATCGAAGATTCAAAGAAGAAAATTACAACAGAAAAAAGAAATTTTTTTTTATTAATAGAAAAAATAATATTAAAAGAAAGACTATAGCCTGCATCAACCGCAACCTTATATTGTTACCAAACATAATAAACAAAAAACCGCAAGGGAGTTAATTGCAATTAATTATGGTTATTGGGCTAAGGAAAGAACGTTTGTCTTTATCGAGACACACTCACACAGCGATTTTATTTGACCAAACCCCTCTCACGTACGTTAATCTCCCTCCCACCTTTCTTGACAGAGTCAAATAGCACACGCTAACGTCAGTATCCTAAAGTATAAACACAAATTAACCCTCTGGCTCCTTCCACACAAAACAATACAGATATAAATACGCAACACAACCCTTTCTCGTGACTCCAATCCAACAATTCCATTTCTCTCTTGCAACGCAATCATGGAGAAAGAGAAACAGTCTAAACTGCGGAACAAGATCTTGAAGATACTACCAAAAGCAGCTGCTGCAATCACCGTTACATTTCAAAACCCTCCTTTCAGCCCAGGAAGAGATAACAAATTGAGATCAGAGAACGGAACCAGGTGGGTTAAACCTCCTCATCATGGGGGAAAGGGATTCTCTGGACCCGTGGTTTCTATGATTCCGTATGAAGCTAGAAGAAGAAAACCAAAAGGCGAAGAAAGCACTGTAACTCAAGAACCTACTTCACCAAAAATATCTTGTATGGGACAGATCAAGCACAAGAAGAAACAAATTTCAAAAACCAACACAGCGTCACTTCCCACACGCGCTATTAACAGTGCTTCGTCTAGTACTCCCATAGACATAGAGGTGAAGAAACACGGTGGTTCCAAGTTTCAGAGGATGTTTCAGAAATCGAAATCGAAAACTGCGGCGAGGAAATCGGATGCTTTTGCGGCTGTTGGTGAAGGGAACGGAGCTGCAGCGCCGCCGATGGGTGAGATGAGGCGTTTTGCGAGTGGACGTGAGACTTTTGCTAATTTCGATTGGAAAGCTGTGATAGAGCCTGAGGAAATTGACCAGAGAGATTGCTATTCGGATGAGGAGAGAGATGTAGAGGAGGATGAGATCTTAATCCCTTTTTCTGCACCTATTTTGGGGGGTGGAGGTGGAGATCGTGGAGGTGCAAATAATAATGTGCCTAATGACTTGAACTTGAGGCCACGGAAAGAAATTAATCTGTGGAAGAGAAGAACCATGGCACCACCTAGGCCTCTTCAGTTGAATCCAGTGCTTACGGCTAAATGATTCTTTCATTTAATTTCATTACTTGTTCAAATTGTAGATTTGTTCTATTGTTTTTTCTTGTTTCTTATTTTGCCATTTTTGGATCATTTTGATTCGCAGAATCATAGCAGGTAGTATTAGATTTATACAGGCAAATATCATTCTTGACGACATGTATAGAAGAAAGTATGGTAATCATCATGGTAAAAAAACAAGTACTATTGATTTATCCTAGTCCAAGTCAATTAAATTTTTTTTTCTTTTGAAAAGAATAAGATATGGTACAAATAGCGAATTTTCAAAACGATTACGCTAGAAATTGTCATTTGTCATGAAATTATCAAAACAATGATATCAGGATTAAAAATAAATTAAATTTTCTTGTTCAAATTGAGGACCCTTGGGACTGCCCGAGGTTACTTGAAAGGAAGTGCATGCTTAATTGGATCCGCGTTGCCATCGATGAACGATAGCATTAAAATGGGTCAAATTCACTCACGCATGTGAACGCATCAAGGAAGTGGTTGGTGAGGCTACGTTTTTGTCATTTTCTCATTGATGGCTACCACTAGCATTTTCTCATAGACACAAAGTGTCTACTATTGATTCTTGATTCTACCGTGGTAAAAATTAATTTTAAATTAATTGATTTTAGTTATGTTTAGAGAAATTTATGTAAAAATGAGTTAAACAATAAATTTAAGAGTAAAAATCATGTTTGGAGGTAAAAACTCTAAATCCTAGTTTTAAGTTAGAATCAATTCTAAAAACAAAATCAACTCTACTTAGAATATCTAAAAATGTCAAAATCAATTTTTTTCTCTAGAATCGCGTTTGACTCTCTTAAAAGTGAATTCAACCATGCACAAGTATACTCCATTTAGAAAACTTTTACAGTTGATGGCATAAAGGAGGCATAACATTTTATCATTACTGAAATGTTAAGTCACTAATCATAAAATACAAATAAAATAAACTTTTAGACAAATTCTCTCCGTCGTGACCTGTTTGCAAACGAAGTCTTTCTCTCTTTGCGGTGAGAAGCTTTTTATGTGCACTGTTCCATGGATTTCTACACTGATTCTACTCATCGTGTTTCAAAATTCCTTATGGCGGGATTAGAAACACTCAACATTAGTGACGATGAAAATGATGTTCTTTCGTTCCAAAGCACAGCGAATGCGGATGCACAAGCGGATGTTAATCTACGCCTTATAGGGAGGTTTCTGACCCAGAAGCCGCTGAGGACCCATATGATGAAGGAGAGGATGGCTACTGTGTGGCAACCGGGACGAGGTGTGGCCATCAAGGAGATCAAGCAGGGGGTTTTCTTATTCCAATTTTTTCACAAACTGGATGTACAATCAGTGTGGAATGGAGGGCCTTGTCAGTTTGATGGACATCTGTTAGTAATGAGCAAGGTTGGTCCGGGCGAAGTTCCAAAGCAGGTACCACTGTTTCATGTTCTTGTCTAGGTCCAGATTCATGATCTTTCGGTTGGACTCATGTCAATGGAGGTAGGGAAAGGACTAGGCAACTATATGGGTGAGTTTGTGGAGTATGATGTTAAGAATAATTCTGATTTCTGGAAGTCTTTTATGAGAATATGGGTGAGATTGGACGTGTGCAAACCTCTGAAACGTGGGAAGAAGATTCGGCAGAACGATGGCAAAGTTAGAACAGTTCGCTTTAAGTATGAACGATTGACCACATTCTGCTATTTGTGTGGTTTATTGGGTCATGCGGATAACCACTGTGAGAAATTGTTTTCGATGGCTGAGGATGATGGAGTCAGAGCAGCGGGGCTGGAGCTAAAAGTTGAACGTCGCCGACCAGGCGGAATAGGTGGCTGCAAGTGGCACCAGGAGGAGCGTGCTGATGAGGCATACCAAGGGGTGAATTTCCAGGAGGATCAGTTTGCAACAAAATCACTAGTCAATGCCGGATTTCATAAAATGTCAAACTCAAGCTCAGCTGGAGCTTTCAATGATACGCTTTTTGTTTTCTCTACTGCGGATAGTTCGCACAAGAGGAATCAAGGTAGGCCAGCCAAATCAAGTAATCCAAGATTAGATTTGGTAAATATGAATAAGGGAGGCAGTCAACCAAATCGCTTTATTCAAGGAGGGAGCTCGAGCAACGTATCAAATTTGGTGGCCACAAAATCTGTACCACATAGTCAACTTATCATTTATGATAAGTTAACCATTTTGAATTCAAATAATGCCACCGATTGTGATTCTGATTTCGAAATTGATGACATAGGTCTACGGAAAAGGAAACATAATAATGTGTTGGCTAAACCTAATGCAATGGTGGCTGACAAAATCGAGGTGGAGCACGACGGCTCAGGGGAGGAGGAAGGCAAAATAAGCATTCATTTTTTATCTGTAGGTCCTGGTACCCAGGCCTACTGGGAGCAATGACGATCCTTAGTTGGAACTGCCAAGGCCTGGGTCACCTGCACGTAGTTCCTACATTAAAACCTAATCCGGACATACAGGGGCGGAGGTTATTTTCCTGTATGAGACATTCATGTCTGCGAAAAAAATCGATAAGTCTAGAGACAGATTGGTTTTGATAAGTGCTTTACGGTGGATCGAGTTGGTAGGGGAGGTGTGTAACATCCCGTTTTTCTAATATTTTAAGTTGACATTAGAAATATAATTAGATCAGTAATTAGGTGATAAACAAATATTAAAAACCTTAATTAGGGATAAAATGGGCTTACAGTGGGACCCATAAACCTTATAAAAGTTCTAGAAACCCTAAATAGGACGAAAACACCCCGGAAGAGTGTGGGAAGCCCTAGAAAGCTCTAGAAAATGAAAATCTAGATATTTTTAGAAAAGTAGCATTATGACGCGATGGACCTGAGAGAGAGGGTCATCGCGACGCGACAGGTTTGATACTTGTCTCCGTTTAGATTTTGATGCGTGTAAAAGTAAAGGTACTATCGCGACGCGATGACCCTGTGAGAGGGGACCATCGCGATGTGATGGGGTTGATGCTCGCCTATAAATAGGTGCTTACCCTCCCTTCATTCCTTGCACCAAATCCTCTTCTCTTCCTCTCTAGGAACTTCCTCTAAAGAGCAAGTATGCTCTGCACTTGCCTCGAATGAGGATCTTGTGATCAGAAAGTTCTTAGTAGGAAATCCTTAAGGGAAAGGAAATGGGTGCGTGCAGTAGTTCCCCTTCTCTTTAGAATTCCCTCTAAGAAGTAAGTATGCTCTGCACTTGCCTCATGTGAGGATCCTGTGCACCAGAATACTCTTAGTAGGGACCCTTAAAGGGGAATGTCGGTAGCAATTACCCGAGGGTGTGAATAGAAGCTGCTTAGAGATACGAGTAGTAGGGTCGAAGGTGCAAGTAGCGGTAGTAACTGCAACGGTCTTCTATCCTGGTAGGAGATCTGAACCTTATCCACTAGGGATTGTAGGATTAGAATAACTGTATAACTAGGCATAGGGTGACCCAAGCCCTGCTAGCGGTTGATAACAGCAGTATCTTCGGAGAGGGGCTGTGACCTGTGATGCTAAGGACAATTGTCAGAGGTCTATCAACCATAGGAATAACTTGTCTGATATATGAAAACCCCAGGATAGACGACTTATGATTGCTTTATGGTTGTGTGTGTTTGACTGCTGGTGTGCTGATTGATAACATATCTGTAGCAGGTCGCCTGAGTGACACTAGGATTAATCCACATGTTGATCGAGGATGGTTGATGATTAATCATACGTTGATCAAGGATGGTTGATGATTGATGTTGTGCTATGTTTGCCAGTGGTCATGAATATGCTGATGTTGTATACTCATTATTATACTTTAGCTCTCATGCTGATTAATGTGGTAGATGACGTTAGATTATGATAGATGATTTTTAAGATTAGTTGAACTGGTTATTAAATCTATAACGAGCTGATAAGTGCTGAAATAAGACGATAAGTAATGGATTAAAATGCTAAACATCATGTAGGGAGGCTTCATATGCATAGCTGTAATCCACCGATGTGCACATAAGCTGTGTACGAGGTTAGGTACCAGAGTGCGGGTACGATGCATTCAGTACAGGACACACTGGTCCCTGGGGATAATCTGGGTCCAACATGTCCACATGTGACGGATGACTCGCTACCAGCCTGTCGGGACGTCGAGTAGCCTAGTCATCCTAACAGGGTACTGTTGTATCACTGTCCATAGTGCCAATCCCGAGTGCCGCCCCGACACCTGTTCCTATCGCTAAAGTTAGGGAACAGGGATGCATTCTTAGGGGTACGATGAGCGGGATATGAGGATGGACAACTGACTAGCTGAGTTGTTATCTAAAAAGGCTAAGGTGGGGCCGTTTCTGCCATATAAAGCTATGTGGCCACGTAGGCATATAGAACCCTAGGTGCATGAGTGCGAGAGTGGTTGATTTACTTGTTTGTGCTTGTCTTTTTATACATGAGTTCTATTCTTTCTTTCCCATTTAATGGTGCGTATAGTGTATTCTTATCTCCCGTTTTATTTCTTTATTTTGCATATATTGGTCTACGGATCTTAGCAGTGTCAGACAAGTTCCAGAGATGGGGTCATTTGAGTTGATCGACAGCCAGTGACTCAAAGTCGGTAAATGGGTAGTCCGAGTTACTGTTTACTTGGTAATTATCACTATACGCACACTGTATAGCTGAGGCCTTACGAATGAGTACCTTTAGGTATATTTGTACACTTCTGCATGCGATAATATATTTACTACTATCGTTTAACTACGCTTAAGAATTATGTATTTAGGAATTTGGGAAAAATGGGATGAGGTTGTCTCAAGGTGGTTTAGCAGTCTTTTGGCGAGACTCGGTGAACTGTGAAGTGTCTAGTTACTTTCGGCATCATATAGATGTGTTGATTGATGATCTTCAGGTGGGAAAGTGGCGCATCACAGGGTATTACGGAGTCCCTGAGGGATCGAGAAGAAGGGAATCTTGGGCGCTATTAAGAAGACTTGCTAGCCTCTCGCAGCTTCCCTGGTGTATCGTCAGAGACTTTAATGATTTATTGTCTCTTGAGGATAAACTTGGGCGCTGTGATCACCCTTATTACTTGATGAAGGGCTTCCAGGAAGTAGTGAATGATGTTGGAGTAGTAGATTTGGATTTAGAAGGGTATCCGTCTACTTGGAGGTTTGCGGTGGGAACGAATAGGGCAATTGAGCAGAGGTTAAACCGAGCCATGTGCAATAGGGATTGGTTATCTCTCTTTTCCCGGGCGAGCATAACAAATCTCATTGCCACACGGTCTGATCACTCTTCTCTTTTGCTTAGAAGGGAGGATCAAGCACTGAGAGGTCGCATGAGGTTTCGTTTTGAAAATATTTGGTTGGAAGAACCGGATATTGGTGATGTTGTATCGGACAGGTGGAGGAAAGGAGAGGCAGGGGATTTGGTTACTAGAGTGCAGAAAATCTACAGCACTGGAGTAGGCTGGTGAGGATGAAGTTTAAGGAGGATATTGATGATTGTAGGAAGCAGCTCAAGCTCTTACAAGAGCGACGTGATGAGGTGGGAGTACAACAATTTAATGTCATAAAGGAGCGCATGTCCAATCTAATTATGCAAGAGGAAATCTTTTGGAGACAAAGAGCAAAGATGCATTGGCTTAAAGAAGATGACTTAAACACTAGATTCTTCCATGCCTCGGCGACCTGTATATCAAAGAGAAACCATATCATCCGCATCTAAGATGCGAATGGAAACACCACGACCGACCCTCACCAAATCCAGTAGGCTGCGAAGGCCTATTTTCAAGACATCTTTACGCCTCAGACTAGCCTTTTATGAACCAGTGATGCACGCGATGCAATGTTGTTTGAGCAGGGAGGACAATGCGGGTCTAACTAGGTCTTCCAACATAGTTGAATTTTCAGAAGCTCTCAACCAAATGGATTTCGATAAGTCTCCAAGGCCGGATGGTTTCAATCCGGGGTTCTATAAGCATTTCTAGGACTCTTATGGTGAGGAAAGTTTTAGTGCCTACTGTAGTTAGTTAGATAGAGGGTACTTTCCCCCCTCTATTAATGATACCAATATTGCGCTAATCTCAAAAAATGATAGTCCGGCAATGATGAAGGATTGGAGACTGATTGCTTTATGTAATGTCGTGTATAAGCTTGTTTCGAAGGTGCCTGCAAATAGATTGAAAGAGGTGTTGCATAAGTGTATTTCTATAGTCCAATCCGCCTTTATCCCGAGAAGGTCAATCCTTGATAATGCTATGATGGCCTTCGAAATTATTCACTATATGAAGAATAGAGGGAGAGGTAAAATAGGAGAAGTGGCATTGAAGATGGATATGAGCAAGGCGTACGATAGAGTTGATTGGGGGTACCTGAGGGAGGTAATGAAGTGGTTGGGATTCGATGACAAGTGGGTGAAATGGATCATGCTATGTGTGGAGACAATCAATTATTTTGTCCTTATCAATCAGGAGCCGGTGGGTCCCATTCATCCAGGGAGAGGGTTGAGGCAGGGAGATCTTCTCTCTCCCTACCTTTTTAACATGTGTTCGGAGGGTCTGACGGCGTTGATTTCTCAGGCGAAGAGCAGGGGTGACCTCCATGGTGTTAAAATTTGCAGAGAAGCGCCATCCATCTCACATCTTTTGTTTGTCGATGACTGTTTGTTTTTCCAGGGCTAATAACAGGGAGGCGAAGGTAATGCAACATATCCTGCACACATATGAAGCAGCTTCAGAACAACAAATAAACTTCCAGAAGTCAGAAATATTCTACAGGAAGAATGTGGGCGAGGAGATTCGAACCAGTGTTATAGACATTTTTGGGGTTCGTGCTTGCTTGGGAACCGAAAAGTATTTGGGACTACCGTCTATGATTGGGAGAAGCAAGAAGGCCCTGTTTGCTTTCATAAAGGACCGGGTTTTGCATAAGATTAATTCTCGGGGTGGTCGATCTCTTTCTAAGGCAGGGAAGTTAGTCATGATTAAAGCGATCCTTCAGTCTATTCCTACGTATTTCATGAGCATCTTTCTCATTCCTCCTTCTCTTCGGGAGGAAATCCAGAGGCTTATGAATTCCTTTTAGTGGGGTGGAGGTAGTGCATGAAATAGTGGTATTCGGTGGTTGTCTTGGGACAAGCTGGCCATGAACAAAAGTGAAGGTGGCATGGGGTTTAGAAATTTATATGTTTTTAACATTGCTCTGCTGGGAAAACAAGAATGGTGTATCATGTCTCAACCAGATACACTTGTCTCCAAACTGTTCAAGGCTAAGTACTTTCCAGATGGTGATTTCCTTGAGGCACGGAAAGGAAGCAATGTGAGCTTTGTTTGGAAGAGCATCCATGAAGCTACCATGATAATAAGGGAGCGGACTGTTGGAACCTAAACGATTGAGAAGTTTAGACCCTCATTAATTTTGATGATAACAAAGTATTTCTCAAGAGAACAATTTATCTTCTAACATATCTTTGAGTGTACAAGTATCAAAGATTCATATATATGTACAAATCACTCAAGGAAGAAGAAGAAATTTACAAAAGAATTGAATACAATCCACTAGTGTCAGCATCCGAACTCACTCCAGCGTCTTGCTAACAGCAAGCGTCCAGCAGTGTTACTTCTTGACACGTGGAACACTCAATTGCTGCGAGCGTTCGTCCTCTGTTCTGAGCGAGTGTCTGATCTCTTTAATGAAGCACGTGACGATCACGTTTTTGCTCTTTGCCTCAGACTGTTCTGGAATGGAATTCGAATTTGATTTTGTGCGCTCATTTTGATGTACGAGGAAGCAAAGGTGACACCTTTAGCATAAGACAAAAATCGTACAAGGCAATTGCAAATAGCAGATAGTACGAAAACGGTAATGTGTGCTATTCTGATATTCTCTGGAAAGGAAGAAAAGGACTACATTTCAAATTACCTCACTCAATGGAAAGGAGACATTTTTACTACAACGGTAATACCCTTGAAGACTCCTATAAATACCCCAAGGTATTCATTGAAGAACAGTTGGAAAAATTGTGAAGAAACTTCATTCTGAAAGCAATATTAATCAAGTGAACAATCAAGTTTCCTGCCAAGTTTCTGGTCTACATAGAACTGAACTCAGCGTCTTATACTTTCTTTTAGAAAGCTATTCTGTTTTGAGCTTAATCTTTTCATCCTCTCTGTGAGAGTTATTTTGATTGTAATCAAAAGTATAATCTCTTTTGAAAACTATATTTGGCCTAGTTAAGGCTCTGTTCCTCAAAGGCTCGACTGTACTGAGTCGTTTTGAGAAGTTGAGAGTATTGTCAAGTTTGTGACAGAAGAATACTCTTGAGGAAAATTGTAATCAGTTGATTATAGTGAAAAATCTTTCAGGAACGAAGGGACTAGACGTAGCTACCAGTTGGTGGTGAACTAGTATAAATCTCTGGGTCTCATCCTTTACTGCTTTACATTTATCTTTACCTTGCTCAGTAAAACAAGTTTTTACAAACTGCTTAATTTCTGCATCCGGTTTAATCTACATCTGATATACAAACAGTTTTGAAAAACCTGTGTTGAAGTTTTTACGTATAGTTTGCGAAAAAATTTTAACACAATTCAACCCCCCTTCTTCTGTTCACGTTCAGTTGGTACCAGAGCTCGGCCTCTTGGTTGAGCACTTAATAGTGTTAAGAGAAAAGATCTTATACTGTGAACATGTCTACTGAAGGTGGTCATATGAACCGTCCTGCTCTATTCGATGGAGAAAAATTTGATTACTGAAAAGATAAGATAAAAGCTTTCTTTGAGACACAACAACTTGAGTTGTGGGATATAGTTCAAAGTGGTTACATTCCTCCCACTAATCCTCGTGGTGTTGCTATAGCCAGAGAAGATTGGAATGATGAGCAGAAAAAGAGATATCAAATCAATCAAAAGGCTAGATTCATTCTTATCTATGCTATGACAGAAAAAGAATATGATAAATGTGGCAAATTTGATACTGCCAAAGAAATCTGGGACTCACTTGTCTTATCTTACGAAGGCTCTGCCCAAGTAAGAGAAACAAAAGCTAGCATGTTGGTTCGCCAATACGAGTTGTTCAAAATGGAAGATGGTGAAAGCATTGAAACCATGTTTGGAAGATTTCAAACACTTGTTCATGGGTTACATGCCCTTGGAAAAAGTTACACTACACCTGACCATGTTAGAAAGATCTTAAGAAGCTTGACTAAGCAGTAGAGACCCAAGGTCACTGCTATTCAGGAAGCAAAAGATCTGAATGTCCTACGACTTGAAGATCTTATGAGTTCGTTGAAAGCTCATGAACTTGAGCTAAATGAAGAAGAACCTGTCAGAAAGGGCAAGTCTATTGCTTTGAAAGTCGCTCAACATAAAGTCAGTTCTTCCAAAGCCCTTCAGGCTGAAGAAGAAAAATCAGAAGATGAAGCTTCAGAAGGAGATGTTGACACATCAGAAGATGAGCTCGCGTTTATATCCAGGAAGATACAAAGAATGTGGAAGAAGAGAAACTTCAGGAGCAAGTTTCAGAAGAAAGATACTAAGGACAAGAAAGAAAGCAAGGACAAGGCTCAAGTCATTTGCTATGAATGTAAAAAGCCTGGACATTTCAAGTCCGAATGTCCTAATCTTAAGGAGAAGTCCACAAGAAGTTCTTTCAAGAAAAAGAAGAAGAGCCTCATGGCTACATGGGAAGATCTAGATTTATCCTCATCTGAGGAAGATAATGAAGTAGAAGCAAATCTCGCTCTCATGGCAGACACTGACCTTGATTCAGAAGAAGAAGTTGAAGAGGTAATAGTATATGATTCCTACTCTGAACTTCAACTTGCATTTGATGATCTTCTTAAGGACTCTGCCACTCTCTCTGTTGAGTATAAGAATTTGAAAAAGAAATTTTCAAAATTATCACAAGACTTTCAAGCTTTAAACAAAGAAAAATCTGTACTCAATAAAAAAATCGAAGAAAGCGAAAATCGGCATCTGATGGATAACCAGCATCTGACCGCTAACAAGCAACCAGAAGCTGAGAGCTCTCAAGCTGAAAGCTCTAAAGTTACAGGCAATCCTAAATGCAAATCAAATGATTATGAATATGCTTTTCAAAAGTTTCTTGCAGAGAGTGTAACTCGTAGCAAGCAAGCTTCAATGATTTGGGGTGTCAGTAAAACGACAACTCATGGTCTTGGTTATATATCAGATGAACCTCTTTTAGAAAATGATTCAGCATCTGATAAATCCAATAATCATAGTAAATGCTTGCATTGTACTTACTACAATAAACCTGGTCATTTGAAAAGTGCATGGACTGTTTTTAAAACTGTGAAGGATAAGCCTCCTTCAAGAACTAACAAGAAAGGACCCAAAAAGATATGGGTACCTAAAGATAAAATAGTCTATGTTGCAGACATGCTTAGCAACAAAGTCAACACACCTATCTTGGTACTTAGACAGTGGATGCTCGCGTCACATGATGGGAGAAAAGCATATGTTCCAAGAACTAAGGCCTGAAGAAGCTGGATTCGTTGGTTTCGGAGGAAACCAGAAAGGTAAGATAGTTGGAATTGGTCGCATTGGTAAAGGCTCTCTTCCCTCTATTGATAATGTACTATATATTGAAGGACTTAAACATAACTTATTGAGCATAAGTCAATTATGTGACAATGGTTATGAAGTCATCTTTACAGAAACTGGATGTCTAGTAAAAAACAAGAAAGACGGCTCTATTTTCTTTACTGCTAAGAGGAAACAAAATATTTACAAAATTGATCTCTTTGAACTTGCAAAACAAGACGTCAAGTGTCTCATGTCTGTTGATGAAGAACAATGGATTTGGCACAAGAGATTGGGTCATGCCAATTTGAGATTAATCTCAAAATTAAACAAGCAAAGTCTTGTCAGAGGCTTACCAAATCTTAAGTATCAATCCGATGCTCTCTGTGAGGCATGTCAAAGAGGAAAACAAGTTAAAACTTCTTTTCATTCAAAAAATGTTGTTTCAACCTCTAGACCACTTGAGCTTTTGTATCTTGATCTTTTTGGTCCAACAAGGACAGCCTCTTTAACTGGAAAGAAATATGGGTTGGTCATTGTTGATGATTTTACTCGATGGACATGGGTTAGATTCCTTGCTCACAAAGATGAGTCATACAAGGTATTTACTGTATTCTGCAAAACAGTTCAAAATGAAAAAGGAATTTGCATTTCTTCTATTAGAAGTGATCATGGGAGAGAATTTGAAAATGAAAGCTTTCAAAAATTTTGCGATGATAACGGCATCTCCCACAATTTATCCTCTCCTAGAACACCTCAACAAAATGGTGTTGTAGAAAGGAAGAATAGATCTCTCCAAGAAATGGCCAGGACCATGATCAATGAGGCTAATATTGCAAAACATTTTTGGGCAGAAGCAGTAAACACAGCTTGTTACATTCAAAATAGAATTTCTATTAGACCTATTTTGAAGAAGACTCCATATGAACTGTGGAAAGGAAGGAAACCAAACATATCATATTTTCATTCATTTGGTTGTACGTGTTACATTTTAAATACTAAGGATCAGCTTGGTAAGTTTGATTCAAAAGCTGACAAAGGAATCTTTTTGGGATACTCTGAAAGATCTAAAGCTTTTAGAATATACAATAAAGAAACTATGACAGTGGAAGAATCCATTCATGTCAAATTTGATGACAAGAAGCCTGACACAGCCATGTCAGAGCTAGATGAATTATTTTCAGAATTAAATATAGGTAATACTACAAATAGTGAACCTACATCTTCATCGTCCGGTGGTGACCAGACACAAGAATCTTCAGAAGCTGAATTCAGAAAGAGCTGGAAGTACAAAGCCAATCATCCTAAAGATCAAATCATAGGAAAACCTGGAGATAGAGTAAGAACCAGATCCTCTTTTAAAGAGCATGCAGATATGGCACTACTCTCATAAATGGAACCTAAAACGATTGATCAAGCATTGAAAGATGAAGGCTGGATTCTGGCCATGCAAGAAGAGTTGAATCAGTTCCAAAGAAACGATGTATGGAAGCTGGTTACTTTACCAGAAGATAAGCAAGCTATTGGTACTAAATGAGTATTTAGAAACAAGCTTGATGAAGATGAAAAGGTTGTGAGAAACAAGGCAAGATTGGTTGCTAAAGGTTACTCACAGGAAGAAGGTATTGATTTTACTGAAACATTTGCACCTGTTGCAAGGTTAGAAGCTATACGCATTTTGCTTTCCTTTGATGCACATCATGATATAATTCTTTATCAAATGGATGTGAAAAGTGCTTTCTTGAATGGTTTTATAACTGAGGAAGTCTTTGTAAAACAACCTCCTGGATTTGAAGACATTGAATTTCCAGAACATGTCTTCAAACTCAAAAAGGCCATGTATGGTCTTAAGCAAGCTCCCAGAGCTTGGTATGAAAGACTGAGTACATTTTTGATGAAAAATGGCTTTACCAGAGGTCTAGTAGACACTACTCTTTTTAGAAAAACATCAAACAAGCACTTTATAATTGTTCAAATATATGTTGATGACATTATTTTTGGAGCTACTAATGAAAGCCTTTGCAAAGAATTTTCTAAGCTAATGCAGGCTGAATTCGAGATGAGCATGATGGGTGAACTGAAGTTTTTCCTTGGAAGTCAAATCAAACAATTCAATGATGGTATATATATACATCAAAGCAAATATATCAAGGAATTGCTAAAGAAATTCAAAATGGTGGATTGCAAACCTATGTGTACTCCTATGCATCCCACATGCATTCTTGGTAAAGATGAAACTGGTAAAAAGGTAGATCAGAAGATGTACATAGGTATGATTGGATCTCTACTTTATCTTACAGCTTCAAGACCTGATATTATGTTCAGCGTCTGTCTGTGTGCTAGATTTCAATCAGATCCTAAAGAATCACACCTGAGTGCTGTTAAAAGAATCTTTAGATATTTGCAAGGATCTACTAATCTTGGTTTGCTTTATAAGAAATCAAAAGATTACAAGTTAGTAGGTTTCGTGATCTCGACTTTCTTTGGAGACCAAATTGAAAGAAAAAGCACAAGTGGAAGCTGCCAATTCCTTGGAGCAAATCTTGTATCTTGGTCAAGCAAAAGGCAAAGCACAATTGCACTCTCAACAGCAGAAGCTGAATATATTTCAGAAAGAAGTTGCGACTCTCAACTTCTGTGGATGAAATATCAACTTGAAGACTATCTGATAAAAGAGAGTAACATTCCTATCTTTTGTGATAATACTTTTGCAATCTGTCTTACTAAAAATCCCATATTGCATTCACGAGCCAAGCACATTGAGATTAAGCATCATTTTATAAGAGACTATGTTCAGAAGGGTATCCTCGAAATAAAATTTGTAGACACTGATCATCAGTGGGCTGACATATTTACAAAACCCCTTGCTGAAGATAGATTCAATTTTATAAGAAGAAATTTAAATTTTCATCTTATAGAAGAATGATTAATCTCAGCGTCAGATAATATGCACAATCTCAGCATCTGGTATGACATAAGCATGTATATGAATAAGCATCTTATTTGTCATGTGCATCATAACTCATCATCTGGTGAATCGGTTGCGTGCGTCCGAGCACACCCACACGTGTCACACGTGTTAAGGACTTAAGCGTCTCATCACATCTACTGAGTCATAATTATTTATGTCTTTCGATAAAATCTTTTTACTTGATCTTACTTTTCTTTTGGCGTCTGCATTTAATGAAAAAACGAATCTTTATTTTCTTTTCTTTTTGATTTAATTTTTGTGTGGAAATACGAAGCGATTTTTTGAAAAAGGACTGTACCATTTTCTATCAACTTTCCCACTACTCCACATTTTTCGATCCATCACTTCACTCTGCGTTTTCTTGCAAAACTGTTCTTTCTCTCTCTTTCTCTGTGTGTGTGGGTTTTCGAACCCTAAAACCTCCATCACCCTCTCTGCAACTGCTACCATAGCCGACAGAAAGGTTGGACAATACACTGCTGCCTTCGATGTCTTCTCTGAGGAAAAACTCATGAATGAGAACCGGGTTGATTTTGAGAACTTCAAGCTATACGGTTTTGATTTTGAAGAAGGTCTGGAGAAACTAGGCTGGAAAAATTACTTCATCTGGGAACCAGTTGACGTACTGAGCTATGCTATTAAGGAGTTCTGGGGGAACGCTTACTTACTTCCGGGAGAAATCATAGAAGGACACATCAGAGGCTTCAAGCTACGCTTCACCATCAACTCTATTGCTCAGACGATCAAGTGCCCTTGTGAAGGAATCAGTTACCATGCAAATTGGGCTGATGCATACAGAGGACTGGAAAACGTCAACGAAGCCCTGTTTGAAAACTACCGTGAATTGAAGAAGAAGAACATTACTCCCACTGCCAAAGACTTGAAAAGCCACTACAGAGTACTGCACAAAATCATCGCTAAGAGCGTGATTCTGAAGGCTGGCTCAAGCGACATAGTGAACTACGAGCAAAAGTTTATTTTGAGAAACTACATGGATGGGAAGAAAATCAATCTGCCAAGGTTGATTATCAACAATCTGATAAATGCTCTTGTCTTCTCAAGGAAGAGTGTCGATAAGAAGAATATCATCAAGGTTATCCCTTATGGAGTTCTTCTCTCCATAATGATGATTAAAGACGGTGTTGTGAGGAAGCTGACTGACTCTATCAACACAGAAGAAAAAGAAAAATACTTTGGTGTTGGCGCTGTTGTTCGTCCAGAAGTTTTTGGAGTAAACAGTTTGGTCAGAATGCAGCTGATAACTGGCTCTATGATCAAGAAGGTGAAATTAGAGCAACAGGAAGGAGAAGCTGAAAAGAAAACCACCAGAAGCTCAATGGCTGGTGTGAAGAGACCTGCTGAATCTCCTTCAAGGGAGACAAGAAGAACAAAACAAAAGGTGGCTCCTGCACCTACTGTTGAGGAACCAGAAGATGAGGATAGAATTCCCATCAGAAAGGTCTTAGAGAAAAAGTTTAGGCCAGCAGCTGAAAAACATGCTTCAGCGTCCGGTCAAGGGAAGCAAGTCCCTCCTCCTCCTCCTCCTGCTGTTGTTGTCATGAGAGGATCAAAATGAAGGTTGGTTAAGTCTTCAGAGCTTAACCCAAAGGTACTCGACTTTACTGCTGATGAGTCAGTATCTGTCTTTGATGCTCATGATATTATTCCTGCACCCCCATTGTCTGTTTTATAACCACAAAAACAACCAGAAACCAAGAAAACTAGAATGAGCCTCCGACAAACCTCTACCCTCTCTAAACCTACTCAACCATCATCCTATACACTCAACCTCGACCTACCACAAAATTCTTCAAATACTTCACTTACCACATACATTTCTAAACTTCACTCTCATCCCTTTAACCTATTATTCAAAGTACCTCCCATTAATCCCTTCAAACCCTACACACCTAAAACCTATAAAATCACCAAAACCACTCCCACCTTACTCACCATTACCCATAAACCTACAGACTTTGGTGGAAGAAAGAATGTCTCATGTATTAATAAACCACGGTTTGTTAAGTATGAGATATATCACAGCATCTACAATCGTCCTTCTACATGGCATTTAAAAACCTTCACCTCTGGAGCTGCCAGACTGGAGATTGCCTCTCCGATGAATGCTACCTTCAAGGATGGAGAAGACCACTTTCAGATGTCATTCAAAGGAAGATTGAGACCAGCACCTGGTAGCAGAGCAATTCCCTTCTCTGTTGACCTTCCTAAATCCCTACCTCAAACTGAACCTCTCACACTGGCATAGATGAAGAAGCTGCCTTCATGGCACACTGTCTTGAGATGAAGAAGATTGAAGTAATCAGACAGTTCAGGGATCCTTCGTCTGTATCAGTGAAGATTGTACCAGACAGACAAAGGTGGCTACCTTGGTCTATCCCTGGGAAAAGGAAAGAACCTGCTCCTGGCAAGCAGCATTCAGCAAGATCGGGCTCACAGAGTATGAGAAGGCTCCCAAGAAGTATAATCTTAAGGAATTCTCTAAGCTTCCGATTGCAAAGATCACTGAGGATCATGCCAGAAGGTTTTACCTGAGTTCTCTGAAGGAAGATGAATGGAGAACTGGCTCCTCAAACTGCTGCAATGCCGAGAAGGCCATAATTCCAACAGTTGGCACTATCAGCAGAATTACTGACATCAATTTGGGAACAATCTACTTTGATGATATGTTCAGATGCTCAGTAATCAGATCACTTGACTGCATGAAGACATATGTCCAATGGGCTGTTGTGACCAAGCACTTTGACATTGGATTTACTTGGAGTCAATGGTTGAAGTCGTGGAAAGATAAAGCTATGTTACCATGCCTCGTCCCCCTAGTGCTTACAGAAGATGACAGGGAAAATCTGAGAAGATTATACCTGGCAGAAAATGAAGGACTCTCTTCTGCTTCTGAAGCATTGAGTGACTTCATCAGAAGAATATGGGGAGAAGAAGCTGGGAATAAGTTTGATGCTTTCACTGCTGGCGTGCTTCTGCATAGGGAAACTATCTTCATGGATTTTCTGTATCCAGAAGAGGTGGAGAAAAGGAGAAGAATTCAGTCAGATTCTGAGCAGAGGAAACTTGGAAGTCTCATCAAATGGTTTATACCAAATGATGCGTTCTTTCAAAAGGCTCAACAGAAGAAGGACTTGAGATCAAGCTTTCAACCGGGTGCTAGCGAGCATCGTAAGATGAAACCCGCACTGTCGGACCTTTTACTTCTACTCCTGCAATTGAAATGGTCACCATTCCTAAAGCAGAGTTTGAGGAAATTGAGGCCACTAATCTGAAAGTCACTCAACTGGAGAATGCACTAAAGTTGTTATATGAACGTCTCAACATCCCTCCACCACCACCAAACCCTTAAATTATTTTTTTTGTGTGATATAATTTTTTTTTGGTACTCTCATTTTTTTATATATATATTCAGTGTTTTTCTGATTATTTGACTATACATACCTTTATCTGATTATCTGTTTATATATATTCAAATTTTTCTAAGCCATTCTTTGACTATGATGTGCTTTACACTCTTTTTGTCTAATGACAAAAGGGGGAGTAAAAGAAAGGTCTGATGAACATGTGAAAATCTGATTAACAAATTCACCATCCGATGAATACACTAAAACTGAAAGTATCATGCATATCATTTTATACATAGTATTTGTATGGTTATTCATTGCTCTAATATCTATTAATGCATTGATATTCATTGACCCAATTATCTAACAATGATCAATAAAATTGGTACAATGAAAATCTTTTTGATTAAATGTAAATCAGCATCCGATCTCACTTTGTTAAAAATATGCTCTGATACATCTACGTATTTTTGCGATCACTTAAATGAATTTGTTTATCAACAATCACCTTAATACCAGAATTGTCTTATATATCTTAATTGTTAAATTCAGGGAGAGACCCTTGATGTTATTTTGAAATTAAATTGTTCATTAACCTTGGATATTTGTCATCATCAAAAAGGGGGAGATTGTTGAAACCTAAACGATTGAGAAGTTTAGACCCTCATTAATTTTGATGATAACAAAGTATTTCTCAAGAAAACAATTTATCTTCTAACATATATTTGAGTGTACAGGTTTCAAAGATTCATATATATGTACAAATCATTCAAGGAAGAAGAAGAAATTTACAAAAGAATTGAATACAATCCACTAGTGTCAGCATCCGAACTCACTCCAGCGTCTTGCTAATAGCAAGCGTCCAACAATGTTACTTCTTGACACGTGGAACACTCAATTGCTGCGAGCGTCTGTCCTCTGTTCTGAGCGAGCGTCTGATCTCTTTAATGAAGCACGTGACAATCACGTTTTTGCTCTTAGCCTCAAGCTGTTCTGGAACGGAATTCGAATTTGATTTTGTGCGCTCATTTTGATGTACGAGGAAGCAAAGGTGACACCTTTAGCATAAGACAAAAATCGTACAATGCAATTGCAAATAGCAGATAGTACGAAAACGGTAATGTGCACTATTCTGATATTCTCTGGAAAGGAAGAAAATGACTACATTTCAAATTACCCCACTCAATGGAAATGAGACATTTTTACTGCAATGGTAATACCTTTGAAGACTCCTATAAATACCCCAATGTATTCATTGAAGAACAGTTGGAAAAACTGTGAAGAAACTTCATTCTGAAAGCAATATTACTCAAGTGAACAATCAAGTTTCGTGCCAAGTTTCTGGTCTATATAGAACTGAACTCAGCGTCTTATACTTTCTTTTAGAAAGCTATTCTGTTTTGAGCTTAATCTTTTCATCCTCTCTGTGAGAGTTATTTTGATTGTAATCAAAAGTATAATCTCTTTTGTAAACTGTATTTGGCCTAGTTAAGGCTCTGTTCCTCAAAGGCTCGACTGTACTGAGTCGTTTTGAGAAGTTAAGAGTATTGTCAAGATTGTGACAGAATAATACTCTTGAGGAAAATTGTAATCAATTGATTATAGTGAAAAATCCTTCAGGAACGAAGGGACTAGACGTAGCTACCAGTTGGTGGTGAACTAGTATAAATCTCTGGGTCTCATCCTTTACTGCTTTACATTTATCTTTACCTTGCTCAGTAAAACAAATTTTTACAAACTGCTTAATTTCTGCATCCGGTTTAATCTACATCTGATATACAAACAGTTTTGAAAAACCTGTGTTGAAGTTTTTACGTATAGTTTGCGAAAAGTTTTTAACACAATTCAACCCCCCCTTCTTCTGTTCACGTTCAGGGACTAGATGGAGTATTGGCAATGGTGATGAGATTCGGGTCGTTGGTGATAGCTGGACCGCGAGCAGGGCTCTTATCAAGCCCACGTTGGCTGCCACGACATATCCTGATCTAAGGGTGAGTGCGCTAATGGTCCCGGGCAGCAAACAGTGGAATGAAGAGGCTGTGCGCTATTGGGCTGACCCAAGCTCAGTGTCTCTAATCCTGAACACACCTCTAATTGACTCAGTGGCTCACGATACGTGAGTTTGGTGGCTTGCTTCTAATGGGTTCTACACAGTCCGATCGGCATACAAGCTGTGTATGGAAAGAATTTCAGACACTTCTCACCTAAGAGCTGCTGGTGACTGGAATGTTTTGTGGAACATTGAGGTACCCCCAAAGGTTAAAAAAAAAGTTCTCTGGTGAGCCTACAGAAAGTGCCTGCCAACGCGAGGTCAACTCCGATGCCGTGGAGTAGATCTTGATGCTAAGTGCCCTCAGTGTGAAGCTGCAGAAGAAACTAGTGCTCGTGCTTTTCTATTTTACCTAAAAGTAGCCCCGTGTTGGTCGCTTCTAAATATGGACTCGGTGGTCAGCCAATGTTTAGTAACTGGAGGTGATTTTGCCAGTGTATTGTTTCATATGTTGCAGAAATCGAGCAAAGGAGAAAAACGAGCTCTAGCCATGACCCTTTGGAGTATATGGAGAAGTAGGAACCAACTTATCTGGGAAGGGGTGAATGAGAGGCCAGCAAGCATTTTTCATAGTGGTCAGGTCCTTTTTGACGAGTGGGGTAAGGCCAGAGTGCATCAAGGTGTACAACGGGGAGGAGATGCAACACCTACTTGTAAGTGGTCTAAACCATCTCCCAGTTTTGTGAAGTGTAATATTGATGTGTCGTTTTCCACACAACTCAACAAAGTCGGGGTGGGAATTTGCCTTAGAGATGAGTTTGGTTAGTTTATGGGTGCAAAGACTGTATGGAGGGAGCCTATTCTGGATGTTAAGGTAGGCGAAGCTTGGGAGCTTCGTATGGCCATATAATGGGTGAGAGAGCATGGTATCGAGGATGTGATCTTTGAGTTGGACGCCAAACTAGTGGTTGATGGCATTAGAGGCACGTTACCGGACATCACGGAGTTCGAGTCCATCATCAATGCTTGTAGAGAAGATCTCTCAACTTTTTTAAAAAACTCTCATGTTGAGTTTACTAAGAGGCAAACTAATCTGGCAGATCATAGTTTAGCTAAGGCGGTCATAAATAGAGTTAATCCTCATGTTTCTTATGATATTTCTACATATATTGAAACTTTCATTCTTAGTGAAATGCATTAGATTTTTTTCTGTAAAAAAAAAAGCGTACTCCATTCATTTAGTAAAAAAAAAGTATACTCTATTCACGAGTGAATTTCCTTTCACTCACCCAAGTTAATCTTCTCAAATGAAAACATATCTCTAATTCATTTGAATAAAAACTTTCCTTAATTAATTCTTTCACATTCAGATTCGGTTTTCAATTGGTCATACTTATCTTTCTAAAAATACCCTTTTATTGTTTATTCAAGCACAAATTTTTACTTCAAAGGAAAGAACGCTATTCTGTTTTAAAAAAATCTTTGAATTTTTCAATGATTAAAATAACCCAATCTTGGTATATATATTTCTGAAGTAATGCAAAAATGACATCTACATTTATGATATCACTGATAATTCTCATTACTAACAAAGTCCCGTAGACCAACTATCAACCGTATAGTCAAAAAGAAGAGTTTTCTAATTGAACTATTAATTGGAATGCTATGACTAATTTATATTTATACTTTTAACATAAATTAGCTAGTAAACCAATCAATAGTATAGAATTATCAGTATGATTTTTCTATTTGTTGGTTGGTCTCGACACAGATCTAGAGTCCTAGTCAAGCCAGCTGCCGCATTTAATTACAAATTCGCGTAATGCAGATTATTTAGACTTATCTGGCGGGTAGTTTCCAGGTCACTTCAAAATTTGTTCTAAGATTGAAATCGATGCAGCCATTCTCTTTTAAATTTAATTAATTTCCAAGTTATTTTTTAGTACTAAAGGTAAATAAAGCAAAGAGGCTAATAAACTAGAGGTAACTCTGATAATAAAAAAAAAACTAAAGGCAACTAATTTAATGAAGCAATCAGGCCTCAGTCAACAATTTGAGAGCAAACGAATATTTTGCTCCTTTTATACAGAAAAGTGGTAGTTAGGAAAGATATTTTCATGAATTTTGGCATTTGACAGGGTACTAATGGCTCAACCACGGGATCTGGCCTACAACACCCATTGGGCTACTCGATACCAGGTGTTGGGTGCCAAATTTTTAATTTGGATTCTCGACGACGCGCTAAGAATTCGACGAGCAAAGAGCACAATTCCGAAAGAGAAAATGAAAAAATGAGCTAAGTCCAAAGGATTGAAAGATTGGTGATAATTCGACGAGACGAACGAGGTGTCGAAGATTGGTAGGCTTTGTTTAAGCATGCAAGTTTGAGATAGTCGGAATGTTTGCCAGGTCTTGAGGACTTAGTGAAATTTTGATGAAGCGCCAAGATATGGTCAAACTAACCTGCCTTGGTGAATGGAGTAATGTCGAAACCAGCGAAGACTTGTTAAGATTGGCCCAGTGTTGCTTAGTGCACTAGTGCGGAATACACCTAAAAATTAGACTTATAACGCCGGTTTTGGAAATAACCGGCGTAAAACGTGAGGCGGTGGCATTTTTGAAATTAACGCATCAATTTTTACGCCGGTTATTTCTAAAACCGGCGTTATAAGTGTCACAATAAAAATGGGTAAAAAGAGCGAAACTTATAACGCCGGTTTTTAAGTAAAACCGCGGTTATAAGTTTAGGTTATAACGCCGGTTATATGAATAACCGCGGTTAAAAGTGGCCCTTTTACATTATCTTCTTTGTCCCCGCACTCAATCTCCGAGTCGACTCGTGAGTAAAAACTGAAGTTGCTCTAGAAACCACATCCTCGTTGAGGTTCTGAGGTACTGATGTCCTGACTCCATACTGAGGATCTTACCTGACCTCGTTTGGATGCTGCAGTGCACTTATTCGACTGCCAAATTTGTCGAGCTACTCTAAACTGAGTTCGACGATGGATTCTTCAATAATCTAATTCTAAAACGAGGTGAGCTTTAAACCTTTATTTTATCTCAACTAATGTTCGACGATGAATTCGAGCGCCGATGTCGAAAAAGACGGAGGCAGCCGATGAAGCACTGAACAAATTCCGATCTCCTGGATAACGAAGTCCGCATAGCCGACATTAGGGAGCTCCACTCTTTCTCGACATCCATTTGTCGACATCTATAGAATTGCTGCAGCTACATCTGTAGAATTTCTACTTTTAACGCCGGTTTTTAGTTAAAACCGCGGTTAAAAGTCTAGGTATAACGTAGTTATACTAATAACCGCTGATTAAAAGTTCCCTTTTTCACTTATTCGACTGCCAAATTTGTCGACCTACTCTAAACTGAGTTCGACGATGGATTCTTCAATAATCTAATTCTAAAACGAGGTGAGCTCCACTCTTTGTCGACATCCATTTGTCGACATCTATAGAATTGTAAAACGAGGTGAGCTCCACTCTTTCTCGACATCCATTTGTCGACATCTATAGAATTACTGCAGCTACATCTGTAGAATTCCTACTTTTAACGCCGGTTATACTAATAACCGCGGTTAAAAGTGGCCCTTTTTTTTTTAAATTGTTACCTACTTTTAACGCCGGTTTTTAGTTATAACCGCGGTTCAAAGTTACTTATTTAACGCCGGTTATAAGAAGAACCGCGGTTAAAAGTTTACCTTTTTATTTTTAAAAATGTAAGCTATAGCGCCGGTTATTTGGGAAACCGCGGTTATAAGGTGTTTTAAAATACACAATCAGACCCTCACTTACGCGTTCTCTCATTTTCCTCTTCGCCCTCTCTTCGCTCAGGTACCTCTCCCTCCTCTCACCGCCGCCGCCCTTCTTCGTTCTCAACGCTTTTCTCCTCTATCGCCCTCGCCGCCGCTATTTTCCCTCTCCGCCAGACTCGCAAACCGCGAGCCATCTCCCGCGACCATTGCCCTCGCCACCATCGCCCAAGCCACGACACCGTCGCACCATCTCGCTGTCGCGCGCTTCCTCCCGCCGTCGCAATACTCTCTTGCTCGAATATGTCGCTGTTGTAGTCCTTTCAACCCTGTAACTTTCTCGCCGTGGCACCATCTCGTCGTCATCGTCCACTCTTGAGCACCGTTGCAGTCCTCTCAAAGTTGGGTTAGTTTTCTCTTCCTTTTCTTCTTGAGTTAGGATTGGATTATCAAAGACATTATTAGCTATTCTGTTAGGATTGTTTCAGTGAGTGTGTTTTCTTTTGGTTGGCTAAATTTCTCTTGGTTATTGTTTAGGGGAATGTGTTTTCTTTGTTGTGATACTGTTACCATAGAATCTGCACATTCACTTCTTTTCATAACTGCTTTTTGATGGAACACTTAGCTTGTTTTGATCTTCTTTAGAATGTAATTCAAGGATATGTTGTGTAAATATTGGATATGAGACATGGAACCTCTTTTATTGTGTTTTGGGTTGTTCTTGTGATTGGAAACTTAGACTTGTTTTGGGTTAAACTATGTTAGAGAAGTTTTAATGGTGAGAAATAAAGTTTAGGAGTGATCATGTTAAAATTCAGATTTTTATATAGTGTGTTAGTTAAATATCTAATTGTTCTAACTTATGCATACAAACATGTCAATGTTAATTAAATATCTAAGCATAAAAGTATGTGTATATTATTTCAGAACACAGTTATGGATCGTAGAAATACTTGACATGCGCACTGCTGGTCGAGGTGTGGGCTTCAAGAAATACTTCGGAGGAACTTCACGCAGTCAGTCAAAGCAAATGGACATGGATGCCATGAGACATCAGATCATACAGGAGGTTAGTCAAATGTTTGAAGCTAAGTTTGAAGCTTACAAATCTCAGCTCAAGTCAGATGTGGAAGCCCAACTAAGTCATCAGATAATGTCTTCTCCTAAAGCCACTGCGCATGTCAGCACCAAGGATAGTTGTTCGCCAGAAAATGAGGAGGATCCTAAAGACGATATTTTAAAATGCATTGGTCACATGGCTTTTGATCTTCCCGATGGACAAGTTGGGATTACCTTGGAGCACGACAATCTTCCAATTTTTACATTTTTTCAAGGACTTAATGGACACATCGCTCGGTGATGAGTTCTCGCTTGCCAATCAACACTTGCAATTATGGTGCACGTAAGTATTAATTAACATATTTGTATATTTTTATCTCCTTTGTATCAATTATATATAATTAACCTTATTTTGTTTTAACTCCTAGGTATACGCATCGTATCGTATTCGTAACAACTACGATTGATGTATATGGATTCTTGGATCCAACGTTGATGGTTGTCAAGCCCAACCCAAAAGAGTCTAATGAACTGCTCAAGCTTACATACTTGGATAAGCTAATTGAGCAGGACAAAGATGTTTTCTTAGGATGGTACTGGCACAGGTGAATACATTTTTATTCATAGCATACTTTTTCTCTCTGTGTTTCTAATATACCTTTATTGTTGTTACCTAGTAATCATTGGCGCTGATTGTCGTTTGTCCTAAGCATAATCTCATAGTCTGGATATGCTCACTTCATCAAAGGCCAAACCTACTGATTAAGCGTGTACTTGAGGGTGAAATTTTAATTTACTTGTCATACTTGTGATGTTATATATGTATTTATCTTAAATCTATAACTTATATTATTTTATCGAGCTATGATGGACTATAATAGTAAGAAAGGTCCTGGGAAAAGGAAAGAGACCTAATTGGAACATACTGCTGTAAGTAGTTTGTCTTTATATAATATTTACATATTGAAAGCCGTATTAGTTATGTGTATATATAATTTGTACTAATTTATATTGTCATTTGTAGGGGCCTTACCAAGACAACTCATGGGCGTGTGGTTATTATGTCATGAAAACCATGTTATCCATTGTCACGATGAAGATTACCTCTGGATGGGATTTGGTAATAAAATATTTCATATCTTGTTATTTGATCTTTTGATACCTTACACTATTTGTAGTTAGTTAATTACATATGTTTTGAATTGACCTTTTAGTTATTTGATGGTCGTGGCACAAACTCATACAATCATGAAGAAATTGTCGAGATTCGGAAAACATGGGCGCGTTTTTTTGTGACTAAGATTGAAGAGCAAAATCTAAACCTAGAACCACCAAGACGCTTGAACAAGAAAAACAACACAACAAAAATGAGAAGGTTTGAAGAGAAGAAAAAAGGGATAATGTAATTGTGTAGCTAATAATTCGTAGCATTTAGGAGTTGTCTGAATATTTAATTAGAGGATAGTTGAAGTTTTGTTTTTGACAATAGAGTTTTGTTTTTGTCTGAATGTTAATTAGGAGTTTTGTTTTGTTTTCTTCTTACGTGAGTTTTGGAGTTCATGATGATTAATACATGACTGGATTTGTATGCGATGGTTGTATGTATTGGCGATTACATTGGCGATCGAAATGGAAATTTCTAAAATGTAGTATTAAAAATTGATGCATCTATGGCGTCGGTTTTGCTTAAAACCGCGTTAAAAGTTATATATGGCGCGGTTTTTTAAAAACCGCTGATTAAAGGTGACTTATAGCGCCGGTTTTGAAAAACCGCTTGATTAAATGTCACATCTGGCGCCGGTTTTTATAAAAAACCGCGGTTAAAAAGTTTTTTTTCAAAATTTTTTTTTCTTTTACTTCGCTATAAGGAGACTTATAGCGCCGGTTTTCAGAAAACCGCGGTTAAATGTCACATACAGCGCCGGTTTTTCTAAAAAACCGCAGTTAAAACTTTTTTTTTCAAATTTTTTTCTTCTTTTACATCATGATTTAACTCCGGTTTTATAAAAAACCGCGATTAAAACTTACTTTTAACCGCGGTTTATAAACCAGCGTTAAATATTTACACCTACAACGTCGGACGAAAAGACCCGGATTGAAAACCGACGTTAGAAGTCCAAAAAAACCGCGATTAAAAGTGGTTTTTGCACTAGTGGTGGTAGTTAGGCGTCTAGATTAGAATATGTCGAATAGAGTTAGCATAATGTAACTGCAAGACATGCAAGCATATCCAATGTACATGTGTCAAGCAGATAGTGTGTCAGTTATTTTTGCATTCTTCTATAAATAGGAGGTCGAACAATGTAAAAAGGGTTGGATACTTGATTGAATTTTCAACGTCTCAACACACAGCAGATTCGCAGAACTGAGATCAAGATATACTTTTCACCTTTTTTCATTCAATACAATTTAACATTCCAACCATTTACCTTCCTGCACTTTACTTTCTCTACATTTTACCTTCCTGCACTTTTATCTTCCTGCATTTAAATTCTCGCAACCTTTAAATTTTCTACCAATTTCTTTTAAAATTTTCTTTACTTTTTATGCAATTTACCTTCCGCCTAGTTTTACTGGCTTTTCCATTTACTTTCAGTCTTTTAAAACATCAAAAATCTAAAAACAATTACATTCTGTGTTCTTCGTTTTCAACCTCGTGTTTTATCTTATCTCCATTTATTAAACTCCCATTAAAACCGTTTTCCCTCTCAATTTCTATAACCGTCAACTCGATGAGAGCCCTTGGCATAACTGCTGAGTGGAGTCTCACAGTGATTCTGGCAAAGTCCTTGGCCCCATTTGGCTAAGTCGACTTCTTGAGGAACCACTAATCCTAGACGCGAAACCCTTTATTTGACGAGATTACCGCGTAACTTGTAAGACTTCTATCGTTTGAAAAGAATCATTTGTTTTATTTTGGGTTTGTTAGATAATTTCCCGTCAGACCAAAAATCCCAGTAAACACCAAGCAAAGCTTGACCCACTCAAAAGATTACCGCAAGCAATTACTCAACTAGTTCTTGGACTGCCGGAGATCTCTTAATGTAGGATTGTTCACTAACGAGAGATTTTATTGTGAACCCCAAATATATATACCAGGAAACCTATTGGTGAATAAACAAATATATATAGTGTATGTTTGTTTCAAGTCATCTTTTAATATTTTTGGGAAAAATATAGGTAGAAAATTTGTATTATCATGTTTGTTAAAGGTTTCAAAATTTTATTCCTGGGTATAAAATGTTCCTTAAAAAGAAATAACTTCCATATTCCAATGATTTTATTCCCATGAGAAAGGAGTGGAAAAAAAATTCTCATAAAGGTGGGAATAAACACCGTGTAACTACCTATATAGCTACTCTTACGATAATTCTTGAGAATGTAATAAAAGTGTGTCAAACACATTTTTTTTTGAGAATAGCCGGAAATAAGATTCTCATTATTTTATTCCTAAAAAAGTTATTCCGGAAAATAAAATTACCTAACTTAAAACAAACACCCCATAGTGATTGATAGACGAACACAACCAATTGCAAGAGCATTTATACCCAACAAGAATCAAAAGGCGTTGGCGTGAAAATGCTTATGAATATACTATCAAAATTATTAGAGCATTCATATGTTAGAAGTATATGACATAAGAGCACCTCCAACGGAGGTTTGTAAACTCAAGTTCGCCAGCTTGGCACACTTACGAACCACTTTTTCCATGGTTCACAGTTGGAGTTCCCCAGCTGGCTGCCAGGGTGATGAACCCGTTCGTGGATAAGCAATGCGTTCGTAAACTAAAATACAATTTTTTTAATCAAAAAAGACAACAGGATGAACTGGGAACATATATAACCAACAATACCCCAACCATGTTTCAAAAAAACACAAAAAAAACAAAAACAATACCCCAACCAAAAATCAACCGTACATAAATAGAAAGGAATAATCACACTGATCTGTAAACACCAAGAACAATCTAAACAAACTGAGTAAAAAAAAAAAACACAGATCTGTAATCTCCAGTCACCACTGTGCCGCTGTGCGTCGTTTCCGCCAACAGAGTCGCTCCCTACGACCATCTCTTTCTCCCCCGGTTGCTCTCTCAAAGCCTGTGAGAAGTCCCGGTCGTGTGGGGATGCTGAGATGGGGATGAAATGGGGGAAATGTGGGAAGGAAGGAGAAATGGGAGAAGATGAGACGTGAGGGAGAATAGGAGAAGCTTATGGAGATATGTGTAAAAGTGAATTAAAATTATGGGATAAAAGTTATTTAAAAATTAATTAATGTACTGTTGTTGCAGCATGACCACTTTAATAAAATAAATGAAATAAAATTAAAATAAATGAATTAATAATTAAAATTGAAATAAAATCAAAATCAAATACAAAATATATAAAAGTGGGGTAATTTGTGGGACGCATTTTAGGTCCTTAAAGGTGTACCGTTAGAGCAAAAAAATGTGTGAATTGCTTAGAAATGACGTGGCAGTATAAGGCCTACTTAAGCAACCTAAAATGGGTTTACCATTGTAGATGCTCTAATAAACCATAATGCCCTATGAAACCCATGGACCATGGTCGACGAGCAACCCAACAGGACAGCCCGGCGCCACCGAATATGGCTTGATGCTACATGCAATCAATTATATCAATCGGTTATGTCACGTGTCATCACCGCAATTATTTCAATTGTTTTATTAAAACAAAATCTATTTGATGAATTAATTATTATTTTAAAACAAATTTTGTTTAACTTAATTTAATATTTTGAAAATAAATTAAAACAATTCTAAAATAAATTCATGATAGATATAATTAAAATTGAAATTTAAGATTTTTCTACAAGTGGTTATGCCATGTGTCAATATCAAAATTATTTCAATTAATATATTGAATCAAAATCTATTTAAATAAATTATTATTTTAAAACAAAATATATTTAAATTAATTTAATATTTTTAAAATAAATTAATTCGATTTTAATTATTTTTTATTTTATCAAATCAATAAAAATATTTTAGTTTAAATTAAAACAAATAGATTGATTTAATTTTTTCAAAATCAATTAAAGTAATTCAAAAATTAATCTATGATAGATATAATTAAATTTTAAAGCTTTGTTATAAGAGATTTTCTATTTAAATCAATTATTATTTTGAAACAAATACTATTCAAATTAATTTGTATTTTTAAAATACATTAATATGAATTTTTAATTATTTATAAAAAAATTAATAGAAATATTTTAATTTAAATTTAAACAGGTAGACTAATTTATTAATTTTAAAATAAAGTAAAACAATTTTTTATTTATTTTTCGATTTTTTAAAATAAATCAGAATATTTAATTTAAATTAAAAAATATATATTAATTTAATTTTTTTAAAATAATTTTAAAAAACTTAAAAATATATTTATGAAGATATAAATAAAATTGAAATTTAAAGCTTTGTTACACGCAGTTATGCTATTTAAATCAATTAATATTTAAACTAACTTAATATTTTTAAAATAAATTAAAATATTTTTTAATTATTTTTATTTTTTAAAATAAATCCAAATTATTAATTTAAATTAAAACAAATAGATTAATTTAATATTTTTAAAATAAAGTAAAATAATATAAAAATAAATCTATGAAGATATAATTAAAACTGAAATTTAAAGCTCTGTTACAAGCTGTTATTCTATTTAAACTACTTCAATAAAGATAATATATTCAAATTACTTTAAATTTACTTTGTGTATATATATATATATATATACACACACATATGTAAATAAGGTTTTGTTACGTTCAGTTATGTCACGTGTCAATATCACATTCATTTTAGTTTGAATATTTAAACAAAAACTATTTAAATATAGTTAAATAATTTTTAAATAATTAACCCTATTTATTATTAAATTAAATAATTAATAAAATTCAAAACTAATGTTTAAAAGATGGATAAAACTTAGGTAAGATTCCCTAGGTGTTGTTGGTGTTGTTTCTCTCAAAAAATAAAATAAAAATTGTTTTGATAGTTGCAGTTATGAAAGGTTAAAAATAGTGGGAGTGGATAGAGAGAAAAAATAATATATTTTGTGAGATGAGCAACACCAACAGCAGCTAAGGAACCTTACCTAAGTTCTATCCGTAAAAGAAATATATTATTTCAAAATTAATTTTAAAATTTTATTCAATATAATTATTTTCAAATATAGAATATTTAATTTTGAGTTTTAATTCAAGATATTTTTTTTCAAAATTTAGATTTTTAAAAAACTAATATTTTGAAATCTAATTCATTGTAAATTGATTTTAGGTTATGGTTTTTTTTAATTAAAATATAGATAACATGTTTAAATTGATTTTTCAATACAATTAAGGTTTTTTTTAGGTGTAATACAATTAAGGTTGGGTGCATAATATTCATCTGCAACTACCGAATCCTAAATTATTATGAATTATCATGTTTTAATTGATTTCGTCTATCTCAATATTCATCTCTATGTTAAAATTATATAGCTTTCAAGAATTTTTTATCCAGAGATTTTTTCAATGCCCATAGACATAATTAAAATCTCGATCTCAACATATAAACCTCAATCATTTTATTATCACAGGAAACATATATTTAATTTATTAAAAATATATGTTTACAACACTTGCAGTAATATAAAACTTATATATATTATATATAATAAAACTACATAGATATTCACATATTCATATAATTTTATTTTATTTTATTTTTGGTCAGTTAGTAGAAATGGTAAACAACAAATACACACACGTCTAAACGGTAACACCCGGATTCGAACCCCGGTCCCGACATCTCTATGTCACTGAAATTGTCAAAACAACTAACAGTAAGAGACGTATTCATATAATTTTATTAAACTTAAAAAACTCAATTGAAAAATTAAAAAATAAATATTATTTAGTCCATGCCCCTGCATCAGCCATGAGGCAATATACTAGTAGGGAATATCTGTGATTAATCATTCTACTCTCGTGTGCATGTACGAAAACCACATGACCACATATATTGATTGTGATTCGTCCATGGTCATGTTCCACCAAATGATTATGGTTGCAAATTTTAACACGGACCTTGTTTTTTCAAAATCCAAACACCACAAAACCAGAGAAAAAAATTAATAAATAAAACCACACAGTAAATTCCTAGCCCGGCCAGTAGTCCACTACAAAGTTAATTCTTAAAAAGGTGTTTTTCATTTTTCATTTTTAACTTTTTTAAAAAATGTGTATTTTTTTGGGTGAAATTTGTATTTTTTTTGGTGACATTTTAAAAAACGCGTATTGTTCTGTCAAAAAAAAATGTATATGCAGGAAATCAATCCGTGTCTTGCATATTCATTGATCAGGAATATATACAAAATACAAGCTACAATTAAGGTTGCCGTTACAATCTACAAGCTATGATTTCGGCTAACCTTTAGGTAACTAATGCTACAAGATATAGTGAAAATAATAACAAATTATTTTACATAATAATATCTATCACACCCCCGCAGTCGAAACGGGAGGTTGACGGACGCTTAGACTGTCTCGAAAATCATCAAAAAGTATGCGCGGAAGGCCTTTGGTGAAAATATCAGCAATTTGATAGCGGGACGGAACATGAAGGACACGAATTTCGCCACGGGCAACTTTTTCACGCATTTAAATGAATGTCCATCTCAATGTGTTTTGTGCACCGATGTTGTACAGGATTACCTGATAGATAAATGGCACTCACATTGTCACAATACACCAATGTAGCTTTGTGAAGTGGGCAATGAAGTTCAAGAAGGAGGTTCCGAATCCAACAAGATTCAGAAACGACATTGGCTACTCCTCGGTATTCAGCCTCGGCACTGGAGCGAGATAATGTTGGTTGTCGTTTGGACGACCATGAAATCAAGTTATCACCGAAGAAAACACAATATCCAGAGGTGGATCATCTAGTATCCGGACATCCACCCCAATCTGCATCTGTGTAAGAGAGGAGGTTGCTAACAGATGATTTATACAAATGCAGGCCAAAATCAATGGTACCTTGAATGTAGCGTAAAATACGCTTGAGAGCATTCATGTGCTCTTCCTTTGGATCATGCATATGAAGACATACTTGTTGCACCGCATAAGAAATGTCAGGCCTCGTAAAAGTAAGATATTGCAATGCACCTACAAGACGTCTATACTTAGTTGGATCCTCATAGGGAATGCCGTTGCAAGCGCCAAGCTTGGGCTTCGTATCAACCGGTGTGGGACACGTTCTGCAATTAGTCATCCCTGCTCTTTCAAGAATTTCTTCTGCATACTTTTTCTGCGAGAGAAACATACCAGTTGCATTACGGGTGACTGCGATCCCCAAAAAATAACTGAGTGGACCAAGATCCTTCATAGCGAACTCTACGCTCAAAAATGACATAATTGACGTTCTAAGAGAATCAGATGAGGCCGTCAGTATAATATCATCAACATATAACAGAATATATGCAATGTCAGACTCCTTACGATATATGAATAATGAGTGATCTGATTTGCTGTGAGTGAAACCGATAGTGGCCACATAATCTGCAAACCGCTGGTACCAAGCACGTGGGGCTTGCTTCAGGCCATAGAGTGATTTCTTTAACAAGCAAACATAATCAGGATGAGAGGAATCTTTAAAACCCATGGGTTGATGCATATAGACCGTTTCATTGAGATGACCATGTAAAAAGGCATTTTTGACGTCCAACTGATGAATGGGCCATGATTTGGACAAGCAATGCTCAAGCGTGCGAATAGTTGCCGGCTTCACTAGGGCTTAATGTTTCATCACAATCTACTCCTTTCTTACGTGACTGCCATCACCTACAAGACGGGCTTTATGCCTCTCAAAAGAACCGTCAGATTTTCGTTTATGTCGAAAAATCCACATAGACCGAATTATATTCATATCAGGGGGGCGGGGTACCAGCTCCCATGTCTTATTTTTAATTAGAGCATTATATTCATCAGTCATGGCATTTTTCCAATTCAAGTCATGAAGAGCACTCACTGGATTTTTAGGTAATGGTGAAATAGAGGTGGTGGTCGATGCACTCAAATTATGGGTATATTTGGGGTTTGGTTTAACTATGCCATGTTGACTACGAGTGGTCATATGGTGAGGCATGGGATTATTTGATGTGGGCTGACGGTTAGAGGTTGGAGAATAGGGAGGTTGAGGGGATGAGGCCGGTTGAGGGGAGGATGATGCGGGCTGAGAGTTTGGGCCTGGATGTGTGATGGGTTCCGTAACAGGATGAGTAGGCTGTGTCATTTGTGATTGTGGAACATAGTTGCATAGATGATCAATTAAGTGTGGAGAAGTGTCGTCACTTAAAGGGTCATACGCTTGTGGAGAAAGATCATGTAATTTTGAGAAAGGAAATTGTGTCTCTTCAAAAATTACATGACGGGAAATAATTATTTTTCCACTCGATAGATCATAGCACTTATAACCTCTATGGTTGGATGGGTAGCCAAGAAAAGCACACGGGGTGGACCTTGCTTGCAACTTATGGATTGTAGTGGCCGGAAATAATGGGTAGCAAAGACAACCAAAGACACGAAGATGGGAATAGATGGGATCTTTCCGATAGAGGATTTGCGTTGGGGAACGATATCCTAAAACTTTGGTTGGGAGGATGTTTAGGAGATAGGTGGCCATTTGAAGAGCATTGTGCCAAAAGGAAGGTGGCATAGATGAGTGTGCTAATAAGGTCCGAACAATGTTGTTAATCGATTTAATTTGCCGTTCAGCTTTGCCATTTTGAGGAGAGGTGTGAGGACAAGAGAACCTAAATTGCATTCCATGTTGTTCACAGAATTTTTGAAATGGACCATTATCAAATTCCTTGCCATTATCACATTGAAAATTCTTGATGTCTCGTTCAAACTGTGTTTTAATTAGAGTTTTAAACGTTTGAAATATGGCAAAAACTTGTGATTTTTTAGAAATGGGAAAGGTCCACAAGAATTTGCTAAAGTCATCAAGAAACAAGACATAATAACGATGGCCAGAAGAGCTGGATATAGGTGATGTCCAAATATCACTATGAATAATATTGAATGGCAATTCAGTAAACAAACAAGATGCATTAAACGGCAATTTCACATGTTTACCAAGAGGACAAGAAGTGCAAAAATCGTTAAGGCCTTTATTACAATTAATCAAATTTTGACTACGAAGAGAGCTTAGAATATTAGCTCCCGGATGACCTAAACGATTGTGCCACAAACTGGGAGACAAAGCAGTAAAGGCTGAAGGAAATGTTGATGGAGAAATGGCTTGATTTCTGGGAAGGATAGGGTAGAGATCCCCGGAGCTGTTACACCTCATTAGATTGTTCCCCGTCCGCAAATCCTTGACAGAAAAACCAAATGGATCAAACTCAACAGAAACCAAATTGTCAGTTGTAAATTTACGAACAGATATTAGGTTTTTAATGAGTTTTGGTGCATGCAACACATTGTTTAGGTTTAAAGGGGGGTTGGGTGGGGATAGTGTTGTGCTTCCATGACCACGAATAGGAATCAAATGACCATTACCAACAACAATATTATGATCTTTGCTCGAATAAAAATAAGATGAGAGTGTACCTTGATCCGCTGTCATATGAGAAGTAGCACCGGTGTCCATATACCAGTTCTCATCCGGTTGAGAGAGTGCAAGTGTATGCATGGCCGCGTTGATGTCCGTAGGTGTGTATCCAACATTTGATGGGGCTACGGATGCATTGTATGCTTGCTGTGGTGGTCTCGGTCCAAGAACACCTGTTTGACATGGAGGTCTAGGCGGCCACGAAGCTGTTGGATAAGGACAAGGAGGCTGGGCCCATCCGGCCCAAGGATGAATGAAGCGGTCAGCTTGGTATGGTGGATAGCCTGATCTCGCTGGTATCATGCGCTGCCGGTCTTTGTGCACCACCTCTGCCAGCCACTTTGCACCCCGCCGCCACGTCCGCCTCTGCCGCCGCGGTTGTTGTTGCCCCTGCCTCGATTGTTTTTCTTGCCTCGATTGTGATTATTGCGGCTCTGTGAATTATTATTGTTGCCGTTATGTTGGTGTTGCTGCGAGTAGGAGTCTTCATGCACGGTTAAGAGAGCGGTGGAGCCAGATTCACGAGCTGCACGCTCTTTAATCGTGGTTTCTTCCAACTTCAGTCGAGAACACGCCGTAGCAAAATTTGGCAAGTCATCCTTTTGTTGCATAACCGTGACAAAACCAGCATATGCTTCGGGTAAGCCAGCGAGTAGACGGAGCACCAGACGTTGGTCTGAAACAGGAGCCCCGACATTGGACAATTGGTCGGCAAGAGTTTTGAGCCGGTTGCAATAGGCGGAGGTTGTAGAGAATTCCGCCAAGCTCGTGTTTGTGAACTGAGTTTCAAGATATACTGCCCTTGAGTTTTTGTTATCTTGAAATAGGTCAGCTACACGCTTCCAAGCATTTTCCGCCGAATCATCAGCCACAAGGATCGATGTGAGAATATCAGGAGATATGGTTGCATAAATCCATTGAAGGACGGCAGCATCAAGGCGGTTCCATAGAGGGAGATCAGCGTCCTTGGTTGTTTGGTGCTCTGCTATGGCTTTTTCATCCGTAGGGGGGACGATGTGCTCAAGCACCGAATGAACCTTGGCTTGAACCTTAAATAAGGTTGCCCAGGAGTGATATTGGCCGGTTTCCATGTCCAAGGTGATTGGAATGAGATGCTTCACGTTGGTGACGGCTAGGGCAGAGTGAAATTTGGATTTTTCGGCCATTGATGGGCAGTGATGGGGAGAATAAACAAAAACAGGAGATGGTTGGAAGAAGAAGAAGAGTGACGGCTAGGTTTTCCAGAATTTGAGAAAGGTAACCTAGTCTGATACCATGCAGGAAATCAATCCGTGTCTTGCATATTCATTGATCAGGAATATATACAAAATACAAGCTACAATTAAGGTTGCCGTTACAATCTACAAGCTATGATTTCGGCTAACCTTTAGGTAACTAATGCTACAAGATATAGTGAAAATAATAACAAATTATTTTACATAATAATATCTATCAGTATACTGTTATAATAAAACTTAAAACATATTTTTAATTAAAAACTTTTAAAAAATACTATTAAATTCCCGTCAACAAAAATACAAACAAATGAGTCTAATACCTTTTAACTTTCTAAAATTACAATTAGTTACTCATAGAAAAAATAAAAAATTACCAATATTTATAACATGGAAGCCATTGAACGATGTGTTTTTTTTATCCGCCATGGAACAAATTTAGGACTCCCTATTTAGGAGTATCTATCAACCCCTCCAAAAATTAAAACCGCAGAATCAACAACTGGGCCTAAAGTTATAATAAGCGTAGGGCTTAGCTTAAGTACCTAACTGCTTATAAGTAAGGGGTGACTTCCGGCACCTCCTTTTCTCCGACAGCACCCCTCAACTTTTTTGTGAAACCCCTAAACTACCCCTCCCCCAATCCCTTTTCCTCTATCCCGCAACCCACACCCCCATGGGCCCGGTTTTGGAAATTCAATTTTCGGTTGGGAAAGTTTCCAAATCTATTGCGAATACAGCTAACCAATAAACTCAACAAAAAAGATAAGGATAAAATGAAATGATGTCTTTCCAATACCAAAATAAAAATAAAATGATGTCTTTTTTTTGTGTTTCTTTAGTTTTGGGGGGGGGGGGTGGGCGCAAAAAAAAAAAGATCTCTGGGAATATAGCGTTTTAATGTGAGACAGTCTCTAACTATTGCTATGTCAGTAATCTAATAAGGCGTAATTTTGTCAAAAAATAAAAAATAAAATAAGGCGTAGATGTTTATTTGAACTCGATTGACTTATCAGATAAAAATAAAACTTTGCAATTATTTAATGCTAATCAACTCAAGTCTCAGTATATAAGAGCTAGAGAGGAAGTGTATAGAAGAATGGATATTTACTACTCAGTAAGTAACACGCACCCCTTGGTACCTAAGAATTTCCCCAATGAGCTCACCCTTCCCTGAACCCACATACCTTCCACGAATCTGACCATCTCTGATGAACAGAAACGTAGGCACCTGAACCACTTCCATATCCTTCAAGAACTGCATGCAGCTCTCGTTCTCGTCCCCATTCATCCTCGCAAACACAACCGTATCAGTCATTTGCCTCGACAGCTTAATCACCGTCGGATAAACCTTAACACACGGCCCACAATGCTTCAGCCCAACATCCAACACAATCAGCTTCTGGTCAACCTTATGGTCCTCAATAAGCTTCTCCACATCCTCCCTGCTATGCAGTTGCACGACAGCAGAATGGTTGTCGCCGTAGTATAACACATCCCCAACAAGCTGATCTGGACCAATAGCTTCCTCTTCGTGAATTTTCTCCATGCTCTTGTAAAAAGTAAAGTGAGGGACTTTTTCGACTTTCTCTCTCTTGCAGAGTTCTTTCGTCTTTTCAGATTCGTCGCCCATTACAAGAAGGAACTCAACGTCGTTACACGTTCGGCTTAGTTCCACTAAGAAAGGGTATATATCGCTGCTCTCTGAACTGTCGCTGGCGGCGTATTCTACCACTACCAGTTTGTCTTTGGCAGTTTTAAGCGCTTCGTCGAACTCGTCAATGTTGTGGACTCGCTGAACTCTTTCATCTGATCTTTCTTTTTTCTTCGCACCAGAAGTGGCTGTGGCTTTTGTAATAAAACGTATCTGATGAGATGCTTTGATTGCTATTGGTGGAGGAGAATGAACTTTTGTTTGAAAATTGGGTGAACAAGAACGAAGGGAATGAAGGGGAAGGAACTTAGGGTGGGTTGAAAGAGGGATTAGGGGTTTGCATATGAAATTGTTGGTGATTGTAGCCATGGGTCAGAGAAGGGGAAGGGAAACTGAGAGTGTGGAGGTTTGCAAAGGATAATGGAGATTAGGGAAGAAGAGAACAAGTAGGGAGAATGTTAGTGATGAAAAATCATATCCCCTTGCTTGGCATGTGGTACATATGCACCACACGTGTCTCTTTTGATTTTTTTTTTTCACTTCATATTTGCCTCTTATTTTTTTTTTGGGGTACATTATTTGCCTCTTATTATTGACTCAAGAAAAAAAAAAATTATAACACTGATATGATACGTAATGTACTGATATGATATGTACAATAATCTGTGTCACATTTATCTTGAAAAATCACTCGTCACCTTTCATTCTCTTTTATCTTTCTCTCCTTGTTCATAATCCATCCATATCCATACTATAATAACAACCGGATAAAACCCCAACAGTGTTGCCGCCACCATTCATTTCCTCTTATTTCTTATTTTCTCCTTTTTTTTAAAAACAATGGAATACTCTAGACCATTTGATTATGCAGAACACTTCATCTTCTCCTCTTTTGCTCCTAGGCCACACCGTCGACACCCTTCTCCCCACCTCTTTCTTACCTTCACCATCCCTTCCGAGAACAATGTTCCATCTCATTTTATGGCTTCCATTTCCTTTTCCGATCAGATCCTCTCCGACCACCATTTTTCCTCACTGCATTTTTTTTTTTTTTTTTAACAAAATTGAAATTTCAAAGATTGCATAATAAGTTTAAGGATAAAACTTAAACTTAGGTAAGATTGTTTAGGTGTGGTTGGTGCTGTTTTTCTCACAAAAAAAGATAAAATCTGTTTTGATAGTGGTAGTTACGAGAGGTTTGAAATATTAGGAGTGGATAGAGAGAGAAAAATTTAGCTATTTTGTGAGAAGAACAGCACCAACCACACTTAAAGAATCTTACTTAAGTTTTGTAATAAGTTTAATGTTGTAAAATATATTTTAACTCAATATCTTCAAATATAACTATTAATCAATCTTTCACTTCGTTAACAGTTTTATTATCAAGACAAGACTATCAATGATCCCAAAGGTACATAAATTGCCAAACTCTTGATGTCCAGCGCCATAAGTTTTGGATTTTTGTTATTATTTTTCTTAGAGGATGATGATAACAGTGTTTACCATTTACCTAATTTGAGGTTAAGAAAGCACAAGGTATGGGCATTTGTCATTGTCCTTCATTTCTGGTCTGAGTGGTAAACTCTAACGAATTTCAGTAATATAGGGACATTAGGTGTATCCCGGGTTCGAATCCGGGAGAGTGTCTTTAGTGTGCATGTTTTAGGCGTAGCACTTGCCACTTTGCTTACGAGACCAAAATGTCATATTGTGGTCATTTTTTAATTGGATTAGCAATGGGGTTTTTACTATGGCCTCAATGGGCACCACACCAACAAGTTCTTGATACTTTGTTAGAAAAAAATGGGAAAAAGAAAAAGAAAATATTTTCCATATAACTTTTGACCTTACCCTTTGGGAAATTAATAGCTAGGCCTGAATCTTCTTTGTACCCATTTATCATTATCACTTTTAATTGGTTGTAGATAAACTGATGAGAGTATATGATCTAACATATGGAGCCTATTTGTTTTAGATTTTTGCGTTTCAAAATCAAGTTTCAAAATCCCAATGGAAAGAATCTAGCCAATGGAAGCTTTTGATTTTATTGAAATTTATGCATTGAAAAGTGTTTTTTTCAATTCTGCAGTAAGAAGAATCTAAAATAAACACACACACCTAATAATCTAAAATAAACAAACTCATAGGTGTGTTTGAACATGTGTTAGACCGAAAATCTCTCGTGCAAATGTACATATGCCTTATTTTTTAGAGTATTAAAGACGGTGGAAATATATTTTAATATTTAATTTTAACAAACCCGTGTCCGTCTACCGGTAAAAATCAATTGCTTTTTATTCTATATTAGTTTCACCGGCGAGTCCAAAGTAAAGTGGCTAAAAACAATATTAATTGCATCAAATTTATAACATGATTTATTTCTGTACACTTCTATTGATACTTTTTTTGTTACCTTTATGGAAGAAAGATCTTTATTACTCATCGTCATGTTTTTTCCCTACAATTTTATGTGTCATTTCCTGCGATATCCTTGCAAATGAAAGGGGGGGGGGACACTTGAAAAAATGGGTTGAATTTAAAAGAAAAGAGAGATATATTTTTCTGATTGTTGTCTAATAATTAATCTTATTTCGGGCAAAAACTTCTCCCAGTGACCATGAGATTTTTGGGGGGGGGATGGATCGGGAGTTTTTATGGTTAAGGAAGAACCATAAATCTCATGTTGCGGTGTTTGTTAATGATTGTTTGATATTCGTTGTTTGTTCGCAATCAACATTTGGTATTATGCTTCAAGTGATTGATTACGATTGATTCAGATATTTATCCCACCCTTGGTAATCAAACATGTTGTAGATCCAAAGGGTATAAAACATGTTCATGTTGAGTATGTTTGTATATCTTTACAAGTTCTGCTTAAGTGAATTAATCCCACAAGTGGTATCAAAGAGGTCTTCATTGTTGGCTTATTAGGATTCAGTAACATGATTATGCACGAGGTTTTGTTCTTTCCCATTTTGTATGAACCCTAGCCTTTAGATTTTGGGGTTTTGCATGATTTGATGTTATTACATGTTTTTGATTCATGATAAATCATTTACAACATGTTTATGAATGACTAAGTATGTGAATCTCAACTTTTTCCGCTCATGTATGCTTTGTACCGTGCTTTTGGTTGAGTTTTGTGCCTATTTTGTGTTGTTTTGTGAGTTTTCGTGCTCTATAACACACCTGCATTTCTGTGAGCACGACCATGCATATCGTTGCACGGTTTCAAAATCAGTGCCTTAAACCTGAGCATGGTTGTGCATATTGAAGCATAGTTGTGCAATGTTTGGTAATCGGTGTTTTAGTGTCATGCATGACCAAGCATATTGCAGTGATATTGCAACGAGGTCGTGCATGCCTTCAATATCATTGTGCAGTGGTGTGAGATACCCCTTTTGCTTTAGGACTATTGGACGATCTTTTGATTGCTATGCGGTGCCAAGCTCAAGTCATGTGGGAAATTAAAAGGATGTATCTGGAAGTAGGTACTTTGTAAGTTTTTATATAGGGTCGAGTGGAGTCGGGTTTCACAATGAGAACGGGTTCAAAAAATTTAAAATTCCTTTTACTCAGTTACCCAACCCCAACCCTGTTTTGTGGGTTGGGTCAGCTCCAATTGAACAAGTTGGTCAAATCGACCCGACCTAGTTGGCATATGCAATTCAAGGACGAGAATTGCTAAGGACACTCAGTATTTTGCTGGGTGCACCCTATATTTGACTGTGGTGACCAATATACCCTTATTAAAAAATATTAAAAGTGAAGTTTTTTTTTTCCATTCTTCCCTTCACTTGCAGTTGTGAAATTTCAGAGGCCTAAATTTTTTCTCTGCTTTCTCACAAATTTGAGGCAGGAACTCGCAAATTTCATGTTCTCTCGTAATTAGGTAATTTGCGAGTGAAGAAAAAATTTTCTTCACTTGCAAATTTGGTTTTTGCTAGTGTGTTTTAAATTCTTTTTTTTTTTTAACTTTTGATTTTAATTTTTTTTTGTTTCAGTTATGCCACGCATGAGAGGAGCAGCTTGGTTGGCTGGTAAGGAGGCTGAGATAGAGGCTAATAGACAGGCGGTTGAGGATGTGAGAGAGGAGGCTCAGCGACAACATCGAGAGCATCGGGAGGCCATGACTGCGTCACACCGTTGGAGACTTGTTGACGGTAGACCTGGCACGAGCAGACAGGGACGATGTAGACGGCAACCTAAGTACGAGCCACCTCAGTACGAGGGACATCAGGACGAGGAACCTCAAGACGAGGGACATCAGGACGAGGGATATCAGCACGAGGGATATCAACGTGAGGTTCCTCACGAGGAACCAGTGGAGATGCATATAGATGCCCAGGCCGAGGAGGGACCATTTCTTGGCAGACCTTCCGATACATCGCTGCTGACTTCATTCAGGGACCACATAGCTTACCGCTTGTGGTACGAAGAGGTAATTATTGTTTACTGTTTTAAAACATTTAAGGGTTTTTTTAGTTGTGTAATTCATGACAAGGATTTTATTTTTATGTGTGCAGGACCGGGAGGAATCTCTTAGGGTTTTTGCTCACGAAAAAAAGTGGCAGAAGTGGTTTGGGCAGCGTCAGCCACTACCACATGCAGTACAGGAGCATGTTGATCGAGTTGGTCTCTCTCGTCTGATGTATTGCAGCTACACGATGATTGAAAACTCACTGCTGACTGCGTTTTCTGAGAGGTGGCATGTAGAGACTAGCTCGTTTCACCTTCCAGTCGGAGAGATGACCATCACGCTGGATGATGTGTCATGCCTACTGGGCATACCGGTCAGAGGTGCCCTTTTCATATCCCCAGAGATGGACATAGATCTTGCTATATCTGTTCTACAGTCATTATTGGGGGTATCTTATGGGAGGCCCAGGCGGAGGTGGGAGGCTATGGGTGGGCTGCTGTCAGTTTATCTTAGCTGCAGGACCTTTATGACAGACGGAGGGATGAGGGTCGGATGGACGAGGCAGCGAGGGCGTTGATATTGGTACTACTCGGGATGACTATTCTAACGGACAAGACTAGCACCTGTATTGACTGTAAATATATAGAGCCGGTGCGTCAGTTGGACCAGGTTGGATAGTGGTCATGGGGAGCGATGGCCCTATGCCAGTTGTACAGTTATCTTGGCGACGTCACCAGGTTCGAGTGTCGTGGGTTAGCGAGCTACCTGACACTCTTTCAGGTACCACTGTGATATTAAATTAGAAAATTACATTTACAACTGTGACAGGTGTGGATCTACGAGTATTTTCCTACTTCTATAGTAGATCGGAGGCTGGTCGAGGGTTACGAGATTGAGCGTGTACGCGCCTGCCGCTGGAGACCTAAGAAAGGTCAGGGGAGAGTGCTTCCATACAGGCAAGCATTGGATGCGCTGGCCACTGACCACATGTGTTGGACACCATGGGCCCCCATAGACAGCGCTGCCCACTCCCTAACGTGGCATACTTTTTGGGGTACCTTCGGTGTGGGAACACCATAGTGTCGTACCTGCCGGAGAGGGTACTGCGACAGTTCGGGTACAGGAAGGAGATTCCTCGACAGCCACCACGACGTCCCTTGGGTGATGCTATTAGTCTTAACTGGATGTCGTCTCACCTGTACTCTATTAGATACCTGTTTCGGTTTAGGCAGGCCGCTCATCCAGCTGAGCGCGTCCGGGGGTACCTGGATTGGTACTACGGCACTCACATCCACTACTGATACCTCCACAGGCTCCACATGATGCACATGCTGATTGTGCCCCTCGGGTAAGGAATAATAAGTTCTTGCACTGTATATATTATGTCCATTCGTAACATTATCTAATTTTTTGCTATAATGTATTTATGCCATTTGTAGGCAGATTATGTTCATGCGCTAGGCAGGTTGGATAGAATTGCTACCATGCTACATCAGGTCGTTGATTACGCACAGGAGGGAGATGACATGTGCGACTAACTTCAGGAGGTGCTTCGGATAGCGGAGGATCGCTGAGTAGTTGTCTTTTTATGTATTTTTTTTATGTGAACACTTGTTTTTATTTAAATATTATTATTATTATTATTGTTATTTATTATTATTGTTAGTTATTATTAGTGAGTTTAGAAATACAAAATAATAAAAATAAACGTGACTATTTATTAAATGCAACTACTCATTCAACAACAACAAAACAACATTCATGATCACTAAATGCAACTACAACACCGAACTATAACATTAAAAAAATTAAACCCAACGATTTATTAAACGCAACTACTTGTTCAACAACAACAGAACACAAACGCAATGGCTATGGTTGACAACATGCTGCAAGGATCTCATCAACTGTTCTTGGTGCACGGCATGCTGCTGTGATCTCGTCGATCGATCTTCCAAGCACAACATACAACTCTATTGGGCCATGGCTAGAATGACCATTGAATGCTTTCCACATGCGTTGTATGTCATCGTTGGTTAGAAGTGTCATATTCATATATTGAACACGCCCACTACCTACCGAAACAGGGCATCGATAGTAGATCTCTGACACTGTACGTGATCCAGCTCCGAGCTTTCACCGTATCTTTTGCTTCAGTTCTTCAATGGTGATGGATGTCTTGATCCTAAATATTTTTGGAACATTGCATTCAAAAACCACGCCATCAGCACTTATTGTGATTCTGTCACCGTGATAGACAACGACAAGGCTCGAATCCAACAAGAACTGGGTTGGCTGAGTGTCTGACATGACTCACAAGCAGACTAAGGGATGATGAAATTGATTTAGGGTTTATGCCACTCTTGGGTGTGTAAAAATGGTTATATTTATAGAACGCTTGATGCGATCTGAACCGTTAAAAGTGTGTCGGTCGCATCTCATCCGCTGATATTTTTCAACATAAAAGGAAAAAATTTTATTTTTGCGAATATTTTTTTTACTTGCAAAAATGTAATTTGAGAATGAACAAAATTAAAATTTTTGTTCACTCGCAAATTTTATTTCTGCGAGTATTTTTTTTTACTTGCAAAAATAAAATTTGCGAGTGAACAAAATTAAAATTTTTGCTCACTCACAAATTTCATTTTTGCGAGTATTTTTTTTTACTCGAAAAAATAAAATTTACAAGGGAACAAAAAAATTAATTTTGTTCACCCGCAAATTTTATTTTTGCGAGTATTTTTTTTCCTCGCAATAATGAAATTTGCGAGTGAACAAAAATTTTAATTTTGTTCACTAGCAAATTTTATTTTTGCGATATTTTTTTTTACTCGCAAAAATAAAATTTGCGAGTGAACAAAATTAAGTTTTTTGTTCACTCGTAAATTTTATTTTTGCGAGTAAAAAAAATACTCACAAAAATAAAATTTGCGAGTAAACAAAAATAAAATTTTGTGCAATCGCAAATTTCATTTTTGCGAGAAATACAAAAAAAAACGAGTGATATAATTGTTAACATAGTATAATGTAGGGGCCATCCAGCAATTCCCTTCAAGGACCCACGAATCCCACTGTTGATAAAAGTCCCTCGCCTTGCCTCTGTTACAAAATCATGAATCACTGGCCTGCTGAGAAGCCAGGTAAAGCAACCACCGTAAAAAAAATCACTTTAGATTCTCCTCCGGCTTGCATTTTAGAGAACAAAATCATGAATCAAGAAATTAGTAAAATTGTCGAAAAAAGCAATCATATATTTTATCCATATATTTCATTGTAATTTTGACTATTGATTTTGTAACAGATGATTGTAACTTGCCATTTTACTATCATTCTATAACATCCACCTTAATCCTTATGTGCCACTACGTGGTATACAGTAGCTGCTCCCTTCGCTACAGCCACAAGGCATTTCAGTTCTGAAGATGAAACGTGAAATTAACTTTAGATAACGATGGCATATGTACTTATAATCCGTGACATATAGCTTGAATTTTATTTTCATTATCCAAATAAAGTCGTACCTCGTCACAAATCACAACGCAAATGGAAAATATGGGAAAATTCTAAATTAAATACAGCATTTATTTTATTAATTAATCTGCTGCTCAGAAGTCTCTGTGTGAGTGTGATTCGAGTGGAGTCAAGCAGTTGGGTGCAAATCAAGGACCTTCTTCCAGGAGTCACGAGTGGAGATTTCAGTCCACCACCTGGACACGTTGTTTCTAGAAGAAGTGAAAAGAGAAGCAGTATCGGTATCAGCAGAAGCGACCAAATAGTGGATGTTGGGAAGATGGGAAAGGTCAGCGAGTGTGAATTCATCACCAGCCAAGAAGCGACTCTCCCCAAGCCTCTTATCGTAAACATCCAGCACTTTCCCCAGCTTTTCTTGGCTCTGTTTGATCGCTCTCTCGTCTTGCTTTATCTTCATTCTTGGAGCGAATGCCAGCTGAAACACCAGAGTTGAGGAGGGTGGGTTGAAACTCTGCCCTTCTGCCTCCAACCACTGATCTATCGACGCCTTTGCCAATGGGTTCGTACCGTACAGTTCCCTGTTCCCCTTCTTCCCGTGTTTCTCACAAACGTACCGGCATATCGCTCTCGACTCTGTTTTTTTTATTTTATTAATATTAATTAATTAATAATGTTCCCCAAATTATCAAACTCTATAATTTCCGGTGTCGCTTGCAAAATTGGAAAAGAAGTAAGAGTCATGGGATGGAAACTTACCGAAAAGAGAAATATCGTCATCCTGAAATGCGGGTACTTGGCCAAAGGGCTGGAAGAAAGAAGTTTAGTTTGTTGAAGGAGTGAAGTGATATAATATTAATTAAATTAATAAATAATAATATATACTATATTATTATATACCTGGATCTTGAGGAAATCAGGTTTCTTGTGTTCGCCTTTGGACATGTTGAGAGAGATGAGTTGGAATTGGATGTCTTTCTCGAAGAGGCAGGCCAACACCCTTGACACGGCGGTGGACATGGCTGGTCCGTACACCTTCACTGGCGTCGTCATTTCCTTATGCTTTAGTGCCTAGAGTTAGGTTTTCTCTTTTCTTTTTCTATGCTTGCTTACATTTATTTTTATCTATCTATCGTCCTGTTGGTCTCTTCTCCACCGCAAGAATAATGCATTACGCTGCTTTGTCCCGATTCCTATCCCCATTAAGTGTGTGTTTGGTTGAGACTTTTCTCAACGCAAACGGAAAAAACACGAGATCCAATGCCCTTTTTTACTATTCATACGTTTGGTAATTAAAACAGCGGTGAAAAAAATTGATTTTGGGTCTCCAGAATCAATTCTAGTAGAATCTACAACATCTAAGTTTTTCCGTTCAGAATAATTGATTCTGGGTATGGGACCCACAAAATCTTTCATATTTACACTTCAAAAGTGATTCTACTTTGTCAACTAAACACAAATCAATTTTTCTGAACTCACTTTTAAACTATCATTACCAAACACAAATCAATTTTTTTAAACTTAATTTTTTTTAAAATCAATTTTTTCAAACAAGATTCTTCACAATCTATTCTACTAGAATCTAAAACAAACGGACCAAAAGAAGGTAAAGGAGAAGTTACGGTTGGTTAGTTAGCCCCACCTCCCTCCATTAAGATGCCGCATATCTAGTATTCTTTCCCAATTTCCAATTATAACACTATTATTTGTCTGGTAAATATTTTTATTTTAGGTTTTAATTTCGTCCCTCTTTTATTTTTTGTTTCGAAATAGTCTCTTATATTACAAAGTTATATCAATGTGGTCTGTGGAGTTTAGAGTGCCTTAAAATCGTGTTGGAGATCATTGGAAGTCATAAAATGAGTTTTCAACAGGTGTGAATCGAATCATGGGTCTCTGGAATCGATTCATGATGTGCCTTGGAGCCTTGGAGAAGTTTTGGACTTTCTGTGAATCGAAGTGAAGGAGTGTGAATCGATTCACTGACTTAGGATCACAAAACGCGTAAGATTTGTACGTGTGAATCGATTCACACTTACTGGTGAATCGATTCACCACTACTGTTTTTAAACCAGAACGTGTTTTTCATTCAGGTACGACGTGCAGTCTTTCTAGGGTTGTATGCAACCGTTCTTGAGCGTCTTTGTGAGGTTTTTGGGGCTGGAAACACATCGAAACACCTTGGGGTCTTAGGAAATCATAGAGGGAGGATTGAAGGCTTTCTCTATTGTTGTTCTTGAGAGGTTTTCATAGAGGAAAAGAGATAGGGATTGGGAACTTGTGGGTTTGTTCTTCTTGGACATTTAGAAGGGGTTCAAAGCAATTGTAATCTCTTGTAAAGACTCTTTGATAGTGAAACGGAGGGCTGCTCTCTCCCGCAGACGTAGGTCATCTTTTTGGGGCCGAACTGCGTAACCAAATAGCGGTGTTATTCTTCCTACTCTCTACTCCGTGTTTGATTGACTTTATTGCATTGTTTTGGTTGCTATTAAATTTAGTATTGGTTGCCTTTGATATTTGTTCATTTATTCTTGTTAGTAACTCAACAAGTGGCGCCGTCTGTGGGGAGAACAAATAATTCAATTGTGCACTATGGGTACTAAATGGGACATCGAGAAGTTTTCCGGTAATAACGACTTCGGTCTATGGAAGGTGAAGATGGAAGCAATCCTTATTCAACAGAAGTGCTTTGAAGCCTTGAAGGGTGAGGCAAGAATGTCGGCCACCCTGTCTCAAACGGAGAAGAAGGAGATGATAGATAAGGCAAGAAGTGTCATTATCTTGTGCCTTGGCGATAAGGCATTGAGAGAAGTTGCAAGAGAGAAGACCGCGGCGGAGATGTGGGCAAAGTTAGAATCGTTGTACATGACAAAGTCATTGGCCCACAGGTTATGTCTGAAACAACATCTCTACTCATTCAAGATGGTAGAGACCAAACCTATTGTGGAGCAACTAGCAGAATTCAACAAAATCATTGATGACCTGCAGAACATTGATGTGAAGCTCGATGACGAGGATAAGGCTCTGCTCTTATTGAATTCGCTACCTAGATCCTTTGAACACTTTAAGGATGCACTCCTCTATGGCAAGGAGTCCACTATTACTTTGGAGGAGGTCCAACAATCCATTAGGACCAAGGAGCTAACCAAGCTCCAAGACTTGAAAGTGGATGATAGTGGTGAAGGCTTAAGTGTGTCAAGGGGAAGAAGTGAGAGTAGAGGAAACCACAACAAAGGGAAGAATTCTAGGTCGAAATCCAAGTCAAAGGGGAACAATAAGAAGTATAAGTGCTTTAATTGTCACAAGGCCGGTCACTTTAAGAATGACTGTCCTGAGAAAGGGGGCAGGGGTGATTCTGTGGAGGTTGCAATTGCTATGGAGGATAGTTATGAGAGTGTGGGGGCTCTAGTGGTGTCAAGTTTGGAATCTGAAAAGAACTGGGTCATGGACTCGGGATGTTCTTATCACATGTGTCCTAGGAATGAATACTTTGAGACTTTGAAGCTTAAAGAAGGTGGAGTCGTTCGCCTGGGTGACAACCGAGCTTGTAAGGTGCAAGGTATGGGTTCGATTCGTCTTAAGATGTTTGACAACCGTGAATTCCTTTTACAAGATGTGAGGTATGTTCCTGAACTAAAACGAAATCTTTTATCTATAAGCATGTTTGATGGATTAGGCTATAGTACTAGGATTGAACATGACATGATTAAGATTTCGAATGGTGCATTAGTAATGGCTAAAGGGTCTAAAATGTGTGGTTTATACATATTAGATGGTTCTACTGTTATAGGGCATGCATCATTAGCCAGTCAAGCTCCGCATGATAAAACTAAACTATGGCATTTAAGGTTAGGACATGTTAGTGAAAAGGGTTTAGTTGAACTAGCTAAACAAGGTTTGCTAGGTAATGATAAATTGGATAAGCTAGAGTTTTGTGATAATTGCATACTAGGCAAACAACATTAGCCAGTCAAGCTCCGCATGATAAAACTAAACTATGGCATTTAAGGTTAGGACATGTTAGTGAAAAGGGTTTAGTTGAACTAGCTAAACAAGGTTTGCTAGGTAATGATAAATTGGATAAGCTAGAGTTTTGTGATAATTGCATACTAGGCAAACAACATAGGGTTAAGTTTGGAAGTGGCATGCATCATTCTAGCAAGCCCTTTGAGTATATTCACTCGGACCTTTGGGGTCCCTCAAGAGTGACAACTCATGGAGGGGGTTCCTATTTTCTCACCATGATTGATGATTTCTCTAGGAGAGTATGGGTTCACATTTTGAAAAATAAAAGTGACACATTTGAAAAATTCAAAGAATGGCATACTCTCATAGGAAATCAAATAGGAATTAAACTGAAAGTTTTAAGGACTGACAATGGCCTGGAGTTTGTTTCAGAGCAGTTTAATGAGTTTTGCAGGAAACAGGGAATTAAGAGACATAGGACCGTGGCAGGAACACCGCAACAAAATGGTCTGGCAGAACACATGAACAGGACTATTTTGGAGTGGGTCAGATGTATGCTTTTGGGAGGTGGACTACCTAAAAGTTTCTGGGGTGAAGCTGTGAGTACAGCAGCTTACTTGATCAACAGATGCCCATCAACGACATTAAACTTCAAGACACCTATGGAAGTCTGGAGTGGAAAACCGGCAGAATATTCCAAGTTGAAGGTTTTCGGGGCTTTGGCGTTTGCTCATGTCAGACAAGACAAACTTGAAGCCAGGGCTGTGAAATGTGTCTTCATTGGCTATCCGGAAGGTGTGAAGGGGTACAAGCTGTGGAAGATGGAGCCTGGGGGATCAAGATTCATAATAAGCAGGGATGTGACCTTTGATGAGACTCGCATGGGGATGAAGTGCAAAGACCTGGAGAATAGTAACTCAGAAACAGAGGTAGAGAAGACTTAGTTTGAGGTAGAGCCTTCCACTAGTGAGACCGGGAATGATGAAGAGGAGAATAGTCCTCCACCATCAGGTTCTAGAGGAAGACAACCAACAGTGGATCCTGGCTATCAGTTGGCTAGAGATAGGGAAAGGAGGGAAACTGTGGCACCAAAGAGATATGGCTATGCAGATTTAATTTGTTATGCTCTAAATGCGGCTGAAGATATGCAAGACTCGGAACCGAAGACATTCAGGGAAGCAGTTGAGAGCAAAGAGGGTCAGAAGTGGTTAGAGGCAGTGAATGAGGAAATGAATTCATTGGAGAAGAACCAGACCTGGAAACTTGTGAAGCTACCTAAGAAACAAAGGGTGGTTGGATGCAAGTGGATCTTCAAGAAGAAGGAAGGCATTCCGGGAATTGAAGAACCAAGATATAAAACAAGACTTGTGGCGAGGGTTTTACACAGTTGAGGGAATTGATTACAACGAGATTTTCTCACCCGTGGTGAAACATTGTTCCATAAGGGTTCTTATGGCAATCGTGAATCAATACGATCTTGAGTTGGAACAAATGGACGTGAAGACCGCATTCTTACATGGAGACCTAGAAGAGACAATCTACATGCAACAACCAGAAGGTTTTGTAGAGGACAAGTCTAAGGTATGTCTTTTGAAGAAATCCTTGTATGGGTTGAAACAAAGCCCTAGGCAATGATATCTTTGTTTTGACGATTTTCTTCTGAAGACGGGATTTGTGAGAAGTGGGTACGATAGTTGTGTTTACATTTTGAAGAGGGATGAGAAAGTGGTTCTCTACCTACTTCTCTATGTTGATGATATCCTGATGGCAAGCTCTAGCAAAGAGGAGATTAACATGCTCAAGGAGAAGCTAAATTCAGAATTTGAGATGAAGGACCTTGGGGCCGCTAAGAGGATACTTGGGATGGATATCATGAGGGACCGGAAGAAGGGTGAATTATTCTTATCTCAGCATGGGTACTTGAAGAAAGTGGTGGAACGGTTTAGGATGCATGAAGCTAAGCCGATTAGCACTCCTTTGGGTCACCACACAAAGCTCTCGGTGACACAAGCTCCTAAGTCCGAAGAGGAGAGGAGGAAGATGGATACTACTCCATATGCTAGTGGGGTAGGAAGCATCATGTACGGCATGGTTTGTAGTAGACCAGACTTAGCATATGCAGTTAGCATAGTGAGTCGGTTTATGGCAAATCCGGGCCAAGCTCATTGGGAAGCACTGAAGTGGGTTCTGAGGTATTTGAATGGGTCACTCAAAGGTGGTTTAAGGTACACAAGAGCAACTCAAGGAGAAGACGCTTTGGAGGGTTATGTAGATGCATATTATGCAGGAAATGTGGATACAAGGAAATCCTTATCTGGATTTGTATTTACATTGTTTGGAACGGCAATAAGTTGGAAGGCTAATCAATAGTCCGTTGTGGCGCTATCTACTACTCAGGCGGAGTATATCGCCCTAGTTGAAGGGGTGAAGGAGGCCATATGGTTGAAAGGTATGATTGGGGAGCTAGGAATTACACAAGGATGTGTGAAGGTACATTGTGATAGTCAAAGTGCTATCCACTTGGCAAATCACCAAGTGTATCATGAAAGGACAAAGCACATTGACATCCGCCTACATTTCATTAGAGACGTCGTAGAATCTAAGGAAATTGTGATTGAGAAGGTTGCGTCAGAGGACAACCCGGCGGATGTATTCACCAAGTCATTACCTAGATCAAAGTTCAAGCATTTGCTTGGACTTGATGAATTTCTCTGAGACGTAATTCCAATAATGGAGAGAGCAGCTAGTGGTTGATGGATAAAGTTGAGCATCACCACTGATTTGAAGTCAAGGTGGAGAATTGTGGAGTTTAGAGTGCCTTAAAATCATGTTGGAGATCATTGGAAGTCATAAAATGAGTTTTCAACAGGTGTGAATCGAATCATGGGTCTCTGGAATCGATTCATGATGTGCCTTGGAGAAGTTTTGGACTTTCTGTGAATCGAAGTGAAGGAGTGTGAATCGATTCACTGACTTAGGATCACAAAACGCGTAAGATTTGTACGTGTGAATCGATTCACACTTATTGGTGAATCGATTCACCACTGCTGTTTTTAAACCAGAACGTGTTTTTCATTTAGGTACGACGTGCAATCTTTCTAGGGTTGTGTGCAGCCATTCTTGAGCGTCTTTGTGAGGTTTTTGGGGCTGGAAACACATTGAAACACCTTGGGGTCTTAGGAAATCACAGAGGGAGGATTGAAGGCTTTCTCTATTGTTGTTCTTGAGAGGTTTTCATAGAGGAAAAGAGAGAGGGACTGGGAACTCTTGGGTTTGTTCTTCTTGGACATTTAGAAGGGGTTCAAATCAATTGTAATCTCTTGTAAAGACTCTTTGATAGTGAAACGGAGGGCTGCTCTCTCCCGCAGACGTAGGTCATCTTTTTGGGGCCGAACTGCGTAACCAAATAACGGTGTTATTCTTCCTACTCTCTACTCCGTGTTTGATTGACTTTATTGCATTGTTTTGGTTGCTATTAAATTTAGTATTGGTTGCCTTTGATATTTGTTAATTTATTCTTGTTAGTAACTCAACATGGTCCTTTATTTATTTTTTGTTTCAAAATGATCTCTTATTTTATAAAAGTTACACCAATATGATCTTTTTTTTGTTCCAATATGGTCCCTTATTTTACAAAAATTATACCAACGTAGTCTTCTCCGTGCCACAATTTAAACGGAAAGGATTACATTTGTATTACTTTGCAAAATAAGGGACCATTTTATAACAGAAAATAAGAGACCAAATTGAAAACTAAAATAAAAATAAGGGACCAAAAGTATAGTTTAGCCTATTTTATTTTATTTATTTATAGTGAATACCAAATACTGTCTCATGAACAATGGTTAAAATTTATAAAATAGCAAGTATTTGTAAAATTTTGTTAATTTTTAAGTGATTAATATACTACTTCCATTCTTTTTTAGAGTTGTTTTACACAAACCAAGAAAACTAATAAATTTTGTTGTTCTTGATGAAATTATTGATTTTTTTCCTATGATACTCTTGACTGTTTATTACCTCATTACACTTATTTCTCTCTCTACAATAAATAGTTAATGGTATAATTGACAAAAAAATAATTAATATAACCTTAAACTTTGGAAACGACAGATAAATAGTAACAAAATTTCTCTAAAAAAATAGAGAAGTAAAAAGGAACGAAAAGAGTAATTAATTTCATATTTTTAATGCTTTTTTTATTTTTTTAATCGGTATTTAAAGGTACAACAACTAATAAGAGTACTACATGTTATGTTTTTACCGTAGGCTTTAGCATGTTCTATTTTTTTTTTTTTGACTAAAATTAGCATGTTCTATTGGAACTCAAGGAAATAAGAAATTATAGCTCAATTTAATGCTAAAGCAGAATACTCCCTCCGCCGCATAGGTCACATTTACGATAAAAAAAAAATTATCCCAAAATATATATTATTTTTTATTTTTAATGTAATATTAAATATTTTTTTTGTCAATTATACTTTCAAATACTCTATTTTGTATTTATGATAATAGTTAATACACCAATGATTAATAAAGTTAATTTGGTAAAATTATCACTCTCTTTCTTTCATTTATTTTTTTTCTTAAACTGTGTGATTTAGCCAAATATGACGAGTAGAGATCCTCTCCATTTCTCAAAAGTAATGGAAAGCTCTATTACTATAGTTTTAAGTGTATAAATACAGACATTTTAAAAATGGGTGACATATATTTGACATTTATGTGCATTTATACATCAAAAACTATAGCAATAGAGCCCTCTATTTCTTTTGAGAAATTAAGAGGATCTCAACTCAAATATGACATATATATTAGGACCAATGAAGTACGTTACAACAACTACAACAGCACTTTATAGCTCAATTTCGGAGTACAGAAGTTGGAAGCACTTTATTTATTGTGATAGCAAATCAGCATATGCTATCATAATTGTTATTTTGACAACCAAAATAAGACAATTTCGCAATAACTTTCTAAGTGGTTAATGCAGTTCAAATACGTGGTTAACTACGTATTTGAACTGCGTTAACCATTTAGAGAGTTGCCGCGAAAATTATCTAAATCTGGTTGTCAAAAAATGCTATTGTTGAAAATCCAGTCCGACTTCGAAAGATCAAGCATATGCAGGTGAAGTTTCACCCCATACGTGAGGCAGTCAAAAATCAAGCGATCAAACTAGTTTATTTGTTCAAGTTTTCAAGTTTTTGATATACTGAATAATATAATCTAGAGTCATGACAATTTTATTTAGGGTTTTTAATTCACATTTTTTCCTTCTAGTAATCCACGTCGTTGCCAATGACTATATGTTCTCATGTTCATGCATTCCCTTTGCCTTCACCTTCTTCTTCCCTGCTACCTGTTCGGAGTTCATGAAATCATCACATATAAAGGGAAAACAAAGGAGCATTGTCGAATCTTAAAGAAGAAAATGGTAAGGAGAAGTCAATCCGCCCCATACCATATTGTTAATGTGCTGCAGATATACAAGAATTTCTAAGAAATCAGGTCTTAAAGATGGATCTTTGTGCCAGCACCGATGAAGCAATTTCACCAACTTTGGATGAGTATCTCTTGAAATTTCAGGCCTCAAATCCTGCAATTCATATGCCTCAAATCTTACTCTTTTTAGCTGAATTATTTTTGTGGAGACTACAAATTAATAGCATTTTCTTATCTTGCAAATCCAGTGACAGCTGTTTTGTCATCCTTGAATTCTCTTTAGTGATACCCTTCATTCAAAACACTAGTGTCATTTCACTGACACTCGCAATTTCTTGGTAACAGAAAATTCTAAAAAAAAAAAATAAATTACAAATTCTCATGGCATACAAAATAAGTTTGACCAATCCACCCCATCAAAGAGAGCAATAGGTGATAATGATAAATGATAATAGTAAGATTGCTAAGCGAATACCTTTTGTACCACTCCAACTGCTGCTTGCAATGGGGACAAATCTTCATAGGGCAGCTATAGATGATAGGTTGAAGTCAGAGCAACCTTAACTGAATGAAAACCACATAAAACAAGTAAATGAAAGGAACTAGAAATGCAGAGAGCATTACCTTTCCTGTGAGCAGCTCCCAAAGAATAATCCCAAAGCTAAAAACATCGGCTTTGTGGTTATATGGCTTATGTTCAATCACCTTCCAAATTTTAAGGGAATCACAGGTTATAATAAGTTCAATATATGACAGATAGGTGATGTTCATAAGTTTAAAAAGAAGTAGTAAACACTATACCTCCGGAGCCATCCACCGGTAAGTTCCGGTTTCTGCAGTCATGATACCAGACTGATCTTGCAATCTGGCTACACCAAAATCAGCAACTTTAACTACCTGCTTGATAAGATTTTGAAAGACAGGCACATTGGCATAAGTTCATATAGAGCATAAGAAACGTATGCCTAAAACTTTATGAAGCCATATTTAATGAATAAAGAAGAAAATACATGTACTGTCCAAAAGGGCAAATATACAACAATAAAACAAAAAACATGTTAAAACTTCAGAAGTTTATCATGAGCATTTTGGTGGTTAGTACCAGGGGAAAATATTTGCAACAGTAGCTTATGGCGTCCAAGATATCTTGACTCTACTTCTTCACAATGTTCAAGGGAGTAACAAACCAAACAAGGTTTTTAATTCCTGAGTTTTATAAATTTGACCTGTACAATTTTTATTTTTAAGGAACTTCAGTACTTTACACTTATTTTAACTAGTTATACTAACACTTACATCAATTATACTGTATTAATTCCTTAAAACTAGGACAAGTCAATTTTGTTTTCCGGTTCCATCAATATAAAATTGGTTTACACTTCTAATTGATTTGAATCACCACTCGACTTGAGCTTTCATGTAAAAGAAGATGGCATGCAATAATATGCACAACTAGAACTTCAGAGTGGTTTACAATGCTGTAGCATGATTTGACAGCATTAACCGAGAAGCAACAGCCTGCAGATAGAAGCAAAATTAAACTACACAAAGTAATAATCAATTACCCCTTTCTCATCCATCAGAAGATTAGCAGCTTTGAGGTCTCGATGTATAATATTGTTCTGATGCAAATAATTCATTCCTTCGGAGACATCGATTGCTACTTTGAGCAACGATGGAAGAGTAAGGACGACCTTCTGTATATGCAGAAAGTCATACATATTTCCACCAGACATGTATTCTGAGAAAAAAACAAGTTATGTATTCAAATTGCCAATATTGTTCCCAGTACTTTTCGGTCAATAAGCAAAGTATAAAACACAACTTAACTGCATCCGGAATGACGAATTTTACCTGTGACAAGAGTAAATTTTGGATTTGTGCAGGCACCAACAAATTTGATAACATTCTTGTGCTGAATTTTACTGCGATTATACAATTAAAAAAAATCCATGAAATCACCTGTCATAGATTTTATTTCAGTAAACAAGCTGCCATAAGTAAATAGTAACACACACAGTGATGTATCCTCTCTTCTGAGTCTTCTCTTTTTGTCTCATTCTGTTTCTAACCTTGTATGGAAGCATTTATATAATAGATCTAGTATGGAGCATAAACATTTGTATGTGAATTTACTTTTAGGATTAAGAACATATATTATATTTTTATTTTTATTATATAAATTTAGCGAATCGAGTGAAAGAGCTAGTCTTCATGTCTAAGTATCAGATTATTTTTCTTTAAATAATACATTAATTCAAGGCAAATGGCTGAGTTGGATGGGGAAATGGGGATAATGAATGGATGTTATGATAGAACAAACCTCAGGATATAGACTTCTTGAGAGAACTCCCTCTGTGTATTTTCATTCAGATTGCCATTCTTAAAGACTTTGATAGCCACATGTTGATTAATGTAAGTGCCTTTGTACCTGTGTCAATCAAGCAGTAACTCAACATGTATTGATTCACAAAGATATCAAGGAGATGAAATGATAATACTCACAAATCACTGACTGATCCAGATGCAATTTGCTTTTCATATCTTAAACAGCTTGCATCAATTTCCCAGACATAATTTCTATTGAAGGGCATGTTTGCATGGTTAGAGATACAGTTGATCCCAGTTTCCTCCTTAGGAAGACTACACCAAGGCTGCTTCTAGATTCCAATCCAAAACACAACTTACATACAATGCTCAACTAAAAGGGGTAGCAAGCAACAACACGTAAAGTATAGTAACTTCCTATTATTTACATAAAGATCATATTAATCTGCAACGTTGTGAACTTCTTGTAGACGTGTATTAGTCCACTAACTCCATTCAAGGTACATGGAAGTAAGAACTAATATGCTAACAGATTCAAAATTGATCATTTTATGTTATTAACAAGGGCAACTGGACTACTACCATAATCAAGACGTGTAATAATAACGGGTGCAAATAGAGAGATGGATACTTTTGGGGAGGGGGGATATGGATATTCTTGGTGATAAATAAAACTAAATAGGAGAACAAATCCAGTGAAGTACAGGTGTAACAAACAAGAACCATACAAAAGGGACTACCTCGAGTTTCTTGATTTTCTTTGTCGGAATATGTTTTAGCATCTCAGTCTCCTGTAAATTTCACGTATGAACATTAATCAAGTATCTTGCAACAAAGAGATTAGAGACCAAAGTAGAGTTAAATAGTACTTCTCCCCCTTGTAGTTATAAAAAGTACCTATACTCTAGTACATCATATTGAGGTCTAAAGGCTCCAAACTTACATTCAATTGGTTTGAAAACAAGTTCTTCAGTTGCTAAAATAAACAAATTTTTCAGTTCTGCTAGATAAGCTAATTAACTTATAATGCCAGCAGCATATTCAAAATTGATATATATTTTTTTAATTATTTATTAACAAGGGAATTGAACTGCTACCTTAAGCAAGAAGTGGGATTATAGGGGCAAAGACGGATACCTTGGGAAAAGGGGGCTGGGGGAACCATTGATCTTCCTGATAACAAGTAAAATTATATCTTACAAGTTAGAAGAACATATATATTCAGTAAGCAAAGGTGTAACAAGTGACATACAAAGGAGCACACCTCGAGTTTCTGCATTTTCTTTGTCACTTCATGTTTGAGCTTCTCAGTCTCCTATAAAAGTTTATGCGTGGACATTAATCAAGTAACTTGTTACGAAGAAATGCAAGACAAAAATAGAGTTCAATAGGACATCCTCTTCTGTGAATTAAAAAAAAAAAAAAAAGCAAAGTACATCGTGTTTGAATTATAAGAGCAATCAGGTTGCCAAACTTATATGTGCCATTGATTATTTTTAACTAGTATGTGCAATTGGTTTTAAAACAAGTAAACAAGTTGTATGGTGGCTAACAGTAAACACCTTTTCCAGTTCCAAAAGATAAGCTAATTTCCTTCTCATTTAGTTTTCATTTTCAATTAATTAAGCTACTGTTTTACTATTAAGGATGAAAATAAAAATACCTCGACCGCCCAACCATCAACAACAAAAACATCCAATGAATATCCATCCAGTGTGGAAAAAGCATGTGCTTCTTGAATGTTCAACCCAATCTCAGACAGTAAGGAAGTCAACTGTAGTCGCAACACACAAAGGTTTAAAAGCATAATGTATAGTAAAATGTTGTAAAAACATTGTTTTTCATCATATGTAGAAATGTTTATACAACAACAACAAAAAATAAGATCAGCTACCTGGCTGAAAAGTTTTGGTTTATCGTTTGTTGAAATTGTGATTTGATGCATTGGCCTGCCATATTACAAGTAACAGAATGTGGTAAACAGAAATAAAAGGTTCAAATTAAACTACATTTTTTGTTTATTTTTTCCTTTTAAAAAGACTACTTGAGCAAGAAGTAATATAGAGATATAAGGAGAATACACCAATTTTGTTTTTCAGTTCAAGAGTGGACCTATTAATGGGCTGCACACATGATATCATAGGTAAGGAAGAAGGAGAGAGGGAAAAAAGAAAATGAGGGAAAAATTACAAGTGAAGTGTGTAGAGTCAAAAGGGGGAAAATTGTAATTTTGAACAAATAAATGTTAGATTAATAGGGGGAATTTGAACTAAGGAACAAGTTACAACTAGAAAAGACAATAAGATGATCATTAAATTAGATGTAATAAAAATTCAAACCTTTATCCCTATCTTGAACTTGTAACTGGCTCGCACCAAGATCAAGTTCAAGTTAGTTAGTTAATCAAAGGCCAAGGGTGGATGGATACTGAAGAGCATGATAAGAGAAAAGGCAACAGTTGGTAAAGTCTGATAAATCCATTTAAAACATTACAATAAGAATGAAAATCAGATAATGGTATAGAGGAAAAGGATAAGGACAAGTCAATTTTCACATAATCATGCCTCATGTTGCATGGACTATCACAATCTTGGGGACTCATTTCTCTTTGTAAGTTGGAATGTAGGGATTTGTTACAATGCTCGCCAGAAGCAGAACGAACCTGCATAATAGATATATTGCCATGATCATGATTATTTTGCTAAAGGGCACCAGAAAGTCCCCATATTCTGTCAAACGAAGGAAAAAAATTTCTAGATACTACTGAAATGAGAACATAGAAATTTCCTCAAATTGGAGCATGAAATGTCTAATAATATGCAATAGATATAGAAGAGATGGAAAAAGCTTCTTTAATCTTAAAGGCACTTTAAATCTCCGATACCAAATTCAAGATGTGCCCCTCTGGATCCTAAATCCTAATAAAAGGAAGAAACGGCTAGCATAGAAAATACATATATATTTATATTATATACTAGTACAGAAAACAGGGACATCCTTGACATTTTGGGTGCCCTCTGAGAAATTAGTGTCCTATTTTTTTAAAAGTTAAAAGGAGGTAGTCTTTAGCACACAAGATGTGTAAAAACTGCTCATTAATTGTTTTAATATAACCTCAAGGAAATGAAACATTGCAGAAGAAATGTTAAAGATTAGCGCAATATTGAAAAGTTCAAATCAAACTAGCAAATTAGAATAAAATTATAGTAAAAGTAGTTATATGTGTAATTATCAACCCGGACATGTAGCAACATTTTTAAGTAAAAAAATTATTTTTGTACCCCATAAAATATTGGGCCCTGTGCAGTCGCACACCCCGCACACCCTCAAGGCCACCACCGACAGAAAAGGTAATTAATTTATAGTGATTCCTGACCAAATCTTGGACTCCATGCATGGACAACAATATGCATATGGCTTTGGCCTAGGGATGGCAAAAAAACCCGTACCCGTGGGTATCCGCGGTAAACCACACGGATTTTAAGCAGCGATTAAACGGTACCGCATGGTGTAACGGCGGATATTTATTACTGTGTATAAGCGGGCGGGTATCATACTACGTGCATGAATACCGTATATATGTAATTACTTAAATACCCTCACCTATATAAAATGACAACCCTAATAGTTGTTTTCCTCCTCTTTTTAATTTCATGGTGGATTCACCGATAGTATGATCCATTTTGGATAGCAGTTGAGAATTAATTGAACTGCAATTACATTGTGTTTGTGATGATTCTTTATTAGTGTAACCGCTGGTACTAACACTTTGGTATGACCCTGATGTTGTTTAATTGGATATTTTATGGATATTTGGTTGTAATTTCCATAAACTTTTTAATTTAGGAGCATGAGGTGATATTTTGTAAATTCTCATTTGAAACTTTGTCTAAAAATCTAGGTAAAAAATAATTTTTTTTGAAAATAAGTGTGTTTTTTAAGAATTTATTAAGTATCCATAGATACTTAGTACTGCGATTCTCAAAATTCGTTAAAACCCGTCAGTACCAGGGTATGGGGCTAAGTGGAGGGCAAATTATCCAACGGGACGGGTAGTGGGGGGCTACTACCCGTGCCCGCCCCGCCCCGTTGCCATCCCTACTTTGGCCTAATCAAGTGCGTAATACATACATATAGAGTTATTTGGAGGTAAAAACTTTATCTGCTGCTATTAATCAATCTTATGGCTTTTAGTTCAGGTGTGTAAATTACCTGCACGAGTCGGACTTCGATCGCAGGTCTAGTAGCAATAGCTCGTGCCATATGCTGTAACCTTTTATGCATAAGAACATCTTGGGCCTTCTCAACATTCATATCCAGTGCATACCTAACATGTGCTTATTAACTAGATTGATAAACACCCTCACTCACACAAATATCAACCCATGCATGAATATCAAAATCAAACAAATCAACTCATTTTCTCAGTTCTCTTAGGTTGAAATGAAAGTATCAAAAGCATTCAGACTTCAGAGTAGCTACCTAGTGGGAAGGCTATTGAAGTGCACCCAAAGCTCATCTTCAAAATCAGGAACGGTCACCTCTGGGGCATTCAATTCCCTCAGTCGACTAAGAATCTCGTTGTAAACTTCAACCTTGAGACTCTGCATTCGATCGTGATTCCATCCAGAATTGAAAGCTCTACTGCTGCAACTCTCTGTATCTCCCATATCTGTATATGATAACACCAACTTCTAATAAAATCAAAACCACAGTCCACATAGATAGCATAGCACAGCACTTCATTCAAAATGTAAATTTAGGAATTAAGAAATGTTAGTTGAAGTCAAATACTCACATGAACAACTAAACTATGGGGAACACAAAATGGCAATGCCTAACTTCCCTTGTCTCTGTTTCTCTAACACGATCATGACTCGTGAGTTTAAATAAACGTTTAAACGGGTGATATATCTTTTCTTTCCATTGCTTGATTCGCACTATCACCCTTTTAAATATAAATTTTGATGATAATTTTAACAACTTTTTTAATCCTTCTTATTGATCCTATGATAGCGTCAACCACCAATCAAATTTTAAAGGGCGAAACAACCCGGTGGGCGTCCACTGTTTGTGTCTCTTCCACGTAAACCTGCGCATAACATCACAGTCAGATACAATTAAATAAGTTTATTTTTAATGTTATTAAATTAAATATTGGTCCTACAGTCACTCTTTGATGCTCAGTTGAAGAGTTGGAAGATAACGTACGGACCTGAATTAGCTTATCCACTTGTCAGGATGTCATATAACCTTTTTTTCTTGCTATCTTTTTTTTTTCCCTTCCTCTTTTCCTTTTTTTAATTCAAGTAGGAACTAGTTGAGAGACTTACCGTTCACACGGTGACGAAGAAAAATAGAATCTACGAAATAGCTAAGTTTTTAGAGTGCCAATAAAGTTTTTTGTGGAAAGTAGTTTTTTTGCAGAAAAATAGATAAATAAGTTTTTGTCACATATAGTTAATTTTTTTATATAAATAAGGTCCTCGAAGGAATAGCCCAGTAGTTTTTGTTGAGACACCGAAAGAGTATTAAGTAGGAGGTACAGGGCTCGAATCCTTCGACTAATAAAATCTCTCTCTCACTAACATATGCCTATAAAAAAAATATGCAGGTGATGGTAGAATAGATGGATGACAAAATGCCCTCTTTAGTTTCTTTTCTTTTTTTACGTGTGGTGCGCTTGTTTTATCTGTTTCAATCCTCTCGTGTCATTATTTCATATAATAAAAAACTATTCCCTCCGTTTCATTATAACTGTCATATTACAAATTAAAGAGAAGTTATTATAAATAAATAAGTCTAACAATTTTACAAAATTATCTTTATTAACCATTTTGTTTTAACAATTGTCATAAATGCATGGTAGAATATTTTTTTGGTGAATGAATGCATAGTAGAGTATAATGACTTGGAAGTGATGTACTCATTATTAATTTAATGGTAAAATTGGAAAAATAATTAATATTACATTAAAAACCTAACATAACACTTATTTTGAGACAAATATTTTTTTTTATAAATGTGATACTTATAATAAGATAATAAGACAGAAAGAGTACCATCATACTATCATACCAAGGCCGCGAGAACATTTGCACATAGAGACCAGCTCAAGGGTGAGACTCTTAAAGGAAGAGCTTTAGGCCTCATGCGAAACACATATTTGTGCAGGACTAGTCCCTATACCCTTTTCCATGGGCTGTCACACCAAAAAACAAATAGGGATGTACATTTACGGGCATTGACAAGTCGTATCGATCCCGCTTTATTATTATTATTATTATTATTGGTGAAAAAGGGGGCTAAAAGCCCAAAAGAGATTACAACAAATGGATCCTAGGGTGGACCCCTAGATGTTGGATGAAACCCCATCTAGCAAGCCAATCGGCAATAGCATTAGCTTCTCTATACCTATGATTGAGAACAACATTGCAATCCTTGTTCACCAGGCCAATGATACTATTGATTAAGGCACTCCCTTTGCCTTTGCAGGCACCTTTGCAAACAGAAGAAACTAGGGAGACATTATCACACTCCATTATAAGGTTCCTACAACCATGTCTCCAAGCCATTTGAAGACCATATAATAGACCCTAAGCTTCAGCAACATAAGCTGTGCATTCTGCAATGTTGGCACCGAAGCCGTCAATCCAACAACCATCATCATCACGCAAAACAGCCCCACATCCAGCGGCCCCCGGGTGATGCCAGTGCTCTGACAAAGCCCCTACTTGGATCAGATATGATTGAACCGAAACTCAAAAAATGGGACTAGGGGTGGGAAAGGCTGGGCCAAGCTAGGCTTTGCAAGGCCCAAACCTGGCCTGATCAAAAAATTCAAAGCTCAAGTCTGGCCTATTACCTGTCATAATCTTTTTTTAGGTCTGGTCTGACCTTTTTGAAAGCCTGATATGACATGTTAGCCTACTTAAAAGCCTATTTGATATTAACGTATTTGAATAAGTCATCTAACCGATCTTTAAATAGACTAATAGATTAATAGGCCACTGAGGTTAAGTTCTATTTATAATAAGCTATAAAAAAAAATTAAAACCACTGCTACTAAGAGACCTGAGACATAGAGTTGGAAATAGATAGTGCGAGCTGAGTTTTATAAGGTCCGATTCTGATTTATTAGTATGATATAAAGCTTTTTCAATATCTAACATGACCTTTTAGAGAATCAAACCTTATATGTAGGGGTGTACACGGGTTTGGGCCAACCCGCCAACCCGGTGACCTAAACCGGACCCAACCCGAATTTTGTCCAACCCATTTATGTTCGGGTCAAACCGGAACTGACCCAACCAAACCCGATGGTATTTGGTTCGGATAATGGGTTTTAAAAATAGAACACGATGGCCCGACCCGGTGGAATTATTAATTTTTTTTTACACAACTCATCTGAAAATTAAAATAGAAACTGAAGTCTGAAAACTGGTTCAGTGATTCAGTCACAGTAAAGTCACTCTCGTTCATCCCTCTCCCTCTCTAGGGTTCACTGCCGTCCTCAACCACCTTCGTCCTCCACGTCCCTCCGCCGTCCTCAACCATCTCCCTTTTCCCAATCGCGTGGCGAGGTCTTGCTGGTCGCGATTGAAAGAAAGAATCTGTGCGATTGAAAGAAAGAATTTGTGGTATGTTTAATTGGGTCACGATTGAAAGGAAGAAAGAATCTATTGCGTCTCCTCCCTGCGTCTCCTCCCTGTAGTTCTCTCTGTGAGGTGCATCTCCTCCCTGTACTATAGTTCTCTCCATTTCTCTTTTTTTTCCTTTTCTTTTTCTGATTTTGTATGTATACTGTTGTGATTTGGGTATGTGTACTGTTGGTGTGTGTATACTGTTGTGATTTGTGATTTATGTGACCAAACGAAATTTCCCCCCAATGAGGTGTTGAAGGTGAGCTTTTTCTTCATGGCTGAGGATCATTTGCTGGTATAGGGTAGCTGTCCTTCACCTCCATAGAATGCAAAAGGCTATTGTTGATATGCAAGCTTTGTATGTTTCTGTTCAAGCTTGATGTGTATTAATTTTATTGGTTTAAATTAATATGAGTTATTGTTGATATTAATCTTATTTGGTCATATGTTTCTGTTCAAGCTTGATGTGTATTAATCTTATTGATTTTGCTGCTAATGATAGAAATTGGAGATTTCTAGTTTATGTTTTGAAAATACTGGTTTATTGCTGAAAATACTGTTGTTTATGTTTTGAAAATACTGGTTTGATGATGTTATGTTGATGTTGGAGGAATTTGTGTCATTTTATATGTTGATTGGAGGAAGGACTAAGGAGGCTTAACTGAATGTTGATATTGGAGGACTAGGAATTTGTGTCATTTTATATGTTGATTAGTGTTAAAATTAGAGGTCATTTTATATGTTGATGTTGGAGGAATTTGTGTCATTTTGCAAAACTGAATGATATAAAATCAGTGTTATGCCATTTTATTTTTTTTACCGTTCAAAATTAATTTGTTTGCTTTACAACCCGCAAGCCCATCCAACCCAACCCGTTCAACACCGGTTCGGTTCGGTTCGGGCCATTTAGAAAAACTGCAGATTTTTTTTGAAATCCAAACCATTCAAATTGATCGGATCGGGCAATGGATTTGGCCAAAATCCATCCAAACCGGCCTATGTTCACCCCTACTTATATGATAGCCTTTTTAAATTATATGTTGCAATAAGACCTTTAAGTGTGTCAAACATTTGTGTAAGTCAAAATGTTTAAATTATTGAAAATGTCAGTAGGTATATGATTTAACACAATGTACAAAATCTAATATAATAATAATAATAGCAATATAAAATCATTATTTATATTTACTTAAATAGGCCGACCTAAGGCTTTTTGGGTGGCCCGAAGCTCGACCTTTTTATCCAAATAGGCTTATCAAATAGCCTTGGTCTACTCTATCTAAAAAAAAAGTCTGGTTTGGTCTAGGTCTGACGTAAGCTAGGTCATAAGCCCCTGTCAGACGACCTAACTTATTCCCACCCCTAAATGGGACCATATTTATTGCACCCTTAAATTAAGGTTGTTGTGTAGCAGCTCAAGTTTAGAATAAAGGCTGAATGAGTTGCGGATGTTCTGAATAAAGGCTGATTCTTATTAGTAATAAATTACAATAATTTTAATAAAAATATATTAATTTTAATAATAATATAATGATTTTAATAAAATAATATTACTCTCTCCGTCCCATTATAAATGTCACATTTGTAAAAAAAAAAAATAGTCCCCAAAATAAGTGTCATGTTAGGTTTTCAATGTAATATTAATTACTATTTTTCAATTTTACCCTCAATTTAATAATGATCACATCATTCCCAAGTCAATATACTCTACTATGCATTTATGACAATTGTTAATACTCAATGGTTAACAAGGATAATTTTGTAAAATTATTACACTTTTTCATACATTTATAGCTTCTCATTCATATGTGCGAAATTTCCTAATGTGACACTTATAATGTGATAGAGAGAGTAGTTTTAAAAAAGTCTCGCCTCAAGATTTATTTTAAGCTTAAATAGGTGTTGGACCGACCTTGGCCGAGATCACAATCTCGGCATAACGAAAGTAGAAATGAAAACAAAAGAGCTCCACAAGGCTAAATAATATCTTAAAAAAGAGCACTTGATGGTGATCAAATAAAAATTCACTAAATAACTAATTATATTAGTAGTAGATCAATCAAAAGCAGGGTCGGTCCAAGGGGGTTGCAAGGGAAGCAACATCTTTAGGCCTCAAATTTTTTAGGTCCCAAATTTATTTTTTAATTTAACTAATAGTATTAATTATATTAGTATTAATTTTTTAGACCTATTGTATTGATTTCACTCACTAGTTTTACTACTAATTAATTCAGAAAAAAATGAATCAATCATGTGAATATATTTAATATTTATTTTTGTATTGTTTAATATTGTGAAAATTAATTAGGCCTAAAAAAGCCTCTAATTTTTCTATTGTTAGTTTTAGAAAGGCTTCACTTCAAATTTCGTTTTAGGTCAACACACATGTTGGGTCGGCTCGGATCAAAAGAAGAATAGATAAAATGCTTGGTTGGATAAATTTAGGAACTAATGTCAAAATTAAACTACAAAACTATATGTATATATTATATCAGTTTGATTTAATTTTTAATTTATGAAAACCTTGCAATTTTTTTTTTTGACTGATGAAAACTTTGCAATGGAAAAATGTAAATGGCGTTAAATTATTTTTAATTTATTTGTTGGTGAGAAAGGAACGTATCCCATATTGCCATTGTTATTGTAGATATTGTATGCCATACCATTAGAGAATATGCCAAAAAGCAAAAACGAAGGGGTGAGGACACTTTTCGAGAACGCACATAAAACAACGGATCCAAAACAAATCAATAATATTCTATTAGTGTTGAATGCTTGAAGCGGACACATTTGTGGCCTGTGCTGGAACCTATCATGTTGGATGCTGAACGTTTTGCAGAATTTTTTCTGCAGAGTTTGAAAGTCTTAAATAAGGAACAAATAGAGTCTTTTGCCATGACTCTTTGGAGCCTTTGGAAGAGAAGAAACATGCTGCTTTGACATGCTATAACAGAATCTGTTGAATCTGTCATTGCAAGAGGTGATCATGTTCTTCGTTCGTGGCAGCAGGTACAGAAAAAAGCATCTCATGGATCGATTCTGAAAAATGATACAGTGGTGAAGTGGAATCCTCCACAACCGGGTTTTGTAAAATGCAATGTAGATGCTACTATTTTTGAACAACAAGGGAGCACATGTATTGGTTTATGTGTCCGTGATGAAAAGGGGCAATTCATTATGGCAAGAACAGATTGGTGGAAAAATAAAATAAGTGTTTGTGAAACTGAATCTTGGGGCCTTTTACATGCTATTAAATGGATGATCACAGCAGGCTTCCATAATGTTATTTTTGAGATGGATAGCAAACAAGTGGTAGAAGATGTGTGCATTGCTAAATCCAATAGATCAGAGTATGAGTCCATTTTAGATGAATGTCGATCCCTTTTATCTTGTTATAACAACTTTCAGGTTGTTTTTACTAGGCGACAAGCAAATGTTAGTGCTCATGCCTTAGCTAGAGCATCTATCTCTTATGCTACTCGCAGTGATTTTCATTACATTCCTGGTTGTATTGTTGATATTATTTGCAATGAAATGAGTTGATTTGGATGCCATAAAAAACTATATTCTGTTGTCATGATATAAAATTAGTTTTATAAGAATAATGTCAATAGAAAATTAGTTGTATAGACAAGCGATTGTCTTTATTTCTATGATCTTTCTTCATCTTCAATTATTGTGAATTTTGTTTTAAAAGAAGTAAGATTGAGGAATATCGTTGTGTTGTGGCACGACTACTTATGTTTATTCGCTAGGATCGAAAGAAAATTTGCAACTCGAAGTTGAAGTCTTTTAAAAATAGTTCACATAGACATTAGTAGTCCTCTTTATCATGCAATTTGTGACAATGTATTTTTATTACTTTTATTGATCACTTTTTTCCGAATAGATATATTCATTTAATTAAAGAAAATTTGAAGCGTTTGAAAAGTTCAAAATTTTAAAACTGAAGTGGAAAACCAATCGAGAAAAGTGATAAAGATTGTAAGGTCTGACAATTATGAAGAGTATTATGGTAAATAGAACGTCACAAGATTGTGGAATAGTTCCACAATACATTGCGTTTGAGAGTCCTGAATAAGATAGTGTGGCCGAAAGGCGTAAGCGGACACTAATGAACATGATGAGAAGCATGTTGAGTAATTGTAATTTGTTGGTTTTTTCAGTTCATCCCGAAAACACTTTAAACTCTGAACAGTAAGAAAATATAGTCTTAACCTTTTTTGAGTTAGGAACCAAATGTAACAAAAGAATAGTAAATTATATATATATATATATATATATATATTTACAATTCACGATTATGAAAACTATTCCAATGACAATAACGATAATAGATTAATTTTTTCTATGGGATAAGACTTATGTACCGTGCCTCTTGTTCCACACACAAAACAACAGTTATTAACGATTATTTCCCCTAAAAATATGCAACGACAAAACACCTTTCCTTGTTTTTTAAGTGAAGAACATGACACACAGTACCTATGACACTCTAGATAAGTTTTATCTTTTTTCTATATCATGCGAATAGAATAGTATTGACTCATTTGGATCCATTGCTTGTCTTTCCTTTATGTACGTTCTTGAAAAGTGTGCTTTTCCAATTTGTTCTTGCGTTTTGGCATATTCTCTAATGGAATGGGATACAATCTCTACAACAATCAATAATAGCAATATGGAATACGAGTTATCTAGGAAAAATTAAATAAAAAAAAGCTTTTGGAAAGCTAAGATGAAAAATAATTATTTAAATGAATCATGATTAAAATACTTGTTAAAAAGGTTTATCTTAATTGATCGATAATGGATCGCTTGACAAGTATGCATATAATTTTTTTTGTCGGAATAATGATCTGTCCAAAGAGACAAAATTGGGCTGGGAGTGGGTGGAGAGAACCGTTGAACAGATTAATGAGTAACTATCAGGAATCTGAACCGCGCTGAATAGAATGTGAACGGAATGGCATTGGTCGCTTACTATCCAAGCTTTGTAAACTGTAACAGTACCAACAGAGAAGAGAAGCCAATTAATTAAATTTTTAATTAATTGTACACATAGTGATATATATAGATAGCCATATCTGGAATTCCCAATCCCAATCGATCCTCTTCATCTTTATTTCTCCAACTGAATATGAATTTTGTGTCTTTCTCATCTCAAAAGCCGATTCCGTATTCCCTGCCGATCTCTCCTGTCACTCTGTGATTCCAATTCAGCAGATTTTTTTTCTCCTTTTCCTCTCTATTAATATTATTGCTTCAAACGTTCTTCCCTTCCCAACTCAATCCGGTGCGTTTCTCTTTTTTCCCATTCCATTCGAGTTTCTTTTTTATTGTTTATTGTTATTCCAAACTCATTAGTCGTTTTTTCTTCTTTTGGTTATCGTTGATGCAGGTTATTGCGTTGTGCTAAATTCCCTTATCCAGTATTTGTAATCTTTCACTTAGCATGGGCAACGGGAGCAGTGTATGCAACATATGCTCTTCTCTTCTCTCTATGTTTTTTTTTTTAATTATAAATAAAATGATTTCTCTCCTTATTTTTTGGTTTTTGGTTGAAAAGCAGGAAAGTGATCGAACCAATCAACAAAGTGATCTCGGTATGCTTTTGACTCTAACGAACCTCACTGATTATGTGTGTGAAAATGGACTATACACATTATTTTAGTTTAAATAAACTAATAATAACTTCAGTTATTATTTTAGAATTTTCAATCCATAAGTATTAAATTCACGAGAATGCTATGGACACTCTCTCTTAAACACTCTTTCAATGATTGGGCCACGTCACACTTTTTTTTTCAAAATCAACCATTGGATTGAAAGTTACTATCATAGAGATCATATCTGTAAATTTTAACATTAATCTATGATCATTTGCTATGTTATCAAGATACGTCAAGATTAACGTCAACGATGTAATTACAAATAACGTTAATCTTGACGCATCTTGATGACATAGCAAATGATCATAGATTAATGTTAAAATTTACAGATATGATCTATATGATAGTAACTTTCAATCCAATAGATGATTTTGGAAAAAAAGTGTGACGTGGCCCAATCATTGAGAAAGTGTTTAAGAGAGAGTGTCAGAGAGAGTGTCCGTAGCATTCTAAATTCACTGTTTTAATTAGGGGACTTGGTTTTCCTTACCTTATACTTTTTCAAAACCATGCATGAAGAGTTGCTCTGTTACTCTGTAAACTGTAAAACATATTTGGTATCATGGACTAGCATCCTCGATAGCAAGGTTTTAATGGCGATCATGGTCGCAATTAGGTCGCGATTCATGATATTGTGGAGATTAGCGATCAAATACAAATGATGCTGCCTCATTCGCAGTCGTGTTGCAGTCGTGGATCTTTTTTAAAAACCTTTGCTCGATAGTATTGAGATGATCTTCTCATGAATCCTTCTTGATGCACATGGCCAGGTACAATTTTGCGAGATGGAAAGGAAATACTTTTTCAGGTAAATTTTAATGACTCTGGTGTTGGCTTATCTGCTTTGTTGCCTCCATAATAGAAGAATCTTCTAGCGAGGGTTGCGCTATAGTGATCATATTGCTGCTGCTGCTGCTACTACTACTATTGTTGTTACTTCTAAATCTAATTGAGCAAAAAACCAATCAGCCTGAATTTCACTTGTGTTTTGTTGAAGTAATTTTTTGTGCTGATGCTATTTGCAAAGATGTGATGATCTTGTAAAACTAATAGGGTTAGTTACCTATTGTGTGCATGCTTATCATACCACATCTTCTATTTTTCCTCTTTTAATCTAAGACTGCCAAGAACTTTACCCTTGACAATAGAACAAAATTGCTTTGCAGGCATTCAACTGGGAGTCTCACAAACACAATTGGTGGGCAAATTTGGAAACCAAAGTTCCTGACTTAGCTAAAGCTGGATTTACTTCAGCATGGTTGCCGCCACCAACTCATTCCTTCTCACCTGAAGGTTAACAGCCTTAGAAGGATTAGCCATTAAAATTATATGGTCTTTTTTTTTTATCAAATTAAAATTATATGGTCTTAAAGCAAGAACAAAGTGATGATTTATTGTCTTTCCTTTCTTTTGCAGGTTACACTCCACAGAACCTTTACTCTCTTAATAGTAAATATGGTTCTGAGCATCAATTAAAAGCTTTACTTCAAAAGATGAAGCAACACAAAGTGAGAGCAATGGCTGACATAGTTGTCAATCATCGTGTTGGCACCACTCAAGGACATGGAGGGACGTATAATCGGTTTGATGGAATTCCATTATCGTGGGATGAACGTGCTGTGACATCATCTACTGGTGGACTGGTATAACATATAAATGTTACATCCCAATATATTTTCATTCATTCCAATATGCATCCTAATTAGTTTCTCCTGTTGTATCTATCTATGCGTTGTTTATTTCAGGGTAATCGAAACACTGGGGCCATATTCCAAGGATTTCCAAATATTGATCATACACAAGATTTTGTGAGAAAGGATATCATAGGATGGCTTCGATGGCTACGCCAAAACGTTGGCTTTCAGGATTTTCGTTTTGATTTTGCAAAAGGGTAAGAAGTGTTGTGCTATGCCTTCTGAATATTGAGGTTTTTCCTTTGTTTTCTTTCTTCATGTACTCATGAGTTATGCTTTTATATACCTTTGGATTCTGCCTTTTGTAGCTATTCACCAAAATATGTGAAAGAATATATTGAAGGAGCAAAGCCGTTGTTCTCTGTTGGGGAGTACTGGGATACTTGCAACTACAAGGGTTCTACTTTGGATTATAACCAAGGTGAAATTCTGAATTTTCCAAAATCTGAGTATGTTGATCATTGGGATATTGGAATTTATTGAGGGGACATAAAGCATGTGTTTGGATTCGCGTTGAAATAGCAAACTTGCGTCCAAATGCCATTTCACCATGATTTTATTATAGCTACAAAGTGTAGCTTCTGCGTCAACGTGATTTCTTACCGTGATTCCACTAAATTTACCACCAATCCAAACACATGCAAAAGCCCTAAAATTTCTACCCTTTTCCCTTAAGTAAAGTTGATTTTTTTGTTGATGTGACCAATTATTGCTGCATGTAAACAGATTGCATGTAAAAGCTAATTGTCCTTACACTTACAATAGTAAGCCTTTAGCTCACTTATTTTCCACACTGTGCAGATAGCCATAGGCAGCGAATAATCAATTGGATTGATGGCACTGGACAGCTTTCAACTGCATTTGACTTCACAACAAAGGGAATTCTCCAGGTACCCAGCATTTTGTGCCCAAAGTAGATGTCAATTGAAGGTTTGATAAATAAACATAGCAGTTACATCTTCCCACGCATAGAGGATTTCGTTATTTTTTCCACTTCTTTGTCATTCAATGAGTTACTAGTTTCTACCAAGTCTGCAAATTCTGATACTCTCAAGTGTATTGGGTATTGTATTCATTCTCCTATAAAATTACATTTCTGGCCACAAACTCCTTTTCTCATGTTGCACTTGTTTGTAGGAAGCTGTCAAGAGAGAATTTTGGCGTCTGCGGGATCCTCAAGGGAAGCCACCTGGTGTGATCGGATGGTGGCCTTCAAGATCAGTCACATTTATAGATAATCATGATACCGGCTCAACTCAGGTGCTGAGTTTCACTATATCATAATCATTTTTCTTTTACCCTTTTTTTATTTGGAATAACACATTGCATTTTACTACTAAATCTTAAATTTATGCTCTTGTTTCACTCTCTGTGCAGGCTCATTGGCCTTTCCCCTCTGATCAAGTTATGGAGGTATTATTAGTTACATATGGTACCAAGCATGTGCATAAATATATTTGGTTGCTTGACGAGCACAATTTTAAATTTAAATTTAATAAATTTACCATCTATGTGTAGTCTTTCCATTATGCTGTTAGTTTGGTAAACTATTTTTCTGTATGTTTTCTTTGTCTGTTTATCTATACAGTTAACTACTCTTCCTCATGTCAAGCGTTTTTTTTTTCCCTTTAGATAAAGATAAAGCAGAAGAACTAGTAAAATTTCAACCACGTCCTCTATTGTCATTTACTCATTTATAAATAATATCTAAAGCATTCTATTCTGATATTTATCAAAAGTCATATCATATTTCTAAGAAAGCAATTTAAACTCGTTGATAGAAAATGATTGTGCAGATAAATAATCGTGTTAGCAGGAAGAAAATGTTGATCTGCTACTAACTTTGGGTTACTGCAGGGGTATGCATATATATTGACTCATCCCGGGACGCCAACAATTTTCTATGACCACTTTTATGACTGGAGCAACACAACTCGTGACCAGATTGTGAAGTTGGTACGTAATTGAAGCACTGAACTATGCATTTTCGTTTGACAAAAACAACCTTCAATTCTAACCAATAATTTATTACATTTAACTGCAGATTGACATTCGCAAGCGTCAAGGTATTCATAGCAGATCACCCATAAGGATTCTGGAGGCTACGCACAACCTTTACACTGCAATCATTGGGGAGAAATTGTGCATGAAGATTGGAGATGGTTCATGGTGTCCATCTGGGAAGGAATGGACACTATCATCCAGTGGACACAATTATGCTGTATGGCACAAGTAGTGTTCCTTTTAGCTTGACCCTTCCTCTCCACTGGATGTGCACTGAAATGAAAAGGAATTATATGTGTGCTTATTATATGCTTTTAATTATAATACATGATGAAACTGCAGCTCCTTTTTTTCTCTCTTCAGCTATAGGCATTGCGGAAGGCGATGTGTTAGTAACATATGTATTACCCACTTAAATAGCTGCTTTGTTTCTGTAATATAAGACAATAAGACAATAAACGGCTCTTTGTACCTTTTGTAGTGGGATAAAAATCTCCTGTCTCATTTTCCTGTCACATTCTCTGTCCTCTCGCCAATAACAATTTGTCACGTAATAAAATAATAACTTATTAACACATATGCATATCTCTTGCCTTTGATTGGTGGGAGACAGGGAGATACAATTTTTTGGGACAACAGATGTTTGTTCTTTGTAGTGTATGTGTAGCCATATGTGGTGGCCCCGTTGGCTATCCGATTAATTAATCCTGATACAGATATATAAAATTTTCAAAGAATGATTATAAAAATAATAGAGAGAGAGAGAAAAGAATTTGAATTGAAATAAAATATATAATAGAAATAATGGTTAGTTATGTTGCGTTTAAAATTTATATGTTAATAAATAACTTTAGAATGATAAAAAATTAATTGGTAACTCATCTTTGGTAAAAGTTCTTATAAAAGAAGTGCATGGTTGCAAGTAGAAAAAGATGATTAATTTACATGCATTATTAAGTGATGGTAAAGGGAAAATAATAAGATTATAATACTCTGAGATACATGAGACACATATAAGATGAAATAAAATGATTTTAAATATGCTCAAGTGATTCCATCAGCCAGCATAATTGTTAGTGCTATTTTTGTATTAGGCCTGATCATTGTATTCTGTTGGGCTTTTATTTCCCCACCTCTTCCACTTAATTTTCCCACCTCCCATTTTTTTAATATTCCAACTTTACCCTTCAGATTAATTTCACTCCCTCTCTCACTCGTTAAACTGTCAGCACCTCCCCTCCTTCCTCCTTCCTCATCTTTTCCTCCCAACATCCATCTCTTCCTGGAAATCGCCCTCTCCTAATCTTTCACTTTTTGAAGTTTTTTGGCTCGCCTTGGAGGTCGTAGCCAGCCCTGGTACATTCGTTCGCTATCTCTTCCACATTGTCACTGATCTGAGGTTCGTCGGCCTCTTTTTTTTTTTTTTTTTTTTCTGAAATCGCAGAGAGTCCGGATTCTTATTACCGGAGCACTTCGGATATAAGAATCCGGATGTTTATTTTTTTGGTTACTCTATTTCCCAAGTCCAGATTCTAATATCCGGAGTACTCCGTATTCTAAAGTCCGGAGGTATAAAATACTCCGTACTCCGTATTCTGGCAATTAGAATCCGGACTCTATGTCTGTTAAAGTTTTGACTTGTCTTTTCCAGTGCAGTTTCAATGGAAGACAACTTTTCCGAAGACAACTTTCCCGACACCATAGTGCCCATTGTTCCTGATGTTCCAGATGTCGTTTCCATGGATTGTACCAGTGCATTCACTACTGGTCGGATACTTATTTTATTGATCAATTTTGTTAAGATTTGTTAGATGAGTTGGTGAATGATACATGTTGTCGTTTCAGGTGTTTTCTACGCGGGATGACCTATTGGCATGGGCACGAGACGTTGGCAAATCTGTTGGGTGTGTGGTTATTATTTTAAGATTAGACTATGGGCAATCAAGCAAAAAGACTTTTGTGATGTTGGGTTGCGAGAAAAGTGGCAAGTATAAGCCTTACAAGACTATGGGAGTGAAGGCTACTGGCACTAGAAAATGTCAATGCCCATTCAGATTGAAAGGAAGGCTGGTGAAAGGTGCCGGAGGGTGGGTTTTGAAGGTAATGTGTGGTATGCACAACCACGGGTTAGTCGAAAACTTTGAGGGTCATCCATATGTCGGTCGTCTAACTTCTGAAGAGTTGTCTAATCTGAGCGACATGACATTGAACATGATTAAGCCGAGAAACGCCTTACTCTCATTACAACATAAAAATCCAAACAGTCACACCACAATTAGGCAGATTTACAACGCACGACAAAGATCCGGTCTAGTCTAAGGCGTAAGGTAATCGAAGTTACAACATTTGATGAACTTGATGCACCGTGATCGTTATGTCCACTGGCATAGAAAAGCCGGTAACTCTGATGTTATCACTGATATAGTTTGGGCACATCCTGAAGCTATCAAGCTTGTAAATTCGTTCAACATTGTTTTGCTTATTGATTCGACATACAAGACTAATAGGTACAGGATGCCACTAGTTGAGATTGTTGGTGTGACCTCAACTGAGATGACATTCGCTGTTGCATTTGCATTTGTGGAGTCGGAGAAAGCGGATAACTACACATGGGTGCTTGAGAAGTTGAAGGGTATGTTTGTGAGACAGGATTCGTTACCACAGGTGATAGTGACCGACCGGGAACTTTCTTTGATGAATGCAGCGGCTAACGTTTTTCCCCTATCGCGTAACATGTTGTGCCAATTCCATATCCGTAAGAATGTGAGGGCGAAGTGCAAGACTTATGTGTATCCACAAGAAAAAATTGAATTGGTGATGACTACGTTTGATCTGATTGTTGATTCACCAACGATGGATGACTACCAAAGAATGATCGCAACATTTCGAGGATGTTTCAAAGACCGCTCAAGAACTTCATTGACTATGTCAAGAACACATGGCTAAATCAACACAGGATAAATTTGTTTCTGCATGGATAGGCCGGCATATGCACATTGGAAACAAAACAACCAACGGTATGCATCTCAATTGCTCGGTGACATCCGACATTTATCACTATTTTTGTGGAGTTGAATTGTGTTTGTTTTTACGATGAACAAGGTTGAGTCCGCATTGGCGGTTGAAGAAGTTGTTAGTGATAGCAGAGGAGATTTGTGTAATCGCTGGGATGCAATGAATAACATGATCGTTACAAAGACACCGAGTTGAAGGCTTCATTCGAGCATAGCATTAGTAGACAACAACATTGCTTTAATATTGCAGTCTACAAGCACTTAAATGGCCTTGTGTCTAAGAATGTGTTACAGTACATTGCCGACGAGCTTCTCCGATCTAGCACCGTTGGCATAGATAGTTCTGCGTGTGGTTGTGTGCTAAGATACACGCATGGACTACCTTGTGCATGTGAGCTTGCCAGATATACGATGCACTACATCCCAATCCCGTTGGAGGCATTTCATACTCACTGGAGGAAATTGAGCTTCGAGAACCCATGTGACACCGACAGTAGCCATGGTTCAGAACTAAGTATACAGGTTGAGCTAGAAGCATTAGCACGTAGGTTTCAGGAGCTTGATATTGTAGGCAAAATGGTACTGAAGGCGAAACTACGTGAGTTGGCATTTCCTGACACCACTTCTATCTGTCCACCCCCTTGTAAGGTGAACCTAAGGGGAGCACCAAAGAAAGGAAAGCGGTTGGCAGTAGATATTTCAATAAGACGCGATCCATCCTCATGGGAGCGTGTTGATGACTTCTTTGCCTCCCAACACGATAGTGCGTCAACTCCAACCTCGTCTAGACGTTCAACTCCTCCTCTGCCCAATAAGTCATCTCACACTTTGTCTAGACATTCGGCTCCTCCTCCCATCAAGTTAGAACCACCTACAGCTCCTCCTCTTCCCATCAAGTCAGAACCACCTACAGCTCCTCCTCCTCTCATCAAGTCAGAACCACCTACAGTTGCTCCCCCACTGATGAAGTCAGCTTCGGCCCTGCCATTCATACACCAGTTTCCTTATCAAATTCATTAATACATTGACAACATTATTGATGTAGAGCCCGATGGGAACTGTGGGTATCATAACATCGCTGCTTTACTTGGGATGGGGGAGAATGCATGGCCCTTAATCCGACAGGATTTGATTAGAGAGGTTGAGAGAAACCGGGACGACTATGTTGGTGTACTTTGTGGCGAAGACAACCTTGAGGCACTAAGGCGATCACTATATGTTGACAGGGTTGATCAGGTTGCCAAAAAAGACAAATGGATGACCATGCCAGATGCAGGATATGTGATTGCTAACAAATATAAGGTGGTTTTGATATGTTTAGACCCAAGGGGAAGTACCACAATTTTCCCTCTCAGGCACGGACCACCGACATAGTAGGTCTCGTCCGGTCATCAACAGGGGCTGATATCCGACCACCTGGTATCCGACCACCCCTAGCGGGTGCACGGCCACCCCTAGCGGATCCACGACCCATCGTACGTGCCATAATCCTGTAAAATAAATTCATAAATAAAATATAAATAAAAATCAAATTAAATAACTACTACAGTCATTCTGAACTTCTGGACTCTTGAATCCGGTACACTCCGGCTTTAAGAATCCGGAAGTAGGAATTGGAGTTTCTGTCATTTTGAACTTCCGGACTCTTGAAGCCGGAGTGTTCCGGATTCTAGAGTCTGGAAGTTCAGAATGACAGAAACTCCAATTCCTACTTCCCGACTCTTGAGTGTTCCGGATTTTAGAGTCCGAAGTCTGTAATGATTGCAGCAATTTCTACGTCCGTACTCTTGAAGCGGAGTGATCCGGATTCTAGAGTCCTGATTTACAGAGAAACCGTAAAAATAAGCGACGATGCTCGTACCTTGCAGAATCGAGTGATGATCCAGTGAGAGGGAGAGAGACGATGCGAGACGGTGGAAATGTGGGGAGTGTGAGGGGCGAGAGTGAGATCGGGAGAGGGGACGGTGGAAATGAGGGGAGGTGAGGGCGAGGATCGGGAGAGGAGAGGGGAGGTGAGGAACTGTGGGGGAGGGAGGTGATGAAATGAGGGGGGGATTAGGGTTAAGTTGAGGGGTATTTAAGTCTTTTCATTAGGTTGGGGAGGTGGGGAAATTAAGTTGGGGAGGTGTTGAAATAAAAGCCCTATTCTGTTTTGTTAGTGTGAGGCCTGTATTTTGTTTTTGGGCTCTGGGCCTCTTTATTTTTGGTTCGACCCATTCCCCTATTTTCCTTTTATTCCCGCTCCTTTATATAACTGGACCTGCAACAACATACTCCTTTACAACGATTGGGAGCGTTGCAACAACATACTCCTTCTTTTCAAGGACATAGATATTTTCTTACCATTTTGGATTACTACACTAGGCATACTTGGATTTTCTTATTAAAATCAAAATCTGAAACCAGACTCTCTATGTCACAGTTTTTAAAACATGTTCTTACCCAATATGATTCTAAAATCAAGGTCATCCGTACGGATAATGGCCAAGAATTTATTATGCCTAATTTTTATAGTAATAATGGTATTATACACCAAACTAGTTGTGTTGAAACACTTGAGCAAAATTCCAAGGTTGAAAGAAAACATAGGCATATTTTAGAAATAACTCGTGCCATATTGCATCATTCTAAACTTCCAAATTTTTTTTGGAATTATATTGTTTGTCACTCTGTCTTTATTATTAATAGATTACCAACTCATGTCCTTGCACACAAATCTCCTTTTAAGATGCTACACTATAGACCTCCTACTTTTCTAGATTTTAAAGTTTTTGGTTGTCTAGCCTTTGCTTCTACCTTATCTCAGCATAGAACTAAGCTAGACAATCGTGCTAGAAAATGTATTTTCATTGGATTTTCACCTGGCACCAAGGGTTACATCCTTTTTGATATGCATACCCGTTATGTTTTTCTGAGTACGAATATTATTTTTTATGAGAATATTTTTCCATATCAAAATCCACATAATATGGAGAATTTTGAACACAGTGTTACTGACTTACGGCATGCTTCCACAGATAATACTAGCTTTCTGTTTGATATTCCCAAAAGTTTCACTACTTCTTCACACACACACTTTTCTACTGCTCATACTGCGGATCCCATTGCTGATACTGATTCTGCACATAACACTGACAATGATTCTGATCCCCCTTTTAGAAGATCTACCAAGGTTAAGAAAATCGCTGAATATTTGCAAGATTACCACTGTAATCTTGCTATTGCAGATTCTGTTCCCACTAATCCCAATGTGCTTTACACTCTTTCATCTTGTTTAGATTACTCTAACCTTTCCAATAATCATAAACAATATGTTTTAGCTTTATATACCCTTGATGAACCTAGAACTTATAAACAAGCTATAAAAATCTGATGTTTGGATACAAGCTATGAACGTTGAACTTTCTGCTTTGACTCAGAACAACACTTGGGATATTGTTACCCTTCCCCCTGGCCAGAAAACTATAGGCTACATATGGGTTTATAAAATTAAACTCAAATCTGATGGCACTATAAAAAGATATAAAGATAGATTAGTTTGCTCGTGGTTTTCATCAAATTGAAGGCATTGACTATTTTGATACTTTTTCACCTTTTGCTAAAATGACTACTATTAGATTAATTTTAGGAATTGCTGTTGTTGGTAATTGGTTTCTTCAACAACTTGATGTTCATAATGCTTTTCTATATGGTGAACTTGATGAAGAGGTTTACATGGACCTCCCACCGGGTCTTACTCCTTCTTAGCCACACCAAGTTTGCAAGCTTAAGAAATCCCTTTATGGACTTAAGCAGTCTAGCAGACAATGGTTTGCTAAACTATCTTCTTCTCTGGTTTCCTTTAGTTTTCAGCGATCTACATCAGAGTATTCTCTTTTCTTTAAACACACTGAAATGTCTTTCACTGTTTTATTGATATATGTTGATGTATAATATTGGCTAGAAATAATATTCATGAAATTGAATCTGTTAAGTGTTACCTTAACCAGCATTTAAAAATTCGTGATCTTGGTAATCTTAAATATTTTCTTGGATTAGAAATAGCTAGGTCCACTACAGGTATACATATTTGTCAACGCAAATATATCCTTGACATTCTTTCAGAAACAGGTTTACTGGCTTGCAAAACTGCTAGCACACCAATGGCCAAGGACATCAAATTGCAACAGGGACAAGGAACATTGCTGGAGGGTCTTGTTGCCTTTCGACATTTGATTGGAAGACTTCTTTACTTGACTAACACTCGACCTGATCTAAGCTTTTCTGTCCAGCAACTTAGTCAATACATGAGTTCACCCACTTCTTCTCATCACCAAGCTGCAATCCGGATTCTGAGATACTTGAAATCCACACCAACACATGGTTTTATTTCTGTCTGCTTCATCTTCTCTTCAGCTGAAAGCCTTCTCTGATTTTGACTGGGCCAACTGCGTTGATAAACGGCGATCTACTATTGGTTTCTGCATATTTCTGGGTAACTCTTTGTTCTCCTGGAAATCTAAGAAACAGTCCACTGTTTCTTAGTCCTCCTCAGAAGCAGAATACCTAGCTTTAGCCACCACAGTTAGAGAACTTCAATGGCTTACATTTCTGTTGGCAGAATTAAAGATTCCTCTCATCCAACCTTTTGCTCTATATTGTGACAGCCAGTCAGCCAGGTATATCGCTGCTGATCCTACTTTTCACAAACGAACAAAACATATAGACACTACGAGAAAAAGCAGCATTATCAGCTGTCAGTAATGCGAAAAAACCGTCGGTAATGACGAATTACCGACGACTCGCAGCTCGTCAGTAATATGGTCGTCGCAAACGTTTACCGACGGCCTTTTGATGGTTGTCGGTAATTACGGACGGCCTTATCCATCGGTTATGGACCGTCGGTGATGAAGTCAGGCCGTCGGTTATGTTCTATAATTTTTTAAAATTATTTATTTATTTACTTATTTATTTATTTAGTTATTTATTGATTTAATTATTTAATTATTAAATTATTTGTTTAGTTATTTATTTAGTTAATTATTCAATTATTTTATTAATAATTTAAAAAATATTAAGAAACGTGATAACGTAAATTAAAAACCAAAGTAAATAAGAAACGTAATATAGCTGAAAAATATCCTCATAATATCAAAATATAAAAAACATAAGTCAAAACATCATATAAATTAATAATCCCGATAATCCTGATCATGCACAAGATGGTCTAAACCATTTGCGTCGTCGACATCATCAGTACCATGAGGTGGCTGTGGCGGAGGCGGAGGCGACTGACGATGAGGTTGAGGCGACTGGTGTTGGCAAGCTAGCATCTCGTACATCTGTTCCTGTCGCTCCAGCACCTTAGGCAACACCATGTTCGTCCAACGGTTCTCCTCCTCCGAAGCGGCCAGCCTCCGCTTCATCTCGGCAAACTCCTGCTCATCCACAGTAGAGCGATGACTACCGCTACTCGATGATGATCCGATGTTGAGGTGACTGGTCCCTTTCTTGTAGTTGTTGGCAAGGTCTCCAGCGTCGTATAGGCAAACCTTCTTTTTGCCACCAACAACATCTGTCCAAACCTTAAGCGGTACAGATGGATCCACAGGGGTAGTCGGGCTTTGTGGGGCGTTGTCGGAGGAGTCGCAGTGGTGGAGAGAGAAGAGAGAATAGAGAAGAGAAGAGGAGAAGAAGAAAAAGAAAGTGAGGGGGAAAGGGTTGGGTTTTGCAACATAATGACGTTTACCGATGGCTTTTTTTATGGTACCGAAGGCTTTAGGCCGTCGGTAACAAAAACACGGTGTTACTGACAAATTTTTTTAAATACCGACGGCCAAGCCCGTCAGTAAATTCTACCTGTTGTCGTCTCATGGTTATTGACGGGCACGACCGTTGAAAATTGACGACATTTACCGACGGGCAAGGCCGTTAGTATTTGAAAACGTGGAGGGAATCCAAAAGGCGGCAAAATTATCGATGAGCGAGGTCGTCGATAAGTGCTACCAACAGGCGAAGCTGTCAGTAACTTTAAACAGATGACGGGTTAGGTTTACCGACGACCAGTAAAAGGCCGTCTGTAAGGCATGTTTTTCTTATAGTGAGAGATCTATTGTCATATCGTTCACAAAAAACTCCAATCGAAGCTATTTCACTTGCTGCCAATTTCTTCTTCTGATCAGCTCGCAAACATTTTCACTAAACCATTAGACGTCACACCTTTTAGAACTCTGTTAGACAAGTTGAGAGTTATATCTATCCACTTCTCAGCTTGAGGGGGTGTTAGTGCTATTTTTGTATTAGGCCTAATCATTCTATTCTATTTTGTTAGTGTGAGGCCTTTTTTTGTTTTTGGGCTCTGGGCCTCTTTATTAGTTGTTCGGCCCATTCCCCTGTTTTCCTTTTATTCCCAGCCCTTTATATAACTAGACCTGGACCTCTTTGTACAATGCATTAGAGTGGAATAATATTCAGAATGTATCTTTTCTTTTCATTCACTGATACAACGATTACAAGAATGTCATATTTATATACAGCAAGATTCTTAGATTACAAGGCTAATAAATTCTATATACAACTCACAAAAGGAATAATTAGTGCTTACTATATTTCCTAATTAGGTGCATTGAATCTACTGTACTTCAATACAATGAATCTAAGCTAAGTGGAACACTAATGAACATTAATTCGAAATCTATTTCCAACAGTCACTCTCGAGTTGGGCCATAGAGATAAAAAAACATCGAACTTATTGTAAGGAATCCTTGGTCCTCAAAGAGTTGTGGGGAGCAAATATGCCAATTGATCATCTGAATTAACAAATGTGCTGATTTTTTCAGAAACAATATTCTCATGAATAAAATGACAAAAAAATCTTTATATATTTGATTCGCTCATGGAATACTGGATGGAGGTAACATGAAGAGCTACCGATTATCATAAATCAGAGTCATAGTTCCAACGTCCCAAAAATTTAACTCTTTAATGAGTTATTCCAACCAAATTAGTTTACATGTAGTTAGAGCTCGATATTCTACTTCTGCATTAGACTTGCAATCTCATTTTGTTTCTTGCTTTTCTATGAGATTAGATTACCTCCAAAGAGAACATAATATTCAGACGTAAATCTCCTATCAAAAGGCGACCGAACCCAATCTATCCCAATACAATAATCTCCTTATGCCCTATGTTCTCCTACACTAATCCTTTTCCTAGGGCTCCTTTAGTAACTCTCAAGATTCTGATAACAACATTCCAAGGATACGGGCAGAGTTAAGGAATTGGCCACCACACTGACGAGAAAAAAGGTGTATGGTCTAGTTATAGTTAAATAATTCAGTTTTCCTATAAACCTCAGATATCTACTTAGAGTTGAAAAAGTTCTACTTGGGTTAGGAAAGAGCTTAATATTCAGATTGATGAGAGTGTCTATTGGTTTATAATTCAACATGCTAGTTTCTTCAAGAATACTAAGAGCATTTTTTTTTTGAGAAATGGTAATACTAGACTTTGACCGAGAAACTTAACCTTCAAGAAAGTATCCCAATTGACCCAATCTTTTGTTTCAAAGTGATGAAATATATGCTCCTTGAAGTGTTGAATCCCATTATGGTCATTTTTTATTATGACAATATCATCTACATACACCACCAAGTAGATGCACAAATTAGATGACAATATATAAAATATTGAATAGTCCAATTCTCTCTAAATCATTCCAAATTTTTATAGAACCAAGTTGAATTAATTGGTCGAACCAACATTGGAGAAACTGTTCAAGGCCATATATTGATTTATGATGTTTATAAACCAATTCTAGCTAACTATTCCTGAGCAACAAACCCAAGAGGTTTCTCCATATATATCGCTTTAGATAAATCTCCAAGCATTTTTTTTTATATCTAACTGATGTGGAGGCCATTGATTCATGGTTGCCATTGATAAAAAGAGTTGACTTGAATCCATTGTTGAAATAGAAGAAAAGGTATCTTTATAATCTTGCCAAAAAATTTGTATAAAACCTTTGGCCAAAAGACGAGTCCTAAAATGGTCCACAATACCATAAGGTCCTATTTTTAAAGTGTAGACCAGTCGGCACCACACAATATTTTTTTCCAGAGATAAAGGAACCAAAGACCAAGTATGGTTTGATTCCAAAGCTTGGATCTCCCTAATCATTTCCTACCACCATCCTAGATAGCAAAATAGCCTCCTGAACAATTTTAGGAACGAAAACTGATGACAAGGAGGAGGTGAAAGCATATTGAACAAGATAAAGACAATGATGACTTATAAAATTATAAATAGGATGAAGATTACGATTAGAATGAATACCTTTGTGAGTAGTGTTACAGTATAGGAATTCTGGTAGGATAGTTTGTTAGGGTGCTTATTAGATAGTCTCACTATAAATACCACATTGTATCACACATTTACATATCTTTGTTAATCATGATTCCTTATGAGAATTACTCTCTATCAAGCTCTCAATCTTACTTCTCCTATGGAATGGATCTTCATCTCTTTGATCCTGTTGTTTGTAACATGGTATCAGAGCGATACCGTGCTTCCGCAATCAACATGGATAAAGATCCCTACACTTCCGAATCCGATTCTGATTCAGTCACTGATGGAGAAGTGCTAGTGATGAAGATGAGGATGTTACTGCTTCCATGGATTCTCGTTGTGCAGAACTAGAGGTCGAAGAAGGAATTAGCCACTGTGATATCATTTTCAACAATTTTGGAAATTCAGTTCTTGAGAAAATACATTCGGCTTCGGCTTCAATTACTGCAATCAAGCCAGAGATCGAAGGTTTTACAATCAAGATAGGAGAAATATCCTGCTCTCTTGTCCATGGTAACAGATCTAAAGATTCAAAATCCAGCGCCGAGAACTGTGAAATGGTTGAAGAACTAGCAGTTCTAAGTTCTTCCTTCGCCAAAATTTGCACTCCTTCAGAAATCAAGAACAGTGAAAGATTCTGGTTCGATCTCATCCTTTTCACAACAGATTTGAATCATCCTCCATGGTTCTGTAATGAATCCCCCTTCATCGCAAAAGATCTGGTACGTGTTTCCTGCTTCGACCTTGTTTCAGAAATCGCCATGTCGTCACCAGCAAAGATGGTTGAGCCCGCTGATTTGATCTCGACAACACCTCCACTACACTCTGCGTTTCTATTTGATCCCAAAGGAACCGATACGATTCTGTCATGTGCGCCATCTCGCGCCTCATCTTTGGTTTCGATCTCGGTTTTGTTTGATCTCAACTTCGTTATCGCCGTCTTCGATCCAAGAGGAGCTTTAATAGGCATCGTCTTCATCATCGAAAGTCACATCTGGCCCATTGATCATCACGGCGTCTGGATCGTCATCTTCGATCCCAGCAGAATTCGCAGTTTGTCGCCTTCGATCTCGCTGTGTGCCACCATATCTTGCTGTGCTCCATTGGCCTTTGCGTGTTCGCTCACTGTCTCGAAAGTTCCAGAAGCTCTCGCTCACAATTTCTCATCGACGTCGTTTACTCACTTGGTGTGTCGTTTTGCAATTGCACGGATCGGTCGTTTGTTTTTATTTTTGGACCTTCAAGACATCACGCAATGGATTCCACGGAATAGTAGAGACACTTACTTGGTGCACTAGATCAATTGGACATCACGTTGTTGTGTTTGGGCCTGGGTCCGTTCTATTCAATAACTCAGTGGCTTTTGTCCCCCACAAAAAGAAATGTTGATAAGTAGCTTCAATTTTCTTTTAATGTTTGTATTTCAAACTGGTGATGGTGATTACCACCCTACCAGTTTGAGGGGGGCTGTTACAGTATAGGAATTCTAGTAGGATAGTTTGTTAGTGTGGTTATTAGCTAGTCTCACTATAAATACCACATTGTATCACACATTTACATATTTTTGTTAATCATGATTCCTTATGAGAATTACTCTCTATTAAGCTCTCAATCTTACTTCTCATATGAGATGGATCTTTATCTCTTTGATCATGTTGTTTGTAACAAGTAGCAATTGGAAGTTTAAAGTGGATGAAGGTTGGCTTGAAGAAGTAAAAAATTAGGAATAGGAGCTGAATCGTTGATCTCAAGATCGATTTGAAGGCTAGTTTGTAGAAGGTAGATAAGCTGGACACGATCCGGTTGAGATGAAGGTTGATCTGGATAATATAGAGAAGCTGAAATAGGTACACGGGATTTGGTTAAGATACTACAGATTCCATAGATGAGAACTGTCTTCTTGAAGAGTGAAAATTGGAGAATTAAGAAAAAGAATAGGAAGAATTATAGATAAAAGGATTGTTTTCCCTGTTGAAGAGAAATATGGAAAATCTTCAACAACAAAAAATAACATATATGGAGACAAGGAAATGATTAGTGAAGAAAAGTAACAAATATAACTTTTCTGTACTCTAAATGTCCAATGAATTTACATTTTATTGCACAAGCAATAGGCTTGTCTTTTCCTGGAGAAAGATCATGGGCGAACTTGGTACAACCAAAAACATGCAGAGGAAGGTTATACGTAGATTCATCAGGAAATAAAATATAATGAAGAATCTAATTATTTAGCATAGAAGATGAATACAATTGACTAAATAATCGTAGTAAGGACGACATCTGCCCAAAATTATAAAGGGACATTAGCTTGAAGTAATAAGGTACAAGCCATATCAAATGACGATTTTTTGTTTCTACAATACCATCTATTGCCTTATGATTTTTGATCTAATTCATCTTTATAAAATCAGTTTATAACTCGAAGGTGCTCATTCATTGCAAATATTTTTAGGTCTAATCTTATAATCTACTGGCACTTGAGTTTTTCTCTAAACCACCCTATAAAAACTAAAAAAAATGTGTAATTATTAGTGGATTTTGTTTATGGGCTTTTAAGTATTGGAATCATATACTAGATCGGTACCAGTAATAACAAAGATCACTTGCGTTTGTTGGCGACAACTTTGTTTGTTTCCTTTTTTAATCTGACCTTGCATGGCTTACTAGATATGGAGGGAGGAAAATGCAAAGAGTCAAATGGCATTGGAGCTGGAAAGAGACTCACCCACATCAACATCGAATACATCGTCATAGACTTCATCATTTCGTTTTTGAAACCCAGGACTTCAATGATCAAAACCAGCTAGTCAGCTACACATTCTTTGCGACATAGATACCCCTATTCTTCATTACAGAACCAAACACGGTTCTGATGATGGTCATCCGTGTCGCTTGTCATTTTCTTATATAGAGTCACATGAAATACATTACACGATGTCCATGTCCAATGTCAGTCATATAACGTGGTCTGCTATTATATAAGTTTATCAATTTTGATTTAATTATTCACATTTTTATATCTATTTTATATTATCGCATTATATCACTCATTATACTTATTTTTTTTTTCATTGGGATATATTAATTAGGGACGAATCAAAGAATTTCGATTACTGAGGACAAGATCATATACTATAAATATTTATATTTATATAAAAAATACATCAATACATGTGTTAAAATAATGACATCATTATTATTAAGCAAAATATTGGAGATTACAAAAAATATAACATTATATATATATATATATACTAAAAAGTTGAAGACATGCACCTCAATATTTTGAAATTGTTATATAATTTTTTTCATTTTCAACACTATTAAAAATATGTCTCTATGTGTATGTGACAAAGTAATCATTCAACAATTCATCACTCATTATATCAAAAGAGAGTAGCTCATTTTCTATTTTTTCCTCTTTAATGCGCTCAACACTAGTTTTAAGTGGGGTCAAAAATAAAATTACTCAATAATTAGTAAAAAAAAAAAAAGTTAGTGGCTCATGTGCTCCCAATTATCTCCAAGTGGATCCGTCCATGGATATATACACTCTAGCTGTGAAAACACTATCACTATCTTATATACGTTCAGAAAAACCTTATATTTATATATTCAATGAATCATTTTTCGGAAATAGATTTTTTTTTAGTATCATTTTTTCGTGTTAAAAAATTTAAATATTGGTTCCTTTAAAATTGACAACTTATTTAAAAAAAATAATAATTTCAATTATGTGATTAAATATATAAACATATGTTTGATAAATGTTAAGCCTTGTGGATATTCAATCAGTTATTAGTTAGTTATGATTAGTTGGTTGTTAGCTAGTGATAGTTGGTTGTACCTTTGGTTGTTAAGGTAGTTAGGGATCGGGTTTGGTTGTAACAGATCAGAAACTGACTTGTAAATGGCATAGACTATATAAGTCTTGGCTTAGTGTAGAAGTACACTGTAATCAAACTTGTAAATCTGAGTGTTCATATTGTAGAAATTGTGAGGAACTTTGAGTGTGAGATTGAGCCATTTCTCAATCGGTTTTCTTTGTATTTCTCTGTGATTCTTGTGATTAATAAGAACAACAAACTCAGCGAGGACGTAGGAGATCAATTTCTCCGAACCTCGATAATTCCTTGGTCTCAATTGTTCAATCTTATTCTCTGAATTGAACTTATGCTATCGGGTTCAAGGGTTTCTTGCTGGTGAAGACATCGAATTTCTTGGAGTGTTACCTAACAATTGGTATCATAAGCTAGGTTCAAGAAGAATAATCTGTATTCTTGACAATGGGAGGAGCCAAATTTGATGTGGAGAAGTTTACTGGAGACAATGACTTTGGTCTTTGGAGAATTAAGATGAAGGCACTGTTGGTTCACCAAGGTCTTGAAGATGCATTGCTAGGAATCTCCAGAATGCCTGCAACAATGGCTGATAAGGAGAAGAGAGATATGATTAGCAAAGCTCACATCACGATAATTCTCTCCCTGGGTGATGATGTTCTTAGGGAGGTCTCGGGTATTGAAACTGTTGTAGGCTTGTGGTTGAAACTTGAGAGTCAGTTCATGACTAAGTCTCTAACCAACAAGCTATACTTGAAGAAGAAGCTGCATCAGTTGAAAATGGAGGAAGGAGCATCGATTAAAGAACATGTTTCTGGTTTCACAAAAATGATTCTTGATCTGAAAAGTATTGATGTCTTGATCGATGAAGAGGATCAAGCCATCATTCTGTTGTGTTCTCTTCCACCATCATATGGGAACCTTGTAGATACTATGATGTTTGGGAGGGAGAGCCTGTCCATTGAAGAGGTCAAGGTCACATTGAACAACCGTGAGATGAAGAAGAAGGAAGGAAAAAGAAAGAATTGGGGCAGGTCCAAGTCAAAAACAAAGAAGGCTTGTTTTCATTGCCGCAAGGAAGGCCACTTCAGGAAAGATTGTCCTGAAAGAAAGAAAAAGAACAAAGGCAAGGGCAAAGAAGATAGTGACTTGGCTGCGGTAGCCGATGGCCATGAAAGTTCAAAATTGCTTGCTGTCACAGTAGACAATTACTGTGAGGAATGGATCCTAGATTCAGGATGGTTTGACTCCTATAAGGAGATTGATGCAGGAAAGGTCTTGATGGGGAACAATGTTGCTTGCAAAATTGTTGGCATCGGGACAGTGAAAATCAGAATGGATGATGGCAAAACCAAATTGTTTTCTGATGTAAGATATGTTCCAAAATTGAAGAGAAATCTTATTTCTCTTGGCATGCTCGATCAGGCAGGGTGTACATTCAAATGTGAAGGAGGCACTCTCAAAATTAGCAAGGGATCTATCTAATTGCTGAAAGGAATCAGAAAGCATGGCCTGTATAGGCTCCAAGGTAACACAGTCACTAATTCTGCTAGTCTAATTTCTGTTGCTAAAGATAATTCCGCAAGACTTTGGCATGCTAGATTAGCTCATGTTAGTGAAAAGGGGTTGAGAGAACTATACAAACAGGGTTTGATTGTTGATGGTAATCCTGAGAAACTTGAATTCTGTGAATACTGCTTACATGGAAAACAGAAAAGATTAAAGTTTGTGACTACATCTCATACAACCAAGGAAAGACTAGATTACATACATTCAGATATTTGGGGACCTTCAAGAGTTAATTCTCTAGGTGGAACTAGATATTTCATCACATTTATTGATGATTGGTCTAGGAAGGTCTGGATGTACATGCTGAAACACAAGAGCCAAGCATTTAAATGCTTCAAGCAGTGGAAGACACTTGTGGAAAATCAAGCTGGGAAAAAGATTAAGGTACTTAGGACTGATAATGGCCTTGAGTACCTTAGTGAAGAATTTACTGATTTCTGCAAAAACAGTGGCATTGTAAGGCATAAAACTGTGAGGTTAACACCTCAACAAAATGGTGTGGCTGAAAGAATGAATCGCACCATTTTGGAGAAAGTTAGATGCATGTTGTCTAATGCCAAGTTGAGCAAAGGATTTTGGGCAGAGGCAGTCCAAACTGCCTGTTATCTAATCAACAGATTTCCCTCATCAGTGATTGATGGCAAGGTTCCTGAAGAATTGTGGATAGGGAGGCCTCCCAGCTATGATCATATCAGAGTTTTTAGCTGCACAGTGTATACTCATGTGAATAATGGCAAGCTTGAGCCAAGATCTAATAAGGGTGTGTTTCTAGGATACCCTGAAGGTGTCAAGGGTTATGAAGTATGGCTGACAGGGTCTAATGGTGGCAAGGCAGTGGTCAGCAGGGATGTTATTTTTAAGGAAGATGACATGTTTGAAGTTAATGAGAAGAATTCAATTGAAGTGCAAACAAAACTGAATCCAAGTAAGAGAGTTCAAGTGGAGGTGGAGCAACCTTCACCAAGAAGAAGTTCACCAAGCAGCGACAATGACTACAGTGAACCAGAAACAGCTAATACACAACCAGAAACAGCAGGTCCAGATTGGAACTTGGCCAGGGACAGAGAAAGAAGGTAAACAAGAGCACTAGAAAGATATGGTTATGCTGATATCATAGCCTATGCTTTGAGTGTGGAGGTTGAGGATCAAAACACAGATCCTAGATCCTATTCAGAAGCTGTCACAGGGTCAGATAAGGAGCATTGGAAGGCTGCCATGAAAGAGGAATATGATTCCTTGATTAAGAATGACACATGGGACCTTGTACAGAAACCAGCCAATCAAAGAACTATTAGATGCAAATGGATTTTCAGAAGAAAACCAGAAATTCCAGGAGTTGAAAAGGCCAGGTTTAAAGCCAGGCTTGTAGCTAAAGGCTTCTCTCAAAGAGAGGGAGTAGATTTCAATGAAATCTTCTCTCCAGTTGTGAAGCATACAAGCATAAGGGTCATTCTTGCTTTGGTGGCTGTTCACAACCTTGAATTGGAACAAATGGATGTAAAAACAACTTTTTTACATGGTCACTTAGATGAGAAAATTTACATGAATCTGCCTGAAGGTCACATTGCAGTAGGCAAGGAAGATATGGTGTGCTTGTTGAAGAGATCCTTGTATGCATTGAAACAATCTCCTAGACAATGGTATAAGAGATTTGACTCATTTGTGGTTTCAAAGGGATACAAGAGGAGCTCTTATGATAGTTGTGTGTCTCTAAGAAAGGAACCTTCAGGGGCATTCATCTACCTCTTACTCTATGTAGATGACATGCTGATTGCAAGTTCAGATTGCAATGCCATCAGTAAATTGAAGAAGCTTCTCAATTCAGAATTTGAAATGAAAGATTTAGGGGCTGCAAGGAATATCCTAGGTATGGAAATCATCAGGGATAGGTCCAAGGGAGTGTTGTGTGTGAGACAATCAAGCTACAGTGAAAAGGTGATTAGAAGATTCAATATGCTTGATGCTAAATCTGTCACTACTATAATTGCAGGGCATTTCAAATTGTCTGTTACTCAGTGCCCGAAACTAAGGAAGACAGAAAATACATGAGTGGTATCCCCTATTCTAATGCCACTGGAAGCCTAATGTATGCCATGGTCTGTAACAGCAAGTATGGTGAGCAAGTTCATGTCCAATCCGGGAAAGGAGCATTGGCTTGCAGTGAAGTGGCTGTTTAGATATCTGAAAGGCAGCAAATCTGTTGGATTGTTCTATGACAGCACCAAGGCAGGGCATAATGAAGTGGTAGGATATGTTGATGCAGACTTTGCTGGTGATGTGGACAAAAGTAGGTCATTGACAGGGTATGTGTTCACATTGTATGGTTGTGTGATTAGTTGAAGGCAAATTTGCAACCAATTGTTGCCTTGTCAACTATTGAATCAGAATATATAGCTCTCATTGAAGCAATCAAAGAGGCTATATGGTTGAAAGGATTTGTCAATGAACTCGAGGGAAGGACTCACAGTGTGACAGTTTTATGTGATAGTCAAAGTGCTATATGCCTCTCAAAGAATCAAGTGTTCCATGAGAGGACCAAGCACATTGACATCAAGCTTCATTATATCCGGGACATTATAGCTGAAGGCATCATCAAGGTGGAGAAAGTTTCGGGTGAGGATAATGCAGCATATATGTTGACCAAGGTAGTTCTAGGATCCAAGTTTACTCACTGCCTGGAACTTCTGAATGTGAGAAATTGTTCCTTGTAAAGGTCTCTACTTGAGACCTGAATCATTGCTAACTATGTTCCAAGGATTGAAGATCCAAGGTGGAGATTGTTAAGCCTTGTGGATATTCAATAAGTTATTAGTTAGTTATGATTAGTTAGTTGTTAGCCTAGTGATAGTTGGTTGTACCTTTGGTTGTTAAGTTAGTTAGGGATCGAGTTTGGTTGTAACAGATCAGAAACTGACTTGTAAAGGGCATAGACTATATAAGTCTTGGCTTAGTGTAGAAGTACACTGTAATCAAACTTGTAAATCTGAGTGTTCATATTGTAGAAACTGTAAGGAACTTTGAGTGTGAGATTGAGCCATTTCTCAATCGGTTTTCTTTGTATTTCTCTGTGATTCTTGTGATTAATAAGAACAACAAACTCAGTGATGACGTAGGAGATCAATTGCTCCGAACCTCGATAATTCCTTGGTCTCAATTGTTCAATCTTATTCTCTTAATTGAACTTATGCTATCGGGTTCAAGGGTTTCTTGCTGGTGAAGACATCGAATTTCTTGGAGTGTTACTCAACAATAAATAATAACATTATTTAAATTTTCATATTTAGTTTTTAATTAATAATTATTTTCTTTATTTTTCACTACTATAAAATTTTCACTCTAGGGAAGTTTAATCCTACAAAGTACAAACTCATTAACAACAAAAAGTACAAACTGATAAGAAAGAAAAAAGTAGGAAAAGATTAAATAGGGGGCATATAATTTTTTTTTTGGATAAAAGAAGGGGCATATAAAATTTGATGAAACTTTATTTATATACCTTTATATTTGTTTTTCTTATTATAAAAGAAAAATCAACATACAAATTAATGATCACGTGAAAATTTAACCTAAAAACATCTCTTCTCCCGTCCTTTTTTTCATTCCACCGTATATCTGTATCGTGACAACCTTTTAGATTTGTCCACAATCCTCTTTATTTTTTTAATATTATATCCGTTATTAATTAATAATTGAAAAGACTTAATTGCATTTTTGGTTCTCAGCTTTTTCAGTTTGACGATTTTGGTCTCCCTATTTTATTTTTGTGATTTTGGTCCCTTAACTTTCTAAATTTGACGTTTTTGATCCCTATATTTTTTTATTGCATTTTTTGTTCCAAAAAATATGGATTGTGCACTTTTGATCCTCACTTTCTTAAAATCCAAGATTTTTGGGACTAAAAGTGCAAAAAATCTATGATTTTGAGAAACCAAAAGTGTAATTAAAAAGTATGGGGACCAAAATTATCAAAAATATAATAGAGGGATCAAAATCGTCAAATTGAGAAAGTTGGGCAAACAAAAATGCCATTAAACCTAATCGAAAAAGGGGCAACAATATATGAAGGCCCATATTAAAGACACCTCCACCTGTTTCCCACACCCTCCATTTATGTCATTTGACAAAAATATCTCAAAACAATACCAAAATTCGCGCATGTCCCGTAAATACGAATTTATGGTGAGAAAAAAAATTTCTTTACCGTAAATACGAATTTAAGATATGCATATTTTTTGAAAAATATATACCGTAAATTCGTTTTTACGGTAAATACTTTTTTTGTAAACAAATACCGTAAATTACCAATTTATGGTACACAAGTCTTAAAAATATGCATCATAAATTGGCAATTTACGGTACAAAATATGGTGGAACTCGAGATGAACTTTACCTCTTCCTGTGAACCAATCTTAGTGTTGATGGTGTGCTGAAGAAGATAAATGTTCAAAAGCGACCTGCAGATGATTCGAAATCTGAGACTTCCGCTGTTGGGGAAAAATGAAGAAAACGAACGAGACTTTAAATTTACAACCTACCTCAGGCCATTTGGAGAAGCCTTTTACTTCCAAAAAATCTGTACATCTCTCGGGAAAATTGATAGGAAAACCTATCTCAACTGGATTAGCTCCCAGAGAGGATTTACATTCAAAACCAATGGAAGTGGATGTTTCTGCCAGTAATTTGGTGCATGTGTGTAACATAGTATAGGTTAATTTTGAGTTGCCACAGCTTTTTATGAATTGCAAGCTCTTGCTTTGGATCCGTTGTCGCTGGAATGGGTTCCACCACATTCTGTACACAAAATTTAATAAAATTATATACCGTAAATTAGTAATTTACGGTATTTGTTTACACAAAAAATATTTACCGTAAATTCATATTTACGGTAAAAAAAATTTCTTACCGTAAATTCATAATTATGGGAGATGCACGGGTTTTGGTATTTTTTTAGGGATATTTTGGTCAAATGACATAAATGGGGGGGTGTGGGAAACAGGTGGGGGTGTCTTTAATATGGGCCTATATGAGGTGGTGTGGGAAATGGGTGGGACTGTCTTTAATATGGGCCTATATGAGAAGCCAATTCTCCATCGCTTGGGTTGGTCGAAAAATGGCGTGGATTTGAGAGTTAGCACAGGGCCCATGTGACTTATATTAATAACAACTCCCCAATTTAATTTTGGCACCTCCCAGTTTAAGCAAAATGACCTAAATACCCCTACCCCTAAAAAACCAAATTTCATCCCTTTCCCTTCCCCGCCACCCTTTCTCCTCCCCACCATTCCCCACCCCACCCCATCACACCACCCTTCCCTACCCACCCCACCCCACCACACCACCCCCAACTCCCTTCCCACCATGTTTCAGTGCTACATTGCTATGGCAACCATCTCCCCATCATGAACCCTCAGTTCCGTATTTGCAAAGCTAATTTTTTTTTTTTGCATTTACAAGTCGTCCAGAAAGAAGGATTCGAAAACTTCCGAAAACAAGTTTTTGGACCTGTTAATCCATGTCTCATGGAGGTGAGAATTTTCATAAACTTGTTTCTGACAGTTTCAGAACCTTTTTCTCGTAAGTATAAAATTATTTTGGAAACAAGTTTCTAGAAGGTGTTTTTTATTGTAAAGTTTTTTTTTTTGGTGCTTAATTTGTAAAATATTTTTATCGATTTATATTTTTAGGGTTTATAAAGACAAGTTTTGTTCATTTTTATACATCATTAACCATGTTATTAACTATTATAGATATTGAAAATATTATCCATTTTCTAATTATTATATTTGTTAATATAAAGATGAATTGGACATGAATTTAAAATAATAAAAACATTGCAAAAATGCGAGCACGACATAAAAATATGAAATAAGAAATAATCATTGCAAAAATAGTGGTAATGTATAAAAGGTTACATAACAAAACAAAAACCTAAACTAAACTAAACTACTTTGTGCCCTAGCTTTTTTCGACAAACATATCTCAGCTGACTCATGCGAGAGGGACGAGATAATCTCACCAACTCTTGCGCCAAGAGCCAATCGTTAGTGTCGGGCTGTACATGACACTTGTCCATCAGCTGTTGTGCGATCTCAAATCACTACAAGAAAAAAGGTAAACTGCGGCGATTCTGAAGGTAATTTGCAGCGTCAACTGGCTCTGCTGTGTTGGAATTGTTGCTAGAGTTGGTGCTACTAGTGCTGCTGCCGGTACATTTTCTGTGTATATGTATGAGTAGGTCCTGCAAAACCACTCCATGTACTCGAGATTCACGACTGCACCACCCGAGGACCAGCGTCGATCAAGTGCTGGTCAAAAGCATACCATCTCTCTTCCATCTCCTCTACACTGATCGACCGATCTATGATGTTACACTATGGCCCGAGTATGCACTGCACGTGTCCAAGCTGCCGCAACACCTTGTCCGACAAGTAGGCCTGCGTCATAGGATCAACCCAGATGAATCCTCGATACAGGGATATGGGCTTCCACGCCCTCACTGTCCAGTGTTCTACGTATGACATCCAGAATTCCAGATGACGTCGTCCTCGGTCATCCTCTCCAAAACGTGCCGAAATGCCTCGGTCATCCTCTCCAAAACCTCGGTCATCCTCGGTCATACTCAAGCTTTGGCTCCCTAGAGCCAAACACGATACCCTGAGAAGTGCTTGTAGATCCAAAAAAAACACATAACTTCCTTCATCAGGGAGAAAGGAAAAAGGAAAATAAAAAAAGATAACAGAACACATTAGCCCTAGTGGTAACTAGAACGGAGAGAATTGATAAGCAAGGCCAAGTCTGGAAACGAAGGAACAAAGTAGTAAAAGCAGAAACTAGCGTGTGACAATAGCCAACCTAGAAGTAATTAACTAGCTACTAGCACAGCAAGCAGCAGCCAGAGAGACAAGTGCATCAGAATCGAGGGTGTCCAATCCAAAGGCTAGCTAGAACTAGAAGAGTTGGTTTGCAAGTTGCATCAAGAACGAGGGAGGGAGGGAGGGAGGGAGAATATCTATGATGATCCTTTGATCCTTCTAAATATGCTCTTGCTATCAGGAATGAACCATCTAATCTCAATTGATTAATCAATCTTTTTTGACTGCAGATACGTTTCCTTCTCTTTTTTCTCTTTTCAGCGATAGTTAATTTATTAAATAAATTGAAATAAAACAATTAATCTTCCTTCCTGATCATTATTAGTTTCTCTCTCTAATTTAATTACTGTCAACTCGATCAAGCTCCGCCACATCTTAAATAAGGGCACTCTATCTACCTTCCTTCCACTCCCTCATCACTGCCAAGTAGCCCCAACCCAACCCACCTCGATTCGATTCTTCTACACTAGCTAGTATTCACTTCTTCTTCTTCTTCTTCTCATCTATCTATCTGCCTCTGAAGAGAAGTGAAGAGATATATACTTCCTTTCCTTCCAAGTTCAAAGAGTAGAGTAGCTAGTGATGATTCCACCACGCGCGGCTCTGTCTTCACTATATATTCATCACGCGGGTTTAGCAAAGCGTTGCTTACAGAGATATTTTGGCATTCTGTCCACCTCCACTTCCTGCCTACTCTTGTGCCTCGCTCGCTCGCTCGCTCGCGGAGGTGGGCATGCTGCCAACCAAGCTCTGTTGGCTTCTCTTTGTTAAGCCTTCCTGATATGTTTGTTTTCACAATTGCCTGCAGCCGCCTATGCTATGCAAGCACGCGCCTTTCTTTTCTAAATGGTTGTAGTAGTATACTCATTTAACATCAGCTAACACAAGCACAAGCTTGCGCTCCCCATACTTTTCTATTTTCCCATTCTTTAATTTTTTCCGTTTCTATATATTTGATATTTGATATTGATATACTAAGTTGCTGTCCCTGCGATGAATGCTTATTGAACAGTTTCTTCTATTATCTATTTTATTATTTAACTAACACCATTACTTTACAGTTATTTTCTCCCAAAAGGACTCTTGTTACCACTGGAGTACTGCACTTTTTTTCTTCTTCATATTTGTGTGTTTCTGCAGGATCCCATTGTCTGCATAAATTCAAGTTGCTACAGAATCAGACAGAAAGGGAAAGTTAGCACGCTTTTATTTTGTGCAGATATATATAATTGGGGGGTTGCTTGCTTGCTGATGTTAGGAAGATGAAACCCTAGTTTCTGGTTTCCTATGGCTTCTCATCTCTTCCTTCGTTTCTTAATTTCTTTTTCTGTTCAATCGATCTGATGATCATTAGAGTTTTTTATGGCAAAATATTTCATTTTTCCTTTTCCTCTTGGATGTTGTGTATGGATGGTCTAGGTTTGCAAGAAAGGATCATCTCATTCTCTTTTTCATCGCTAGCTCCGTTGTGAGGTTGGATGATAATTAATTTACGATAATTTTTTAGCTAGGACTATTTCTTTTCCAAACGAAGTTAAGTCTTTTTATTGCAGAAATTTTTGTTTAGGCTGCGGAAAATATATTTCCCTTTTCATAATAACAATATAATAATATAATTTCAAAGGAAATATTCCATCTGACATATGGTCATATAGATTTTTATCTTGTTATGATTTATGACAAAACAAAATGGGAAAGGAGATATGAGGGTCTATGGCTCATGCATAGATGTCTGGCACTGTGTTTGCCTCGCTCGATCACTGCTATTTTCATTAAAATTAAAAATAAAATTAAAAAAAAAGCTGCTGCACCGTGTAAATATTGTCGTAAGCATTAAAAACTTGTGCCCAACTCTTCCCTAATATCGAGTATCTAGCTAGGCCAGTTTGGTGTTCTCTCTTCTTTGTAGTACTGGTTCTAGGCTCTCCACGGGGTCTCTCTGAACCTCGAGGTAGGCTCATGATTGCATATTTTGACATACTATTATTAACCTCTCTTATTCATTCATTCAATACTCTTACGTACCAATAACTACACTCCTTCCTAGCGCGTGACCTCCATCCAACGCTATCGGCTATTATCTCCTCTCCTATATATATAAGAAATATTTCCTCTGATTTTATATATAAGCAATAGAGAACTTTTTTGTTTCATTGAATAACTCATATATTTATATACTCTCCGTTCGTTTTCATATGTAAGCAATAAAATATTTTTTTGGTTGATTGAATAACTCATGAGTTATACAAATACATGAGTTATTCAATAAACTAAAAAAGTATTTTGTTGTTTATATATAAAAACGGAAGGAGTAAGAAATTATAGTATAAAATCACAAGGATCAAAAAGGCGTATTAGAATGGGTAAATATTAATTAATGATATCATATTTTTAATTTTTTTTTAAAAATTATCTTGTAATAAATGAGAGAAATAATTAATGATAAGTTAGTAAATTCTATAAATGATTTTTATAATAAATAAGGACAAATATGAAAAAGTATAGTTAATTTGGAGTTTGTATAGAAGAGTTTATTTTCTATAAGCAGGATTAACAAAAATATTATTTTTTTATTTCTTATAAATAGGATTACACCGGCTCTCCTCAATTTCTTTAACTATCATCATTATTATTATTTTCCGATTGGGACTTTTTTTTTGTTGGTACAAAGGACTTTTTTTTAACTTAAGTAAGTAAACAAGGTAGAGGTAAATAGGAGAGGATTGGCGTTGCATTAATAATAAGAGGTGGAGAAGATATCATATCATAGTCATAGTCATAATAATGAGATGAATGAAAAATGGAGTTAGGCGGTGTAAATATGGGTGCTTCACTTGAGGGTGGCCCCTCAAACTAGTTCCGATCCGATGGAGTGAGTCTCTCTCTGTTGGTATGGTATGTATTGTACTATGCATCTTGCAGCTAACGGCAATTGCATTTTGAATTTGGTTCAAGTGTGTACGATTCTGCAGGGTGTCAAGAATTTTACCCAAATTATTGGGACCGTTGTCATTATTATACCATGGATGATGCACCTGCCCTTCAGACTATCCCAGCGGTAGTGGGGGCCGGGATAATTAGATACTATTACAATACTATTTTTGGTCTCATATATAAGATACAAATATACTTTTTAGGTTTATTAAATAATTGATTTATATGGTCTAATAATAGATCAGATATATCAGTTATTCAATGAGTCTAAAAAGTGTATTTGTCTCTTATATATGAGATCGGAGTTAATATCATATTATCAAAAGGTTTTTTTTTTCCTTCCTTTTCTTTGTAGATGTTACAAATGGATCTGAAATCATATTTTTTTCCTTTTCTGAAAAGGTATTTGAAAGAGCTTATTTGGTTTGTCTTATAACTTGAGTACTTGCATAAGTTTTTGTAAAAGCTCATGAAAATAATTTGTGATAAAGTCATTTTTAGCTTTAGTTTAGGCAGAATTTATCTTTATTTTTTCCCCGATTATAAAAAAGCTTTCATTTAATAAGCTCTTAATTATCCGCCTCTTGTTTCATGTAGGTGGCTCAGTGGTTGAGTCAATGGACATGAAAGAGTTACAAATAGGAGGTACACGGCTCAGATCTTTGTCACTAACAAAATCCTTCTCTCCTTTAACAAACTATTCACTAATATTTGTCTATAAAAAAATGAGGTAGTTTAATTGAAATTCAAACACACTAGGAGTCTTTAGAGACGGGGCATGAACAGAAATGAATCCAAACAAGGTGGACCAAAGTCTCAATTGGGGATGTTGGTGAAAAGCACCTTCAGACAAAGCATGAGTATATATATATCGAACTAGCTGGTATATATAGATCATATGTCGTTCGTAAAACTGTAAAAAGTTGGAGTTTTGTTGTCCCTGATGTTATTATTAGTCATGGCCTTTTTGTTTAGGACGTGGGGTTTGCAGGCAATGATGAATCTTCAAGACTGGAGGAACATTTTACTTAAACAACCTTTTTCACAGACCTGTGAGTTATGATATCATATCTTCATATGGAAGTGGTATGGTAAGTTTGTGTGCATGTTTTCTTGATCATTACATTTAATTGATACTCCTTTTCAGGTTTCAGGGTCTTCCTTTTTCAGTACATGAATTATTCGTCCTCATAATTTAAACGTGGATGAGAGAAGTTGTAGACTCAGATACAAGGGGGAAAAAGTCATGTTTGGGGTATAAAATATAAGCAAAATTTAATTAATTTATCATATGTAATGCTATTATTCCAAAATCACCTTTTAATTAATTTATATTTTATTTTTTGATAACTCTTTTTTATTCTCATATAAATAAGTTTCTATAAAAAATTAAATGAAGAGAAATAGTAGTTTTGGAAATATAATTATATTTTTATTACATTAAGAAAATTAAACGTGGTTCATTAGTATTCTTAAGACTAAATTACATTTTTGATCTCTCTATTTTGACCAATTTTGGATTTTAATCCATCTATTTCTAAATTCAGACATTTAGTCCCCCTATTTTTAAAAGTTCAGACATTTAGTACATCTGTTAAGTTGACATAAAAAATAAGTGACATGGCTCTCACTTAGCTTAGCTGGCATCTGACTGTGTCCCGCTACTTTGGTGTCATGTCATCAAACAGACCATGTTATTACCCTGGTTGTAATCGATGTCATTACCCTAATTTAGAAAATAAAAAATTAAACCCCAAAATCCTAAAATTCCTCAAATTAAAAAAAATCCCTAAAATCTCAAATCATTAGATGGTCCCAAATAAAAACCCAGAATCATCTTTAGCACCCTAAATCGCCGTAGAGAGGCTATGGCCGCATCTATCACCACTTCTGCCTTCACCATTTGCCTTCTTCTTCTCCTCTTGTTTCTCTTCACTACTCATCACGTCACGTGTCGCACCAGCACTCACACTCGCACTGCAACTACTCAATAACGCTTCAAACAAGCACCAAAATTCTACAACTCCCCCAACCGTGCTACCATTCGCCTTGAACCCACCGACACGTGCTCCGACGATGCAGTCCATGTGGCCATGACGCTAGACATTACCTACCTTCGTGGCTCCATGACCGCCATTCTCTTTGTTCTCCAACACTTCTCCTGTCTGAAAAACACCATCTTCCATTTCGTCACCGCCGCATCACAATCCTCGTCAACCGTCATCCTAAACCAAACACTCTCCAACTCCTTCTCGTATTTGAAATTCCAAATTTACCCCTTCGACGACGACACCGTTTCGGGTCTCATCTCTACCTCCATCCGCTCCGCACTCGATTTCCCTCTCAACTACGCTCGCAACTACATGGCCAATCTCCTCCCCACGTGTGTCCGCAAGATCGTTTACCTCGACTTCGACCTCATTCTCGTCAACGACATTGCCAAACTCGCCGCCACGCCTCTAAACGACGTCGTTCTCGCCGCACCTGAATACTGCAACACAAACTTCAGCGCTTACTTCACGCCAATGTTTTGGTCGAATCCTTCACTCTCCCTTGGGGATTGTAGGGATCAGATTTGGGATTTTAGGAATTTTTTTTTTTAATTTGAGGGATTTTAGGATTTTGGGGTTTAATTTTTTATTTTTTAAATTAGGGTAATGACATGGCCTGTTTGATGACATGGCACCAAAGTAGGGGGATACGGTTAGATGCCAACTATGCTAAGTGAGAGTCACGCCACTGATTTTGGATGTCAATTTAACAGATGTACTAAATGTCAGAATTTTTAAAAATAGGGGGGGCTAAATGTCTGAATTTAGAAATAGAGGAACTGAAATCCAAAATTGGTCAAAATAGGAGACCAAAAATATAAGCTTATTCTTAATTTGAATGCATTTAGTTATTTTTATTTATATTTGTGTTCGAAGGAAGTAGTATTTTTTCTGTTTCGCTGTTGTTGATGAATAGTATTTTTTAGACACAACTAACTAGTGTAATATTTATTATAGCAACATATAGACATTACAAACCATCTCTCTCTATCCACATATTCTAACAGGAATACAATACTCATAGTTTTCAGTGATAGTGTGATGAAAAATCATATACATGTTTAAAAACATGATTAATGGCGTATTGTGTTTGGTACACTAAGATTGCAACCATTTACTGAGTATTATTAACCATGATTTTGTATATTATTAACCAAGTTGTCTATTAATTCAGTGAATGGTTAATGATTTACTCAATTTTGGTTAATGACGTTCAAAATCGTGGTTAATGAAACTCAGTAGATGATTAATGAGTTATCCAATTTTGATGTACACATTATCCAAACTCAATATACTATTAACCACACGATTTTAAAAGTGCGTGAAAGTATCTGACTTTTCAAGTGTACAAATTAAATATCATTACTCTTTAAAAAAAGTATCGTTTCAGTATACATGAAAGGTCTGAGTTAACTTGATTTAAGTATCAACTAGTGCCTTTAAATTTTTTATCAACTAGTGTTTTTGGATATTAAATAAAGGAAATAAAGTGTTTCATAAAAATAAATTTCTTTTTTCAAAAGCTAAAATATTATTATTAATAAGGAGTACAAGGGATACCCCAACCTGTTACACTATGGAAACTGAAATTAAACGGCTTGTAAGCGAGTAGAGATCCTCTCCATTTCTTAAAAGAAATAGAGAATTTTATTACTATAGTTTTGGGTGAATAAATATACACATTGCTAAAATAGGTGACATATATTTGGCATTTATGTGTATTTATACACCTAAAACTATGGTAATGGATCCTCCATTTCTTTTGAGAAATGGAGAGGATCTCAATTCCCAATAAGCACCCCTTCAGGTTGCTAACCAATCAGAAAAAGAGTAACCTGAGTTTCTACCCTCTCTACAAATGAAACACCCCCATGACAACATTTTGACTTGTACAATCACAACAGTACAGTCAGCTATACCTCCCTGAAAAATAATCTTGTTCCTCAATTGCCAAAGGGACCACGTGATTGCAAGCCATACAATATGCCTCACCCTTTTATACCTGTTCCTTTTGACAGCTACTCCATGTTGCACAAAATGATTAACCCCCTCGCAATGGTAAACCCCAACATGTCCTAATCAAGCATAAATTAAAGACCATATACCATAAGAGAAGGGGCAAGAGAAGAACAAATGATTACAATCCTCACAATGAATAAAACAAAATACACAGGATGGACCTTGACTGGGAGGGATAATACCCCTATGAGACAAAGCCTCTGTTGTTGGCAACCTATTCTGAAGCAGCTACCAAGCAAAAATCAGTACTTTTGACGTATGACACTGGAGCCCTCCATAAACAGCTAAATGCTTTTGCTAAAATTCGGTTCTGGTTTAGAGAACAATGCTTATTCACTAATAGCATATACCTATATTTTACAGAGTAACCTTTAGAACTATTTGGGGTCCAGACCCATGTATCACTCCCTTCCTTTTGAGAAGCAACAATCGCCAGTAAGTTTTCAAGCTCTTTTGCCAATTCTTCCTCCCAAACGAATCATGAGCGTCTCCACCTCCAATTCCATACCCATCTGTCACCACTCCAAGAGCCCAATTCTGCTATTGATGCTGAATTATTCTCTGCCACCTAGTAGAGCCTAGAAAAATTATTTTTAAAAGGTACTAGGCCACACCACTTATCGTTCCAGAATTCTGTACCTACATTTGTCCCTAACTTTATTCAAACAACATCCAAGAACAAGCCACTGCACATGCCACTGTATGAATCTAGTAGCAGTAAGTCCCGCCACCAGATGGATGCATCACGACCAACATGCGTAGGGCACCTGCGTAATACACTTAGCCAAAGCACCATATTTGAAAGTCAACAGATTAAACCAAATTGCGTTTTGATCAGTCATGCATCACCATTTCCACTTAAACATAAGCGAAATATTAAATAGCTCAATGTTTTTTTTACTCCTAAGCCCCTTAGCTTTTTTGGGTAACACGCTTTATCCTAACTAACCCAACTTGTTTTTTGATGCTCACTACTTCCCCCATAGAGTAACTCTACCTCCCATAGATAAGTTATGTCCCTTCCATAAAGCAATACGCTTCTTCATGCTCTCCACCACTGGAAGCCAAGTAGAACTTCTCCTTGGGTTAGCACCCACAGGAATTCCTTAAAATTTGAAAGGGACGGTTCCAATGCTACAGGATAAAAAATTAGATGTTCTAGCTAGAAAATAGTCATCAATATTTATGCCAAATAAATTGCTTTTAGAGAAATTCTCCCTCAAACCAGAAATCAATTCGAAACTCCTTAGAATTGTTTTGATACACCAAAGATTCCCCCATGATCCTTCATAAACCATAATAGTGTCGTCAGCGAATTGGAGGATGGGGAATGAAACGTCTTGACTCACCATATATCTCTTTAAGCAACCAGTCTCTACTGCTTTCTCAACCAGCCCAGTCAGCCTTTTAGCATCTATCAGAAATAAAAACGGGGTCAACGGGTCTCCTTACCTTAACCCCTTTTTTTGCTTCAAAATTAAATTTCTTGATTAGTGTTTTTAGACACTTGTTAGCAAGATACGTGTGTGTATGAATTTTGTTTGGGTGCGATGGTTGTGAATCTCACATAAAATACTTAAATTTCTCACCACTGTCTTTTTTACGGTGGTTTAAAAATATTACATTAGCAAATTGTGATAATTGTTTGCAAAGATCCTAGGATATTCTTTTTAAACATTGTAAGGAGTAATTATAATGCATTGCTACTAGGCACATTAGATCATTATCCGCATTTGACAGTCACAGAATTAGTAATTGCTTCTACAAAATTAATGGGCTGCAATGCAAGGAGCATGTGTCAATTCTTGTCATTGCATGGTTCATTCTTTGATTCAATCATTACTCTTTTGTCATATTGGGAAGCGTTTGTGGGAACAAGGAGTAGAAAAAAGGCAGATCATATCAGATTCGCATCATTACATTTAGGATTTATTGTTTTTGCTAATTACTAATTACTGCTGAGTTCATCACTTCATTGTATACAAAGAAACTTTTTATTTTAAAAACACTAAGCGCGAGATTGGTTGCGGTAAAAAAGCAGAGAAATGGACATCCGCGAGAGAAAGAGAGAAGAGAGAGTCATCTAATTCTATCGTTTGGTACAGAGATGAAATGGAGAAGAGCGACCAAATCGTTGTGGGTCCCGCACAATTCTTCTTCTCCGCAAAACTGCGAAGAAATAGGAGTGACCATGCTCAAAAATTTCGTTTACAATTTATACCCTTCTTTGTCCATTCATTTTATTACGTCCACGCTGCGTCTTTTTTGTTTTTGTGAACAATTCTGAATGTCTTTCAACCATTTCAAAATTTAATAATTTAATTAAATTGGTTTAATTTATTAATTTAAAAAATTAAATTATTTAAATTAATTTAAGCTATTTGATTATTAAAACTAATTACATTAATTATTTAAAGTAATTCTATATTATTTTTTAGTTAAGGTCATTTTTGTCTTTTTAAATATAATCAACACTTCTCTTTTCTCTATTTCTCTTTGATTTCATTTATCCAAAACAATACCTCAAATATACTCTATTTCTCACATCTTTCTCTCTTTTCACACCCTATGTCACCTATTTCTCTCTTCATAATTTCTCTCGACAACCAAACACACCATAAATCTGACTATAAAAAACTTTTAATTTGTAAAGAAGTCTCATTTGTTCAAAGAAATGAATAACATGCATTGCGTAGAGTTCATCACATTTATTTTATTTTAATATTTATGTTTTAGTTTTTATATTATATATAATTATAATATATTATAAAAGATAACAACTATGGTATGGGTATATCAGGGCACTTTAGCTTAAGCAACCATACAATATATAACGTTGGTATATGTGTTTTTTTCCCGGGGGGGTTACGTGGTTTAGGGTTTTTTGGGGTCAATACGTGGTTTAGGGTTTTCTTGGGCCAAGATACTGTGCAAATCATATAATGTCAGATCCGACCCATGGCATCTCAACAGAAAAGGGTGAAATTATCTGGCTTTTGTTAAACGCACCCTGCAACTCTCTCACCACACCCAACAATTTTTTAAAATTCCAAAAATACCCTTTTAATATAACCGTAAATATGATATTTATGGGTTATATATTTTCTAAATATATAACCGTAAATACGTGAGTAAAAACCCGTAAATATGTGACTCAAAAACTAAAACTGTAAATATTAAACCCTAAACCGTAAATATAACATACAAACTGTAAATATATAATGCAAACCGTAAATATATATAACAACCGTAAATATCATAAAAAAACACAAGGCAACCGTAAATATCATTGCTCTGTCACTGACTCAACCGTAAACACAAGGCAACAGGGGTGAGGTTTGCTCTGTACTCACTGTGACAATTATTAATTGTTCTCTATTTTTTTGTTCTTTGCTAATAGTAATTGATCCGATGTGGATCTCAGAAGTGGCCGGAGTAGAATCACGAACGGCGGAGACGACGGTGGGGGGTGTACCTGCACACACTCCGATGCTTAAGTCAGTATCGGAATAAAGTGAGGTAAGAAATGAACAGTGCGTACCTTTATTGATTAGGTTATGAACCTTTTATAAGTGAGGTCAGGTTGCTGACGTGTGGATGTTCTCAGGTAGCCTTAGATCGATCATCAGTCGTAGGATGTATCCAACGACCGTTGTAGTTTCTAGGGTTGTCGGGTTAGAAGGTTGCTTTTAGGGTTAGCGCCGCAATGCTTGCATTCTAGGGTTTCGCGTCGTGGCGATGCGATCCCTAGGGTTTATCACCCGAAGGTGGAACTCCCGGGTCGGGTCGGCTGCCCGAAGTGAGCCCTGGGCCATTCGGGTCAGTATTATTTCGGCATGGATCCTTCTCGTTCGATCGGATCAGCCCATTGCGAAGTGGGCCTTTGGGATTAAGCGTTTTGTTCACACCCGAACTCTCCTACGGTGTTCGACTTGGGGGGACGCTCGACGTTGCTTAGGTAGGGAGCCATTTACTTGCGTTATTTTTTGTTGCCAAGTCTTTATCTGATATGTTTGTTTCTTTTGTACAGAATCCATGTCGAACATTGCCAAGTTTGCTGCAGCTCAAGCTGCCCTGGCCAAGAAGTTGGAAGAAAGTTCAAACAAGGGGAAGCAAGTTCGGCCCTCTCCTGTTGCCTCCGATGTCGTCGGGGCTTCCAATTCTGGCATGTCGAAGAATGGGGGTTCTGGACCGGCTACCTTGGCTCCTGAAGCGACTTCGGTGCCTTCTGCTATGCCTCAACTGGCCAATGTTACCGTCGACACTGTCGACGTGGAAACACACAAAAGGCCTGCTTCTTCCGATATCCCTCTACCTCTACCAAAGAAGTCCAAGGGAGCGACGCAACAATTGTTGCCCTTTGTGAGCAAGGACTCAGCCCAAACTTCGGGGGAGGTCGGTCGTCCCCTTTGGCAACAAGTGGGCGAACAAGTGAAGGTTCTGGAGGAGGAAGTTGTGCGCTTGCGCAAGGTGAAAGGTCAAGCCGAGAAGGCCTTTAAGAAAGGTAGGGAGTTGCGAGATCGGATTCGAAAACTGGACAATGATAATCAGGACCTCCGCATCAAGGTGCAGAATGCGGTGGGTCTGCAGACCCAACTTTCGGAGGAGTCTAATCGGGTCGATGAGGCCGAGAGGAACTTTCGTGAGTTGACTTCTACAAATGAAGAGCTTAATAGGGAAAGGGAGGACTTCAAGTCCAAGGCGAAGAAGGCTACTAAGGATAAAGAAGCCTTCCAAAAGGAAAGAGATGCTGCTCGCTCCGAAGTCGCTAAGTTGAAGAAGGCGCTGGAGGAGAAAGACCAGGAGCTGAAGACTGCCGTGGCTGCAAAGGAGGCCAGCAATCAGACCATGGTGGAGATCAGGGAGGAACAGTTCGAGAACGGCGTCCAACAGGTGGTGTTCCTGAATCCTGGTGTGGTAGTTCGGACTGAGGGCATCATGAACCTTGGAGTGGTTTCGGGGGACCACATCATTCATGCTGAAACCGGAACTGTTCTTGTTGTCCGCCCTTCCCCTTCTTCGGTTGATGCTTAGCTCCTTTAGTTGTATTTTGTTTTTGGTTATTCTGTACTTGCTCCTTTGTGCCAAGGGCATTTTACTTGATAACGATTTGAATGAAATTTTTGTTTTTCCGACCTGCTTTGGTGGAACAATGTGTATGTAACTTGTAAATTCGCAAATTAGATTTAACTTGCGAGATCATCATCTTGAGAAGGAAGCCCGGCCAAGGGAACCTTTTCTCTACCCCGGGAGTTTAGACTTGTCATCAAGCTCGAGTGGCGATGTAATGGAAATGTCCATAGGCTGATGTGGTGGCTAGTCACGTCGGTTAGGGCTCCCAAAATGACTGGTGTGACAATGCGGCACCCCGTTGTGGTTGGTGTTCGCTCGTCTTCCCAATATGATAATGTATTGTAACCTTAACAAAATCGCGATAATAAAACATTCATGTGCCAAAGTCTCGTTTTATTATGCTTGAAATTTGAGAAGTGGATTTCCTTTCATGAGGGAACTACATGAGTATTTAGCTATAATATTTTCTAAGTTTCGCAGCGTTCCATGTTCGTGGAATTGCTTGACCTTGAAGTGTTTCTAGGGTGTAAGCGCTAGTTCCGGTCTTTGATGAGATTTGATATGGGCCTTCTCAGTTCGGTGCCAGCTTCCCTTGGCTGGCATTTTTGAGACATACATCGGCTCTTCTTAGGACAAGGTCGTCCTTTTCGAACTCACGAGGAATGACTCGTTGATTGTGTCTCATTGCAATTCTTTGTTTCACAGCAGCTTCGTTCAGGGATGCTAGATCCTGATTTTCTTCAAGGAGGTCCAGTTCCTCTCTTAAGTATTGGTGATTGGATGAAGTTCGAAGTGGGTGGAGCGTTCTCCAGCTCAGTTCTCCGACTTCGACTGGGATCACTGCTTCGGATCCATAGGTAAGCCGAAATGGCATTTCTCCGGTGGAGGAATGGGGCGTGGTTCGATACGCCCACAGCACTTGTGGGAGCTCTTCTGCCCACATCCCTTTAGCTTCATCGAGTCTCTTTTTTAGACCTCTCGGGATGACTCTGTTTGCTGCTTCGGCTTGCCCGTTTGTTTGGGGATGCTCGACCGGAGTGAATCTTTGTTTTATCCCAAGGTCAGCTAAGGTTTTCTGGAACCCCTTATCCACGAATTGTGTTCCTTTATCGGTCACAACACTTCGGGAATGCCGAACCTTGTGATGATTTGCTTTTTGAAGAACTTGATTAGTTTTTTGGTTGTGATCTTTGCCACTGGTTCGACTTCGATCCATTTCGTGAAGTAGTCTACCACCACGACCAAGTATTTAATCTGGCCTGGGGCCATAGGGAACGACCCGAGGAGATTGATTCCCCACCAGGTGAAAGGCCACGGGGAAGATAGAGTAGTCATCTCGCAAGGATGAGCGTTATGTACATCGGCGTGCTTTTGACATATCTCGTACTTCTTTACATAAGCAATGGCATCTGCATCCATGGTCAGCAAGTAGTAACAGGCTCACAGTGTTTTCTTGGCCAAGGATCGTCCTCCGAGGTGGTGACCACAGATACCCTCATGGATTTCGACAAGTATATACTGGGCCTCAGCTGTGTCAAGGCACTTCAGAAGAGGTGCTGAGGAACCTCTCCGATATAGGCGATCTTCGATGACGGAGTATGAACACGCTCTGCGGTGAATTTTTGATGATGTCGTGTCATCGGGGGAAAGTTCGCCTTGGCAAATGTATTTGAGAATCGGCGTCATCCATGATTCGCCGAAGTCAGTGATGGTGTATACTGAAGGGGTAATAAGGACACGCTCGAGGCTTTGGTCAACCTTCTTCGGAGCATTCAGTGTCCCCGTTGTAGTCATGATACTTGGATGGGAGAGGGTATTCTGAATGACCGATCTGTTACTTCCTGTTGCCTTTGTGCTTGCCAGTTTAGAGAGTATGTCGGCTCTTGAGTTCTGCTCTCGAGGAACATGTACGATCTCTATTTTCTGGAAGCTTTTCATTAATTCTTTAACTACAGCTAGGTACTTCTGTAGCAGTGGATCTTTTGCTTGATATTCCTCATTGACTTGAGAAGCTACAAGCTGGGGGTCAGTACGAAGATTGACCTCCGAGGCTTCTAGATTGCAAGCGAACGTCATCCCAGCGATGCATGCCACGTATTCGGCTTAATTGCTCGACGTGGGGAAAGAGAAGCTTAGAGAGAATTCGATTTTCAGACCTTCAACATTTTCCATGATTAGGCCTGTTCCGCTTGCCTTTGAATTAATTGAAGTTGGTTTAGGGAGAAAGTTGCAAGATTAGGTGTTAAAATTCGGTTTTTCTGTGTTTTGCACAGCATGAATCGATTCATGATAGCTTGAATCGATTCACAAAGGTGTTCAGGCAATCCTGGAGCTTCTGTGAATCGAATTGAGGAACTGTGAATCGATTCACCAGTTCAATTCATGAAACACACTGAAGCATATTTAGCCGTGTGAATCGATTCACACTTAACTGTGAATCGATTCATAGCCTGTAAAATGCATAAAACACAGCATTTTTAAGCAGAACGCGAAAAGGGGAAGAAAAAGAAAGAAAAAGAGCAAAGAGAGGAGAAGAAAAAGGGGAAACCACTAGGGTTTCATGATTTTGAGAAGAATTAGAGAGATTCTTGTTGGATTTCTTCAATCTCTTGCTTGAATAAGAGTTAGAGAGTTGTAATTTAGTTTTAGGAGGAAGAATTGGTGGAACCCTAGAAGAAGGAAGGGGGAAAACCAAATTGAAGGAAAAGAAGAGGAAGAAGATCAAGCTCCTTCAAAGCTGGCTCAAGTTCTTGGATTTGAAGTGTGATGTCTTCAATTCCTTGCATGAAGAGGAAGATGCAAGATTGTAGATCAAGATTTGGGATGATTTGGAGTGCCCTAAGTTGAAGAACAAGGGAAGAATATGGAGAAGAGCAAGAAGAGCAAAGTTCCATCATCTTGGTTCAAGATCTTGAAGAGTAAATGTGAGTTCTTCATCCCTTAGGTGGTGGGCAACCATAAGACCCCCATTAGGGTTTTCTATTTTCTTTCCTTTTGTTTGATTCCTTGATTTCTATTTGGGATTTTTGGGATAATATGAGAGTGAAATGGATTAGAATGAGATGATGATAGTTAAATGAGGTGTTCAATCAATTAGTCATATTATTAATACTTGATAGTGAGCCCTAAGTCCCGTACAAATGTTTAGAGTGGGAAATAGTTTTAATGGAAAAGGCTAAGTAAATTGTTATTCAATTTATTATGTAGTTATCTTTGATTTCTAGTTTTCAATTGATTAGAAGTAATGATCTTTTGTTGGGATGGTAAAGGGTTGGATTGCTGTCCCCAACCCCCCCAACAAGTATACGTATAATGTTGGCCCTTTGTGTACTCCACAGAGCTCCAATTGAGATGGGGTTTGCTTCATGAGGAACTAAACCCAAGGTGCATCAAAATGAGCACAAGAGTTAAGTGAAAAAGTATGTTTAGTTATGAGTGTTAGGATTATTTCTATGCTCTAAGTGTTATTCTTGAATGAGGTTGACAACATGATTGTGTTTCGTCATCAGATTTATGTTCCAGATTGATCACATATTTATATATATGCTTGATAAGACTAAGAGTTTTTCAAAGGATGAGTAGATGTTGCATAAGACTAAGGGGCCTATTTGCCTATCATGAATGAGTGAATTATGTTACGATGTTCATTTCATTAAATGCATGCATTGATAATGCATTAAGTTTTGAGAGTTGTGACTAATCACCTAAAAGACACAAAGATTCCTCATAAGAGGAGAGAACGGTATGGTTAGTCTCGTGGGACGCCACTTGAACTGTTAATGATGTCTAACCACCTATCGTTAATTATGTTGATTGGGGTCTATGGATCAAAGCATATGACAAAACCCAATAACATAGAAGAATAGTGAGATGTGCTAAGCACAAAGTAAGGAAGAACTATATGTTCTTAGTTAAGAAAGTTGCATTTGCGTTGTATTTGTAAGAGTACAGGTTAGCACATTCTAGGGCGTTCTCGCTTAGGGTGTTTAAGATGTTTTTCGAAGCAAGTCCTTATGGTATATAGGGAGAGTATGTTTAGGAGTGAAATGCCTAAGTTAGTCCTGTCAAAATAGTATGATTCGACGAGAGATTGTGAGGAGTCCGTGAAGAGCTCACTGAGATTTTTATCTTACTCTTTCCTTATTGCTTTTCAGATAAGCAGGTATCGAAGGCAGATAAGGCGAAGTTCCAGGCTTGACACTTTCAGATTAGTTTTTTATGTTGGAATACAGCTTTGATATTCCAATAATTGTTAAAGTTGTAATCTATTGATTAGATTTATGATTTAGGTTTTAAATTTATGACTTGGATTACTGTAAACAAGTACTCCTGTACTTAATGTAATATATTGTACTTTCAATTTACGTTAAGATGCGGGTGTTACAAGAAGCATCAACATTGCATTTCAATCTACTTCTGTCAGGCTTCCTCCACCTGATAGCATCTACACTTTGGTGCACTATCTGCGGTCTATCAATAAGCCTTTGCACTTCTCGCCATTTATCAAGTAATACTTTGGTTCGCATAACCACTTGAGTACTAGTTTCAACCACATTCTCCCACAATTTCAAAGGGATAATACCCAATTTGGTCCCTGAAGTTTGTCACTCATATCAACTTGGTCCCTAACTTTATCAAAATTACTAAGTAGTCCCTAAAATTTGAAAACATGTATCAGTTACGTCCCTCCGTTAATTTAGCAGAGACCAAATTGACATTAAGTTATAAATCACAAGGACCTGTTTGCTAATAAGTGACTAAATTGAAGGACTATTTTGGAATCTGTTAACAGAAAAAACTGACGGAGGGACGTAACTGATACACGTTTTCAAATTTCAGGGACTACTCAGAAATTTTGATAAAATTGGGGACCAAGTTGATACGAGTGACAAACTTCAGGATTAAATTGGGTATTATCCCCAATTTCAAATTCCTACTCTTCCATAAACTCCACAAAATCACAGCAAAAAACATTACTTAGATTGTCTAAGTAATGTTTCTAATGATAATACTGTAATTTGTAGAAAAGCACAAATATGGTTAATAAAAATGAAGAATGCTCTTGTACCCAAAAAAAAAAAATGAAGAATGATGTTCATATAATTTAAGAAACAAACAGGGCAGCGTTGGTCTTAATCAATCATTTATGGATTTGTCTCGTCAATTTCTCTCATTACCATCATTTATGACTTATACTACTGTCCATTGTTGGGTTTTTAATTACAAGAGAAGAAATATAACCAGGATTTTGAATATAATATTATTATAATATTATTAATTATGAGGTGATGCTAAAAAAGACTAAACATGAATTTTTATTTATTGGGATACAAGACTCATAATTTTAATTAAACAGGAAAATTAGGAAACTAATCACGATAATAACTAAGTAATATGAAAACTAATTCTATGAGATAATTCAAGATAATATCAAGATATTATAAGATACTTTCTTATATATTCTAATAATTTTCCTAAAACTTAGCATAAGTTGCAGATTCGGGTCATTCAAATCAATATTTCTCCTTGACTTGCGGGAGGATTTTCAGGTCGTTCAAATCGACAATGTCATACATTGTGTTGCATCATTTTTAATATAATAAGGTTCATTTGGTAAAATTGTTATTTTCTTTCTTTCATTTATAGTAACTTCTTAATCTGTGAGAAATAACTTAGTACAACACTTATAATAAGACGGAGGGAGTAATTGATTGTCGTTTTAATTAAGGGTTAATATCCATTTTGGTCCCTGTAATTTGAGCGAAATTCGGTTTTAGTCCCTATAAAATTTTTTGTTTCGATTTAGTACCTGTAATTTAATTCTTCCACTTTTAGTCCCTGCTATCAAATCCCTATTAAAAACGTTGAGTTTTTCTTTTACTTTTAGTCCCTGTAATTTTAAAATTCTTTTACTTTTAGTCCCTGTAATTTTAAGATTCTTCTATTTTTAGTCCTTGTAATTTAATAGGGATTTGACGGCAGGGACTAAAAGTAGAAGAATCTTAAATTACATGGACTAAATCAAAACAAAAAATTTTATAGGGATTAAAACTGAATTTTGTTCAAATTACAGGGATAAAAAGGGGTATTAACCCTTTAATTAATGTTAAATCAATAGTTTTAAAATCTGTAATTCTGTGTCTCTCACCTTTAATTGGATAGATTTAAAGTCATTTATTTTTTTTCTTAATCTTCTTGAAAAAACTTTATTAGTCACTTACGCATATATCATCCCATCTACATGGTATTTGCCAGAATTATTACTAATTTCATATTACATCTGTTCCTTTTTACTTGTTTTTTAAGGTTGTTAAACACAAAACAAAGAAACCAATAAATCTTGTTGTTTTTTATAAAGTTATTAGTCTTTTTCCTATGATACCCTTGATTGTTTATTATTCATCATACTTATTTCTCTTTTTATAATAAATAATTAAAAGTATAATTGAGAAACAAGTAATTAATACAACTTTAAAATATCAAAATCTTTATATATAATGTTGTTGCTAATATGAAAGAATAAAAATCCCACCAAAAAATTCAGCCTACAACAAGGGTAGAGTTGTCATTTTGCACCACCCCAATTTTTTTCTCTCCCCTCTTTAATTTTGTCTGTCTCATTTAATTTCCATTTATTCTCTCTTTCTATAACTTAAAGTTGTTGCTAATCTGAAGGAACCAACATATCGTCTAAAAATTTGAGGTAAAATAGGGGCAGAATCGTCATTTCGCACAACCTCAATTTCTTTCTCTCTCCTCTTTAATTTTCTTTGTCTCATTTAATTATCGTTTATTCTCTCTTTCTATAACCTTAACAAGAAATATACATTACTGATTTTTTTATAAAAAAATAACAATATTATTTTTAGTCATTATGTGACTTGATTTTTGTCAAAATCACATTGTCATTTGAATTGAACTCATAAAAATCCTTTTATAATTGATAATACCATATATTTTTTCCAAAAAAAAAATTGAATTGATTCAAAACATATTGTCATGCAATAGAATATATTACTTTTTGAAAAGAAAAAAGAAATTCTATCACTCATGTTTAATGGCAAAGATCGGGGAATATCATATGATCAATACTTTTTTTTGACACAATCAACATTATTGTTATTGACCTTATAATTTCATCATTTTTTAAATTGGCAATTTCATTTAAAACAATTGATAGTAATTTTAAACATAATTTTCAAATTGAATGCACATTTTATCACTTTCCTTTACAATGCAATTATCTAATTGGTATGTCAATGAAAATTCATTTCGTATTAAGTATTAATTATCATGAAAACGGAACTAATTAAAAAAATTTGTCACTGGTCAATGAAAACAAAACGGGTGCAAATTGAAAACGAAATTAATTAACGTTACCTTTTATCATTCGATTCTGACACATATCGTGAAAATAAAACGATACTCCACAATGCATGGTAATGGGGCCCTCTACTCGCCTTATAACATTTATCATTTTAACATAATATATAGAATGAATTATTAATACAATTGATGAGAATTTATATAAATGATATTTTTTTACAGTATATATAAATGATATTTGAATCAATCTCATTTAATAATTGATAACTGACCGCATAAACCTAATAAATGACAATAGTATTTATGGAAAGATAATTTTGAATTTTTTTATATGAATTCATAAAAATTGTATCTAAATCAATTACACAATTTAGTCTACATTCAAACGATAACTCTAAAACAAAAAATTTCAAATTTATAATTATTAATATACAATTGTTAAAGAATTAATAATTTTAGACAATGTCATGTTAAAATTTTAATTCAATGAAAATAAATCTAATGAACTTAAACAAGTATATTTTATTTGAGAATAAAGAAATGTTTGAACCAATCGCCATACATATCTATTGATAATTTAAATTTAATTTCAAATATAAATTTCATAAAATTTTTACATTTATTTCATTAAATTTTTTAATAAAAATGTTTATTAGCAAACAAATATACGATGTTTCTGAAGAAAAAAGTATGATATATTCAGACAATCACATAATATGTTTTCATATTAAATTTATTAATAAAAATAAATTTTTATTTAAATAATATATTTAATTCTTTTTTTTACTGGAATATCCAATGACATTCATCATCATATTTGATATTTTCGTTCAATAACGTAACATTCAACCATCTATATATGACACCAATAAAAAATAATCTATATTATTTTCACACAAAATTGCTGACCCACATCCCATGTTTCCATAATTAATACCTCACATGATTTACAGTCAATTTATATCGCGAAATTGGTGTATCTCGTAAAATCAAAATATCCCCTTTTGAGTATCCTCATTCAACGCAAAATCACTACTTTGCCTAAGTTTGGTATGATATGCAGCTAAATAAGCCATTACCAATTGTCACATGTGAGCCACGCTACCACCTACGTCCAGAGCCTCGAACTTTCAATCGACTTTCATTCTTTTTCTACTAACTTCCATAAAGCTGTTCTTGAATTGAAATGCTAGATCTTGATGGCAGATGAGTTTTCCTTTGAAGAATTTGTCACTTTTACAAGATTTGATTCTTTTGTATGTTGTGATGTGTTTGCATCAATTTGTTGACGGATAAGAAGTGCATATCATCCGATTTGAGGAGAAAATGAACTCCAAGTACAATTCATATTTTAATGTTCAGGTGCTCAATTGGATATTGGTTCGATAATTGTTGTGTTTATTAGATATAACTTGATGGTTAACACAAATTTGACACAATTTTAATATATTTGTGCACACACACACACACACACACACACACACACATATATATATATATATATATATATGGATTTGCTAACTTACACCCACCAATTTTTTAGTTGGTGTAACTTAGCAACTTACACTTTAGTGTATATTTGACAAATTTTTAGTTATAACTTGCTTTGCACCGACTAAAAAATGGGTGGGTGTAAGTTAGCAATAGCAAATGCCTATAGAGTTTGCCACCACCCATTTTTCAGTTAGTGTAACTTAGCAACTAATACCTTAGGGTGTATTTGACAAATTTTTAGTTATAACTTGCTAACTTGCACTAACTAAAAATTGGGTGGGTAAGTATGTATGTGTATATATATATATATATATATATATATATATATATATATATATATATATATATATATATATATATATAGAACCTATCGTTATTGAAAATCATCATATTCCTGTTATTTTTTGTATTTTTATCGAGATGCAATATTAGCTCAATAACTATTTTTCCCGTGCATCGCACGGGTATATATACTAGTGACAAATAAAAAGAAACAAGTTTTTTCTTAAAAACCGATGAAGGGACTATTTTTTTTATACAAATTAAATACACAGACATAGAAAGAGCCAGGTTTGGGAAGGAGGAATTAAATCAAATGTTACAATATCAAAATCATCACCGTGTTCAAGGTTAGTTAAGGCATCAACAACCCCATTTACTTCTCTAAAGTTATGTGATAACTCACTTCCAATCACTTGACTCCATGAGCTAGATGGCCTCATATTTGCCGTTAGACGGATCTAAAATTTTAATACTTGTGTTCAATATCATTAAATTTATTTAATTGCACGATATTTTTTGTGAACATTAGTTGTATGACTAATAAAGCAAGATTCTAATTAAGAGAACATCAAAATTAAATTCAATACTACTGCGTCAGTACCTAACTCCCATGTCAGGACCCAATTCCCATGTTGGGCTCAAAATGGCGACATCCAGCACCAAATTCCATCCATATTCAGAAATATTTTTTAGTTAAGGCAAAATATAAAAATATTTAAAGATATAAAACATATATAGTAGATTAATTTAAATAGAATATAAAATAAGCATCAAATTAAAAATATTTGAAATCATAAAAAATACTTATAACTGCATTTGGGTGGGTTTTAGTCAATCCTATGTCAGTATCCAATTCCTATGTTAGGCTCAAAATGGCGCCATCCATTACCAATTTCCTATCTCAGATAAGGAAAAAAAATTCCTTTTTTTATTTAAGAATATTTTAAAATATAAGATAATATATAAAAATGTAAATTAAAAACAAGAATAAGAAAATATTTAAAATTATAAATCAGATATGTCCAATTAATTTGAAAAAAAAAATTAAACTTAAAACTTTAAAAAACATGCAATACTTGTTAAAAGGATAATGAAAAAAGATTTATCACTCTTAAAGTTTGAAGAAATATAATTTTTTTCTTTTTTTAAAAAAGGGGTGGAAGAAGAGGATATATTATTATTTGATTAGATTTAATGGTAAGTATTCTGTTGTTTATGATTTGAACCACGCATATCTCTTGGGGTTATAAAGGGAGTTCTTGAAATTAAGACTCAAAAGACTTCAAGAAATATAATGTTAAACGAATAAATAGTTAAAATTTGTCAAAAGCTTAACATAAAAATATTTTAAAAAACTAATAATATAAAGTCACGTGTCATCAAAAAAATAGTAACAAAAATATATAAAAAGCATATGTATCTTATTTTACGACATAAAGTTGGGTGACGCAAAAGATTTTGATAAGTTGCGGTTTGACGAAGCAAAGCAAAGCCAAACAATCGTGTGTGTATGTATTTATTTAATTTAATTAAATAAAATTAATTATTATTCCCATAAAAAGGCGAGAGGACAGAATGGTTCAAAATGGCGACATCGAATCGCTGGAGTAATGACTAATGAAGATTGAGGAGAGAAGGCGCAAGCCAATAGAGGAGAGGAGACTTTGAACGAGAAGAGAAGCGAAGACCTATAAACTTCATATTCCCATTGCCACCACGTTTTGGTTTCTTGCAGCTTCCGAAACCACGCTAAACTTCGAAGCCTACATTTTTTGAAACTTGCGACCACATCGTTATTCAAATCCCACTCTTCTTCTATTGCAAGTAATAAGAGTAAAAGGAGCGTAATGGGCTCGCTCTCCGCCTTCCACGAACCCATTCAATATCCCACTGCTCGCAGAGACGACTCTATCTTTGACGACTATCACGGCGTTAAGATTCACGACCCTTACCGATGGTAGTAATATTATCCCCCACTTCATTTCAATTCCTTTTACTACCGTTACTACACGACGGATGGTCATTGTGCGTGTCACGTGCTTGCTTTTTCTTTTCTTCTAGTAATTTGTTTTGTTTTGTTTTGTTAGGCTTGAGAATCCTGATGCGGAAGAAGTGAAAGAGTTCGTACAGAAACAGGTTGGGCTGACGGATTCGGTGCTGCAGAGATGCGAGTGTAGGCCCAAACTTGGAGAGAGAATCACGAAGGTGTTTGATCATCCTCGTTATAGTGCTCCTTTCAAAAGAGCCCATAGCTACTTTTACTTCCACAATACCGGCCTTCAACCCCAGAGCATCCTTTATGTCCAGGTTCAAACATTCACATTTATACTAATTTGGATTAGTTTTAGTTTATGGATTAGAAGCTAGTATATATCAAATTAAATTTACTATATGTTCTTTCACTTACGCAAAAGCCTTTATTATTATTATTATTATTATACTGAAACTAATTTCTATTCTAACTCAACTCATGTGAAACTATTGTTGATATGGATGGCAACGGGGCGGGGCGGTACCGGGGAGTGCTCCCCCGCTCCCCGCCCCGCCCCCCAAGTTTTCCCCCGTCCCCGTCCACAATCCCCGCCATGGGGAGTTTTCCTCCCCCATCCCCGTCTCCACGGATCCCCGCGGATACCCACGGGGCCCCGAAAATAAAATAAAAAATGCAAAAAATACTAAAATTGCAGTAAAAGAAAGCAACAACAGCAACAACAACAACAGTTTTAAAGGGTTCTGAGCATTCACTGCAGGATCGACTTCAGAGACACTAGGAGAAGATGAAATTTGAGATCTAGGGTTTAGAAGAAAACAAACGGGGCTAAGGAAGATGTAATTTTTTTTTTGTAAACCTCTACAGCTTTACTCTTCTTCTCCAAACAACACAAAAAATTAAAAAAACAGATGAAGCAAGAAGAGGCGAAAAGAGGCAAGAAGAATCAAGATAGAAAAAAACAAATGCGACGATGGACGACGATGCAAGAAGAAGCAAGAATCGCAAGCAGAAGATAGCTGCATCCGGGCGAAGTGAGAGAGGAAGATCCGCGATCAGGGCCACAATAGAGGTGGAGACGACAGAGGCGGCGCCGCGATGCAGATAGAGGTAGGAGCGAATCGGTGATGCGAGGCGAGGAAGCAGATCTGGCAACGCGAGGGAGAAGAACGGTGACGCACGCGAGGGAGCAGGGCTAGTTGCGGCTAGGGTTACGATTTGAATGAGGGAAGGATGAAGGAATGTGATTATGTGAATCTGATATTCTTTTTTTTTAATTTTTTTTTTGACAAAAGAATCTGATATTTTCTGATGAGTGAGATATATGTATTTGTTTTATTTACTAAAGAATTAATTATAGTTTTTAAAAGACATATATAAAGACTAAAAAGACTAGTAATTGTAATAGATATATATGTATTTCTAGGGACATTTATGTAATATGATCGGGGCGGGGACTCTGCGGGGCAGGGGGTGTGATCCCCGTCCCCGTCCCCAAAGTGGCTGCGGGGGGGATTTTCTCCCCCGTCTCCGTCCCCACGGGGAAAAATTCCCCGCCCACAAGGCCCCGATCGGGGCAGTCCCCACGGGGATCCCCACCTACAGGTGTAAATTGCCATCCCTAATTGTTGAAAATTGTTGATAGGTATATTGGATTTCGCTCTTATTGTGTTGGATTGTGTTGCATTTCAGGATGGTTTGGAGGGTGAAGGAGAGGTTCTGGTTGATCCCAATGTCCTGAGTGAAGATGGGACGGTGTCACTCAACACGTTCTCGGTGAGCAAAGATGCAAAGTTCTTGGCCTATGGCCTCAGTTCCAGTGGTAGCGATTGGGTCACAATAAAGGTGATGTGTGTTCAGGACAAGGTTGTTGAGCCTGATACTTTGTCCTGGGTGAGTGGCTGAGTCTCTTTATATATTAAGTAACAAATTGGTGCATAGAAAGAAATCAAAGTAATCATGGCTGTGTTTCATTCATTCAGGTCAAGTTTTCCTCTATTAGATGGACACATGATAGCAAAGGTTTCTTTTACAGCCGCTATCCAGCTCCCACACCCAAGTAAGTCATCCTTTTTTCGTATTCAATCCGGGAAGTACATGTTTCAAATTAATAATTCTTGTACTGATTTGCAATTGATGAATCATGTTATTTATGTGGAGATCTTGTCAATAAATAACAGTAACTTAATCATATAGGATCAGTTTTCTGTTTCTTTGATTGAAATTCTGAATTGATTACTTTGCTAATTTACACTACAGGGATGGAGAAGTAGGAGATGCTGGGACTGAGACTGATCCAAACCATTATCACGAGCTCTATTATCATTTTCTGGGTACAGATCAGTCGGAAGATATTCTGTGCTGGAGAGATCCTCAAAACCCAAAATATTTGTTTGGAGCAAGTGTTACTGATGACGGCAAGGTACCATTGTGTTGTGTCCTTGCTTTATTTTAGTTTACAACTCTCCATATTATCTATATTCTTTTTATGTGTACATAAGATAAGAAAATTTGCAACTAATTTAATGTCTATGTTTTTTTTCATGGCTTTACTAATGTTGATACTATTGATGCTTCTCTGTTTATGCCTTACCAGACATATTCTCTATTCTCTGTCAATATCATTGTTATGCAATTTATTTTATATATGTGTGTGTGTGCGCGCGCGCTTCCATGAGAAAATTTTATTAATAGCATTGGTAGCTTCCTTTTTCTTTCTTGCAAATTTCAGCTATAGTTTCCAATAGATCTTCATATTTGTAGTTACTATGGTTAAATTCATAGCATTGTAATTCGAACATAATAGTAGGCATAATTTCATATTCCTTGGTTGGAGGCATTAGTGTGACCAAGCATGCAAATATTTTTATGTATATGACTTCAAATTTCATAAGCAACTGACTATTTTATTTGATTTTGCAGTATGTTCTTCTCTCTATTGAAGAGGGGTGTGATCCAGTTAACAAACTTTACTACTTTGACTTATCCGAACTTCCTAGTGGGCTGGAAGGTTTTCGGAATGAAAATTCCCTCCTTCCCTTTGTCAAGCTTATTGATAAATTTGATGGAAGGTATCAAGCCGTAGCAAATGATGATACTGTGTTCACATTTTTAACCAATAAAGATGCTCCAAAATATAAACTAGTCCGTGTAGATTTGAAAGAACCAAATGCTTGGAGTGATGTTATCCAAGAGTCTGAAAAAGATGTACTTGAGTCGGCATTTGTTGTAAATGGTAACCAACTGATTGTGAGCTACTTGAGTGATGTGAAATATGTTCTCCAAGTAAGAGACTTAGAAACAGGTTCCCTGCAGCATCAATTACCAATTGACATCGGCACAATTACTGAAATTTCTGCACGACGTGAAGATAGCGTGGTTTTCATTGGTTTTACAAGTTTTTTGACTCCTGGTATCATATATCAATGCGACCTGGGAACACAGATTCCTGATATGAAAATATTTCGTGAGATTGTTGTCCCTGGATTTGATCGCTCCGAGTTTCATGTCAATCAGGTGAAAAAGAAGAAAAAATAACTCTCACTGATGGTGATATGTTGTTATCAATTTTTGAGTTTGGATTATTAATTAGGATCTTTCAAATATCATTAGCCTGTATGAGTAGGATGGCCATTGCTGTCTCTTGGAATCTGTTTATTTTATTGTTGTTTCATTTACTTGTTTTCTATTCTTTGACATATCTTACTCATTTCAGGTTTTCGTACCTAGTAAAGATGATACCAAGATCCCATTGTTCATTGTTGCCAGAAAGGATGTTATTTTGGATGGTTCACACCCTTGTTTGTTATATGGATATGGAGGTTTTAACATCAGTCTTACACCATATTTCAGTGTCAGTCGCATTGTCCTCGCAAGACATTTAGGCACTGTTTTCTGCATAGCAAATATTCGTGGTGGTGGAGAATATGGAGAGGAATGGCATAAAGCAGGATCCCTTGCTAATAAGCAAAACTGCTTTGATGACTTCATTTCTGCAGCTGAATACCTTGTATCTGCTGGTTATACACAACCTAGAAAGTTATGCATTGAAGGTGGAAGCAACGGTGGACTTCTTATTGGCGCTTGCATAAATCAGGTCTGATTCATTTGCCATTCAATTGGGAGTTTGCATTTGCCATTCAACGGTGGACTTCTATTGAGCTTGCTGTATTTACGATTTCACCCCATTTTGAACAGAGACCTGATCTTTTTGGTTGTGCGCTGGCTCATGTTGGTGTTATGGACATGCTACGGTTCCACAAATTCACTATAGGTTTGTTTTGTTTCGATCTGTTTTGTGTACTAATTTGTTATTTTGTTGTAGTAGCATTATATATTGATTTGGTTTTGTTATTCAGGTCATGCTTGGACCTCAGATTTTGGCTGTTCTGACAAGGAGGAAGAATTTCATTGGCTAATCAAGTGAGTTTGGTTAAACCTATCATGAAATATTAGCAGCTATATGAAATTTTTGCAATTATTTTAGTGATGATAATTTGTTTAAAATTGGTAGCAAGTGACATTGGTGCAGACTATGTGATTTAGGGACTATTCGTGTGTGTGATATCATATAATGTTTCTTGTGTGATATCATATAATGTTTCTTTTATATGCTGTTGCAGGTACTCACCATTGCACAATGTCCGGAGACCATGGGAACAGCATCCTGATAAGTCAATTCAGTACCCATCAACAATGCTGTTGACTGCTGATCATGATGATCGTGTTGTGCCATTGCATTCATTGAAGCATTTGGCGGTTAGTCTGCTTCTCATATGAAACAAAATTACGTTAATAATCGAATCAATATATGCATAATGAAGATGTTAGGTTCTCTTTAACTTGTATTCCAAATTTTTATCAGATGATGCAGTATGTCCTCGTTAATAGCCTGGATAAAAGTCCCCAGACGAACCCTATAATTGCTCGAATTGAATGCAAGGCTGGACACGGATGTGGGCGTCCAACACAGAAGATGGTAATAAATTTTGGATCCAACAAGCTTGTTTTCTTTTTTAGCTTCCATTTCGTATTGTTGTGTTGTCTTTGTAAGCTAAAATAAGTTGTTGGCCGCAGATTGATGAAGCTGCTGACCGGTACGGTTTTATGGCTAAGATGTTAGACGCTCATTGGATTGAATAGTGCTGTCAAATATAAGGCTGGGGAAGGAGAGAACAGAATGAGAATAATGATGGGTATTTCATTTCTTCCTTTTCCACCCATGACAAGCTACAAGAAAGGAACAACATTAGGTGATGTCCGGAAGACTACACTCATGGCAGTGACCAAGAAGGCTTGTCATTTTGTTGTTTTATTTGGGGCGGAAGGAGGATAAGAAAGCACAATAGAAAAGTTGAACACCATAGAGTTGTGTTTTAATCGAATTAATTTTATTATCCCTCTGTAATAATATTGCTCCTTCCGTTACTTTTTATAAGTCATTTTTAGAGAAAAAAAATTGTAACTAATTATAAGTTTCCTTTTAAATTACAAGATACATTAATTATTTACCCTTAATTAATATAAAATCCAAGACATGCATTAATTGATTAAAAGTATGATTTATAATAAATGAAAGATAAATTTGAAAAAATATACACATTATAGATAAATGTAATTATGCTAACTATTTTTTTTAATATGTATTTTTTTCTCTAAAAGGGCTTATAAAAAGTAACTGAGCGAGTACATTAGATTGCAATATGAAATTGTATATGCCCCTTTGTGTTATCGAAATGGAGCAAAGCTTCCTTCACTGAAACATTCAAGAATGCCCGTTAATGCTTTGCCAAATCTTTTAGATATGCTATGGGAAAACATGACCATTGAACTCCTTTTGTACATTCACCTGCGGTTCAATAGGGAAAAGTGTCTGAATTGAACCTAAGCATGACCAATAATCTGCAAATGTTTACCGAGAAATTTGATTCTGAATATGTTGTCTATCAAATTTATCAAACTAACAAATAATTAAATCAAAGCAGTATGTAAAGCCCGACACAACTGGCAAGAAATTGTCGACGTTATCGTGTTGAGCATCGGTTGGCCAGGTTCGATCCCGGGATTTCCCATTTGGTGTGTGTGAGACGAGTGGCACTTGCCACTCCGACTAGGACAAAAAAAAAGGTTATTGGTCAGCACCAAAAAAAAAAAAATTAAATCAAAGCAATCACAAATTCGACGAGTTATATGGTAATCTCGTATTTAACAATAGTTTTTAAAGGTGTTTTACTGCTTGACCACAATTGTCACTCAACACGAGTGTTCAATAGCAAGAATTCACTTGGACAATCTGCCAAGAATTCTTGTCTATTACTGTATGATAAGTGACACCGTCTGTGTCAAACTTATGTTGGACTTCAACACGGAAATGGCCATAAAAACCATTCATAATAAGTAAACATCATAGTAGGAAGATTATGTTTAATAATTTAAATGCGAATGACACATGCTAAGACAATGTGTTTCAATTGAATTGATGCATGCACGTGTTAAATAAAACAAAGCAAAAACAAATAGTTTTCAAAGTAAAACATTTTAAAGAATGGATTAGGAAAGTTTGTAAAATGCATGAAGTGTAAATGACAGAAAATGTAAATTGCTGAAGAGTAAAAGATGATGAAATAAAATACTAGAATTGAGATACTTGGACATAATATAAAGAAAGATAACTTGTTTAAAAGAAATTAAAGACAAATGAAAGCATACATGCTTGAACTTAAACAAAAGCAGTAAAATTGAAAGGAATGATAAAGAACAGAAAGACTAAAAATGTGAAATCAATTTAGACAAACAACAATTGAATTATATTGAAGAAAAGAAATTGAATGGAAGGCATACTGTGATCGTGTTAATCCATAAATATGCTTAGCCTAAGATATATAGGATTTCAGTGATCAAGTATCCAACATTGACAACTTCGTTCTTTCTATTATTTATAGGCAAAAATAAAGAAGCTGACTACCTATTTGCTTGCCACGTATATGGACACATCAACGACAATTACAATTTGAACCTAATCCTAAAACTCGACGACAACATGCCTTGTCAAGTTTCATGAACTCCTTCACTCGATCAAGACCCATTTCGACAAACGCTGTTCTTCTTCAACTTTGACGTTGCTCCGTTTTGTCGAAATCTTCACCACATCTCGTAACTTAGTGAAATCACACTTCTCTTGAATATGTCATCAACAAGCTGTTCTTCAACTTATTACATTCTGTCAAAGAACCAAATTATAAATTTGGAACCCAACAACAAGCTAAGTTCCTTTGAAAGGAAATACAGTTTTGAAAAGTGAAACATTTTTTCAAAAATGGATTGTTTGGCATCACGCAATCACCCTGTTGTAAATCTAGACCGTCGTCCACGTTTTATCTTCGTGTTTTAGGCCAGTTTTGTAAAACTGGAATACATGTCGTCTGGTTAAGATCAGATGATTGAGATTGTGTGAATGTGTGGTTATCTAGACTGCTATTTTTTCAGCTCTTTTAATATGCTATCATCCATAGCCATTTATCTTATCACTTGTCAAGTAAAAGTTTCTCAGTTGCTGCTAGTTTTGAATATAAATGACATTTCGGTAATTAAACCTGTCTTTCATAACAGTTATACTTCACAATACAGCCCGAGGGAACAATAATTGTGTGAAGTTCACACAACAGGTTAAATTTTGTCTAACGGGAAGCATTGAAATTACAGATAATAGTTTGAAGATTGTGTCTACCTCCTTTTTTTTTTGGAGAAACAAAGTTACGACATTTCATTCATAATAAGGTCAAGAATACAAGAGGGAATTGAATTAAAAGTGTGGTGCCTAGCATAAATCCTGGACACCCTAGCTAAGCTATGAGCAACAAAGTTTGCTTGCCACATAATAAAACTAACCTCATAGTTGTTATTTGACTTTAATAAAGAACTACACTGATTCAAAATGGTCCCATATTCTGTGTGATAATTGTGGCCCTCCAAGATGTCATCCACAACTGATTTGCAATCCATTCCAAATAGCATCTTATTGAACCCCAAACTGTTGACCCAAATTAGACCTTCCAAGAGACCTATTGCTTCAGCTTCATGAGGGGGTATGGATCCTGACATGCAGAGTGTTTTTGCCTTGATAAACTGTTCGCGATCATTGCGTATCCACATACCTATGCCAAACAGATTTTCTCCTGGGAAGATTGCTGCATCTAAATTACATTTAAACTCACCATCTTTTGGTTTAATCCAAATGATATTTGATGCCCCAGTTAGTTAAGTGTCACGATCACCATCCCTTCTCATCAATCTACACCAATCCTGCATGAATTATGTGGACCTCCTCACTGCCTCCTTCGCTGGTACTTCCTCTCGTCGCCAGGCCTGATCATTTCTTCTCCTCCAAATGCACTAAGTCGTGTTCATCACCTCACTAATCTTGTGCTGATTCAATGTTGACAGCAGCTGAAAAGTAGCAGCTATGAAACCATCTGCTTGTTGAATAATGTCACTGATGTCAGCCCATAAGCCAACCGCGATCCAGTATTCCACGACTTTGTCACACCCAAAGAACACATGCCAAGTATTCTCGTAAAACACATCACAGTGCGGGCACATTGGTGTACAAGCCACTCCTTTCCTTTGCAAATTCTCTCTGGTAGGCAAGACATTTCGCAGGCTTCTCTAAAGTAGTAGCTTGAATTTTTGTGGGACTTTGGCCTTCCAAATCTTCATCCACTCGCCATTGATCCTGAGATGTGAGTTGTCTGCTATATGCTCCATGCACTTATGGAATCCTGACCGCATCGTATAAATCCCACCCTTGTGATGCCTCCATGTCATTCGGTCCTCTCCAACTAGGTGAGTTAGTGGAATGGTACTGATAGCTTGAACATCAGCTGGTTGAAAAATGGCTGAGAGTAAATCCGCATGCCATTCTTTTGTAGTTAGCTCTATCAGGTCCTTGACACATAAATTTTCCATTCCTTGGGCCATTGGACTTTTTACAAAGCGGTCTTCATTGTTGCGAAGCCAAGGGTCTCTCCAAACATTGATCCTAATACCATCTCCAATTTGCCACCTCGCACCATGATTAATCAACACCCGGGAAGAGTGGATACTACGCCAAACATAACTGGGATTGTGACCCAACCAGGCCCCCGTGAGCTCCCCCTTTGGGAAATACCTAGCTTTGAAGACTCTTGCCAAAATAGTATCTTGGTTGGTTGCCATCTTCCAACCCTGCTTCCCTAGCATTGCTATATTGAAACATAGAAGTGACGAAAGCCCATTCCTCCAAACTCTTTTTTCATGGATAATTTCTCCCAACTGAGCCAATTAATGCCTCTCCCGCCTCCTCTATTGGAACCCCACCAAAAAGAGTTAATCATCATCTCCATACCCTCACTGAGTGACACTGGTAGCAGGAAAGTGCTCATGCAATATGTGGGGATTGTCTGTGCTACTGACTTCACAAGAACTTCACGCCCCGCCTTGGAAAGGTGTCTCCCCGACCAATGTTGGATCTTCTTCCACAATTTGTCTCTCAGGTAGCTAAACACTACCTTCTTGTTTCTACTAATCATGTATGACATTCCAAGATATTTCCCTGTACCTAGGCTCTCTGTGACACCCAATAAGCTAGCCGCCATGGTCATATTAGCCTGGGTGGTGTTCTGATTTCTGAAAATTGATAGCTTGCCTGGAGGCACGCTCATAAGTCTCTAAGATGTTCTTCATAACTCTGCACTCTCGCTCCTCCTCCCTGAAAAACAAAAAACAATCGTCAGCAAATAACAAGTGTGTGAGGATTGGTGCTCCCCCACACACTTTAATACCATGGATGTCACCTCTCACTTCCGCTCTCCTAATGAGCGTAGTAAGACCCTCAACACACACCAAGAAAAGATAAGGGGACAGTGGTCCCCTTGTCTGAGTCCTCTCTCTGGTGTAACATGACCTGCTCTCTCCCCATTGAGTTGGACTGAGTATTGTACTGTTTCAAGGCATAGTGCTATCCATTTCACCCATCTTTCCTCAAACTCCAACTTAAGCAACATACTCTTCACAAACAACCAATCCACCCGGTCATAGGCCTTACTAATATCTATCTTCAAAGCTGCCTCCCCTATTTTCCTATTAACTTTGCAATTCATATGATGGATCGTCTCATTTGCCACCAGAACATTATCCAGGATTGAATGACCCTCCACAAAAGCAGATTGCTCTTGTGAAATACATTCTGATAGAACCCCTTTCATTCTATTCACCAACACCTTCGAGATGATCTTATAAATAACATCGCACAAAGTAAATCCTTCATTGAAACGGGATCCTCCTTCTTTGGGATTAACACTATATTTGTATCATTGAGCTATGAAGGAAGTTCACATTGCTCAAGCCACCTCACTCCTGCATGAAAAATTTCCACCCCGACAAGATGCCAAAAACGCTTAAAGAGGGCCGGATTCAATCCATCTGGGCCCGGTGCCTTGTCTGAGTGCATCTGAAAGAGTGCTTTTTGAACTCCAAGATTGTAAATGGTTGGAGAAGCATCTCATTGTGCTCATTGGTAATTCGGGCTCCTACATGATTCAAGATCTCCTGCATGTCACCCACCTGCTTTTGAAAGAGCCCCTCAAAGTATTCTCTAGCTACAACCCCCATGCTCGCCTGACCATGCACCACCACTCCATCCTCCCTTTCAAGCTTTGTGATCATGTTCCACTTCCTTCTCTGACTTGCCAGGGCATGGAAAAATTTAGAATTGGAATCACCATTGCGGATCCAGTAAACTTTGGCCCTTTGTCTCCAAAAAGCCTCTTCTTGAGCTAGGAGGGTTCCTAGTGTAACATCCCGCCGAGACAAGGCGTCACTTTATCCTGACCTCAGTAGCAACACATTTTTGACCCAATATCAGAGTACGCAACAGGACACACTGGCCATGATGCAACACTGCTTCCCAGGTTTTAGGTACTTAAACTTCTTATTTATCTGCTATTCATCATCATATAATATAGAAAACACAGAAAACGAAGGGGTAAGATGTAACACCCCGCCTAATTTAATTATTTGATTAAATTAATTTAGGCTTATATATATGCCCTAAATTGATTATTAAGTAATTATATTGGGGGAAATGATTATAAGTATTGGGGTGTAAGTATTAAAGCTATTGTGTAAATAAGAGTTGAGGGAGGGACATTATAGTCAAAGCCATTTTCTTTTGCCTATTTCCTTCTCACTCTCGACCCTCAGCCCTCACTTTCTCTCTCTTTCTCTCTCTCTCTCTCTTGATTTCTAAAGAAGAGGAAAGAAAAGAGAAAGAAGAGGAAGAAGGGTGGGTCTAGGGCTTGCGATCTTAAGGAGGAGGAAGAGGGATAATGGTGCTTCCTTTCATTTCTTCTTGATTCTGAACCTTGGGGCTGAACATTTGGGTTTTTTGGTGAAGCTTTGGTGTTCCCCTAGAGCTTTGGGTGTGGAGCTCGAGCTTGGAGAAGGAGAGGAGGTGAAGGTCCCAAGCTTTCAAGCTTCCTAGCTCATCTTCTTGAGCTCATTGTGAGTTCTCCTCACTTAGAGTTTAGGCAACCAATAAGACCCAACACTTAGGGTTTCTTTTCCTTCCCTTTTTGCATGTTGGTTCTAATTTCAAGCATGATTAGTGGGTGCATGATTGATTTGGAAGCATGAAAATGTGGATTTGAAATGTATGTTTGAGTGTGGGTTCCACAAAAATGAGTTTTGCAATATTTGACTTGAATGCATGTTGAAATGATTGTGATAGATCAATTCGTTTCTTGTTTGAGTGCCATTTGGTTGATTGTGATGTTGGTTGGAATCAATGACTTGAGTTTTGGAAGAGGTTTGGGTTAAAAAATCTGAGCTTTGATGTTTGAAACCCTGCTAAATTCGCTAAGCCGCAGAATCGCGCTGAGCGACCTTATTCTTTGTTAGAGTCGATTACGCCCAGTTTTGCTCAAGCGAAATAGCTGAGCTAAGCGAGAATCTCGCTAAGCGACAGTCTTGCGCTAAGCGAATTTTGATTAGTTTTCTCCAAATTTTCAAAATTCCTTTCTTCTTTTAAATTCAATCTTGTATACTGTTATAGCCTTATGGGAGGTTGTTTACATGATTGAGCTATTAAAATGCTTGTAGGAATGGTTAAGAGTTTGATATGATTGAACTTAATGATGTTTTATGATTCATTGAGTATTGTTTATTGAAGAATTCCATGGAAAGTCACTGCTATACTTTCTTGGATTCACTGTGTATCGTTATTGAAGAATTCCATTGAGGGTCAATTATATACTCTCTTGGATTCATTGTGCATTTGTGAATGCTTATTGGACTGTGGTAACATTATGAATTTTCTTGACTATGAAATTGTCATGTTGTATTGGGAACCGAGTTGGTAAGGGGTCCGTGGAGGACTCATTGAGATTTTTATCTCATTCCTTTCTAATTGTTTTTCTGATAAGCAGGATCCGAAAGGTGATCAAGCGAGCTGAAAGTTTGAATCTTTTATTTTAGTGTCATATTTTGGAATGTAACAACTCATCTATCTTTTGGATATTTGGAGCTTTGTCATTGTATTTTGAATTCTAAATACTTAACTTTGGGAAGTTGTAATCTAACTTTTAGATTATTGATTATGTTTGGAGTTTGGACTTGTAATGCTTATTATCAAGTTTAAAATTTTTAGTAACGTTGATGCTATTTTGTTGATTGTCGTAATTTCAAGTAAAATTGAATTATGGGCATTACATAAGACATTCATCAATCACCATTAAGCAGGAAAACAACATAGCAGAGATACTATTATCATGCACAGCACAACCGTAAACATAGCAATTGTCATCATAGACATCACAACTTATCAACATGACTGTTACCACAAATATATACTCAAAATCTTGAGTATATGGTCACAGACCAAACCACATTGATACGTCATACTGACAATCCTGACCACACAGTCACAGACCACATCATACTCTGATACCACAGTCTGACACACGTCACCGGTCTTTCAGGCTCAATTACTGGCCCTACAAACCTAGACCACCGAATATTTCAGGCTCAATTACCAGCCCTACTATCCTAGAGATTTCAGGCTAATTTTCGGCCCTACTGACCCAAACCATCGTTGAATATTACGGGTCATTACCGCCCTACTCCCTAGACTGATCACGAGTCTCAGGGTACCGAATCATATAAGTTGGTTTGTCCCGACAACATATCTTGTTATGCTACCTTCTCCGATCATTGGTTACGGCATCCCATACTACCATATCCGATTACCGGAGTAAGGCACCGTCCCGTGCACTCGGACGACATTCCATAACAGGAATGGCCAAGATTGTCCACCCGTCAGACGTGGAGTCTTGGAGCTCGGTCATACCATCGATCATCTCCATCTCAGGTACACCTACTCCACACTACTCTGTACCATCGATCATATCCATCTCAGGTACACCAACCTTGGGTATACTGACCCGACCATCACCACTATCAATAAGGTAACGACGATAATACTTACTATTACCATCTAGAGATTTGTATACCTCTAACTAGAGGGCGGCACCCTTGTCTTATATCTCAGACACACATACATCATATACAACTAGTGCATGAATGTTATATGCAAACCAAAATACCAACAACTGTAGTTTATTAGCATATAAACATCAGATATAAATCAGATTATCAACCATCCTTAATCAACATAAGGATTAACCCTAGTGTCGCTCAAATGATCTACTATTGACATGTTATCAATCAACACATCAACAGTCACAGAATCATAAAGCATTCATATCAATCAACATCCATCAATCAACATCTATCCATAGATTTCAATAGATCATTCCTATGGTTGACAGACCCCTGACAACTGTCCTCAGCTATCACATGTTACAGCCCTTCTCCTGAGGTGTTGCTGTTATCAACCCCTAGTAGGGTTAAGGTCCCCTACACATGCTAACAGTAATACTTTACTACCTATTTTTCCTAGTGATTAAGGTATCTTCCCCTTACCTGACTTAGAAGACTGCTGCCACTCGCATCCCTTCCTCGTGTCCCTGTCACACCTCCTAAGCTCCTCCACGCCCTGCCAAAGAATCCTTTGGAAAAAGTGAGGAGAATGGAGGGTGAAGGGCGGTATTTATAGCCATTTTGGGTCCATCACATCGCGATGGTCCTCAGGCATAAATCCCGTCACATCGCGACGTGGTACACGTGTCAGCAATCCCACACTCTGATCCATTGACTTAACTCACCGACTTACGTCGCGTCGCGACCAGATTTGTACTAGTCACATCGCGTCGCGATCGAGACTGACCAAAAATATCTCATTTTTGATGTTCTAGAAGATTCTCAAGTGTTCTACGCCTTTCTAGGGCATTCTAGACGATTCTAAGGACTTCTATCTCCTTTCTAGGGTTTTTGTGTCTCATTTAAGCCCGTTTTATCCCTAATTAAGGTTTTTAACTCCCGTTTATTATTTAATTACTGTCCTAATTATTTTTCTAATATTATTTTGAAAACCGGGATGTCACGCCTAGCTTCTCTCATAACTGAATGAAGGTAGCAGCAGCCTCCTCCGATTGATCTTTTCTCACGGTCTCGAGCTCTCTGCGGGAAGCATAAATGGCCACTCTATATTTTGACCGGAGTGCCTTACAACTATTCATAGCTTCGGTGCAACTCTGAACTCTATCAAGAACTTCTCCTTTCATGTTAATCTCTCAGCCTTGTACCACAATATCCTCCAAACCTCCCTCCTCCAACCAAGCATTCTCGAATCTGAAGGTTCTAACATGATGACGCCTTTCCCTATTATAGAGCCGAAGGATGATAGGATGATGATCAGACCTATCTATGATAGTGCTTTTGAGCCTGCAACATGGGAATAGATCGAGCCATTGTTGAGTAACCATAGGTCTATCAAGTTTTTCTTCCTTAGCTTGCGGCGTGCCTCTACTTTTGAACCAGGTGAACTTGTAACCTTCCAAAGGTAAGTCCAACAGATTGCTATCTAAGACTGCTTCTCTAAGCCCCCTCAATTGCCACAGCGGATGATATACTTGTCCTCTTTTATCCTCATTAGATAGAAGATCATTGTAGTCTCCCATGGTACACCACGATAGTTAATTATCTCTAGCCAAAGTCCTCAGAAGGTCCCTAGATGCTCTTCGCCTACTCGTCTCCGGATACCCATGAAACCCCGTGAACCTCCATCTAGGTCTATCCTGCTGGCTCACCTCCACATTAATGAAATTTGTAGAGTAGTTGATAACATGGCAGTCAAAAGGGTGGCGACATAGCAATGCCAAACCTCTGCTTCTCCCAACTCTGTCAACTGCAAACGATCCATCATAACCCAATCTTACTCTGAGTTCTTCAATTTTGTTTGAGTGCACCAAGGTCTCACACAGAAAAATTACATCTGGATGGTGCGTCTGGACGAGGTCTCTAAGAGAGGGAACTGCTCTCGGGTTGCCCATGCCCCGGCAGTACCAGCTGAGAAGACTCGTTGTCCCTGGCAGGCACCTTTGCCAGGGCCCGCCATTAAAAAAGAACTTTCACTATGATCACGTCCAGGTACATTGTTGCTATTGACCTCTGTGCTAGGTTCACTGTATCCATTAACATTATTTGTGTTGTTATTCTGAATTTCAATAGCTGCCTTAATTTTCGCTTCACGTTTTCTTTTTTTATCTGGGTCAATCAATTCCCCTTCCCCAAAATCCTCAGCAGATGATTGGGTGATATCCTTTTACGGGATATTTGATTTTGCTTGATTGGTTGTCGTGGCATTAAATGAAGGATTCGGACTTGAAAACATTCTAGAGGGATCGCGAAATATTCTGGCCATTAACTCTTTCCGTTCTGATTCCGCGTTGATTACGTTAGATCTCGCAATTCTTGCATGGGCATTAATCGCCTCGTTCATTACGTTTCCAACTCCGGTGCTCCCAAACGGCATTGGAGCCTGCCAAGGCTTGTGGTCATCGTCCCGAAGCCACCGTGCTCCACCACTACCTTCACCCTTCTGTGGTTTCGCTCTAAGATCCGGCCCCCATCCTCTCACCCCATCATCTTGTTGCACGGCGAATAGTTTATCACAGAAATCTTCAATGTGACCCAGCATGCCACAGATATAGCAAAAACTCCCTAATCGTTCGTATTTGAAGTGCACAATAGAGGCTTCACCTCCTTGCCTCTTTATCCTTTTATGGCGGCATAGCGGTTCCCTCACATCCACCATAACCCTGATTCGCATATACCTTCTCCAAAAATTGGAATTATTCTTCACGTCATATTCAAGAAAGGTGCCAATGAAGTTGGCAAGACTCTCTCCTATAGCTTGAGACATAAACCCTGCTGGCACATCTTGAACTTGCACCCAAAACGGAATTGTGAATAGAGGAATCTGGTGCGTCATTTCGCCCGCCTATAGCACACCCAAAACCAGCATATGTTTATCGAAGAACCAAGGCCCTCGACTCATCACCCGTTGTATATCTAAGCGGTGATAGAAGTGAAACACATAAACACCCGCTCCTGCTTCTCTAATGGCTACTCTGCATTTCGGTTGCCATATTCCAGCCATTCGTTCCTTCATAATTTGATATCTGATAGGCCGCTTCGTTAGGAATCGCCCTACAAGAACCAGAGATTGATTCCCTCCTTCACCTTCTGCTCCTGGTAACGCTCCTGGTAACGCCAACTCCAAATCATCATCCTCTCCTCCTAACGACATCCTCTCCATATCTCTACCTGAAAACCCTAGGCTTGAAACACCGCTACTACTCAAAAAAACTCTCAAGAGAAATAGAGACACATCTCACCAGGAGAGAAAACAGCTCATGTTTATTCCACCTTTTATATGTGGTCAAACTATCGTTTGAAAATTTCAAACACAACCAAACGCCTAGCAGGCCAATCTCTAATTGTTGCTGGCATTTTTTATTCCACGTGACGCAAATTGGCATCCATAATACTTTATAAATGATTATTAATTTAAAGTTGAGTCGTGGTTAACATCAACGACTTCACTTTAAATTAAAAATAAAAAATAAAACAAAGGGTTAGTTATGGTTCCTATCTGCAACTTATCTCAATTATGTGATTAAAAAAACCTACACCAAAGGCATTGTGAAGATAGAACATAAAAATCATCGGCATATCTATTATCTATTTAAAAAATTTAATTACACTAATGTCACATGGTAAAAACTCCTTTATCCACCCAAAATTTTTTTTCGCTAAAAAATATTTTCCTTCCAAAAGCCCATGAATTCCCTCATATTCTCATGCCATAGTGTTATTTTTTCAAGACCCGTGCTTTTGCACAGGTTCACGGCTACTACTAATACTTTCAAAACTCAAACCGTGATCATCCTTGACTTAATTTCTCTGGACAAAGTTGACAAGTCCTACAACTCTTGTGTGGTTGTTGCCTCAAGTTATTGAAAGTTGCCATATTTTGTAGAATCAGGAGATATGATTAAAGAAGAGCTCGTAAAGAGAATTGGACAGCAACTAGGGGAGGTTTATGTAAGTGATATTTTGATTCGAGCACCATACGGGAAGACTAAAATCGATAATGTTAGTATAGTACAGAAAATTGTAAGTTTTTTTTTATTTTATGAAAGATCACAATGCTGAGATTGAATCAAATGGGGTTAAAGTTGAGAAATTAAATGTAATTCACAATCAATTCTTCAAGTTAAAATTGAAAGCAAGAAAAAGTTGCTTTTGTTTTTAAATCAATTCTGAAGCTAAAATGGGGTGTGAAACCAGTAACCGAGCATACATAAAATCCACTCAAGTCACGTTTGACCATCACTGACTGAGGTTTAAGAATGGCCACAGCAGACCCAAACATGAACCAAATAATTGTAAAAATAACGTTTGGGGAGCGAACCAAAAGGAAAGCAACATAATGACATATAATGGCCTTGCCTTGCATTGACAGTACATAAAGGTTTTGGGAAATACTCCTCGTGAAAGATGTACGCGTCACGCGTGTTGTCATCAAATCATTGTTCACTCCAAAGTCGATCAACGCAGTACTTCATTGGTAGTATACTTCCTCTTGCCTTAATTATAAAAAAAAAATACATATATATATATATATATATATTTATTTGATTAAAATTTAGATCAAATATATGTACTTTTTTTTCTTATAATTAAGACCGGATGGAGTACTAAATTTTTGTCGTCTGAAGAGAAACACGCTTTTCAACATAACAAACGGGAATTTGATGGTTATTTGACTGAAATTTAAGATTATGAAAAACGAATTTCGCAATGAATACAATTGACTCCACCAGGAGAGATAATAAATTTTAGCTTTTCCATTCTACTACTATAAAGAAATTGTCTTTTTTACTTTTTAGTGAGTAATTACATAATTTTGAATCAAATTGATTTTGTAAAATCAAATCTAGTTACAATTAAATCTGAAATGTAGGTGTTTACATTTAATAATTTACTTTTTTTACTTTAAAAACAAATTTGATATAAAACATAAAACATATATCAAATTTTCATTCAACCTTACGTAAAACTTATTTTTTATCACTTTTATTCAAATCAAGATTTAAAAGCAAAAACAATTGTCGCCTAAAAGTAACCAAACAATTAGCATGTTTGATTCCGCATTCAGGTCTCACCGTGCGCACCGTGCTTTCAACACGAAGCTATAACCAGTAGCTTCACCCTCACCCCGCGTTCAGAAGGCTCCTACCGTGGTTCCAAACACAATATATTTTTACTAAACTCATGTCACTAAAACCAAACACAGGAAATTAACTTTAGACATGGAACTTACAAAATACAGAATACTTTTTTTTATATTCCAAAAAAAATTATACTTTACCATCCTGATAACATTAATTTTTTTTAAATTCACTTTCAAAATATCATTCTCAAACATAAATTAATTATTTTAGCTCCAACTCTTTCAAAATCAAACATTTTAACACTAATTCTTTCAATATCAACTCCATTAAAATCTAAATCAATCATTTTAACATCAATTCTTTCAAAATCTATTCCACTAAAATATAAATCAATAAAACCCTAAGATTTAAAATCAGGATAATCAGATACCCTTGTTAAGTCAGGAAACATTCCATTTTGATGTCTGTCACATCAAGTTGCAAAATTTCAGCTCTACAACCCAAAATGGATCCAACACTGCAAAACCAAAAGTAACAAATAAGACATTTGCCCATATGGTAACATATGTTAGAGGCAGTCCCAGGAGTCTTACTGTTTGTCATACCTAGGATGTGTGCGTCCAAGATCCCCATGAACAAATTCCTTGATGTAGGTCCCAGCCTGCACAATCATATTAGATTTTTTACTAATTAGTGAGTACAGATTTCTCTGCCCATAACGACTAATAATTATTGATGGGGTAGAATGTGATAGGAATAGAACTCACACTAGGTCCTCTAGTTAAGTTTAAACTAAACAAAACTCTAGCCAAAATGGTAGTCAATTACTTGTCCTATGTGATAATTCTTTTTGCCCAAAATAGAGTACTTATAGTAAACCTGCTTGACACATGTTTACTGCCAAATTTTCACCATTCATTGCCAATTAAATGCAAAAGCCTATGGTTGGAGCTATCAAGTTAGTGGTGTTAAAACCGTAACTTTATGTCTAGCTCTAATTTAAAATCAATTCAGTCATTATGAAACTTCATTTACATAAGAAGGAATGTAAAACAATACCTGTGTACATAGATGCAAAAGAAAATATTGGGAACTGCCAGCAATTGTCTCTATTTTCATCCTAAAGATTTGAGAAACAGAAGGGAGGGCAAAATTTCAGTTACTAGTTTGAATGTGGCCTTCATTGTGAGTTTGGCATATAAATAACTATCAATATATAGATGGGTGATACCAATGAATAATCTTTTCACGCTCTAAAGGACTGCGACGGTGTAGCACCCTTATTGGGGTCTTTTGCAAAACTTTCTGTACAAAACGAGAAAAAAATGTGGTTTCCACGGTTACAAATTAAACAAAAAGCTCTGCTTAGATGCAGAAATCCCAGTAGAGATTATTCAATGTTTATGAGCACCAGCCAAGGTAAGACAAACCTTGCTCAAGCTATAGCAAGACTTCAAAGGAGTCAAGAATATGAAATCAAATATCATGGTTCAATTTCTCATTTGCAAGTAAGTCTCTATTTTTAGTTACACCGATTTGAAGGATGTTTTATCATCTTCCCTGGTGATATTTCTTCTTTCATAAATTTTTCTATAAAAATCATAGCAGTAGATACATCAAACCATATGCAATGGCTGATCAATATGAGCAATGCACTGAAACCAAATCAATGGGCAAGCATATGAATGGGATAAATCACAGGCTTAAATGACAAAGAATTACAATCAGATGTGTTAAACTAAAAGACGGCACATCTTTGAGCACTACTGAGCCTATATCAATGATGCAGAGACGAAAAACCCAAGTTTTGCCAGTGTATGTTTAATTTTTCTTACAAAATACAAGTTTGATAACAAGTAATACACAACAACAGAAAAACTCACCAAATCCTTGAGTGAAGACACGTACTGAAAATCTTCATCCTTCATAGGACGAGAAATCCACACTAAAGCAGCATATTGCTTCTATACAAATTGAAGATTATAATAGTAAGGATGACTCAGATGAAACAATGGACGAAGCAAAGCTGCAAAACACTACCTATAAAATAAAAGTAAACAATTAAGAAACAAAATGCAAGACCTGCTTCTCTGCCTCGCCTTCACGCATAAGGTCCCAACCATGACTGCCAACAAGTTTCAGATTTTTCACTCTAACCTACATGAACATATGATATTATGCATTTACCCATCATGAAATAAATAACTTACATAAAAACGTCACAAATTCAACTACAACATTACCAATTTATTCTCCATACTATTTATTGTTTTCTCTATATCTTTTACAGACAGTTCAGATGGGACCTGTCGTGCGTTTTGCACCTCAACAAGAAATGGCCTGCCTGGGCCCAGCATACGGACCTAGAAAAATAGTTCCATTGTGATAAGTTCACTCACTAATAAACTTGAAAAGGCATTAAAACCATGATTTTTAGTACATCGATATCTTCTCTGCCTGCGCAATGAAACTTGAAACTATCAGCTTGACATGCTTGGAGGATGTTTCCACCAATTATTTCCTACAATGTAAGTACACATTATTGTCACCTTCCACAATCAATAAAAGGAAATATTGTGTCAAAAGAAATTTTACCACAGTAGACAGTACCTCAACTGATGCTTCCCCCATTCTTTCATCATCAATGATCCAGCGTGTTTGACTCACATTCCGTGAATACTGCCATGAAAGTAACAGCGTAAGTTTGAAGTTGCACAAGCTAAGTTCAATCTTAGTCAATCATTACTTTGCAAGTAATAGAAATATGCTCATATCCAGAAAAAAAAAAAAAAAAACTAAGGAAGTTATATTCCGTACATGAAGAATATATTTCTGTGACAAATAGCAAATAGATCAGCACCAATGATGGGAAAAAGGGAATAGGAAAAGCAACGTGCGCGGAAGAGAGATGTTAAAATCACAGATAGTACCTCCTTTAATTGAAGAATATTTTTTTCGGGGGGTGGGGGAGAAAAAGAAGAACCAAATAGCAGAAAATAAAAAATGGCAACAGCCCTCAGAGCACTTAGTATCGATAAAGACCATAATAGATTGTAGATTTTGATCTGTGATGGGGTTGTTTCATAATAAAGCCAATGATATCACTATATGTTTTCCAGCTTTCTCTTAAAATGTAAAAATATGTCCAATCGATATATTTAAGAGCTGCAATATGTCATTTCAATTAGGAAAAGAGGAGGATAACAAATCCGTTACCTTCAGGTATCTTCCACCGAAGTAGAAAGGTGTCCTGTAGCAAAAGTAAGTAAAATGGCAAGGTTCATTTGCCTAAAAAGCAAGAAAATAAATTAGCAATAGATAATCTTAATAGAGTAGACAATGAACAAATAAAGTCAGTAGCTTAGAACCTTGATTGCACTATGAAAGCAAAACAAACATCATTCAATACAGATAAATTGGACAAAAAGCATTCTGACAAAAATGAAATCATCGTGAAAACCAAGTACTTTAAATTCGCAAGACATGAATTCGGAAACAAAGGAGAATCAAGAATTACCATTTCCAGTAAGAATTTACAGGAGTTAGAGGATTCATTTTCTAGCGAACTGCTGACAAGATTTTCTCCGACTAAATTGGATTCACCTATTAAAAAAAATCCAAACAGTCAATGCAAGGAAATGTGTAATCATTGGCAGCATCTACACCATTGTCAGAATTGCCGACAATCTAAGCACATGTTGGAGCAGAATAATACTTAAAAGGAAACAAAATTGGACATATGACACTGTCCACTGGAAAAAATAAACATCTGCAGACTCAAAAGGGCCGATGAAAATTCACAAGGGGAAATGAGATTAGCAATTTTATGGTTACATAGTAAGTAGAAGATATTAACTCCTAAGGGGCAGAAATTCGAGGCTCAACGGAACGAAAACTCCTAAGGGGCAGAAGATATTAGCTATTTTATGGTTACAATCTACAATGAATACTCCTTTTAAGTTTTAACAGTCATCTATCTGATACAATTATTGGTTTATTGCACAACATGCAATTTGACTTAAAAACTGATACAATGTATGCAGAAGTTTTTTTGTATGGAACTGAATTTTCAAGAGACTCGACAAAGGATTCTTTTTTTATGGAAGCATTGAGAGATTGTCCATTAATAAGGATATGTACGAAGGCCCATTATCATAGAAGAAAGTATTAGTGCAATTGTGCAAACAGTGAATACTCGTGAATATTTTAACAACTATGCAAGAGAAGCCCATTCTAATAGCAACACAATAGGAAGATAATGAATAATAGGCTTGTCTTGAAATAATCATGCACAAGGGTATAATATTAAATGCAATCAGAAAAAATCAGAGCTCAAATTGAAGTGCTAAAATATAAAAGCTAATCAGATGATCACAGCTTTTTAATAAAAAGAAAGAAAATTGAATATAGCACAAAGCCCAGTGATAAACTTAGACATGCCTGTTTTTCTTCTCTTGCAACTCTCGGCATTATCTGAACATTTCTCGGCCCCTTTTGACGCTTCAGTGTGACTGTATGTCAAACGAATGCGGAAAGAGCTCATACTTGATTTACATTCCTGCAAAACTTGATTTCTGTAGAGGGTTATTGGAAAACAAATGGACTGAAACATATAAGATAAAGTAACTTGTATTCCAATGAGGGATGATTATTGACTAGTTCAAATAAAAAAATGCATTAAATCTAAGTTTTACATTGCAATTTATGCAACAGAAGTGACAAAAGAAATTCACTGACCAGAAGATTTTCAAGAGGATATACTAGAGAAAATTTCAAGGCATCCTTTGTAGAGATGCATCTTTCTGGGAACCAAGGTTGAGATCCATATTTAATTTTCATGTACGACCTAAAGCAATTTAAGAAGAGAATACATTCCTATCAATATTAGGCACATAACGATATATGGAAGCTTAACCTAATTACAGTAATGAGAAAATGTTGAAAGACATAATATAAATAGTTTATCACCACAGTAACATTGGAATTGAAGCTGGAGAGTTGATTTTACAAGACAAAGAATTAGCAAAATGCAAGAGCAAATGTTTAAATAAATGACAAATGAAGATGAGGAAAATTTTTTTACCGAAGAGAGTCATCGTTATCAAGGATAATAGGTGGAATGGAAACTTCGAGGGAAAAGCTATCAAAGTGATAGCCGTCTCGTTTAAGCTTGTCAGCAATGAGAAGAGGCACATCGACATTGTCCTTATTCAGCACCGTTCCGCTGTCATCACGGAATCTGAACTGCAGGATCCCTAAGCAAAGGGTGCAGAGCTTATCTGTTTCTATTGGTTGTTCAACAAAGGAAGCGAAGAGGGATGGTGATAGCGAGGGAGAAGCATAGACGCTGCCTTCGACACCAAACACACGAAAGATGCAGCGGACACATATCTGCTCTCCAAAACCACAATCACACCAATAAGCAATAAGCAATGAATGAATTAGCATTTAGCAATTATTAGATAAGAGTTTTAGAAAAAGAGAGAGTGATTTGCGAACTAACACCGAGGGACAACAAGTGGCCGACGGCGTCGGAAGGCAGAGCCTGCACTACTTGTGCTAACGCCTTCTCATTCTCTGCGTCGGCGACGTGCCCCAAATCCGATACCTTGTGCTCCTCCATTCTTTCCACTTCTTCAATCTCTCTGCCTCAACACTACAAAGTACAAACTGTAACTATATAATGTACTTTGGAGCTCCATAAAATTACGATATTTTTTGTTAGTTTTTTTATTTTATTTTTTATTTTAGATTATTGATTGAAATTCTAATTAAATTAGTCCTTTTTTTAATCTTTTTTACACTTCATTTTTGATAAATATATTGAAAACATTTTTTAAAGTCCAAATTTAAAATATTATCTTTTTTTGACAGAATTTAAAAATATCATCTAAATCTTTTTAAAATTTGTGAAGAGAATTAAATAAACTTTGTCATTACAGGAAAAGGAATTAAAACTCTTGTACAAAAATACTCATTTTGATGCCGAGACAAACACACAAGTTTTCTTACTTGTGTTGCTCTTAAAAACTTTTAATAGCATCTTCAATGCATAGTCTCTAAAAAATTTGTTTAAGGTCTCCGGGACGTCTTAAATATTTTGAAGGCCCTGTTCTAATCTTAAAAATTGGGCCCCTAATAAAAAAAGGGCAATTTTAATTATTAAATATTATTTCAAAATATTATATTTTTACTAAATGAAGCACCAAAAACGTTTGGAGCAATGTTTTAAAAACCGGACCGGAGATCGGACCGGTGAGACTTTCGGGTCATGGTTCAATTGGTTCATCCAGTTGAGCCGTTGGTTGAACCGGATGATAAATAAATGAATAAAATAAATAAATAAATAAACTTGATAGGTAACTTATGTCATAATTTATAAAATAAAATTCATAAAAATATATTTGTCTTATTTTTACTCATTTGCTTTTTAAAAGATATTTGAACTGTGTTCTTTTTAATATTACCAAGACATTATACACTACCCAAGGTGTGATAATAAAAACCTACATAAAACCGGACCGGGCATTGAACCGGAGAGGGTCAGGGTTCAAGGTTTTTGGGTCGGACCGGGGTTGGACCGAGGTCGGACCGGGGTCGAATAAAATATTATTTTTAAATATATATATACCAAATATATAATATATATACATAATATTTCAATTTATACACAAAATAATATGTCCTAGAACTAATAAAATATTTTTTAAAATATATAAATGAATAACTAAAACCAGTATAATAATAAAAATATAATAATTTATTAAATATAATTAAATTCATGTAGAAATAACAATTAATAAATAAATTACCTAATAGTAAGTTAAACCTAATAGTAAATTAAAGCATAATCATAAAAATTGAAATGAAATGGCCCAAACCCAATACTTGGCCCAAACCTAATAACCAAGGTATTAAAAACCGGACCGGGCATTGAACCGGAGAGGGCCTGAGTTCGTGGTTTTGGGTTCGACTGGTTAGACCGGTCGAGGTTCGATTAAATATTATTAAAAAATATTTAATACAATATATAAATAAATAATAAACAAAAATAAACTGATATTCATAACTTTACATCATAAAAATTATGCTTCACTTAATATTTTCTTAATAAGTCGACATATAACAAAAAATCACACATTCATCCATCTCAAATATGACATAACTATTACGTTCAATAACACAAAATATGAAAAATGGCGCAGGTAGCCGAGTTTGAGAAGCAAAATGGCGCAGGAAAAAGCTTAAAATATAAAATGTAAAAAAATGCGAACCGGTTCGGCAAAAACCCGCTTTTACTGCTTTTACGGTCCGTCCGGTTCCTGGTTCTTCAACAGAACCCGGTTCTGGCAACCGGTTTTTATGAATCTGACGACCATGGTTGCTTCGGTTCAACCGGTTCAACCGGCCGGTCCGGTCCGGTTTTTAAAACCTTGCTAATAACCATTAACCCTAAAAGAAAACCCTGGTCCTCCCCTATATTCCACCATCAACGCCGATTTTTCCTCCCTCACCTAATACTTCAGCGCCACTCCCTCTCATCATTTTCCAGTTTCAACGAAACTGAAACGAAAGTGAAGCGCCGTTTCCTCTCCTAACCATGAAGATCGAGGCCCTCAGGGCAGCGCACCACCTCCTCTCCTAGCTGCATCACCTCTTTTTCCTCCTCCTCACCTCTTCTGTTATCACGGTCGTTTTTCCGCAAGCACAGCGCGATCTTCCTCCTCCTTATGATTCTGCTCCTACCTTTTTTTAAAAATAAATTTTGGGGCCCTCAAATTTGGGCCAAAATTTGGGGCCCTGTGCAATAGCATTGCTTGCACACCCTTATGGCCGGCCCTGAAGGTCTCTTAGGTAGTCCCCACATGCCATATTATTTTTAAGAGACACTTCATTATTTTGATCAAATGGTGGTTCTTTGAAGTGAGTCCCTTAAGTGGTCTCCATATGTCACACTTTAATACTTTAATATTTGCACTTAAATTTTTTTCCTCTCATTTCCCAGATTCTAGTTCTATTGGAGTGTTGGATGAAGCAAAAAAATAGTTTTTAATTCATAGTGGACGTCTTGTATAATGGATGTATCTTAAATTTAAGGGATGAGAGATGCCACGTAAATGAGGTCCAATGAGGGAAAAATTATGGAATGGTCCCTTAGAGTTATGGGACGTCGTAAGAGACTAGCGATTGAGTTGCTCTAAAGAGACAAAACCTATATTTTTGTTTTCAATAATAGCCCTAGATGAATGTTTTTATTTACATGTTTTTTCAAATAGCTGTTATATCAAAAAGACCTCAACGAAGGGTGAATTCTAGGGTACAAAGATAACGAGAACAAAAAATCGAAGGAAGCTAACTAAAAGAATGACTGTAGTGTCAACGTGTTAGTAGCTCCTTTGTGGCATCTGCTGTCTTTCTTCTTTCTACAATTGTTGATGGAGACGAGGTGATGAAAGCACAAACGAAAAATGAGTAGAGTAGGGAAAAGAACGGTTTAGAATTATGGGGAGAGCTCGCAAAAACGGTAGAAATCTGAGTTGGGGTTTTGCAATTTGGCTGACAAAGCCTGAAAAACAAGACATAAAGAAGTGGTGTATGAAACTTGGGTCTTACCGGGCTTGTCAAGTTTTGGGCCTGAATTTTAAAAAACAATTGGGCCCTCAAGCTTCAAATATAAAATTTTTATTATAATTTTTTTATTATATACATATATACTAAGTAATTTTTTTATGCCCCTTAAAAAATGGGGCTCTGTGCGATCGCGCCACCAAAACATGCTCAGGGCACTATTGCTCCAAACCATCCCCTTATGCTCAAGCTCTTCCCTAGACAACACATATTAGAGCCTTTCGCAAAAGGCTTCCTGATGGAGGCTAAGAGAGGACAAGTCAACTTTGCAACAAAGAGGAGCTCAACCCATCTAAGTCCAAGTCTTATTCAAGTCCCAAGCCATTTATGGAATGAGAAGAACCAAATTGAAATTTGTTGAAAACTTTATTTTCGTTGGTCTCTGTCTTGGTTTAGCTGTATCTTGAGCTCCAGATGTCCGATCGACATGTTCTTTGATGCTTTAGAAAGCTAAACTAATTATCTACAAGTTTTATTTCAGGCTTCGTCACGTCTATCATAGTGAAAAATAGGCTGCAAGTTGTGGACGAAATTATGCACAAGATTTGGAAATGATTTAGCCTTGTATTCGGTATTTTAGGTCTGCTGGGCCATGAGCTACTTTCAAGCTATTCTAGGGTTTCACTTAGATTCATGATTAGAATAGAATGTTCTAGGTTCTCTTTGTAAATCCATAAAATCTAGCTTAAACTCAATTGAATGGTAGGCTTTACCATTAGGATTCACAATTGTGATCCACGTTTGTAGAAGCACCTTCAAGTGTTCTTACATTGTTCTTCTTTGTTCATATTGTCTTCTTCCCATTTCTTGGAAATTTGATCCATTTTATTCTTATTATTTTGGTGGTTTGGAGTTTGTGTGTTTCATAACCACTTGTCTTCAAGATTACAATTACTACTTTCATTTTAATATCTTGAATTGTTCATTTGGTATTCCCTTATATTGTCTCGATCAATCCTTAAACTCCTATTGTTGTTACAATAAACCCTTATATTAACTCAAGGTCAAGTTGCTAAGTGTGAAAAAAGGATTTTTTTTTTTTGGCAACAATAAAGAGTTTAAGGATTAGTTGGATAAAGTAAAAGTTCAATGTACCTATTTGCAAAAGATGCAAAATTTAGAGTGATTGTATGCTTTTTTTCATTAATCCTCGTGTTTTTTTAGGAGAAATTAAATTATTTCATTTCATCATAAATAAAATGAGCAATGAACATAGGAACATCAAAGAAAGTATGGTTATCGATATGGATCTTAGGATCTTATGAACATGGATACTTTTAGCTCTTTTCTTTTTTATTTTGGCTCTAGACACATTTATTAAACATATCTAAGAGACAATGCGTTGTGAATAATATAGTCTTAGGTAGAGAGTCAAAAGAGTACATAAGCAAAAATTAGAGATATCAATACATGCCTTGGAAATATAAGGCTTCTTCCTAAGTAGAAGTAAAACATATTATATAAGTAGGTTTAGCAAGAGACATACAATTCCTATCTTAGAGGTGATAATTAAAATACCACAAGTTTTACCAAAAAAAAAATTAAAATACCACAAGTGTGATCAATGTTTTAAGAACCTTAAATCCATCATACAAAATGATGGAGATAGAAATAGAGAGATGCCAACCATCGAATCCCAATAAAATGAGTGAAATAGAGAAATCCTTCAAGTGTGACGTGTGATTAAAAAAGTACTATTCAAGTTTAAAGATAAAAGTTTATCACAAATATAAGACATGTAATATTGCATGAGACTAAATGTTGGACATAAAAAGCCAACAAGAAAGCAAAAAAGTAATATTGTAGAGATAAGAATATTAATATAAATGACTGATTACATGAGACCATAAGATTTGGAATACAATCAATATTAATATGAATGAGTGATTACAAAGGGAGCATAAGTACTATTGTTTCTGTTTGCTTATGGGAAAGAATGTGACCTCGAGCTGGGGTCATTTTATAGTTAAAATCATACATTTCCATCATATCATGACAGCATAAATCATTGAAAGCACCGAACAATAAAATCAAAAACAGAAGTAGATAAGTTAACTACTTTTCATATTCTAAGGCTATAATGCCTTCCCTACATAGTGTGGGATCCTTCTTCAGGCGCTTTCTAGCTAGCTCAAAGAGGTCGAGTATGTCTTCCACTTGCCCTACCACAAAGCAGTGCATTCTTTGGAATAGGATATTCATCTCTGAGTGAGGTTGAGGCTGTGTAAACTCGCATATAGAACTGTTGGCCAAGGTATTGTCGTACCCAAAATTCAGACCTCAAGTTCCACATTCCCACATTGTCAAGCGCAACATATATAGCAGTCCATGACTTGGGGTATACCTACAGAAATCAAGATTATCAAAGCTTATTTCATTTCAATGATCAGTTCTAAAAGTTAATTAATTTTGCGAGCATTGTACACTTCATCGTTAGACCGCAAGACAATGCCAATGACCATAGGACATAGATTACTCTCATTTCTCACCTGAGTGGTGCAACGCGAAACTGCATCTCGAAGGTTGTACTGGTTCCGGCTAGCAGTTGTCCATTGTCCTCCATCCATACTACATATATGTAATAGAAATAATTAACGGGCAAGCCAACAAAAAGTTGACCGATTTCTCACCAACCATATAGGATGATTAATGACTTTAGGCAAATTCAAATTCTTGTGGAACACTTTCACATGTGCTCCACGTGGGCCGATACCTGAAAAAATAATCCAAAAGTCTCACGAGACTGACGCCGTTTCCGGAAGCAAAAACTCAAAGTACTTTATGTCTTTACGGTTGAGATAGTGACCTGATCGGTGTCGTTCCGATGAAAATATGAAGAAACAAATATGAGTGCTCAAAACTGATCAACTTATATTTCTTTTCTCTAATTTTTTGTCGAACCGACACAGATCAGGCCACCGTCTCAGACGTGAGAACGAGGAGGACCGCATGCTTCAGCTTCCGAGAACGGCTTCAGTCGTCGTCAGAGTTTCATACGATTTTTCAAGTGCCGGTCCATGTGGGCCACCTATCAAAGTGGTCCACCACCTCATATACCATGATTTTAAATGTGAAAAAAATGATATATGTGTGCTCACCCAACCACAAAGAAAGAGTAGCCATCAAGATGATAGCTCTGAAGGATGTCTTCGTCGTTTTGGAAGACAATCTCCACAAATGTTCTGTAGTCAGTTTGCATAACAGATGTGTCGAGGTATATGCCACCGCCGGTGGGTCTATCAGGTATGCTTCCCGGGCGGTATACACCGGAGATCTTGAAGAAGTCAGCGAGCTTAAGAGGAGTGTCGGGTGCAACATAAGACACGCTGTTAATTGCGTATCTTTGTTTGCCATTCACTTGACCAGCTGAACTTGAGAGTACGATGGTCCTTGTTGTGTTTATCAGACCGTAATGGTAGGACCCTTGTGGATTTGGCCTCGGTCCACTTGCCGTCAAGTTAGTCCTGAAATTACGCCACATTAGAAGTTATCATCAATACATTAATCTATTATATAATTTCGTTTTTTAGTGCAACATTAAACCTCATTCAATACTTTTTTTTTATTAATTACCAATTTTACTATTTGGTGAGAATTGAATATATAAAAAAACCAACAATTAATAAGAAAAAAGTATGTATTTAATAAGGCTCAACCGTTATAATTTTTAATAAATATTTTTTATTTCCACATTCCTTAACAGCAACAAAACATTTTTTATATTTCTTCTAAATTAGGCGGGGGGGGGGAATACTTATACAAACCTTAGTACTTAATTCACGTGAAAAACAAACCTCTTTTTTTTAGAAAAAAAATGAAGTTTTAGAATCTATTTGGTTATAATTTTTAAAAACAGTTTTCTATATTTAAAAATTTAATAAGAACAAATTTTATTCTTTATCTAATTTTAAAAATAGAAAAACTATTTTTAAAAAATGTATCAGCCTTATTAAGTGTTTTACCTGATGGAGCGGGCCTGGTTTAAGGACCAGTCAATTTGGACGGTGGGTCCACCAGGGGGTGGGCCTGATACTGGGCCTGCAGAGTTGCTATAGCGAAGAACTCCGGTGGTGGTGAGTACGGTAGAGGTAAATCGAGAGGAGACCACAATATAATAGTCTTGAGCAGGTTGATCCGCGGTTACCAGAACCGAGTAAGATTGGCCCACGTGAACGTCAAGGGAGGAGTAGGTAGTTTGAAGGGTGTGTGTTCCTTCCACTTCTACCAGCTTTAACTTGTGGTTCTGTATGCGAAAGTTGAGGGAATTTTCCAATCCCACATTTGATATTCTAAGCCTGTAAGTCTTCCCTGTGTGTGTTTTTTTTTTGGATTATTTATGTCAAAGTTAGTTATGAGAAAACAATGTTTTAACTCATTTAGAGCAAGAAAAAAGAGCTTGTTTAAATGTGAATTGAGCAATGCTAAATTAAACACATTTATATGAGTCTTATTAAGGTGAATACCTTGTTCCACATTGAATGATGCTCCGCCAGACCCGCGACCATTGATGAGGATTCCATCAGGGAAAGGCAACTTCTTACCATTATCAAGTTGGGCCTTCAAATCCTGTAACATAATGCAAGCAAATTCGCTGTGATCTGTCGAATGTGATAGTTATAGTTCCATAGATGACAACAAAAAGTTTCTTTTTTTTTTTTTGACAAGAAACAAAAAGTTTCTTATCCCTCAAAAGAAAAAAAAAGTTCATAGTACAAACAAAAAATTGTAGTCTGTAGATAAGATATTTCAATAAAAATTTGAAAAGGTGTATAGAAACATGGTAAAAATAAATAAGAAATTCATTTGTTTAATATAAGATAAATTTAAAAAAATAAATTCAACTAAAATTCCTGGAAGACCAATGTGATTTAGTTTCAAAATATGTCTAGAATGTAAGTTAATATGTAATTGTAAAAGAGAAAAAATAATTGTTAAAAATTATCTATAAAATACTAAGTAAGAAATAAAAACTAATAAAAATATTTGAAAAATAGATTTTTTTTAAAAGTATTTGATGATTTTTAGATATTAAAAGAAGAATTTAGTTAGCGAGTTTATTAAAAATATTTGTTAAAGGATATTCAATATCATGTGTTAAATATTTGATAAAGTTTTTTGAAGGAGTGTATTAAGCACACTGAATAAAAACATTTGATGCATTCTACTAAATATGTTTTTATTTATTTTAAAATAAAATAAGTACTTAATAATTTTTATATTTGATATAATAATTGTAGTATTTTTATAAAATAATTTTTTACTATTGTTTTCTTAAAGTAGTTGTCATAATCACATTTGTTAATGGAAGCACCAATTCAATGCAACCAGCAAATAGGCTGGAAAATGCATTATCAAAAAAGAATAGGCTAGAAAATGTATAGTACTGTACCGCTTTTGTTGAAAATCATAGTCTGAAAAGATTATTAAAAAGGAAAAGGTCGTTCTTGATCGGGGTCGATCTCTTTTCTAGTAGTATTGTAGGAGTATGTGGCTATGTGCATGTGGATGGTATGGGGAAAATTAGTTGGGATTTGAGCCACTTGCCCGACACGTAACACAGACCCAGTTGTCACAAATTATAGTTATTATGGCGAGTTACGTTGGTGGATCCTAGATCCCATTACCAAATCACAGACAGCACACAAAAACCGTGGAAGGAAAAGTAAACAAAAGTAATGTTAGTTTAATACTAGTACTAGTAACATGGGAAGATACTCCTTCCGATCTCATTTACAAGCAATAAATACTTTTTTAAATTTATTGAATACCTCCAGATACATGAGTTATTTAATGAATCTAAAAAAGTGTTTGTTGCTTATAAATGAGACCAGAGCAATAAGATAGTAGTAAATGACTGATTACCGTGTGGTTGGACTTGTACCAATCTCCAATAAGGACGGTGTAATCACCGGCGGGATCATCGAAGGGAACTGGAATTCTTGGCCTGCTAAGGATCCTAATGCCTCCAAAACCACCAGCAGCTTTGTGGAATGCAAGAGATGGGAAATAGTAAAAGCTCCCAATTTGATCCTTCACTTGAAGTATGTAAGTAAAGTTCTTTCCCGGAGGTATGGGGCAGGTTGTTCCGAAGACCCCATCTTCGTACGAGTTCCTTCTCTGTTGGACACCGTTCCTGTGTATTTTTTATTGTAAAAACCAAAATAAAATGACATGTTGATGTATTATTATTTCCTTGAAAACGTAATAATGGTTCTTTTTATTTTTCTTGCCTTAATTTGGTCTTGATACTCAATTTGAAATGACAGTATAGAGACGGTTGCTTTTACAAAACAATTCGTAAAATAAAATTCACTCAAACTAAAGTTTGCAAACATCAATCCAAACCTACATACTAACCAGAAATTATGTTGAGGCATTTTCACTTAATAAAATTGAAAGCCAAAGATGCCATTATTTTTTTTTTAGAAAAATACTCAATTTAAATTCTTTAAATATATTTTTAAAATAATTGTTAATAAACATGTATATATAAGTGTGTGTTTTGTTTTACGGTGACGAAAATTGATTTTGAACGAATTAATTTTGTAAAACTGATTTTAGTTAAAAGTGAGTTGAATGTGAATTGATTTATGTTTGGATAGATTCATATAAAAGTGAGTTGAACAATAAATTTGAGAGTAAAAATCACGTTTGAAGACAAATATTCCAAATCCTAAAGTTTAAATTAGAATCAATTCTCTAAAATGAATTTTAAACATTAATACTCAAACATGTCAAAATCAAACAAATTTATATTTCTAAAATTACTTTTAACTCCGTCAAAAGTGAATCTAAACGTTCACTAAATCAGTAATCTATTAGCAGAAGTAGTTGGGCCAGCTTGTTTGTCAACCAAATCTAAATGCTCACTCAACTGTCTCTCCGAATAATTTTAAGGTGCACCCCCACAACAATTACATAATTTTGCATGTGAAGCCTTGATGCTTGTGAATCAATGGGACGGTTGGATGTCTATTTTATCACAATAATTAAAAAGTAAACCACCTTAGTACTCCCTCCGGAATGAATTATAAACAAATTTTATCTCATATATTTTTTAAAAGAAATATAAGCAAATATTAACTATTTTTCTCCTATTTAATGATACTATCTCCAAAATATCCCTTATTTAATTTAACTTTTTGAATTTCAATGAACAAATTTATTAGTTATGGTCGATAATTTAAGTAATAGAGTTAATTTTTTAATTAAGATTACATAGATGAAATGTGATTAACTAATTATTTTAATAACAGTGAATTAGTTAATTTTTATTCAAAATTCATTCTGGAGGGAGTAATTCAGTTAATCAAGGTGATGAATAACCCATTCCCGATCGATCGCTAGCGGAGAACAGCCAAGCATGAATAAAGTAAAGGGGACCAAATTAAATGATTTTTGCGGCCAACCAATAATAGAAACTCAAACTGATAATCATAGACTATTTCCTTTTCTTGCATATTAGTATTTCCCTACCACAAGCAATATTCCGATATACTATTATTTACTTCGTGACTTCCCCTGTGTAGAAAGCCAAACTGCAGTGCTGGCTGGTCAATCACTTTCGGAATTGAATAATGACTTTTGATAATGTCTTCCATCTCCATATTGTTAATCTAATGACTAATATAATATAATTAACACTAACTTATCATGAAAGTTCTTGCCCAATAATCACGCATGTTTGTCCTTTCGGTGTTAATAAAGTCAAAAAGAAAAATATAAACTGTATTTCTATCTTTGAAAATAAAATTTATATAATCATCTATAACTATATATAAAGAGGATATTTTTTTTTGGTGTAGATTTTTTTTCTTTCAATTTTACCCTTTATTTCTCTTTTATCTATGCTTATCCATAAATTAACTTCTCCCTACTTTTGTGTATATCAACCGTTTTTAACTTATGCACTTCTTCTCCCTGATAGCGATTAACATATACACACGTAAATTCATAGTGAAATCAAATATCTTAAATCAATTTCTAAAAAGTAAATCCAAATCCAAATCCAAATTCTTTTTATTAGAAGAAAGTCACATATATGTGTACATATCAATAGGCGTTAAATACTGTTAATTAATAATAATATATCATTTTCAAAATTAGTGTAATAAAATACAAGGAATGCTTAATCAAATTTCTTAAAATCAACATTAAACAATAAAATGCGATAAAATATTTTATACTGCAGCGTAATAGAAATGCGGAAAGACTGGCACGGTAGTACCCGTCTTGGCGCTAGTATAATAATAATATAATAAGAGGAGTGAGGCAGATCTGAATCCGTGTCCGCGCAATTGGTGGGTTGACCCATGACCCGCACAAGGAAGATGGATATCTGTTGTTAGGTTTAAGTTTCCAGCCACACAAGTTGTGTGACTCAACAAACATCCAAAAATGTACCACTATGAAACGTGCAACTAACAGAAACATCATTAAAAAAAAAGGGAAATTAAACTCTAATAACATGCTTGCGAGTTTATTTTGTTATGCATGGAAATTAGTTGTTTGAGGATAAAGAAAAAAGGATTGGTGAAAGAAAGAAAAAGAGAGTACGTACCAGGAGAGGAGAAAGGGCTCGTCCAAGCTGTTGAAGACATTGATAATGAGGTTGTCGTTTGTAACAGAATGAATGTCCGGACCCGGGAATTGTCCGTTGATAAGTATTCCCTGTGTGACAAAACAAAACAAAAAACAGAGCAAGTTGATGAATCAGTTACATTGATTCAGATCCGGTAATGATGGAAGTGAAAAACCGAACAGGGTGAGAGTTGAGACAGATGTGTATATACCTGTTGGCGAACACCAAGTGGATAAATGTCACCGTATGTAACGTTCCAGTTGAAGAACCTGTACGGATCTTCAGCAAGAGTGATGGCAAAGAGAGAAACACTAACACATAACAGCACGACTACGGCTAAGTTGAGTGCCATTTCCTCTCTCACTTAATCGATCAAAGGCGGAGACAGAGAGAGAGAGAGGCGCGCACACTCACTGCTGCCTCTCTACTCTAGGCGGTGGTGTAGCTAAGGCTAATTGTTGTTACTGTATTGGGGGTGGTGATGGTGAAGGGAGAGCGAGACAGAGATAGACAGAGACTTAAAAGGGAGGTGTAATCAGAAATGAGCACATCACACCACATGGACACACACATTTAAATTAAAAGAGTGCGGTACAGAGTAAGAGTATGAAAGGATCAATATAGCCGCAAAGGGCAAAATGAAAAGAAATTTTTTTTCCATGCAGTGGTAAGCACCTGCACAAAGTAAAGTGGGGATTAGAACTGGCCAATGAAAAATATGTCTCTAACAACACTGCCACGCTACAGGTTGTCTTTAGATCTTACAAACAAATGAAAAGAGTTAGTATTATTATAAATTTATAAATAAATAAATAAGGGTAAAAGGAAACAGAGAAAATCCATGTGACTTTGGAAGGAAGCGATAAAACCACAGTAGATTTTCTTTTCTTGAGGAGCTGAGGAATTAAAATTTATATAAAAAATAAATGGGAAACTTTCACAATTTTAAGGATATCTTACTCATTTAAAAATTAAAATTGTTAAATTTTAAAATAACTAATTTAATAAATGCTTACTTTAATAAAAAAAGAAAAAATGAATTAATAGAGAGAGAATTTAACAAATACCTAATAGATCAAGTAGTAAATAGTTTTTTTTTCTTTCATAAATTGCACATACACTTTTATAAATAAGTATAAATTAAATTAAAATGACCTTTTTAATATTAATAATCATATTAAGAAAAGTTACTCTACTTCTCGTTTTGACCCACATGCATTGATAAATTAATTTAATTGGTAATAAATATTGTTTTAATAATAAAAATAAATTAAATACTAAAATAAAATATACAAAATATTTAATATTTTAATAATTATTTATAAATATCCTATTATATTTGATGCCTAATTAAAGAAACTAAAGAGAGTCAAAATTCCATTCAAAATAAATATTTGAATCATTTGTAGTGATGAGCTTTTCATTCTTTCACGGATCCATACATGTGCCAAATTTTTAATGGAGATCTCTGTTACTATACTTTTGGGGATGTTCATAGGGGAAAGTTGACTATTGAATAATTAATTAAAAAATTAATATTGATTTGATTTTAATTTGGTAAGAAAATGACTTCATGAAATTAAAAAATAAAGACATAAATTTAGCATATAAAAATGGATAAGTGGATAGAAGGATGGAGTCTCCCTTAAAACATTATAAAAGGGGGAAAACAAACGTCTAGGAAATTCTGACCTAAAATAATTTTATAAATAAATTTTGTATTAAATAATACATGCGTGTAATAAAAAATGATTTGATGCATAAGGCATTCAATTGTTTTATATCTGAAATTTACCTTTTGAGTGTTTTATTTGTGGTGTTTTTATTTCTTTTTATTTAATGAATAACTTTTATAAAATAAAAAATAATATAATAGTTAAAAATAAATGATTGATAACAATTAAATTTTTCAAACTAAATTTATAATTTTACAATATTGATATCTATTATTATTTTTCATTAAGTTTAATAATCACAAGTTATTAAAATATTGTTAAAACTATTTAATTATATTTTATTAAAAATTATTTGTTTTTTACACAAAAGAAAAATGTTAAAATTACCAACTTTCACATAAAATGGAAGGTCGCCAATCTCTTATTTTAAAAATCTAATGATCAGGTAATAATTTTACTCGACTAATTATGAAAATTATTAATGTAAAATTAAATACTTCTTGAAATTCACTTATCTACATTCTATAACAATTTTCTTTTTTCCACAACAAAACAAAATGAAATAGGTGTCGGTGGTGGGGTCATCAAATGAGCCGAGCATTTGAATCGTGAGTGTTTGTCTCCCACATGGGTTCCTTTTTTTACGACTGTGAGGGGTGATTTTGGTTTTGTATTGACGCCAAAGGTAGGGCACGGCCTCACATGTGACGAATTTATACGCCAACGAATTTCAATCATTTTCTATCTCATTATGCAGATGCGCCATTGTCTCCGGTGCTCCGTATTGAGCATCGATTCGATGCATATCATGTACGCCTTATGAATCATCATTTTTTTTTTTTCTGATTTAACCTTATGAATCATCGTTGAACGAGTGGATATATTATTCTCGTATACAAATTTTACTTATGTCAAAAATTGTTGTTCATTTGCTTGGGTCAAAAAAAATGTGTTGTTCATTTGCTAATACATATATCAAATTTAAGTTTTTTTTTCTTAGAGTCATGTGATTTTTCCTATATTAAATATCACACTTTTTCCATTTTATTTTTTATTTTCACCAAATATTTTAAATTTAATTAAGCTCGATTTTTAGTGACTATAGAAAAAATATATTAGTGACGGAAAAGTTGAAATTCGTCACTAATTTTGGGGTCAGAAAGTTTAGTGATGGAATTAGAGATGAAATTTACATCTGTCACTAATTTAACTTGTTTTAGTAAAATTTCTGTAATTGTAAATTCAAAATTCATAAATTTGAATTTCCAAATATCAGATAATGAACATTATATTTTATGACTTGATTCACCTAATTTATTTAGATTATTTTTCCATATTTTTTTATTAGATAAGAATAAAAGGAAATTAGCTATAAACCAGTCTAGAAAGACAGCAACCCAAAATATTCTCTCAAAAAAATTTGAGTTAATGGAGACGGGGTCTATCAACTATTGTCCAAGAGAAAAAAAAACACGAGTAATGGAGATTGGCAAATAAATTTGTACAATGGTTTGTCTTTTTATATGCATCGATGATTCTTGCGTTGCAGTTTGAGAGATACATTTGGTATAAATGGAATTAACAGAATAAACTGTATAAGGAAGACAACGGGAGAAGCTACATCCCGTAACACCATCGTAGAGAATCAAAGCTAAAGAAGGAGGTACATGATGAATGATCGCCTAATTAACAACGAAATTTGCACTCCAATGAGCAAAGATATATATCCTGAAGAAGAGACCGAAAGAAAAAATTAGGGGGTATCTTCAAGCTTATGATATTCATTGCCACATGAGAATCCAACTCAAAAGTTGTTGTCCCAAATTGCTGAATGACGTTTGAAGAATCAAAGAAACTGCAAAACAGAAACTTGTCACGAAGAAACCTGAGGCGTCAGTGAGACTGCCCTTAAGGATTTATTCGCCTACTGCGTGTAAATCTCCCAGGGTACAATAGGTCCGTCCCTGAGAAACTCGAAGTATCAGAACAGCAAGAAGAAAGAAGAAGAACTGAAATGTTGAAACCCAGGAGAGATGAGGAGTGGATGCGAGATTAATCGAATTCAAAATCCACCCAGTTACAGGTATTTAATAAATCTGAAATATAGCTGTTAGTGGGAGATAGTGGATCAAGTCGTGGTCTAAAAACCAGGATTACCGTTAGCGGATAAGGACTACAAAAAACGTGTAAGACTTTGTCAATGAACAAAAAACTGGCTAAAATCAGAGGTTTCTTAATATTTTCAAAAATATTAATTTAAGAAATAAAAATGAACACAAATCCTTATCATGCGTGCAGGGACAAATTGAAAGATTTGCACTGAAAGCACCCACTTTGGGCCAAGCTCATGTGCGCAAGGCTCATCTCTTTCCTTAGCCACCTTTATCACCTCATATAACATGATGGCTTATAAACACTTTGACTCTTTGAGAACTATCCTATGTGGGACTTCCTCGCTTTTGAAATATAACAAAAACACAACAAAAGTCATGGTAACAAAAACTGGTCCGACCGGGAATCGAGCCATGGTCCGGTCCGGGTGACCCTCTTGGAGAGGCTGGCAGAGAACCGACCGGTTCAGGGTCGAACCGGTTCGTCTTTTTTTTTTTGAAAATTTTTAATTACCTTTATTAATTAAAAAAATAATTTTTTTGTCTCAACAGGGCTTGAACCCCTGTCCTCAAGGCCTAACAAGCCATCTTACCACTAGGCTGCATGTTATTTTGTATATAAATTGAAATATTATCTATATAATATCTATTTTTCAATATATATATACCAAATATATAATATATATGCTATATATATTATATATTTGTATATAAATATATATATATATATATAATATTTTATTAATATTTTATTACACCCAGTTCGATCCCGATCCGACCTAAAAACCCTGAACCCTGATTCTCTCCAGTTCAATATCCGGTCCGGTTTTAATTTCCATGACAAAAGTCACAAACTGAAGAGATAACCTCCTAGCCAATTTTATCCCCCAAATAAAGACCTCAAAGTTTAGTCCAAATGGAGTTACACGCGCCAATGTTACCATGAAATCTTGGAAAACATGATCCGTGCCAATAATGGACTAGACCACCACAAGCTGATTGACTCGCACGCAGAACATGGATAAGATCTGACAGATTGATCTTATATGTATACTCAGGGGAGGGTGCCAAGAAATATGCATCTCCCCCTGCTTCCTTCCACAAAATCAGGAACTGGTTTTATCAATTCATACGAAATGAGTTGAGCCTGACTAGCTTTTGTTGGAATATTATTTTTTTTTCAATGACACAATGTAAGCTATTTATCTATTTATTATAATTCATTATATTAGCTATTTATCGTTAAGAGCATTTTTTCCGCAAGTATCTTATGCGTTGCTTAGTCTTATGCAATAGTCGCTTATTCTGTACCCCCGTTGGAGCTTGCCTACTTGGCAGATGGGGTTGCTTAAAAATAAGTTGTGTACACTATATAATAGACGGTTGCAGTTGAATAAAATATCATTTTGTTGTATCAAATCAACCGGTACCAGCAAAATTAAGTAATATTTTGGGCCCACACAAATATAAATATATGAAGTCAATTCTGGGATCCAATATAAAAAATATTAAGTGTAACACCCTGCCGAGACAGGGCGTCACTTTACCTTGACTCAGTAATAATACGTTTTAATTCAACATCAGCGTATGCAACAGAACACACTGGCCGTGATGCATCATCGCTTCCCAGACCCTATGCACTTGATCTTCGAGTTTCATCTGCTATTTATCACAACATAATATAGAAAACACAGAAAACAGGGGTAAGATACTCATCAATCTCCAACACATAGGAAAACAACATAGTAGAGAGACTGCTATCATGCTCAGCATAGCCACATCAAAACATAACAATCATCCTCATAACCGTTACCACAAATGTCACACATTCAGACTCCTGAGTACACGGTCACGGACCAGACCATACCGATACATCATACTGACAAATTCGACCACAGGGTCACGTCACACTTTGACATTACAGACTGATACACATCACCGGTCTTTCAAGCTCAATTACCAGCCTTACAGACCCAAGTCAACATGTTAGGCTCAATTACCAGCCCTATGAACATGTCAAGCCCAGCTATTGAACATGTCAGACTATACCAAAGATTTCAGGCTCATTTCCAGCCCTACTAACCCAAACCATCGCTGAATATTGCGGGCCATTACCGCCCTTCTCCCTAGATTGATCACCAGGCTTAGGGCACCTAGTGCGATAAGTTGGTTGTCCCGGGAACATATCCTGATACTCTACCATCTCCGATCACTGGTTATGGCATCCTATACTACCATACCCAATTACCGGAGTAAGGCACCGTCTTGCGCACAAGGACGACATTCCCTATACAGAGAATGGCCACGATTGTCCACCTGTCAGACGTGGAGTCCTGGAGACTCGTCCACATGACCAAGTCCACATACCCTCAAGGTCAGTGATTATCTCCAAACTACTCCGTACCTTTAGTACCACGGACATGGAGAGACTTGTCAAAAAGATCGAGTCCACATACCTTCAAGGTCTTGGTCGAGTCCACATACCCTCAAGGCCATCGACTATCTCATTACCATTCCGTCTGTACCTCGGTACACCAACCTCGGGTATACTGACCCAGCTACCACCACTGACAACAGAGTACCAATGATAATATTTGCTATTACCATCTAGGGATTCGCAAACCTCTAACTAGAGGGCGTCACCCTTGACTCTAGGACCACATCAATCATCATGCTCACAGATATTACATGCAACTAGCATATAAATATAAGGCATAAAAAGGATATCATCAACATATATCATAAATAACAACATATGAATTATCCCTAGCATCGCACAACCGACTGTCTATTAATCTTATAATCATAACCTATGTTGGTTGATAGGTCTACAATGACTATCCTTAGCCATCGTACACCGCAACCCCTCTCCTGAGGTGTTGCTACTACCAACCCCTAGTAGGGCTAAGGAACCCTACACATGCTAACAATGCCACTCTACTACTTATTTTTCCTAGAGATTAAGGTATTTTCCCCTTACCTGGCTTGGAAGACTGTCGCCGCTCTCGTTCGTCGCTTTTCCCTCTCTCGAGCTCCTTCACGCTCTCCCAAAAACCCTTGGAAGACCTTGGGCTGAATGGAGGGGGTTGAGGCCTATTTATAGGCATAACTTGGCCCGTCACGTCGCGATGGGATTACACGTAACTCCCGTCGCGTTGCGAGCTAGGACACGTGGCAGAAGATCTGCGGTGTTGATCATCGCCTTACTCACCGACTTAGCTCGTGTCGCGAGCCACTTTGTACTGGCCTCATCACATCGGGATGGAGGCTGACCAGAAATATCTCATTTTTCAACCTTCTAGACGATTCTAGGGTACTCTACACCTCTCTAGGGCATTCTAGACCATTCTAAGGACTTCTATCTTCCTTCTAGGGTTTCTGGGTCTCATTTAAACTCATTTTATCTCTAATTAAAGTTTTTATCACTCGTTTATCACTTAATTACTGATTCAATTATTCTTCTGTCATTGTTAAAAATCAGGATGTCACATTAAGCAACCACCATTAGAGTAAAAACTAGTTGGGTTGCTTAAATCCTATGTTTCTATTTGACCCCACAAAAAGTAAGTTAAACAATACACTTAGTTGCCCCCATTAAAGGTGCTCTAAGGAGCTTTATTTCATGTGATCGAAATATTAGTAAACTCGTTAGACTCCTAATTAAATAAATAAAGTTGATGAGTTTTATATGAGTGGATGCCAATGTTGCCTTATTAGAGAATAATGAGTACTCTACTAGACTGACACACTAAAAATAGACTATGGTCCCAATAAACCAAACTAATGCATAACGCACACCTGCTCTCTTCTCTTTATCTGAAGAGTGCCTAAAGCATAATGAGTCTCAGTTGAGGAAGAACCATAAAGCCGACGGGTGTCTGTTGCAAAACTTTATTATTGATATCTGTAACACCCGTATTTTTTTACGATGCGTTATTTATCGTTATTATAGTATATTCTGTCATATTTATGCTATAATAAGCAGTTCCTTGTTCGCTAATCGAGTGATTTAATTAAATCAAGATCAAATTGAATTTGAGAATTAATATTTTATATTAATTCATGGTTCGAATATCGTCAAAAAATTCTAACGAAGTTTCGTCGCATTTCGAATCTCTGGGCAGTTTTGCCACAGATAAAATTTAAAACAAACTCCGATTTCGATGAAAATCGAATCGTGACTTGTTGTGACATTAATTGAGTGTTTTATATTGTTTTTATAATTTATAGATAATATCTTATTCACATGGTAAATTAATTTATGAGACGAAACGGTAGAAAACCTAACACGCAACGAGAGCCGGGATTTTAGTGAATTTGTGAGCTAGATTTTTTGTTTACTTGCGTAGCAAATTTCGTAATACATGCATCTAGCAAACTTTCAGGAAAAAAAAATCTTTTTAATTTTTATTACTATAGTTATCCATTAAGTTAGAGATCATCTCTTTATATAATCTGGACACTTCTAGTTCCACGATCAGCCATCTCTTTTCATTTCGTTGGTGTGTGAGCTAAAAAAAAAATGTCAGAGAGAAGTGAGAGCAAAGCAATTAATATTTAGTCTAGTTCTTATTTTTCCTCCCTATAACTTGCACACAGGTACTTTTATTAAGGGTAAGAACTTCATTCTTCCATCTTTTACTTTCTTTAATAGCTAAAGAATAGTGTTATGTGTTCATATCATCCAGAATCATTATCATTTTCTCATGCAAAGATGTTTTTTTTCTTTCTTCTTTTTCTTCTATCATTTCTCCCCAGGTTTATACTAAATATTATTTCATTGTTGCTTCATTTTTTGTCCAACAAAAAGTAGTGATTTGTGAACCCCAAACCTGTACCTGATTTCTTTACGTTGGGCTAAGTTTTCTCAAAATCCATAAATTATTGGTTTAAGGAAAAATGACATAATTTTCACCAGTGAAAGAATTGGTTAATTTTGTGTACAATTTCTATGGTTAAAATTATCAAATGGTAAGAGGGATTTGTAAAATAATTTTTTTTTCTTGCCCAGGGTTTTATGATACCCGAGACCAAAATCTTATTGTTGGCTATGGATTATAATTTATTTAGCTTGTTTAAAATGATGTAACATAGACTATTAGAGCTTGATGAGTTAAATCTTGTGAAACAAGGGAAAAGTTTACACTCTGTAAAATGCGTGAAAACATGATTGAAAGTTGAGAAAAAAGTTTTTTTCCCTCTCTATGGTGCTGACCGAATTCAATACCAAAAAAAAAATTTGGACTATGGAAGGATGTTATTTAGTTGGTTTGGAAAATTTAGGAAAAGGTTTGATTGCATTTGGACTTGTTTTGAGATTTTTAAGGCAATGAAGCACATGAGGTAATTGGGTTCCTTGAGACCCAATGTACCAAGTGGAGCCTTGGTGTTAATATTTGAGAAAAGAGTTGAATAATAATGATGTTTATGTTCTAAGTTTTCAAGAAAATGATTTCTTAGTCTTTAAAATTTGATTCTTGAATTAGTTCTTAATTTTTCAAGTGTATGTAATTATTTGAAAACTAGTATTTCAAATTATGTTCTAAGTGTGAGTGTTGGTTAGGAAAAAAGGTTAAGTTTAGGAGCCTAAGATTATAGAACTAAGCTCTTAGAGTTGTGCTAAGTTTGCTTTGTGTAATAGGCTCGAGTGATCTGAGACCGTGCGGCATAGAATCGAGGAGTACGTGGAGCGGGGCTTGGAGTTTGGTAAGGGCAACTTTAGATATTGTATAGGATTTAATTTTAAGTCTTATAGCGAAGAAGTCTGAGAACCTCAGGGTTCAAAATGAGGGTCTCGTATCCCTTCATTTTTTTTATTGTTTAATATTTATATTGAATTGTTTCGTGGGCTTGGTAAAAGTGGTTGGTGACTGCCCCCAACCCCCCACACTGGTTTGCTTTCCTCCCTGTTAACTCCACTGCGTTGCAGATGGATGAATTGTGTGCTGATCATTGCGATATGACTTGATTGGATTGATTTGCTATGTATTGTTGAACTGAGTTATATTGTAATGAGTTTCTGATTGAATATTATTTAATATGAGATTGAATATCTATTTGATTATGCTTCTTGAATTATCATATGAGTTGATACATTCATTGGGGTTATGGAAGTATTGTTGTGACGTTTGTGAGCTTTGAGCCGATTAACCTGGGGTGCTAGGATCCCCTAAAAAGCTATGGCCGGTTTTTTGGTAGAGTTAGCTAGGCGTCATAACGCCAAGGAACCTGAGCTGAATGTCCTAGGGTGAGAGCAGAGCCTAAGGCTACGACTGATATTCAGTGGATGGATCGGCGTTACTTTCCGGAAATCTCAGAGTGTGTTTTGGGAGAGAGTCTTGAGTTGCATTATGGGGCATTTGTGCATTTTGTTATTTCTTGTTCTATGTTTTGCTATTTCTATGATTATTTGAGAAGTTGACTATTTCCCGTGGTTCCTTCAACCGATGATGGCAACCCAGGCGATTGCGAAGACACTGGTGATACCGGCGATGATGACATCACCGGAGATCGTGTTTGATTTTCCAGACATCAAGGCACCCTCGGCGATGGAGTTCGACCCCATCTCCCGCCGAGTTGTATATATCGGGAACGTTATGCAGACTTTCAGAGTTGACGGATTGGTGCTGAGGCAGGAGACCTCCCGACGTACAGTCAGCTTTCCCATTAGGACGATGCAGGTGGTGGATGCTTGGCGTAGCATTCAGAGAGAGCGGATGATGCCAGCTTCATCTTCTTCGCCGGAGGGATCTCTTGAGATTCCGAGGCATATTACTACCCGTAATGCACCCCTACCCAGAGGAGCGAGGATCCGAAGGACCGCTCGAAAAAGCGTGATCAAACGTGGGACTGCTGGAGCTTTTACCTCTCGAGCGGCAGCTACTCCGAGTTCTTTGGCAGACCTAAGCCTGAGGCAGAGCCGGCTTCCCTCATGATTGTCAAGACACCTACCCCACCGGGACATCTTTCACCTATTGTCGAGAGTGCGGTGAGGCAAGATGTAGCGGTGCAGGATTCCTTGAGGAAGTGCTGGTAGAGGAGGACGTGCTAGAGGGTATACCGGCTACGGTCCCTTTCATAGACTTGACTGGCGAGGATGCGGCGGACCCGATGGATGATGATGACGAGGAGGATCAGTCTGAGGATTCGGCTAGCTACCTTTAGTTACTGTGACTGGCTGACTACGTGTTTGTATTTTGGTTGATTGTGGGGTCTGTTTATAGTGTACAGTTGTTAGTAGTGACCAGTCGGGCTTTTGATTATTATCTTTTGTGTATAGCTGGGTAGACTGGTGGCATACTTTTGGAGCAGCCCCCTGCGTGGGTGTCTGCCGGGAGTACCCCCGGGGTATAATTGCTCTCAGGAGGGTTTTCATACTTTAGGTGTATTCTCTTGTACATATTGCATCTGACTTATATTTTATGCCTTGTTATGACTACCTTGTTTATATATATGTGTATGTATTTTCAATGCATTTGTCTTGTGTCTAGATTGCATCATGTTTCTAAACGCTGTGACTACTCTGAGTGTGCTTTGCGGAAGAATTTATAAAATAAAATAAAAAAAATGTACCGCTTTTCCAAAGGACACAAGAGTACTATTTAAAAAAGTGTGTCGCATGTAGGGTTGATCCTAGACTCGTAGCGGTCCGAAAACGGGTCGTTACAATATCCATAGATCTACGATATGTTGCCCACTATTCGCGAAGTTTTCTTTTTAGGTTACTGTTTGTGACTATTTTCTATGGATCTAGGTATTATTTTAATCCTTGATGATCCAATAGAGTTAATCCTCAATTTAGTCCCTAAAGTATCACACTCTCCTATTTGGTCCCTAAAGTATGTAAAAATATTAATTAGTCCCTAACGTTTTCTCTCATCTATCAAGTTAGTCCTTATGTTAGCGTGAGCCCGTTTGAATGTTGTTAAGTGTCATGTTGGTCATTTTCTCTCTCTTACGTGTATCCTAAATAGTCCTTAAAATACGTCTTATCAGTCCCTACAATGTTTGAAAATAGAGAGATCAAATAAATACGTCTGTTTGGTCCTTAAAGTCCCTAAAATAAATATTAAATAGTCCCTCAAGTCTCTAAAATACATCATATCAGTATCTATATTTCACAGTAACGTAAGTCCTAATTCTAATCATAAATCAGATTTTTTTACTAGTAACTCACAAACCAGATGCTTCATAGTTTGATGGTTTAGAAAGGACAATTAAATTACACCTAACCCCTCCAAGGTTAAGTGTCGAAATCAATTTCAGAATCCGAGTTCTCAAAATTAGGGACGAAAACGAGGAATGAAAATCAAAACCTGAATAAGAAATAAAATGGGAAGACGAATCAGGGAAGAGAAATTGCCTCTGAGTGGTAGGGATGAAAGTGATGGGTAATGGAGTTTAGTGTCTAATTTGTTTACACGTAGGAGAGAGGGGAATTGACCGAGGGACTAAAATGATGTATTTTAGGGACTATTTAGGATACATGTAGGAGAGAAAATGACCAACATAAACTTAATGACATTCAAATGAGCTCACACTAATCGGGAGACTAACTTGATGTATGAGAGAAAATGTCAAGAACTATTTAATTTTTATAATTTTTTTACATACTTTAGGGACTAAATAGGAGAGAAAGTGATATTTAAGAGACTAAATTGGGGATTAACTTTGATCCAATATATTGTAGATCTATAGATATCAATATTAAAGTTTTGTTCTTGATATGTGTGTTTTTTAATTGTTTGGCTTCCGCAATAGAGATTTATGTTTAAATTAAAACATGTTAAAGAATTTTCTCAACAAGTGGTACCAAAACGGTCTTCATTGTTGGGTTATTAGGATTGATATTCATGTTTTGTTTGGGTTTTTCCCACAAAATTTATAAACCCTAATTTTGAATTTTAAGGCTCTCCAAATTTTTTACAAATCCTATGCCTCGATTGTAAGCGAAATTGATTTTGCCAAAAGGATAAAACTTAGATCAATTACCTTGTGTCAAGTTGATCTAGTTTCCCACTAAAAGAAAAACCATAACTATCAAAACTGTCTCAATAAATATACTATAAAACTAATTGAATGCATCTTTTAAATAAAAATAACTACACAGTACCAATTTGCGTCTAGAACAGGAACAACTATACAACTGGAACTTGACATAACTATACAATTGGAACTTGACATAAGTTCTTTCCATCGTTTACCTATGCTTATATTAGAGTGAATGCTTTTTTTATGGAGTGCAATAATTTTTGAACCCAAATGCATTCGTGATAGATAGGACGAGAATGATTTAAAGCTTTGATTTCTCTAAGGTGCAACGCTATGACGGCGGTGAACACTTCGCAAAGATTTGACTTTACTTTTACACGAGTTTTATTATAATATATATGGCCTGTTAATGGTTTTCGAAAATTATATATTTGGGTGAAGAAAACTAATTTAATACTCCCCCATACACAGAACAGCCAGAGAACCGAATTTAACAATGCAATTGCTGAGTTTCACCAATAGATCAGCTATCATCTACTGCAACGACCAAATGTGGAGTCGTTGAATATATTAACCCCAGCATAAATTTATTCTTGAAGCATGAACAACTCAACATCCTCCCACCCACCCCCCACCCCCACACCAAAAAAAAGGGATAAAATAAACAAGGCATTCGCAATGCAATAAAGATTCAGTCATTTAGTAAAACAATGAAAGCACAAGATGTAACAGACTATTTGATCAAAAGCATCCACTGTCCGAACGTAAAAGATACATCAAAATGTTACGTTTGAAACAAACCGTCAGACATGTGGTGTATACTAAATTTTCGCTCATGATCTGGAAGTCCGTCAAAATGATCCAGACCAATGAATAATCAAGGGAACAACACGCCAAAACTCATTTCTAGGACTTTCCAGGAAGGTTAAGAGCAGTGACACGAAATACAACTAATGAAGCAGAAAAATCATACGCACATAAACTTGAATTTAAGAATTGTCCCGCTCAGAACGTCCTTCGAGCAGCTGACTTGCATCATATCGCAACATCTCCACATATTCCTGTACAACCAATAAATTTAATTTTTGATGTGTCCGTGCACAATCCATCAAGCAAAAGAATAAAAGTAGTGTGTGTGTGAGTTGTGTATCAACATCTCTAGGCAGTGTAAAAAGCAGCTTTCGGCACACAAACAACATATCTTATAAACGAATACTTACACTGGCAAGAGACTCATTGCTGCACAACTCATCCAGAAGATCATTAGAAGCACCTCCACTCAGCTGGACAGCATTTTCAGCTACAGCACGGAAGACATCTGTAGGTGGACTCAGGTGATCAATCCTCGATGCCACTGGCTGAAGGTCAAGCTGAAAGAAGGAAACAGTTGGAACAACTTATATGGCACTTCAGCTTATAAAATAAATGCATAATGTCTAGGTATCCCCAAAAAAAAAATTGAATCCACAAGTGCTTATTCCAAGCAGCAGTGTATGTTCACTTACAAAAATCTAGCTAGATCTTATTAACGCTCTTCATAGTCCAAAATATTTTTGAATATCCAAGAGTCATTTCCCCAAAAATTGATGCAATGCCAAAGGTGGAAAATACACTAATTAGGAAGGAGTCGAATGACCCTTTGTTTAGCACATTACTATGCCCATCATGGTTTTTGAAAAATTTTGCCCCTATGGTATAGTAAATGAACACTGAAACACAGAAATAACATGAAGAAATGGCTTGCAGAAGCAAAACAACACCCATACAAATAAATGCCATGCAATATGAAGGGTCAAAATCGGCCAACCAGGCAAGATTAACTTGGCATGGGCCAAGCAAAAATGTGCCAACAACATTTGAAGGATCATATCCAAGCCATAAGGGAATGGAGGGTTAGACAGGCCAGTTCATTTAATCACTTAACAACAAAGAAAAAAATGAGAAATAAAACTAATAAATATAAAAAGGTTGGTTTACAGGCCGAACGTGCCAGCCAACTATGTCAAAAAGGCCTGTAAGTTTATGGCCCTAACCCCCACAGGTTACACAGGCTGACCTAGCTGCCAAGGCCATTTTGACAGTTTTATCCATCAACATAAATGGTATAGGAACATAAATTACCACATTCCAAAACCAGTATACCTAAGCTTCATTTTGCCATAACACTCTCCAGTCTCTAAATAAGACTAACATAAGAATTCTATCAATACCATTTATGTTTGGAGGTTTTATAAAATAAAATAAAAAAATCTAAATAAACAGAAGTTTTTTGACAGTTTATACAAAGAGTATCAGAATTTATAACTTAGGACAGGTGTAGTAAGGCAGGAGGACTTTTAAATATGGCACAACGAAGTCAAAAAGAGGAAGAAATAGAAGTTAGCCTTCTATACAAAGGCCAAAGAATAAAAGCATACTCTGCTTGAATGATTTACTCGAGTGTTTGGTTTTTACTTGAGAGTGAACTTCTCAGCCTCAAGGACATGTATTCAAATTCAGATCACAAACACACCTTAAATCCTTAAATTTTAGAAATTGATATATCTATTTACGAGACTCTGCATATTCTGTTTCCTATCAAAGAAATCAAGATAATACCAACAGATTTCACCAAAATTCCCTTATTTTGCAGATTCAATGTCAGATAACTAAATTTTTAACATGTTGCTTGTGGTCAAGAGTACTTTTTGGTTGTGTTGGAAAGAATCTCTAAGTGGGGCTTCGAGCTACCATCCCCCAGGCAAGTCAGCCCCACTATAACATTAGTAAACTACTATGTATTGAACATGCTGCATGCAAAAAATCATAGAAAGAAACCAGATACAGCATCAACTTGCCACAAAGATGCATCATGTACTCTCACTCTAAATTGCTGCAATGAGGAGATTGAAAGCTCACCCCATGAATAGGGGGGGGGGGGGGAAAACACTATATATTACACTTAAAGCTTCCAGTAAAACAGTAGAAGCTGAAGTCTAGTGCCAAAATAAGTAGCCAAAAGAAATTTTATTGATGTTAGCAGCTGACAGAAATTACAAAACATGCAAGTGCAGTAATACAGATGATGCCTTTCTGTTAGCACATGTATGCAAACCTGTAAAGTTTGATCAGCAGAATTTTCATCTCTGTTTAGTGTTCCATCTCTGTAGGGTGGTTCTGGTTCTACAGAAGAGGATAGTGATGGAGGATTTCCACCTCCAAAGGCTTGAGATACAACGGGCATCATCTGTTGAAACATCCTTGAGAAGTCAATACCACCACCCTGCCCTCTTTCCATTCCAGCAAACATATTCCCCATATCCTGACTGCCAACTTGCTGGGCAATCTGATTGACCGTGTTCATCATCTGTGGGCTCTGGGTGAACTGCTGCAACATATTCCTCAAGCCATCGGGAGAGTCAACCCCTGTTTGCTGTGAAACCCCTTCCAACAAACCATTCAAAGCAGGGCTATGTAAAACTTGAGACATTAAACCGGCCACATCAATCTGACTACCAGCGGAGGGCATGGGCTGCTGAGATGGCCTATTAGCATTTCTCAAATTCACAGCAGATCCATGACTCGCAAGTGTTTGCAATATATGTTGACTGTCTGTTCTGGTTTGCTGACTTTGATTAATGGAAGAACTGGGGGATCCATCATCAGCAGCTTTACCTACAGGAGGTTGAAGTCTAGTCCGCCTCTGTTTTGGCACACACATTTATGAAGGATGGGTCAAGAATGTGAATATGATAAAGAATAAGAGAAGTAGAATTTTCAAATCATGTTCACCAAGGCTCCGTGATAATGAACAAATGTGTCAAGTTTAAAATTCTATTACTGTTAATGTGACAAAAACTACATGACACACTCCATGCAATTCAATAAGTTTTCTATTTCATTTACAACATGTTGCTGCCTCCAAATGACTTGTTTTTTGAATTACATGTTCCCACATAATAAATAAATCAACATCCGTGTTCCCCACCCCGGGAGTAAAAACTTTAGCAAAATAAATAAATAAATAAATGTTTTCGAAAAAATAAAAGCAAGCCCCACAAAAAATCAGTGTTGGAGGAAGGGTCGAATAGGGTGACTTTCACTCTCATCATGCAGATGGTGCAACAAGAGGGATGCTTTATCTTCAGAGTCAGAAGCACAGTAAATAAGTCTATATCCCTATCATGTCAGAGAGAAATCTTTTTTAATGAAAAATGCCCATATATTAAACTTAACACAGCATTGTATGCCACCAAAATTGCTTTCAAAAGAATATTTAAACTTGCTACATCATACTAACTTCAAAATCATGAAGGTTAAGCTGCAGAATAACATCTACTAAGGTATCTGATCAACCACTGTCATCAAACAACCACCAGCACCAAGCCTTTTCCCACTAGATGAGTCAGCTACATAATAGATCAATTGATGCCAGGAATTCTTGCCATGCAGTAGGTCCAAAGACAAACAATTTACCTCTAAATCTCTCCTAATGATTTGACCAATAGTTTTCTTAGTCTCCCTCCACCTCTTAACTATTGGACTATCCTATGTGGTCTTCTCTCCTATGCATGTACAGATCTTCTCCATACATGCCCAAACCACCTAAAGACGAGATTCCATCATTTTCTCTACTACGGGAGCTATCCCAATTTCTCTCACTCGTCCATCGTAACACTCATATTTGTGACCCTATCCCTATGTTTACTTTCTTGTTGGCTTTTTACCGCCCAACATTCAGTTTCATACAACATTGTTGGTCGTATGGTAAAATTTCCCTTTAAGCTTAAGAGGTACTTTTTCATCACATATCCCACCCCCAACATTCTCCATTTCATTCACCCTATTTGAATCCTAAGATTGGCATCTCCCTCTCTCTCCTTATCACTTTGTATGATGGGCCCAAGGTACTTAAAACATGAGACTTGTGGTATTGTATGTTATGTAGCAATGACACTGCAGGTTGAAGGCGTGTCCAAGTGTCCGACACTCGCACGACATGTGTCAAAGACTTCATTCCAGTGTCGAAATATAAAAATATCTTTTCCTCCAACATGTTAAGGACATGGCTTGAGTATGGCTCCAACACCTAACCGACACCCCCACTCATATGGAAATGAAAAGGGACACGACTAAATGGCCGTAAATTGATTAGATCCTTTTAGATTTTGAGTAGTACATGGATAATTGAAGGGGCAAGACATACTTAATCATCTTTTAGAATCTTTTTAGTAAAGAGACAAAGTGTTCAAATTGTATAATGATGTGTCTTAGTATTTTATTGTAAGACTCATTATCATAGGAAAAATGCAATACTTAACAAGTTCTTTTGAGATGCAATACTTAACAAGTCCTCAAGGTGTAGCTCAAGTGGTTGAGCTAAGACATTTGAAGGAGTTGGAGGAAGGAGGTCCGGGGTTCAAATCTGGGATACTAACATAACTTACTAACAATTAACATTTGCCTATTAAAAAAAAAGTTCTTTTGAGATGAATGCGAGTATATAAATCTTGATTCTCAATTTAGATATTTTATAAATGATGCTCTGTATCGTGGTGTCCTAAATTTTGGATATTACCGATGTCTACGTGTCCATGTCTGTGTCTATGCTTCATAGATTGTATGTTCTCCGGTTTTCATCTTTACGTTAGAAATTGTTCGCCATTTGCCAAACTTGCATGTTGGACAGCATGTTTAGAAAATGATAATAAGATAAGGCCTCAAAGTTGACCCTTTGTGCACACACCTATAGTCATCGAGAAATCTTTTGTATTTCCACCTTGTGTTCTCACACTTATTGTAACCCCTTCATACATATCTTCAATTACTCGAATATGAGAAATCTAAACACCTTTTTTTTTTCTCTAAAGCCTTAGTAACAGGTATGTGGCTTTCATGGTCAATCTCTTCAACATAAAACTAAAACAATTTTTTTGAGATATGAGTTTCTCATCTTAATCTCAGCACAGTGAGTCCCAAAACTTCATAATATCATGACTCAAATTTAATCCCTTGTTAATTTAGACAGTTCTATGTTACCTTGTTCTTAAAGATAGGGATTAAAGTACTTCTCCTCCATTGTCATCAAACAACCACACTCTAAATCTAAATGTTTTCAGTATCTAATTAGTACAAAGTAAAAATTTCTTCATAAAAGCCTAGACACTATCAGAATCCAAAACCCTGTATGTCACCGGTGCTAATATTTCAATGCTATTTAAATTGACTTCTTTATGGAAATACATAATGGATAATATCGTTAGATTAGATGATAAGAAAATATCTTATAATATTTTGATCCTACCAAGTATCTTAGATTATATCTTATGATTAGTTTCTTATCTTAGAGAATAATATCTTAGGATTAGTATCTGTAAGTACTTAGTTATTATCATGATTTGTTTTTCTGTTCAATTAGAAGTTAGGAGTCCAGTATTAGTATGAATACTAGTTACTGATTGTTCTTTTGTATTATCATCATCATCATCATCACAATACCAAATCACAACTATAATTTAAAGTTTTTATTCTCTTCCCTTCTTCCTTATCTAAAACCTAATAATTACAATACGATATCAAAGCAATACTATCCTCCGTGACTATCACTGTTCTGTTGCCGAGTTCTCCAAAAGTTTGGAACTCTAATAATAAAGCCATTCTCTCCCAAGATCTCTCTCTTTAGTTCTCTCTTTGTTGGTGTCTGTTTTTGGTTTGCCACTGTGGCATCTCCAACAAGCCCTAACACTTACGTTTCTGTCTGGTTTCCTCTCTCCTCCACCATGCATTTACTTAAGTGTTTTGGACAGTTTTCTGGCCATTTGCACTGCTGACAAAAGATTTTTCCAGAACTTCTCCAGCAAAAACCACCACCATTCAGATCAGTGTTTTAAACCTTGGACCGGTCATCGACTTGGTAATGCTACTGGGTCAATGGATCACTGGTCGGGTCGGATGGTCACTAGTTGAACTGCATGAATTGGTGAATATGAAATATTAAAGTGTTTATTAAATATATATGTATAATATGCCACGAATAACAAGTGTTGATGTTCCAGCTTAGTGGTAAGGCACTTTGATAAAAGGATTAGGAGCTGGGTTTGATCCCAGCTTTGGTGTGTTGCATATTTCCATTTGTATTTAGTTCGTGTGTGTTTCTAACGTGTGTAGCAGCGCGTGGTTACAAGGGCGAGACAACAGAATTTTGGAACGTGTGTAATCAGTGAAGTGACGTCTTGGGAGTTGGAGCACATGAAAGCAGGCGATTTTACCTAGTTGAATCCGAATTTGAATAGCCGAGTCAAGCGATTGGATCCAGTTTTCAACATAGTTGATGAGGTCAGCACCGGGTGAGAGGCATATCCGGTCCAATAGGCTAGCCGGTCCGGTCCGAGTTTTAAAACACTGATTCAGATCATCATGAGCCGATCAAAACACCTTCAAAGTTTCAGCCTCAACAGGCAAACCATGTGCTCGTACAATGTAGTTTTTCTCCATCTTTGGCATTGCCACCACACATGCCAGTGTGTCCGCTGATCTCCGACTACTGTTTGCAGCTCTAACAACACTGCCACGCACTCTCCTTAGATATGTCACCCTTTCTCCAAAATGGCCTACAGATGTACATGTTTCTTTGAAAATGTTTTTCAAGCACGACTTCCAATTGTTTTTTGTTAAAACCGACAGTACCCATTCTAACCCATAGGCACCATTTGAGTTATGCCACTGTCTTCCCGAAGAATCAGGGTGGAAAGAAAAAAATAGAAGGCTTAATGAACCTTTTTTGGTCCCTATAAAATCCGCGATTTTTTGTTTTGGTCCCTCTTAAATTTATTTTACGGTCCTGGTCCTCATAAATTTTTCTCTTTGACTTTTAGTCCCCGCCATTAGCCTGGGAGTGCTAATTGCTGAGGTGGCTAGCAGATGTCCACCTCAGCAAGATTACATGGCACCAATTCACCTTAACTTAAACGTTAGCATCATCCTCAACCTAAAACCTAATCCTCTCTTTCCCTCTCCATCCTCAACTAGGAAGCATTTCCATTGTTGCAGCCACGCGCAAGCCACCCAACTAGGAACCTCAAGGTAAGAATCTTGACTTGATGGTGGGCCATGGTGTTCAAAACAAGAAGGTATGGTGGTATGGGTTGTGTGATGGGACTTAGTTCATGCAAGATGTGAGTAATGTGCAACTGGAAATAGGGGAGGACGGGTTGGAGACAGTGGCTTCGCAGTTATGATCCTCCAAACACCACAGCGCCTCTACGCGAGCAAACAGCCCCACCACGCGACCTCCCAGCGGTACACTCCGCTACGATGCGAGCGAACAGCCCACCGTGCAAACTGGTCGTGCTGCACCTTGTCCTTTGCGAACCCCATTCGCAAGTGCCTCTGTGACGACATGAGCTCCCTCTGCAGATCCCGGTTTTCTGCCACGCAACCCCTCATTCGCGAACAGTCACTGTTTGGAAGGAGGGAAGGGGGAGGGCGATGGTGGCTGGAAAGGGAAGATGGTGGTAGTGGCTGGAAGAGGAAGGGAAGAGAAGAGGAGACTAGTGTTAGGGTGAATAAGTGAGTGAGGTGGCATGACACATGAAAAAGGAAGATGAGGTGTCTGCTACGTAGCATGCTGAGGTGGCTTTCCGTCAGCCACCTCAACAAAGTCAACCTAACGGCAAGGACTAAAAGAAGAAAAAGAAATAGTACGAGGATCAGATCAGTAATATATATATATATATATATATATATATATATATATATATATATATATATATATATATATAAATTGGAACTAATAGAGTTCATAACCTTGTATTGAACTCTAGATCAAAGATACCGGAATAGATCCCTCCTTCATGTCATAACCATGAAGTTTTACATTCAAGAATAAGACATCAAGAATGTTCTTGTCATCCAGACTAACAGTTAAGTCCGGGAAGCAATTGAAAAAGATTGGGTCGTGTATATATATATATATATAACGGCAAGGACTAAAAGAAGAAAAAGAAATAGTACGAGGATCAGATCAGTAACATATATATGTATATATATATATATATTGACAGGAGTAAAATATATTTAATAGGGACCAAAACGAAAACAGATGAATTTATAGGGACCAAAAAGTTCATTAAGCCAAAATAAAACCTAAAAAATCAGCCCTACCCCATGGATATCCCAGATGCAGACTGGCCCCGTGGCTATTCCAGATGCAACGTGGCCCCGCAGCAGTCCAAGGGAATCATCCTACCCTTGCGCCAGTCCCAGAGAAAACATCTTAGTCCCACAATTCTACCGTCACAAATTATATTGTTTGATTCTAATATTCTAAAAGGGTATATTTATAATAATAAGCTTAAAGCTTAGTATGCTTTGCTCAAGGGAGTGTCAGATGATAAGAAAATATCTTATAATATCTTGATCATACGTTAGAGTATCTTAAATTATTTATTAGGATTAGTTTCTTATCTTAGAGTATCTCTTAGGATTAATTTCCATATTTCTCAGTTACTATCATGATTTGTTTAATTGTTTCTTTATTTGATTAGAATTAGGAGTCTAGTATTAGTATGAATAAGGGTTAATGCTTGGTCTCTTTTCCATCATCATCATCATCATATTAAACTATAAAAATAGTTCGGTGTTTTTACTCTCTTTCCGTGTTCCTGATCTAAAACCCTATAATTATAAGAAATATAACGTGTTCTTGTGGATAAAATACAGGGGGCTGGAGGGAACTGCTGCAGCATGTATAACAGAATATAACTTCAAAAAAGGCAAATATATAAATTCAAAGAGAAGATTGACTCATCCAGAAGACATCCAAACACCATGCAAATACCATCCCAACATCACAGCAAACAAATCCATTGGCACAGCATGCCACATCAATTGGGAAATTCAGGCTTTTTATCCACAAAAACATAAACAATAAGCTTACCTTACGCTCCAAACCATTCACACCCAATCCAAGAGGAGCAGTTTTGGCAGGTTCAGTTACATCTCTTCTTTCACTTGCAGATGGAGCATCCTGTACTTTTTCTGATTTTACCATTGTTCCTCCACTAGAACAACTTTGTAAATCTTGATTGGAAGAACTTGAAACAAACTTGTCGACCAAAACATCTCTCTCATCATTACTGCAGGTTTGGATTGCCTCAGTTTGGGGCTGGTTGTGATTGAAGTAATTGTTAGTCAATTAAAATATATGCTTGTAGGGGATAGATATATCACCAGGTATGGGCAAAAGTAGTACCTTCTCTGCTCCACTTTCAGAAGTACAACTAGCTGAGGATGCACTGGCAGCCCCACGGCCATTCATCTCCACGGTATCCCGCTGTTCATTTACCAGTGCAGGTCTTGGTTCAGATCCAGAAGACAAGTCCCTGCTAGTTGATTGCATTTGGCCTGATTGGATGCAAAAACAGTTTAAATTAAATGCTATTGTATTGAGACTACACATATAATGAAACAATATATTGGCAACCATCTGATAGAACTGTTATCTCTTTGCATATTACCAACAAAGTGTTTCTCGCGAGAATAGAATTCAGTTAAAAGAGATGACAAAGGAGCTGAATCAATGCTATTGTCTTGAGAGACATACATAATAAAACAATAAATTGCTAACCACCTGACAGAACGGTGTTATTTCCTTGCATATTGCCAACAGAGTTTCTAAGGCGAGAATGGATTTCAGCCAAAACAGATGACAATGGAGCTGAATCAGGTGGTGGCTGTGATGTAGAAATACCAAATCCAGTTTGTGTGCTACTAGCAGCCCCGATGCCAGGAGGGTTAGATGGGAGAGTTGCTGATATGACATTCCTAACAGGTAATACCCGTGTCGAACCCAAATCACCAGAGCCAGGCTCGTTACGGTGTTCGCTTCTTGTCCCTTCCCCATTATTTGGCCTAGAGCCAATTCCTGAAACAATTGGTGCAAGAGGGGTACCTGACAGGAAGCAAAATTTAAAAAATGTTGTATAGTTCATAGGGACAAGTATATTAGTTTTACTTACCAGCATGTATGTGGATGTTTACGTTCCTAGGGGCACTTCCAATACCCATGGTGCCTAAAGTTGCAGGAGTTGAAGAAGGAACAGGACCGCCAAAGAGGGAGCTTGTCTGAAGTGGAAAGGGCTAAAAATAGCATAATATCAACATAACCAGAAACAATCAGTCTTAAAAACTATCAGCCAAACCACACAGATAAGAACTAAGTTCAGCAAAATGATCATCAAATATGCTGCAGACTTCAATGATGAACTTGCATTGATGTGAGCACACACGATCATCAACCACCAGTGAACCATGATTAAGCACAAATAACAATCAGCTACAAAGACACTCGAAATAGTTATATCTCCATTGTTATTGTGTGTTTATCAATGTGAACTTGTTCTCACCCGGATAGTTGTATCAGGAAGAGATGAACCTGGTCCTGACCCATAAGCTTTTACTTGTACTAAAAAGCAAGGGACGGGAAAGACAGGAGAGAGAGAGTGAAGCAAGCAAAGGGATTGGGTTGATCCCAGAATCTTTAGACTGGGGAGGAAGGGCTGCTAGCATACAAGGAAGAGGGACAATAAGAGAGCAGTTAGTGAAGTTAAGTAGTTAAAGCGGGTATCATGCAAGAGGGAGGCATCCAATACATTTGACAGACTGTGAGTTAAGGGAGAAATCCTTTGTAGAAGGGGAAACCCTTGGAGGAGAGACCTCTCTCCCATTCTTAATAATCAATAAAATTGTTTTTTTTCCCCTTTTGATTCTTTCTATCAATTTTGTCATTTCTTTCCTCCAGGTTCCTAACAAGTTGGTCTGACCTACCGGATCTATTAATGGGGAAAATAAATGGAGAATTTTGTGGTGTTCTTGGGGGAGCCAGTGATTATTAGTGTATACTTTACTCCTGCCTGTTATTGTTTAGGTTTCAAAGCATTTGTACAGCTATAAATAGGGTAGAGATGAATCCCTTTGTAACTTGATTTTCATTTGTCTTCAGTATAATGAAATAGACAGATTTCATTCTCTCAGATTCTCTCTGAAACATGTTCTTGCTCAAAGACGATTAAATTTTTCAATTTTGGTTGCAGTAAAATGTTGGGATCGGTACTGGGCCAGATGAAGAGGTGAATAACAAGAACAAAGATGAAGGTATGGAAGGGAATATGGTGGAGAAACACAGATGTTTGATCAAAGAGCCAAGGAGGTGAGGGGAAGTGACACCCACTAACTATATTAAACAATAGCCCTTGTTTTGAAGACGCACCACTCCAAGCACATACAAGAGAGTATCCTGCCGAGAAAGGAGCCGCATAATTTTGTGGATGAACTAGATCTCAAGAAGGTTTACGGAGCCTCGGAACCACTGACAGAGAGATTCAAGAAGCCCAGCCGAACCGCCATCACCATCGAAGCCACCAGTCTCTAGTTCTTCTGGGTGATCAATAGAGACATAATACTGACTCTTGCGCAGGCTAACCCAAGCTACCAGCAGAGCCACCGGATGCTAGTGGCGGTTAGAGGTTGCTACTGGAGCAAGCATGGGTACCCACAGCGATGTATTTCTCTCACATCGGAGAATCGATTCAGGTGAGGAAGAAAGATAGAGGTGCAGAATTGGTATTATGTAAGTTGGGTCTGATTTAAGATCAAATGGGCCAGGCCCAAATGATGTTAGTGTGTGGGTTCTGCATCCAGCTTCGGCTCAAATTTTCTCGAGTAGAATTCTTAAACACTCAATGAGCCCAATCCAACAAAAAAAATAATAATTGTAGAAGTATTTTGCCAGTTGTTGAGCAATGGATACATAGAGACACTCTGCTAGCAAATTCTGGGAAACAGAGCACTTTCAACCTTGAGGACAAGATTGTACCTTGAGGGGGTGGATTATTCAAGGAGGAGGGACAGCTAGCGAACAGTTAGGGAAGTTAAGTAGTCAAAGGGGGTAACATGCATAAAGAGGAAATAAGAGTAGAGAGAGGCATCCAATACACCTGATAGATTGAGTGAAAGGAAAAATCCTTTGTAGAAGAGAAAACCCTTGGAGAAGAGTCTCCTCTCCTATTCTTAGTATTCAATAAAATTGTTCTTTTCTTTTGATTCTTTCTATCAATTTTCCATTTCTTTTCTCTGGGTTACTAACAAGAACGAAGATGGTGTAGGGAACAAGAATAGACTCTCCAAAAAACTATCTCACATGTCTTGAAAATCAAAGCTAAAACAATTTAAAGAAACGCATTAATAAATAAAGAAAAATCTTAATTTATATATTTAAAGACTAGTTTTTTGAGTGTTGATATGCTGAATCCCAGTGAGCATAACATTATAATTCTATTATACATATCTGAGTAAACACTCATTTTAGTTCCCAAAGATACAAGTAATATCAATTAGGACATCCAAAACAAGTTGCCATCAATTTAGCCCCTCAATCAGAGAAAGTGACATCAAATACGCAGACCATGGCAACACCATTAATGAGGCTTCTAATTTAGAGGCTGCATTGATTTTATTTTCTAAGACTGCAAGACTAAATTGATGTCCCTTTCTGTGATTGACGGACTAGATTGGTGTCAATGTTCTTTAGAGGACCAAACAGATGTCACCAATATCTTTGATAGGTTAAAACGAGTGTTTACCCTTCATAATTATATAAACGTAGATACCATTTCATAAGAAACTTGTGATACTCAATAGTCAACAGAACTAAGTTAGCCAAGTCTTCTGCACCTTTACTTGTTCAGAAGACAATATTAGAGTACACTCCAGGTACACCATATCAGAACTGAAGCATTCCATTTTCTAAAACAAGTAATTTTTTATTTTATTTTTTTTCAATTTCCTTGTCTCTTGTCTAGCCTGCTTTTGAAAATAACTTGCCCTAATTTTCTACTTCTTTTCTCTTAAAGAAGTTGATTTTTGTCTCAAAAGATATCTGATTTCTCCTTCCTTTATGTAGCATACAGCAGTAACTTAGCTATATACAAAAAATATACAAATATAATCAGATTCATAACAATTTTTATCATTGTTATAATTTCTTCTTTCACGAAAAATCTATTGAACCAACTAACATGACAGAGATCACAAGTGAAAACGTAATTCAACAAATATAAACCTGCATATTGGCAGTAAATTAGCTTATATTGTTTTTGAAGCCATGAAATCCTAGGCATTCAGTATAAGATGTTACTGTTAAGAGTCAAGTTCAACGTCAAATTTTTTTTGAAGACTCGGTGTTGGACAATGAAATTTTCATCAAACAGCATAACTAAGACAGGGTTTTTAAATGAAAAATGGTTATCCACTGCCTTCCTTTCAATTCCTTTATCAACAATCCATTTGATGTTGAACCAGGTTAATCATGTATAATTTCCAGTTTCCAGTTTTGAAATATCAACCATGTGCAGTTCATCACGTCTTAATCAACTTGATCGAAACATCAGTTGATGTGAATCAATCAAAATAAATGACAAACCTGCACCATTATGGGATTTGGCCCCGAAGGAGAAATATAAACTGCTGGTCCAGCATTAACAACAGATTCTGCCTGAAAATTGAATATGAATATATTATGATCAGGAGCAGTATTTTGACAAAAGAAAGCAAACCAAATCACTAAAGAAAAGAATAAAAACATACAGAAGACTGTCCCATTCGCAGTGTCAACATTGTTCGGCCTAGTTCAAGCAGAAGTGCACCCAAATGCTGCATAGCAATTCCTATCTGCATTGACTCTGAGTGTATTTGACCTCTTACACCAAGATCAGCAGACGTTCCCTCTCGCTCAAGGCGTCCCGCAATATGCTAGAGTCGCAAATTACAAGTAAAACATGATCAGATAAAAATAAAGGATGAAGATATTAAGGCTACTTGACACTAACAAATCCTACAATTAAAAAGTACTAGATCATAATAACAATATTTGTGTGTTATACAGAAGCACTTTTGTTTGACTCGGATTCTGTCAGATTTATGTATCATTGCATTAAGCAACAGATATATGAGGGATGGGTAGTGAAATGCAGAAGTTTGGAATCGAGTTAATGACCAATTTGGTCCCTGACATTTGAAAAAAATTCAGTTTGGTCCCTTATTTTATCAATATTCCAAATTAGTCCATGTATTTTGAAAAAGTGTATCAGTTATGCCCCTCTGTCAGTTCTGTCTGTTAACAGAGTTCCAAAATAGTCCTTCAATTTAGTCACTTATTAGCAAATAGGTCCCTGTGATTTATAACTTAATATCAATTTGGTCCCTATTAGAGTGTTATATTGTTCTGCTGTGTTAACAGCTTGTATTAGTAAAAGTATTAAGCCTTGTGTTAGTGCCAAGGCTGTTAAATGACAGCTCATCAAGCTGTTAGTTTTCTGTTACTGCCAGCTCATTGTGAGTGCAGGTTTAGCTCAAGAGTGCACAGGATAAGCACTTGTATAAAAGGCTGTTAAGCCTCTGATTTGAGTAAGAAAAATCAGAATCAGTTTCATCAATAACAGAATTTCGTTTTCTCTCTTTTCCCTCTCTTTTCGGTTACCCAAGATTTCTGTTATGGTATCAAAGAGCTAGACGATCCATGGCTGAATCGAATCCAAATCCTCCTCCTCCGCCACCTCCTCCACCGGAGAACTCACCGCTTCATGCTTCTCTGCTCAATTCGTTGGATTCGTAGCGTTCTTCATTGCCTGCGTCTTTCAATCTCAAAATCTCAGAGAAACTCATTGAGAAGAATTTATTAATCTGGCGGCAGCAAGTCGAGCCTTACGTCAATGCGAATGGATTCCACGAATTTCTTGTTTGTCCTGCGATTCCACCGCAGTATCTTACTGAGGCTGATCGTCTCAGTGCGACACTCAATCCTGTGTATCAAACTTGGTTGCGCAAGGATCAAATGCTTCAATCCTGGTTGCAATCGACTCTATCGAGTGAGATTCTGTCACGAGTTCTCGGATGTGTTCACGCCTATGAGGTTTGGGACAGATTACACGCTTATTTTCAGAAACAAACGCGTGCGAAGGCGAGATAGCTTCGTTCTGAACTGCGAGCGACTCAATTGAATGATCGCACAGTCTCTGAGTATCTTCTTCGCATAAAGGCTCTCGTTGACTCGCTCACCTTGATCAGTGATCCAGTTCCGATTAATCAGCATATTGATGTAATCCTTGAAGGATTACCTCAAGATTTTGCTTCTGTTGTTTCGGTTATCGAAAGTCAGTTTGAATCGATGAATATTGAAGAAGTTGAAGCACTTCGTCTCGCTCATGAGCTTCACCTGGACAAATTCAAGAAGAAAGCAGTTACTGAATCTATGTGTGTTAATCTCACTCGGGCTTCGAAGCCTTCTGTTGATGAAAAAGCCTCTGCACAAGTCAATTTGACTCTTGATTTGAACACTGAGCCAAATTCTTCTGGATCTGCTGGAAATTGGCCAAATCGTGGCCGTTTCTCCAATATTCAATGCCAAGTCTGCTTCAAGTTTGGTCACTTGGCTTCTACATGCTGGCACAGGTTCAACCAAAGCTTTCAGCCTGCTATTCCATCTAATTTTCAAGGTTTTCAGGCCAAAGGTGCAAGATTCAATGGACCTTCAATGGTTAATCCCTATGGCTTTTCTGGATTTCCAATGCCTTCCTCTGTGTTTCCACAACAGTTTGCGGCTAATACTTGGATTAGGCCTCAAGCACAATCAAAACCTGCTGGTTTTCAACCTACTCAGCCTAGTGCTATGGTGACTAATATGACTCCTAGTGCTGCAACTTCCTGGTTTCCTGACTTAGGTGCGTCATTTCATGTGACTGGAGATCAGAAAAGCATTCAACAGGTTATTCCATTCCCTGGACCCGATCAGATCTTCATCGGGAATGGCCAAGGTTTGGCTATTCATTCCTCTGGTTCAAGTGTGTTTAGATCTCCTGTCAACCCTAAAATGACCTTAGTTTTACATAATCTTCTTTTAGTTCCCTCTATTACTAAAAATCTTGTTAGTGTGAGCAAATTTGCCAAGGACAATTCTGTTCTCTTTGAATTCCATGCTAACTACTGCATTGTTAAATCTCAGGAAACCAATGAAGTGTTACTTCAAGGTTCAGTAGGTCCTGATGGATTGTATGAATTTCCACACATGCTTCCATCTTACTCCAAGCCATCCACATCCACTGCTGCATAATCCATCCATCCATCCAATTGTCAATGTTGTCACTGCAAAATCTCCCTCTGCATTTGTTTCTAGTTCTAGTACTGTTTCTAATTCTGTTTTGGGATCCATTCCCTTATCTTGTAATCAACTATGGCATCTAAGATTAGGCCTTCCGAACATTCATTCTATGAAACTTGTAACGGAACATTGTAATATTCCATATTCTAATAAAGATGCTTCTTCTTTTTGTACTGCTTGTTGTATGGGAAAGGCTCACAGACTTCACTCTCCTCCTTCCCACACCACTTACACAGCCCCATTAGAACTTGTTTTTAGTGATTTATGGGGTCCTTCACCTAATACTTCCTCCCTTGGTTTCAAATATTACATAACCTTTGTTGATGTCTATTCTAGATTCACTTGGATTAATCTTCTTAAATCAAAATCTAAAGCCTTTGATATTTTTAAAAATTTCAAAGCTATGGTTGAATTGCAACTAGGTTATCAACTTAAATCTCTCCAAACCGATTGGGGAGGTGAGTTTAGACCCTTCACCAAATATCTCACTAAACAAGGGATCACACAGACTAATTTTTCCTCACACACATCACCAGAATGGTGTTGTGGAGAGGAAGCATAGGCACATTATGGAACTTGGCCTTTCTCTTCTAAGTCATGCTTCCTTACCACTTAATTTTTGGGACCATGCCTTTTTGACTGCAGTCTATTTGATTAACAAGCCGCCAACTGCCTCTCTTCATTTTCAAATTCCATATATCATCCTTTATAAATCTAATCCTGATTACAAGTTTCTAAAAGTGTTCGAATGTGCTTGCTTTCCTCTTCTTAGACCCTATAATACTCACAAATTGGATTTTAGGTCACATTAGTGTCTCTTTTTGGGTTACTCCTCTTCTCATAAAGGATATAAGCGTCTCTCTCCATCTGGAAAGATGTTTATTTCCAAAGATGTTCTTTTCCATGAGTCTAGGTTTTCTTATCATGATTTGTTTGCTAAACCAACCAACAATCAAGTTCTTAATTCTCCCAATGTATCTCTGTCACCATTACCCTATGTTTTACATGATATTGCTCAATTCAATGCAGTCTCTCCAGCTTCCCCTTCAGCTTCTGTAACCAATCCTCCTTCTAGTCATTCTTCCAGCCCTCCAGGCTTTTCCATCTCTGCAGCATCTCCTTCTGCAGGTTCCTCTCCTGTTTGTTCCACAGAGTCTCCCACTGCTTCTGTTTTTGCTCCTACTGCTCCTATAATTCCAACAAACACTCACCCAATGCAAACCAGATCCAAATCCGTTATTGTTGTTCCCAGAATTCAACCTAAACTGCTCTTAACACACACAGAACCGAGGACTGTTAAGCAAGCCTTAAAGGATCCAGCTTGGCATGAGGCAATGCTAGCAGAGTTTGATGCCTTACACAGAAATAAGACATGGAACCTTGTTCCCTTACCATCCAATAGGAAAGCTATTGGATGCAAATGGGTTTTTAGAGTGAAGGAAAACCCAGATGGATCAGTCAACAAATTAAAAGCAAGGTTGGTAGCTAGAAGCTTTCACCAACTTCAAGGCTTTGATTTTCAAGAGACATTTTCTCCGATTATAAAGCCAATTACTGTGAGACTCATCCTCACTCTTGCTCTTACTCATAAGTGGCCTTTAAAGCAACTTGATATCAACAATGCTTTCCTACATGGCTTACTTGAGGAAGAGGTTTACATGCAGCAACCTCAAGGATTTGAGCATGGGGATTCCTCCCTTGTTTGCAAACTTAATAAGGCTTTATATGGGCTCAAGCAAGCTCCTAGGCAATGGTTTGAAAGACTTAAGCTCACTCTTACTACACTTGGTTTTCATGGGAGCAAGTGTGATCCATCTCTCTTTGTCTACAATCATGAGGGCCATATTGTGTATTTTCTGGTTTATGTGGATGATATCATCATCACAGGCAGTTCTACTTCTCTAATTTCCTCCATAGTTCAGAAATTGCATGCTACTGTTTGCTCTCAAAGACCTGGGTGGTTTGGACTATTTTTTGGGTATTGAAGTAAAGAAGCAACCCAATGGTTCCTTACAACTCACACAGAGCAAGTACATCAGAGACTTACTAAAACTGATATGTTGGAAGCCAATCCTATTTCTTCTCCTATGGTTGCCAACTTAAAACTGTCAAAAACAGGCTCTACTGCTGTTTCAGATCCCTCTTTTTATCGGTCAGTGGTTGGTTCTCTGCAGTATGCCACTGTCACAAGGCCAGAAATTAGTTTTGCTGTTAACAAAGTATGCCAATTCATGGCAAATCCTCAAGAATCTCACTGGTGTGCTGTGAAAAGAATTCCGAGGTATCTAAAGGGATCTGTGCACTGTGGTTTGCAACTTTTTCCAGCCTCCGCACATCAACCATTTACCCTCAAGGCTTTTTGTGATGCTGACTGGGCATCAGATCCTGAAGACAGAAGGTCTACATCTGGTGCTGCCATCTACTTTAGGCCTAATCTAGTCTCTTGGTGGTCACGAAAACAGCATGCGGTGGCCAGATCTAGCACCGAGGCTAAGTATCGCAGCCTAGCTGAAGTCGCTTCTGATTTAATATGGATACAAACTCTGCTGACAGAGTTACATCTTCCACACACAGTCCCTGTTGTGTTCTATGACAATCAGTCTGCTGTCTTGCTTGGACATAACCCAGTATTACATGCTAGAACAAAGCATATGGAGATTGATCTATGCTTTGTCAGAGAAAAGGTGGTTGCAAAACAGTTATCAGTGATTCACATTCCTGGCACAGATCAATGGGCTGATCTGCTCACCAAGACTTTGTCTCCTTCCAAGTTTCTTGCAATAAGGAACAAACTCAATGTGCTTGATCCCTCTCCAAAGGTTCAACCCCATTGAGCTTTGGCGGGGGGGGGGGGGTATTAGAGTGTTATATTGTTCAGCTGTGTTAACAGCTTGTATTAGTAAAAGTATTAAGCCTTGTGTTAGTGCAAGGTTGTTAAATGACAGCTCATCAAGCTATTAGTTTTCTGTTACTGCCAGCTCATTGTGAGTGCAGGTTTAGCTCAAGAGTGCACAGGATAAGCACTTGTATAAAAGGCTATTAAGCCTCTGTTTTGAGTAAGAAAAATCAGAATCAGTTTCATCAATAACAGAATTTCGTTTTCTCTCTTTTCCCTCTCTTTTCGGTTGCCCTAGATTTCTGTTAGTCCCTGCGAAACTGACGGAGGGACGTAACTGATACATTTTTTCAAAATACAGGGACCAATTTGAAACATTGATAAAGGAAGGGACCAAACTGAAATTTTTTCAAATGTCAGGGACCAAATTGGTCATTAACTCGTTTAGAAACTTTATCTAACAAGAGAGTATTCAATAAATACATTTCTCACATACTAAGTTGTCTTGAAGTCCAATCTCAACTGGATTTGACCTGGAATCCAAGATATATTAACAAGGTTTAACCGAATATGAAGTATATGATGGCGACCCTCAATTAATCAACTGATATGATGGATAAAATTGCAGGTCTTATTATAGTCCATGAAAGACCAAACCTAGATAAGATTAGTAAATTGCCATACATCAACGTAAAGGTCAGCTAGATACAAAAAGTTTATTGGAGATAAAGAACCTAGACTGGGAAGGCTCCAAAAACAAAGAATATATGGAGTATAATAAGAACAAAGAATATATAAAAATTAAAAAGAAAATACATATACATATGTATATGTATTAATATAATCAGATTCATAATTTAAAAAAAAACATAACTGAAAAATATAATATAGTTATTATATTAATTATATATAAAAATAGAAAATATATTTAATTAAAAATATTCTGTTAATATAATCAGATTCATAATTTAAAAAAAAACATAACAGAAATATATAATATAGTTATTATAATCAGTTCATATAAATAAAACTTTTTTACCATCAAAGCGTACACAAAATAACAGTTATTATGATGAGATTTTTTTCCTCCCAACACAAATATACGGCACATTCATGATTTAAGGTACCTCTTGTCAAAACATTGACACGATTTTGTCTGTTTTGTCCAAATTTCGGACTTATTTAGGATTACCATGCAAGTTTCATCCATCCTTTTTTAAGTAAATCTATAATGCACAGGTCTTCTTGCCAGTTGCCAGTAAAACTTATACCACAACAAATATCCTATAATTGCAGATAATAGAAAAATGTTCATATCACTTAAGGGGAAAAGAAGAATATTGGTAAATGGGATGTGTTAATTACAGATAGCGCAGCAACAGCTTGACCACTAAGCAACTGTTCTGCACGACGCAATACAGTGCTTAATGCTTCAAGTGTAGGCAACCCTAGTGTATTGGAAGGCAATTCCACTCGTCGATCTCCAGGGTTAGTTGAAGACAGATTTGGCCCATAACCTGCAAAAGCAAATCTAAATATTTCAATGTCCTTTCAATTTAAAATCAAAAGGCAACAGTTTCAACATTCATTACCATTTTGTGATAGTGTATGTTCCATGTGATTTATGAACTCAGACAGCGTGTTCAATGAATCAGGAATTGGCTGAAATGAAGAAAAAAGTTAAATGATATAAAAAGGCATTTAAATTTAAGTAAAATTTAAGAGGATATGCAGAAGAGAGACTATGTTCCTACGGCATTGAGCGAAGGAACGGGTATGGCTCCTGCAGCCATAGGAATCTGAACAACATGAGGCAGAGATTGGAATGCCTGAGCAGGAAATGTCTGTCCAGATGGTGCCTGATTCCCTGCTAGGTTTTGATTTCCAGCTTGCATTCCTTCAGTTTCACTCCCTGGTGGAGCCTGACCAGATGGATTCACCCCCAGTTTAGATATACACCAACTTAGTTCAAAGGACAAATATTGCAGGATACATGTAGCAAAACAACATTAACCAACTCAACAGGACAATTTTGTGTTCTGTACTGAATCCATTTCGCAAATTAAACTGATGATAACAAATAAAAGGATTTAAGTATTTAACCATACCATGATAGTATCGTAAGAAGAAAAAAAGATTTATTCATTGTACCAAAAGAAAGGGAAAAAGAGATACCAAAGATAGATAAATAATCATTCATAGGATACTTGACATTTAACACTATTAGGACAATCTATGAACATATTGTACACTAAGAAAAACAAGCCAGCTGAAATAGATACCACAGCATGTGATTGCTTCGTGATCTAAGCAGATTAAATTTGAAAGGATAATTAGAATGAACATAAACAACAATTACCATGCACTGTTTCAAGGAGAATCTGAAAAAAAGATATTAAAAACATAGACAATAAAATGGCTGTGAATATAATTCAGAGTGAATCATGTATTAGAAAATTAAAGGTGCATACAACAGCCCAGTAAATCACATAAATGATAGAAAATATAGAAAGATGGTCATCTTTTCAAGCAAAAAGTAAACTAACTGAAGAAGTTTGTGTCGCATTAGGAACATTAATTGTGCTCTGGCCCCCATTTGCAATAGAATTCAAAACTGCCCCAATAACCTGAAATCATAATATGACAATATATAATGCTTCTTCGGCAATACCAAAACAAACCATTATCATCAACACCTATTTGGAAAAAAGTACTGAATAGAATAGACAGCATGAATATTAGCTACTCAAGATAGATACAAAGAATGCAGTAAAGTAACGAACCCGATTGAGGTCTTGAACAATGCCTTCACCCTGTTCTCCCACATTAAAAGTCCCAAGAACCACACTGTGTGAAATTTGCCCAACACGGTTACGAGGAGCCCCTGATCCAACATCATTTCCTTCCAAATAATAAACTTATCATCAGCATTCAGCAATCACCACAATACAACTTGATATATGAAAAATCCTTAAAAACTGGAGGGACCATGAATGCCTTAAGTTATACCTCGGTTACCATTTGTACCAGTTGGCTCACCAGACCTTGTCCCAGAAGCCTGTGACTGATTTGGTTGTCTTTCAACTAAATGCAATGTATGACCATTCTCAACGTCTTCAATGGATAAGGATTTGCAAAATAAATAGATTGGCAACACAGTTTGATTTCAAATAATAACCCATTTTATCATATATGAAAAATCCTGCTTCAACCCATAGCATTTCCTTCGGCCATGCAATCCAAGTTTTCAAAAGCTAAACTAATAAGTATGTTCAATAAAGAGAAGATACCAGATGTTCATAATGCACATATCAACTTAACTAAGAAACATCTAGGTCATGAGCCTGATTTAAATTAAATTCAATGATTTAAAGGATACGATACTCAGAAAGAACATGCTCATCCTTTAAGACTTTTCCTCTAAAAATCAGCCGTTGTTGATTAACTGGAACACCTATTTCATTTGCAATTTTCTCTTTGAACACCGAAATGGGCATCTGAAATAATTTAGAAGACCAGTTTTAGAGTTATATTCTAATTTACAGATATTGCCACACAAAAAAGGACTTGAAAAACACAAGAATGACAGGATTGGAGATTATAGTTCACATTTTTTTCCACTTGAAAACTGTAGATGCGAGAATCTAGAGTCTTGATATTGAGCTGAACAGTTGAATCTGAACACTCTGCTGAAATATTGCCCGTACTGGAGCCTTCATTGGAACATTGACCCTCCATGCTGTTTCTTTAGCTGCTAAGTCTTTGGACCAAGGAATATAACAGAACTAACCCTGCCAATAAGATGCCAAGAGTAACTGCACAATGCAAATGTAAAATCCAGAGTTATTTCATTGAAGCATCAGCAGATGATTTAAAGAGAACTTCCCAACCACATAGCAATATACAGTATTCTACTTTAACCATACCCCTTAACCACATAACCATATCCGTGCAGGAAAAAAGCTCACAATAACACACCATGCTTGTATGACCAGTGATAGACGTTAAATTATATAATCCAGTAAATTACAAGTTATCTCAGCAATGCAAATATACAATATGAGAATCTCATGCATGACTTTACTCCTCTAAACAACTAATAAAGAACCTTGGTGTCAATTAACACATCAATAATGTCGCCTAACGCATTTGCAATCAAGATTCAAGATACAGCCAACATTCAAGATACAGTCAAGATTCAAGATAAGCCACTGCGGCACAGAAAGAATACGTTTGCATCAAATGAAAGTAAATACAACGCAACAAAGATGCAAAATACAACGCCACAAGGTGTATAGTATAAATGCCTGAAAGGTTAGTCAGATTTTGATAGTCCGATTACATCATCATACATGCATTAAAAAAAATTGTCAGATATCAAAACAAATTTAAATTTAAAATACGAATAATAAAAAGAAACTGGGATAATCACATCACGAATAATAATTGAAACTGTGAGTAAAGGTTGACAGATGTTATTAGCAAGGGGAACTACCTATATTGAGTAGGGGAAGTTGCCGTGAGTACTGTGAAGATGAGAGAAACGCAACAGAAAAGGAGTACTGGAAAAGAAATTATTTAAAAAGAAAATATAGCTGCTGCCAAGATCCGCGTTCGGAAGATTCTAGAGTGTTTTTTGGGGAAATGAGAAATAATTGGGAGAAAAAAAAATTGCTCACCTTCACCAGCGATGGATGTGATGATCTTTCGAGAAGCTATGACAAAAGATTCGCAAGGAGGGGGATGCTGATTTCTAATAACCTATATAACCTATTGCCTATGTGCATATGCATTCATTTCACCTTTTTCATTTCCTTGTCATCGAAGAATGCAAAATCGGGGCAACAAGTCTTCCTTTTTGTCCCCTTTTTGTCGTTAGGGGCAGAAGGTCATCGACAAGTCGTTGTGGAACTGGGCTGGCTATCCGCTCCGGCCCATTCACTCAACATCACCAATAATCCAATGGCGCCTGATTCCTACACCCCATTATTTCCATTTCAGCACCCCCAATCCATGTTGAATGACCAAACTACCCCTATTTCCTTACAACTTAAATCCCTTCTTTTTCCCATTCTCTCCCCCTCAGTGAAACCACGAACCAACCCCTTCTAATTTCCGGTCACCACTGTCTCGCTCACTAGAGGCACTGTGGAGGTACAATCTTCTCTAACGCCAACGACTTCATCCCACTCTTCCAGAGTATCTTTTTTTTCCCGTTAGGGTGTGCAAATCGTTTTACTTTTTTCTTATTTTTGTGATTTTTGAAAACTCGGTTTTTGGATGTGTTGTTGACAATTACACGCCCGGAAACTTAGTTTCTGGACATATTTCTAGACATGTAATTTGTCAACAACACATCCAGAAACTGAGTTGTCAAAATGAATATATGATTTTGGTACGTGGTTCAAAAAACTCAATTTTTGGATTTGTTGTTTTCAAATTACATGTCCGGAGACTAAGTTTCCGAACGTGTACTTTGACAACAGTACCAGTGTGTGATACTAATAAGGAACGACAATGACCAACAATATCTACTCATAGAGAGTGTGTTGATAACTAATACGGAGCGCACAATATGGATTAACAGAGATTTGAACGACAAATTCCAACAGTATCTGCCCATAGAGAACGTGGTATTGGTCAAGGTGATAACAGATTAATGCACCTACCAGTTGTCAAACATATTTTCAGTTGTCCACTAATGGACCAAAACATTGCAACCCACGACTTGTTGGGGGTCACTTACGTGGCAGCATTCTTTGAGTGTCAGGCCATTAGGGGTACTCATATTAGTTTTAGCTGCCTGTGAGTGTCTTTGAGCAGAGATTAAGGAGTAAAGGTGGGATATGGCAGCAAGGACACCTTGTGTCCCAAAATAATGCAATCATGTACCATAAACTGACACTTTTCCCAATTAAGCACCAAATTAGTGTCTTTGCATCTCTACAACACTAAATTTAGATTTAGTAAATAAGCCTCATAAGAGGATCCAAATACTGTGAAATCATCCATGAATACTTCGATGCATTTTTCAATTAAATCAGAGAAAATAGCAGTTATGCATCGTTGGAAAGTGGCAGGAGCATTACATAATCCAAAGGGCATCCTTTTATATGCAAAAGTACCATAAGGGCAAGTAAAAGTGGTTTTATCTTGATCTTGTAAAGCCACTGGTATTTGCAAATAACCGGAATACCCATCTAAACAACAATAATAGTCATGTCCTGCTACTCTCTAAAGCATTTGATCAATAAAAGGAAGTGGAAAATGATTTTTTTGGGTGGCATCATTTAATTTCCTATAATCAATGCACATATGCCACCCAATAGTCTTTCTAACTGCAATTAATTCATTTTTTTCATTTTCCATCACAGTTGTTCCTCCCTTTTTAGGGACACATTGTACAGGACTTACCCATTTACTATCAGAAATAGGATAGATAATACCTGCATCAAGAAGCTTAGTTACTTCCTTTTTTTACCACCTCTTTCATGTTTAGATTGAGGCGGCGTTGAGGCAGTACTCAAGGCTGTTAATCATCCTCCATGTAGATCTTGTGGGTGCAAATTGTTGGACTTATGCCTTTTATATCATGAATAGACTAATCAAAGGCCTCTTTTTTGTCCCTTAATACTCTCAAAAGTTGATCCTCCATAGTTGCTGTTAAATTTGCAGAAACAATTACAGGCAAGGAAGAAAAAGGGCACAAGAAAGCATATTTCATATTTGCAGGAAGAGGCTTTAATTCAAGCTCAGGAGCCTCTTCAATAGAGGGTTTAGTTTTTGGGATATCATCTCATTCTAACTCCTCAAATTTATGGTTATTCCAACTTCTTTGGGGGTGGTGTTCTTGTAAAAACATTAAAAGCTCTTCTTCTTCACCTCCCTCCAACGTCTTGTAAAAACATTAAAAGCTCTTCTTCTTCACCTCCCTCCAACGTACCAAGTCCTTGCAAGGTTAGTATTTTTTCTAGAGGGTCTTGCGTCCTGAAGTCACTAAAATTGTCAGAGGTAACCACATCATTAATATCCATAGATTGAATAAAATTACAGGAAGCAAATGAGGAAGGAGTTTTCAATGAATTAAAAACTTGGAACACAACTTCCTCATCCCCAAATCTCAAAGTTAATTTTCCCTGTTGAACATCAATTAAGCTCTTGCCTGTGGTCAAGAAAGGTCGTCCCAAAAGAATTGGGACCTCCTTATCTTCTTCCATGTCTAAAACAATAAAATCAGCAGGGAATATAAACTTATCAACTTTCACTAAAACATCTTCCACTACCCCACGAGGGTAGGCAACGGATCTGTCAGCTAGCTGCAAAGTGATGTTAATCGGTTGTGGTTCCTGCATGCCAAGTTTTCTAAAAACGGAAAGAGGCATCAAATTTATACTTGCTCCTAAATCACATAATGCATTTTTCGAAATGAGAATTACCAATAGTACAAGGGATAGTAAAACTACCCGGATCTTTAAGCTTTGGTGGTAACTTTTTCAAAACAATAGCAGAACATTCCTCATTAAGTTTAATTGTAGCAAAGTCCTCCAATTTCTTTTTATTGGATAACATATCCTTTAAGAACTTTGCATACTTTGGCATATTAGCAATGGCTTCCACAAAAGGAATGTTGACAGTCAACTGCTTAAGCATACACAAAAATTTTGAGAACTGGGGATCTTGATTAGCTTTAAGCCTTTGTGGGAATGGGATGTGTGGGTCAGGAAGGGTTATAAGAGGTGTATCAGACAACTTTTCCTTAGTTTTTTCAACCTCTCTTAGGGTTTGTTTGGATGGTGGCTCTACTTTATCAGGTACTAGATTTTCAAGGGTTTTACCACTTCTAGTAGTGATAGCATTAGCCTGCTCTCTAGGATTTTTCTCAGTTTGACTAGGTAATGCTTCTTCTTCCCTTTTGGTCATAAGTTGTACTAAAGTAAAAATTTGGCTTTCTAAACTCTTATGGTTGTTTTCCAAACTCTTATGGTTAGAATTAACAGTACCTACCAAGGTGTCAATTTGCTCTTGAAGAGATGGTCTCCTTGGTACTTGGGTTTGGCCTTGCATGTGAGGTGGTCTATAGGGTGCATGTTGATGTCCCTGATTCTGCTGTTGATCTTTCCATGAGAAGTTGGGGTGATCCTTCCATCCAAGATTGTAAGTCTTGGCATAAGGATCATGCTTGACTCCATTTCCAACGTAATTTACTTGCACGGTACACTCATGTGTGTCGTGACCCATTACTCCACAATAATTACAAGAAGATGGCACATACCTTTTTTCCAGAGACTTAAATCTCTCATCAACCTTCTCCATGTAACTTGCAAGTACACCCATGCAGGGGTGTCCATGTATGTTAATATATTTTAGCATAGCCTCTTGCATCTCATCTTTTGGGTCTGAATCTTCTTTATTAAGGACTTTTACCTCTTCAACAGGGTTATCGCGCCTGGTGGGCCATTCATCTCTCTCATGGGAAGTTGAGGCAACTGTTTGAGAATTAAGGGCTAAGAGAGCTTCATACTTTTTGGTCAAAGCCTCCATCTTAGCCTCCCACTTGGCCTCTACAGCGGTGGTGGCATCCACTTTATACATTTATGATTGTTGAGGCTTTTTAGTGGCACTTCTATCTCCTTATGACCACTGAGCACTGTTCTGGGCTATCCTACCCATGATCTCGTAACAATCAGTAGGCGTTTTATAGCCTATTGATCCTCCACATGCTGCATCTACATTTGCCTTGTTCTGAAAAGAAAGTCCATTATAGAAAATTTGAACTAACAGAGATTTATTAAAACCATGACGGGGACAGCATAAAAGTATATCTTGGAATCGTTCCCATGTCTCGTGCATAGTTTCACCCTCTTTTTGGATAAATCCTGAAATCTCTGCTCTGAGTTTGGCAGACTTTCCAGGTGGGAAGTATTTGTTCAAAAATTTACTTTTCAGGTCTGCCCAAGTTGTGATGGAATTGGATTCCAATGAATCCAACCAGTGTTGAGCTTTTCCTTACAAAGAAAAAGTAAACAAGCAGAGTCTAATGGCTTCGGGAGTAACACCATTATATTTTACAGTCTTTGTAATCTACTGAAATCTTTTTAGATGGGCATTTGGGTCTTCATGTGGTAAGTCTGAAAATTGCACATCTTTAACCATAGAAATTAGGTCTGGTTTAAACTCAAAATTATTGGCTTCCATCACTGGATATTGGATACTATCATGTTCTTCACAAGTCGGTGTGAAGTACTCATTCATAGTCAATTCCTGTTCTGCCATTGTTCTTCTTTGTCCTCTAACAGCTCTTCTTTGTCTTCTGAGAGCTCTTGCAGTTCTTTCAATTTCAGGATCAAACTGAAGGATAGGATCTTGAGAGCGTGTTAGCATACACTGCAACAAAGCTGGATCAAGTGATCAAAAACTAAAATTTTAATTATTTATTTAAGGTTAGTCTAAAGAAAAGAAAAGAAATTTTAATTATTCATTAACAACTCCCCGGCAACGGCGCCAAAAACTTGTTGCGTCGAAATCGCAAGTGTACGATCACGTCAAGTTATAGTATATAAGATTATCGTCTCCACAGGGAATTGGAATGATTACTGTTCTACTAAATTAATTAGTTATTTAGAAAAATGGTTCGATTGAAATTTGTTTTAAAACTTGAAAGAAAAGTTGGCATAAGATGCGAACAAGTTTAAGATAAGAACAAGAAGATGATTATAGAGATACTAAGGTTCTGGGTTCACTTTATACTAATATTTATTCACTTAACCAATTCATAAATAGAGCTGAGAAAATATTCTTATTTGATTACCAATCATCTATTCAAAAGCCATTAACACAGTTTGGTCATGCAATGTTAACAATCTTCCTCCTAATTTATCACTTTGTTTGGTCATTCAAAGCAAGTAAATAGAAAAAGCATAAAACATCAATAGATTTGTCAATTCAATGACTGACTGAAAATAAACACACTTTTTTGGGTCATTCAAAGCATACAGATTCAATTAATCTCAGGGTTCCATTACTAATTGAAGGTTCGGTCGCCACACAATTAATAACCAAGTAAAGAATGATCAGTTCTTATAGAATAAATTTACAAGGAATAATTAAATCATAAGAATTAAAAACTCATATTTATAAATTGGATTAAGATTACAGGCATAGTAAAAGATTCCCCACCACCTTAGTAATAGAATTAGTTGCACATTATTTTTGAAGATAATAACACCACTAATTCTTGAATCCATAATAAAATTCAAGAAGTAAAGAAGTACAATTACAAAGGTTTAAAATAACAAGATAACAGAAGAAAATAAAGCTAAGAGGGAGAGAAATGAGTCAGGAAATGCATCTGCACTCAGGGGGCCTTTGAAATGAAACTGCTCACTTCTATTTATAGGCGCTGAAAAATGATGCAGCACGGCCTTGCTGAGGCCGTGCTCCTCTGAAAAAGTCCAGATTCAATGAACCGCGTGGAAACAGCGTCTGCCGACATATGAAGAGGCTGTGCTGGTCAAATGAAGAGGTTGTGCTGGTCAAATAAAGAGGCTGTGTTAGTTAGCCGTGCTCCCTCCAGCTGGATCCAGTCAATCACGCGTTGCCAACGTGAATTATGTACATGAGCACGACCTTATTGGGGAGGCCGTGCTCCCGTGTGTTGGGCTGAAAAATGTCATACTGCAGTATTTTGGGCCTATTTTTGGCCTAATTTCAAGCCCAAAACTTGTTTTTATCAACCGAATTGCCTAATTTTTTAATTCAGCACAATTTAGAATAAAAGAGAGTGAATTTCATGTGATAATATTCAATAATTATTCAAATCACATTCTAATATCCTTATAAAAATGATGCAAATTTGGTGTTTATCACCTGATTTAGAAGACTGCTACTGCTCGCGTCCCTATCGCACCCCCAGAATCTCTCCCACGCACTCCCAAGAATACCTTGGAAGAAGGTGAGGAGAATGGAGGGTGAAGAGTGGTATTTATAGCCATTTTGGGTCCATCGCGTCCCGATGGTCATCAAGCACAAAGGTCATCGCGTCGCGATGAGGGATATGTGTCAGCAATCCTACGCTCTGATCCACCGACTTAGATCGCGTCGTGATGCTCTTCTTTGTATTCTTCGTTGCGTCGCGACGGTCCCTAAGGGGAGAAATTTCGTTTTCGTCCTTCAAGAAGATTCTACCGTATTCCATGCTTTTCCCGGGGTTTCTAAGTCTCTTCCAAGCCTATTTCATCCTTAATTAGGGTTTCTAGCTCCCATTTATCACTTAATTGATGATCTAATTATTTTCCTAAAATTGTTTAAAAATCAAGATGTCACAATTAGCAATATCTGCAATTTAACACGAAACACACAAGAGACATACAAACAAAAAGGGGTGAGTACGCTGTAGTTGAGTTATGGTGATATTTAGAGAGAATAAGTGAATAAAATAGTATACTTATATACGTATATAATTATATGCAATTATAGCAACACAACTTATACAAATATACACCACGTTACATACACATCATACAACACTCACATTTAAAACCATAAGCACTCACAGTTAAAATTCACCATTTTTCAGAGTCACATAACTATCTCAAGAAAGATGCAGATACTAGCAACACTACTTCATATGCATGTGGTACCATCTATTACTCTGGGAATCGGACTAGGAGCACATATTCGGTTTATTGAGGGAGAACATTTGCGGTGATCACCACGTTACCTCATACTCTCACTAGCCATGATAATGTTCGGGGACTGTCGGGAGTCACGTAATCTTGCAAGTAGCTTCCCGATATCAAGTTGTAGCTTGAGTCACTTAGGAGCCACATATTCGGTATCTCATCTCCATGGCCAGGATTATCTGCCATGAAGGCTCACCTCTATTGGCCTCCCCCTTTCATTTCAACGGTCGTCCCCCCCAAATCCTAATCAAAGTTTGGTATGTCAATCATACACACAAGGTCGGGTTTTCTCCGAATATCATATTCCAATTTTTTGTCGACAATCCATCATGGCCCATATGGCTAGGATCATCTCACAAGGAATGACTCAAGTCCCATTAGGCTACTTATAGCTAGGTGACTTGCACACAAGGTCATTTATATTTTTAAGGTCGTTGCCACAAACGTGGACTTTTCACAATCATCACCACAATTTAATAAGCAAGATACAAAATAAATTACAATTTAAGTAAACACGTAGGAACAACAACAATAACAAATCAACCACAACATGTACTTAGGTCATATTCATAAAATTAAAATATGTAGAAAAGAAGCACTTTTCACAACATTAATCCACACATAGAAACAGAAACAACAAATCTTATCAACCATAATTTTTTGCACTAAAAACAGAAAATAGCACCAACAGAAAACACCGCAGAAACAACCATTTTCGCAAACAGAAAAATTCTGCATAATAGAAACAACAAAAATAGAAAATACTGCAAAAATAACAATTTTTGCAGAAACAGCAAAACAGAAACAACAACCCAACGAAAATGCTGCATAAAACAGGATTTTTGCAGAACAGTAAACAGAAACAACAACTCAAAAAATGCTACAGAAAACAGGAAAATCTGCACACTGAAATTCTGCATAATAGTACAAACGAGACATCAAGAAAACAATGTATATTTCACAAAGAAAAACTACCATTTGAATACAAATGAAGTAAAATAAATTATTCTAAAATTTCCCACTAATATTAGCTTTTAAAAGCAGCATCTATCTTAATCCTTTACATAATGCCAAAGCACAATTCATTGATTCGAACACTACTAATTATTTTTAGAATTAACAGTATATGAATTTAAAAAAGCTGACAACACGGCACCACCTCAAACATTAAAACAGAATTTTTCTAGCAATCAAACAGCCCTTAAACAACCTTTTAATCATTCAACCATTTAAAAAAAAAAACAATATATATATATATATATAATTGATTGGTTTTGCCTATTCTTCAATCGTTTATCAAATAATGGAGTTCAATGACAACCCCTTCACTCATTCTCTCAAATATCCCCAACCACAATAATCTCCCCCTTACCTTGGTGACTTGCGCAACCTTCTAATGGAAGAGGGATGATGATGGAGTTCGAATCGATCCTACGGTGAAGAGTTCACTACGAATAGAAAGGGATTTATAAGAATTGTTAAAAATTTCCAAAACTCTAAATCCCTAACACATAAAATTAGGAAGGAAAGGATTACAAAGCTTACCCAACCTTCAATGGATGACGGAAACAAGGGCTGCCTCTATTCTTTTGTGTGGCCGAAATTTAGTAGAAGCAACTTGGGTAGCCTCCTCTTCTATTGTTCTAGGCGCTAGGGTTTAGGAAGGAAAGGAAAGAGAAGAGAAATAATTCATATGGTAGGAGTGGCTGAAGTGTACGCCTAATGCAAGGGTTTACACTACTCACAAGTCATAAAAAAAAGGGGTTGTGTAAAGCCCATGAACGTTGGCCCACTAGATAACTAAAAAAAATAATTCTACACACAAGGTTTTGCCCAAGAATGCACTCTATTCATTTATTTAAAAGTCATATTCAAAGATTATCAGACTCAAATTAGAAAGGTTCTAATTATGCACACACATATAACAATTAATTAAAATTTGATTAACACATAATAATCAAATATTCGCATAAAGTAGTCTATGAAAATGAGGGGTGTATCGGTAAAGAACATGTTAATAATAGCACAAAACAAATCTTTGTTGATTTCTTCAACGTCATCTCCTTTCACCAACAACATGTTAATTTTTTATTATTGAGGGAAGAATGGCATAGAGCAAAGACGAAATCTCAAACTTCAAACTATCCCCCAAATTTACCCGTACCTTTTAAATCTGCACACTTCCAGTCCAGTCTCTTAGTGTGGGGACATTGTGATAATCATCAATTCCTGAAAAATTAGGATTTGCAAGTTCCAAATATTAAGAACACATCCTTTATGGTCATGAGAAAGTATCGATGAAAACATAGAAAAAGTGGATTAAAACAATAACTGAATAAATGTCTGACTGTGAGATTATGGGCTACAAGCAAGCAGATGGAAACAGCCGGTAATTATCAAACATAAGTCAGGCATAATTTCTGGGTTAAGCCATAATTTCTCAATTTTTTTTGAAGAGGTAATCTAAAATTATATTGCTTCAATGCAGAGAGAATATGAGGAACATCTTCAACAGGGCCATTGTAACGGAGTCACCAGACCTAATCTAGTATAGTTGGTGCCGAAAATCTCCTTGCCCATGAATTGAAAAACGGGTGGGGTACAGGGAAAAAAGAAAGGACCAACTGGGGCATAGGGCAAGTGGTCGCCGGATGGAGAGAACGTGGGAGAGGTCACGCGACGCTTTTAACAAAATCTTCGTGATACGCTTCATATATATATATATATATATATATATATATATATATTTGGGTACAAATGCCAATGTTATATTTTAATGTGGAAATTTTTTTACAAAATTGATTATAAAAAAGGAATACATGATAACGTATGAGTAAGGTTAAATAATTTTTTTAAAAGTTACTATAAATCTCACTTGCATGTATTTAACCAATCATATTTATTTGCTCAAATTTTATATAAAAAATTCATACAAAACAATATTTTACAAAAATATCTTTTATGTAATAAAATATTGTGTAGTATGAATATTTTTATTAAAATTATATGAATATATATGATTGATCGAGTGACTAAATATTATTGCACATTATCTCTTTCTATATTCGCTTTGAAAATAAAATTTTTGTACCATTCCCTCTTTCTATATTCTCTCTTAAGATGTACAACTGGAGGTTTCGTAGTTGTCCCAAATTTACAGTACTTACAACTTAATATTGATTCAATTTTCCATATGGCATGAGCCAGTAAGATTTAACATTCACTAGCACACGAAACAGAAAAAAATTAGGGTTTTTACACTGATTTTATGTTTAACCGGTGTAAAACGTGAGGCGGTGGCAATTTTAAAATTATCGTGTCACCTTTTACACCGGTTATATACTTAACCGATGTAAAATCCTTGTTGTTTTAAAAACTGAAAACATTATACACCGGGTATGTATATAACCGATGTTAAAAACAACTTATTACACTGGTTCTTTCCTGAACCGGTGTTAAACGTCTTTTCTTTTGATTTATTACTTTATTCTTCTCATTCTCATTTACGTGAGCTCTTCTTGTGAGATTACCCTAATGTTGTTTGTCACTCTGCTGCACTCTCGTTCTGATTCTCCCTCGCTTCATTCTCTCTCGCCGCCGTTCAAATCCTTCTCGTCTGCAATAGGAGGACGAAGACGAAGACATCTTCGCCACCATCTCACAGCTTCCCTCCACCATCTCTAAGCTTTTCTCCACCATTAAAAATGCCAAGGTTCCTTATTTCTCTCTCGCATCATTTATTCTTTTCGGTATTTATTTTGATTTTTTATTTTTTCTGGTGTGCGTTTCATACCTGTAAGGCACATAAGGTGACAGATTTGTAAAGCGAAATGATGACTGTCCAGTTTAGTTTTAGTTTGTTGTTGTGCACCGTTTTAGATTGACCCCTAAAGTAATTTTTAGATTTTAGAGAGTACTGATGATTCTGTTATTCAAGTTATATTTGTTTGACTATGACAGCTTAAGTTTAGTCATATTATTATTGTCCATGTTGGGCACTGGCCTCCCTCTTCTTCTTGTGTGGCTTTTGCAGCCTTTGTAAGTTAAACCTTACTTTCTACCCTTTTGTAGTAATTATGTGGTTCTTGTTTTCATATGAGAACTAGCAAGATACTCGTGCATACGCACGAGTCTACCTGTTTTTATGTATTTTTGAAATACACTTTATTTATAAAATGAAAGTCTTACATTGTGACAAATATAATTAGTTTTTTTGTTATCTAAATATGCAGAAAGAGTGAGAATAAATAACATATAATATTTTTCTGTTGGGACTAAAGAGTAAAATAGTCATTTATAAATGATAAGAAGATTTATGAAATTATTATGTGTTAAAAGACAATGAAATTATACCGATAACATGTAATGTTTTCCCATGGAACTCAAAAGCAAAATAATCATTTATAAATTAGAAAGACATTTATAAAATTGATATGTGCAAAAAAATAATAAAATTACACCGATAACGTGTAGTGTTTTCCTGTCGGGACGCAAAAAAAATCATTTATACCGACAACATGTAATGTTTTCCTGTTTCTCAATCGAGATTCAAAAGTAAAATAATCATTTATAAATAATAAAGACATCTATAAAATTGAGATGTGCTTAAAGACAATAAAATTATTCCGACAACATCAATAAAAGTAATCTTTAATACCGACAACATGTAATATTTTCTCGTTTTCTTGTCGAGATTCAAAAGTAAAATAGTTATTTATAAATAATAAAGACGTTTATAAACTTTGATATGTGCTAATAGAAAATGAAAATATACCGACAACATGTAATGTTTCGCGTTAGAACTTAAAAGTAAAATAATCATTTATCATTTATAAATAATAAGGACAAAATAAAAAAAAATAACAATTAAAAATTTAATAAAATTTGATACGTGATGAAATTATAATGACAATAAGTAATGGTTCCCCGTCGAGGCTTAAAAGTAAAATAATAATTTATAAATAATAAAGACATTTATAAAATTGATATGTGTTCAAAGATAATAAAATTATTCTGACAATGTCTAATGTTTTCTCGTAGGGATGCAAAAGAAAAGTAATTATTTATACCGACAACATGTAATGTTTATCCGTTTTCCGTCAAGATTCAAAAGTAAAATAATTATTTATAAATAATAAAGACATTTACAAACTTTGATACTTGCTCAAAGACAATAAAATCATACCGACAACATGTAATGTCTCCCCATTGGGACTTAAAAGCAAAATATTCATTTATCATTTATAAATAATAAAGACATTTATAAGAACAAAATAAAAAATTAAACAACTAAAAAATATTAATAAATTTTGATATTGAAATTATAGCGACACTATATAATATTTTCCCGTCGAGACTTAAAAGCAAGATAATAATTTATAAATAGTAAACATATTTATAAAATTGATATGTGCTTAAAGACAATAAATTTATTTTGGCAACATCTAATGTTTTCTTGTCGGGATGCAAAAGAAAAGCAACCATTTAAAAATATAAATTAAAAATTGAAAAAATAAGAAAGTAAAATTTTAAAGTTAAATAAATAAATAAATAAAATTTAAAAATAAAAAATTTAACGTAAAAAATCTATATATAATTAAAAAATCAGAAAACAAAATATAATTTTAAATTTAGAAATAGAAAATAAAAAATAGAAAAATAGTAAATATATATATATAACTAAAAATATAAAATTCAGAAAACCAAAAAAAATTAAAATTTAAAAAAAATTGAAAATACGAAAATATAAAAATCAGAAAATCAAAAACAAAGTATAATTTTAAATAAAAAATTTTAAAAATAAAAAAATCTGAAACAGTAACAAAAAATAAAAAATATAAATATATAAAAAAGAAATTTGGCACAAAAAATTAAAAAAATAATATCATATTATTATTATTATATTATTATGAAAAAAGGGAGGGAAACACAAACCTCCAAGGGGATTTATTTTCTAATATAGAGATAGATAGATAGAGATAAAAGATAGATATTATTATTATATTATTATGAAAAAAGGGAGGGAAACACAAACCTCCAATGGGTGACATGTGTACCAAGAGATTTGTTTTCTAATATAGAGATAGATTTGTTTTCTAATATTGAGATAGATAGATAGAGATAGAAGATAGATATTAGTATTATATTATTATTAAAAAAAGGAGGGAAATACAAACCCCCAATGGGTGACATGTGTCCCCAAGGGGGTTTGTTTTCTAATATAGAGATAGAAGAGATAGATGTTTGGGGATGTTTAACAGAGAGAAAGATATGCATGTCAAAGTCTCAACTTGCAGCCAAGTTTATGTTAGATTTTATTTTTGTTTTTTCTTTTTCCTAATTTCAAACTTTATGGGCTGTTGGTTTGGAAATGCAAAACAATGGATGCCAAATGAAAGTGAAAGCATTAAAATGATTGTTAGTGTAACTGTTGCAGAATGGTTGCATTTTGTTGTTTTTTCGACGCTTATAGTTGTTAAAATAGCACACACAATTAGCTATGTCAATGCTTAATGATTAATGCTAGCGGCACAATAATATTATGAGTTCAAAGATAAAAATGATGTACATATTTATAGTGTGACTGATATATTATTATTTTTGTCTATACAAGCATCATGGATGATTCTTTAGCCTCCTCTCCTACGAGATTTAGGACTAGACGTGTCACGACTTTAACTGGTTTTATTGCCAGACGTGCCTCTGGTGAGAGGTACCAAGTTGAGTTTGATCCTGTTACCTTCCAACCCAGTGGTCCGTATGCTGCGAAGTTCAAGAGTTATGTGGGTTATCTAGCCCATAACAAGACTAGTATCAATGAAAGTAATTGGAGAAGCATACACGATGATGTCAAGAGGATGATTTGGCAAGATGTCATGGTATTTAATATTAACACAATTATTATTGTTGCTTATTAACATAAAAACTATGTTTAGCTTCATTTACTAACGCCACTATTTTGTTGTGTAGTTGTTGTAGCAAAACTTCACTGTTCCTGATGATGAGCCACTTAGGAAGAAATGGCTTGTATATGCGAGGGAGCGTTGGAAGCAATTTAAGACAATGCTCTCCAAGACTTATGTATTTGGAGAGGGAGATAAAAATGGCAACACAACGCCATTAGATACATATAGTTTTATCTCCGAGGAATCATGGCAGTTGTTTGTCCAGAGCCGACGTGATGAAGAGTTTTAGGTTAGTGTCAATCATAGTTTTTTAATTGGCCTAGATAATTTAAATTTTTTACTGATTTTTAATTTGTTATGTGTTATTTGTAACAGGCGAAAAGGCAAAAGGGCAAGCAAAATGCAGTAAAAAATCTATACCCCCATAGAATGTCCCGTGGGGGTTATGTAAAGCTTAAGGAGACCATTGCGGAAGAGAGGTTGAAAAAAATGACCGAAGACATGGGAGATAAAGCAGGCTCAGTTTTAAATGAGCTTCCCGAACCAACACGTCATGAGTTGTGACTGATGGCCCGACAAAAGACATCGGGAGATTATACATTTGAAGCCACATCCTCAGTGACTTCTGGGATTGTAAGTAAATCTTTCGATTCATCAATGTAATTGTTTTACAACTTATGCATTTTCACACACCATGTATTAATTGACAAATTTATATATGTTGTAGGAAGAGTTGGTCGAACAGAGCACATAGGGATCTTTTATTCCACATGGACGTCAGCATATCTTGACAACTGCCATTGGAACACAAGAGCACCCTGGTCGTGTCCGCACTGCTGGTTGGGGTATGGGCCTAAAGAAGTACTATGGAGGACCTGCACGTCCCACCTCAGGAATGATCTCTGGTGAGGTACTTTAGGCCATACGGCAGGAGATCCAGTAGGAGATCCGGAGAGAGATACAACAGAAACTCCGGGAGAAGATGCAAAGGGAACTCTGGGATGAGATCTCAAAGGAGATCCGGGATGAAATAAGCATAAATATGCGGGAGGAGATCCAAAGGGGGGGTCCTGGAGGTATGTGTAACTTGACACTGTTAATGAAATGTGTAAAAAATACTAACTTTATGAATATTGTTATTTATGTTTACTTAATTTGATACAGACGCTGCAATCTATGGGTGTGAGCAATTATAACGCTCCACTAGATTATTCTTCTAGAGCTACCATGCATGTCAGCACTAAAGGTAGTAATTGTGCACCTGACGTTGAGGACCAGCCGCCTGGAGAAATTTTGTTGAAAAGTTAAAGAATCTCAAGATTGATAGCTTCCAAGTAGACTTGGAGCATGATTCCGGTGTCCATCCATGGTTCATGATTAATAAGCGTGACATGGATGAGATTATTGATGGTACTATGTGGCTTTCCGCCCACATCTTGTCATTATGGTGCACATAAGTATCTGATTCGCTTTGTACCAATTGTAATTAACTATTTCAAAATTTTTTAACTATTTCAAAATTTATTTGCTATGTATCAATTATAATTAACATTTGTTTAAAAATCTTAGCTATCTGCATCGCTTTTGTATCGCAAAGGGCAACAGCGATCTGTTTGGATTCTTTGACCCAATCAAGATTCTTTCCTCCAAACATGGTCTTTCTGCAGAAGCAATTCAATCTTACATGGAAAATAAGATACAGAATGAGCCAAAAAGGTGTTACTTAGGACCGTATTTGCATAGGTAAGTACATATGTTACTAGTTGTTATCAAATTGGTAGCCTAGTTTGCTTTTGTTTGCTTCTACTTCAGATAAACTAATAAAATTGTTCATTATTTGCAGCGATCACTGGCAGTTGTTTATCATTTGTCCTAGTGATAATATTGTTGTTTGGTTGTGTTCGCTGCACTATCAACCAAACGATGTACTAAAGGGCATAATTGAAAGGTAAACTTATATTTATCATATATACATTGATTCTTTGTCTCTAGATTTGCAACTTAATTTTGATGAATGTTCTTTTATCAGGGTTGTTGGAAGATATATTTTTTTGAAAGGTTTTCAAAATAAGAAACATAAATGAGTGAAGCCTAAGGTAAATAGTTTGTCTTCCTGAAATTCATTTACATTTAATAGTACTAGTTAATGTGTATAATGTTTACCCATTATATGTTACTACAGTATTCATTTGTAGGGGCCTCGACAAAAGAACTGCTGGGCCTGTGGGTACTATGTGATGAAAAATATGTTAACAATTGTTTTGGCGGATGATGGGAAAACGTAATAAAATTTTTAACCTCTTGCTGTTATATTTGTAATATGAAAAACACGTTATTACTTTTAGGCCGATTTAATTTATTATATATATGTTTGAACTTGCAGATATTCAATGACTCGTCTGAATATGGTATAGATGAAATTGAGCATGTTAGACAAACTTGGGCAGAATTCTTTTTGCAAATGATTGAGGAGAATGAAAGGAAGATGAAGAAGAATGAACATTTAGAAGAAGCCCAAGGAACAAATTCAAAAAGGCATAGACAATCATCAAATTGACTTTGTATATAGCACTTGATTCTTTTTACATTGTTTATATATTATATATATATATATATATATATATATATAACTTAACTTTGTTTATGTGTATATTTGATTTGTTTTTAGATTAAATTTGATAGCTTTAAATGGTTTAAATTTTGGGCACATTTGGAATCAATTCTTGACAAATTTATTGTCTGTTTATTGTCATTTAAGAAAGCCTCTGTGCAGGAATGGACAAAAACAAACAGAAAAAAAGTGAACTTTTTACGCCGGTTGTCCAAGAAACCGGTGTAAAAAAAAGACTTTTAACACCGGTTTTTGTGAATAACCGTGTAAAAGGCAAGTCTTTTACACCGCTTATTAAAATAACCGGTGTAAAATGTCTTTAAAAAAAACGCGAAATTGACATTTTACACCAGATATATAATCGGTGTAAAAATCCCAATATACAACACCGGGAGCATCTACACCGATACCATAACCGGTATAAAATGTTAATTTTAACCAATGTAAAATCTTTATTTTGCACTAGTGATTGTATTGGTCATGGCGCGTAGCATTGGTCAAACAATCAATGAATGAATGAAATAATATTTTGCTGCAGTATTCTTTTAAGAATTTTGCAAAACAAACTACTCTTCAAGGCAATTGTTGTCGAGTTTGCTGGTCTCACGTGAATTTTTATTCGTAAGCACTATTTACATTGAATTAAGTTCACAATGAAAATATTTTCCAGTATTGGGAAATATATATATATATATATATATATATATATATATATATATATATATATATATATATATATATATAAAACATGATTTTCGATCCTGTGGGAGAACATATTGTGTAATGAACACTCATCAAATCAAATAGTATGAAAGCTTTTACTTTGTTTCATAGTATTAGTTGGTGTATTATCATTGATGAACTCGTGAATATTTTCGTATGTAAGCTTTACCACAATTTGGCATGTACTCAAATGTTCGTGTATGTGTCAATTGTTTCAACAATTCATAGTAACTTACTTCCTTATAAACTTCATAACATGTTGTTATTTTTTAATTTAAAAAAATATATTATTCTACTCAAAAGACTAGAGACATAAAGTATCATAAAAAAGTTTTCAACTACAACTAGATATGTTCAATTTTTTTTTCAAGAGGAAGGGGAGTGGTTACATTTTTATTGGTCAAAAGCAGTTACTTATATATTTTTGGCTAAAATACCCTTTTGGTTGTTTATCTTTCACTCAAAATTTATTTTTGATAATTGAAATATTCATTTTGGTCATTTATCTCCCAAACGTTACACAAAGTAGTCATTTGCATCAACTCCGTTAAATATTGTTTTGAAAAAAATGAGGTAGTTGCAATGTTTGAAGACAAGTGGTGTTAAGTAAGCAAAGGAGTTAAGACCACTGCCATAGGGTCGAATTAGGTGGTTGAGTTTTGTAACACCCCAATTTTTACGAAAATTATTTTACAGTTTTTGACTACTTGAAAATAAATTATAGAGATTGATCATCTCAATGGTTTGTTAAAAGTACGAAGAACTGCAAAGATTTGTCGTAAATAATTTGCTGTTTTGGTAATTAATTCAGATTAACAAACAGTGTAGACGTATACTGTTTTTAATATGAATTAATCCTGAAAAATATGTAAAATTGTTGTTTGATTAATTTGATTAAAGAAAATTATTTGAAGGAGGAATAATTTTTAGGACTTAATAAATATTTTTAAGTCACAGTTTGAATTTTCAATATTTGGAGGATTGTTAAATTGTTGTTTTAAGTCGTACTTAATACGAATTTTATTTTAATAATTCTCTATTGACAATTTTATTGTTTGAATAATATCTAGATGATAAGAGAAATTGAATTAGTGATCCTCACTAATTTACAGTTTTTACTACGCTGCATGAATTATGTCGAATCCTGCTGTATTGAAGCTATAGGGAGAGTTTCTAACTGAAACCTGTCCAAACGTGATCCAAATTTTACAAAATTTGAGATCTTAGCATTTTCCAATATTTATGATTTATTGGAATTGTTTTGGGATTTTGGGCAACAAAAAATATTTAGTGTATCGTCTACGCCCAGAAACTGTCTAATGGTAACGTTTTAGCTCGTAAATCGAGAAAACAATATTCATAGAAATACTTCTAATGTCTTAAGGGACATTTTGATTGAATAATAATTTTTAGATGTGGACTAATTTATTAGATTAATTTTTAGAGTTTGGATCAAAAACCCTAATATACGTGAAACGCCGCACACCCGATTAATCGATAACGCGACCAAATGGAGCCTTGTGATTGGAGGAGTTGGGTACGGTTAATCCAGGGACTAGGGGAGCTGAACCTTGAGTCTTAGAACCTTTCATGACATGTGTTGTATTATGGTTGGTTAATTTGTAAATGGTGGGTAGTTAGTATAGTTAAAACCTAACTAGTTTGGTTAATTCCTAACTTAAATGAACAAAATTCTTCCTCCTATGTCCCAATATGATTTCGTGGCCTTCTCCCTTAGCCAAGATCAGCCCATTCATTCCTCCGTTAGAGAGAAAACTTGAGAAAGTTTTAGAAAGAGAAAGTGTGAAGAAACTTGAAGAAAACTAGTAATTTTGAGTTCAATCTTCCTTTCCTTGTTCTTAATCCTTGATCCATCATCTCTAAACTTCTTGGTAAGCTCCATATCCATTCTCTTTTCCTCTTGAGTTTCATGAAATGGGTTTGGTTGATTTTAGAGTTGATTTTGCTTAGAAAGTGTTGAAACTTGTTAGATTAGTTTGATTAACCTTTAGATCCACCATTTTCCTTCAAGGTTAAACTTGTTTGATGAATTAAAAATTCTGAAATCCCTAGATCTAGTTCTGGCCAAATGCATAGGGCTGTTAGGGGGCTTGATCTTGACTTGATTTTGGTGGTTTTGGAGTTAGATAATTGAGGGTTTTGCCTTAGTACACTTAAATCTAGTCATATATGTATGTTAAGCAAGATTTGAGAAATTAAATTGGTTGAATTTTGGGGCTGGAAATTGTGACCTATATACATGATTTTGGTGATGTTTTAAATTGTTTTAAAGTGTATAAATGTGATTAAGAAGTTCATTTTTAGTTAGAGCTTTAGATCTATAAAGACATGTATGTTTAAAGCTTTGAAAATGGTTTAAAATAAAACCAAATTTGGGGCTGTTTTGGGGTTGCAAAAACAGTGGTTTATGAACATGATTTGAGTAAGTTTTAACTTATTTTTAAGTGTATTAAAGTGGTAAAGAAATTTGTTTATGATAGGAAGTTTTGGATCTAACAAAGTTGTAAGATTTAGAAGTTAATGGTTTGAAAATCTTGAAGTTATTTTGAAGCTTGAAACTGTGGCCTCCAAAGAGTTTTTAGAAAATGATATTCATTTGTTTTATGTTTCAAATATGTTGTAAAAAGTGGGTAGTGACTTGATTTAGCAAAGTCTTTCATAGAGGTTTAATTTTTGGAAAAAGAATTGTCTTATGTCTTAAGAATTGTTTCAAACCAATAACGAAATTGTTTCCAAGTTTTTGTGGCATGTTTAGATGTTTTAAAAAGTTGTTCAAATTTGGGAAAATACTATTCAAAGTGGTAAAACACTATTCAGGTGGTAAACTTTAGTTTAGGTATTTTTTCCAAGTGTTTAGTATTTGTAAAAGTTTCAAAACTTGCATGACTTAGACTTGTCTCATGATATATGACTAGGTGTGATCAAATAGGGATTAAGTTGAGTAATTCCTAGGTTTAGAGAACCCTAAACCCGTGGCTGTCCTAGGGGCATTGGACTTGAGTTTTTAGTTCTAATTGATTGAACTTGCGTTGTTAAGGTTCATGCGAGGTACGACTTGATGGCAACCTCTTGGATTACCTCTTTTGGAATGCGTTCGAGGTAAGAAAAATTCTTACATAATGAGTTTGGGCTTTTCGCCTTGTTTGTTGTGTGGTTTGATTGGTTGTTTAATTGTGTGATAATACGTGTAGTATTATTATATGCTAGCATGAATTACTATGAATTGATTTGGCCCTGCGTGGCAAGACTGAATTATATTGTGTGATTTAAATCATGTATGATTGATTTAGTTTGGGTTTGATATTGATCAAGTATGCATGCTAATGATAATGTGAATGATGATGGATTAATTAATAATGCGAGGATTGATTGTAAACTGGTTTGATGATTTATAACGGTAAATCCGATGCAATTTCACAAGCCTAGTTATGATTTCATAAGTAAAATTTTAAGGGCATTTTGACTTAAAAGTAAGTGTGAGTGTTTTAGTACAACTAGCCAAAGCTTACAAAGAATTTTCAATGGAAACATAGTAGAAAAAGAATTTGAGTAAACATTGTAAATTGCGAAAACGGTTGAGTTGAATAATGTGTTTGAGAAAATTCAGGCTAGGAAAGATTTGGTTATTAAGAGTGTTAGCACTGCCTCTCTTTTTTGGGAATTATCCTAGCGTATTATTTAGCACAACTAGGGTTCCAACGACCCAAAGCTAAAGTGCATTTTCAGATACAATAGTACAAAGGAATGACAAAAGAACAAAGAAAAAGATTTCAAAGGTCTAGATTTCTAAAGAATAAAATGTAGGGAACCTAGTGTTCCTATTGAGCATATGGGCCATGTGTCCTGTGCTGGGACTTGACGTCCTACTTGCGTGCACATTTTTTTGATTAAGGATTGGACCTAGTGTTCCATATGGCGTGCTCAGTATCTCAACCTAAAGATTGAACCTAGTGTTCCGCATTACGTGCCTAGAATTTCAATCTAAGATTGAGACTAGCGCTCCGTAATTGAACACCTGGACCTTGTGTCCTGTGTTGAACTCTAAGTAATTTGAGATTTGAAATTCACTAAATTGAGTGAGTTGAGGTTTCGTCGATCCGCATTGATTAATTAAAACATATCTCGGACGCTCCTTATGGTGAGCGAGCCATATTAAAGAATTTATTTGATTGCATACTAACCACTGAGCATCAATACTCGGAGTGATTGATTGTCTTAAGGACTTCAAAAGGACGAGTTGTCACTTCATACCAAATACCCAAGGTCCTTCTGGTGACTAATGATTATAAATGGCTCTGCCAAACACCCGGGGCCCTTCTGGTAGCTAGAGGTGGGCAATACCCTTGGTAGGGGAATCTTGTTCGGACCTTGAAAAAAAAGCTCCTCGTCTACTGCTGTCCTTGTTTAAGGTTACAGGTGTATACACAAACTTGTTCATAATGCATTAACATGCATGGCTGACCACATTTATGATATGTGATGAATTGTTTGATGAATCTGTTGATTGTTTTGTTTGCTCACATGCAAATGCTTGATATACCATGATGATGCATGCGGTTTATTAAGTATGTATATGTATATAAATGAATGTTGTTGTATTATATATATATATATATATATATATATATATATATATATATATATATATATATATATATATATAGCATGTGACATAGCCTATGATAAACTCGTGGACAAAGAATTTAGCCTTGTACTATTGTTGGATTGGACATTCTCATGGATGTCACTTCCAGATGATGTTTCATAGCTGCTGCTGTTTCGTCTTTCCAGGAGTGTTGAAGAATGAGCTAGTGGAGGAAGATTCCTCTGAGTGCTCTATGTTTTGATCTTGCTGAACGGTTTCTCAATAAGAGTTATAGTTGTTGGCCAGCTTAGCTTAGGGTATTGTCTTTGTTATTCACATAATTACTCATTGTTTTGTAATTACTCTTTTAAGAAAACCTCGCCTCAGTGCGAAATGATTATATATATATATATACATATATATATATATATATATATATATATATATATTGCACGTGACATAGCCTATGATAAACTCGTGGACAAAGAATTTAGCTTTGCACTATTGTTGGATTGGACATTCTCATGGATGTTACTTCCAGATGGAGTTCCATCGCTGCTGCTATTACGTCTTTCCAAGAGTGTTGAAGAATGAGCTAGTGGAGGAAGATTCCTCTGAATGCTCCATGTTCTGATCTTGTTGAACGGTTTCTCAGTAAGAGTTATAGTTGTTGGCCAGCTTAGCTTAGGGTATTGTCTTTGTTATTCGCATAATTACTCATTGTTTTGTAATTACTCTTTTAAGAAAACATCGCCTCAGTGCGAAATGATTATTTTATATTTTATGTTACATGAAGCATTCATTGTGATGTGATATACTCTGATATTTGCAAAAGGCTGATTATGCATCATTTAGAAAATTGTAGTACTCTTTATGTCTTACTTTTTAAGAAGGTTTCAAAGGAAAGAAGAAAAAAATTACTCATATTTTCCATAGTGAATAACAGAAGAGTACTTTTTACTGAAAGCATGTCAGCATTAGATTGGGTTGCACAGTAGCGCTCCAGAAATGAGGTGTTACAAGTTTGAATGTTTAGTTTCAAAAACGTGACATAATTGTCATATACGTGTCAGATGGATAGTTAGTTATTTTCTAGTTTGCTGATAAATAATAGAATCTACGATGTAATAGAGGTTAGATACTCGATTGAAATCTTAAACATGTCACTTGGGTAGAGTCATAAACCATACATTAATTATACCTTCCACCATTTCTTTTCGATTAAATTTAATTTCAATGCATTTTGCATTCAAGTTCTTTCAATTTTTGTACTTGTCTTTTGATTTCTTTCACACTTCTCACATCTCTGAGTTCTTGCATTTTAAGTTTATACACTTTCACTATGTTTGGAGGGGGGAAAAAAAGTGGGAGGATAGAAAGTTTCTTGAAAAACCCAAAAATTTGACATTGGTAAGTGTGACTAACCAATCATGGTGTGACACATATGTCATTTTACACTTTAACCAATAAATTTTCTTTCCCCCCACTTTCTTGGATACCAGACATAGCCTTTAAGTTTCTTGCATCTTACTTTTCATTTCATTCTTTCTATGCATTCATTTAATTTTCTGCAATTTCCTAACTCTCTTTTATATTGTTTTCTCACACTCCTCATTTGACAAAATCATTGAAAACGTTTGTGAAATCGATTCTTGTCAAACTTGAGCTTTCAATCCTTTGAAACTATGTCAAACAACAAGATTACCATATTACTTGTCGAAACCCAAATTCGTTTGATTTCTTATTATTTATTGTTGGATTTGGTCATGACCAAAAACCACTGTAAACACATACTATACAAACTTAATTTTGACGGATGATATCACACAAATAACTTAATAACTGTATTACTTGATTTTGATAAATTGAAAAATTACTTATGTTTTAATATTATATCTAAACAGGCACTGAGTCTTTCTATTATGCTCTTCAAGATGTAAGATTTACAATGTCACATGAGTCCTATTTATAGGACACAACATTTTTTTTTATAGGTGCATAATAAACTTCAGGTTTACCTTAGCATAAATTTAATTTGTACTCATATCTATTTGAATTTATAATGAATAAAAATAATTTATAAACTTTTATCATCCAAAATTTTGTTATTATCAAAAGGAAACAATATAATACATATTATAGAGACTTTATTTACCTTTTACATTACCATTTATATATAAAGAATTGGGAAAACACTATTTTCTTCAACAAATAAAACTTTAGAAACCATACATACATATTTTATTTACGTAGTTATAAACTAAATCAAAATAAGGGAAAATGTGTATGCGTTCATATGAAATTCCACAAAAAAAAAAAAAACTTGTAGCTCACCTGTAAAATTTAGGAGACAAACATTCATATTTACCTTGATTCAAACCCGTTTGTAATTCTGAGCAAAACTTTGACATGTAATAGAAATGAACAATGCCATTTCATACATGCTACAACATTAAGATAACATGAAAAGAGAAGATGATAAGTAAGGGTGTTCGCGGATTGGATTGGATCGGTTTTAAGGAGAAAAACCATCTGATCCAATCTTTTCGGTTTTTACTCTAATCATCCAATCGGTTTGGTTTTAAAATCAAATCCGATCTGATCCAATCCAATTTACTTCGGTTTGGATTGGATTGGATTTCGGTTTCTCATTTATAATCTAACCTCCTATTTTATATTTTTTCCCAAATGGTGAAATTACCACGATAACGATAACTTACATTTCATAACATCAAACTAATAGTATCGTAGTAACCAACAGTAAGGCAGTAACGACCCAACTTTTTTTTGCTTCTTATAAATGAAACTATGAAATAATCAAAAGGAATCGTAGGCTCCAAGAATGCTTACGGTACGACCATATATATCACGTATTATTTTTCTGTATTGATATATCACGCATTATTGTATTAATGTGAAAGGAAATTATAAAATGGGAAAGAGAGGAGTAGATCTACAAATTAAGAAAAATATGTTTAAAATTATAAAAATAAGAATAAATAATTTATTTGCAAGCTTAAAAATGTACCCAAAAAAATGTATATTAAAAAAGTAAAATATTATATATTATATAAAAATATACATGATTAATTTAAAAAAATTAAATTTTAAAATGTGTGAGAAAATATATTAAGGATAAGGTAATTATAAGTATAATATTATGTTATGTAATAATACTTTGGATCGGTTTGGATTAGATTGGTTCCATTAGAAGGATCCAAAAACCGATCCAATCCAATCCAAAATTTCGGTTTTTTGCGGTTTTCGGTTTTTTCGGTTTGCGATTAATTCGGTTTGCGGTTTTTCGGTTCGGTGGCTGCGGTTTGAATTGGATTGGATCGGTTTATGAATACCCTTAATGATAAGAGGTTAGGACAAAGAAAAAAATAGAAGTGTCTAGTTCTTTATGAACAAGTCATACGACAAATTTTCTTGTTCTTCCTTTGAAATTATGTATTTGCATAGAATTCCAAGCATAAGTAGGGAGAGATGTTACACTTCTTATAATGTATGAATTACTATATAATTATTAGGAATAACAAATGTCATAATCACAAATCATACTAATGACATTTAAGTAGGATAATGGTAACTTTTACTACATCAATGACCATAACCACAACTTTTGTTGTACCCAAAATTATAATGTAATTCATTCACTTCTAGGAATGAAGTTCAATTCATTGAGTGGCTTGTGATACTTCTTTCAATCACAATAATGCGTAAGCTTAATTCAAAATATTCTTGAAAATATTTTCTCATTTTTGCTATTCTTGGAGCATATTTGAGAGACATAAAAATGTATGATTCTTTTCTCACTTTTTCTTAGTTTCAAATGTACTAAATAAGATCAAATAGATCTTTTAAACTTCAATCATGGTCTAAAGGGTTAGTTCTTCAAGAACTATATCACAAATCTTTATATACACGATGACCAAGGAAAATCATTATTTGTGCAATCCTACATGGATGCTTGAATTAAATTTTTGTAGAATTTGTCAAGAATAAACAAGATATATAATTGTGTTAGCTAAACAAAATTCACAATAAAATTTATATATATGAATTATATAAAAAAAATGAAAATATAAAGCTACGAGAAAGAACATGATCATGAATTAGATTAACCCAACACTAGTGAGAAGAAGAAACATTCTTGCAGTATAACTTCCAAGTAATCATCACTCATATGGTAAAGTCTGGTGCTGATAACGTGTTATGAAATGAGCCGAAAATAAAACAAGATATATAACATATAGAAGAATAAAGATAAAGTGGCTCAGGAACAAGAGAGAAAAACTCTCTAACTCAAAATACTCAATTTCTCATAAACTTCAAGATATGCAATACATGGAGGAGAGTGGCCTTTTATACTAATCCTAGAGGCCTTAGGTAGATGGATAAAGTTGTAATACAAAAGAAAATACATGTGAATGCTAGTTGTATAAAAATGCAAGTTGTCAACAATAGTGGCTTTGAGTTGAAAATGATGAGTCTTCACATGGAGGGGTTGGTGGTGGTGCATGCCTGGCTTCTAGATGCAGGCCAATGTATCTGGATCATACTCCCCGGGATGGATAGAACTCGTCCTCGAGTTTAGATCCGCTTCATTATCTAAATATGGTGAAAGATCAGCGACATTGAAAGTTGCAGAAACACCATATGATCCTGGTAGTTCTATCTTATAAGCATTGTCATTGATTTTTCGCTTGACTCGAAATGGTCCATCAGTTCTTGGGGACAACTTAGCATTTGGTTGATTTGGAAACCGTTCCTTCCGTAGGTGAATCCATACCAAATCTCCAATTTTAAAAATTTGTCGCTTTCGATGTTTGTCACGCTGAGATTTGTACCTTGAATTCTGTTTGCGAATCCGCTCTCGAACTTGTTCATGCAGTTTCTTGATCTCCTTTGCTCGGTTATCTGCATCTGAACTAAACCGTTGCTTGCATTGAAGGAGTTAAATCAAGTGGACTTAACGGACGAGTGCCATAGACTACTTCAAAGGACATTTTCCAGTTGGCTTGATTAGTTGAATTGTTGTAAGCAAATTCAACTTGTGCAAGAATAAGATCCCACTTGTTTCAGATTTTTACCAATAAAACTTGAAGTAGATTTCCCAAAAGCTTTGTTGACGGCCTACTGTTTGTCCATCTGTCTGGGGATGGTAGCACTATCTTGGGCTGAAGTTTAGTTCCCATTTTTTTCACAAGGTTCTCCAAAAGTGGCTTAAGAACTTTACATCTCGGTCGGAAGTGATGGTTTTGGAATTCCATAAAGACGAACAATTTCTTTGAAATCTGGTCAAGAACTTGAGCAAAGATCATTGGTCTTCGGCAAGGAATGAAATGGGTCATCTTTGAAAATCTGTCTACCACAACCATGATGGAATCTTTCGACGTTGAGTTCGTGGGAGTCCTAGAATGAAATCCATGCTAACATCTTCCCATGGTGCTTCGAAGGCTGGAAGTGGCATATATAATCCGATGTTTTGGCCTTTAGACTTGGCCAAATAGCCAGATTCTACATCTTTGTATATGTCGGTTGACATCTCTTTCCGCCTTGGCCAATAGAAATTCTCTTTTACTAAAGCCACGCTTTATCTCGTCCAAAATGACTCGCTAATCCTCCATCATGTGTTTCCCAAATAATAGCTTCGTAGCGAGCATTGAGGAATACACAAGGTCTTTCCTTTGAATAAAAATCCCTCATGCCTATAGTAGTCTTGTGAAGAATGAAACTTCGGTGGCATTCCAAATTTTCTCGGAGGTCGATCATCCTGATACAACTCTTTAATTGTTTCAAAGCCAACTACTTTTGTTGGTAGGGTGGAAAGTAGAGTATGACGCCTACCGAGGGCATCTGCTACAATATTTTGAACTCCAGCCTTATGCTTGATCAGAAAGGGAAAAGGCTGTAAATACTCACTCCAAGCAGCATGTCTGCGACTAATCTTCCGTTGAGAGTTCAAATGCTTTAAGGCTTCATGATCGTAATAAAGAATGAATTCCTTATTCAACAAGTAGTGGCTCGATGTTGCAAAGCACGAACAATTGCATAGAACTCTTTATCATATGTAGAATATCGAGTTTAGCATTGTTGAGCTTCTCGCGAAGAAGGCTATGGGATGACCTTCTTGATTTAGAACAAAGACCAATTCCGGTGTTGAAGCGCCACGCCTAACCGAACACTTGATCAAAATTGGGAAGGGCTAACACTGGTGCTTCAGTCAAATGTTTCTTCAGTTCGTCAAAACTTTTCTGTGCGATCTCTGTCCATTGAAACTTGTCTCCTTTTATGCAATCTGTGAGTGGAGCGGTAATTGAGCTGAAGTTCTTGATGAATCTTCTGTAAAAGGAGGATAATCCATGGAAACTTCTCACCTCACGGATTGATTGTGGGACAGCCGCCTATTGATCGCTTTTATCTTTCTCGGATCAACTTCGTATGCCTTCGGATGTGATGATATAACCAAGAAAAGTAACTTCGCTGGTTAAGAAAGAACATTTTTTCAAGTTGGCATAGAGTTTCATTCACGAAGAGTCCGTAGCACTTGAAGGTGCTCCAAGTGTTCTTCTTTGTCCTTGCTAAAAATCAGAATGTCATCAAAATAGACGACGACAAATTTACCAATAAAGGGTCGAAGGACTTGATTCATCAGGCGCATGAATGTACTTAGGGCATTGGACAACCCAAAAGGCATAACAGTCCATTCATAAAGGCCATCTCTGGTTTTGAAGGCAGTCTTCCATTCATCTCCGGGCCTTAGCCTGATCTGATGGTATCCACTACGAAGATCAATCTTTGAAAAGATAGTGGCACCATGTAACTGATCCAATAAATCATCAAGTCTGGGTATGAGAAACCTAGATTGATGGTAATCTTGTTGACAAATCGACTATCAACACACATTCTCCACTTCCATCTTTCTTGGGCACTAGGATTGCAGGAGCAGACAAGGGCTAATATTTTCTGTATCAATCCTTTCTTTAACAATCCTTCAACTTGGCGCTGGATTTCAAAGATGCTCCTGGGGACTCATTCTGTAGTCGGTCTATTGGGAATGACCGCCCGGGAATGAAGTCAATGGCGTCTTTGGATGTCTCGCTTTGGCGGTAGTCCGGTGGAACTTCTTCCTGGTATAACATCCGGAAACTCTTCAAGTAGCTGTTTAATTTCCACTTGAATGATAGTCTCGTTATTTGACTCGAACAAAGAGAATAAAGCTCATAGTTTGAACTTCCTTTGCAGCTTCTTTGAGTTGTTCCTTTGTGACTAAGGACACCAATGGTTTGGCTTCTTTCTTGCCTTTATCAAGCTCATTCGGCGGTAAAGGAGTTAGCTTGATCTTTACTCCATCTTTGACAAAGGAGTAGGTGTTGGTATAACCGTCATATAGTGCATGACGATCATATTGCCAGGGTCTTCCAAGGAGGAGATGACAGGCATCCATAGGTACAACATCACACCAGACTTGATCCTGGTATTTCTGGCCAATGGAAAAGGTCACAAGTCATCGCTTGTCAACTTTCACTTCACTTCCTTTGCTGAGCCAATGCAACTTGTAAGGGTGTGGATGTATCTGGGTTGGTAGATCCAATTTTTCCACCATATAGTTGGAAACAACATTTTCACAACTTCCACTGTCTACAATAACGTCACAAACTTTTTCTGAAGTGCAACGAGTGTGGAAAATATTGTGCCTCAACCAAGGTTCTTCCTTTCACGACATTGTATGCAAGCTTAAATGCGATTACTAAGGATTCACCATGGTCGCCAGCGATGAGTTCTTCATCGTATATTGGATCTAACTCTTCTTCTCCTTCGAGTTCTACCCGAGCCTCCTCTTCTTCGTAAATTTCATAAGCTTCTCCTTTGATGATGGTAATGGTTCTCCTTGTCAGGCGGTTGGAGGTTATATGACCAAAGCCTTGGCATTTGAAACATTTGACTACCTTGGTTTTGTTTTTCGGTGGTGGTAGGTTTGGCGGGAGGTTTACTAAATGAACTAGGTTGGTCGGTGGGTGGTTTACGAGTGTAAGGTGGATTATTGGAGGAGAAGTTTACGTAGGTGGATCTCTGGGCAATCGCTTCTCTATTCGCGTAGCAAGGCGAATAACATCTTCTAACGACCAATATTGCTTTGAAGTTCAACACGATCGGCAATATCGGTGTTTGATCCTCCAAGGTAGCAGGCGATTGTTTGCTCCTCTTTCTCTTGTACATCACAATCGCATCATCGCCTTCTCAAATTCTCTAGTGTATTCTTCTGGCGACAAATTCTTCCGACGGTTCTGCAGTTGGATGAATTTGTCTTGATAATATTGAGGAGGTAAGAACATTACAGTTAGCTCTCACGCATTTTTTCCCATGTCTTGATCTTGCTTTTCCCATCACGTTCTCGTCTCTTTTTAAGGTTTTCCCACCAAGTGGAAGCATATCTCTTTAATTTCACAGCAATAATCTTCACCTTCTTTTCTTCTAGAATCTCCTTGTATTCAAACACTCTTTCAACTGTTTGAAGCCAATCAACGAAGTCATCTGGGTGAAGTTTTCCTTCAAAGTCTGGAATATCAACTTTGATGTCATCATGTCTGACTGGTGGTCTCTGGGGACGTCGGGTTGATGAGGAATCACTGGAATATTCTTCCTCTTCTGAAGGCTGGTGGCGTTCCTCTAATAGGACCTGATGTGCTCAGAAAGCGCCTTGTAATTCTGAATTTGTCTTCGCATTTACGCCATTTCAAGGTCTCGTAGAGGTTGTCTTGAGGAGGCATTTTGGAAGTAGAATAAAATTGGTGAAATGGGTTACTGTGATTGGAGATTGTAGTTTTATAACTAGAACACCAAGGAAGTTCCCAGGAAAGAGAGATGTCGCTAAGCGTACTTAATAACCTTGTCTTTCCTTAGCCAGACATTTCTTGAAATGCACTTTTTATAATTCCACAATTTCTTTTCCAATAACAAAGAACAATTTGGTACTTTGTGTGGGAAAAATATAGAGGGGCAATTTTATAAATTTGAAAAGTTTAAGGGTCAAATTGCAATTCACAAAAGTTTAGGGGTCAAATTACAATTCATCAAAAATTTAGGGCCAAATTGTAATTTTTCAAAAGTTTAGGGGCTAAATTGTAATTTTCAAAAGATTAGGTGCAAAAATGTAAATACTGCAAAATATATGGGCTTATCTATAATTTCAGTAACTTCAGACAGCGTGGATGTTGACTGGTCAAAGTGACGCGTGGCGATTCTTTGGTTGGTGACGAATGAGGTGGTCACGAGGTGGCTCGAGTCAAAGGTAGTCTTTGACTGGTGATGTGGCTCCCTTGACACGTGGCGTGAAGAGAGTGGCTCAAGGTGACACGTGTCTATGATGTGGCTCGGCCGACGTGGTCGTCTTCAACCTCGATTTTCCTAAGAATGGTGCAACTCCAGCGGGTGGTTCAAACACCGGCAGCGGTGGAATAGTTTCTGGCGAACTTTCCGGCGACGCTCGTGGAGGCGCGTGGAGGCTCCGTTGGCCTCGAAACTTGGGTTCCTAAGGTTTTCGGCCCTTCCGGACGCGATGGCGGCGTTAGTTTTGTGAAAAAATGGCCGTAAAGTGGAGTTTCTGGGCGGACAACTCTGTTGCTCACCTAAAACACTTAACTTTCCGTTGATTTTCTCACTCAAACTCAACTCCGGGATCTAAGAACTTGCTCTGATACCAAAATGGCTCAGGAACAAGAGAGAAAAACTCTCTAACTCAAAATATTCAATTTCTCATAAACTTCAAGATATGCAATACATGGAGGAGAGTGGCCTTTTATACTAATCCTAGAGGCCTTAGGTAGATGGATAAAGTTGTAATACAAAAGAAAATACATGTGAATGCTAGTTGTATAAAAATACAAGTTGTCAACAATAGTGGCTTTGAGTTGAAAATGATGAGTCTTCACATGGAGGGGTTGGTGGTGGTGCATGCCTGGCTTCTAGATGCATGCCAATGTATCTGTATCATAAAGGAGGAATACAGAAGAGAAAAGAAGAAAGTTTTTCTATTCTGCTCTTCAATGTGTAAGATTTACAATATCACATGAGTCCTATTTATAGGACACAAATCTATATAATTTACTAGTATATAAAGATTTAGCATTAACATAGGAAGTAAAGAACAATAGTAAAATGGGAGTTATAAGAGCATCTTATAAAATGTGAAAGGACGTGGATAGATGGACATCCACCACATGACATAGTTTAAATAGTAGTTTCTCTGGAGTTATCCAACTTATCAACGATATCATGTCCACATTCATCTTCGTAATAGCCATTGATTGATTGAAGTAGGGTACCCCAGCATTACTTATTTCTTGCGGACCCCAGGCTTAATGGGGAATCTTATTCTTAGATCTTAGCCAAAACAGAAATATCGAGAATGTCATCGATCAGAAGGATCTGTCATTGACTCATTGGCAACGTGATCTGTTATTTATTTTATCAAATAATAAATAAATCGCCATTTTCATTTTTTCCTGCTTGGATATCCCCATCGTCCTCATGCATGATATTAATCGGAGTTTCCAATTTTCTATTTCCTTCGAGTATATATTTATTGATTAAAAATACAAATTACTTACAACTATCCAAGGGATTCCAGTACTTAATTTACTCAGCACAAATAAAATACACAAATTCAACAGTTTTCTTTCATCAAGCAATATCAGAAAACAAGAAGAAATGTAGACAAACTTCACATCACATATACTATACACACGGAGAATGTATATATGTATATGTCTAGAAATTAACAGCAACAATACCATAATGCCATGATGAAATTAAATAAAGCACGCCACAATCATTTTTATCCTTAATCCTTAAAAAACAGTGTGTCAACATCAATGATCAATGAGCAGCGCTCTCCTTGTCCTTCTCTTCATTTGGCTTGGGGTGATAACCAGGCATCTTCTCCTTGATCTTCTCCAGAAGACCCTTCTTCTCCTCCTTAGCCTCCCCTTCAGCAGTAGTAGTAGTCTCAGCGTGGGGGGCAGCATCATGCTCTGCTGGGGGCACCTCCTCTTCTGTCTTCATATGCTGACCAGCTGGCAGCTTACCCTTAATCTTGTCAGCATCATGCTCTGCTGGGGGCACCTCCTCTTCTGTCTTCTTGTGCTGACCTGGCAGCTTACCCTTAATCTTGTCCAGGAAACCCTTCTTTTCCTCACCCTCATCATGATCAGGGTGTGCTGGATCCACCTCCACCTTCTCAAATGGAACCGCCGTGTCCTTCTTCTCTTCCTTGTTGTGATCATCCCCTCCTCCTATCTTTTCCTTAATCTTCTCCTGCAGCCCTTTCTTTTCCTTCTTTTTCTTCTTCTTTTCGCCACCTTCTCCTTCCTCTTCCTCATCACTCGACTGCAAACAAAAACACACATATAAATATCAATATGAATAAAGTTAATCGGAAGAAGCAAAATTATTTAGGATCAATTCAGTTTTAAGTAGTTTAGAGAGTTAATTAGACTACTAGTTAATTACTAGAGCTTACAGAGCTTGAGTTACTGTTGGATCGGTGAAGCATATCTGCGAGGCTGTGCTTCTTCTCCCCGTCTTTCTCCTCCGCCGGCTTGGTCTCGTGTTCATCAGAAACCTTGACCTTGTCAAACTCGGTGACGATCGCCTCCTCTTGAGCCTGAGTCTGAGTCTGAGTCTGAGGCTTCTGATCTTCTTCCTTTTTCTTCCTGAGAAAATCGAAAACGCCACGGTCTTTGATCTCCACCTCAGGGGTGGTGGTGGTGCCGTACTCATGGCTCTTGTTCTGGTTCTCCTCCGCCATGATCACTCACTGACAGTGATAAAACTGTGTGTTGCTAGCTAGGTAGCTGGGTTCTCAAGTGTTTGTTTATATATGGAATGAAGTGGGTGTGTTATGATCTGGCATGCAATGCGAGGGTAGAATAGAACAGCATTTTATAGCAGGCATGTCGACGCGCATCTAACGCGAATAAGAAATTAAAATACTAGTAAAATCTACAGTGACAGTATTATACAGACAAAATGAGTTTGTCACGCACACTGTCGTTCATACAAGGGCGGTCGACGCAAATGGACACGTACACGATGAATTTTGCAATGGAAAAATAGAATATAGAATAATAATAGGTAAAGGTGGAGTTCAAATTTGAAAGAAAGAAAAAAAGGATGGTGGGACTCGCAACGCAACAGCGTGGGCCGTGGGGATGGGAGAGGTGTAATGTAGGCCCTACAATGTCGCTCTCGATCTCGATTGGATGAATCACAGAGCAAGGTCGGTTAAGAGCAGGGACACGTGGCAGGTGAAGAGTGGAGTAGGTGAGTGTTTCGAGAGCCTTGCTACTTGTTTCTTAGCCTATGTTTGGGAGGGTGGAGAGAAAATAGAGGAGAAAGAAAATTTTTAGTAAAGTGTGAAAAAGATGCATTGATAAATGTGACAGACCAATAATAATATAACACATCATCAATTTTACACTTTAACCAATAAATTTTCTTTCCTCTCATTTTCTTTCCTCTCATTTTCTTACATACCAAACATACCATTAGTACTTGGTTGGCGCATAATACTAGAATAAACATTTGTCCTAAAAAAAATAGTGTATTTCTGTGTCTCATTAATTAAAGTCTTGAAATATTCATATATATTAATAAGTTATAATTTTATTTTATTATGTATCAAATTGTTATTAATAGAGGATAAAAAAATATGACAGAAAAATGAAACTGAAAATTTTTTTCCATAATACTTTGTCATGTGGGGCTCCATTTTTTTAGTATCTATTTGATATTTTCGATGCATATACGTGGATTCCGGTTTACAAACTCTTTCGGTTCGTCCCTTTTTCTTTTGTGTTTGCTTTCTAAACACTGGACAGATATCCACTAAGGACAACTTTTTTAAAATCTCAACGGTTAGTTTTTTTTTGTTTTTGGTACATCTCGACGGTTAGCTAGATTATGTATCCCACTTGATCTTGGATCTTATCATGGGCTATACACACTAGATTGCATACTCCATGTCCCTCTTCCTTTCTCTCCGACTGCGTACTTCATCTCCCTCCTCCTTTCTAGGGGTGGACAAAAATAGTAATCCGCCCGAAAACCGCTCAGACCGACAGATATTTTGATGACACGATTGGGTTTAACTGGGTGTCGGATAAAAAACTCGGATAAAGTAGAGTATATACGGGTGAATTTGGTTGGGCTCGGGTGGACAAAATTGATCCATTGGTGCCCGAGCCTGACCGGGAACGTCAAAAGCGTAGCCTTGCCGAGTCTGTGACTTGTCCAATCCTACGTAGTATTGACTCTTGAGACTCACAAAAGGACATTGAGTAAATTGCATCGAGACACACACTACCTGCTTCATCTGACCCACACATCAATACTGCTCTATTTCCATTTTTCTTTTTTCTGAAAAGCCATTTCATTATTCAACACACACACACACACCACATCTCAATACTCTTCTTCCTTCTTCCTTCTTCCTCCCTTAAGAATTACTATAAGATATTAATAAAGGCCACAGGAATAACACTTCTTTTCTTCTTCTTCTTTTCCTGGTTTGGCAATGTCATCGTAATCATTTGTTGGTTGCCTTTCTTTAATGACGGAACGATGACGTGAGGAACAACAATACATCAGTTCTTATTATTTTTCTACTTTTCTTCATGTTCTCAGAATTTCAGAATTTCTCATCGTATTGGCCGCACCTAGCTCCGATCGCCACCTCTTCCATCTTCTTTTGCTGTCAACCGAACCAACTCGTCCGTTCAACCTGTCATTCCGACAACCCGAAACCCACCCAAACCGACAACTCAGACGGACGGAGATGGGTGAGTATTTTCCGTTTTCAGAATTCTGCGGATAGGAGATTTTGTGACCGAATCCGACTGCACCTGCCTGCTGTCCACCCCTACTCCTTTCTCTTTGACGCGCTGTCAACAACATTCCAACACCGTGAGATCTTGCACGCACGCCTTCACACAAGGAGAGGGCCACCTAATGTGTCGTTTCAGTTGCATTAACATTAGAGGAATCAAGGTGGAAAATCATGGTTTTCACACACAAGTCGCAGATTATAGGTATGGAATTCTCCAAACACAATGAAAAAAAATAAATGAGTTCAAAGGGGTTTTGGCCGCAGGGATCATGTATACAAAGACCCCAGATCAATTGTTAAAATGGACACTTGAACATATTGAAATCAACCACAAAAGAACTCTAGGTTTTCTGCATAGTATTTTCAATGATCAAACATCCAACCTATTAGGGGTTATCTTGCAAAATCTGTGAGGAGATCTGTCAAATTCTCTCAAATGGCTTGGTGAAAAACAATGAAGTTGTTCCAGATCCAAATCCGGCCCAAACTCGACTTAATGGGCCATAATTAGAGTCAGGCCCAAGTTGACATGGCTTCCTTGACAAGCTTCATTCCAAGGCTATATAAGCCTATTTCCACTACCATTTCAGGTAACTTCTCATTCTAACCTCTTCACCCGCCTCATTCATAAACTGACTTGAGCGTCAGAGTGATTGCAGGTGACCACCACCAAGGTCTTCCATCGGAGCTCGGAGCACCACCGTAATTACCACGTTCTTTCATCTTCCTCCACCATGAGGTAATGCTTCTCAGCTAATCTCTTATGTTCATCCAGAACATTGGCGCCGTCTGTGGGAACAAAAAAATCGTTCGCTTTCTATTTCACGTTCACGGTGCCGAGAACATTCAGATCAATTTTTCTCCTCTCGAATGCGTGTTCTTCCGTCTCGGTGGGAACGATTTTTCTGGTTCTGCAATCTTACTTCACACTAACGGTGAGAGGGGAAGAAGAGCTCTCTTTCTCTGACCTCCGTTCTCCGGTTGTTTCCATTGCTTCCGAGAAGAATTGCAAATAATATGATTGAGATCAGTTTCTGAAGGAAAAATCGGAAGAACAGCGAACATCGCCTTTCAGATCTATAATCTCAACCGATTTTTGCTCTCCAATCTTGTTTCATCTGATCTGAGATTTTTGGATCTATTTTTGGTCGAACGTTCGCATCATCGCTACAGCGATGAAAGAGAAAGGATCAAATCCAGATCAAGATCAAATCGAGAATCACGATTTGGCTCGAAAACGAATTTTCTCTAGATTTTCGGACTCAACCAAATCCTGTGAGATCCTTGCACGGATCCATGGTTGAACCTAAAATCAAAATTCATGATTCACGAACGGTAATTGTCGTCTTTGTCATCTCCGTTCTAAATAAACCGCTTCGAAAGAAGATTCACGATCCCGTATTCGGTGATTCAGAGAACTTATTGATTGAAGAACGATTATCCTGATAAGAATTTCTTGATTAGTCTTGTTCGCGTTTGATGAGGAAAACCTAACACTGCGCAAGAAAGGATCCACGATGAGTCTTGTCTCCAAGCAATTTCTAGAACCTTTATTTGCTCTGTTTTCACTTCAAGACTGTGGAGGAATCTAAACGGAAATGTCGTTCTCGCTGTCGCTTATGGCGCCGAACATGGCTCAATTCTATCTTGATTTGAATCGGTCTAAAAACTTGATTCTACGCTTCGACGCCATCACAAATTCAAGGTGAGATCTGAACTTTTCTTTGATTAATTTTTGCTAATGTTTATTCATGGTGGATATCGGCACCGATGTCAAAGAAGACCAAGGTGACCGACGAGGCTTCGACGAACTCGCCACCATTTGATCCACGATTTCCACCAACGTCGAGCTTAGCGTTGAGCAGAGGAAAACACAAAGAAAATTGGACACCCTGTCATATGCGAGGAAACACCATGCTGATGCCCCAATGCATTGATTCAGTCACCTCACAACGATGGGAACGAGGTAAGCCACAGCAGAGAAGTATCCAGTCGCAACCTCTTTTCTGAAGTGCGAACTTCGACAGTTATATTCACTTGACATCGGGCATCTGCTTAAATCTGTCTTGACTTTGGACTCTCATCCAAGTTCAGTTACGAGTCGCAAACAAGGTCAAAGAATACACAGGTACCTGTCCAAGTTCCACAAGTCCAGAATTGAGCAATGGTTGAGATTTACATTACCTTCTTCGCTCCCGTATTCAATCTCCGAGTTGACTCGTGAGTAAAAACTGAAGTTACTCTGAAAACCGCATCCTCGTCGAGGTTCTGAGGTACTGATGTCCTGACTCCATACTGAGGCTCTAACCCGACCTCGTTTGGATGCTGCAGTGCACCTATTCGGCTGCCAGTATCCCTGTCAAACATTGCTCAAATTTGTCGAGTTACTCTAAACTGAGTTCAACGATGGGTTCTTCAAGAATCTACTCTAAACCAAGGTGAGCTTTAAACCTTTATTTTATCTCAACTAATATTTGTTCTTGATGAATTCGAGCGCCGATGTCAAAAAAGATGGAGGCAGCCGATTAAGCACTGAACGAATTCTGATCTCCTGGATAACGAAGTCCGCATAGCCGACATCAGGGAGCTCCACTCTTTGTCGACATCCATTTGTTGACATCTATAGAATTGTTGCAGCTACCTCAGATCAAATGAGGTGAAAGTGCAATTCCTAGAGGCTGAAAATCTTAATAAACAGAGTGGCTAACACTGGCAATGCATGGAGCACAACGAGGATACCATAACCTGCTGCTCTCCCTAGTCAAATGCGACCTCGACATCAAGTTAAGGGATTTAATAGATGTCCCACTGCGGGTGGTATATCATTTCCGCTTAATGATTGAAATTCAAAGCAAATGGCTATTAAGTATGAGCTACTTAACTCCAAAATATTTTCCAAGCACCTTTGCCAATACTTTCTGGTTCTTACTTCATATATGAATCCAAAGCATAATACTGCTTGTTGGAAGTCTAGAAAAAGATGGGAAGTTTAATTCTGCAATAGAAAGCAATATCCAATTTTTTCGCATTCAACTCCTGCAAATAGAGGATTGACTTAGATAAGAGACCAATCACATTCCGAGAATAATGGACATTACTCCAACACATTCTGGTTCAGGTTCTTTATATTTTTCCATATTTAAGAATACACATGGTAGTTCAGTACCTCGCTACCTCGAAGAAGAGGAACTGATGAAGGTAATAGAACACCATGTCTTAGTTATCTTATTGTTGAAGTAAATTTGACAAATTATTAGTCACAATTGCATTCAGATTATTATTATTATTATTATTATTATTATTATTATTATTATTATTATTATTATATTTCATTACCTGAAGTTGAATATGGCACTTCTATATATTGCCACACCCCAAGATTTTTGCAAGTGAGTGGGTTTATCTTGCACCCACTCTCTTCGTCAATTGGTCACACATAAGATGAGGTGGAAACAGAAAAAGGCTTGTGACAGCAGCACAATTTATTTCTACCATCACAATACGATGTTTCCAACTTCTAGAGAGCTAATATTGCCTCCACTGTAGCAGTCACAGTTCTAGAAGCAACTGCAAAACAACTTTAGCATGAGATTCCATGAGAATACTCACTGTATGTTTGTTTAAATATTTGTTTGACATATTATTTTTATGATAATCTATGCCTGGACTTTTGTATATGTTTCCTGGGCAGGAACCGATGAATTTGGGGGCACTAAAATAAAGCCCGGAATAAATTATAAGACATATAATGGCTAGATTCCGGCCACGAAGTCTGCATAATTGCTTCCTTAAAGCAGGAAATATCATACCGTTTTATCCTCATTCAACACATGAAGGTTCAACGCCAATAAAATGGCACAGCAGCCCCAAACGGCTAAAATCTGTTCATATACAATGACGTTTCATATTTTGGAATATGTTTTTCTTTTCTTTTGTGCAGGGAATATATTATAGAAAAGGAGCCTCCAAGTTTCATGGCTCTCAGTGCCTGCTAGGCCAAGATCACTGCCACTGAAGTCTGCTCAGTGATATGTCAGCAATTGGACTTAAATCCAAGCATTACTGAATTTATTTATAAACTTGAGATCAGAAGCTTCATAAGCTAGAAAATTGCAGACATTTTCAAAATACTGATATGAAAGCCTGAAAATTCCAGATTGCCGGTTTTCCAAACACTAAGTGCAAGTGCCATCATTACCCAATCTCTTTGTCACAAGTTTCGTTGTGGTCACTAGTTTTCAGCAGCCTTAATCGCTTACCTCTCAAAGACAGTATCATCTTTAATCTGCCTGGAGCAGATAGTGCGAACATACTATAAATAAGTGTGATTTTCCTTGAAGAGCATAAATGTTATTCCGAAATTGGCTGCTCAAACACTATTGTTATGCAGATTTTCTGCTGGATAACAGCTCCAGAACTATTGTTCCCAAGGCGAAGAAATCACTCTTTATGCCGCAAATTTCCGAATGCATAGCATCAGAGCTAGCACAAGATATAAATGTTGTCTTTACAATATCCTCTGCATGAAGTTTCTGTGTGTTTTCCTTAGGCAAGAACCGATAAGCGTAAGACAACTCAAACCAAATTCTGACAGGTTAAGGCCTATGCCAGCAGGATTTCAACCATGGAGTCCAAAGTCTTCCTCCCAAAACATTGAACATTGAGATTATCTCAAGATGATCCAATGAAAGCTCAATGCCAATGAAATGGCCGAGCAATCCGGGTAAAACTTATATGATTTACTCACATAGTTTGCAATTTGTATGTTTTTCTTGATGCAGGGACTATATCAATGATAATTGTCCTTGTAAGCTCAAATGGTGGAATTAGATCTGGTTTGACACAAAACAATTTGCAAACTCAAATGGTGCTATGAATAGAGGGTCAGGCTTGATTGGAAACAATATCCTACTTGCAAATAAACCGGCTGCTCATACAAGAAGCAACAACAATAAGGCCCAAACAATTTCAATAGCCAGAGCAATATTTAATAATCAAGCAAACCGCATGCTAGGCTTTGATAATCCAAAATCTGAAGTTGTTCTCCATACCCATCCAATATAGCTAATGCGTATAGAGGAGAGGAGAGCAAGGAAATTGCATCATATTATTATAACCTGCATACCTCATGTTGTTCTAAACTCGTGAAAAGTTACTGCAGGAACCATTTTTATGTTACATCAGAACTGATTTCCTAAACTACTGCCACCAGAGGAGCAATATGTAGACTCCACCACTTGTACAAAGTTGTTTGTCCAACAGCATGCTCCAAGAAAGAGTATATGCATTCTCTTGATGACAAGGACAAGGCAAATGGAGCCCCAAGTGCAAGGACTATCGGCCAAGAGCTATATTCCAGCAAGTAAATACAAACACCGATATTCCACCTCAAAAGGTGGAGGCCATTCCAAATAAAGAGCTGAACTTGAAAATAATCTAGCAACAACTACAATAAACCGAAGTCCAGCACCTCGGAAAGCTTGAAAGTCTATTACTTATAGTAGACAGCTTTTATGCAATTACTAATGATTTTTCAATTGGAAGTTGTGCAACGTTTCTCTTACGCAGGAACTAGACACTACCTCAATCGCCAAAGTGAAAGCGAAATAGCTTCACATGACTACCTCGGACCCCGAAGTACTGATATTCCCCTCCAAGCCACCACGCTTGGTTGAGCGAATTTGACACTTCGACATTCCTCGTCATCAAGGATTTCAGCAGGCCTCTCGACTTGCCTAGCCACCAAGTCACTGAAAGCCACACTGTGATCACGTCCACCCGAGGTTACGATATTCACTCTAACCGCCGGGGCAGAGGAGAAATTCCCTTGGTCGGGCTATTTCTCCGAGAGCATGACACGGTCAAAAGAGAGAACCACTTCGACATCAGCAAGACTAGGTTCTTCCTCTAAGTTCCTACACTTGGTTGAGACTTGTAACACCCCAATTTTTATGGAAAGAGATTTTAGCGTTAAAATCCCGATTACTTGAAAATAAGTCAGAGAGATTGATCACCTCGATGATTTACTGAGAGTACGGGAAATTATTTGAGTTATTTTGAAATAATTTATTTATTATAAATAATTATTATTCATGATGTAAATTCAAATTAATGGACAGCGTAGACGTATGCTGCGTTAATGTGAATTCATCAATTTAAACTTATATAAGTTTTCAGTTTGCTACGACGCGTAATTTTGTTGACTAAGAAAGTGATTGAATTAAATCAAGATAAAATTATATTTGGGACTCAATATATTTTATTAAGTCACAGTAAAATTTTCAGTTTAAAATTCCACCGTTTTCGGTCAAGTTTTGGACTACCCGGGTAAGATTTTACCCGACAGAAGACTTTAATTCGACCTAAATATTTTTATATTTGGAATTTGAGTGTTTTATATTATTTTAGATTTCTTGAGAGTGGTTTGGTAATTTTCGGACGAAATTTTATAATACCGTATTTTCTACTCGGTTAAGACGCGAGACGCGTAAAACCGAACTCGCGACGAAACGGGAACGAATACCCCATTGATTCGTGAGATAAAATCTGATGTGGTTAGGGGGTGATTTATTCTATTGGGCATAAAGGAGGTGGGAAGGATTTACTTCCACAATGATTAGATTTTGGTTGCATTTTTGGCTAAAATGTGTAGCCTTTTTACTAGACTAAGTGTCATAAGATTTAAGTGAGATTTTCTCCTCCTCACACATGCTCATGGCCACCCCAGCCAATGGAAGTGGCTAGCTTAGCTCAAAAGTTGTGTGGAAGAATAGGCTTAAGAGATAGCAATGATTAGTAGCTAAGTTTAGGGCTTTTGGAGAATGTGTTGGCCAATGAATGAGGAAGCTTCTTCCTCCTTTCTTTTGCATGAGCTGGTCGTGACATTAGGGGGGAGGGAAGAGCTTCATTTCAGTTTCATTTTCATTGTGTGAGATGTGGAAAAGTTGAGAGAAAAATAGAGAGAGAAGTAGTGAGAAAACTAGCACATCTTGCAAACTAAAGAACAAGGCTTTGCACTTTCCTTTCCCCTTGCTAATCTCGCCACTGAACAGCCCCATGGTGAGGGTAATATGCTTATCTCTTCTTAGTTCTTGTCATGGTTATGCATGTTACATGGTTTTCCTTCGAAACAAGTTAAATCTTCTATGTTTTCTTAACTTGTCTTCCTATAGTTCTTCCTCTTCATCTTCCTTTTTGGTAAGTGTTTTGAGCCATCCAAAAGGTGGGGGAAAAACCTCCATACTTCATTCTTCCTTGTTGAAGAGGTGATGGACTCAAGAACCACAAAAAGTAAGGACCTATTTTGTCACCTAAGTGTTATAGTTGTTTAAAAAAAAAGTGATATTCTTTCTTTCTATGAAACATAAAGATTTCTTCTTTTCCTTTAAAAATATATTTTAGGCTATGAACAATATGTGAGCCTTGTTTGTTGGTGTGGATCTACTAGATGAAAAGATCACAAGCCAAGCTCTAAGTGATTTTGTTGAAAAGAAAAGAAAATGTGGTCTTGCATGTGGGTTTTTGATGTTGAACTTTTGATTTTCTTGCTTATTTCTTCATGCATGTTCTTGATGATGATCAAGGAGACAAAATGACAAATTTTCCCCTTCCTTAAAGAGCTCTAGGCCATGACCTAAGGAGGGAAAAAGAATGGATTGTTTTCCAAGTGAATCTTATCTTGCATGTGGGTATTTTGTTGTTATTTTAAGTTTTACTAATTTGCATGTCATGATTTCTCCTCCATGAGTTTGATTTATGCCATGATTGGAAAAAGATTTTTCCCTAGAAAATGTTGTTTAAAACCCCTTGACAATGAGAATCTTCAACTTGAGAAAACCTAAGTGTTTCCAAGAAAAGATTGAGTCAAGGAAAGGGTGTTGATTTTAATCTTGTTGAAAAACAAAAAACTGCACTGACATATGTTTAGTGTTTTGGTCATAACGCTTTCCACACATATCCTTTTTCGTTGATTCTTGATTTTATAGAAACTAGACTCATTTATCTACATTTTACACACAAAGTTTACTGAATTTGGTTGAGTATTGGTAATTTAAAATGCGTTGCAATTTGGGAAACAGAATCTGTCCTTTTCTGTACATCCGAAATCCTTTTTATTAAACTGTACCAAATGGCTGATGGAATGTTAAATTAAAATTCATTTCCAAAAACTAGACACTCCAAGCTTTCCAGGAAGGGGTCATTTGCTCGAATCCGACGTCGTTTACTATATTAATAAAATCAATAAAGTAGGGGGACATATTTGGCATTTGCATGTGTTTGAGTCTATGCTAAGGTTTTCGATCAAATTGTTTTAATTTTGGATCTTAATGATAAGGAACAAGTCTAGGGCTTGAATCCTTAGAAAGATAGATGAAGTTTCTTTCAAAAATATTTGGTGTTTAAGAATTGAAAGTTTCTAAAAGTGTTTAGTACCTTCAAACCTTGTTCTACCCCTTTGAGTGTGGAAAATAAGTTAGGACTTGAAGTGTTTTGATTAGGGGTGGGATGGTGGAAACCGTGGCTATTCCTAGGAGTTTAAGGTTTTAGTTTGTTTACTAAGCCCTAAGTAATTGTTTGGTTAGGATCGTGGATACGAGATCGTGATCGGATTCGCCGTAAAGTCTGAGTGTGCGACTTTGACGTGGAAGGAAAGCCTTTAGGTAAGGGCATCTTCTAGATATTGTTTAGGTGATGTATAATTGCCATTGTATGCTTATGAAAGTGCTTCTTCTTGATATCTTGTTTGATTTGTACATGAGATTTGTGTTTATGATTTGTATAACCCTTAGTAAGGAAATTCCCTCCAATGAGTGTAAGCATCTTTGAGTTATATGTTGTTGTATTGGATGGATTTGGCTAATTGTATTGTTGTGATTAAGTTGTATGTATGCATGTAGTGATGATGCACAATTTGAACGATTTAATTGATGTACAGATGACACGCTACTCCGATGCATTTTCTTGGAAACAAATACGATTTGCGAAACTAGAGTATGTAGGTTTTGAATGCGGTAATTAAAAAGGGCTATCCAATGGAGCCTCGTAGCAAGGTTGAGATTTTCAATAAAAAAAGGAATTATGTTTTCAACTCAAAGAATTTTCAAGAAAGAAAAATGGGATAAAAAGAAAAGGAATTCGAGCTCTTCTAAAGAATAAAAGAGGTTTTCAAAATAAATAACTAAATGAATGAATAGCTAAGTTCCAATAAAATCAACAAAATAAAAAGATGACACTAGATTCTTAGCAAGGGTGGTTTCTAGTAAAAAGAAAAAAAAAAGGGTGTTTCAAGTAATCACGCGGAGAGTTTTAAAGAAAATGAGATTAGGGAGGAAGTGGTTGTCAATACATCAATTACGATCATATAAATTGTGGCATTAAATCACAGACACTTCTTGCAAGTGCATCCGAGGATAGTTGGATTTTGTGTAAGCATACGATCATAAGATATCGTTTACCCTAAACTAGATGGTTGTTTCCTAGTGTCACTAGATGGTTGTTTCCTAGTGTCAGGGTATTCGCGCGTTGGCCCTGGCCTAAAGGACGATTACGAACTTAAGGTCTGTTGTAGAGGGCAGTGTATACTGGGAGGCGTTGGTCGGCCCGGTGTCACATCTCCCATTGGTATGGGTATACAAAAGTTGTTGTGGCAGGTTGCCTTTTATCCTATTGGTATAGGAATTGTTTGTAATAATTCCCGCTGACTACATCCGCATACTGACTAGATGCATCTATGATGATGTTGAACTACATGTTGAAGTGTTATGTTTCTTATGCTATGTTATACTGTGTTCATGTATAATTCATTGGTATGATGTGATTAGTATACATGTTGTTAGCGTTATATGTTTTGTTAAGAAGATGACCCTTGCCCGTGGTTCTTTCAATCAATGAATGTAACCCAGATGATGGAGACTGCGGATTGTTCGAGATCATCACGAGCGAAATGAGGATAGTCCTACATGGCTATTTGCCTTGCGTAGTCGCATGGTGAATTTACCAAGGAGTCTAGTAAGTGTAGTAGTGCTCCGACCAGCTATAGGGTGTCAAATGCTTTAATCAAAATGTTGTAATAGATGCTTTATGTTTCAAGACTTGAATTATTTTATGTGTACGTCTTAATTAAATTCCTTTGCATGGTTTGGAGAGTTAGACATGATAATGTACTTTCCACCGCCTTAAAAAATGTTGTAATACTCTGGTTGCGAATTACTTAAGGGAGTTTGAACAGGAAAAAAAATAGACTCACATTTTTAGAAACCATGCAACAGCGTATTCCATTTTCGAAAGTACTTTGGACTGTCGAGATTAATATGTAGTTTAGTAGCGCTCCGAAAACGGGGTGTTACAAGACTCAACCTCGGCAACACAACAGGTTTCCCCTACCAAGCTCTTAAGCTCAGATGAGGAGGACGACATCTCGACATCACATCTCAGTCTTTCGACGAGGTATACATTTTCATGCTTTATGCTTATTAATTTGGTTTTCTGAACCTAAACGGCACTCGATGCCAATTTAAAAATGAGTCATAACAAACTCACAAAGGGAGTCACTCCCGAACGCATATCCCCAACACACCAGCTAGGTCGGTATGGGGGCAACACAATCAAAACACACGTTTATATCGTGCAATATCTTGTACCTTTTGACTAACATATGCAGAACAATAGCTCCTTACAAGTCGGCTCCACATTACATGAGCAACCGACTTGGGGGACAACTGTTCTGGATCCAAATCCGGCCCAAACTCGACTTAATGGGCCATAATTAGAGTCAGGCCCAAGTTGACATGGCTTCCTTGATAAGCTTCATTTCAAGGCTATATAAGCCTATTTCCACTACCATTTCAGGTAACTTTTCATTCTAACCTCTTCACCCACCTCATTCATAACTGACTTGAGCGTCGGAGTGCTTGCAGGTGACCACCACAAAGGTCTTCCACCGGAGCTCAGAGTACCACTGTGACTACCACGTTCTTCCACCGTCCTCCACCGTGAGGTATGCATTCTTATGTAATTTCTATGTTCAGTCTAGAACATACCGTTCCGGATACACCAAAAAGTCACACATTGCTTGGGAATCAAGGCCAATGGGAGTTTATAAACACCCACATGCCTTAACCCACCAAGGCGCCTTTTAAGGACAAAATCATTAAGACCCACATCACATTGGCCTAAAGTGGACAATCCCTCGAAAAACGATGCTGCAGACTTGAGGTCAGAACATTGGCACTAGAAGGAGGGCCTAAGCCACACACGAGGGTTGACGGCCCTTTAGCCCCTTGGCCTTGACTGGGGGACTACTGTTCCGGATACATCAAAAAGTCCCATATTGCTTGGGAATCAAGGCCAAGGGGAATTTATAAACACCCACATGCCTTAACCCACCGAGGTGCCTTTTAAAGACAAAACCATGAGGGTCCACATCACATGTAGTCCAAAGTGGACAATACCTCAGAAAACGATGCTGCGAACTTGAGGTCGGAACAGAAGTGTAGGGCTTTTGGTCAAAACTAGATGATGAAGAGAAGCCCCAAATCGATTGCGAGAATAGTGCACCCATTGATGAGTAATCAAGCTCAAAAGAAATATAGCAATGGATGTACACACAACAAACCGAACATGCTAATATCGAATACATTCAAGTGAGGGTGGAGATGACCGAAGGGTGACGGGAGGGAAAGAGTCAACCGGTGGAGGTGGGGTTAGCGGTGTTGGGAGACGAGGAAGAGGATGGGGCATCTGGTAGAGTGGGGTTAGTGGTGCTAGAAGGTGGAGGGGCAAAATGGTAGTTTGCAGTGGTGCACGATCTAGTGTAGAGCAATCATGTTAAGGTCATGTGAACCTACACAATCTAACCATTCAGATTTTAAAAAAAAAACATAGTCCTTTGTGGACCACCTACGATGGTGGTCCATACTATCCGTCACCTCTAAACACTATCATTCACTTGTTTGTTTATCGATAAAATATGGCGTACAAAATTTGTGGAATACAAAATAGAAGGAAATTATAAATTAATAACTCGTTTAGGAGAGAAAAATTAGAAAAAAGTTTAGATGCGATTTGTATGTGATGGGACCAAAACAAGAATTTTTGACGAGGCGAAAATCAGGAAAAAGAGGCTAGTTGAAAGAACAAAGGATTTAGAAGACCACGATTTACGAGAGCTGGAAAACGTTTAATCGTTCAAATGAAGTTCCATCCAAAAAAAAGTCGAAAAGACTGTCAGCAACAACTATTATCAAGAGGACAAATTCTAAAAGCAATTGTCATGCTGGAAAAATTCATCACCAACAATAGTTGTTTGAATGATAAACATCAGCAACAGTTATCAGAGACGATTCCAAGAGTAGTGGGTGGTGGATGACAAAAAAAACTCGCATTCGTGTATATCCGCACAAATTACCCCAATGAGTAGTAAATATGTAGTTATTAAATGAGGGTAAAAATCATGGTACCCGTCCCGCTGATACCCGTATATTCATTATAATTATTTTTTTTTATTAAATATATAATAGATAATATATACTATGAAATTTTTATCCTCTTGGGATGAAATAATTTTTATTTCCTATACTATTTGATATTTTTTAGTGGATGGACTCATAATAATTCAAATGTTAATATAATATGTTGTTATATTATGCTGTATAATTTTTTTATGTTAAATTGTTAAATACCCATGGATATTCATGGATACCCGTTACCCGCATAAATATATGTGGATATTAACAGGTATGGGAGAAGCACTACCCGCACTCGTCCCGCCCTATTGACATCCCTAGTTCGGAGTGACATTACAACAAGCACACCATATAAAGAGCTTCACTCTTGGTGGTACTTTGTTTTTGTTAGAACAAACTAAAAAGGGAGAAATATATATTTTGAAATAAAGTGGAATGGAAGTGTAATCTAAGTTTCTCTTAGTGTAATTTATCAAAAAAAAAAAAAATATTCAAACAAAAAAATAAATGTTTCTTAGAAATCTGTGTAAATGGTGCTTCTAAGGCTTCTAAGGCAGGCCATTACTTCATATGACCACATCAAGAGGTACTATCCATAACCTAGTGTATCCAATGACAACGACATCTCTCTTATCACGACCGTTCGCTCATCAGAACAACCCAGATCCTACAACCGGAATCACGGGACCCTGCTCTAAAAGCCAACTTTGTTGTTTCCCGACAAAGGCTATATGAATCTGGTGTCAGGTGATCTTGTAATAGCCTGGGCCGCCACCACTATTGGGCCGTACCACAGAACTGCCCCGACCTACTGTCTCTGCGACACATATCGGGCCCATTGTCCCATTTGCAATGCATACCACAATGTCCGGTTACTCACAGGACTTCTTCAATCCCTTAATTGGAGTTTTTGCCTCATGGAAATTTCGAACCCACACCCAAATTGTTAAAGGTAATGGGAATCCACCTCTCATCACCACTTGACCAATTGATGTAATTGCCAATTGGTATCTAAACGAGAGAGTCAAGTAGAGATGATGATTATAAAATTAAAAAGATTGTAATAGGTCTACAGAAATAAAAAGCATGGACACAGAAAAATTACGGGAAACCGAAACGGATATATAATTCAAGGACGTTTTAGAGACAAGCATAATTTTGCCTTATAACATCTTAACATCTTCTGAATTCCAGCTTGAGTCAAGTTCCTTTCTTTCTTGAACAAAAACATATATAAGACTTAGCTGCAAATAACTCTATTTTGAAGGAACGAAATTTATAACTTACAAAAGATCTCTTCACCTTTTTAATATATAGGTTATTGGTCTCTAATATCCGCCATTCATCGTTTATTATTCCAATCTATCGGTTCTGGTTCGAAAGTGCAGAGATGGATCACTTTTATTGTGACCCAATGCTGAATCAATTAAAAGGTTAAAAAACCGTGTTTGTAGAGATATTTCTCATCAATCTTTTTGGAATAAATGTTTTTGATAAAAAATGTTTTTGGAATAACAGTATATTATGAAATCCATTGTAAATTTCGTCTACAAATTATAATTTCTCATCGAAAACCAAAACCACCACATTTTTATTCTCTATAAGAGTATTAGGAAGCGCCCTCAGCAATATTGCTGGTATTTACAAATAGAAAGTTTGAAGGAGAACAGATGACAAAGTTTATGTAATATCAAATCAACAAAAACAAACCGGAAAGTTAACAGCAAAAAATGGAATGGAATTAATTAAAGATTCATCATTTCAGCAACTCCAATAGAAACCTATTAGTATTTGAAAGCTCAACTGTTCAGAGTTTAGAGGTAGCGAGCTTGATGAGATCCTTCCGAAGAATTTTACCAGATGGATTTTTGGGTATGGAAGATATGAATGCAACTTTTCGAATTCTTTTGTACGGAGCCACCTGTAAGGAACCCAATCCCATAACATGTTAACGCTACGCTGGGAAAGTAGCATTAATTAAAAGCATCCCAAGAACACAATATTTTTTAGGTGTAATTACTATGTAGTCCTTAAACTAAAAAAATGTAATTAAATTCCTAAATTTTGAAATAATTTGTAATTGAGTTCATGGATATTATATGAGTCCCTAAATTTTTAAATAATTTGTAATTGAGTCCTTCAGTTCAGGGAATCTTTGAAAAGTTCAGAGACCCAATTACAGACTTTTTAATTCAGAAACTTATATAAAATTTCTCAAATAATTCAGGAACCTATAGAATAATTAAACCTAAATTTTATGTAAATTAAATTATGGGCTATTTATTTTGTTATTTTTTTAAAATATACTTCTAATTAAAAAATAAGAGTAATTTACTCCGGTCAAATATCAGTGATTTAAAAAATAAGAGTAAAAATGATTTAAAAGTTCAAGGACCCATTTAAAAATCAGTTACCGAATTACAAATTACGAATTTTTTAAAAGTTCATAAACCCAATTACAAACTTTTTAGTTCAGAAACTTATATAAAATTTCTCAAATAATTCAGGAACCTATAGAATAATTAAACCTAAATTTTATGTAAATTAAATAATGGGCTATTTATTTTGTTATTTTTTAAAAAACATACTTCTAATTAAAAAATAAGAGTAATTTACTTCGGTCAAATATCATTTTTTTTATCTAATAACTTAAGATCATTAAATTAATGAAAAATAAAAATAATATATTAAATATTATTGTTGAAAGAGAATTAGATCATTGGGTATAACAATTAATTAAAAAAAATATTATTTTTAAAAATATATGTCTATATCCTCCACAATTTTAAACATTTCACACATTACATTTTGAACATATGAGAAATCATCTTAAATATTATTTTAATATTCTAAACATTTATGGTTTATGTACACAAATTATTGACTAATTTTCACTTATAAATTTCAATAAAATGATTTTAATAAAAATGAAAATGCATAATAAAAACAATTAAAAGAAGCAATTTTTTATAAAAAGTATTCTTAAACAAATAAAAAACCATATAAAAACACATTGTCTTTCAAGACTGAAATAAACACAATCAATTGCATTTAAAGGAAGAGATTTTTGAATATTACACTTGAGACATAAGTTGTAAGCATCTTTGTCTGGTATTTTTAAAATTTAAAAATATAAATTTCAAATGATACAGTCATAAAAAAATTATGACATTAATAATCAAATTTATAATTGACAAAATTTAAGAAATTGTATTGAACATAAATATAAAAAATATTTAAAAATTAAAATTAAAATCGTTGTATATACAAAACCTCATGAGGTAGTGAGAAAGAACAATAAAAAAATTTAAAAAATGCTTAAGGACTCGGGAATCAAGCTTCTAATAAAAATAAAGACTGCCATTATTGAGAAGAAGTGTTCCAAACAAACCTGGCCCGCAACAAAATCCATAACTTGCCTTTCTGATAGGCTACTTCCCGCCTTCCTTACCACATATGCCATTGGATACTGCCCAGCCTCCTTATCTGGATACCTGATGTTATATATACAAAAAGTTCCTTCCTATTAGCTAGGACTGGTTGTCCTCCTCTTTTATTAAACAATATTATTAATTCATATATAGTTTTCATAGATCTCTGTGGTAAATGAAAAGCTTACGGTATGACAGCAACATCTAAAATAGCAGGATGAGTCAGCAACAAAGCCTCTAGTTCTGCCGGAGGGACCTGTAATATAACATCAAAAAATGAAACCAAAGAAGTTATACGATTGACTTTGTAGTTGGGATAAGACAGTTAAGGACTGAAGTGATAAAGAGAGAAAATGTTCAAACCCTATCAATTAACAAAATATTAACATTTAACGCTAATACATTAGATAGTAAATTAATATTTGTTATATTTGAAAAAAACAACCCAGTTGTTAAATAGTAAATACATTAGATGTAGAATTTCACGATAAGGGATTAATCAATAATCAATAATATATACATTTAAGAATAAAACTCATTGATTACACCTTCAAATGGCTAACTCTCATGAAAACAACATTTAATTCTGTTGAATGAGTCATTCTACTTAGCAAATCTCCTTTAATATTGTCACGTGTGTCATACTATTTATGAAAAATTCTTTTAAATGTAATCCATAAAAATCATAAATATAATGACGTGTTGCATACATGTAAATTATTAATATAATTATTTTATTTAAATTTATTAATAGAATTGACAGAGAAAAACTTACATTAAATTGATTAATAAATAGGCACTTTCATTAAAATTACCTGTCAAACTTTTCATAATTTCACTTAAATACAAATTTGTTAATAAATATTTTTCTTTAATTTACAATATAAATAATTTGAAAATATGCAGACAATGGTGTTTATAATTAATAATTTTACAAACATGAATATAAAATTATTAGTAATATTTGCTATTTTTATATTCAACCTCGGTAATATTGATTCATAAAAAATATTTGTTGAACAAATATTATATAAAAAATTTAATTTTAAATAATTACTTGTGAACCAAGGATAATGTGCCATGCTATTTTCCAATACCAGGAATAAAAAAAATACCATGGCATTTATTCATAATTTAAATAGAAATTTTTTGGTATAATGACATGGAATATAGGATAAAAAAGTTGAAAAAGCATAACCCGTATTTTGATTGGCAACATTGATTTTTTTTTTGTGGTGAAAATTGCCAACGTTGATTAAAACAATTGATTTTAAATTTGATTTACCATCATTATATCATTTATAATTGTATTACATCATTTGTTTCACACATTACTTAGCAGATCAATATAACATGTATCCCGCAAATCTAACGTTTATTTTATTTTTATTTTTTTGGTACATATCTAACGTTTAAAAATGGAATAAATAAATCTTGCCATTTATTATTATAATAGTAATTGAACTATATTAAGATGTTAATAATGTATAATCGTTGTCTAAAAGGAAATAGAGTGGGCAAAATTTGCAGTTCCCTTTCCTGTGCGAATTTGGAAGCTGACAAATTAATATATTGGTCGTAGTATTCTTAAATGCGTATATCAAATTGGCAATACAAATGTAAACAAAAATGGAATTTGATAACGTATAATACCATACCTGACTGTCTTTATTATTTACAGATGAATGCAGTCAGTATATTGTGATAAATCCATCACAAGTGCAAATTAGCTTTCAAATTTCTCAATACGTGGGTTTTGACATCATTACTCAGTTCTATATCACATTTAATTGTGTTGTCAGCTGTTAAAATGATATTTCAAATCAGCAAATCAAAATAGTCACGACAAAGGTCATGAATTCACTATCTCTAGGTTGGAGAAAATGGTGACGATAGAGGCTTAGAAGCATATCAGAGCACATAATCAAGAAAACAATGGTTGCAGCAATAGCAGAGAGGTCTAGGGCAGGTGATGGGTTCGCATTGGTGCTTGGTGAGGATAATGTTTAATGCATCCTCTCTCCACGCGTTAATTTTTTATCAAACTTTTCCTTTTCCTTCTCTCTTTCTTTCCTCCATCTTTCTTATGCCAGTTTCTTTTCTCTTTTGTAGCTTCTGTCTATTTTTTTTTTTTCCTGTTCTCATGTTTTTTATTTTGACAGGGAAGTGTTACTCAGCTGCAAAGGCACACCCGATACATTCTTATGTTTTTCTTATTGTCTTCACTTCTTCTTCTCTATACTATTCAACTCTTCCCTGGTAGTTCTCTCCCACAGTCAGATTGTAATCACAGCTTCTTGCTGCTGTTGACACTGTGAGTTGTTACACTTACTCAAACACTTATCAAGCACTACTTTCTTGGTTCAGTTAAAAGATATTTTCACCAGCAGTGGGAGAATCAAAGCTCAGTTCGAAACCCCTCCTGAAGCGTATATTATAATATAAGTTGGTCTAAGTCCCAATCATTCAACTCCTTCAAGATTGACTTTTTTGTTGCTATCATGAGTAGCTTTTTATTTCTTCTATTTCTTGTGTAATACGTTTTGTTTGTGGTTCTCCTCAGTTGAATTACCAACACAAGATAATGATGATTGTATGTTATCTATAGTGGGAATGGATCCTCCAAAATAGGCGTTGTGTGCAGCAACAATTGCGGTTGTTGACAAAGGTGAATCCGTTTTCTGGCTATTGGCTCGATAATTTCTGGCCAAGTCCCCTGTTCTTTTTGTTTTTACTTTTCCATAGGTTTTGATTCTATTTTGTTGGTTTCTTTTTAAATACTACCAAACTATTTTGAGTTCTATATATTTTTTTATAGTCACTATTAAGAGTCTATTTTGTTTTATTGTATTGTCTCTCAACCAGTTCTCAAACTCATTTAGTCTTTCTTTTTTAAATTTTAGCGAATATATAAATGTGTAGTATATAATTTAACACACACACACACACACACACACACACACATATATATATATATATATATATATAATTTCAGTGATATTTATAAATGATATATTTGAAGAAAATAGTGGCTGACATTCATAAACATGACTTTATCTGCAGAGATCGGTGAAGATAGAAAAATGGGAAATGTTAAGCAAAATGGTGTGGACATTTATTCACTTAGCTGCAAGCCTACAACATGTAATGATGGGTGCATGTGAAGCAGCTACTGAGTTATGATATAGAGTTGATTAGAACTCACCTGTATCAGGTGGTCGGGAAGGCTCTTCCACCAAAACCGATAAGCACCCAAAGATTTATTGGATGAACTGTGGGCCACCAATGAGGTTCGAGCCAAATCCAAGTTCTGGTATGTCTATGCCTTTCTCTATTTCATTAACAAATGGTAATATATTCTATTTCTGAAAACGGTAACCATTTAATATTTTTTTGCTGAGCAGTAACCATTTGATATGATCATAGTATTTTTTTTTTTAAATCTTGATTCTTGCAGGTATTTCTTGGGAAAGTTCAACAAATTAAAGGAAAGCGATGAGCAAGTGCTAGCATCATTGACGTATGTATGCACATTGATCAATTATAGTAGTAAATTGAAATACGTCATTAGCTAGATTTCCACTTAGAACAACTCTGGAGCTTCTATTAAGAGATTTTTCTTAAGAAAGAAAAAAAGAATTTATTGGCCATAACCGTGTAAGTGTAATTTTGATTGCTTAATATTTTTTGTGTGTGTGTGTGAGAGAGAGAGAGAGAATATGCATGCCACCGATTTTTGTTGTTGGACATACTCCCCCGTAAAAATTTGTCTTGCACTTTCTTTCTTTGTATTCTATGTTTAAAGAATTATGTAGTCATTTTGGTCATTCTACTTATGATAAACGATGACACTTCTCAATTTTACAAAAGCACATGTTATGCACTGCCATTATGTTTTTAGATTTAGTTAATAGTTATGCCCTTTTAGTTTTAAAGTCAAGGTTGTGGGTTGCTCTCTCTCTCTTCATCCCTTACTTTCTTTATCTTTTTTCTGTTGTTCATTTATTCATTTTTCTTCGTCTCATTCCTTAATTTTTCTGTTTCAAATATCTGATTTTTTATTGCCTTCCATTTTTAGTTTATTGGGGATTCTCAAATTCGTTATTGGAAATTTGGAATACCTCTTGGCCTCCCAGTGGGGTTCTTTCTATTTGTTTATTCATAAACCAAACAAGTGAAGGTTAAATTCTTGAACTGTTCTTGCATGATCATTCCGTTGGATTCCTCTAGTTTTTATAATAATGGTTGCTCTTGAGAAATGCTTTAAAATATTCTATCTGTACAATATGAATCAACATCAATTAAAACAGAGACCCATATCTTCAAGTGGTAATTATGTTAGGATTGCTACAGTTAGAAATAAGAAATGTCATTCTCTACCAGTATATTTATCTATCCATTTGTGTGTATGGAAGGGGGAATTTTTTTCAAGGTAGGAAAATGTCGTTCAATAGTTATATTAAATAGTTACAGTGAATCATAATGTCTTAAAAGTATAAAGAAGGCTTTAAAAAGATTGTTTAATTCACTTCTTAATTTTTGGATATCTTTTTGCAGAGGCACTGAGAAGATATTAGCTTTAATGTGCTAACTATGAAAAGGGAGGCCAGACAAGTTATTCATTTTCATTTTACAAATATTTTTGTTTAGTGGAATTTTACCAATATAATGACTATTAAGCATAACAAATAATATTTTACCCAAAAATAAAATAAAAAATAGTATACTCTTTAAATATTTATAGAATCATCCATAAGGTATACATACCCGTGCTTGGCACGGGTTGAAATACTAGTATTTGTTATATTTGAAAAAAACAACCCAGTTGTTAAATAGTAAATACATTAGATGTAGAATTTCACGATAAGGGATTAACTAGCTAGAGTTGATGACAAACCGATTACCTGATATCCCTTGTACTTAATTAGCTCTTTCAACCGATCGACAATAAATAAGAATCCATCATTATCAATATAGCAAACATCCCCTGTTCTTAACCATCCCTCTGAATTAAGGGTCGACGTAGTTGCCTCCTCGTGACTGAGATAACCTGCCATCACATTCACCATATATGATGCCTTTAATTTTAACTAGAACAATGGACCACTCTAAAGTGAGCTGATGTAATATGAGCAACTAAGGCTTTATTCACTGTTAATTTGAAGTTTATCTTGAACTCCTAAAAATTCAAAGGTAAATACATCTCACTTAACATACAAACTAAAGAGCTTTTTCCTTTCATCTACTATTTTATTGTGTTATAAACAGCTTGGTCAGTCCTACTGCTATAAGTTTAATATATAGTAAAGCACTTCTATAACACGAGTGATGCATGGAAGGGAATTACTTTTGTTTTGTTTAAAGAAGAAGAGTTCGTTAGCGTTAGGGAAACGGATTTGCTGCAGTAGCAGTCCCTCTCTCTCCACCCTTTAATTTTTGTTTTTTGTTTTTGAAAAAAATACATAAAAAGCCATGATTTGTTCCATAACAAATCTAATGGCTTCTGTTTCTTTGACTGCAGGGACTGCGTGGTAAGTCCACTGCAGTGAATCCGGATCCGTTGGTTGGGCATCTGTCTGTCCTAAAGAGTTGGTGTGACAGGAGAGAAGACAAGTGGCTTAATAATATAATAATGACTTTGAACTGTCTAAATTATTTAAACCGGTAAACATTACACGAGCATATGACATGACATTAGTATTTTCTACAACATTACTAGTAGTCTACAACTCGTGAGTAGCTGAAACATTATTAAATTCCTAAAGAACAAATATTCTCAACTAGCATAAACTCTGAATCGCTAAACAAGTTTATCCCATAGATATCATGTTCATTTTAAAATTAGATTATATAAAAAACACGTGAATTCATTGGGCTTTCGAAATGGACGTTTTGACTGTCTCATCTAATTAATTTTTGAAGTCCTCATCTCATCAGAATCAAAAGCATGCCAATTAATTAAAACACACACAGCACAGACACAGGTGATGTGATGAATGAACAAGTAAAAATTTGCAAGGGGGAAGGAAGCGTGATAGAGAGAGAAAAGACGAACCTTTCATGATGGTGGGACCACGGAGCCAGAGCTCACCGGTCTGGTTAACCGATAGCGGTTTCGCGGTTTCAGTATCGACGATCATAGCCTCGGCAGAAGGAATCAAAAGCCCAGCCGTGCCGTACCTACGACTCTCGTCCAAGGGATCAATGGAAGCCCCAACTCCAGAGGATTCCGTCAAGCCGTAACCCTGAAGAATGGTAACGTTACGGTAGTTGTCAACAAACCCTTCCGTCACTTCTTTGCTGAGTGGAGCCCCACCGCAGAGCACCGTATGCAGTGAACTCAAATCATACTTGCGCTTAATGGCATCAGCGTTGTTAAGCATAGCAACAAGAATTGGCGGCACAATCGGTAAATACGTGGCTCTGAACTTCTCAATGGATGACAGCATGTCGTGCATCTCGTACTTTGACAGCACCACGATGGTTGATCCCGAAGCCAGAAGCCCCGTCGCGAACACCGCAAGACCGTATATATGAAACATCGGAACCGTACATATGAACGTTTGTAGTTTTTCCGTACTGAAACGACCCCACATGATTTCTACCATCGCTATAATGTTCCTGTGCGATGATATCACCCCTTTGCTAGGCCCCGTTGTGCCCGATGAGTACAGAAGTGTGGCCGTGTCGTCCTGGTTGACTGGCTCCCTCACTCTACTGGACTCCGGTTCTTTCTTCATCATCATTTCTTCCAGTGTGGTTGCGATTTTGGCTCCGGAAGGAGATATTGGGGAGTCCATGAGAATGATTGGGAGGGTGGGTGATGCGCCGGCGATTTTGGGAATGAGTGGAGGAGTTGTGAAGGCGAGGATGGGTTTGGAATCGGCGATCTGTTTGGCGATTTCGCGGGTGGTGTTGAGGGGGTTGGTGGTGGTGATGATGGCGCCGAGGGACATGACGGAGAGGCATACTACGGGGAAGTAGATGGAGTTTGGGGAGAGGAGGAGGACGACGTCGCCCTTTTTGATGCCGGTGTTGGAGAGAGAGGCGGAGACGGCGTCCACGGCTTGCCAGAGTTGTTGGTAGGTGAAGTGGCGGCCGGTGGAGGCGTCGATGAAGGCGGTGTGGCCGTGGTGGGCGCGGGAGGAGATGAAGGTGGTGGCGTCTAAGGAGTGCTTTGGAGGGAGTGGGAGAGGCTTTCTCTTGCTGTAGAAGATTGAATTGGAACTGCAGAATCCACTTCTCGGGTCGATCTCCATTCTATTAATCCGATGTGGATCCTCTGCCATGCATTTGTAGGATGTGGATCTTCTTCTTTTTATTTTATTTTATTTTATAAGAGGACGTGGATCTTCTGGTGTAAAACATTTCACGCATTTGTATAGATGTGATTTATTTTATACTCACTGGCCATCATTGATGTGATTTGTCCAAAAGAATAATAAAATAAAATAAAAGGCAAAGCGGGTCAGAATATATACAAATGTGGTGTGGGATTCGCTGCAGTAGGCTTTTTCTTTCTATTTCTTGCTTTTTTTTATTATTCTTTTTTGTTCCAAGTTTTGTAAAATACGGGATCATATTAGTATAATTTTATAATATAAGGCACTATTTTAAAAAAATACAAGAAGGACTATATTGATATAATTTTTATATATAAGAGATCAATTTAAAATTTTTAATAAATAAGGGACTAAAATAAAAATTAAAATAAATATAAGGGATTAAAATTATAATTTATCTTTTTTTTATTATTCTTTGCAAATCACATCAATGGTGGGCAGAGACGGACCCACTTATATTATACTATGTTTGGGAGAAGGGAAGAGAGAGTTTTTTTGAAAAATATAAAAAGTGTGCGTGGATAAGGGTGACAGACCAATAATAATGTGACACATCATCAATTTTACACTTTAACCAATAAATTTTCTTTTCTCTCACTTTTTCCCTCCTACTTTCTTATATACCAATTATAGCCTTAGTGTGCCTTAGTGTGTGGGCAATGCCCCCACTAATAATCCAAATCTTTCAAGAATATATATGCCTTCTTAGCGTACAAGTTCATCCGGAACTATTTAACTTGAACTCTCTCACTTATTGTGATGTAGACATATTGGGGAAAAAATGCTAGAACCAAAACTATTCACGTATTCTTTCTATTGACAGTTTATTGTTCCACTTTAATATATTATATCTATACTTTAATACATTATATATTATAATATATATTTATATTTTCAAAATAATATATATTTATATTTCTAAAATACTATCTTATATTTTGTCCCCACACTCTAAACTTTCTGGGTCCATCCCTGATAGTAGAGAGTGAGTAGAAAATAAATCCTAAGGTCAGAATCTATACAAATGCGTGAATACGTGAAATGTTTTACATCAAGGATCCACATCCACTATATTGGAATGAGATTCGCTATAGTGGGCTGTTTCTTTCTCTTTCTTGCTTGTTTTTTTTTTATTCTTTTGCACAAATCACATCAATGGTGGGGAGTGAATATAAAATAAATTCTAAGGTGAGAATCTATACAAATGCATGAATGAGTGAAATGTTTTACAGCAGAGGATGCACGATTACAATACGATTATGATTATGATTATGATTGTGTTATTTAATTTTATTGTGATTCACGACAGGGACGGATCCAGAAATACAGTAAAATGGGGCGCTAACAAATTTAACATATCATGCACATCATTATTTCATAGCATAAAATATATCAATAAATTTTAACTAAAGTAAAAAATTATTATTAATAAATTATTTATTAAAATTTATACTAATAATAAAATTTATACTAATAATTTTATATATAGTTATAGTTTTTAGTGACATACAATTGTCTGTAGGCATAAGTTAAACCATATTACCTACGAACACTTCAACCACTCAATGGTTAAAACCGTAGCATAAGTTTGAAACTTCAAGTAGCAACCGGTACAACTTTTACCTATGGGCGTAGCAGTTTCTGCACAAGACTTTTACCTACAGACAGTGTCTGTCTGTCACTAAAAATAATATTTATATAATTTAGTATTTTGAAAGAGGGAGGGGCTAAAGCCCATGCTTGCCCCTCCCTAAATCCATCCCTCTCACGAGACATCCACTGGTCATTCTTCTATAATCTTCTATAGACTCTATATAAATCTCGTGGATAAGCTACAGTGTTTGATATAGTGTACTACAGTAGCTTATTTTCCACTTTCTTTTTATTGGGTAGCTTCTTTTCCACTTAAAAAAACATTGTTGTAATAATTATTATCATTATTTTAATAAAATACTCCTTTCAGTGGTTCATGTATATGTTTCCTCAATTGAAGATGTTTCTAGAACATTCTGGGTAATTGGATTGGGAAAAAATATTTGCCAGTTTTTATGTATTTATTCCTTGATGGGTGATGCTCGGGTCTTCTCCCAACATTTTTTGTGCATTGTTTTTCTGATATTTTTCTCTTCTCGATGGTAATTCAATAATTCAATTTGCTTTTGTAATCTTACATTTGTTTGAAATAGTACCCACCAAAACCCAAATTGGTGTTTAAAAGTGAATTTGTGAAAAATTGTTCGTTTGAATGTTTGTGAAAATGAATCCTATTGGCCGGTGTTTTTTTTTTTTGACACACTTTCTTTCTTATAATTTTGTATATGGATTTTTTGTTTTTGTTATTATTTGATTAATTACATTAAAACAGTCATAAAATTTATCAAATTACCTGTAAAAATTGCTATTTGCTAATGAGTGTTTTTCTAGTTTTGGAAGCTCCATCAAATGTGAAGAGATTGCATTGTAAGCCAAGCTGCATTGATTTTCAAATGGATGAAAAGACAAATAAAGTATGTATCTTCATTAGTTTACTAACAAGAATTTTAGTATTAACAAGTATATATACCCGTGCAACACACCGAAAAATAAGTTGTTGAACTAATATTGCATCTCGATAAAAATGCAAATAATAACAGGAGTATGACGATTTTCAACAACCATATATATATATATATATATATATATATATATTAAAATTGTGTCAAAATTGCACGTTCATTACAAAATACCCAAAAAATATAAAAAAAAAAGTCCCTAATAACACTCGTACATCATAGAATAACACTAAAAACTAAAAAATATAACAATTCACATCACAAAGTCAGAATAATCGTGTGTCTCACCCCGAGTGTTTTCTTATTTATCCGACATCAAATTAGAATATTTTAAATAAATATCATATCACATTAATTCGTATAGAGCTATATTAATACTTTTCAGTTTTGTTTATTAAAAAAAACACTATTAAGACATTTTTTTTGATGATTCGCTATTAAGGTAATAATTATCATTTATTAAACATGCAATATGTCCTGATATAAGATTCAAAATTATGCACTGCTAATTTAATTATTGACCAAATCAATTAAAATATGATAGCAATTTAAAATTAAACTGATATAACAAATCCAATCTTCAAATCAAATCAAACATATGAATCAAACCTACAAAATTTCTATTAATAAAATTCGTTAATTGTATTTTTACTTTTTTTAAAAAAAAATCGAGTCTTCAAATGAAATCAGACATAGGAATCAAACTTGCAAAATTACTATTAATGCAATTTGTTAATTGTATTTTTACTTTTTTTAATTCAGTTTTTTATTTTTTATTTTTATTGTATTTTATTATTCATCATTAAATATTATCATATATTATATTATTAACTTTGCTGATTGATTATTCAGGGTGGGTGCGTGACTATTTGTCATGAAGCCAATTCATACTAAGGCTGGGTTTGGTAAAAATAAGCTATAAGCTAGCTTATAGCTGAAAAGCTAGCTGATAGCTTATAGCTGATAGCTGATGATAACTTATAGTTGAAAAGCTAGTTAACTAAAATTCAAGTGTTTAGTAAAATTAGCTGCTTAATTAATTGATAAATATAAAATGACAAAAATATCTTTATTTTAAATTTGAAAAAAGGATAAAGAATAAAATAATGAGGATAAAAATGAGAGAAAAAATAAAAAGCTATAAGCTCAGATGCTACTTCAAGCAGCATCTCGAAAAAGCTATAAGTTGGTGTGATAAGTTGGCTTACCAAACACCTTTCATTCAATTAAACAAGCTTATAAGCTAGTCTAATAAGCTATAAGCTAGCTTTTTGGCCTTACCAAACCGAGCCTAAATGATAATATAATAATTAATGCTGATTAAAAATAATGGCCAACAAATCGTAAAAAATAATGGCTAACAAATCGTAATTTATGTTAATACCCTCAATTTAGGTTTTTAAATATAAACATCCTTTGTCTCATTCTTTATTAAATCAAATAATAAGAAAAAAAACTTCATTTTTTTATTTTTCTATCTGCACAGATATAAACTTATTCATTTTTTTATTTTTTGTTTATTTGTTTTTTATCTCTTTATTTTCTCTTCAAGTGTAGTAAGAGAGAATTAGTGGGAATTAAATGAGACAGAGAAAATTAAAGAGAGGAGAGAAAGAAAATGGAGTGGTACAAAGTGATGATTTTGTCTCTGTTTTAGGCTAAAGTTTTAGGCGGGATTTTGATTCCTTCATATTAACAACCACTTTTATATATAAAGATTTACTGTCTAATATATGGCATCAACTTAAACCACTGGATATAATGTTCATTTGGCTAAAACAAAGTACAATTATTTTGTAAACAAAGTAAGTGTCAATTATCATATACAGTATATAGTTATATTACCCATAATACTGATACTAAAAATACAATAGCAAAAATTAAAAGAAAGTCAAAAGATTAAAAATTAAAAAAATACAAAAATTTTAGAATCCATATATTATAATAAGAATTACATCTATGGAATAAGAATTATATCTATGGTTATTGTATTTCCTTATGCATAAATAAAATTATAAGAAATTATGTTACCAAAAAAAAATTAAAAAAAATTATAAGAATTTTTTTTTACTATGCATAAAATAATATTTTAAAAACTACATAAAAAATAATATTTTAAAATAATATAATAATCCAATCACAAATAATATATTAAAAAGTTTAGATATTTAAAATCTTGCACCCCATGCGTAGCACGGGATTGGCCTCTAGTTCAACTTTATATTTCGGAGCGCAGACAACACAGCAGATACATGGATCCAGATTCTCTCTTAATTATTATATGTCTTTTTCCCTCTATAAAAATGCATCACGACCATTAAATTAATCGTAAAGATAAGAAATTAAAATTTAAAACTGAATTTGAATTTTAAATTAAAATCGAATTTTAAAATAAACAAAATACCCTTCTTACTCTTAATTTGTTAAGTGCGTTTATTCCCTGAGAAAGGCCTTTTGTTTATTTTAAAGTTCGATTTTTAATTTAAAATTCAAATTCAGTTTTAAATTTTTATTTATCATCCGTACGATTAATTTAATGGTTGTGATGCATTTTTATAGGGGAAAGGCGACATAAAAATTAGGAGAGGATCCGGATCCATTCACTTATATGCGGTGGTCGGTGGATTGTTCCGTGGCGGCCTATTCAGTTAACTAGAGAAGGGCCCTCTATTTCTCACTTGTTCTTTGCAAATAATGTCCTTCTGTTTGCTAAAGTGAAGCCCTCCCAGGCCCGCTTGATTACTAACATTTTGAACAAGTTTTGTGCTTTTTCAGGTTTGAAAGTGAGTGCGGATAAATCTAGAGTTCTTGCCTCAGCTGGGGCGCCTCGTGCAAAAAAAGGAAAAATTTTTGGGCATCACCAATGTTCAGTTCACTGAGAGGCTGGAAAAGTATCTTGGGTTTCGAATCCATCATGGGAGAGCTCGGAAGGAGGATTTCTCGCACATTTTAGATAATGTGTCTTCCAAACTTGCGGCTTGGAAGGGGAGATTACTCAATAAGCCAGGTAGAGTGACTCTAGCTAATGCGGTCCTTAATTCAATCTCTGCCTATGAGATGAAATTGAGTTGGTTCCCTAGTAGTGTGTGTGATGAGCTGGATAAGGTGGTTCGTAAATTTATTTGGAAGGGGTCATCCGGAAAGGGACTAAATATGATTAATTGGAACCAAATTTCTCAACCAAAAAATTGTGGTGGTTTAGCTACTAGAAGAGCCAGAGAGCAAAATGTGTCTTTGTTGGGCAAGATGGTTTGGGACATTCTAGACAATTCTGGAAAACAATGGGTGGAGCTTTTAGAGGACAAATACATGAAGGGCAAGCATCTCATTGAAGTAGCGGATAGAAAAGGATTCCACACTTGGGCTTCTATTACTAAGGCGTGGGAGGCTCTTAAGGATGGTTTTTGTATGAAATTGGGCTGTGGGGAGGTGAATTTTTGGACTCGCCCATGGGTGGACAACAGGCCTCTGTATAAAGACGTTTTCTTAATTGACATACACGACATGCATCTCACGGTGAGAGACATTTGGGCCGATACGGGTTGGGCACTTGACAAGCTTTGGACCAATATACCTCAGGATCTTCAACAACGCCTGTCTCGCACCAGACGTTGCTTGGTGGAGGGCATGCCAGATGTGTGGGTTTGGAAGAACAAGATCGCGGGCGAGTACACTGCCAGAGAGGGGTACAAGTGGTTAATCAACAAGAGTAGTGTCGTGGCGAGAGAGGGGAACTGGAATTGGATCTGGAAGCTTCAGTTGCCCACGAACATTCAATTTTTCGTGTGGCAGATTGTCACTCTGCTATTCCAACAAGAGGGGTTCTGAAGAGGAGAGGGATTGCAAATTCCGATAGTTGCCCAGTGTGTTTGGTGGAAGAGGAATCCATCACCCATTGTTTGTTCTATTGCCCGCGTGCTAAGGAGTTGTGGAGTAAATGTAGGTGGGATTATCTAGCTTTCCCGAATTCGGATGGGGAAGTGAAGTAGTGGCTAGCTAATCAGGATGAGGAGGTAAGGATCCTAGCTTCTATTATGGTGTGGTCGCTTTGGTTGGCGAGAAATCAAAAAATCTTTGATGATGTAGACACTCCGATCGACTCCCTAGTTGATCAGGTGAATGTCAGAACGGTTCATATTCTTCAAGCTTTCGGAGGATTTGTTAAGCTTGGGAAACCGACCAGTGATGTGGTGTGGTCCATGCCCAATGATGGAGAATTTGCACTGCATGTTATTGGAAGTGCTCTAACAAACCCAAGTCAAGCTGGTTTTGGGGGTCTTGTGCGAGACAACAATGGGAATTGGGTGCAGGGGTTCTATGGATCTGTTGGATTGTTTAACATCATCCACGCTGAGATTTTAGCTATTTCCCATGGTTTGAATTGCTTCTCTGACTCTTTAACGATAGTGAAGTGTATTCAAGATGGAGTCTCAAACTACTACATGTATGCCAATGAAATTACTAAGGACTGGGAGCTACAGATTAGACATACTCTTCGAGAAGGGAATTTCTGTGTCGATTTCTTAGCTAAGTTAGGGGCTAGAAGTGATAACAGTTTAGTGGTTCTGGATAGAGCCCCTACGGGGTTGCATAATTTATTGTTAACAGATGCAATGGACACTTCCTTTAGAATGGAGTAGTCTAGGTGTGTGTATGTGTTTTTTTTTTGTTCTTCTTTCCCTGTGTCTACAAAAAAAAATCACATTAAATTGAATTTCTAATAAAATATGGTTGTATAGTTTCTCTTTATTCAAACAAGTGATGTAATTGCCAACTGGTATTTAAACGAGAGAGTCAAGTAGAGATGACTATAAAATTAAAAAAATTAGGCTAAACTATACTTTTGGTCCCTTATCTTTATTTTAGTTTTCAATTTGGTCCTTCTTTTATTTTTTGTTCCGAAATGGTCCCTTATTTTGCAAAGTAATACCAATGAAGTCATTTTCATATAAATTGTGGTACGGAGAAGACCACATTGATATAACTTTTATAAAATAAAGGACCATATTGGAACAAAAAGGAACCATATTGGGTAACTTTTACAAAATAAGGGACCATTTCGAAACAAAAAATAGATTAAAAACCACATTGGTATAACTTTGTAACATATGAGATCATTTCGGAACAAAAAATAAAAGACGGACCAAATTAAAACCTAAAATAAAGATAAGGGACCAAAAGTATAATTTAACCAAAAGATTGTAATAGGTCTACAGAAATAAAAAGCATGGACACATAAAAATTACGGGTAACCGAAACGGATATATAATTCAAGGACGTTTTAGAGACAAGCATAATTTTGCCTTATAACATCTTAACATCTTCTGAATTCCAGCTTGAGTCAAATTCCTTCCTTTCTTGAACAAAAACATGTACAAGACTTAGCTGCAAATAACTGTATTTTGAAGGAACGAAATTTATAATTTACAAAAGATCTCTTCACCTTTTTAATATATATGTTATTTGTCTCTAATATTCGCGGGTCGTCATTTATTATTCCAATCTATCAGTTCTGGTTCGAAAGTGCAGAGATGGATCAATTTTATTGTGGCCTGCTCCTCACTGGGCTTAGGCCCAATCTGCTCCTGCAAAGGGCTGACTCCCAGCCGGCCCAAACACCTCGTAAGCAACTCAGTAATTGCAGCCGCAGATCAGAAACCGACCTACACGTCTGATCTAATCAACGATACCTATTTCGCGTTACCCGTACGCTACTAAATAGGACCGTCGGATTAGCTTAACGGTGTGATACATGCCACGTGGAACAAAGCCAGTAATCGCTCCCACAAGGCCCAATACTGAAGAAAATGATATAAAAGAGGACCCGCCAAAGAATCAGGTATGTTTTCTCACATTGTGATTACATCACATGTTTAGCTATTGACTTGATCTTCGGAGTGGCTTTGCAGGTACACCCCACCGTACTCTGCCACCAAAACACCCACAGCGACTCCGGCCCATTCCAAATCATGGAACAGATCATGGCCCAATGCTGAATTAAAAGGGGCGAAAATTGTGTTTGTGGAGACATATTTCTCATTAATCTTTTTGGAACCAATGTTTTTGATACCGCAATTGGAACAGTATATTATGAAATCCATTGTAAATTTCGTCTACAAATTATAATTTCTCATCGAAAACCAAAACCACCACATTTTTATTCCCTATAAGAGTATTAGGAAGCGCACTCAGCAATATTGCTGGTATTTACAAATAGAAAGTTTGAAGGAGAACAGATGACAAAGTGTGTGTAATATCAAATCAACAAAAACAAACCAGAAAGTTAACAGCAAAAATGGAACAGAATTAATTAAAGATTCATCATTTCAGCAACTCCAATAGAAACCTATTAGTATTTGAAAGCTCAACTGTTCAGAGTTTAGAGGTAGCTAGCTTGATGAGATCCTTCCGAAGAATTTTACCAGATGGATTTTTGGGTATGGAAGATATGAATGCAACTTTTCGAATTCTTTTGTACGGAGCCACCTGCGAGGAACCCAATCCCATAACATGTTAACGCTACGCTGGGAAAGTAGCATTAATTAAAAGCATCCCAAAACACTATTTTTTAGGTGTAATTAATCCGTAGTCTTTGAATTAAAAAAATGTAGTTAAGTTTCTAAGGGTCTGTTCGGAGGAAATGGATTGGGTGCAGTCACCCATTCCTATCTCTCTCTTTATCTATTTCTCTTTATTTTTTAAAACAGAAAAATATCAAAGGCTGGGATTGAATGAAAACTGAATCCAATGGCTGTACATAGCCTGACTGTATAACTGCACCTCTTTTTCCAACTACACCTAATCCGGGTCCCTGTTCGGGATGGTTGTAAGTTTCCTGTTTGGATTGGGTGCAGTCACCCATTCCTATCTCTCTCTTCATCTATTTCTCTTTATTTTTTAAAACAGTAAAATATCAAAGGCTGGGATTAAATGAAAACTGAATCCAATGGCTGTACATAGCCTGACTGTATGACTGCACCTCTCTTTCCAACTACACCTAATCCGGGTCCCTGTTCGGGATGGTTGTAAGTTTCCTGTTTTTAGTTTTAAAAACTAAATTTGACAACGAAACGTGTTCGGGTAAAATGAGGTTCAAATTGGTTTTTTACTTAATTTTAAAATAGGTTTCTTGTAAGGCCCACCAGTTTTGTGATTTTTGTTTCAGTTTTCATCTTAGAACCACGTTCTCTCTCTCTCTCTCTCTCTCTCTCGTGTGTTTGTTTGTTCACGTTCTCTCTCTCGTGCCCTTCACCATCCTTATCTACCCCTTCACCATTCCTCTTGTGCTCTTGATTCTCTTGCCTTTGTGAAGGTATTTTCTCTCCTTCTTACCTCTCTTCTCTTCTCTGGCTATTTTTTTTATTTTTGTTGTCTCTGATGTATTTTTTCCCCACCCTTTCATCATTTCTCCCTCCCCTTTTCAACAAGTTTGATGTTGTTACAGTAATGGTTTTTATTTTGTTGGTTTCTAATGAAGTTAATGACTCACGATAACTTTCAATCACCAATAAGTTTTGGTTTCTAAATTATATTGATGTAAATTGACTCACGATAATATCAATTCCGGTAAAATGTGAGGAGGAAGAGAGATTCATTGCCAAACATAGGAGTAAAGTTTTGGTTTTGTTGGATACTGATACACAATTGCCATAGTAATTGCCCAATTTCTTGATTTTTTGATTTTATTTTATTTTATTTATTTCTCATATCTAGTGCACAATTTCTGTGACAGTGTTGGTTTTGTTTTGTTTTGTTTTTTTTTCTCCTTCAACTAATTGCCCAATCTCTTGCATTTTCCAGCCAATTGTGAAATCACTTATCCTGCAGTATTCATTCCTTTATTGAATTTAATGGACAGATTTATTAATTTATTTTTTCGAAGAAAAACACCATGCATTGACTAGCAGTAGTTCATTGTATGAAAAGTCATGTCATTGCTACTAATGGGAAAGCAAGAGCTAGCAATTTGATTTTTTTTTTTCTTTTACTTGGTAGGTACAAAATACAAATTGCAAAACCATAGATTACGTAGAACAGGGATGGTAACTTTCATATTTTGTTCCTTGTCCAACGCTTCTCATTGAGATAAAATTGTAGATGATAAAAATTAGAGATTTTTTGGGATTGTTCGTGTGGGTTTTTCCAGATTGAAAAAATGGTGATTAGGTCCATTGAAAAAATGTAATATATAGGGATAGACGGATAGTTCTCCCTTTATTTTCTCAGTTTGAGATTTATCTTGGTGAAAGACTTTTTTGTTGCCCTTTACCTTTACTGTTGAGGATTTATCTTGTTTAAAGACTTCCTATCACTCATCTCTTTGTTATAGTGCATTCTCCTCTATTTGACGTGATTATCAATCTTTTTTGCTATGTTTGTTTTTTGCTTCGTATAACGTTTTTCTTCGTAATTATTGGCTGGTTTATGTTTGTGCTACAATATTCATTCCATGAAGTACTTTCATGTCAATTAGTTTGTTAGATATAAAAATAGCTCGCAGTTTTAAGACAACTATATTATATGACAAATGAGAATGACGCGGTTGGAGATGACGTGGTTGACATTATAGCAACTAAAAAAGATATATGACCACAAAATGTTGAATCTCATTTCATAGCTTTATTGGAGGAAGAAGTCAAGAAGAGTAATAGACAGACAATTACTCTTACAAAGGCGGCACGAAAACATATCAAGGAAGAGCTAAAAACAAAATTTGGCAAGGAATACAAAATGGAGCAATTCAAGAACAAATACAATTAGTTAAGAGGAAGATGAAAAGATTTTATTAATCTAATTAAAATGGAGACTGGATCAGGGTACAATTCAGTCACAGGACAAATTATTGCCTCATATGATAAATGGAAGAAGCTATGTGAAGTGTGTTCTAATTTGATATTTACATATTTGTGGTATGTTATGATTTTATAAAATACTAATAATTCAAATATGACCTTGCTGAAGTATAAGTCGGCAAAACAATTTAAGAAGAAAGGATGCTTTCATTATGAAAAACTTTGCATCATTTCCGGCGACACAACTGCCTCCGATGCAAATCAGCACCCTTCTACCAAAAGTCCTTCGATAAGTAATGATGACAGTGAAGGAGAAAATGATTTTGATCAGGAGGAACATGGCTATCAAACTAAAAAGAAAGCAAATGTTGGTTCTGACTCCAAAAAAATGAAAGCAAGAGAGAACATTCAAATAGCATTTGCTAATGCTTTGACAATTATGGGAGAAAGATCCGAAAGAAAAGCTGATATTTTTGGAGAAGATGAGCACCAACTAGGTGGTAGGGTCATCTTCTAATGCTACGGGGGAAGTAAATGAACAAGACAATGAAGCAAATAAGAAATTGATGACTAGTTTGAGCATCCTTGACAAACTTGAAGGCATTGGTGTTGCATCCTTTAGAAGTTGAAGATTTGGATAGGAACAATACGACAGAGCAACATGTGCCACCACTAGTGACCACAGCAAATACCCGTCGAATGACAAATTTTCGAGATCGGTTGTGTAACACCCCACCAAATGCCAGCCCAAGTGGTGATGGGAGGTGCTTCTCGGTTGCCTTTATCCCTTTGGGCGCGGGTTCGAGCCTCTCGTGGGGAAAAAACTCCAATTAAGGGATTGAAGAAGTCCTATGAGTGACACACCCACCGTTGTCCGATTGCCAAAAAAGGCCGGCATTTGGTGGGGTGTTACAATAAAAGGCGCCTTTTATTGTGACATCCCAACGGGCTCGGCCCACATTGGGGTCCAACGGCTCTTTGGCAACGGATGCACTCATAGGACTTCTCCACCCCTTTAAGTGGAGTTTTTATCCCACGGGAGGTTCGAACCCACGCCCAAAGGGATAAAGGTAATACGAAGCATCCCCCTATCACCTACTCAACTATAGTTGAGTATAGTTGAGTTGGTGATAGAGGGATGCTTCCTATTACCTTTAACCCTTTGGGCGTGGTTGGGTAGGTGATAGGGGGATGCTTCCTATTACCTTTATCCCTTTGGGCGTGGGTTCGAACCCCCGTGGGGCAAAAACTCCACTTAAAGGGGTGGAGAGGTCTTATGAGTGCATCCATTGCCAAAGGGCCGTTGGACCCCAATGTGGGCCGAGCCCAGCGAGATGTCACAGGTTGGCTCAACGATTATGGAATGCAACTAATGTAACACCATAATTCTTATAGTGAACTCTAACTATTATAACATTTTGGTATGTTTAAAACCTATGCACTTTTTTCCTTTATGTGATTTATTATTATTGTTGTTATAGTGGTTGTTCCTACTACTTATGATTACCATTTTTATTATTTTTATAGTTTTATAATATTTATTTTTGTTGTCAAAATTTATATTTTTCTAAATTTTTTAGTTTTTTTTTAATTTTTCCAAACTTATTTTTTTTCCATTTTTAATTATTTTTGTGTCAATATTTTTTTATATTGGGTGAATTCATAGAGAGGATAGGTAAAGAGAGTGGTTTAACTAAAAAAACTAAAACTCAACTTAGAACTGAAACTGGATTTGGTTTTTAAAATTTTCAAAACATAAAACTAAAATCCACCCCAAAAAATAATTTTTAATTGAGTCACTGAATATTAGATGAGTTCCTAAACTTTTAAGTAATTTATAATTAGCTCCCTAAGCTTTTAAATAATTTGTCATTGGGTCCTTCATTTAGAGACCTGTTTACAAATTATTTAAAAATTAGGGGATCTAAATACAAATGATTTAAAAGTTCAATGACCTATTTAAAAATCAGTGACCCAATTACAAATTACGAATTTTTAACAAGTTCAGAGACCCAATTACAAATTTTTTTAGTTCAGGAACCTATAGAATAATTAAACCTAAATTTTAATGTAAATTAAATTATGGGCTATTCACTTGTGATTTATTTAAAAAAAATATACTTCTAATTAAAAAATAAGAGTAATTTACTCCGGTCAAATATCAATTTTTTTTATCTAATAACTTAAGGTCATTAAATTAATGAAAAAATAATATATTAAAAGTTATAATATTATTGCTGAAAGAGAATTAGATTATTGGCTATAACAAATAATTAAAAAATATTATTTTTAAAAATATATGTATATATCCTCCACAATTTTAAACATTTTACGCATTACATTTTGAACATATGAGAAATCATCTTAAATATTATTTTAATATTCTAAACATTTATTATTTATGTACAAAAATTATTGACTAAATTTCAGTTCTAAATTTCAATAAAATGATTTTAGTAAAAATAAAAATGCATAATAAAAACAATTAAAAAAAGCAATTTTTTATAAAAAGTATTCTTAAATAAAAAAAAAACATAAAAACACCTTGTCTTTCAAGACTTAAATAAACACAATCAATTTACATTTAAAGGAAGAGATTTTTGAATATTACACTTGAGACATCAATATAAGTGGTAAGCATATTTGTCTGGTATTTTTAAAATTTAAAAATATAAATTTCAAATGGTACAGTCATAAAAAATTATGACATTAACAATCAAATTTATAACTGACAAAATTTAAGAAATAGTATTGAACATAAATATAAAAAATATTTAAAAATTAAAATTAAAATCGTTGTATAGACAAAACCTCATGAGGTATTGAGAAAGAACATAAATGAAAAAAAATCCTTAAGGACTCAGGAATCAAGCATCTAATAAAAAAAAGACTGCCATTATTGAGAAGAAGTGTTCTAAACAAACCTGGCCTGCAACAAAATCCATAACTTGCTTTTCTGATAGGCTACTTCCAGCCTTCCTTACCACATATGCCATTGGATACTGCCCAGCCTCCTTATCTGGATACCTGATAAAAAAAAAAAAAGATCTAAGGACTGATTTTCCTTCTCTTTATACTTTTATAAAACAATATTATTAATGATTTTTCTTCTCTTTATACTTTTATTAAACAATGAAAAGCTTGTCCCCCACTGCTAGTTGTTTTGACAATTTCAGCAACATGGGGACACCGAGACCAGGGTTCGAACCCGAGTGTTGCCGTTTGCGTGTGTGTGTGTGTTTGTTGTTTACTATTTCTATTAGCTGACCAAAAAACACAATGAATAGCTTACGGTATGACAGCAGCATCTAAAATAGCAGGATGAGTCAACAACAAAGCCTCTAGTTCTGCTGGAGGGACCTGTAATGTAACATAAAAAATAGAAACCAACGAAGTTATAAGATTGACTAGGTGATTGGGATAAGGCAGTTGAAGAGTGAAGTGATAAAGAGTGAAACGGTTCAAACCCTACCAATTAACAAAATATTAACATTTAACGTTAAACATTTGTTATTTGGAAAAAAAACAACCCAGTTGTTAAATAGTAAATACACTAGATATAGAATTCCACCATAAGGGATTAACTAGCTAGAGTTCATGCCAAACCGATTACCTGATATCCCTTGTACTTAATTAGCTCTTTCAACCGATCGACAATAAATAAGAATCCATCATTATCAATATAGCAAACATCCCCTGTTCTTAACCAACCCTCTGAATTAAGGGTTGACGTAGTTGCCTCCTCGTTACTGAAATAACCTGCCATCACATTCACCATAATATATGCCTTTAATTTTAACTAAAACAATGGACCACTCTAAATTGAGCTGATGTAATATGAGCAACTAAGGCTATATTCACTGTTAATTTAGAGTAGTATATCTTAACTCCCAAAAAAATTCAAAGGTAAGTACACCTCACTTTCTCACTTCAATTGAAAAGTAGTATTTCAAATTCTAAGGTAAATACCTCCATCACATAAAATTGAAAAGTTTACAGAAAAGCCCCTTAAAATCTAAATCATAAAAATAATTATTACAAATTGAAATACGATAAATTAATAGTAAAATTATACTACAAAGATGAATATTTTACGTGAAAAATATTTAATATCTAAATTACTATTAATACCTAAATCATGCCAGATTTGTACTCTTCATAGTTATATTCCTCAATTATGGTTTAACCTTTTCATGTAAGCATCAGTTATTATACGTGTGACTTTTTTAATTATTCAATGATATCATCCACCATGGTAAGATGTTCACTATTCTCATACAAAATACCAATTTCATAACACGTTAATTATATCCTATCTGTTGCCTATTGTTATCAGCCACTTTATATAAGAAACCCGTGTATTGCAAGGGTAAGATTACTAGTATCATACAAACTGAAGAGCTTTTTCCTTCCCTCAACTATTTTATTGTGTTATAAACAGCTTGGTCAGTCCTACTGCTGCCCGTTTAATATATGGTAAAGCACTTCTATAACACGAGTGATGCATGGAAGGGAAATTACTTTTGTTTTGTTTAAAGAAGAAGAGTTGGATAGGCATCTGTCTGTCCTAAAGAGTTGGTGTGAGAGAAGAGAAGACAAGTGGCTTAATAATATAATAATGACTTTGAACTGACTAAATTATTTAAACCGGTAAACACGACACGAGCATATGACATTAGTATTTTCTACAACATTACTAGTAGTCTACAACTCGTGAGTAGCTAAAACATTATTAAATTCCTAAAGAACAAATATTCTCAGCTAGTATAAACTCTGAATCGCTAAACAAGTTTATCCCATGGATATCATATTCATTTTAAATAAATTAGGTTCTATGAAAAACTCGTGAATTCATTGGGCTTTCGAAGTTGACGTTTTGACTGTCTGATCTGATCTAAGTAATTTTTGAAATGTAATTATCAAGAAGAAGAAAAAACAAACCTTTCATGATGGTGGGACCACGGAGCCAGAGCTCACCGGTCTGGTTAACCGATAGCGGTTTCGCGGTTTCAGTGTCGACGACCATAGCCTCGGCAGAAGGAGACAAAAGCCCAGCCGTGCCGTACCTACGACTCTCGTCCAAGGAATCAGTGGAAGCCCCAACTCCAGAGGATTCCGTCAAGCCGTAACCCTGAAGAATGGTAACGTTAGGGTAGTTGTCAACAAACCCTTCCGTCACCTCTTTGCTGAGTGGAGCCCCACCGCAGAGCACCGAACGGAGGGAACTCAAGTCGTACTTGCGCTTAATCGCATCAGCGTTGTTGAGCATAGCAACAAGTATTGGCGGCACAATCGGTAAATACGTGGCTCTGAATTTCTCAATCGATGACAGCATGTCGTGCATCTCGTACTTTGACAGCACCACGATGGTTGATCCCGAAGCCAGAAGCCCCGTCGCGAACACCGCAAGACCGTATATATGAAACATCGGAACCGTACATACGAACGTTTGTTGTTTTTCCGTACTGAAACGACCCAACACGATCTCTACCATCGCTATAATGTTCCTGTGCGATGATATCACCCCTTTGCTGGGCCCCGTTGTGCCGGATGAGTACAGCAGTGTGGCCGTGTCGTCCTGGTTGACTCGCTCCCTTGCTTTACTCGACTCGGAGGTTAATTTCTTCCTCATCATTTCTTCCAGTGTGGTTGCGATTTTGGCTCCGGAAGGAGATGATGATGAGTCGGTGTGGGAGTCCATGAGAACGATTGGGAGGGTGGGTGATGCGCCGGTGATTTTGGGAACGAGTGGAGGGGTTGTGAAGGCGAGGATGGGTTTGGAATCGGCGATCTGTTTGGCGATTTCGCGGGTGGTGTTGAGGGGGTTGGTGGTGGTGATGATGGCGCCGAGGGACATGACGGAGAGGCATACGACGGGGAAGTAGATGGAGTTGGGGGAGAGGAGGAGGACGACGTCGCCCTTTTTGATGCCGGTGTTGGAGAGAGAGGCGGAGACGGCGTCCACGGCTTGCCAGAGTTGTTGGTAGGTGAAGTGGCGGCCGGTGGAGGCGTCGATGAAGGCGGTGTGGCCGTGGTGGGCGCGGGAGGAGATGAAGGTGGTGGCGTCTAAGGAGTGCTTTGGAGGGAGTGGGAGAGGCTTTCTCTTGCTGTAGAAGATTGAATTGGAACTGCAGAATCCACTTCTCGGGTCGATCTCCATTCTATTATTCCCACCCTGCTGCTCCATCGATCGATCTCCCTCGTCGCTTTACTCTCCTATCTATCAAACTGCTAAAGCAACTGTGTTATTTATTATATTACGATTACAATACGATTCTGATTACGATTGTGTTATTTTATTTTATTGTGATCCACGAGACATCCTCTGGTCAATCTTCTATAATTCAACTTTTCAACTTTATATTTTGAAAAACTAATAGAGAGGACGGAGCGCAGACAATACAGCGGATACATGACAAAAACGTGAGAGTCATTAGACATAATGTTGTTGACTGTTGGGGGACTGCTCCAATGATACGGTCGTCGCAGCAGCACAGTTCACTTATGTGCGGTGGTCGGTGGATTGTTCCGTTACCCTTATAAAATTGCCAACTGTGTTAATTGAACACAGCGTTGGACACAATACGCGTCCGTACTGTATGAACTCGTATCTAAATAGTACGGACACTACTTTTTTTTTTTTACAAAAAAAAAATTTTAATTTTTTTTTGTTTGGTTAACGAAGTTCATTTATCTGGTTAATGGTTCTCATTATCTGATGAATGTCAACCCTGAAACTTAACACATTTCATTTATTTATCTGGTTAATGAAGTTCACTTATCTGGTTAATGGCTCACATTATCTGGTGAATGTCAAACTCACGTTCCATTTTTTTTATCTGGTTAACGAAGTTCACTTATCTGGTTAATAGTTCTCATTATCTGGTGAATGCCAACCCTGAAACTTAACACATTCCATTTATTTATCTGGTTAACGAAGTTCACTTATTTGGTTAATAGTTCACATTATCTGGTGAATGCCAAACTCACATTCCATTTATTTATCTGGTTAACGAAGTTCATTTATCTGGTTAATGCAGTTCATTATCTGGTTAATGACAAATATTTTTGTAACCAGTTAAAAAAAAATCTAAAAAAAACTGAAAAAAAAACTGTATCCGTACTGTGCGGACCGTATATCCGCACAGTACGGATCATATGTGTATTGTGTCTGTGTCATATTATGTGTTCAAAAATCATTTCTGTAAAATTACAAGCGACTCTCTCGCCCTGCCCTTCCATTTTTTTATAATTTAAAATTTAAAATGTTAAAATATTCAGGCAGCAAATTCCCATGTTTATCTTGTATTATTTTAAAAAATAATATTTTATTAATATTTTATTAAACCCAGTTTGACCTTGGTTCGACCCCGATCCGACCCAAAAATCTTGAACTCTGGCCCTTTCCGATTCAATATCCAGTCCGATTTTAATTACGTTGCTCTCGTCCACTCATCAATCACGAGTCACGACAATATTAAAAGGGAAAGATAGAAATAGCCTAGTGGTAAGATGACTTGTTATGGCCTTGAAGACAGGGGTTCAAGCCCTGTTGAGACCAACAACTGATTTTTTTTAATTAATAGAGACAATTAAAAAAATTAAAAAAAAAAAACGAGTCGAACCGGTTCGATCCTGAACCGGCCGGTTCTGGCACCGAACTGGTCGGTTCTCTGCCAGCTGGTCCAAGTGGGTCACCCGGACCGGACCATGGCCCGGTTCCTAGTCGGACCGGCTGGTCTGGTCCGGTTTTTGTTACCATGGATGAGAGTATAGAGTGATAATAACCTCGTGTATTGGCCACTCATGCAATTTGTTTTGATTGAGTTTGCTTAAGGGCAAGGAAAGATTTAACTTTAGAGTTGTGATGAGTGTCTAATTAGAGTTTTTTTTAGGTATTTTTCTAGGTGTTTTTAGGGTAATTTAGGAGTAGAATCATTAGAAATTTGGTTTTAGTCCTTGATTATGCTGCTTTGGAGTATTTTCAGGTAAGTTTTGCAATTTTCTCTTAGTGGATGGTACACCATCGCTCAGGGAAATGACTCATTCTAGTAATAATTGAAGAAAAACAAGGTTTCGCAAGGCGAAGTGGCAATTCGCGGGGCAAAAGATAATGAAGTTGAACAATCCAGTCTTGCCTAGAATCGCGAGGCGACACATGATCTCGCCAGACGAAGATGAGCTCATTAATTGACATGACAAACAACTGACTTTTCATGGCAAATGATCATGTCGCCAAACAAAGTCGAGCCATCAGGAGCTATTAATTCAATTTTTAGCTTGTAATTAGGGATATTTGGCTTGTAATTAGGGATATTTTGTTCATTTTTTTTTCATTTTGCAAACTTGTAAACACAAATTTCCTCTCCTTTGCCCAGGGTTTCAAGAGCTACAAGATCCAATGCATTATCATCATCTATTTTGTTTGTTCTCACTATCCTGTCTTGCTAAATTCATTGATTGGGTTAGAATGAAGTGCAATATGCAATTGTGCACCTAGGGTTCCTTCTTCTCTACTTTTAGGCTAGGTTTAGGTTTATGCATGAGTCTATTTCTATACTTAATGCTTTTGTATGATTGATCACCATATGAATTATCTAAGATTTAATACATCTCTTAGAAAAGGGGTATTAGGTTTGAACTGAATCATCCATATAAATCAGGTTTACTAAGAATAAGAACTGATTTGTATGCACCCATAGTGAGTTTTCATTCTTAATGCTTCTAAATAGGTGTTAACCTGTAAGGAATTGAGATTTGCATTTAATTGGAAAAGGTTATGCAACAAAGAATTGTGCATATGAAAAAGAGCTTTCTTGAACTCCTCAGCTTGGAAAAGAGCTACCAAGATAGCATTATATTCCTCCGTTAACTTCGACGACACTTCAACAATGACCTTCTCGCTCACTTGTGCAGCAAAGAGATTCAAAAATATTCACGAGCCAACTAGCAAAGTTTCGACTGGGATTCAACTATAGCACTACCACCACCACTCGTATGCTTCATTATCGAATTGCACTTTTTTCTGGATGATGTTGAAGAATTGAAAAACTTAGTATCATAATCGCCTCCCCTCAACCGGTTAGTCTTCGATCTTTTCTACCAATAAGACTCTTCTTAAATAAGTAATTGGAGCTTGAGGCAATTGAAAAGAGAGATCGAAGCACATTCCGCAGGTATGTGCAAGTGCAATATTAATAGTACATAAAAACTAAAATATTAATAGTCCATAAAGCTCCATAGCTTACTTTTGAAGCTTTATGGACTCTCATCTAATGCAACTGTTTTTAGTTTTTTACATAAAAACTAAAATCGGGGAACTTCAGGATTTGACAATCTAATGACGGATAAAAATTAAATTAAAATATAAAAAATTGGATATTTAAACATTTTAATTGTTAAAAGGATTAAAATCAGATGTTACACACACGCTACACAAACGGAAAGGAAGGTCAAATCTGGAGCAATGTTAAACAGCTCAGAAAACTTCCAAAATGATCAAAACTTGCCCCCTAAATTATTTTTGAAAATTTTACCGCTTGTGCAAATTACCATGGAGAATTGGCGAACGGACATGATATTGCGTATGCATTGTGTGTTTTCCCAAAACTGAAACCCCCATCCTTTTTATGGAGGCCTCTCTAAGAAAAATTGACCTGTCACAGCATAACAACCTGTTTACTGAATGTTATACACAGTCCAATCCCCAAGAAAAATGTCACCATTAAAACCATCAAGCAACTGTATCTATCTGAGTCTTCATAGGACTAGGAGGCTCAGAAATCACAGTTGCTCTTCTCTCACGGAACCAGACGCTAGCCTCTTATGGAATTGTGATTCGAGTCTTTTCGCCCATAGGCTCTTGTCAGGTGACTTGCAGATTGGAAACCCAAGCATGGCACACCATCTTAAATTCAACAACCCTATTGCAACTTCATCTTCAGAATCTTTAAATAATTTAAGTATGTCTGACTCAGCAGCCAAATCTTCAGTAAGGATGAATTCATCCACAAATTTTTTCCTCTCTCTAAGTATGTTGCCATCTTCAGACATCATACGCAAACTTAAAACCTGCAATGCTTCTATTGCTGTATTATGAAAACCAGAGTTTACATACGTAGAGAACACATAGCCGCACGTTGCTGGAACAGGCTGAATTTTTTCTCGGCGCATACACTCCACAATAAACTCAATTACATCGATCCTTTCCTAATTCACAGAAGAAGTTATATAATAAATTAACTTGGATACACATTTTAAGTTTCCTCCATAAATGGAAGAAAGTAAGCACAAATAGACCTTTCATCAGGGTAGAATCCCCCTCCCCCAGAATACCAAGTTAAACATGAAATAGTTAATATAGCAGAACATCTGCAATTTCTTAAGAAATATACTAGATTAGCCACGCCATAATTGTTTGACCAGGCATTGTTATTGACTCTTGGATGGATGAATGGCACCAGCCATTTTGAGTTATCCAACATCCACCCTTTAAACACAATAAAATTTGGCTGAATTATATCAAACTTCCACTCGTGTCTTACTTACAATTACAAAATTTGAAAAGGATTTCTTTCTTTAACCTTTTACCCCCTTCTAAGAAGAAAGATAATAATATGAAAGACGAAGTACCTTGTAACATGCTTGTCGAAGAAATGTGTTAAACAACAATACATCAAGTTGAATGCCATCTAATCTGATTCGTTCCAACAAAATCTGATGTAAACAAGCTCAGTATCAAGTTCGATACACAAAGTTCAAACGATATATTTATTAATTTAATTGTAAGACTGATGTCATGGTCATGGCAAAACATGAACAAAGAATATAGATATCAAAATATGCACAGTGGGCAATTGGCATTTTGTAACATATGGAACATGAATCAGTTATAAGCCAACTTCCATAATGACCAGAAGTCAGCCACAAGATTCCTATAATTCGGACAACATTTTGCTGGTAAATAAATAATGCCTTCTCAGCAAAAGATGAGCAACAAAATAGACTACAAGATGAACCAAAGCCAGAAGATCCAGAGGTACACTTAAGCTTTCTTGGGTAGTAAGAACACAACTTTTAAAGCCAATGCTTTAAAGTTTAGCCACTACTGCTAGGCCCAAACCATTACTTAATAGGGAAAATCAAATACGGAGGTAGACAATAAGAGGCTAATGAGTTAGTTACAAGCAGTTATATAAGGAGGTTGGGCAGTCAAATACAGGAAAACTGTAGTAAGGGAAAGGTATTGAAGAGAGAATTGTTAGAACTAAGGTCTTCTCAGTTGGAAAGGGGAAGCCCCTTGGAATTAGATTCTTGTTCTTCTGAATAATACAAACTATTACTGTCTCACATCTTTTCTTACCCCTCTATCTTCCTCACTGTTTTTTTTCTGCTGGTATTTCTTAATGGGCGGAACCTAATAACTACAAATATGAGCAAATATTTAGTGGAATTCCATCCAGCCTTAGATGTCTAAAGTTACAAGAAAAGATAAAATGCTTCAAATATCGCATGCTATGAGCATGAGGAAGGTAACTGGGGAGAGATCATGTCATCATATTATATTTAGTAAAATCCCTACTTCTACACAAATTAAGTAAATAATATGCAAATTGTTTCCGAGCAGAAAAATATAAACCAAATGCATGCATTTCTCACTTGCAGGTACGCTACTTGACTTGTGGAAGGGGATTTGGAAGTTAATCAGGTTACTCTAAAATCTCAAATTCGCACATTTTACTCTCTTTATCAAGTATAATTGCAAAAACTTTAACAAAAAGATAATAATTATAACTGCACTATCAGAGGTTAAACGGGAAGAACCTTAATGAGAGCAGTATATGTACAAGTCACTGGACAAAACCCTTCCCGTATCATCATTGAAGTCAACAAAGTAGCAGATTTATAACTCCTTATAATGCTATTGTATGTTGTGGAATCAGGGTGGCAGCCGCACAACTTCATATTCTTGAAAATTCCAATAGCCATGTGGTTCTACATATCAAGCAGAAAACATCATATTCCAGGCAGGCATGCAGAATAACATGCCCACTTCACAAAGTAGGTAACAAAATAGAGAAGTAATGATGTACGAGTCACTTACTTCTTGGGCTTCGACCAGATAATGCAACACTATGTTGTACATATCTGTTCGCAATGTAGGGTTACTATATACGAAAAGACTCTCTGCCACATGCAAATATTGGATCAGCTCTCTTGCCATCCCCTCTTCTCCAAGGGATTTCAACTGGAAAAAAAGAAGAAAAAAAAAAAGGACGTAAACAAGTGAGCTTTGAGAGCACACAAACATTAAATATTAGCATTTTAGTTACTTCTCTCGTTAGTATGCTCTAGCACAAGTGCGCGCCTGTGTGTATGTGCGTGCGCGCGGATAAAACTAGAAGCAACTATTGAACAAAACAACAATAACCGCAACAAAATCCTTTTCGTACAAGATATAGTCGGTTACATGGATCAAATGACGCCATTGTGCTCTACCAAAAAGCTAGCTTTGGGAACGAGTTAGACCGAAACTCAAATTCTAAGATGGTATCAGAGTCTATTCTAGATCCATTGGGCCACCTGCAGATGTCCAGTCTTACAAACTTCATGCTCCATATTGCAAATTTTGGGCATGAGGAGGGTGCGTTGATAGTCTCACATTAGATAGTGATATGACCTGAATAGTGGTTATAGGGGGAACCCTCACTCCATAAGCTAGCTTTTGGGGTTGAGTTAGGCCCAAATTCTAACACCGTTCATAGAGCCAACCTCCATCTTAGAAACTCATCTTATCCGGGCCATTTATTGGTCTTTTCCTTATACGGCCATAATATCTTAGCTAGGACTCTCGTATTTTCCGCAAAAGGTGTTAGTTTGACTTTCTATCTAACACATCCATTCCTAATCTTATTTTTCTTGTATATCACTCATTGGCAAATTCTCATCTCTGTAGCACTTAGCTTATGCTATTGTTGGCAATTTGCTGTCTAGCATGCAGTACTACAAAGCGTTGTGGGGCTGTGGCTATTCAGTGAAATTTTCCTTTGACCATGAGAAATATTGTTAGTACTCGACCCCCAATTAAGGGGGTGTACTACACGGGAAACAAGAATGGCCCCAAGGACCTATGTGGGCCAAGCTATACTAATCAGGCCAGAGTTAACTAGGCCTTGTATCTGTTAGAACTTGGAATTTGTTAGTTAATTAGAGTTTGTCACTCAGAATTAAATAAATAGAATCTGAGACTGTAGAGGAGGGCAGTTATTTGGTTAATTATTGATTTGGGGCAAAGACCAGGCTCTCGAACTCCTTGGAATTCTGTTCTATCTTGTCCTCTGCATTTAGGGTATTCTTAGGCCCTGAGTAGGAGGAGTTATTCAATAAACAATTTACTTTTTCTTTTTGCAAAGTACGCAATTTCTGAACCAGAACCTAACAGACACCTTCTGATCACATATAACACCTATAACATTTTTCCATTTCATCTAATCAACTTGACTCGTATGGTTTACATTTTACATTTTCCTTAATTACTAAACAAAATAGGCAAAAAAATTAGGCTTAGTTACAGTTTTAGTCCCTCTACTGTAATACTGTGTGATTTTGGCGCCCCTGTAAATTTTTGAGTGAATTTAATCTCTCAATTTTTTCTAATCGTTACAATTAAGCCCCTTTATCACTTTTTTTCTACATAAAACTCTCAAATTCTCATTTTCTAGTCCAAATGTTCACAGATTGGACTGAATAAATCATTCTAAATTTTTTTCCCAAAAACCTCACCAAGCAAAATATCAAATTTTACTCAAAATAAAAAAAAATCCCAATTTTTGTTTGTTTGTAAAACCTAATCTCACATCCTACAAAATTATTCAAATTTTATCAAATTCTTACCGACCTCTAATTTTCTAAAATTATTTCATATTCCAATTCATCATAAATCTCCAAATATTTGGATAGAAAATAAGAATTTAAGGTTTTTGTGAAAATTGATGACAAGATCAAATTTATTTAATGTTAAAAAAAGAGGAACTTGAGGGACTAAAGTAGCACATAGTACAAACTAGGAGGATCAAAATGTGCAATTAAGTCAAAAGATTAGCATGGTTGTGGCACAAAAAGTGGTCTAACAAATCCACACACTGGTAACAAAACATTCTTTTACATTTTTTGCATCCCAGGACATGTTACTGATTACTTGCTTGAATACCCTACCTTTCAATTACATATTTAAGTTCTTCATAGATTCAAGCAGAAGGAAATCCTCATGAATTGCATCATCCTTAAATTATGGGCAAAAAGGAAACATATTGAACTTACTAAGTTTTTCATTGAAATATGACTGTGCTGAAAGCCATTATTGGCCATATCCCTTTCTATAGCATTTATTCTTTTAGCAGCATCCACCTGTGACAGCATATTACTGTCTTCATACGGGGTATTTACAGTACCAAATAATGAAAATAGAAGCTCATATGTCCTCATATCAGGTAAAAGTTTTGTTTGCCTCATCTTTGCGAACACTCGCACATCACGTTCCGGTTGATTATGCAAATATTGATTAGAAAAATACAATGTAAGCCCTCATATGCTCCACAATACAAGAGAAATAAAACCTTGCCAATACAAGAGGAAATTGGTAGAGATAGTTCAGTTATAAATTCATTTGCTTATCCTAATTGGTGCTTTACCATGCAGCATATTGATGAAATAAAGGAGTAAATTAACATGCCATTACAACAAACCCAAGCCAAACAAATAGTAACCAACTACATATTAGTAATAAAAAGACACTCATTGTTTGAAGGCTCCTAATTTATTAGCTGCACTAGAAAATTATCCAAGTGTAGAAATTTATTGTATAAATATGTACCTTGTTTCCTTTTTATGTAAATTAATTATTATACTATTGTACTCCGCCTTGTACTACCAGATTATTTGGTAATATAAATGGTATACAGCAGACTCACATACATTAGGGCTTCTCTATGATCCCGTCTCTCAACATGAAACATCAAAATTAGCTATTTTCGACAATTCTCACCAAAAAATATAATTGAGTCTTTAGGTAAACTGATTTTAGTCTTGCAAAAACGGTAAAAAGCATAATATGGTTTCGAAGTTTCATATTTGAGCTCACCAGTGCATCACATGAAGCCAGCAAAACATTATAAGGATGTGGATGCAGGCATTCAGATATCTGATTTAGAAAAGACTCAGCTAAATCTAGCTGTAATTCTTTGCTGAAAGTGACTGAAAGTGTTGCTAGAGTTGAATCATATAGCTTCAAATTCTCTTGCTGCATTTTTTTAAACTGCAAATTATATGAAAATAATATAAGGCCAAGCAAAATCCTGTATTAAAATGGGTATCAACAGACACATGGTCATAGATCTCTGTGTCAACCTAGATCTCTAATTCAAATTCCATTTTCACTAGATTTTGGGGGTCTAATTGAACTAAAATTGAGTGGTTGTGATAGGCCCATAATACATGTGTATCGAAGAAAGGGGCAATAAAGGAAATGAGGGTGCAAATGGGCCTAGGAAGCAAGGCTGTTAGTGTATGAGAGAAGAAAGAAGCAAGAGGGTCATGGGGTGGGAGAGAGAGAGAGAGAAGAGGGAGCAAGAAAAATAACAGACTAGACAGCTGGCAAAGAGGGAGTGGAGGAGTATGATACATGCAAGGAGAGGGAGGAGAATGATTATGAGGCAAGGAATAACTGCATGAGAGGGTATCGTGGAATTGGAGTGGTGAAAGGAGGGTGAGACCGAGTGCAGCGTGTGCCTGTGCTCTCAGTCAGGGTGCTATTTTCTGTTATCATTTACATTTCCATCTTGTAAGGAGCATTGTTCCATCCATAGTCATCTTTTTTTGTTCTCAGACTTATTTTTCTTCTGCATTCCTCTGTAATTAGTAATTACACAATCCTTTTCTGGTTGAGAAGGAAATCTTAATACAGATTTTGCAATTTCTTCTTCTATACATTTCTGGTTGGAACTCCCACTGATATCAGTCCACGCAAAGAATAAATTAAAAATAATAAATGATAGCAAAAACCAGTGAACACGGCAATTGTAATAAAACTCACCACTCTCATGCCATCACCAAAACTTCTTTGAGAAACAAAAGCTCTAATAATGCCATCATATGTATAGCTGGATGGTTGCAAACCAAGATTTTGCATCTGAACAGAGAAGGGCCCTTCAATATGTTAAAAGACATTAATTTAATGAAGTTGTCAATTAATGAAATTCCCTTAAATTTTCATAAACACAAAAATTATATTTATGGCTTTATGCTTAAGAAAGGAAGATATGATAAGACACAGTAGCATTGATATTCATATGTCATTGAGAATCAACTAATAGAAGCTTTCAATAACTGAAATCCAAGGGGTTTGTAGTCTGAAAATTTGAAATGTGACTTAATATGACTGCGCGTGTAGACTGTAGAGAACCTCTCATAATTACAAAATTTGGGATAACAAATAATCAATATTGCAGATACAGTATCACATAGTGCATTACAAAGAACATTTAAAAGCTTGGTCGAATGTCTACTTGTAATATAAGCTTCCATGCAAGCATAAAATTCCTTTGTTTTGCACATCCTTGTATTATATCATTAAAAGACCACCTAAGAACCTTCATAAGCAGTGAGTGCTTTTGTCCATTCAGCCCATTTATTTCAGCACTCTTAGCATTTTTATTTCCCATACAAAAAATTTGCTGCTCCATATTTGCAGAAATAGTGTCTGATAAATACAAAAGAGGAGGGCGTATACAAGAGTCATGTTGTTTGTTCTTCTTCAAGTCCAACATGGTTGAGCCTAGCTCTTTATTTGAAGGTACAAGGATGTCCAATCTAGTAGAATACAACTTCCCACAAACTGTTCTAGCAATAGAAATATCTCCCCTCATGGCTAATGACACCATTTGTTGTAGTGTTTTATATGCAGATTTAAATCCCCCAGCCTTGTAAATGACCAAATGAATTTACGCAGAGCAATAATACTCATACTATAGTGTTTAATATACTCCTGCCAAATTAGATGGACTGCAGGCAAGCTTTTCTGCAAAACTGCAAGCTGAGAAACAGGGTAAGACAAATGATGCTTGTCATAACAAAAAAGAAAAGACAACACATTCAAACATAGCAACACATGTTCCATAACATAGTTAAAGCAATAAAATAATCACATTGTGTTGTAACTCGATTCCAGACCATTTATGGTGTCATAACAGTTGGGAATACGTAGACCCATTTTCTTTTTGTCTTGTTTTAAATCCACTATCATTAGACAAATAGATTGTTGGCATAGAGACAAAAATGAGAGGGCAATCATATTATGAGGCAACGAACATGAACCTATAAGATCCATTTCCCAGACTTCCTTGTTTATTTCCATTTAAGACTAAGGAGCAAAGCAAAAGAACTGATGGACAGTCCAGTCAAAGAAAATAACACATTGATGCTTTCCTATCCTATGAATATATAACCTTTTTATTTAATAAATTTTATGGTAATGAAAATTTCCTTTAAGGCCAAAGGAGAGAAATAGCATATTTTATAACTAGTACTGCTAAAAACACGCATCTTACTCCAGATCAAGCGATTAAAAATTTCACATTGAATCACATATTCACATATCCATACACATGAAAGTGCTTTCAGATTTAATAAGGGTCTGATTACTTTTAGATAACATTTTTTTTTTCTGTTTCAATTTTAATTACAAATGTGTCACCTTGTTTTCATTGTCTTTTTTATCCAAAGTTTTGTATAGAAAACTATGCAACAACTTTTTATTGTTTTCATTGTTTTTTGTACAAAACTTTGAAAACAGAAACAAAGTGAAAAGTGAAAACAAATTGGTATTTTTGTAATTAAAACTGAAAACAAAAAATTAAAATAAAAACCAAATAGACCCTAATCTATCAAATATTACGACATCAACAGGTATGTACAATGCTTTTCTCAAACAGAAAAATTTTTCTACTTGAAAAACAACAAATGATAATAACACTTTATATCTTCACACCTTGAGAAGCTCAGTATATGTAACTTCACTCTTTCCTATCATCTGCTTTTCCGTCAAGTCCAAACATTTGCTTGCTTGAATTATATTCTGGATTTTCATGCAGGATCTTAAAAGACTATTGTACAGCGGGAGAACTGGATAGAGACGCTGACTTTCTCCAAGAAAATCCATTATACCAAAAGCTTGAACAAAGAACAAAATGAAGACAAGAGAAAAATAAAATTCTCATAGCTAAGGTGAAGGTGACTCACTAATTACTGTCTCATAAGTTATAAATACCAGTTCACATGCAACTCAATGCTACCACAAAAAGCAGCAATATGCAATTGTATTTTCAGAAAAATCTATTATTATTTTTTTCTTAAAAAGAATCCTTTAAATGTAATAGACCTATCCAATATCAACATCCCCTTAATCTTTCCCCTCTCTCCATTAAGAAACCCAAAAAGAAAGGAAAGTAAAGGAAATATATACTCAATTATACTATTTATGAAACTAGTATTTTACCTATTCCATGTAAACCCCTTTACAAAGGGCCCGCATCATAAGAGAGAAGCATATATTATTTATGCTAATGTCTTTTGACTCCATTAATCTCCAAATCTCCATAACAAACTGCAACATATTCAAAAGGGAAAGGAATAAATTTCACATCCGCAAAAGAGTCCACAAGAACTAATGGTCGAAATTTCAAGGATGGTGTGTATACTGATGCAAAAAAGAAAACTTGAGATAATGTCTTGTGCTTCCTACTCACACACAGAAGAACATACATTCTTTATTTGGTAATTGTAACTGAACAGTGTAAAGCTAAATATGATTCATTGTTATCTAGATCTGTTACCAGTCACAATTTATGATCATAATGCAGCTAGTAGTTAATACAATTGATGAGAATCATTAAGCAAAATTCAGACACTGGATCAATTTGTAGAATTGTTAAGGATATAATTGAACTGCGGCCAGAAGCACCATTTCCTCCCATAGGTTTCATAAGTTCGTGCTTTAGACAAATTTTAACATACTTAGTTTTCAAACCTAGAAAATAAATGGGGCTGGGGGTTAAAAAAATGAAATTATTAGTAAAGATATTAGGATCCAGAAAAACACATTTGGTGACCATGTTATTTAGCATACCAGTGGATCAGGAGATTGCGCACAGTACTTAAAAACATCAACAAAATCATCAGCAGTTAATGAGTGGCTTCTATGACCAAAATCCAAAAGTAAGTCGGACGCCTTTTTTCTCTCACCCGAGCAGAGTGCCTTGACAATTTGCACTTGCATAGACGATCCTTCCACAGGTGAACCTGCTTTTGTAGTGTACATTGTCAACATTTATCAAATTCATTTATCAAATACACATAATACGAACAATATTTATCAAAAAATAAAATAGAAGTCAATTATTGAGCTGCAATTGATTTCGTTGGGTGAATAAAAGCGAACTGAAAAGAGAAAAGCATCTCAACTTAAATGTATTGTGAAATCGTCAACAAGTGAATGATTTACCTATTGTTGTGGTGGTGAGATTTCGAGAGGATCCAATTTCACGTCCCTACAATGACACAAGATGGAAGCTTTAGGAAAGATACAAGATGTAAAACAGGGAATGGCATAATTATAGATGAGATAAATATACATGGACGTGGTGATGATGCCACTTTGATTTACAAATTGAAATTGAGCGCAGAGTAACGTTTCTCTGAATCCATGCGTATGCATGCTTTCAGTTTCACCAACAACAACGGCTACTCCGTCTCTACTAACTACTTGTTAAGCAGATTCATAGCTGAACCGAATGTCTGAACCTCCAAGGGTCCAAGCTCCCACTGACACCGCACATTGGCTCCGCTCATTCCCCTATTTTTTTGGTCAAGCTTTGCTCATTCCCTTGTTCTTGCGCCTGGACATGGGCCTGGGCCTTGAGACATAGCTACCGGCCTTTGATTTCCCTACCTCCCCCACTTAATTTTTCCACCTCCCATATTTTCAAAATTCCAACTTTGCCCTTGCCCTAAAATAAAAAAATTTCACTCCTCTCACACATTCATTCATGTCTAGTTCCCACCTCCCTCACATCTTTCTCTCTCAAACCTCACCTCTCCTCCATCTCTCCCTCCCTCTCTCTCGCCCTTCTCAATCTCTCCCACGTTTGAAGGTGTTTTTTCTTGTTGTTTCCTTGATTGAAGAGCGTTTTAGCTCGAAGCTGAGGTGTGTTCGAATCCCTTTTTTTTCTGGGATCTCTGGTTTTCCAGATTCTTAAATCCGGAATCCTCCAGATTTAAGAATCCGGTAGTGTAAATTTTTTTTCTGAGATATTTGTTGCTCCGGATTCTTATTACCAGAATATTCCGGATTTAAGAATCTGAAAGTTCAAATAAGTGTCCGGACATAAGAATCTGGATGTTATGTCTGACTGAATTTTTTGCATTTTTTCCTGTGTAGTTTCAATGGACTTTCCACCACCAACACAGATAATCATGACTTTTGTTCTTGTTGTTGTTTATTACAGTGGTCGGATTAAAAGAGATGACAACGGCGTCACATTTGAGTGCAAAAATCCAAAATCTTTTAGGATAAATAGAGGCATCACCCTTGGTGCTTTAAAGAGAAATGTTAACAACATAGTGGTACGACCTGGAGACATACCGAAGGGTGTGTGATATCCATTATCGATACCCTATTTCTTGGGAGCACGGGCGTGCTGAATATGATGTTCTGAAACTTGAAGATAACGGTGACGTGGAGACGATGTTCACTGTCTTTTCACAGTATGCTAGCCTGGGGCCGATCAACTTATAGACAGATCTACGGAGAAGCATTGACCAGATACTCTCCGCCTGTAGGAAACCAAGATCTGTGGACAAAATAATCACCATGTGCACTGATCCAGAATCGTCAAGCGTCACCAATTTGACACAGTCGTGATGTATTTTATTATTGTTGTTGTTGTTGTTGTTGTTGTATTTTGCATTGTCATTACATTCGACCAAACATTTAAGTTGTTATATTTTGCGTTGTTACCCTATTTCGCCTTATTTTTTAGTTATTGTATTTTTCCTTATTATTGAATGTCGTCTTGTTTTTCAGTTATCGTATTTTGCGTTGTCGTATTTTGCTTTGTTACAAATAACATAAAATTTCTGAACAAATAAAATGCATATATCTCAAAATAAAAATACAAATATATGTCTGATCAAAATACATATGAAAACACTAAAAGAGTGCTGCTACTCGTGCCTACGCCTGACCCGTCGCCGTGCATATGTCTGAAGGACATGGGGGCGTGCTAATCTCTGAAGCTCTAGCATCAGCTCCCAACCATTGGTGTCGGGCTGGATGTGCAGGCATCCGTCCATCACTGCCTATGCAATCTCAGACACCCTAGCCCAGCTAGCAGCCTACGATAACAACAAAAAAAGATTTTATTTTATAATTTACAGCTGTTTAAGATATAAATAAATAAGACTTATAAATATAACATACATCTGCCGGTGGTGGTGATCCTAGATCTGGAACTGGTACAAGATCAAGATAAATGTATGGATGTGAGATACGCCGGAACCAGTCCATGTATCCAGGCTCCACGTCTGGAGATCCAACCTCCACCCGAGCACCAAGAGTAATGACGTGCTGATCAAAATGAAGCCACCTCTCGTCCATCTCCTCTGAACTGACCGACTGTCGTCTAATGTCCCGGGGATCGTCGGGTATGCGCTGCACATGTCCAAACTTGCGCAATACCCTGTCTGGCAGGTATGGATACACTAGAATCCCGAATCGGATGAATCCCCTAAATAAAGATATAGGGTAGAACTTAGCGTCATGTGACTCTACATACAGTCCTGTGTAACATCGCTTACAAGAAGTTTTCCAGGGCTCCACTGCAGATGGCCTCACCGCCCCGCCCCCTCAACCACTCTTGGCCGAAAGGCATCGGGGGTGAAGGCTCAGTGACACCTCTACCCCGCATGTTATCGCATTTAAAATAAATTAAGAAAAAATGTAATCGCTGAAAAATACAAATAAAATTTTCATAAATAAAGGTAGAGTCGCCACACTCTCATAAACTCATGGAAATAATCATTTGACTTACGCCAATAAAATTCACATGATACAAACACCGGGATGTCACAACGCTCGAGCTGACCCTAAACATTTACTTGAAAATAACAACATCGGAGCATAACCAAAACATCAAAATCCTAATCTACGATGACGCGCTCTATAGATCACTCCTCACCACGCCGCCATCGCTATCTGCAGCCTCATCGTCTAAACATACACAATGTGTATGAGTAGCCACAACAAAAAGGGGTTAGACATCATATACAATCATAGCACAAGACTGCAAAGGACATAGCTTAAGCAATGCGATACAACACGTTAACTTAATCAACACATAACATGAATGCTGACTAACGAGTACTTATGCAATCCTAGACAACGCCTACTTCACCGAACATGTGGATCCAAACCAACTCAGATGAGAGAGTGAGAAAACATCATCACTCTTGAGCAACAAAGGTTCTAGTCGTGGTAACCAGGTATATTTATTGGTCACGCCCCACCGGTAGCTATCCACCGCTTTATATAAGACGCCCTACCCACCGATTGACCCTCAAGGCTTCGGTACCTTGCCCATCATGGTCGATACTATATCGCATCATCGCTGCTCACCCCCAATAACGTTAACTTAACAAGACACATATGATGCATGAACACAAACCAAGCAAAGTGTCTAACAACAACAACAACAACAACTCACCAACCATCTCATCAAGCCGCCGGCTTATAACAACGATAACAAGGTACTACTCACAAGAACTGACAAATTTCCCCACAATCTGAACAAATCCAAGTTATCAACCTACTCTCACCACACTAAGTCTAGGCTAACTTAACTAAATTTCCAACTCTTAACTCAAGTGTTTCAACTTACTTATTTGACCTGACGCACTGCATCACTCCCCTAAAATTATAGGACACTATCCAAGAGAGTTTGGGTCAATACTTATTATATCCCTAATTTTAAAATTCAATTAGTGAGACTTTGCTAAAATAATTTAGACTTAGTCATCTTTTCTAAGATAATTTTTCAGATAACTATTACTCTAAGTTGTCAACTAGGTCAAATACTCATAACACCAAATCTTGCTTCTAAAGCACTTAAACCACCAACACCAATAATATGACCATCATATCCTAGTCCTAAGACTTGCTTGTACCATAACTTAAACGCTAAAAATATCATTATACCTTAGTTAACTCCTAACAATTACACCCATCATCCATACTTTATCCTTTCACATTACCAAAATATACCACCCAGAGAATCTAAGCTGCAACAAACCACCTACATGATCATCTAGCTCTCACTCAACACAACAAATCCAGAACATCAAATAGCAACAAGCAATCTTATTTAAACACATTTACATACATTTATCAATAACAAGCCAAGACAACCAAATCATCATATGATCCATACATGACATTTCATCGTAATACATCAATTCAAACAACACCTTTATAAGACAATTTAAATTAACATTAACATCATGACATAATTTAATATCAAATTTTCCCATCACAATTTAAGAATGATACTTATTTTACAATCAACGCCAAGTCTAGGGACCATGGGATCGCCTATTGCCTAATTATATCCATAAGCTCACTAATCTTGTATCCATCTACCCCTTACCTCAATAAAAAGTTTGAAGTATTCCAAGGTGAAGAAACTGCTACAACGATAATTTGAGCACCAACTCGAGCACAGGATAAAATTTTTCAAAGATAAACGCCGGGCCGGAAAAAAAATAATAGTTAGTATAATATATTTTTTCAGAATTTTTAAGGCTGAAACGAAATTAAAAGAAGCAAAAAGAGTGACGGAGAACGCCATACCGAGACAAAGGTGCTTAAGGGTCCAGACATCAACTTTATAATCGAGCAAAGGAGTATTGTTTTCGAAGGTTTCGACGCGAGGAACTAAAACGACGCCTGGCTTTTTCGAACCTAAAACATGTCTGAAAAAGTGAAATTACAGCTCGCCTCAGAGAAATAAACGCGATTTAACTGAGCCGCTGATTGAACCTAACGAGTCAGAGAAAACATGTTCTTTGGTCGATTTCGAGTTGGGTTGTAAGTTTTGGAATTTTTCAGGCCTAGGATGAGAATCAGAACAGAGAAATTCAAAGTGAGGATTTGCTCGCTGCCATTAATTTTATTTCATAGAGACGATGAACAGTCTATGGTAAAATAATGACCTACTGGGCTCAGCCTTCTTCCTTTATTTTTTTAAAACGTGAGCAGCATGTATATAAGTCATATATTATTCTTTCTCTTTTTTTTTTACCTCATAAAACCTCAGCCCACACACGCATATATCTCCATATATATATATATAATAATGCATATAATATAATAAATTCATGTTTTTACTAACTTTTAAAATATACCATTATTTTTACAATATCTATAATAAATTCAAAACTAATATTTAATAAAAATATAGTAAAATAGTATTAATTAAAATATACTAATTATTAAGGCAAACACACTCAAGTTATCACAAATTACCAATATAAGCACAAAATATATATAGGATCCAAAGAATTCAAATTTGAGGGTGTTACAATCCTCACTTAACAATAGTACTAAGAATAATAATAAAATATCATTCCAATACTCCTTAAATTTAAATAATTATTAACAAGATAATATTAATATTTCAAACTAATGTTTTACAAAAATAAAGATAATAATAAAACAATAAAGCATTATTAAAAATACTAATTTCCAAAGTAACTTACATAAAAATTATCAAAAAAATTATTAATATATTCAGCATATATACATATGTATTATCTAAAAATTGGTGTGTTACAATTCCACCCTTAAAAATTCATTCCTCGGAATTTCTCTAGGTGCTATTAAAACGATACTGCTCATGTCCCTAAAATATCATGCAACCATCTTCACTATTGCTATATATATTCCACACAATTCTTTCTTAAGAGGGTCAACTAAGGTCACTAGTCGAGAACTTTCCTTTAAAGGCTTCAGGATTTCAAAAGTTGTAACTTAAATGTCTAGTGTACTAACCAATCATGCTCAGGTGACTTTCATGGCTCTTTTTAGGATTAACTCTTAAACTAAGGATTACTAAAAATTACTATCTTAAGGCTTCAAAACTGCAACAACCACAACGAATCAACAAGGCTAACATCTAAATCCTTAGGAACCACTTCATAATTAAAGCTATAATATATATATATATATATACACACACACACACATTTAGCAACATATCATAAACAACAATTCAACAATCAATATTCACTTAAACATAATATACAAAAGTTAACGACCAAAGTACGATGTATATCAAAGCATCAATTTAGAAAGAGAAAATAACATTTTTTTTATAAATATTAATACTAACAAAAAAAAGAAAAACAAACAAAACAATATTCCTAATCAAAGGCATTTGATATTGCGTACCAAGATTAATCACGAGCTAAATACATAAGCCGATCAAAAGGCATCGATATTTAAACTAGAAATCAATAATTTAGTAAGGCAACACATATAATTATCTAACAAAGTTCGTAAAACTTACTCTCGGTTCAAGCATGTAACATTTTCAAAGCAAACTAAGCAATGCAGATATAACGTGACGCTTTCACATTTCAATATAAATATTCAAGATAACTCAAGTCCCCTTGAAATAAATAACATTGTATATTGTATTTAATAGAGAGTCAAATAAAGCATAAAATATAGAAAGGTCAATTAACCGCATGTCGCTGAATGTAACAAAATAATTTTAATTTTTTTAATATCATATCGAAAATAATTCAGCAATCAAGACTTAGTTAAGCATAATGCACACACAAAATTATAGGCTAAAGTATGTTAGACTAAACGTTAAAATAAAATGAATAAAAAAAATTTTTCATTATTTTTAATCTATTTATTCCGAAAAAAAAAAAAAGAAACCTATTTATCCTAAAAGAAATAACATGTTTGCATGCAATGTTTCATAGTCATTAAAGTTAAGCACACGATATAGCAAAAAGTAGTCTATCGCAAATTAAGGCATGACTAACTACAAGATTTATCTTAAGGTACCCTCACGCAAAACCTTTATTATTCCTATCCAACTTACTCTAGGAAAACATTCTATAGGGTGCTACACAATGATAGACTCCTAAGCCAAGTTAGAACATCTAAAATCGGTTTTGTAGTCTTATCGTAAGGCAAAACAATATATTTCCCAAAGATTAACTAATGTCCCCATTACGCTCTACTTCTATCCTCACTCTAAGCTTGTCTCTACGCCTAGGAAAATTACTTTCCACCTTTAGAATCTACGATTTCAAAGCCTTATGCCTATCCGAAGCCCTTAAGAATTTAACGCAATGTAGATAATCTATGCCCATAACTAATTCTAGTAGCTAAGGTAATTCAAAAAAACTAATACTATCCACCAAACGGATTATCATTGCTTTTCTCACCAAATGTAGTTGATCGGGGTCACAGCTCCTCCTACTGCTCACCAGGTAATCCAAGCAATAATAACCATGTGCAACAATCACTCATTCTTCCATAAGGTTCTCTCGACAGGGGCTTAAGCGTAAAGATGTCGACGCCACATGATTACCCCCTCAAGCTCTACAAAAAGATCCTTCCTATAGCATAGTTAATGATTCCACGCGCTTACTCGATAACATATTTCCAGCCTAACAATGTTGTAAATCTAAAATAAGGTCACTTTTATCCTTCTAGTTAAGCTACTAGCCCATTGTACTTACTAGATTCCTTTAAGGTAATGGCTAAAAGTCTTGCACCTTAAGTGCAACAACTAAGGGTTAACTCGCATCTCTCGCCTGGTCGATCATTCTCAATTCACTAAGCGTAATTTTAAACAAGATACTAAGAAATTAACAACTTAGGAAATTGCTAACCCAAAATTCACAGCACGTTTGGTACCTACTATCTTAGCTCTATCTATCATATACCTCCGTGAACTTAGCTCATCGAGAATTGTTCGTACTAGAACAAACAAAATTAAACAAGTAATGCATGTAACTCAACTCGTAGTTCACGACCGAAACACAATAGACCACACACACAAAGCTCAGTTAGAACCGAATCGCCTCGATACCACTAAATGTGACACCCTCTACCCCGCATGTTATCGTTATTTAAAATAAATTAAGAAAAAATGTAATCGCTGAAAAATACAAATAAATAAAATTTTCATAAATAAAGGTAGAGTCGCTACACTCTCATAAACTTGCGGAAATAATCATTTGACTAAGCATTTAATAAAATTCACATGATACAAACACCCAGATGTCACAACGCCTCGTAGCTGACCCTAAACATTTACTTGAAAATAACAACATCGATAATAACCAAAACATCGAAAATCCTAATCTACGATGACCGCACTTCATAGATCACTCCTCACCACGTCACATCGCCACCGCAGCCTCATCGCCTAAACATACACAATGGTGTATGAGTAGCCACAAGAAAGGGGTTAGACATCATATACAATCATAGCACAAGACCAAGAAAGGACATAGCTTAAGCAATGCGCATACAACACGTTAACTTAATCAACACATAACATGAATGCTTGACTCAACGAGTACTTATGCAATCCTAGACAACGCCTACTTCACCGAACATGTGGATCCAAACCAACTCGACATGAGCGAGTTGAGAAACATCATCACTCTTGAGTACAATAGTGTCTAGTCGCAGTAACCGGTATATTTATTGGTCACGCCCACCAGGGTAAATATCCACCGCCTTTATATAAGACGCCCTACCCAATTGACTCCCAAGGTCGGTACCTTGCCCATCATGGTCGATACTATATCGCATCATCGTTGCTCACCCCCAATAACGTTAACTTAACAAGACACATACGATGCATGAACACAAACCAAGCAAGTGTCTAACAACAACAACAACTCACCAAGCATCTCATCAAGCGTACGGCTATAACAATGATAACATGTACTACTCGTCACAAGAATCTGACAAATTTCCCACAATCTTGGAACAAATCCAAGTTATCAACCTACCTCACCACACTAAGTCTAGGCTAACTTAACTAAATTTCCAACTCTTAACTCAAGTGTTTCAACTTACTTATTTGACCTGGACGCATCAAGTACTTACTCCCTAAAATTATAGGACACTATCCAAGAGAGTCAGGGTCAATACTTATTATATCCTGAATTTTAAAATTCAATTAGTGAGACTTTGCTAAAATAATTCTAGACTTAGTCATCTTTCTCGTGATAATTTTTCTCAGATAACTATTACTCTAAGTTGTCAACTAGGCTGAGAAATACTCATAACACCAAATCTTGCTTCTAAAGCATTTAACCCACCAACACCACAATATGACCATCATATCCTAGTCCTAAGATTTGCTTGTACCATAACTTAAACGCAAAAAATATCATTATACCTTAGTTAACTCCTAACAATTACACCCATCATCCATACTTTATCCTTTCACATAACCATAATATACCACCTAGAGAATCTAAGGCGTAACAACCACCACCTCTATGATCATCTAGCTCACCCAACACAACAAATCCAGAACATCAAATAGCAACAAGCAATCTCATTTAAACACATTTACATACATTTATCAATAACAAGCCAAGACAACCAAATCATCATATGATCCATACATGACATTTCATCGTAACACATCAATTCAAACAACACCTTATAAGACAATTTCAATTAACATTAACATCATGACATAATTTAATATCAAATTTTCCCATCACAATGGCAATGGTACTTATTTTGCACAACCGCGCCAAGTCTAGGGACCATGGGACGTCCCTATTGCCTAATTATATCCATAAGCCCACTAATCTTGTATCCATCTACCCCTTACCTCAATAAAAAGTTTGAAGTATTCCAAGGTGAAGAAAACTAGCTACAACGACAATTTGAGCACCAACTGAGCACGATAAAATTTTCAAAGAGCGAAACGCTACTGGAAAAATAATAGTTAGTATAATATATTTTTTCAGAATTTTAAGGCTGAAACGAAATTAAAAAGAAGCAAAAAGAGTGACCTGAGAACGCCATACCGAGACAAAGGGGGTTACGAAGGGTCCGACATCAACTTCACCGAATCGAGCAAAGGAGTATTGTTTTCTAAAGGTTTCGACGCGAGGAACTAAAACGACGCCCGCTTTTTCGAACCGAAACTGCAGGGTGTCCTGGAAAAGTGAAATTACTGCCCAAGCGTAGAATAAATCGACTTAACCGGAGTCGTTGAACGAACAGAGGCCTGAAACGTGTTCTAACGGGGCGATTTCGAGTGGGTTGTAAGTTTTGGAATTTTTCCAGGCCTAGGATGAGAGAACAGAACAGAGAAATTCAAAGTGAGGATTTGCTCGCCATCGCTACTGAATTTTTTATTTCATAGAGACGATGAACAACATGGTAAAATAATGACCTACTGGGCGGGCCTTCTTCCTTTATTTTTTTAAAACGTGAGCATGTATATAAGTCATATATGATTGTATCTCTTTTTTTTTTCTCTTAAAACATCAAAGACACACACCATATCTCCATATATATATAATAATGCATATAATATAATAATTTCATGTTTTTACTAACTTTTAAAATATACCATTATTTTACAATATCTATAATAAATTCAAAACTAATATTTAATAAAAATATAGTAAAATAATATTAATTAAAATATACTAATTATTATGGCAAACACACTCAAGTTATCACAAAAATTACCAATATAAGCACACAATATATATAGATCCTAAGAATTCAAATTTGAGGGTGTTACACTTCACTTAACAATAGTACTAAGAATAATAATAAAATATCATTCCAATACTCCTTAAATTTAAATAATTATTAACAAGATAATATTAATATTTCAAACTAATGTTTTACAAAAATAAAGATAAGAATAAAACAATAAAGAATTACTAAAAATACTAATTTCCAAAGTAACTTACATAAAAATTATCAAAAAATTATTAATATATTCAGCATATATACATATGTATTAATAAAATTGGGGTGTTACAAATAGTCTCGGTACAAAGGATCAAGATGTCTGGATCCGAGGTCAGGTATTTGGAAGTGCTAATGAATCTAGGTCTGCATGAAAATTAAAAATTCAGATACTTTTAAATTGGCGCTTTACAAGTATAAGGAAAAAGATTTAATACAACAATATTCGTACCAATAATAGCATTGCAAAACCTGCCACCTGCTTCGTCTTATATCTACTCGCATCCTTCAGCTGGTCGTACAAATGTGTAAAGGCTATGTCACCCTATGCGTAGGTCTGGGCACAACTCAAGTCCCTAAACATGTGCAGCCATCCCTATACGCGTCAAGGACCCACTCTTCTCGGCGAATAGAATGGTGCTGACAAGGTGAAATAGGTAAGCCCTGGCTGCCATGTCCCACTCTCCATCATCACAGCATCTCGTGTATACCATGATGCGCAACCACTCCAGTCGAACATGAGTATACTTGTTCATGTCAATCTCAGCATTTGCCGCAGACCTAGGGATGCCTAACAGCTCTGTCAGCAAAGCAGCAATTGTCTGCCTATCCGGATGCGCCATGGTGTAGAACGTACCCATCACTAGAATATGGAGCAGCTACGAGACGTTATCCAGGGTGACCGTCATCTCACCGATTGGCAGGTGGAAGCTAGAAGTGTTTGAATGCCATCAGTCCACAAAAGCACTGATCAGTCCCTTATTGATCGCCCCATAGCAAAGCCGCCTAAGTGGGTTAAGCTTCGACTCCCTCAAAAGAGCCTCAATCTCCGCATGAGGAGCAAAAGCAGATACACTGGTGCCGTGACTGATCACCCTCACCTCTCCCAGTAACTGACATAAAAACAGTATAGTAGAAGTCAATTACATATAAATAAATGAAAATAATGTAAAAAACATAAATAGTGTCACTTACGTCGGGCTCAAGCCACAACCGTGCGGCGACATGTTCTCGTCCATAATCGACAAGAATCCCGTCAGATAGGCCCCAGGAATGACTCGGGTCCCGATCCGCGCCCCAGGCGTGATCCGCATGGGCAGCCTCATGAACCGCGGCCCCTGATCCTGATGTACCGGCTCCACTACCGGCTATTGTACCGGCTCTACCACAAGCTCCTGTACCGGCTCAACTATCGGCTCATGTATCGGCTCCACCACAGGCTCATCGGCCGGCATCGCTTCCACCACCACCGGTGATGTCTTCTTGGCAAATCGGGCCGGCACCGACTCCATTATCATGTTGAGGTAGGCGCTGCTCGTCCTACCGCTTGCACGCCGACATAATAGGTCTCGTCCGGTCTTCAACAGGAGCTGATATTCGACCACCTGGTATCTGACCACCCCTAGCGGGTGCACGACCACCACGACCCCTCGTACGTGCCATAATTCTGGAAAATAAAATCATAAAATTAAGCTTAATATGGTTAAAATATAAATAAAAAAAATTATAGTTTAACAAACGTTAAGATTCTTGAATCCGGATTGATCCGGACACAAGAATCCGGACGTTCAAAATTAATTCATTTTTGTGTGTCCGGATTCTTGAATCCGGATTGGTCCGGACACAAGAATCCGGACGCTCAAAACTCAATTAATTCGTTTTGTGCGTCCAGATTCTTGTGTCCAGATCAATCCGGATTCAAGAATCCGAAAAACCAGAGAACGTAGAAAGAAAAAAAAATAAACGAAATGGGAGATTACCTTGAAGACGAGGTTGAGAGACGAAGCGCCTGAGAGTGAGAGAGACATTCCAGAGAGGGAGAGAGACATTCGAGGTGAGAGGAGAGACGTTTGTGACTGAGAGTGAGAGGGAGGTGAGGATCGGTCGAGAGTGAGGGAGGTGAAGGGTGAGACTGAGAGTGAGAGGGGGTGAGGATCGAGTGAAGTGAGGGAGGTGAGGAAATGAGATGAGGGATTAGGGTTATTTAGGGGGTTATTTTAGTCTTTTCATTGGTTAGGAGAGGTGGGAAAATTAAGTGGGGGAGGTGGGGAAATCAAAGGCCATAACTATCGGATCATGCTGGGCCCGTAATTATAGGCATTACTCTCCGGGGTTACTATTTGCACCCCAATTTTTGTAATACACTCCTATGAGTTAAAAGTTCTATCTACCGGTTAACTTCCGGAAGCTATATTTTATTTTTGTACTTCAATTACATTCCAGAAGTTAACTTTCATAATGTTTATGCTTTTTGTAAGTTGTATTTTATTTTTGTATTTATATTTTATTTTAGTGATTTTATTTTTGCTTGGAACAATAAACAAAGCATGTTGACTTTGTTGCAAAGAAGTTTGATATGATATTAGTGAATTCTTGCTGGCATTTGGTCTATCCTTAATTTTATGTGAAATTTTTGATAAATGATTTATCGGATCATAATGTTGTAGTTATAGACTTGAAACTTAGTACTCCTTCTCCTAAGCTTTTTGATTCTTTAACTTTTTTTTAACTAATTTTGACTAACAATAACTATTTATTGTTCTTCGTAGAAGATTCTTAGAAGGCAAATGTTTTTGGAAACCGTATGAAGGTTTTGTTTACCAAACTCAAGACTTAAAGTTGCTCCAAATACTTTTGACAAAGAACAATTTGGTGGTATATCGGATAAGGTGTGTGATACAAAAAAGAAGTCGATTGAACTGTAACTAAGGGTTTTATTTTCTCTTGATGAAGAAAATATGGACTTGGAAAAAAGGTTGACTGTTGAATTACAAGCATATTTGCAAGCTGAAGGAGTGTTTTATAAGCAACATTCCATAATTGATTGGCTAAAAGATGGTGATTCAAATACTAAATTCTTCCATAAAGTTGTGGGTGCCAATCAAAGGAGTAACACCTTTTATCAAATTTATGAGGAAATTGTCTCTTATTATCAAGGTCCCCTTGGCACAAAAGATCCTCCAGTTACAAGTGTTGCATTAATTCCCAAAAGTGCCAATCATAATGCTACCAAGGACTTTCGACTTATATCATGTTTCAATATTATTTATAAATGTGTTACCGAAGTTATTGCCAACATGTTAAAACTTATTTTGCCTTACATCATTGCCCCTAATCAAAGTGCATTTGTTGCAAGGAAAGGTATTAATAATAACATCTTATTGTCCCATGTAGGTGGCTCAGTGGTTAAGCCAAGGGACCATGAATGAGTTGCAAGCAGGAGGTGCAGGGCTTAGATTCTTGCCACTAAAAAAATCCCCTCCCCTCTAACAAACTAATCACTAACATTTGCCTATCAAAAAAAAATCTTATTAGCATGTGAGCTTGTTTGGGGTTCTAAGAAGACATCTCCATATATTCATTGTGCTGTGAAAATTGTTTTGCATAAATCATTTGACTCGCCAGATTGGAGCTTCCTTATGGATGTTTGACATGATGCAATTTCAAGCTCCTTTCATTAACTGGATCAAAGAGTGCATCATGGCCCATGGATTCTCTATTAACATCAATGGTGGACTATGCAGATATCATGTAGGTATTAAATGCTTAAGACGGGGACATCCATTGCCTCCTTACCTTTTTGTTTTAGGCATCAATGTTCTTTCTAAGCTATTGTATGTAGTGGCATATAGTATGGTATCTTTGTTTACCAACCAAAATGCAAGAGAATAAAGCTTATGCAGTTGAGCTTTGTTGAAGACCTTTTAATCTTCACAAAAGTTTCTACTGACTCTTTGTATGGTATAAAAAAAAATCTAGATTTGTTTTTATTCTTTTTTAGGATTTTGGCTAAATAGCTCAAAGAGTGAAATATTTGTATGTGGAGTAAATCAGACGAAGTTACAGGAAATGGAAGAGCTTATTGTATTCAAAGTGGGATTGTTTGGTACTTAGGAGAACCCTAACGTCTATAAAACTCAATGATAAAGAATGTCAAGCTCTTGCAAATAAATCCTTGGGCTGTTAGGTTTGTTTCATATGTTGGGTGGTTACAACTTATTCAATCGATTATCCTCAACATGTAATCTTACGTAGCATCGTCACTTTATCCTTCCCAAAGCTATAATTCAAAAAATTGACAGGTTTTGTATGAAATTCTTTTGGCATGGTGACACTTGTTCTACCAAGGGAGCTAAAGTAAGTTGGGGGAAGATTTATATATACTCCTAAAACTGAGGGAGGGCTTAGGCTTAAATACCTAAGTGAATGGAACAATACTTCTATTATGAAAATTTTGTGGTACATTCTCTCAAGGCAAAACTCTCTGTGTGTGTCTTGGATACATACTTAAGTTCTGAAAGGAACAAACATCATGAGCTTGGAGGTTAAAGACAATCATGGTTGGAACACGAGGAAACAAGCACTATCTTTTATAGAATGGAAAGATGGTTTGCCAATAGGAAGTTATCCAATAGTAAATTTTTTCTCTCTAGTGTTTGGAAAGACATAAGGAATACTAGAAATCATGTTCCTTGGGCAAATTTGTTGATGTCCCTCTCTGTCTCTTACTAGACATTCATTATTGACCAACTGGATGGCCTTGCTTGATAGATCAATTCCTATCTTTCCAAACTTGCATCACGGGGAACCCCTATTGTTCAAGATTTTTTTTTTTCTTTTATCATCAAGCACCTAAGGATCGTGATCATATATTTTTTGGATGTAATTGTTCTAATATGTCCTAATTTGCCATGGCCTGAACAAGACTATCTTTTTGAATGGTGAGCTCGATTGGGCAATCATGAGTACAAAAAAAGCTCTTATTTCAGCTTTACTAAAGACTTGTCTGGTGGTCGCATATCTATTTCATTTGGCAAGAGAGGAATTCAAGAATATTCAAGAAGCAATTACGATCTCCTCTATAGGTGGCTCTTCGAATTAAATGTGATGTTAGTATTGTTCTCTCGAGTTTTAAGAATATTGCAAATGATATAATCAACAGAATGTTAAGTTCTAATAGAGGGCTACATCACTTTTAGGATTTTGTTTGTATAAATACATGCAATACACTTGACAACTGTTTGCTAACAGAACTTGAATTGTCTTTGTATAGCATTTGATATAGGTGCTAAGTAGGTGACAACATAGCTGAGATGTTCCAATAACAGTACCTGAGATATTTTGTTTGTATGGTAATAGCATTGGCTTGCTGTAAATTTTTTGTAGTAGGCTTCGTCCTACTATCTAGATAAATAAAATATGACATTTATTTGAGTATGTATCAATTTGATCATTCACCATTTCCTCTTATTGAGTTTCAAAATCACATCAACCGCATAAACTAAAACTAGTAAAGCATATGCATGTCATCAATTGCATAATACAAGAAGGATCACTCATCACACATTAGATACATCGCTAGTGTCTATTTGTAAAGGATTTGGATCTAGGGTGGCAAAAGCAAGGAGCTCCTTGTCTTGTTCCAATATGGTCATGTCGTCTTCATTTAAGTAAATCCAAGCTTCAATTCCATTGCCTGAAGGTGTATCCATGAGGACAACCGAGTTAAAAAACAATGTATCATCAGCGTCACGTGAACTAGTAGTGCAAGACACCCAAGTTGGTTTTCCCCATCCATAATCAACATCATAAAGACCGAAATTACACCAACTTGCAAAATGGACATAGCTCACCCCACTTGTCAATGCAGCATCTGAGGCTGTCTCAACCATCTGTGTTAAAGCTTCCCTATATCTTACAATCCCCCCTTCTCCTTCGAAGCTTTTAACAAAGTCTGAGTCAATAGTCGTCACTGCTTCCCTAAATTTAATCACCAATTCAGGTAACTGATCAATCACCTTCATTAGAGCAGTAGTTGTCCAAACGAAATTACCCATACACGATTCTGGAAAAGTAGGAGATGCCCTTCGCCGCATATTTACAGCATGTGTTACCAAAGTAGGCCTCTCCAAACCAGACTTAGCCTTGAAAGCTTTTGTGACACATTTGCATATGAGGGATGACACCACCTCCACTCGAGTAGGATTTTTCACTGTCAAACTAGAACCTTGCGCCTTCAGCTGAGAAATAGCTTCTGCAACGAACAAAAACCTTCTCATAGCAAGCCTACCTTTATTCAAGAATTGACCACACAAAGCCATAACGTTTGCGTCTTTTGGGAGTTGCTCATTTTGGGGGAAAGGAGCATCAAAGCTAGGAATTGGATATCGTAATTCCCTATATGAGGCAGAAGAAAGAGAACACCAACTGTTTAAAAAGAAGCTCGTAGCAGCTCCATCCGCTATCATATGAGACACTAAGGCGCCTATCACCATGCCACCACATGCAAAGCAAGTCACCTGTATCATAGCCATGTATCTTTCGGTTGCTTCTTCTTCTTCCCATGTAGGTTGACCCGGAAAAAGTTTGTGGATAAATGACGAGAAATTAGATTGGTTTAAAAATTCAATAAGGCTACAACTTACTTTGGCTTCAACGTAGAGAACCCCTTCGTCATTGCAATCTATGGAAAGCTTGTCTTTAATCCTCCCAGCGAACGGGTAAAAGTGAGCCAACACTTCTGATAGGGATTCCTTTAACTGTTTCAATCTCCGCTGAGTGGTATCAGTATTGGCCTCAGTGTTGTGTGGAGCTGAATAGAAAAGTGCCATAGGTATATATATTGAAGGCACAAACTGGTCCAAAAGAGAGAGTTTGTGTGTTTTCAGGTGCTGTGGTGTTGGGCAGCAAGGTTTGATGCACTGAATGGAGATTATTTCAATTTCCATGTTCTTGTTTGATGCAAAGGTGATGGACACAATAATAACTAATATGTATTCTCCCTCGCTCTCTCCATCGATATATATATATATATATATATATAAAACAAACTATTCAGATTAATTTTTTAATTTTTATTCTGTTGTTATTGCCTTCAATATATAAATATGAAATCATATTTTTCCAATAAAATTATTGATTTCAATAAAATACAAACATCCAGCTAATGAAACTATTAGGCAGCTGAAATTGATGAGTGTAGTAGAAGTTAGGGAAGACTATTAATTAATAGAGGGTAGTTGAGATATAAATAAATGAGAGTATTATTGAAAAAAAGTAATAAATCGATATATATATATATTCATAAAAGAAAATATTCAATTTATTTGTTAAGTTTTATTATGTTGTTATTGTTTCAATATATAAACATGAAATCAATTTTTTCCAATAAAATTATTGATTTCAATAAAATACAAACATCTAGCGAATCAAACTGTTGAGCGGCTAAAATTGCTAAAATTGTTGAGTTTTTCAACGATTGTTAACTGTTAAAACCTTATTAAAATTAATGCTTGCAATAAATTGTTCAATAAAAAACATTGATTGTACTCGATATCGATCAAATTTCTAATTAATTTTCTTATACTTTCATTTACACCATTTGTCTTAATGTATTAAATAACTTTTAGTTGACACTCCTTTTTTAAAATAACATATTTCACTTTCAACCTTTACTTCTTTTTAAAAATAACATATTTCACTTTCAACCTTTGTCATTAATGCATTATTTTTAATGGCAAATGTTAGTAGTTATTCCGACCATCACATATTAAGCGTCGTTTATGATAATGTGCACGTCTGACAAAAATCATTAATTATGATCATTTCCATGATAAAATAATCTTTATTGACCAAAATTTCCTTTGTGTAGTAGGAGTTTGGTGGAAGTATTAATTAATAGAGGGTAGCTGAGATATAAATAAATGATAGTATTATTGGAAAAAATAATAAATCGATATATATATATATATATATAGAGAGAGAGAGAGAGAGAAACTATTCAAATTATTATTTTAATTTTTATTCTGTTATTGATTTCAATATATAAACATGAAATCATATATTTTGAAAAAAATTATTGATTTCAATAAAATACAAACATCCAGCTAATAAAACTGTTGAGCGATCGAAACTGTTGAGTGTTTCAACGATCGTTAGTTGTTAAGACCTTATAAAAATCTTTCTCTATAAATTTTTTCCATTCACACCTCTTTCATTAATGACTGCAATAAATAGTTAAATAAAAAGCATTAATTGTACTCGAAACCGATCATATTTCTAATTAATTTTCTTATACTTTCATTTACATCGTTTGTCTTAATGTATTTAATAACTTTAATTGATACTCCTTTTTTAAAATAACATATTTCATTTTCAACCTTTGTCATTAATGCATTCTTTTTTTAATGGCAAATGTTAGTAGTTATTCCTCCATCACATATTAAGTATCGTTTATGATAATGTGCAGGTCTTAGAAAAATCATTAATGCTTTTATTAAACAACGTTAATCTTGATGCATCTCATTGACATATCAAATGATTTTAGATTAATGTAAAATTTGTAGATATGATTTATTTGATAGTATCTTTCAATCCAACGGTGAGTTTTGTAATACAAGTATCCAGTATAAAGTTATTGAACGGTGTAACAATACCCAAGTATTACACCGGTATAATTTGATCCGTCCCATATATATAAATATATATATTCATAAAAGAAAATATTCAATTTATTTTTTAAGTTTTATTATGTTGTTATTGTTTCAATATATAAACATGAAATCAATTTTTTCCAATAAAATTATTGATTTCAATAAAATACAAACATCCAGCGAATCAAACTGTTGAGCGGCTAAAATTGTTGACTTTTTCAACGTCAGTTGTTAAGACCTTATAAAAATCTTTCTCCATAAATTTTTTCCATTCACACCTCTTTTCATTAATGCTTGCAATAAATTGTTCAATAAAAAACATTGATCGTACTCGATATCGATAAAATTTCTAATTAAATTTCTTATACTTTCATTTACACCGTTTGTCTTAATGTATTAAATAACTTTTAATTGATACTCCTTTTTTAAAATAACATATTTCACTTTCAACCTTTACTCCTTTTTTAAAATAACATATTTCACTTTCAACATTTGTCATTAATGCATTATTTTTTAATGGCAAATGTTAGTAGTTATTCCGACCATCACATATTAAGCGTCGTTTATGATAATGTGCATGTTTGACGAAAATCATTAATTATGATCATTTCCATGATAAAATAATCTTTGTTGACCAAAATTTCCTTTGTGTAGTAGGAGTTTGGTGGAAGTATTAATTAATAGAGGGTAGTTGATATATAAATAAATGATGGTATTATTGGAAAAAATAATAAATCGATATATATATATATATATAGAGAGAGAGAGAGGGAGAGAGAGAAACTATTCAAATTATTATTTTAATTTTTATTCTGTTATTGATTTCAATATATAAACATGAAATCATATATTTTGAAAAAAATTATTGATTTCAATAAAATACAAATATCCAGCTAATAAAACTGTTGAGCGGTCGAAACTGTTGAGTGTTTCAACGATCGTCAGTTGTTAAGACCTTATAAAAATCTTTCTCCATAAATTTTTTCCATTCACACCTCTTTCATTAATGCCTACAATAAATTGTTAAATAAAAAGCATTAATTGTACTCGATATCGATCAAATTTCTAATTAATTTTATTATACTTTCATTTACATCGTTTGACTTAATGCATTTAATAACTTTAATTGATACTCCTTTTTTAAAATAACATATTTCATTTTCAACCTTTGTCATTAATGCATTCTTTTTTTAATGGCAAATGTTAGTAGTTATTCCCCCATCACATATTAAGTATCGTTTATGATAATGTGCAGGTCTTAGAAAAATCATTAATTATGATCATTTCCAAGATAAAATAATATTTATTGACCAAACTGCCCTTTGTGTAGTTGGAGTTAGGTGAAAGTATTAATTAATAGAGAGTAGTTGAGATACAAATAAATGATAGTATTATTGGAAAAAGTAATATTATGATATATATATATATATAAAATAAACTATTAAAATTACTTTTTTAATTTTTATTATGTTATTGATTTCAATATATAAACATGAAATCATATTTTTTTTTCAAAAAATTATTGATTTCAATAAAATACAAACTCCCGGCTAATGAAACTGTTGAGTGGCCAATGATAGTTAATTGTTAAAACCTTATAAAAATCTTTCTCCATAAATTTTTTCCGTTCAACCTTTTTCATTAATGCCTGCAATAAATTGTTCAATAAAAAATATTGCTTGTGCTTGATATCGATCAAATTTCTAATTAATTTTCTTATACTTTCATTTATATTGTTTGTCTTAATGCATTTAATAACTTTAATTGATACTCCTTTTTTTAAATAACATATTTCCTGTTCAACCCTTGTCATTAATGCTTTTTTTTAATGGCAAATATTACTACCTCCGTCTGTATATGTAAGACGCTTTTTATAAATAAAAAAATTGTCCCTTTTTATAAGATCATTTTCGAATTACGAGATGCATTAGTTATTTTCTTACAAAAATATCTTTAATTAAATGGAGAGAATTAAAAGATCAACTATTTCTTTCTCTTAATAATTAAAGGATAATTTTAGACAAAGAATACACATTGTTGACAAATTTAATGTAAAAACTAGTTTCCTTAATTCTTGTGCATTGGTCAAAATGGTCTTACATACAGGGACAGAGGTAGTATTAGTTACTCCTACCATCATATATTAATTCTAGTGCATTGGTCAAAAAGATCTTACATATAGGGATAGAGGTAGTATTAGTTACTCCTACCATCATATATTAAGTGTCATTTATGATAATGTGCACGTCTTACGAAAATCATTAATTACGATCATTTTCAAGATAAAATAATTTTTATTGACCAAAATGTCCTTAGTGTAGTAGAAGTTAGGCTAGAGTATTAATTAATCAAATGTAGTTGAGATATAAATAAATAAGGGTATTATTGAAAAAAAGTAATAAATCGATATATATATATATATACACATATATATATATTCATAAAAGAAAATATTCAATTTATTTTTTAAGTTTTATTATGTTGTTATTGCTTTCAATATATAAACAAGAAATCAATTTTTTTTCCAATAAAATTATTGATTTCAGTAAAATACAAACATCCAGCGAACCAAACTGTTGAGCGGCTAAAATTGTTGAGTTTTTCAACTATCGTTAACCGTTAAAACCTTATTAAAATTGTTGAAAAAAAAAATAGGATTTTGTATTTATTGTATAGGCAAATCATATCATGTAATTAGGAATAGGATATCTTGTAATTAATTGTTTTGATTTCTTTTTAAGCCTATATAAAGAACCTCCATTGTGTAGTTGAAACACACGGTATTCAACATATGTCTCTCTCTATTCTTTCATTTAACATGGTATCTAGAGCCTAAAGAGAGGCAACCCTAAAACCGTGCTTACCTGGTGGACCCACTGTCCTTCGGTGACAAAATTTTTTGGCAAACCGTGTCTCAACTCCGGTTTGCCCCTTCTCCACTGTCGTGACCCATTCCAACACCCTTTTCTGGCCTAAAACCACCACTGCTGCCGCCAGCCGCCCTCATCTCCGGTGACCTTTCCGACCACTGACCCCACCACCGTACTCTCCTCCGTCAGACCGGCCCACCCCTGAAACCTCAGCTCCGGTGGCCCTCCTACACGCCTCCACACGCCGGTTCTCCGTCGTGGCTCCTCTTCTCCCAGCCACCGTCGTCGTCGCGCGTGGCAGCGCGTGTAGCCTCCCCTTCGGCCGTCCTTTCATCTCCGACGTCGCTCTACCACCCCGGTCCTCGATCTGCTATTAGTTTTTCGTTTCGGTACACGGTTGACCACGTTCCAGTGCAAACAGCCCCGTTTTCTCTCTCCTGGACGGGTTTTTCTCTCTCTCCTGTGACTAAAAAATGGGGTCCTCTGCTGCCGATGCTTCCAAGTCTGCGTTCACCAACTTTGTCACTTCTCCCCTCTCTACAGAGAAGTTGGACGGTTCCAACTATGAAACTTGGGCGTCAGATATTCAGTTATGGCTTATTGGTCAGGGGTATAAAGACCATCTCACCAAAAAGGCCGAATTTGTGCTTGACCCGGCTGAACGTACGAAATGGATAAGATTGATGCTCAGTTATGCAGTCTCATCAAGTCCACACTTCATCCCACTATCAAATCGATTTTCTATCCTCATCTCACGTGTGAATCGGTTTGGAGTCAGGCTAAGGCACTTTACACCAATGATATTCAGCGTCTCTATAGTGTGGTTCATGATGTGGGAACCCTCATTGGACCAAAGAAGTTGGATGGCCCTATGTCTGCCTATCTCGATCGTGTTCATGCTGTACTCCATCAATTTAATGAGCTCCTACCTACGGTTGCATCTGCCGCAGATGAGAAGAAGAAGGAACTTGAGCAGCGCAGCACATTCTTTATGCTCCTTGGCCATTATGGCTTACCTCAGGAGTACACTGCCATCCGTGATCAGATTTTGGGATCTACTGTTATTCCCACTATGTATGCCGCTTCTTCTGCCCTTCTTCGGGTCCTTTTGAAGTCCACCTCTGAGCTTCCTGTTGCTCTTGGCACTGGTGACACTGCTGCCCTTGCATCTCAGCCCGAGGTTCCACATCCAACATTAAGAATCGTCCCAAATGTGATCATTGTAACCGTATGGGACACACTATCGATCGATGCTGGAAGCTACATGGGCGCCCTCCACGTCCGGTAAATTCAGCTCAGACCACTACGTCTGACACACATCAGAACTCGGCTCAGCCTAAGCCAACTCCACCTGACTATGAAGAATTTCTCCAATGGTTTGAGAATCGCCAGAACTCCGGATCCACTGCTTCGGTTGCACACACTGGTAATTCATTTGCTTGCATCTCTCAGCCCAATTCCCTTGGCCCCTGGGTCCTTGACTCTGGTGCATCCGACCACATCACTGGTAATAAAGCTCTTTTATCCTCTCTTTCTACATCTGGTTACTTACCTAGTATGACTTCAGCCAGTGGTACTGAAACCAAATCCCAAGGGATTGGTACTGCCAAACTCCTCCCTTCCCTGTCAGTTAATTCTGTACTTTACGTTCCTGAGTGTCCATTTAATTTGCTTTTAATTAGTCGTTTGACCTGTTTTCATAACTGTGATGTTACCTTTACTAATAATAATGTTACCTTGCAGGACCAAAGTACGGGACGGACGATTGGAATCGGATGTGAGTCTAATGGCCTCTACTATCTATCCTCATCCAGGGTGTGCTCTGCCACAGATTCCCCTCTTACTATTAATGCTCAGTTGGGTCATCCAAGTCTTCACAAGCTTCAGAAGCTGGTGCCTAGTCTTTCTAAGTTATCTAGTTTAAATTGTGAGTCGTGTCAGTTAGGGAAACACATTCATGGTCACTTTCCTGATAGAGTCAATAACCGGGCTTCGTCCCCTTTTGCTTTAGTTCACTCCGATGTTTGGGGTCTGTCTCGCACTAGTACTACTTTTGGGTCCAAATATTTTGTTACTTTCATTGATGATTTCTCGCGTTGTACTTGGTTATTTTTATTGAAAAACGGGTTTGAGTTGTTCTCTATTTTTGAGCGATTGTATCAAGAAATTAAAACTCAGTTTGGTGTTTCTGTTCGCTCTTTGTGTAATGACAATACCCGCGAATACCTATCCCAACAATTTCAAAATTTTATGGCATCTAACGGCATTCTTCACCAAACGTCCTGTGCTCACACACCTCAACAAAATGGGGTAGCTGAACGCAAAAATCGGCACCTCATTGAAACCACTCGGACTCTGCTTCTTCATAGTAATGTCCCAACTCGTTTTTGGGGGGATGCTGTTCTAACAGCTTGTTATCTCACAAACCGCATGCCCTCTTCTGTGCTTGATGATCGAGTGCCACACTCGGTACTCTTTCCACATATCCCTCTCCATTCACTTTCGCCTCGTGTCTTCGGGTCCACATGTTTTGTCCACAATCTCACTCCTGGTCTTGACAAACTCTCACCTCGTTCACTCAAATGTGTCTTTCTTGGTTACCATCGGTCCCAAAAAGGTTATCATTGTTATTCACCTACTCTTCAACGTTACCTTATATCGACTGATGTTGCCTTTTTCGAGTTTGTGCCTTACTTTGAGTCGACTCACTTATCCCCCGAGCCTCTTTCTGCAGTCCTCCCCGTTCCTCCTGCGATTGAGCTTCCTGAGTTCGTCACTCCAGACACCCCATCTGTGGAGCCCCCAGCTGTGCGACCACTACAGACTTATCATCGTCGCCAGTGACCTATCGAGGTACATATCCTTGTTCCTGCTCCTGCTCCTGCTACAGAGGCCATGTCAGACTCACCACCGGCGCCGTCTCCTTTACCGGAACCGGCCCTGCCACCTGAGTCTGACCTTCCCATTGCCCTTCGTAAAGGTATACGTTGTACTCGTAACCCATTCCCTCATTACATTGATTTGAGTTATCATCGTCTTTCTCCTCCACATTACACTTGTTTGTCTTCTTTGTCTTCTGTCTCTATTCCTAACACTCCAGGTGAAGCTTTATCCCACCCGGAATGGCGGCAAGCAATGATTGACGAGATGTGTGCTCTTCAAAGCAAAGGGTACCTGAACTGGTCTCTACCTCCTGGAAAGTCTGTGGTTGGTTGTCGTTGGCTTTATGCTGTCAAGGTTGAGCCTGATGGTAAGATTGATCGATATAAGGCCCGGTTGGTGGCCAAAGGATACACTCAAATATTTGGGCAGGATTACAGTGACACCTTTTCACCTGTGGCTAAAATGGCGTCTGTTAGGCTCCCCTTCTCCATTGCCGCCATCCGTCGTTTGCCACTTCACCAACTTGATATTAAAAATGCTTTTCTGCATGGTGATCTCAAAGAGGAAGTCTATATGGAGCAACCACCTGGGTTTGTTGCTCAGGGGGAGTCCTCTAACATGGTTTGCATGCTCCACAGGTCTCTCTATGGCCTTAAACAGTCTCCACGAGCTTAGTTTGGCAGATTCAGTTCTATAGTGCAGCAGTTTGGTATGACTCGTTGTAACGATGATCACTCTGTTTTCTATTGCCATTCAGCTCAAGGATGTGTTTATCTAGTTGTGTATGTGGACGATATTGTGATAACTGGTAGTGATCAGCAGGGTATAATCCAGTTAAAGCAGTATCTCTCTCACAAGTTTCAGACTAAGGACCTTGGAAAACTCCGTTATTTTTTGGGTATCGAGGTAGCCCAATCCAGGGATGGCCTGGTGATTTCACAGAGGAAATATGCTATGGATATTCTTGAGGAAACAAGTTTATTGAATGCCAAGCCAGTTGATACTCCTATGGACCCAAATGTCAAACTTCTGCTTAATCAGGGGGGGCCCTTTCAGATCCAGGGAGGTACAAGAGATTGGTTGGTAAATTAAACTACCTCACAGTCACCCGTCCAGGTACTTCCTTTGCAGTTAGTGTGGTAAGCCAATTCTTAAATTCCCCTTGTTAGGATCATTGGGATGTTGTAATACGCATCCTGAAGTATATTAAAAGTGCTCCAGGAAAAGGTCTTATTTATGAGGATAAAGGCCATACTCGAGTAGTTGGTTACTCAGATGCCGATTGGGCAGGCTCACCCATTGATAGGCGATCCACTACTGGGTATTGTGTACTAGTTGGAGGAAACTTGATATCCTGGAAAAGCAAGAAGCAGAATATTGTAGCAAGATCTAGTGTTGAGGCTGAATACAGAGCCATGGCATTAGTGACTCAAGAGCTCATGTGGTTGCAATCACTTCTTAAAGAACTCAAGTTTGGAGAGGATATGCCAATGACAGTGATATGTGATAATCAAGCGGCATTGCATATTGCCTCCAATCCCGTGTTTCATGAGAGGACTAAGCATATTGAGGTGGACTGTCATTATACCAGAGAAAAGATCGAATCGGGGGACATCGCCACTAGCTTCATCAATTCCAATGACCAATTGGCAGATGTCTTCACTAAATCTCTAAGAGGTCCTCGAATCAGTTATATATGTAACAAGCTTGGTGCATATGAATTATATGCTCCAGTTTGAGGGGGAGTGTTGAAAATAAAATATGATCTTTGTATTTATTGTATATGCAAATCATATCATGTAATTAGGAATAGGATATCTTGTAATTAATTGTTTTGATTTCTTTTTAAGCCTATATAAAGAATCTCCGTTGTGTAGTTGAAACACACGGTATTCAACATATGTCTCTCTCTATTCTCTCATTTAACAAAAATTAATGCTTGCAATAATTGTTCAATAAAAAACATTGATTGTGCTCGATATCGATCAAATTTCTAATTAATTTTCTTATACTTTCATTTACACCGTTTGGCTAAATGTATTTAATAACTTTAATTGATACTCCTTTTTTAAAATAACATATTTCACTTTCAACCTTTGTCATTAATGCATTATTTTTTAATGGCAAATGTTAGTAGTTATTCCAACCATCACATATTAAGCGTCGTTTATGATAATGTGCATGTCTGAGAAAAATCATTAATTACGATCATTTTCATGATAAAATAATCTTTATTGACCAAAATATCCTTTGTGTAGTAGGAGTTTGGTGGAAGTATTAATTAATAGATGGTAGTTCAGATATAAATAGACGAGGATATTATTGGAAAAAGTAATAAATTGATATATATATTTATAAAAGAAACCATTCAAATTATTATTTTTAAATTTTATTCTGTTATTGATTTCAATATATAAACATGAAATCAAAACTTTCCAACAAAATTATTGATTTTAATAATATACAAACATCCAGCTAATGAAACTGTTGAGCGGCTGAAATTGTTGAGCGTTTTAACGATCATTAGTTGTTAAAACCTTATTATAATCTTTTTTTCATAAATTTTTTCCATTCACACCTCTTTCATTAATGCGTGCAACAAATTGCTCAATAAAAAACATTAATTGTACTTGATATCGATCAGATTTCTAATTAATTTTCTTATACTTTCTTTACACATTTTGTCTTAATGTATTTAATAACTTTAATTGATACTTCCTTTTTTTAAAATAACATATTTCATTTTCAACCTTTGTCATTAATGAATTCTTTTTTTTAGCGGCAAATGTTAGTAGTTACTCCTACCTATCCCATATTAAGTATCGTTTATGATAATGCACATGTCTTAGAAAAATTATTAATTACAATCATTCCAAGATAAAATAATCTTTATTGACCAAAATATCCTTAGTATAGTAGGAGTTAGGTGGGCGTATTAATTAATAGAGACTAGTTGAGATATAAATAAACGAGGGTATATTGGACACGACTCTTCACTAGTCATCTTTAATACGAAAATTTGAAGTTTGAAAAGTTATTATGCTGCTGAAATTTGACATTGGATAGCATATTATCTTTGATTAACTGATTGCTTTAGTGCATAATTGTTTGATTAATTGTTAGAGCAATTTATTATTATAGTAATGACCCGTAACTGAATGAGTTTAAAGACTGTGCCTCTTTTTTTCTCTTTGACCATCGACCGTACTTGGAAGCGTTTGTTTTGGCTGTTAGGATTAAGATGGCTTGGTAATGTCATATTGACTTCTGTTCTGATTAAGTGTTTCATTACCATGTACTTGACTGATTTAGATATTCGTGTTGATTTTCAATTGTGAATGGGAAATGCCCCAATACATTCTATTCAATATGGGGTTATTGATCTTTTTTCTAATTTTTAAATAAAGTTTGATTTCCGTAAAAAAATTGCTATTAATATTTGTCGTAAAATTGCATGTTTTAGTAAACTGTTTAATTGATCAATTTGTGCTATCGGTGATCTTTTAATATTTTGAATCTTATATTGTTTGTCCATATATTCATATTGTGTCGATGCATACGCTGAACCTTTAGGATTAAATAACTTAGTAATTCAACCTAAGTTCCCCAAAATAGCGCTTCACAAGAAGTGATATTTTCCCTTTTTCTTCTACTCGATTAAAAAAGTGGAACATATTTCTAAAAAATTGAAATGTTATCTACAGCGCCGTCCAATCCTGCATAAATAACGTGTCAACAACCAACATTACGTTCGTCCGAGCCAGGACCAATCCCAGGGGACCTTGCTAAAGTAGTAGCTTTAGCCCCTCGAAGTCTCCAATTTTGCTTGGATTTTTGGCCTAAAAAAAGTATCAAAACTACATTATGTATAATTAATTACTTCTTCCATCCCATATTAAGTGTCATGTTTAGAATATTTACATGTCTCAAATTATTTATCACTTTACAATATCGAGAGAGAGAGTATTAATTACTTTTTTCCAATATGTCATTATTTATTTATATCTCAACCACCATGTATTAATTATTTATTTCACCAAACTCCTACTGTACTAAGGATATTTTAGTCAAAAAATATTATTTAACCTCAAAAATATTAATTATTAATAATTTTCTTAAGACCTGTGCATTAACTTGAACGATATTTATTATTAGACAGAGGCGGTAATTATAATTGAAGAAACAATTTTTTTTAGGTGTGTAAACATTTATTTATTATTCGTATTAAATAAAATGTGATCTTTAACATCCCTGAAGATTGAAGGTACTCTCCTTATGCTATATTTTTTATAGTTAAATATATTTCATCTACACTTGTTTTGTTATCTACAAGTCTATCTTTAATTTGTTGCATTTTTTCTTAATGATAAAAAATTGTGAAAGATGAATTGAATTTGTAATATTTTTTGCCACTATCTTAAGTGTAACACACACTATAAATATTTATATCAACCATAATAGTTTGATTTAAAAATATAAGAAATAAAAATAAAAAATTTTAAATATAATATAATAATATTATAAAAATATTTTTATCAGTTTTAAAAATGTCTAACTAAAAATTTGCCTTGGGCCCTAATATATGTTGGGTCGACCATGGTTCGAGTGGAACTGAACTCAGATGCCCTAATATATGTTGGGTCGACACATGTATGATAAAAGTAGTGAATGAGTTAGTTGAAAGTTAAAAAGTTACCGTAGAAGTGAAAACCCGTAATTGAAAGGTGAAAAATAAAAGTGTAATTGAAATATTTGATAAAATTAGCTATTGATTCTATGCCAAAAACGTAATTTGGCAACGATGTTCTAATAATATTTTTGAGAGGAAACTTTATGTGAAAAAAATGGGGGCTTTCATATAATGCTTTCATGAGAAAGTGTTATATGAAGTGATTGCCATTGCTTCTCTATTGGCCGCATATATGAATCACAAAAGTCTACCAAAAAACAGAAGGCAAAAGTTCTCAGATCGGCATTTTACAGATCACCCCTTTCTCTTTGGGCCTTATGATCTTCCTTTTTAACATAAAAAATCACCCTTTTCGCTACAAGAAAGACATGTCACACAAATGACTTTTATTATATCAAACTAATTTACTTAAGTGTACAACACACATTGGGCCCCTATTTTCTCGTCCATAGGCTCTACTAAGGTTCCTCTATGTGCATCGGCGCCGCTTCCTCGCTAGACCTTCGCTAGGGTTTCCCCGACGTGACCCATGACACTGTTTTTATCTTGCTAGTGGTGGTCCTCCTTCTGCTTTCCTCCCAATATGAGTAGGAAGATGTACCTGCTAGGGTTTTTCACCACGATGCTCTCCACCACCAAGGATCTCCCGACTACACATGGTGTCGATGAGCCACCACCTCCAGCAAACTTGGAGCCCACACCCCCACCAGAGCCACAAAACTTGGAGCCCACACCCCCACCAGAGCCACCAAACTGATTCGTCTATCATTACAACCGCACCGCCTACACCCACCACCACCATTTTCATCTTCACGCGAGCTCCATTGCAACAACAATTGTGAGTCTTTACCATCAACCACCACAGTTCGTTTCCTTTTCGCCTTCCGAGTCCAATATTATCTACAGAACTCAATGTTTGAAGCATATCTGAATCAAGTTGACAAAGACCCAATGGTCTATTGGCGATCTAATACATCTATGGTTTTATCCCAACATTCTTTGAAATCTGTTTTGACAAATGTGGCGATCTCAGTTAGAAAACAACTAAATCCAACCGCCTTTTGGAAGAATGTCCTTGGCATGCCAATTTTTTCCTTTTCCTACCAACCTTCCTACCCAAAATTGGCGACTAAACGCAAGGAATGGTCCAACGTGATACTACAATCACGATTCAAGCCATGCGGAGAAGATTAGAGGATCAATTTAGTCTTTCTGCAAATTGAATACCCTGGAAACCTTAATGGGTTAGACCCAATATGATGATAGTACTTCCTAGGCCTATGGTTAAGGAGTGGAGTGACAAGCGAAAAGAGTGTTCAAACTCCACCCGCTAACAAAATACCAATATTTAACACTTAACTTTTTCCATTCAAAAAAAAAAAACTCCCTAAACCTTTGGTAAAAGGGCAATGTGAAATATGAGGAGGATAACTTGGTTCATGTTAATCCTACTCTTAGTGTTAAGATTTTGTGTTAGACAGATGCCTTTGTGTTACCACAATAGTGTGTTGGTGTTGTGTTTTGTTGTATGGTTCATGAGACGCTACATATGATGTTAGTGTGGTCAATATTTGATTGGGTCTGGTTTGATGTAGATGCTATATGGCTTGGGATTTTGGCCTTTTAATTTATCCCCTGATTCAGCCAAGGCTGCTTTTCAAACTCCAATTAGCTGAACTCAGTCAAAGGACAGGTTTTGGTGGCCTTTCACGGCCTCAGGTGATTACACTGTTAAATCTGACTATTTGACAGCTTGCCAGAGTGCACAACCTATATGCAGGGGGCCTTCTACTTCGGGTTCTAACCTGGAATTTTCCTGGAACTACATCTGGCAAGCCCTAATCCCCCAGAAAATTAAAATGTTTATATGGAAGGTCTGTCACAATATCATTCCAGTCAAAGACAATCTTTACAGGATGAGGATTCTTTGGGATGACACGTGCCTAATTTGCAACGCTTAAAAAGAAACAGTGGAACATGCCCTTTTGCTTTGCCCTTAGACAACACCCATCTGGTTTGGCTCCCAGATTTAGTGTATCCCATCGCCCGGGAATGTTACATGTGTTAAAGACTGGATGGAAAGGCTCATTAAAACCCTAGACTCTTATGCTGACTACAAGGATTTTGCCTTTGCCTCGGTTTGCTTTAATCTTTGGGCTATCTAGAAGACAAGGAATGAATCTGTGTTCTTGGACAAGAAACCAAACCCCATGGCTACCCTAAAACAGAGTATATTGGGTCTACATGACTACTTTCAAAATCTACCCAAAAGCAACATAAGACAGAAAGACCAGATGCAAGGGTCTAAAGAGGCTACTAGGTGGAGACTACCACCTCAGGGGTACAGTAAAATCAACACTGATGCCAGCTTCAATAAGGAAAAATTGATTGGTACCTCAGGGGTTGTTGTCAGAGACTCGGGCGACAAGCTTATATCAAGAGTTGGGCGTAGCTTCCCAACCATCAGTCCGGGAATGGCAGAGGCAATTGCTTTTAGAGACGGAGTAAACCTTGCGAGGAATCTGAACCTGAGTAGAGTGGTGGTGGAGAGTGACTCATTAGATCTGGTGAGTGCGTGCAAAAATGAAGCTCAGAAGGGAGAAACTATTCAAATTGTTAAGGACATCATCATTTTTAAAAGGGACTTTGAGAGATGTGGTTTCACCTGGACTCCTAGATCGGGTAACAAAGCAACACACTTGGTTGCTCTCCTTGTGGCCAACCGTTCGCTTCCCAATAACTGGTTGAGATCTCCTCCCAGTGAACTGATTTCGGTACTAATTGAAGATGCGACTGTAGAAACCAGAGGAGCGGCTAAGATTGGAATCACGAGAGCAAAAGAGAAAAGCCGTGAAGAAGAGGCGCATCAAAATAGTGCTTCAATTCGAGAGATCCGAAGCTCCCTAGGTGCGCAGAGATATTAACACAGGCATGGAGCGTGACAAACCCCAGGGAAGCGGGGGCTGTTGAGGCTCCGGAGTGCTTTCTTCTGATTGTGCGGTATCGCCCTGGACTAGGGTTCCAGACAAACTGTTGCTAAGTTGTACTTGGAGCTTTTTGTGTGCAAGTGTTTTGAGTTTAGTTAGTCTAAATTGTGTGTATCTAGAGTCTTGCTCTTGTGCTCCCACGATTAGAATGGTCCATGTATACATTTGGGAGTAAGTACCAGATTTGTTTCGGAACAACTTCGTGCCTGGCCCATTGGGCTTTGGCTTTGCTGGTAATGAAGAATATTTCTCGACCAAAAAAAAAACCTGGAATCCTTTGAACAGAAAAAAAAAACTAATTTGAATGACTCAACCAAAAAAAACTAATTCGAATGACTAAATAAAACAATAACCATTAATTTTGAACTTTATTTTTCTCAAGTAAAACTGTACGACCTTTATACATAGCATTATGCAATCAAATAATTTAGTCGGATAAGCAAACCACAACATTAACGTGCATAACGGAGCTGGAGTCGTAATTAAGAAAGGGTGTAAGGCATGGTACGGTACGGGAGTAGCCAAACCGAAAGCGTTTTACAGGAAGTAGCCATAGAGCTCCAAGTAACAAATGCAGAAGTTCCAAGGATTAGTGACATCGGTAGTAGGTCCTGCAAGAACAATGCGGAAATACCTAAAGGGAAGCAGAGCGTTGGGACCAATTACAGGCCAAGATGCAAACTGGCCAGGTTTGCATATTGTCCGATCATTTTCATGGACTCTCAAGTTCCTCCAGCTCTTCCCGTCCAGTGAGCCCTGAAAATTTCACACAACAGAATTAATTAACCCTTCCCTCTACATATAAATATATAGTATTATATATATTATAAATTTTGATAGGGTCCTGGCTCTTTAGGCCACTAGTTAAGGAATCAAGAAATGAAAAAAATTACTTTTTTTTAGTAAAACATAGTAACTTGAAACAACAATGTTATTTAGTATGAATAATTTGCTACAAGAGTGAGTACAAAAGAAATGCACAACCATATATGACAGATTTCATACAAAAATCATCATTTTAAAAGTAACTACTTATCCTCACTTGCCTAGACTTAATCAATCACAATCTTTCGGAAAACCTTTATATAAAGTTTCTTGCAAGCATTTTCCAAATAAAAAACATACACTCGTTAATGTTATCGAGTCCATAATTCAAGCACATAGTTAGTTAGTTAGTTAATCATCATAACCGTTTCTGTTAGCTTTTGTTCCAGTGTGTAATCCATCACCTTGTATAAATACACTTGAATAATGAGAATACAAAAAGTTGCTCACTTCCTTCTCTTGTGTGTGTGTGTATGCAAATCGATATTCCCTCTAACAAATTGGTATTCAGAGCTTGTTGATTCTGGAACCATTGAGAGCGTTTTGAGAGCTGAGTGATTTCTGTTCTTCTACCCAGAAACAAACACGAGTGAAGTGTGAGTAGAATGAAGATGGGTGCCAATGGTGGTAATTTCCCAACTCAGTTCCCGATTCTAGATGGAAAAAACTGGGATCGCTGGAGCATTCAAATGAAGGCTCTATTTGGCTTTCAAGATGTTATGGACATTGTGAGAGATGGCTTCCCAGAAGTTGGTGCAGCAGCCACTGAAGCACAGCGATCAACATACAAGGAGAACAAGAAGAAAGATTGCAAGGCAGTCTGGTTCATTCAGCAGAGCGTGGATGAGGCGAATTTTGAGAAAATCTCCAAAGCATCATCTTCCAAGCAGGCCTGGGACATACTGGAAAAATGCTATGCCGGTGGAGACAGGATCAAGAAAGTGAAACTTCAAGTTCTGCAGAGGCAATACGAGTTGCTGCAGATGGAAGAATCTGAGAAAATTGAAGATCTCTTCAAGAGAGTGAAGAGCATCACCAATCAAATGGCAAGCTGTGGAGAAACCCTCGCTGATGGAAAGATATGTGAGAAGATCATGCGATCTTTGCATCCTAAATTTGACTATATAGTTGCTGCCATTGAGGAGTCCCGAGATGTATCTAGCATGAGTCTTGAAGAATTGCAAGGTTCTTTGGAGGCTCATGAGCTGAGATTAAATGAAAGAAATTCTGCAAAAACCAGTGATCATGCACTTCAAGTGCAAACCAACAAGAAAGGTGATCACAAGAAGCAGTGGAAGCAAGGTGGCAAAGGAAAATTCCAGAAGAAGTTCAATTCTTGGAAGGGCAATGATAGATCTGAATCCTCTAAAGGGGGAGGCGGTTCTAACAGGGCCAAAGAAGGTTCAAAAGGTGTTGACAAAAGGAAGATCCAGTGCTTTAATTGTGAGAAATATGGGCATTATGCCAATGATTGCTGGTTTGGCAAGGGAAAGAATAAGAAGAAAGATGAAGAGGAGGCTTATATGGCTCAAGGAGAGTCTTCTGATTCGCATAATCGTGCTTCTCATGGCAACAATTAATGAATGCGGTCAAGATGAATGTGGTCAATCCGCCACAATCATCGATGCATGATGATCTGAGTTCTGGTTTCTTGATACCGGGTGCAGCAACCATATGACTAGCCATAGAGAATGGTTGGTGGATTTTGATGCTTCAAGAAAGGGCAAAGTCAGGTTTGCTGATGATAGAACCTTGCAGGCTGAAGGTATTGGCAATTTGTCAATCAAAGGAAAGCATGGAAAATCAGTCAAGATTGAGAAAGTCTTGTATGTGCCTAGTATGACCAGCAATTTACTAAGCATTGGACAACTAATTGAGAAGGGTTTTCAAGTTGTAATGAAAGACAACTTGCTGTCCATATTTGATTCAAGTAATAAGTTGATTTTGAAGGCTCCTTTGTGCAAGAACAGAACCTTCCAGATCAATATTGATGCTGCAGAAAGTCATTGCTTAAAGACCACAGAAGCTGGAGATGAAAGCTGGTTATGGCATGCACGATTTGGCCACCTTAACTTCAGAAGTCTGAATCAATTGGGGTCTAAGAAAATGGTTCGTGGACTGCCTTTGATTGAGGTTTTAGCAGTAACTTGTGGCACTTGCTTTGCAGGAAAGCAGACAAGGAACTCATTCAAGTCTCAGCTGCCTTTGAGATCCAAACACATACTTGAAGTTGTGCACTCTGATGTTTGTGGGCCCTTTGAAGTGTCATCAATAGGAGGTAATCGCTATTTTATCTCTTTTGTTGATGATTATAGCCGTATGATGTGGTTGTATTTGATTAAGAATAAAAGTGAGGCCCTTGAAGTTTTTAAGAAGTTTAAAAAGCTTGTTGAAAAACAAAGTGATAAAGTCATCAAAGTCTTGAGAACAGATGGGGGAGGGGAATATACATCAAGTGATTTTGAGCATTTTTGTGAGAAGCATGGGATCATCCATGAAGTCACAGCCCCATATACACCACAGCACAATGGCTTAGCAGAGAGAAGGAATCGAGCGATTGCTAGATATGGCAAGAAGCATGCTCGAGGAAAAGGCTCGCCTCATTATTTTTGGGGTGAAGTTGTATCCACCGCAAAGATACATTCTAAGCAGATGTCCCACCAAGAGAATAAGTAATGCCGTCCCCGAAGGAGTATGGTCGAAGAAGAAGCCAATGGTGAGCCATTTGAGAACCTTTGGAGCACTTTGTTTCGTGCATGTTCGGATCAAATCGAAAGAAATTGCATGACAAGTGTGATGCCATGATCTTGGTTGGATATCATCCAACAGTGCATACCGTTTATTTGATCCAATCAAGGAAAAGATAGTGATTAGTAGAGATGTGAAAGTGGTGGAATGCGAACACCGGGTGGCGGAAGAATTGCGGCGACTTGAAGCAAAGATCTAGTGTGCCAAATGCTTTCTCGATAACAATACCGAGAATGAAGTCTGCGAAATCGTGGAAGGCAAAGCGATGTGGCTACGGCGGTGATAGACCACGAGAGAGAGACAAATGCCTTCTAGACTTTACGAGTTTGAGATCTGTCGACAATCAGGTCTCGGATGAGGAGACTTAGTACATTTTGCTCTATTCTTTGGAGGTGAACCAAGAGAATTTGAAGATCTTTGTTGGCATGAGCTTGGAAGGAAGCCATGATTGAAGAATTGAATTCAATTGAGAGGAACCAGACTTGGTACCTCACTGATTTGCCAGCACAGAAGAAACTGATTGGGGTTAAGTGGGTCTTCAAACTCAAACTGAATCCTGATGGCTCTATAGCAAAGCACAAAGCTAGGCTTGTTGCAAAGGGATTCTTGCAAAGGGCAGGAATAGACTATTCTGAAGTCTATGCTCCTGTGGCTAGGATTGAAACAATTCGGCTAGTAATTGCTATGGCAAGTGGAAAGGGTTGGCCTCTATTCCAATTGGATGTAAAGTCTGCCTTTTTGAGGTCCAATTGAAGAAGAAGAAGTATATGTATCACAGCCCCCTGGTTTTGAGAAAAAAGGAAAGGAGGATAAAGTGTATAGATTGAAGAAAGCACTTTATGGATTGAAACAAGCCCCAAGGGCTTGGAACAAAAGGATTGACTCCTTTTTGGTCAGGCTGGGTTTCATTAAATGCTCAGTAGAGTATGGTGTTTATGTGAGATTCAAATCAGTCAAATCAGATTTGATCTTGCTATGCTTATATGTTGATGATCTGCTAATCACAGGAAGCAATGCTCAAGAGCTAGAGATTCTTAAAGTCGTGTTGAAAATCGAGTTTGAAATGATGATTCGGGCAAACTAAGCTACTTTCTTGGTATGGAGTTTGTTATTACAATGAGGTTTGGCTATGCACCAAAAGAAATATGTGAAAGAAGTGTTGAAAAAGATTTAACATGGCCAATTGTAACACATCAACTGTTCGATGAAGCAAATGTAAAGCTGGATCGGTGTGGTGATGAAAACATTGTAGATGTCATCAATTCAAGCAAATGGTGGGATGCTTGAGATACTTGTGTAATAGCAGGCCGGACATCAGCTTTGGTGTTGGTTCTGTGAGTCGATTCATGGACTGTCCTAAGAAGTCTCACTTAATGGCTGTGAAAAGGATCATGAGATACTTGCAAGGGACACTTGACTTTGGAATTCTGTTTCCAAAGCTGTATGATCAGAAGGAGGCAGTCTTGATGGGGTATTCGGATGCAGACTGGTGTGGTGACAGGGTGGATAGAAGAAGCACTTCTGGATACTTGTTCAAGTTCCTAAATGCTCCAATCTCTTGGAGTTCAAAGAAGCAGCCAGTCATTGCATTGTCAACGTGTGAATCAGAGTACATAGCTAGCTCCTATGCCTGCCAGGCTATTTGGCTTGAGTCTTTGCTAAGTGAGATGAAGATTGAAGTATCTAAGCCATTGAAGCTGCTGATAGATAATAAGTCAGCAATAAATTTGGCAAAGAATCCAATTTCCCACGGTAGAAGCAAACATATAGAGGCAAGGTTTCACTTCATCAGAGACCAAGTGAATAAAGGCAAGCTTGAACTGGTGTATTGTCCCACTGAGCAGCAGCTTGCAGATATCCTAACTAAAGGGTTGAGAGCTGATCGCTTTGAAGAATTGAGAAAGCAGATGGGTGTGATTTCCATTAAGAACTTGCATTGAGGGAGAGTATAGTATGGCAGTTGTGTCTACTGCAGCAGTGATTGCTGCACTTGATTCGTTTTGATTTGAATTGTAATTTCTGTTTTTGATAGCTTGAATTAAGGGAGAGTGTTATCGAGTCCATAATTCAAGCACATAGTTAGTTAGTTAGTTAATCATCATAACCGTTTCTGTTAGCTTTTGTTCCAGTGTGTAATCCATCACCTTGTATAAATACACTTGAATAATGAGAATACAAAAAGTTGCTCACTTCCTTCTCTTGTGTGTGTGTGTGTATGCAAATCGATATTCCCTCTAACAGTTAATAAATACTTTTTATTTTTTATTCCACCACCAATCCTTTATATCTCCTTCAACAGAACCGAACCACCACTCCTAGTCCTATATAAGAAGACCGCAACCAACCATAAAGCAAAGAATATGTACCTGAATATTCCAACATCTCGGAAATGCCTTGGAACCATCCTGCCTCATGGTATAGTAGTTGCACATAAGCTGCATTCAATGATTTTCCTTTTCTTAATCAGATGCCCATTCCATCTAATAAGTAATTATCTACTCATTGAGGTGCAATTCTACTTCTAATGCTTCATTAGTCGCGTGGAAATAAAATCTTCAGATTAGAAGTTTAACTTTGCAGTCACTTAATTTTGATGTTTTTTCGTAAACTAAATATATAACCATGTGGGGAGAAAAAAAACTTTTGTTAATGTTATTGTCGCTCAAAACTATATACATATCCACTTGCTCAGAGCATGAAAAATAGCACCCCAAAGAACTATTAGCCAACACACACAATCAGCATGTTATGTACCTGATGATCTTGTCCAAGATCAACCATCCACCAGCTACAGTTATGTCCATTTTCCAAACGAGGTCCAGCAAAACATGTTCCCTGTGATAGCCAAATGAAGTTTAGGTGCCATCCAAAAAATTAATAGTTCAATAATAAATTACAATACATAAATTTAGCATACCTGGTAGGTTCTTGAGACCAAAACCTTGGGATCAGTGTATCTTGAGTGGGGACTACTGGCTGTAATGGTAATTTTCTTTGGCTGCCACACATAATTTTTAGTGAAGTGCATGTATAAACAGTTCAAAGACCAGCCCTTGGTATAAGAATTCCTAAAAAGGAAAAGGGGAAAAATTAAGCATGATTTACCTCTGCCAAAAGAGGATTAACCCACTGGTGTTCACCATAGGATGTGCCAGCAAAGTACAGAACTCCATGGTCGTCCCCATCACAAATATACTGGAGCTCCCTGTAACTAGACCGTCTATGTTGGAATCTAACACTGCAAGGAAAGCCAATGCAGGTTAACTCGTATTAGACGGATTATTTTTTTTGGGGGGAGGGGGGATGGATAAATAATAATTTTAGAACATAAACTGAGAACTAAAAGCACACAGAAAATATGCCTGACTTGAACAGAGCTCCAAATATGCCTAACTTGGTGGGCAACCAATCTAATACAGAATAGAACTCCTACTTTTTAAAAAACCCTAAGCAGCCAAGCAACTATTGAACCAGAATTCATAATACTTTAAAAAAATAGAATTGCATATTATTTTCACAACCAAAAAAGCTATTGCTATCCACTACAGAGGCTACAATCTAAATTTTGAAAAATTACTCAAAGTGCAAAGTATGACTTTAATGCCCCAGTGAAGAAGCTGCGGAGACAAACTATATGAAGAACTTACTTCTCTTCATTTTCTGGCCTTTCCAGCCCACATTTAACAAGGTTGATTGCCTCATTAACCTGTAATAAATACAATAACAGAACAATTAACCAAAGACAACATTCACAAAACCTCAAAACATATACAGCCTGAACTGATTGGAAGAAGACAGAAAGTATTAATTGGAATAAGACAGCAGACTTACGAGACTTTGGAGAACAGGAATATGCCTGACAATGTTGCTATTCTGCAACTGCACAGTAATTACAATGGTGTAGTTAGAGTAAGAATGTACTGAAATCCTATTCCTGTAGAACTGCTCATAAATGTCTGAATGCAAAGCAGACGAACCTTATCAAGTAAGGAATATTGTAGTAGTGGAAACCGCACAAACGGCAACAAGTCATAAACTAACTGAAGCCGCTCACCAAAAAGGAGTTCAGGTTTTGAATTTACTATTAACCGATCCACAACTTCCCAGTCAAATAACTCTTTTGCATTCATGCCAAACATTAGGATTGCATTAAGAACTTTCTCTTCGGATGTTACTGTCAGATCTGGATGCTGCGAAGTCCCAATATAGATATGAGAAATTATCAGTGAATTTATCTAATATTACAATAAGATATACTAGGATAGAGTTAGACAATTTGTTGACGTCTAGTAGATTTATCTACACTAATTTCCAGGGGATTTTAAGTTTTGGCTTTTGGTTATAGAGAAATTTAGAGTCTCAAATGTGTGAGATAGTATCAACAGTTCTCAGCTCAAACAACTTAGGTCCTATCCATATTGCAGATGCAGGAATTCACTAAAATACTGTTCTAACCTTTAATGGCATATCCATACAAGTAAAACTTCAATCCTATATTCTTTATGCCCTCATACCCATAAAAATTTGTGATTTAAATGTTATCCAATTAATATGTAGACTTCTTTAGAAGATATTGAGTATTATTCAGTAATATTCCTTGGATTTACCATCAAATTCAACAAAACGAGCAACTTTAAGAGATACAAACCTTAATGATATTGATGAAAGTTGTCTCATCTAACAAAACAAAATCAGTACTCGCACTGATACAATAGTCAAAGTTCATGGAAATTCTTCTCTGCAGTGTTTCTTTAACAACTCTGCATGATGGGATTGAAGAAACGACTTGGAGGAGTGGACATAGAGAGTCCTGCAACAAAGTTCAACAGTTAGCTTCGAAAGCTACGGCATTATTAGTTGCCAAAATTGTCTGCTTCCTCCTCCATTAAATTTGTTTGTATAATAGAAAAACTCTGTTGTATGACCTTCACCCAATAGAAGAACTTCATCCCTGCATATGATATGTAGACGAGAAGTATCAATATCTTAGAATTGATTACTGCAAAATGGATCTCTTCTTTTGTTTTCATAAGTCCAAAACCGCAACTCTCTTCTTCAACCACTTAATTCAAGTGGCATCCACAGGATAAATGATTTTAACTTCCTAGTAAGTACCGATTACTGTTGTGAGTTAAGTTTACCAAACTACCTCTGAGAGGCATTCTAAAAGCATTTTGCAGCATTCTTGGTGTAGAAAAGTCACTCCGAACTGATCAGCCAATAAAAGGAGTTGGAGCAACAAAGAACCAGAATCAATAACTTTCTCATTCAGTTGCCCATCATATAAAAATTCTAGCATAGCCTTGAAAGCTTCTGGTGGTACATCCCGTAAAGTAACCACTGACGACACACTTTCACTCATTCCATTTGTGAACATCTGGCAAAATAACATCATCTTTAACTATGGGTCACACAGACAGTATACAAAAATACATAACCACCGCCTAAAACATATTATTACCAAACATCACATGAATATTATTTGCAGAAAGATAAAGCAAAGACTTGTTTCTGGACAATATGCTAACTAACTAGAATTGTAATGACCAAGTAGAACACATTGAATGTTGAAACTATTTACAATTGAATTGAGCTGTCTGCTGTTAATTGATCAACCTCACAAGTCATAGGATTAAATTTGTAACAGGGCATGTTGAATATGTCATTTCAATGCTAAACATGATAATCATTTTACTAACCTGATCAATTTTGTTGGCCATTCCTTATACCTTCGAATGTATAATCATAAAACAAAATATATCGTAGACATTTCAGACCCTGCCCATCGTATAAGTAATTTTGGGAAATTTGGAAACATCCTTTCAAAGTTTTGTTGGATATACAGTCCATCACTTTTGAGCTGAAATCGCATATAATTAAGCTCACTGAAGCTAATACTTACCCCCATAAAATTAAAAGTTTAGTGTTCAGATGCATGGATCTTACGTTACGAATATTCAAAAACCCCACCCCTGAATGCAGGGGATGGGCATGGCAGCCCCCGTTTTCAGATAAAAGACTGTGAAATTGGCTCACCTTGGCAAAGGGGATGCTCCATAAGCTGAGAACAATTTTATGTGCTTGAGCAACAAACCCATAATTCTCAATGTAGATGTTTACATCGCAGTACTGGCCCGATAATTTCAATTGTCTCAGTCTCTGAATGCTGACAGGAAGTGAGGGTAAAGTTGAACGATGAGGTCCGATGCATGGATATGTTAACTCTACATTCTTGCCCGCGTCAAGCAACTTCTTATCTAGTTTAGACCGTTCAATAACCTCTTCACATTGCTTCACTAGTGGCATCACCTCAAACTGTTGACTTAAATCCCTCAAAGAACCAAGTTGTTCCTGTGGAATCTACAAGATTCAAAGACACAGCCACCTTGAGAATAACTAGTTTAACAAGTATGGTACATCAAATTAAACAAAAATCACCCAAGAAAGAAGATGATAATCAGCTAGACATAGTCACAAGCACAAATTTACCATAACATACGGGTTTCATATTATAAACAACAAAATGATCGTTGGAAAAGAAAAGCAAATATTAATATCCACAGAAAATTGAGTACCAGACAAGGATGACCTCCATCTCCAATTTTGACATGAATATATAGCAAATGAAAAAAAAGAAAAATAAAAAGGAACAAGTGGTACCTGGGTCCAGCCAGTGTAGATGTAGTGAAGCAGTGCATGGAGAAGCGGATAAGATACTGTAGGTAGTGTGATGGCAAAGGAGGAGGAGCAGAAAGTGAAGTTTCCAGAAGCAGCTAAAATTGCCTTGTGAGCAGGAACAGGTTTTTCCTCTGGACCAACGATGAACAACATATCAGACAAGTCCCAACTCTCGAGAAAATTCTTGAGTCCCCATTTGTCATAATCCATCTCTCTGTCTGCACCAACCTCCTCCTCCTCCTCCTCAACTTGGTAATCACCAAACACAAGATGCTTGGATAGGGGCATAAGAGTGTGTGTTAATGAGAGGACATTAACATTTCTATACTTAACATGTTTATCCCAGCTACTGAGGCCAATATACTGAACATTACAATTGGGATGAGAATCTGACCATTGGAAGACAACATCTTGGAAAGGGTATTTCCCATTACCTATGCTGATGAAGCCATCGTAGATACTGATCCAATAACTCCGAAAGGAGGTGGAGCAGCAGAGTCCAACACCTGCCACGTCAACAACAGTTTTTCCGTTGACCTCAATTCTGAGGCGTCGATTCCTGTGACTCCCTAATATGATTGTGTAGTGAGGACTGCTGTCTCTTTTGTAGTGGTAGCCCTGGCTTCCCACATTCTCCCTGAAAACCAACGTGACATCGTTGCAGGCGAATGCTTCGAAAGCCACGCAGCCCCTTCCTGCTTCCCGGAACTTCAAGTCCTCTCGCCACGCGCACTCAAATGGCGGCACCGTTAGGAACTTCTCCACCATCTTTAATGAAGTCTTGCACTTGGCCAGAAAAGAAGGTTGTGACTTGACCTGACTTGTGAGTGTGTATGTGCGTGCGTGCGTGTGAGAGAAAGAGAGACCCCAATCAATCAATATTTATATTTATTTATTTGATAAAAACAGTAGTAAGTTATATGGAAGGCTGGGAAATTAGAATGATCATTTGTGGGATCCAATTTGCCGTGCAACATCTAATCGAAATATATACATCTGAAACATCACTATCCCAATACCAGATGGATGGATAGCCAGGTACAGCTACTAGAACCCCAATACAAATATTTACATTTAAAAATAATTAATAAATCCAAGTATAAACAAGGAAAATAGAAATAAATCAGATGCATGAATTAATAGATCTGAATCCTGCGCCACATCCTTATCCAACCAAGTAAATGAAATATCTATGCTGACTAAGATCCTCGTAAGGTAGGCGAAATGAACAAAAATGATTTCAGACAGAAAGGGAAATGGATCGAAAACATCATTGATTGTCATCTTGCGCGTATCTTTGCCTGATGGGACACGTGGGACCGTCCTCGTCAGCTAATCGCTCAGGCTCACGAACCATCCATATCTCATAGTATAGTACTCAAACTACTAACATAGTAACATTTATTGATTTTGATTTTTCGTACAAAATAGCGTTACCCTACCTTACCTTACCGCGCAATTGTTGATGAGTAAAATCGCAGTTCCCCTCCACCGATTTTGTTTTGGTGACACTGTAGCTCGCGTCACCCTGCCTTCTGGATCTTTCTTTGTCTTTTATATCCGCACAGCCCCACGCCGAGTCACTGCATCCATTCTTATGCTCCTCGCCATAAATCCCACAATTTTTACTTTTGTGCCAGAAGATTTTTTCTATGCATCAAGTTATTATTATAATATTATTTGTTACCCTATAACGATGAGATAATACATAAAAAAAAATTATTATTATTATTCATTAAAAATTGAGTTTTTGAATAATAGATTGTGAAATTTTTTGTAACTTAACTCTTTGGATTATGCTACGCGAAAATCCGGACACTTTTTTTCCCTACATCTGTTGCTACTTGCTGGTCAATTTTTTTTTTTTTAAAAAAAAAAAACTTCATTGCTACTTCCGGACACTTGTAAATTTCGTTGTCTAATTACGAGATTAATAGTATATATAGATAGATAGATATAGATAAAACGATGAGGACGTGCGCCCGAAACACATCCGCCAATGTGCTGGACAATTCTGCATTTCTAAGTCTGCAATCAAAACTTCTTATGTTGTGCTTCACCTTGCGCTAACGTGGTTGCTTGCAACAGATGTGATGTGACGGTGGAATCCTCCAAAAATGCTGACAGGGCTATGGCAAAAAGGATGGCAAAGCTGGAGGAGGAACTCGGGACATAAATTATGGTGGTTACTGTTGGGAGTTTTGCTACTGAAAGATAAGGGCAACATGCTAGAGTGTAGCAAGTACCAACCCATCAAATAAATAATGGAAAGATTCATAGGCATGGAAGAAACCCATGTTCTTGATCTTCATGATCCCACTCTAGTCTTATTTACTCCATGTACTAGTCTTATTTCATTCCCATCTAGCTTTTCTTATTACTCCTGCCCCTACCATCACGGCATTACCCACGCCTTCTGGTCCAAGTTCTCAACGGCGTCACTTCAGTGAGCCTCATCCATTGTCAGCGACCCCTAATCTATATTGAGAGTGGTAGGCAAAGCTCATGGTCAATTCAGTAAATGATGTCCAAAGTTGTTGCGGTTTAATACCTAGTTTCAGTCTGTTACAATGGACTAAATTATGCAATTTGAAAATCATCTGCTACCTGAGCACTGATATAGTCAGACTCCAGGGGAAAAGAGTGTGCATTAATACATCATCCGTCAGCATATAAAACAAAATCCATTATCTGTCAATGACTACCAATTTATTCTAAACTTTACAGAATCTTAGCCATTTGAAAACAAAATTAGAATAATAATTTAAGCTGTCAGACATTAACTGCATGCAGAGCAGTTTGTTTTCCAACTGTAGGAGATACAATTCCAGTCCATAGCCATGGTCTATGGTTTAAAGTTAATACACTTTAATATAAACTTTTATACAATATAAATAGTTATCTTTATAATTGTATTAATATATTTTCATTCTTTATGCTATAAATGTTTCACCACAGATGAAGAGAAAAGTACATTTTGCAAGACCAAAGGCACCCCAAAGGCTGTGATATGCGTGATCAGTTGACCAACTTTGACAAGGGTATGGAAACGATGTGGGCACATCTTGAAAGCTCTTCTAAGTTATGTCAATGATGTCTATACCGATCCTTCTCCCTTGACGAGTAAGAGGAACCGTTGTAGTCACGATCTGAAATCAAAATGAGTTAGAAGGTGATATACCTAAAGGAAAAAGCAAATGCCAAACTCATGAATGACATATATCCATACCACGGGACGAATGGCGTTTTGACTTCTCTGAATGTCCTGCATCCAATATAATAAACTAAATTTTACCCTAAATACACAACAAAATACAATAATCACACCAAAAAAAACTGTAAAAATACCTGAATCCTTTGCTCTCTCCCTAGACCGGTGATCACGATCCTTGAGTTTGTCCCTCTCAGCTTCCTCTCGTTCACGTTCTTTATCAGAAACCCTTCCCAGATCACGATCCCTTGATTTTGTTCTGTCCCTGTCCCTCTCCCGCTCCCTCTCCCTGTGTGATTCCCCACTAGCCTCCATTTTACGGTCCGACTTGGACTTCAGCGTGGGTTCATCTTTGGCCTCTCCCTGGGCAGCCATGCCTTTGGATTCGTCACTAGACTTCTTAGAATCTTTCAGCTTATCAGTGGCTAGCTTTATCAATACATCCTTGCTACCAATCAATTCATTATTAGCTTCTCTGGTAGCTCCCTTTAGCACTGAGGTGATGGTATTAGCTGGGGAGCTACATTGTGGAACATCCTGCAGATTGGCAGTGATTTAAAATAAGTTTGATCAAAACCACAAGTTGATTGTCAATAATACAGGTTTACAGAAACAGACATTTGCCTCATAACAGTCGACTAACGCTAGTATAATATTGCACATCTAAGGGATCCACTTCAGAAGACAAAAATTACAGAGTTTGCACGTTGATTGAACAAACAACCAGTATATTTTAAGCAAAACGACATTACTTTTTATACATGTACAAGTAACTTATCCCAATGTCAATCGCACTTGATAAAATATATACCTCACTTTAGAGAGGCAAAATCTCAACAAAAAAATAGGGAAAAGTGACCATCACCATCACCTTTGCAGTTGACTGAGACTTTGATTCCAATGATTTGTTGGAGAATGTAAATGAGTCCCCGTCCTTACAAACTGGTATATATTGTGCCTTGGGAAGGCTGTAAAGGTGAGCCAGAACCCTGCAGACTTCATCAATCCCCGACTTGTCTGCATCAAATGCCTTCCACCATGGTGGATTGTCAGGAAGGGGTAATCCGAACCTCCGAGCAGCAGCATATACAACTCCACAAGCCACAACCTCACTCTTAAATCGAACACACAATGTAGTGCGCAAACTGCATTAAAAAGATAGTTGGGTAAGCATATAGCTAAGAAACAGCAAGCATCGCATTCGAGTAAAAGACGTTGAATACAAGACATAACAAAAAATACTAGCACACATTGTAGTCGGGCAATTAAATCAGTAAACAATTTTTTTACTCCCCTACAGTTGTGCTTGCATCGAATGTTCGTCACACAAGATTACAAGCACTAATAGCCATAAATTCAACAGGTCCAATGGCTTAATTTATTAAGATACCCTTCAAAAGATCTATTCATTTGATAACAGCCACAAGCTCAGCAGGTTCAACAATATAACAGGATTCTCAAAACATCATACCATATTACAATCGTACTTGTAGCCAAGTTCTCTGCCTAGACAGTCCGATATTCTTCAAAACATCTATTCATTTTTATAACATCCTCTGTTTTCACCTTATCACTGCACAGATTAAATCTACAAAGGGATGAACTTACATTATCAGGTTGTGAATATAAATGTCATGGAAGGCTTTGTCAAGATTTTGTTTTTCTTCATGTCATTGAATGTGCTATGTGGATTAATCCATCACTTGACATCGTATGTCATCCAAGTAAAATCAATCACCTTGAAAAATTATAAAACTGGAGACACAGGCTTTTATATAGAAGCAATCATTCCAAAATTTAACAGGACAAAAATACAGTATAATTCGGGGATCATATAGGAGTAATGAATCATGGGGTACGGCGTGGAATGGAACACGGGCATGCCAATAATGTACACAATCAGCATCATTATCATCATCATAATAATAATCATCTTATCTACAATAATGTATTGTACCTATCATTAGCCAGATTCCAAGCTTCTTGCCTCAGTTCTGGAGGTGTTTCAAGAGTAGCAAGGTAATTTGAAATAAACTTATGAGGATGCTCAACATGACAAATGAATCCCATTTCTTTCAAAATATGTCTCTCTGTTTTGCTCAACTCCATTTTCAAATCAACATATTTCTGTTCATGAGAAAAGAAAAGAAAATCATTCAAATGACTATAATTTATTGAAACAATATTCGTTGCATGTAAGTGTATTGAAAGAATTAAGTGGGGATAGTGGGAACTTTCTGACCTTGGAATACAAGTCTAAATGCTCCATGGGCAAGTTCTCCCTCCTGCATTCCATCCTGTGAAAAACAATGATTACTTGTCTGGCTTTTCTAGGGTTTTCCTCCAGTTTTGAAGCTAGCCACACACAGCTTGCAGCAACTTTCTACAGAAAGAGACGCCATGAGCATTTTGATTCATTAAGCACGGGAGAGGAAGAAGAGCAAATAATAGACATATATCAAGATAGTGACCTTGACATTGAACCGTGCAAATGACTTCTTACAATAGAAACGATGAAACAGAACCTGCCCAGTGGCCATGACCGCTTGTGGTCTGCCACACAATGAAGTTAAGAAAACAAACTAAAGTGAGGGCAGAAGGTTAAAATGAAAATGGAAACAACAACAACAATGAGAAAAAGGATACAATCGAAGCAAAATGCCACTTTCTTGGATGAGATGGCAGCCATAGATTCTAAGGGTGATCTCGGTAGCTTCATCTATGCCATCTTTTCTGGAGGGTGAATTCGTTAGCTGCTCGTCCGTGAGGTAAAACGTGTCAATTGCAGTGTAGATCATCCCTTTTATCCCTTAACCCTAGCACAATCAGAATAAGGCCTCGTGAAATTTCAAAAAGGAAAAAAAAAAAAAAAAAGGAATAACATGAACTTCGCTAGAGAAAAATAATCGAGATTAGAAGTTAAAGGAGCTTAATTGAGAGCCAGAAGATTAGAGAGAAAGAAGCACCTTGAAATTGAATGAAGGAGGGACAAGAGTTCGTATGAACGAACAGTAAAATGAGAGGGTTTTCTTTCGGAGTAAGAGCAAGTAAACCCCGGGAACGGATCGCCCGACGTGAGATGTTCGGACGAGGGAAGAGCGGCTTTTATTTTCCCACCTCCCCCACCTAATTTTAACACCTCCCCTTTTTTAAAAAGTCAATAATACCCCTTTTTTCCCCCCACACTCCCTTTTTTTCTTCTTCCCTCTTCCTCATCTCACCTTCTCTCCCTCCACTCAAAACCAAAACAACCCCTCCCACTCTCTTTGACGTCCCTCTCTCCCAACCTCAACCTCACTCTCGCATTGTCCCATCGCAGCTGCTGCGGGCATCACAGTCAACGTCCGTCGTCATCTGAGGTGCGTTCTTCCTCTTTATTTTTTCTGCGATTTCAAAATTTTCAGAATCTTGTTATCGGATACTTCTGTCAATAGGAATTCGGTAGTTATAAAATACCGTATTTTTGTTAACGAAAATACCCGGCAACAAGATTCCAGAAATTATTTTATTTTTACCATTTTCAAAACTGTCGGATTCTTATTTCCGGTGGGTTCCAGAATTTAGTTTTCAGAACTAAGTCAGTTTTGATTTTGATAATTTTTGTTGTGTGGTGCAGATAGATTTCCATGGAAGGCAATTTTCCCGACACCCCAATGTCTAGTGCAATGGATATTACAGAGGCTGCGGATTGTACTGCAATGGATGCTACTGAAGACTGGGTCGCACTGCAATGGGTGATGTTATACAAGACGCGGATTGTACTGCAATGGATCTTACACAGAATTGTACACTGGTGCATTCACTACTACGACGATACTTAATATTTTATTGATTAGTTTTTGTAATTTGTTACTGTTGGATGAGTTGTTAAATCATTATTTTGTGCATTTTTGGGTCTTTTCTACCCAAGATGACCTATTGGCTTAGGCATGAAATGTTGGTAAATCTGTTGGATGTGTGATTGTTATTTCAAGATCAGACAACGAGCAATCAAGCAAGAAGACATTTGTGGTGTTGAGTTGTGAAAAAAGTGGCAAGTATACAAGACGGGATTGAAGGCTACTAGTAATAGAAAAAAGTCAGTGCCCATTCAGACTAAAAGGAAGCCTAGTGAAAGGTGTTGGAGGGTGGGTTTTGAAGGTAATGTGCGGAACTCACAATCACGAGATGATCAAAAACTTTGAAGGTCATCCATATGTTGGTCGGCTTACTTCCGAAGATAAGTCTTTTCTCAGTGACATGGCAAGGAATATGATCAAGCCGAGAAGCGCCTTACTATCATTGCAACAGAACAACCCAAACAGCCACATTACAATTATGCAGATTTACAATGCACGTTAAAAGATCCGGTCAAATCTTAGACAGGACAGAACTGAGCTGCAACACTTGGTGAACTTAATGCTTCGCGATTATTATGTCCACTGACACAGCAAGGCAGATGGTGCTGATGTTGTTAGAGACATATGTTGGGCACATCCAGAAGCCATCACGCTTCTAATTTCGTTTAACACTGTTTTGTTGATTGATTCCACTTACAAGACTAACTGATATAAGATGCCATTACTTGAGATTGTTACTTCAACTGAGATGACGTTCGCTGTTGCATTTGCTTTTGTGGAGTCTAAGAAAGTTGATAACTTCATATGGGTTCTTGAGAAGCTGAAGAGTATGTTATTGAGAGAGGATGTCTTGCCAAAAGTGATACTGACCGACCGGGATTTTGCATTGATGAACGCAGTGGCTAAAGTTTTTCCTACCTCATCTAACTTGTTGTGCCAATTCCATATCCAAAAGAATGTGAGGGCCAAGTGCAAGACTTACGTGTATCCATAGGAGAAAATTGAGATGGTCATGACTGCATTTGATTCTGTTATTAACTTCCTTGACGTGGATGCGTACGTGGACCGATTGGCACATTTTGAGGATTAATCAGCACCATTTGATAATTTCGTTGACTATGTCAAAACCACTTGGCTAAATCCTCACAAGGAAAAATTCGTTGCAGCATGGATAGATCGGGTAATGCACCTTGGAAACACAATAACCAACATGTATGCATCTTTTGATTACTCGTATTTGATGGTGTTTATGCATCTTGTAAAGGTTTGATTACTCACATTTGTTGGTTTTTTTTTTAATTTTTAACAGGGTTGAGTCTGCACACTATAGGTTGAAGAGGTTGTTAGCTGATAATAGAGGAGACTTATGTAGTTGTTGGGATGCTATGAACAACATGATCAGGTTACAACACACTGAGCTGAAGGCTTCATTCGAGCATAGCATTAGTAGACAACAACATTTTTATAATACTGCAGTCTACAAGCGCTTAAATAGGCTTGTGGCGAGGAGTGCATTAGACCACACTGCATATGAGCTTCGTCAATTTAACATGGTTGGTATTGATAGTTCTGCATGTGGTTACGTGCTGCGATACACTCATGGGCTACATTGTGCATGCGAACTGGCCAGATATAAAATGCACTACATCTCAATCTCATTAGAGTCAGTTCATATTCATTGGAGGAGATTGAGCTTCAACAACACCTGTGACTCCGACAGTTGAACGTGAACACAAGAAAGGGGTTGAATTGTGTTAAAAACTTTTCGCAAACTTTAAGTTAAAAACACTTTTGAACACTTGATTTTAAATCTGTTTGTTATCGGATGCTGGAGTAATATCAGATGCTGGAAATAAAGTTTATGAAAACTTTTTTTTTTTGCAAGATAAGAATAAATGTAAAGCAATAAAGGAAGAGACACCGGGTTTATACTAGTTCACCACTGAACTGGTAGCTACGTCTAGTCCCTTTGTTCCTGAAGGATTTCCACTATAATCAACTGATTACAATTTTTCTTAAGAGTATTCTACTGTCACAAACTTGACAATACTCTTAACTTCTCAAAACAACTCAGTACGTTCGAGACTTTGAGGAACAAGGCCTTGACTAGGCAATACAATTTTCACAGAGTAATTTTTTCTTATTCAAATAACTCTCACAGAGAGGATGAAAAGATTAAGCTCAAAACAATAGCTTTCTAAAAGAAAGAATATAAGATGCTGAAGTTCAATTCTTGGTGTCCAGAAACTTGGCACGAAACTTGATTGCTTACTTGAGTAATAGCTCTTTTAGAATATAGTTTATAGCAGCCTTCTTCAATGAATACCTTGGGTATTTATAGGAGTCCTTGAGGGTATTACCGTTGAAGTAAATTTTAGCTCCAAATCATTGAGTGAGGTAATTTGGAATGTTGTCCTTTTCTTCATTTCCAAAGAATATCAGAATAGTACACATTACCCTTTTTGTACTATCTGCTTTTCACAATTGTCTTGTACGAATTTTGTCTTATACTAAAGGTGTCACCTTTGATACCTCGTACATAAGAATGAGCGCATAAAATCAAATTCGAATTCTGTTCCAAAATAGCTGAGGTGAAGGAGCAAAAACGTGATCATCACGTGCTTCATTAATAAGACCAGATGCTCACTCAGAAGGCAGGACAGATGCTCACAGCAATTGATTAATCCACGTGTCAAAAGATAACACTACCGGACGCTCGCTATTCACAAGACGTTGGAGTGAACCGGATGCAGACACACATGAAATGTATTCAAAATCTTGTGATTTTCTTCTTCTTGCTTGAGTGAGTTATAAAACATGAGATATTTTAATACCTGCACACTTCAAGACTTATTAGAAGATAAATTGTTCACTTGCAAATACTTTGTTATCGTCAAAATTAATGAGGGTCTAAACTTCTCAATCGTTTAAGTTCCAACAGTCTCCCCCTTTTTGATGATGACAAATATCCAAGGTTGATGAACAATTTAGTTTCAAAAATAATTTCAAGGGTCTCCCCCTGAGTTCAACATACTCAGATATAATTAAATATTTTCAAGTATCAGAGCGTTTTCAATTATTAGAGAATTTGTATGATCGCAAAAATACATACATGTATCAGAGCATATATTCAAATAAACATTGAGATCAGATGCTGAGGTCATTGTACCAATAACAGATATAATTATCATAGAGGACCAGATGTTGAGATCTTGTACCAATATATATAGAATTTTTTTTTTACCAATGAGTATCAACCAGTATTAGATCACCAGACAGTGAATATCAGAGCCATACAAAATATGTTATGTAAGATGAATGATGCATGTTATGAGATACTTAAGCTCGTTCATTAAACCTTACTTTTACTCCCCCTTTTGTCATCAGACAAAAAGAGTGTAAAACACATCATAGTCAAAATGTAAAAACAATTCGAGTTGTACCAAAAATTTGACTAAGTAAAGGTTAGATCATTCAAATATTGCAAAAGTGAGAATTGTACTAAGTTAACAAAAACAATACAAAATATTTGGAATAAAAAGAAAATGTTTTTAAGGTTTTGGTGGGAGAGGAAGAATTTGATTGAGGCGTTTCATGAGGTAATTCACAGTGCTTTTCAGCTGATTCACCTTCTGGTTTGTAGCCATGATAGCTTTAAATTCAACTATTGGTAGAATGACAACTTCATCATCTGGGGCATTAGGAGCAGGAGCAGCTTCTGGAATGGATTCAGCAATAACAACCCTTTGTGACTCCAGCTTCTAATGCTCTGCTAGTACTTCCTGTGACAATCAATTTCAATTCCTTTCTTTCCAGAGCCTTCTGAAAGAAAGAAATCATTTGGTAGGCTCCATTTGATGAGTCTTCTCAGCTTCTGTCTTTCAAATTCCATGTCCCTTTCCCATCTTTGCACAATCTCTTCAGGGTAAACCATACTCAGAAAGATATTTTCCCTGTGTTTAAACAAATCTTCAACATATGCATCAAATCTTGCAATTGCAACTTCTCCAAAATTGCTTCTTATTAAATCTCCCATCTTAGCAAAACAAGCGGTGATACCCTCATTCTCAGCTAGATACAACCTATGCAGATTTTTCTTATCATCTTCATCAATAGTGAGAAGCCTAAAATGACGCAGAATGGCTTTGTCTTTCCAAGACATGGTCATTTTACTCCAACTGAATCCAATATTAAAGTGTTTTCTAATTGCAGCTCATTGATCTTGCAGTTTCATAACACTTGGAGGCCTAACAACAGTACACATAAACATATCATTAAAATGAAGAATAGCAAGGTTTGTATCAATTACCTTATTGATAAATCCGCCAGTGGGAATGGTTGCTTTCTCTGTTTTACTACAGCCAGAAGAACTAGTGTTCCAAGCATCTTTCTTGAGTAGGTTCAGGTAGACTTGTCTGGCTTGGTCTTCAGATAATTTCCTAACCGGAAGCTCAGAGAATGCTTTGATATTGTATTTTCTGGGAGCTTTATCATACTCCTTGATACCAATAGGCTTTGGAAGTTTTCCAGGAGCTAGTTCCTTCCTCTTCTCAAGAATGGATCATGGTAGCCACATTTGCCTATCAGGCACTATCTTAACAGATGCAGAAGAGGGGTCTTTGTACTGATGAATTAACTCAAGTCTCATCATTTCTAGATAATGAATCATAAATGCCACTTCTTCATCTGATATCCACCTTCCACACTCTTCCAGAGTGAGAGGTTCATGTTGTGGCAGATGGTGAGGAAGATCAATAGAGAATGGGATCATTCCACTGTTTGGAGAATGTCTCAATCTTCCACCAAAGCAGGTATGTAGTTTCTCATTCTCTTCAAAGAGTGGGGCAATCTCCAATCTTGTAGCCCCTGAAGTGAATGTCTTTAAGTGCCAGAGAGAAGGGTGATCATAAATGGAATGATACACTTCTTCTCTTACAAACCGTGGTTTGTTTACAGAAGACACAAATTTGCGGGCACCAAAGTATGTGGTAGGTTTGAGAGTGAGAGTAAGAGTGGAAGTGGAAGTCACTTTCACTTTGTAGGTTTTGGGTTTATTTGGAGGGATTTTGAAAAGTAGGTTGAAAGGGTGAGAGTGGAGTGAGGATATGTATGTAGTGAGGGATGTGTTTGAGGAGGTAGAGGTTTGCGGTGAAAGGAAAGTAAGGGTTTTGGGTTTTGTGGTTGACTGGGAGGTTTGTGGTTTAGTGGATGAAGGTTTATTTAGAGACAAGGGTTAGGGCTTGTGTTTTGTTTTTGTGGTTTTTTTTTGTCTGTGTTTTGGTGGGTATGGATTGTGTGGAGTGTGGTTAAGGTGATGAGACAAAAAATGGTGGTGCAGGAATGACATCATCATATTCAAAAGCAGTAACTGAATCATCAGTATCAAAAGCAGTAACTGAATCATCAATAAAGTCCAGTAACTTTGGCTTAAGCTTCTCAGAGAGCCTAACCAGTTTCTTTTTCTTACCTTGAGAGGCAACAGCAGGAGGAGGAGGTGGAGGAACTTGCTTCCTTAGGCCATATGCTAAAACAGGTTTTTCAGCTTCTGCCTTTCTCTTCTTCTCCAATATCTTTCTGATGGGGATCCGGTTCTCATCTTCTTCTGGTTCAGTTCTACCTTCTGGTGCAGGAGGCACCTTCTGCTTTTTGCTTCTTGTCTCCCTTGCTGGAGACTCACCAGTTCTCTTGACACCAAAGTCTCCCTTGCTGGAGACTCACCAGTTCTCTTGACACCAAACAATGAGCATCTGGTGGTTTTTGTCACAGCTTCACCAACATTAGCTTCAGTTCCTTCTCCTTGTTCCTTTTTCACCTTCTTGATCATATTACCAATGAACAATTTCATTCTCACCAAGCTATTTACTCCAAATACCTCAGGACGAACAACAACACCAATTCCAAAATACTTATCCCTTTCTTCTTTGTTTACCAATGCACCAAACCTTCTCGCAATTCCATCCTTAACCATCATTGAAGTAAGAAGAACTCCATAAGGGATGACCTTGACAATATTCTTATTGTCAGCAGAACCCTTCCTTGAACCAATGATTGCATTGACAATATTGCTGAAAATCAACCCAGGCAAGTTGATTTTGTGACCAACCATATAATTTCTCATAATGAACTTCTGCTCGTAGTTTACTATGTCACTTGACCCAGCCTTCAAAATAACGCTCTTAGCAATAATTTTGTGTAGAACTCTATAATGACTTTCAAGTCCTTGGCAGAGGGAGTTACATCGTTTTTCTTCAACAAGCGATAGTTCTCGAACAGAGCCTCGATGACTTTTTTCATTCCTCTGAAAGCGTCTTCCCAACCAGCATAGTAACTTATTCCTTCATAGGGGCACTTAATGGTCTGTGCAATGGAGTTGAATCCTCTGATATGACCTTCAACTACTCCACCCGGAAGCACATGAGCGTTTCCCCAAAATTCCCTGATAGCATAAACCATAACATCAATAGGTTCCCAAAGGAAGTAGTTTTTCCAACCTAGATTGATCAAACCTTCATCAAAGTTAAAACCGTAGAGCTTAAACTTCTCCAAATCAATCCTGTTCTCATTCATAACTCTTGCTTCTTTCATGATGTCATAGATAGCAGAGTATTGTTCGACCTTAGTATCATACATGGTTGCAGTTGGAGGGTAGATGAAGGAGGTTTAAGGTTTCAAAGAAATCACACACACAGAGAGAAAGAGTGAGAAGACAGTTTTCACAAACAGAACAGAGTGAGTGTGGTGCGAAAGAGGTGGAGTAGTGAAAAAGTTTTGATGTAATGGTACAGTTACCCTTTTCAAAAACCTCTTCACATTTCCTTGATTAAAAAATAAATCAAAAGAAAATAAAATAAAGATTCTCCTTTTTCATTAAATGCAGTCGCCAAATTAAAGTAAAATCAGGGAAAAAGATTTTAATGAAAACCTAAATAATCATGACTCAGTAGGTGTGATGATACGCTTAAGTCCTACACGTGTGTGCTCGGACGCACGCAATGAGTTCACCGGACGCTGAGTTTATGTGATGTGAATGACATATCATATGAGTACACGTGTGAATGCTTATGTCATACCAGATGCTGAATAATACATATCATAAGACGCTGAGATTAATCATTCTTCTATAAGATGAAAATTTAAATTTCTTCTTATAAAATTGAATCTATCTTCAGCAAGGTTTTTGTAAAAATGTCTGCCTACTAATGATCAGTGTCTATAAATTTTATTTCAAGAAATCCCTTCTGAACATAGTTTCTTATGAAGTGATGTTTAATCTCAATGTGCTTTGCTCTAGAATTCAATATTGGATTTTTAGTAAGACAAATTGCAGATATATTATCACAAAAGATAGGAATGTTACTCTCTTTTATCAAGTAGTCTTCAAGTTGATATTTCATCCACAGAAGTTGAGAACTTCAACTTGCTGCTGAGATGTATTCAGCTTCTGCTATTGAGAGTGCAATTGTGCTTTGTCTTTTGCTTAACCAAGACACAAGATTTGCTCCAAGGAATTGGCAACCTCCACTTGTGCTCTTTCTTTCAATTCGGTCTCCAGCAAAGTCAGCATCCCAGAAACCTACTAACTTGTAATCTTTTGATTTCTTATAAAGCAAACCAAGATTAGTAGATCCTTGTAAATATCTAAATATTCTTTTAGCAGCACTCAAGTGTGATTCTCTAGGATCAGATAGAAATCTAGCACACAAGCAGACATAATATCAGGTCTTGAAGCAGTAAGATAGAGTAGATATCCAATCATACCTCTGTACATTTTCTGGTCTACTTTCTTACCAGTTCCATCTTTACCAAGAATACAAGTGGGATGCATAGGTGTGCACATTGGCTTGCAATCCACCATCTTGAATTTCTTTAATAATTCCTTGATGTATTTGCTTTGATGTGTGTAAATACCATCATTGTATTGCTTGATTTGAATTCAAAGGAAAAACTTTAATTTTCCCATCATGCTCATTTAAAATTCAGTCTGCATTAGCTTAGAAAATTCTTTGCACAGGCTTTTATTAGTAGCTCCAAAAATAATATCATCAACATAGATTTGAATAAGTATAAGATGCTTGTTTAATGTTTTTCTAAATAGGGTAGTGTCTACTTGACCTCTGGTAAAACTATTTTCCATTAAAAAGGAACTTAGTCTATCATACCAAGCTCTAGGAGCTTGCTTAAGACCATACAGAGCCTTTTTAAGCTTAAAGACATGTTCTGAAAATTAAATGTCTTCAAAACCAGGAGGTTGTTTCACATAGACTTCCTCGGTTATAAAACCATTCAAGAAAGCACTTTTCACATCCATTTGATAAAGAATTATCTCATGGTGTGCAGCAAATGAAACTAAAATGCGAATTGCTTCTAACCTTGCAACTGGTGCAAAGGTTTCTGTAAAATCCATACCTTCTTCTTGTTAGTAACCTTAAAATAACTAATCTTGCTTTGTTTCTCACAACCTTACCATCTTCATGAAGCTTGTTTCTAAATACCCATTTAGTACCAATAGCTTGTTTATTTTCTAGTAGAGTGACCGACTTCCACACATCATTTCTTTGGAACTGATTCAACTCTTTTTGCATAGCCAGAATCCAACATTCATCTTTCAATGCTTGATCAATCGTCTTAGGTTCCATTCAGAGAGAAGTGCAATATCTGCATGCTCTTTGAAAGAGGATATTGTTCTTACTCTATCTCCAGGTTCTCCTATGATTTGATCCTTAGGATGATTAGTTTTGTATTTCCAACTCTTTCTGGCTTCAGCTTTTACTTGAGTAGAATTCTATGTCTGGTTATCACCACTGGACGCTGAAGATGCAGGTTCATTGTTTGTTGTGCCACCAATATTTAAATCTTTCTGGTTTCCTCCAAAACCAATAAATCCTTCTTCTCTAGGTCTTAGTTCTTGGAACATTCGCTTTTCTTCCGTCATGTGACGCGAGCATCCACTGTCTAAGTAACAAGATAGGTGTGTTGACCTTGTTGCTAAGCATGTCTGCAACACAGACTATTTTATCTTTAGGTACCCATATTTTTTTGGGTCCTTTCTTGTTAGTTCTTGAAGGATACTTGTCCTTCTTAGTCTTAAAAGCAGTACATGCATTTTTCAAATGACCAGGTTTGTTGCAGTAAGTACAATGCAAGCATTCACTGTGATCATTGGATTTATCAGATGCTGAATTTTCATTTTCTAAAGAGGATTCATCTGATATGTAACCAAGACCTTGAGTTGTCGTTTTACTGACACCCCAAATCATTAAAGCTTGCTTGCTTCGAGTTACACTCTCTGCAAGAAACTTTTGAAAGGCATATTCATAATCATTTGATTTACACTTAAGATTGCCTGTAACTTCAGAGCTTTCAACTTGAGAGCTCTCAGCTTCTGGTTGCTTGTTAGCTTCCAGACACTGGTTATCCACCAGACACTGATTTTTTGTTTTCAGCTTCTGGTTCTCTTCATTAAGTATTGATTTTTCTTTGTTCAAAGCTTGAAAATCTTGTGATAATTTTGAAAATTTCTTTTTCAAATTCTTATACTCAACGGAGAGGATGGCAGAGTCCTTAAGAAGATCATCAAATGCAAGTTGAAGTTCAAAGTAAAAAATCATATATAATTACCTCTTCAACTTCTTCTTTTGAATCTAGATTAATATTTGTCATGAGGGCAAGATTGGCTTCTTCATTGTTATCTTCCTCTGAGGAGGATAAATCCAAATCTTTCCATGTAGCCATGAGACTATTCTTCGTTCCTCTGGCTTTTTGCATTCATAGCAAACGACTTGACTTTTGTCTTTGCTTTCATTCTTGTCTTTGACATCTTTCTTCTCGAATTTCCTCTTGAAGTTTCTTTTCTTCTACATTCTTTGGATCTTCCTAGATATAAATGCAAGCTCATCTTCTGACCCATCAAATTCTCCTTCTGAAGCTTCATCTTCTGATTCTTCTTCAACCTGAAAGGCTTTAGAAGAATTGGCTTTGTGCTTGTTAACTTTCAAAGCAATAGACTTGCTTTTCTTCACAGGTTCCTCCTCATTCAGCTCAAGTTCATGAGCTTTCAGAGAACTCGAAAAATCTTCAAGACGTAAGGTATTAGGCTCTTCCTTATCATATTCCTTTTCTGACATAGCACAGATAAGAATAAATCTAGCATTTGATTGATTTGGTATCTCTTTTTCTGCTCATCATTCCAATCTTCTCTGTCTATAGCAGCACCAGTAGTAGCATTGGTGGGAATAAGGTATCCACTAACAACAATATCCCACAACTCAAGTTGTTGTGTCTCAAAGAAAACTTTTATCTTATCTTTTCAGTAGTCAAATTTTTCGCTAGTAAATAGAGGAGGACGGTTCATGTGACCACCTTCTGCAGATATGTTCACGGTATATGATCTTTTCTCTTAACACTGTTAAGTGTTCAGCCAAGAGGTCGAGCTCTGGTACTAACTGAACGTGAACACAAGAAGGGGGTTGAATTGTGTTGAAAACTTTTCGCAAACTTTAAGTTAAAAACACTTTTGAACGATTTTAAATCTATTTGTTAACGGATGCTGGAGTAAGACCAGACGTTGGAAATAATGTTTATGAAAACTTATTTTTCTTTGCAAGATAAGAATAAATGTAAAGCAATAAAGGCAGAGACACAGAGATTTATACTAGTTCACCAACAAACTGGTAGCTACGTCTACTCCCTTCGTTCCTAAAGGATTTCCACTGTAATCAACTGATTACAAATTTCCTTAAGAGTATCCTACTGTCACAAACTTGACAATACTCTTAACTTCTCAAAACAACTCAGTACGTTCGAGCCTTTGAGGAACAAAGTCTTAACTAGGCAATACAATTTTCACAGAGTAATTTTTTTTGAATACAATCAAATAACTCTCACAGAGAGGATGAAAAGATTAAGCTCAAAACTATAGCTTTCTAAAAGAAAGAATATAAGTTGCTAAAGTTCAGTTCTTGGTATCCAGAAACTTGGCACGAAACTTGATTGCTCACTTGAGTAATAGCTCTTTCAGAATATAGTTTATAGCAGCCTTCTTCAATGAATACCTTGGGGTATTTATAGGAGTCATTGAGGGTATTACCGTTGTAGTAAATTTTAGCTTCAAATCATTGAGTGGGATAATTTGAAATGCTATCTTTTTCTTCCTTTCCAGAGAATATCAGAATAGTACACATTACCATTTTTGTGCTATCTGCTTTTCACAATTGCCTTGTACGAATTTTGTCTTATACTAAAGGTTTCACCTTTGATACCTTGTACATAAGAATGAGCGCATAAAATCAAATTCGAATTCCATTCCAAAATAGCTGAGGTGAAGGAGCAAAAATGTGATCATCACGTGCTTTATTAATAAGACCAGATGCTCGCTCAGAAGGTAGGACGGATGCTCGCAGCAATTGATTAATCCACGTGTCAAAAGATAACACTACCGAATGCTCGCTATTCACAAGACGCTGGAGTGAACCGGATGCAGACACACATGGAATGTATTCAAACTCTTGTGATTTTCTTCTTCTTGCTTGAATGAGTTATAAAACATAAGAGATTTTAATAACTGCATACTTCAAGACATAAGATAAATTGTTCACTTGTAAATGCTTTGTTATCATCAAAATTAATGAGGATCTAAACTTCTCAATCGTTTAGGTTCCAACAATAGTGGCCATGGTTCAGAACTAAGTATACAGGTTGAGCTAAAAGCATTGACACGTAGGTTTCAGGAGCTTAATGTTGTAAGTAAGGTAGCACTGAAGGCGAAATTGCGCGAATTAGCATTTTCGGACACCATTTCCATGTATCCACCCCCTTGTATGGCGAACACAAAGGGAGCACCAAAGAAAGGAAAGAGATTGACAGTAGATACTTTAACAAGACGTGATCCATCATATTGGGTACGTGTTGATGACTTCTGTGCATATCAACGTGACATCACATCAACTCCAACTTCCTCTAAACGGTTGGCTCCTCTTCCATCCAAAAAGTCAAGTACCCCGCCACCTCCACCTAAACAGTCAGCTCCACCTCCACTACCATCTCCATCTTTGTCGAAGAAGTTAGCTCCACCTCCACCGCCATCTCCACCTCCGTCGAAGAAGTTAGTTCCACCTCCAGCTCCACCTCTGCCATCGGCCTTGCCATTCATACATCAATTCCCACATAAAATTCATCAATACATCGAGAACATTATTGATGTACAGCCTGATGGCAATTGTGGATATCGCAGCATTGCTGCTTTACGTGGTATGGGTGAGGATTCTTGGTCTTTAATCCGCTAGGATTTAATTACAGAGATTTGATAAAACCGTGACGAATATGTCGGTGTGCTTGGTGGCGATGACAACGTGGATGAACTAATTTGATCACTATATGTTGAGAATGTGGACAGATGCAGGCCTGACAAGTGGATGACAATGTCATATGCAGGATATGTCATTGCTAACAAGTATAAGGTGGTCGTTATATGTATAGAATCAAGGGAAAGTTACACAATTTTCCCTCTTCGGCATGCACCACCAAGAGATCGTAATACCCACCGCGTCCTTTGCATTGGGTATATACATAGTATGCGACATTTTGTACAGGTACGGTATCTATGTGTCCTATTTATTTTTTTGACATTTAATTGGCTTTCATATATGGTAATACTCATTTTTTCAAAAATAACATGTATCCAGGTATATTTCAAGAATAAGGCTCCAATATCTCCTTCAGATCGACTTTGGGAAACTTGTAGAAGCGACAAAGCTAGGGAATAGGAGACTATATATGCATGTCGCATGCAAGATTGGAAGTTGATATTTTTACCAACAAGAACAAAGTCTTATGTAACTGTTGATTGAGTCCTATTATTGTATAAACACTTCATAATTTGTTATGAAATTTTCTGAGATAGGTTTTTGCTCATGAATTCTATGTAAAATGATTTGGTGACCTAATATGATTAGAAATGGGTTGGTGTTGATTATGAATTGGATGAGTTTGAGATGTTTGAAGTATGTCCTTGCCCATGATGTTATGTTGAATATGTTGTTACTCGATTTAACATGTTTGATCCTTGTGTTTGAAGTTTTAATTTCATTGAAATTGGTTTGGAATGACGAGATTGGAAAAATTGGAAGGGAGAAAATTCTGCTTCTGCAAGAATCTAGAAAAATAGGGATCTGGAAACATGTTGACGGAATCATTCGGCAACAAGAATATGGAAATTTTCAAATTTTTTAACTACCGGATTCTTGTTGACGGGTCATTCCGTCAACATGTTTCCGGAATATACATTGTCTTAAAACCAATATAACGTTACCAGAAATTTATAGACGAAATCCCTCGTAAATAAGAATCGGGTTGTTCTCAATTCATATTCAAGATTTTTAACGTCCGAAATCTTGTTGACGGGCGATTCCGTCAATAAGTTTCCAGTAACAGTAAATTCGCAGAAAAAAATTGCTTTGGAGCGAAATGGGGACGAAAGGAGAGGGAGAAGCAGCGACGATGGACCGAGGGAGGTGGCGGAGGGAACGAGGGAAGATGGATGGAGAGAGGTGGCGGAGGGAACGAGGTGGGAGTGGCGGAGGTCTCGAAGGAAATCACAGAGAAAAGGGAGGGGAAGGGTTAGGAAAAAAATAATGGTACTTTGGTCTTTTTGGGGAGAGGGGGTGTGTGAAAATTAAACTGGGTAGGCTTGAAAATCATGGGCCAGGGAAGAGCCAGCAAAACGGGCTAACCACCATGCTTCAGCCGGCCCAAAATGGGTCACATGTTGTATCAGGTCGGGCCTAAAAACGGGGACTAAATTTGGGCTCTAAAATTAGTGCCCAATTCTGGCCATTGCAGACTATGGACCAACTCGTCATATATTACTTTTGGATAAAAGAGCTGATACCACTTATAATTTTGGGTTGTTTTGCACCATTGAATAAGCCAATCTTTATATATTTTTTTTGACAAAGCCAATCTTTATATATTATATATTATATATAAAAGTTGTTGCTAATATGATAAACAAAAATCTCGCCAAAAATATTCAGCCCAAAACAGGGGCAGAGTCATCATTTCGCACTACCCTAATTTCTTTCTCTCCACTCTTTAATTTTCAGTTTCAGTTAATTTCCATTTATTCTCTCTTTCTATAACTTAAAGTTGTAGCTAATTTGAAGGAACCAAAATACCGCCTAAAAATTCAATGTAAGATAGGGGCAAAATTGTCATTTCGCACTACCTCAATTTCTTTTCCTCCCCTCTTTAATTTTCTCTATCTCATTTAATTCTCATTTATTCTCTCTTTCTGTAACATTAACGAGAAATATACATTACTTATTTTATAAAATTAAAAAAGCAATTTTAATTTTAATCATTATGTGACGTGGTTTTTGTCAAAATCACATTGTCATTCGTATTGAACTCATAAAAGTCCTTTTATAATTGATAATGTCATTAATTTCTTCCAAAAAAAAAATGTGAATTGGTACAAAACACATTGTCATTCAATAGAATACAAAACCTTTTGAAAAGAAAAAACAAATCCTGCCACCCAAGTTTAATGGCAAAGATCGGGAAATATCATACGATTAATACATTTTTGGACGCAATCAACACTACTGTTATTGACCTTATAATTTCATCCTTTTTTAAACTGGCAATTTCATTTAAAATAATTAATACTAATTTTGAACATAATTTTCAAATTGAATGCACATTTAATCACTCTCCTTTACAATAAAATCAACTAATTGGAATTTTAATGAAAATTCATTTCAGATTAATTGTTAATTGTCATGAAAATGAAACTAATCAACAAATTTTGTCACACTGTCAATGAAAACAAAACTGGTGTAAATTGAAAACGAAATTAGTTTATATCACCTTTTATCATTCGATTCCGACATATATTGTAACACCCTATTTTACTAAGGTCTATGGTGCAAGAATAACAAATTCAATCATAAGGCAAACACATATTTTATTTATTAATAGAAAAGTATACAAGGTTTATTACTGAACAAGTACAAAATAACTAACACCCACAAGGGTGACGGACACAAAAACCCCACTGGCCGTGACATGAGTGATTCTCCCGCCTCTAGTTAGCCCTTCCATAGGCTCTCCATTCTACAGATTATTCTTCTTCATCTGCTATTTAATGACACACATAAAAACACACAAGAAAAACATAGGGGTAAGATACTCATCAATCTCTAACAAAAAAAAATAGCATAGTAGATTACCTTTTACCATGTCCAGCACAATATATCATCATGACAAACACTACAAACTCATACTCTTGATTATTCAGTTACTGACCAGTCCATACAACACGTCACACTGACAATCTTGACCACACGGTCATACCACAGACAAGTGTCACCGATCCTTCGGGCTGATCACCGACCCTTCTCCCTAGACCGATTACCACAGTCTTAGGGCACTGAATATGATAAGTTGGTTGTCCCGGGAACATATCCTGATACGCTACCATCTCCAATTACCGATTATGGCATCCCATACTACCATACTCGATCACTGGAGTAAGGCACCGTCCTGTGCACAAGGACGGCATTCCCTGTACAGGAATGACCAAGATCGTCCACCCGTCAGACGTGGAGTCCTGAAGACTCGTCCACCTAACCGAGTCCATACCCTCAAGGCCAGTGACTGTCCCTATGCTACTCCGTACCTTGGTACAACGGACATGGGGAGCCTCGTCGAAAAGACCGAGTCCATACCCTCAAGGTCTTGGCAGAGTCCATACCCTCAATGCCACCGACTATCTCATTACCATTCTGTCTATACCTCGGTACACCAACCTCGAGTACACTGACCCGACTATCACCACTATCACGGAGTATCGATGGCAATACACCTATTACCATCTAGGGGTTCGCAAACCTCTAATAAGAGGGCGTCACCCTTGATTCTAGAACCACACATTATTCATCAGATGCATAGATGTTATACGCAACCAACACATAAATATCAGGCATAAAACATAATATTATAAATCATCATTTGTCATAATTAATAGTATCTTAATTATTCCCTACGCCACACAAGCGACCGTCTACGTAATCTCATAAATAAAACCTATGTTGGTTGGTAGGTCTATAGTGACTATTCTTAGCCACTGTACACCGCAACCCCTCTCCTAAGGTGTTACTACTACCAACCCCTAATAGGGCTAAGGAACCCTACTGATGCTAATAGGCCTACTCTACTACCTATTTTCCTTAGAGATTAAAGTATCTTCCCCCTTACCTGGCTTAGGAGACTGCTACCGCTCTCGCTCTGTCGCTTCTCTCCTTCTCGAGCTTCCTATGCCCTTCACCTTCCTCCAAAAGCCCTTGGGAGACCTTGGGCTGAATGGAGGGGGCCGAGCTCTATATATAGGCAAAAATTGGCTCCGTTGCGTCGCGATGGGCCTAGACACAGCCTCAGATCGCGTCGCGATCTGGACACGTGCCACGTGTTCCGCGGTGCTGATCACCGACTTACTTACCGACATAAATCGCGGTCGCGAGATAATTATACATAAATCCCGTCGCATCGCGATCAACCGTGCTGCGAGATTCTTCCTTAGTTTCTCCGTCGCGTCGCGACGGTCCTTAAACAGCAAAATTCCGTTTTTTCCCCTCTAGACGTTTCTAGGGTTTTCTATTCCTTTCTAGGCTATTCTAAGCCTCATTTTAAGCCCAAATTAATTCTAACTAAGGTTTAATACTTAATCACTATTTAATCATCATTAATTTTTTTTAAAAAAAAATCAGGATGTCACACATATCGTGAAAATAAAATGATACTCCACAATCTATGGTAAAGGGGCCCTCTACTCGGCTCGCTTTATATAATTTATCATTTTAGCATAATATATAGAATGCATTATTAATACAATTGGGGAGAATTTATATAAATGGTATTTTTACGGCATATATAAATGGTATTTGAATCAATCTCATTTAATAATTGATAAGTGGTCGCATAAACTTAATAAATGACAATAATATTGATGGAAAGATAATTTCAAATTTTTTTATATGAATTCACAAAAATTGTATCTAAATCAATTATAGAATTTAGTCTACATTTAAATGATAACTCTAAAACTGAAAATTCCAAATTTATAATTATTAATATACAATTGTTAAAGAATTAATAATTTTAGACAATGTCATGTTAAAATTTCAATTCAATGAAATATAAATTTAATGAACTTAAATAAGTATATTTTATTGAGAATTAAGAAATGTTTGAACCAATCGTCATACATATCTATCGATGATTTTAATTTAATTTCAAATATAAATTTCATTTTTTTTTACATTTATTTAATTAAATTCTTTTGTAAAAATATTTATTACTAAACAAACATATGGTGTTTCGGAAGAAAAAAGTATGATATATTTAGACAAATCACATAATATGTTTTCATATTAAATTTATTAATAAAAATAAAATTTTACTTAAATATATACATTCAATACTTTTTTTTACTGGAATATAACCAACATAGAAACAAATAGAAATGAGTTTCTTAAAAATCTAATGTCCCAAACACAATCCAAAACACACAAACACAAGCAACACACACATCAATTCTATCTTTAAAAAATCGGGGTGTTACAATCATAATTAATAAGGATTGTTAAGATAAATTAACTAAAAATGAACAATTATTATGCAGTTAAAAATCATCTTATATTGCATAAAAAAGATTAAATGATGTATATTCCCAAAGCCAGTTTTAATCTATTCAATGGAGAACTTTTCGTTTGAAAATCAATTGCAAACTACACTAAAAGTCTAAATTTGAAAAAATGTGAGAACTAATATTTCATATGAGAATTATCTTTAATTAAAAGTATTAACTCATTAACCACGTAATGAACTAAATTAACAAAGTATATTGTTGCAAATGCTGTCGTCAAAATATCATTTCTCTAAGAACAATAAGAACAACTACCCAAGCAAAGGACCTGAGTGAGATTATTATTATTTTATAATAATAATATTATTTTATATTATTATTATTATTATTATTATTATGTGAAAAAAAAAGACACGAGTGAGATAATCTTAGGCTTTTTCTACCAGCACCCCCCATTGGACTACTCTCACTCCTTGTCAGCTTTTTAATTTTGAAAAGACCAAATTGCCCTTATGCCTGTTTTTATTTTCTGTGTTGCGAATCGTACGCGAATTCAATTCGCGGAGGTTACATAAATTCAATTCACAACGTATGTGAATTCAATTCACGAAAGTTACATAAATTCAGTTCACGGAGGTTATCGTGAATTCAATTCACGGAGATAACCGTGAATTCAGTTCACGGAGGTTACATAAATTCAATTCACCGCTTACGTGAATTAAATTCACGGAGGTTATCGTGAATTCAATTTACGTGATGTTCAAAAATTCAAATTTTTTTAGTTGGTACGTGAGGAATACGTTAACCCAATTCACGTACGATTCGCAGATTTGGAATGTGATAGTTCGTTTGGAAAATTTAAGGGTATTTTGGTGTTTTAACAACTGCATATAAGTTGACAGGGGTGGGAGTAGAAAAAGCCATAATCTTATTGCGAACACTGAACGCTTGCCGCCTAATCAAATTCAGAAGAAAACAGGTTCCCGCCTAAACATTCACACCATAGAAAATCAGAAATACGGAGACCCAATGCCGATACGCAGTATTAGCAAGGATTCTGAAGTGCAGGTAGAAGGAAAAATGTTCTCTTCAACAAACCCTAACCCTAAAAATGTGTACCACATCGGAGGTCTGCAAGTTGAATTTCCTTACCAACCGTACGGGTCGCAGTTCGCATTTATGGGTAGAGTGATCTCCACCCTTAACCGAGCTCAGAGAGAAGGCCATTGTCACGCGTTGCTCGAGTCTCCAACTGGTACTGGCAAGTCCCTTTCGCTTCTTTGTTCCTCTCTCGCTTGGCAGCGCCATTATGAATCTACACAATGCCACGTCAACAAGCCCGCCCCGGAGGCAACCACCGATCCTCTGGCCCACGGCGGCGGATTTGTTCCCGAGGATGACTCGCTTTCTTCCGGTAACTAACTAAGCCTTCTCATTGGTTTTTCCCTTATTTGGTTTCTGTTGTCCACAACTAAATCATCCCAATTTCAGCATCAGACAATCCGGAGCATACACAAACACATCCCGAGGCCACCAACAAGAAGCAGAAGAAAAAGGCTGCTCCAACTATTTATTATGCTTCGTAGGTTTTATACCATTTCATTTTTTTCCCCTTAAAGTAAATATTAGTTAAAAATTGAGAATTTTATTATTTAATTGTTGTTATTGTTTCATGCCATTCACTGAATTAGCATCGCTAAATGTTAGTATTAGAGATGATTAGATTATATTAGATTAGATGGTTCCAGAATTTCAACGCTGTTCTCTATATCTTAAGGCACGGGCACTGTCACTTAACTACATTCTTTGTTGTTCTATTGTATAAGGAGAACGCACTCACAAATTTCTCAAGTGGTTCGTGAATTGCGGAAAACTACATACAGGGTGCCGATGGCTGTGTTGGTAGGTTGAACCCACTGCTTTGATGTCATTGTCATTTTGATCTTAACTATTTCATATTCGTGGTTTTAGCTTAATGAATCTAATAAAAGATATCATATCATTTGGACATTTGGTATCCTTTTGAAGAATGTGAGCCTGCCTTGAATTTCAAAATTCTTATGTTGTTATTTTTCAAACTCTTATTTAATAATAATCTGACGTTTTCTTTTGTTTGTGAATCATATTGTATGTTAATTTTAAAGCACTGTTGATGAGATACCAACCAATACCCAGTATATTTGATAAGGGTTCTAATTTAGCATGGGTTAATGTGAAAATGTTTTCTACAAGGTTACTATGGCATTTTACCAGTCATCCTTGCACATGCCAGGAGATATGTTACATTTAGTAGCAATAGCATAATCGGAAAGTGATTTGGATTTGGCTTTGAGTATATCCCCCCTCTTATTTTTCCAGGCATCACGGAAACATTACTGCACCAATAAAAATATGCACGGAAAAGAGAACATCGATGAAGAATGGTTGCTCTTACTTCAAAAATTTTACTTTATGACAATTTCTGTCTAATGCTCATATTGATATGTTCCATAAAATGTTCACAGTAAACTACTATTGAAAGATCAGGCAACAGGGTGTCCAGAATTCAAGTAAGTGTATGCTTATCCACACATGCTTTCTATCTAATTTTATACCACGCTTCTTGAAGTAACAGAAATCAGAAACTTCCAATCTAAGCAGAAATGCACATAAAGTCAAAGGTCACCCATCCATTCAGAAAGGAGGATGCAATGAGGTGCATGACATAGAAGATCTTGTAAAAGTCGGACAGTTGGTGAAAGGTTTGGCCTTTTGATGTTGTCATTATTGTCGTTTATTTATTTAGAAGTTTCTGCTAAGCTTTGTAAAGTACAAGCCTTGTATTATCTCTTCTTTCAGGTTGCACTTATTACGCTGCCCGTTCGATGTCAGATGATGCACAGTTGGTGTTTTGTCCATATAATTACATCATTAATCCAGTCATTCGGGGAGCAATGGATGTGGATATTAAAGGAGCCATTGTGATTTTTGACGAAGCTCAGTAAGCTGTTTATCTCTTCCTATTCGTTTGCAAAATCAACAAGACAGTTCTAGGAGTCTGGTTAAATTGAACTGGCTTTATTTCTTTATTTCTTTTTTTTTTTTTCACGATTATGTATAGATTCTAGATGTTTTTCACATATCATCAGTTGTATGCAAGCCAATCACTAGCTGAATGACAAAATTTTAAACTTTGGTGGTAGTTTATGCCCCTTTTCTCTATATAACTGTCCCTACATGGTTGTTCTTTGCAGCAATATAGAGGACATTAGTCGTGATGCTGGCAGTGTGGATATTGAAGAGGATACCTTGGATAGTATGTTATGTACCTTATAGCTTTTGTTTTTATCATTTTTAATAATGATGCTAACTAGTTGGTCATAACTTCAAAAGAATTACAAATGGAGCTCCAGCATCTTTGTCCTTCAAATACTGCAATTTACCAACCGCTATATGAAATGATACAGGTAATTTAGATATTGGGTATGAAATCTTGACTTATAAGTTTATCCTCATTGAATGTATATTTTGATGAGTGATGCACCTGTGTAGGGCCTTACTAGTTGGATGGAACAGAAGAAAACCAAACTAGAAAAACGTGATTTTCAGCACTATGTGTCGTGGTAAGTTAAGGGATTCATCATCCTGCATGCCTCTATTAATATTTTGTGAATACACTTATTCATTTTGTAATTTGTATCCTGAGACTCTTAATAAATCCCAAGTATTATAGAAGTTGGTGTGCTATAGATTTGATATAAACATACTTTGTAGACCGTAATTTTGGAGAAGAGATACTTTTTTTTTTCCTGTTATTCAGAGAGTCATATAGTGCTAGAATATAAAGGCAACAACCAGTCTAATACTACTAAGCTTGAGGTTGGGTGATTGAGCATTTGACAAATGTGATTTTGAATGAACTTGATTTTGTATAATTGATTTGGTTAAAATTGAGTTTGAAGTGAAGTGATTTATGTTTGGGTGTTTTTCTCTAAAAGCAAGTTTGATGTAAGATTCAAAACTAATGCAAAAGCTACTTTTTATCACTTCTATTCAAACTAAGGTTCGGAGGCAAAATCAATTTTCATCCTAAGTAACTAAACATCTTGATTTTTATCAAAATCATGTTTGATAGGAGAGAGTAAATTTTGATACTCCACTGTGGATCCAAACACACTAAGAAAAATAGAAAGGAGAAAATATAGGGACGATAAATTAGAACCTAATTCAAATCTGAATTGGATAATCCAGGTCTTATCTAAATTCAAACTATTCTTCCTAACTTTCTGAACAAACTTTAGCACAGATTCTAGAGAACATTATAATACAACTATAAGTTGGTTGGAACTTCAAATAATTAGATTCAATCAAATCATATGCTGAGATATTGGGAAAAGGAGACTCTGCTTCCACCATATAATTTTTTTAAACATATTGTTGCTCCTTCTATCCTGGGACAATACTGTTAATTATAATCTTCTACATTTTATATCAGCTCCACTCTTAGCAAGGAGCATAAGGAACATTTGCTTGGGAAATTACATAAATTTTTTGGTCATTATTTTGATGCCACTTCATGTACTATTGAATTGTTCCTTTTGATGGTAGATTCGTAGTTGTTAACGACAACAATTGGGTTGAGTTAGGCCAAACCCAAATTCTAATACACTTGTCACATTAACTATGTGAGAACTGAAGGGTTGCTTTAAGCTCTATTTGCTTATTGTGGTTAATTTTTTTTGCCCCTGTTTGAATTGATATTTTGAAAAAATATTTAATCTATACATCCTTTGGAGCCTCATAATATAGAAGTTATAACTTGCAAATTATATCCGGGATTTAATAACATAAGCCTTTTGTATGTATAGTTGGACAGGAGATAAGGCTTTACAAGAGCTCGAAGAAGCAAATATTTCAAAGCAGTGCTTCCCTATCTTGCTAGAATGTGCTACCAAGGTATCTCATTGGTTTGATATTTTGGATTATTCATATGTTTGCATGCTAATTGACAACTTGATCATTTACTCAAGGCAATCAAAGTTGCTACAGACTTGGAGACGGATGCACCACGTTTAAGTGGCGTGGCAGTGATAACACTGGAAGGTCTTTTTTTTTTTTTTTTTTAAAATATGTGCAGTACTTTATTCAGTTATTTACCTACCTCAATATTTGTTATTACCAATGATCTTTATCAATCTCATTTCAGGCTTATTTTCGTCACTAACTTATTTCTTCTCAAGAAATGGATCTCACATGTTGGATTACCAGCTTGCCCTTCAGCGATGTGTTAGAAAACATGATAGTAAGTAGTTGCAGGCGATCAATAATGTCAAACAAAACCCCAACTGCGGAAAATGATTTGGAAACCTTTTTGGTGCATGAATGGAATTTTTGGGTATCAAATTCAAATATGATAGAATCTAAATTGAAAGCATTTATGTGAAAACATTTTAAAGGATTTTTTTTCTCTCTCAAATATATAAATTGAATGATTTCTAATGTGTTGAAACCCCACATTGAGTAGAGATATGGCCAAACTAGTCCTTATAAAGCTTGGACAATCCTTACCCATTGAGCTAGCTTTTGGGGTTGAGTTTGGCCTTGGTGAAAATAAAATAGGATCTTTGTATTTATTGTATAGGTAAATCATATCATGTAATTAGGAATAGAATATCTTGTAATTAATTGTTTTGATTTCTTTTTAAGCCTATATAAAGAACCTCCGTTGTGTAGTTGAAACACATGGTATTCAACATATGTCTCTCTCTCTTTTTCTCTCATTTAACATGGTATCTAGAGCCTAAAGAGAGACATCCCTAAAATCGTGCTTACCCGGTGGACCCACTGTCCTCCGCTGACAAAATTTGCAAACCGTGTCTCAACTCCGTTTTGTCCCCTCTCCATTGCCGTGACCCATTCCGACACCCTTTTTCGGCCTAAAACCGCCATTGCCGCCGTCAGCCGCCCTCATCTCCGGCAACCTTTCCGGCAACTGACCCCACCACCGTACTTGCCTCCACCGGACCGGCCAACCCCTTGAAGATCACCTCCGGCGGACCTTGCATGCGCTCTCACGCGCGATCTCTCTCAGTCACGGTTTCAAATTTTCCAGCCGTCGCCGCCGCGCGTGGCGGCGCGTCTGGCTGTTTTTCCGGCCGCCGTTTCAGCTCCGACATTGCCCTTCCACCCCGGTTCTCGATCTGGTGTTAGTTTTTCGTTTCGGTACACAGTTGACCACGTTCCAATGCAAACAGCCCCGTTTTCTCTCTCCTAGACGTCTCTCTCTCTCTCTCTCTCCCCTGTGCCTGAAACATGGGATCCTCTGCTGCCGATGCTTTGAAGTCTGCATTCAACAACTTTGTCACTTCTCCCCTCTCTACAGAGAAGTTGGACGGTTCCAACTATGAAACTTGGGCTTCAGACATTCAGTTATGGCTTATTGGTCAAGGGTATAAGGACCATCTCACAAAAAAGGCTGAATCTGTGCTTGACGAGGCTGAGCGTACGAAATGGGAGAAAATTGATGCTCAGTTGTGCAGTCTCATCAAGTCCACGCTTCATCCCACCATCAAATCGATTTTCTATCCTCATCTCACGTGTGAATCGGTTTGGAGTCAGGCTAAGGCACTTTACACCAACGATATTCAGCGCCTATATGGTGTAGTTCATGATGTGGGCACCCTCATTGGACCAAAGAAGTTGGATGGCCCTATGTCTGCCTATCTCAGTCGTGTTCATGTTGCACTCCATCAATTTAATGAGCTCTTACCTCCGGCTGTATCTGCCGCAGATGAGAAGAAGAAGGAACTTGAGCAACGAAGCACATTCTTTATGCTCCTTGGCCTTTATGGCTTACCTCAGGAGTACACTGCCATCCGTGATCAGATGTTGGGGTCTACTGTTATTCCCACTATGTCTACCGCTTCTTCTGCACTTCTTCGGGTTCCTTTGAAGTCCACCTCTGAGCTTCCTGTTGCTCCTGGCACTGGTGACACTGCTACCCTTGTGTCTCAGCACAACAATCAGGGGCGTGCTCGAGATTCCACATCCAACTCTAAGAATCGTCCCAAATCTGATCATTGCAACCGTATGGGACATAATATTGATCGATGTTGGAAGCTACATGAGTGCCCTCCTCCACGTCCGGTAAATTCAGCTCAGATCACTCTGTCTGACACACATCAAAACTCGGCTCAACCTAAGCCAACTCCACCTAACTATGAAGATTTTCTCCAATGGTTTGAGAATCGCCAGAACTCCGGATTCACTGCTTCGGTTGCACACACTGGTAATTCATTTGCTTGCATCTCTCAGCCCAATTCCCTTGGCCCCTGGGTCCTCGACTCTGGTGCGTCCGATCACATCACTGGTAATCAAGCTCTTTTATCCTCTCTTTCTACATCTGGTTACTTACCTAATATGACTTCAACCAGTGGTACTGAAACCAAATCCCAAGGGATCCCTTCCCTGTCAGTGAATTCTGTACTTTACGTTCCCGAGTGTCTATTTAATTTGCTTTCAATCAGTCATTTGACCCGTTCTCATAACTGTGATGTTAGCTTTACTAATAACAATGTTACCTTGCAGGACCGGAGTACGGGACGGACGATTGGAATCGGATGTGAGTCTAATGGCCTCTACTATCTATCCTCATCCAGGGTGTGCTCTGCCACAGATTCCCCTCTTACTATCCATGCCCAGTTGAGTCATCCAAGTCTTCCAAAGCTTCACAAGCTGGTGCCTAGTCTTTCCAAGTTATCTAGTTTAAATTGTGAGTCGTGTCAGTAAGGGAAACATATTCGTAGTCACTTTCCTGATAGAGTCAATAAACGGGTTTCGTCCCCTTTTGCTTTAGTTCACTAGATGTTTGGGGTCCTTCTCGCACTAGTACTATTTTTGGGTTCAAATATTTTGGTACTTTCATTGATGATTTCTCGTATTGTACTTGGTTATTTTTAATGAAAAACAGGTATGAGTTGTTCTCTATTTTTGAGCAATTTTGTCAAGAAATTAAAACTCAGTTTGGTGTTTCTGTTCGCTCTTTGCGTAGTGACAATGCCCGTGAATACCTTTCCCAACAATTTCAAAATTTTATGGAATCTAGCGACATTCTTCACCAAACATCCTGTGCTCATACACCTCAACAAAATAGGGTAGCTGAATGCAAAAATCGGCACCTCATTGAAACCACTCGGACTCTTCTTCTTCATAGTAATGTCCCAACTCGTTTTTGGGAGGATTCTGTTCTAACAGCTTGTTATCTCATAAACCGCATGCCCTCATCTGTGCTTGATGATCGAGTGCCCCACTCGGTACTCTTTCCACATATCCTTCTCCATTCACTTTCGCCTCGTGTCTTTGGGTCCACATGTTTTGTTCACAATCTCACTCCTGGTCTTGACAAACTCTCACCTCGTCCACTCAAATGTGTCTTTCTTGGTTACCATCGGTCCCAAAAAGGTTACCGTTGTTATTCACCTACTCTTCAGCGTTATCTTATATCGGCTGATGTCACCTTTTTCGAGTCTGTCCCTTACTTTGAGTCGACTCACTTGTCTCCTGAGCCTCTTTCTGCAGTCCTCCCCGTTCCTCCTGCGATTGAGCCTCCTGAGTTCGTCACTCCAGACACCCCATCTGTGGAGCCCCCAGCTGTGCGACCACTACAGACTTACCATCGTCGTCAGCGACCTATCGAGGTACATATCCCTGTTCCTGCTACTGAGGCCATGCCAGACTCACCACCGGCGCCATCTCCGTTACCGGAACCGGCCCTACCACCTGAGCCTGACCTTCCAATTGCCCTTTGTAAAGGTATATGCTCTACTCGTAACCCATCTCCTCATTACATTGCTTTGAGTTATCATCGTCTTTCTCTTCCGCATTACACTTGTTTGTCTTCCTTGTCTTTTGTCTCTATTCCTAACACTCCAGGTGAAGCTTTATCCCACCCAGAATGGCGGCAAGCAATGATTGACGAGATGTGTGCTCTTCAAAGTAGTGGTACCTGGAAACTGGTATCTCTACCTTCTGGAAAGTCTATGGTTGGTTGTCGTTGGCTTTATACTGTCAAAGTTGGGCCTGATGGTAAGATTGATCGATTTAAGGCCCGGTTGGTGGCCAAAGGATACATTCAAATATTTGGGCAGGATTATAGTGACACTTTTTCACCCGCGGCCAAAATGGCGTCTGTTAGGCTCCTCCTCTCCATTGCAGCGATCCGTCGTTGGCCACTTCACCAACTTGATATTAAAAATGTTTTTCTGCATGGTGATCTCAAAGAGGAAGTCTTTATGGAGCAACCACCTGGGTTTGTTGCTCAGGGGGAGTCCTCTAACATGGTTTGCAGGCTCTACAGGTCTCTCTATGGTCTTAAACAGTCTCCACGAGCTTGGTTTGGCAGATTCAGTTCTATAGTGCAGCAGTTTGGTATGATTCGTAGTAACGCTTATCACTTTGTTTTCTATCGCCATCCAGCTCAAGGATGTGTTTATCTGGTTGTGTATGTGGATGATATTGTGATAACTGGTAGTGATCAGCAGAGTATAATCCAGTTGAAGAAGTATCTCTCTCACAAGTTTCAGACTAAGGATATTGGTAAACTCTGTTATTTTTTGGGTATCGAGGTAGCCCAATCCAAGGATGGTCTAGTGATTTCACAGAGGAAATATGCTATGGATATTCTTGAGGAAACAGGTTTATTGAATGCCAAGCCAGTTGATACCCCTATGGACCCAAATGTCAAACTTCTGCCTAATCAAGGGAAGCCCCTTTCAGATCCAGGGAGGTACAGGAGATTGGTTGGTAAATTAAATTATCTCACAGTCACCCGTCCAGATATTTTCTTTGCAGTTAGTGTGGTAAGCCAATTTTTAAATTTCCCTTGTCAGGATTATTGGGATGCTGTGATACAGATCCTGAAGTATATTAAAAGTGCTCCAGGAAAAGGTCTCATTTATGAGGATAGAGGTCATATTTGAGTAGTTGGTTACTCAAATGCCGATTGGGCAGGCTCACCCATTGATAGGCGATCCACAATTGGGTATTGTGTACTAGTTGGAGGAAACTTGATATCCTGGAAAAGCAAGACGCAGCATGTAGTAGCAAGATCTAGTGCTAAGGCTGAATACAGAGCCATGACATTAGTGACTCAAGAGCTTATGTGGTAGCAATCACTTCTCAAAGAACTCAAGTTTAGAGAGGCTATGCCAATGACAGTATTATGTGATAATCAAGCGGCATTGCATATTGCCTCCAATCCCGTGTTTCATAAGAGGACTAAGCATATTGAGGTGGACTGTCATTATACAAGAGAAAAAATCGAATCGGGGGACATCACCACTAGCTTCGTCAATTCCAATGACCAATTGACAGATGTCTTCACTAAATTTCTAAGAGGCCCTCGAATCAGTTATATATGTAACAAGCTTGGTGCATATGATTTATATGCTCCAGTTTGAGGGGGAGTGTTGAAAATAAAATATGATCTTTGTATTTATTGTTTAGGCAAATCATATCATGTAATTAGGAATAGAATATCTTGTAATTAATTGTTTTATTTTTTTTTAAGCCTATATAAAGAACCTCCGTTGTGTAGTTGAAACACGCGGTATTCAACATATGTCTCTCTCTTTTTCTCTTATTTAACAGGCCTATCACAAATTCTAAGATAATGTTTGGACCAGTGTAGTGATATTAAAGTAGATGGTCTTAAAGTACTACAAAGAACTTTATTCTGTCATCAGAACTTAATCTTTTAAGAAAGGAATAAAAAATAGACTTGAAATGAGATATAAAATGGTGTAATCAGTTGGCGAAGACAATTGACGGCTCTTATTTTTTTTGATTGGGCAATCAATAGCAAGTTAAATTGATTATTGGCTTTGTAAAAGGCTCAAATAGTTAGTATATATCTGCTATCTCTGCCTGAGATATTGCTGCATTATTACAAGTAATGTTCATTGGTTCTATGTCAGGAAGAGCTTTTGGAAACTGGACACACACTTTAAGTCTGTGGTGCTTGAATCCTGAAGTTGTATTTAGAGACGTTGCTGATCTTTCGTTATCAGTCATATTGACTTCTGGGTAAGCATAGTGAATCAGCATCCAGGTGCCAAGTTTATACTTGTTCAGGACGTAATTCTGTGATTTTCCTCTTGTTCGGAGCATATATTCCAAATGTATTCCTGAGAGGCACATGCCAGTTAAATAGGCCAGTTTCTGGACATTAGTACTGAAAAGCCGGTGGGCTGGGATTTTATAGAATAGCCTGATCAGCCGGACTGATAATGGGCCAGTTATGTTCAGGCTAGATAATCCCAGTTTCATATAAGCATGTAATTAATTATATTTATATGGTTTTGGGTTTCTGTGGACCTGGCTGGCTGGGCAATGGCCCAGGCTGTTTTTGTCAGATACTGACAGAATTAACTTTCTCAAACATTATGTTAAATCTCCCAAATTATCATAATTTTGCATGGGTTTAAATGACTTTTTAGTTTTTGTAATATGTACTTTTTTCGCTATAGTGCTTAAAAAAATTCTTGTCGGTTTTAATCCTTGAAACATAGAAAACTTGCTTTTGGTCCTTATTATTTTGGTTTTAGTCCTTGTGAATTTTGTCCGTGTTGGAATTAGTCCGTTATAGTCTCTATTTCCAAGAGTAAAATCAATATGATCCACATATTAAAAGAATAAAATCCAAAATAAGGACAAAAAATAAAATTTCCTATGTTTTAGATTCTCAAATTTGGCAATTTTTTTTATAGGGCCTAAAGCTTAAATTTGTGTATGTTACAGGGATTAAAAAGTTATTTAAGCTTCCCTTGTAATTCTTCTCTGTTTCTGAGCATGCATAATTAAGTCAGTGCTTATGCCCAAATGTATGTCTGAGTGGCAGAAATAACCTGTTTTTTATTGGCATACATGTTCTGTGAAAGTGAAAAGCATTTGTTGGAATACGGTTCCAGTGAGGCAATGATGCCTCAAACATTCATGGTAAAGTTTCACCAAATAAATTATTTATATGAACATGATATATCAATATGATACATTGCTGATTGCTAAAATGAGGGGGTCAGTTATTTGTATTCTAAATTGCTATAAGCCTATAACACTTGGTATATGAGGGCCACAAATTGCAGAGAAGTGAGTTCAGTTCTCAGCATCTCTGCCTCCTAGCAATCTTGTAGTATCACTTACGTATTGATTTGGGTTTTTTTTTTTTTTTCTTTTGTAGGACACTGTCACCAATGACATCATTTTCTTCTGAACTCGGAGTTAAGTTTGAAACTAGTCTTGAAGCTCCACATGTAATTGATATTGATTCACAGGTATTGGCTACTTCTCTCTTATCCTAGTTCACTCTCCTTTGTCCTGTAAGTACCTGTTTGACAATTAATGACCTCTCGAATACAGGTGTGGCCTGCTATAATCTCCACTGGTCCTGGTAATTATCCTTTGAATGCAAGTTACAAAACAGCTGATGGATATGCATTCCAGGTATGCTTGCTCAACATTTATTTTTCAATTTTCATTCTTTATGTACTATTCTAGCCTCTGTGAATACATCTGTTTATTATAAGTTTTGGTTTAGGATGAAGTTGGAAGGTCTTTAGAGGAAATCTTCAAGATTGTTCCAGGTGGATGTCTTGTGTTCTTTCCGAGTTATAAATTGATGGAAAAATTATGCAACCGATGGTCTGAAACTGGTCAATGGTCTCGACTAAATGCCGAAAAATCCCTTTTTGTTGGTCAGTTATCCTTATCTTCTTCCAAATATGCTCTGTATATTATGAAATAGATTTAAGATTTGAGTTTCTGTTCATTCATTTGCTTTTTTTTTCCCCTCATCCTTTTTCTACAAAATGCAAACATTATTAGAATTGAGAGGATGAGGGGATTTTACTTTGGTGTTAATTTCTGAAGTTGATCTTGTTGTCTTGGCAATGCTTTTTGGTTGTGTTGACAATCTGTATTATGTTTGTACTTGGTATGCAGAACCAAAGGGAGGGAGCCATGATGATTTTCAACTTGCATTGAAGGGTTACTATGACTCAATTCATCACGACAAAAGACCTGCTTCTGGAAGGAAAAGAAGGATTAAGAAAAATGATCTAAATCACTTCCATGCAGTTGATTCCCTGCAGGATTCTAAGAAAGGAGGAGCAGCTTTACTTGGCGTTTGTCGAGGGAAGGTACATCACAGTTTTACTTATCCCATATTTTATTATTTAGATGTTGCTTAAAAATTATGTAATTGCAATTTGATTTCTGCTACACTTTAGAAGTGCTACAGTAGTACAGTTATATTGGCATAGTTTATCCCTAGAGAACACAGTACTTTCATTTTGATCTATTCCATTCCATTCGAAACAATGGAGGATGATGCCATTCCATTCCGTTCTGCTTTATTTCACCCCCTTCCTCTAATTCAAACATAAGCTTAGGATTAATTTCTTATCTTATAGTATTTTATAGTATCTCTTAGGATATGTTTTTAATAATTTTTAATCACTATCATGATTTGTTTTCTTATTTGATTAGAATTAGAAGTCTAGTATTATTATAAATAGAAGTCCATGCTTAGTCTTTTGTATCATAATCATAATCAAAATTCAAAACTTTTATTTTCTTTCTCTTCTCTCCCTAATCTAAAACCCTATAACTTAAACATTAATCAACTGCAAAAGACTTTACCAGCGAGGCTATCCAGCACCTAAATGATTTTGTGCTTCATTTAATGGGTTTTTTTTTTCTAAAACAAAACTGACATGCAAAAGCGTCACTGTGATAAATGTCATCCCAGCTATGCTGGCACTACACCTATCACCAATCATCTGCAGCACATCAGACATTTAATGGAAATAAACCATGATCAAAACATAATAATAAAAACAAACTACACACATGAATATTTAAATTGGTATAAGAAAAATAAATATCTGCTTATCCAGTTTTGCAAGATAAAAAAATTGACGTCTTCTGAATTCTGATGTATTTAAGTTGACTAAAGTCATTAAGTATTCAGTTATGGCCACTGATTTTTCACTTTCCTCTCAACAAGTAAGCACTATAAATTTGTATTAGAGATTATCTCATACCAGGGCTACCATCCTCACTAAAAGTGGCCAGAATAAAACTACTTTGGCATAGGTTCTCTTATCTGCAAGCTGAAGCTGAACATAAAATTGAGTTTATGAAGCACTTGCATTATTTAAAGGTGCATTTATTGGCACTCTCAATTGCTTATTCATACTCTGCACTAAGAACTTTTAATTGCAATTTCTTAAATTGACCTCGTTTAAATAATGTTATTACAGTTCTTTGAATTTAGGCACATAAAATTGAATTTATGAAGCACTTGCATTATTTAAGGTTGCAGGTATGGCACTCCCAATTGCTTATTCACACTCTGTACTAAGTATTTTCAATTGCAATTGCAATTTCTTAAATTGACCTTATTTAAATAATGTTATTTAAGTTCTTTGAATTTGGGCTTTAGGCCTAACTCAACCCCAAAAGCTAGCTCAAGGGGTGAGGATTGCCCAAGCTTTATAAGGACTAGTTTGGCCATATCTCTAGTCAATGTGGGATCTCAACAAAAGTTAAACTTCGGTTTATTAGATTTCTATCCGTATGTTTACATTTGATCATGGTCATTTTAGAAAAATGACACAAGAAAAAATTGGTATGGAGTGTATATAAACAATTGGTAGTGCTAATAACATACCCCTATATAGAATAGTCTTTTAATCTAAGTTGTTGATATTACTGATTTAAGATGTATCAAACTATTTTACCTTTAGCATAAATGTGCAAATGACCTCATTATATGATTGTATTTATTCAATCAACTTACTATAATGCTTGCAGGTTTCTGAAGGAATTGATTTCTCTGATGATAATGCCAGAGTAGTTGTATCCTTCTTTCTATTTATAGATTTATTGTTAACATTTATAGTGGGGAAGAGATCTAGGTCTTCCATTTGCCCATGGTGTGCATTGGGAGGATTAAAGGAAGGTATATTTTCAGATTTTTAAAATAAATGTTAACTATTGCGATTGATAAAGCAGTCAAATTGTAGCTAGCCTATAATAGGTTTGACTACAGAGTACAGGCACCCCAGTTTTTAATAATCAATGTAATTGTTAACTATAAATTGTGCGTTCTTGACAATCTCAGATTATTGTTGGTATTCCATTTCCCAACATGTACGAGTCCTTTCTTCTCTCTTATAAATTTTCTTGATAAGGCATCCTACTATGGGAATACATTTCCCTGACTGCTTGAATTTTTTTAAACAACAGAAATGATATTCAAGTTGCACTAAAGAAGAAATATAATGACACATTCAAAGCATCCAAACTTCTCGTAAGCGGAAGCGAGTGGTACTGCCACCAAGCATTCCGAGCTTTAAATCAAGCAGCAGGTAAAGCTTGGTTCTTTTTTTTTTTTTTTTTTTTTTTTTTTTTTTTCCATATTCCAATCATAGCAGAATTGTTTTTCAATATTGTTTAGTTTATATTGATTACCTTTTACATTCTGTAGGGCGTTGTATACGACATAGACTTGATTATGGAGCAATCATCCTATTGGGTAATCATGCTGAACTGCCAATTATTTAAGCTCTGTTCCACTTTTTATCTTGTTTCTGTCCTTTGTGGGTTTAGAATTTAGAAACTGTTTATTAAACGTGGAAGGGAAGGAAGATGGAATTAACTAGGTTTTCCAGAATATGCAATACTACCCTGGCGTTTGCAGTGTTTAAGGATATACAGCAGCATCGACAGAAATTTAAAACTGTTTTCTTTTCCATTTGCTTGTTCAAAACTGAGTCCTTTAAGCTTATTTTGAATTTTTGTAGCCACCGTTGTATCGGCAAATATTCTCCAATGGTACATATAAAATTTCATGACAGTTATTGCCATCCTGTACCCATGAGAGCAGGCAGTTCTGTCTCACAAACAACTTTTTTGGTATAGAATCAAGTTATTTTTTCCTTGTCTTTTCCTGTCTTTGTAGTTCAGTATATTCTTGATAAGGTTTATTTGACATTGTTCTTTGAACATTAACTCTACACTTTCGACCAGCTTTTCTATCATAATTGATGTAAATATTATTGTGGAACTAGATGAACGTCTTCGTGAGGAAAGAAATAAAGCACTAATTTCGAAGTGGCTAAGAAGACCCTTGAGAGTGTATGACAGTTTTGATTTGTCACTGGAGGGACTAAAGTCATTCTTTGAGAATGCCAAGGTACATGGCATGTTGGCTTAATTTGACCTTGATATACTCTGCCCTGTTACCCTTCCGTGCTTGGTGGAAAAGATTTATTGATGTGTTTATTTTGCTGTAGGAACGGTATGACATGAATACAGTGCATGTCACACAGAATTTCGGCTTAAATGGTGGTGTTCAAAACAAGGATGAAAAGATAAGGTTCACAAGAAAGAAAAATCACAAACTGAACAAGTCCAGTAATGGAGGTGATAAAGAAACATCAGTGACCGAGGATAATATCTCTATTCCCATACTAAGCTCTCGAGATATTACTGAGAGTCAGCCATTAGCTCAAAGGAATAACACATACAATTTCAAAGACCGTGGCAACCCACAATGCTGTAATCTGACAGAAAGGTACTTTTTCTTGTGTTTTCCCATTATGTTATTCTTTTTCGCACTCTGTTATAATTGGTATGGTATGTTTTTTGATAACTAAACCTAATGATAAACATATCGAATTTGAGGAATCAGTGTTGACTTGAATCCTTCTTCGGTTATATCACCAAGTTTGTGTATTTTGGCCTCTATATTTTAAATTTTGTAGACAGCCAAGGGATATCATTCTTCTATTCCGTACAACTTGAAGTGCAGACAACCCCGGCTGATTCTATATCTGTTGACCTAACAAATAACAATTGCCTTTAGTCATGTTAGCTGATCTTTAAGCATATGTAGCTGTGTAGTTGAGTTCTGCCAAAGAATTTTAAACTAACTAAAGACTATTGTGGTGCTTTAGTTTGTTCTCTTTTGGGTGAATAAATAAAGAAGACACCAATTAATCTCAGCCTGGATGAACTACTTTTTTAAAGAGTAACAGTAAAACTAGATAATTTAAGTAGGATTTTCCATTATGCTTGTGCGTTGTAAAGAAAGTTGAGAAGGAATGTTGTGTCCTATGATCACACATTGGTCTTATTTATAATCTCAGGATACAATCATGTAATAATTACAAATGATCAAATCAAATCAAATCATTGATTTGTGTAACTACATCCCTAATTACTAGCACCTATTAATTTCATAATAAGCACATGTTAAATATGATTTCTAACACTCTCCTTCAGGCTAAAGTTTGCTAAGCTTTAAGCTTGTTACAGGAAAACTGCATTTCCCTTCACAGTGACTAAGTCATAACCAATATAAGACACCACCAAAATGATCGTTGATGAGAAGAGAAGACACCACCGGAATGGTCTTTGGTGGCAAGAGAAGACACCACCGGAATGGTCATTGGTGGGAAGAGAATGCACCACCGGAGTGGTCGTCGGTGGAAAAGAGTCACCACTAATATGATTTATATGTGGGAAAGGAGTCACCACCGGCATGATTGTCGGTGGGAAGAGAAGTCACCTCAATATGATCCATTAGTGAGAAAACAAGGCACCAAGACGGTACCAAAAAACTGAAAGGTGGCGCTGTCGGCGCTACCGCCGGCAGCAGCAGTGAATCATAGAGAAAGGTCTCAGAATCAAAAGCTGCTCTGATACTATATTAGGATTTTTTGGCCTAATTCATCCTTACAAAACCGGCTAGTAAGGTGAGGATTGCCTAGGCTTTGTAAGCTCTTTTGAGACCTTATCTCTAGTCTATGTGGGACTTGGGGTTTTTTCCAGTACACCCCCTCACGCCCAACACTATTGGGCTTGGTGTGTGTATATAATGCGGTGGGTGGCCCGTAGATCTAGAATAGGCTCTGATACCATGTAAAGAAAGTTGAGAAGGAATGTTTTGTGTCCTATGATCACACATTGGTCTTATTTATAATCTCAAGATACAATCATGTAATAATTACAAATGATCAAATCAAATCAAATCCTTGATTTGTGTAACTACATCCCTAATTACTAGCACCTATTAATTTCATAATAAGCACATGTGAAATATGATTTCTAATATTCGTCTTTCCATCGTGTTAATTTTCGGTGGGGTGTTTTGCTTTTTCTATTTTGCAATAAAGGACCGACCTTAATATCTTAATTCTCAGCTGCATCTGGACAAAAAAAAAGTTGTTATTTTTTTTTTATCTATTTAAATACTTTAGATAAAAACGATAATTTCTTACACGGACAATACCAACCAATATCTAAATTTTGATGAAATAGCAACCAATTTTACATCATTAAGTAATCATAATATGATGAGATGACTAGTTGAAGAATATATTTCTTACAGGTTCACCGGGGAATTGACTGTTACAATTACACACGAAGAAACCTCCATTGTCAAGGAAACCCCATGTTTAGATGTTGGCAGCCCTGATTACTCTAAGGATGACAATTCTGATTCCACCATAATTGAGGCTTCTGCTCAATTTCCAATGAATCACTTGTCAAGTCTTCAAATGTCTTCAACTACTGGAAGTAAAACTTCAATTACAGTAACTCCTGAAAAGAATGTAACTAAAAATAATATTCCACAATCAGAATCATCTTTGAATTTGAGTGTTAATTCTCACAATCAGAAAAGGAGAAAGCCCATGGTCATACCATTTATAAACCTCATTGAAGAAGAAAACGATGATGCACCTTGTGTCAGCACTCCTACATGGTACACAAAAAGCTCAGTGGATGTTAGAGAGGCAACTCATGGAACTGAATGTGGTTTTGGGAGAATTTTGAACTCACAATCTCCTCAGTTACCAACAAGCAAATTACCTGGTTCATGTTCATTAACTGTCCCTTTACCAGACAAAAGGTTACAGATATTTTGTTCACTCTGCAAAAACTCATTGGGCCGACCTGAGAACCATCTGTATCTGACGTGCTCTTTGATTTCATCATCAAAAGTTCACTTAAGATCCCTTTTGAGACAGAGACTGAAAACTGACACTACTGATACAGCAAAGAGTGTACCAGTTATTATTACTGATTCTTCATTTGTGGATCAACGTATTTGCAATAGAATACCTGAAAGTACATCGGAACAGGGTATATGGTGTCCAGAAGACGGGTGTGTTTTCAGCACTATTCTCTGTCCCTTCTGCAGTAATACCAACAATTTGCTAGGAGTCCAGGTCATGGCAACCAATTCATCAAATGTTCAGTTACTTGACAAGGTGACTTTTACAAAATTACAACCAACATCAAGAAACCTTGTTTCACTTGTGCTTGAATCTTACCTTCCCATTGTCCCTTTTTGTATCATTATGTGCTGTTTCATCCAGCTCTAGCTATGTCAACTTTTTCCATTGCTGTTCTTTGAATTGTAGTATTTACTTATATATTCTCCCCAGATATTGTTTTACTTTGATTCTTTGGAAGTGAAGAACCACGAGGAAACAGGGAAAAGTGCTTCAGAGGAAGTGGTAAGATTAAATCATATGGCTAGTTACTCTTTTGCATGAAGCTAATACTTGGCTGTTTTTCTGAGTGACGATGGCCAATCTGTTTTCTAGTGTAATGCCAAAAACAATAATTTTATGGCTGGGAAAAATTTTGAACTTGGATTCCGCATAATTGGAACTAAAGATATGGGAGCAACAAAACTTCACAAGACACTGTCTTTTGCTTTCTTGTTTTATTTCCTAATTGGTGTTGACCTTCAATTATTTCATTGAATTTAAGAAAGTAATTACTGTAATATTATGCGTTACATATGTGAAGTTTCATCTGTATTTTTGAAATTGTTATGAAATATACATGGGGTAGATAACCTCTTCTGAATTGCTATAGGGTTTGTCGCCAATTATTGACTCAGGCATGGATGAAGTTGCTGTCTTAAATTCCATTAACAAATATTCTTATCTTCCCCAACCAGGGAAATCAGAAGTCTGGAAATCTAGAAAATCAAAGGTCAAAATTCAAACAATGTTTTAAGCATTTTTTGTTGATGGATGGGTATTCTTTTGTCTCAGTTGTACTATTTTCAAATGATGCAGCCAAGACTACGATGCTCGCCTTATGCAGAAAGTTGAGTGAGACTGGAATTATAGTGCAGTTTTGGCAAAAATTGAGGTAGGAATGATATTTTCTCAAACATTGAATTAAAGAATATTTTTTGTTTAGAAAATATTTTGTTTTCATTTTATGTTTTCGCTAACAATTACAAAAAAAGTTTTTCCAAATCAAACATGCTCTAATTTTTCTATTGGAATTGTATGTTCTTATATTTCTCAACTCTATTGCCTTTAAGTGAGTAGATCCCAAAAGTTGGGAAACACCAGTCATTGTGGATCTTTCTTTCTTTTGCCCTCAATTGTAACATTTTGGGACCTGATACTTAACTGATCCCCAGCAGTCGTTTCCTTCAGCCAGTTGAGGGAGTATTTTAGTAGTCCTATATAAGTTGATTGTAGCTGACGATTGCTGATTGAACTAAACTATCAATCTATTTACATTATAATTTGCACGAAATAGAATTCGTTAGCTCTATCCTGTACAAAGATGCAGAGCTTGTGATGTTATGGAATTTATTTCTAACACTTTTTCCTACCTTCAAGATCTGCCACAAGGGCTCACTGCACGCAAGACATGGATACTAAGTATCAACCTGTGTGTTGGGGGTCCGAGAGGATCTCAAAAGTTACCCCTAAGTTAACAGAATGACCTGCATTGCAATGGTGTGTCCGTATCACAAGTTGTAAAATGCTGCCATTTTGTACATTTTTGTGGAAGATGATTCATATAGCTAGTTACATATCCTGACTCATGGTACATATCCTGACTCATGGTTATTACCAAAAAAATAATAATAATCCTGACTCATGGTTGAGTTTCTTGTATAGCATTTCTAGTAGTGTTCTCCTGCATGTACTCATGAAACTGTGTTCGAGAAACTAGCTGTAGTGCGGATGCTGCTTTACCGTGTTCCCTCCAGGTAGTATTATATCATTATTTATCTCTAAAGCATTTAAGCTAGATTTCAATTTGATTTGATAAAACTAAAGTTCTAGTGTCCAAACTCTGGTGTTGAAAATTTGGAGGCTTGATTGTAGTGTCATAAATAACAAGTGGCATCAATAAGGGGGTTCCTATTTGCACCCGTTTTTCCTAATAAACTGAAAGTAATTTTTTTTCCCAAAATGCGAAAATTGATATGCGTTGAAGCAGTTGATCGGCACAATATATATGGGTGGTGATCAACTTTTCAGTAGTAATTCCTTTCATAGTTATTCATCAATGTAGACATCAAATTTATTGATCTAACTATCAAATTATAAGTTCTTATTTAGTAGATTAAATCTGTAAATTTTCATAAAATTTAAAAATATTTAATATTTCATTTAATAATTTCAATTCATCGTATAATATGTTTTTTAAAATACAAGTAAAATATCAAATCTAAGATTTTATAACTACAGATATTTAATTTATCTAAAGTCTGTTGAACATGTTTGTTAAGATAATATGACAATATTCAATTGTTAAAATTTAACGCTTATAAAAAGTTATTAAGTGAAATAACTATGGAAATAATTATTCTTAGATTTATCCTAGAGTAAGTTGATTCTCAATATATAATAGCCGCAACCAACGGTGTAGCAAAATACTATTGGCCACAACCAATTATTTTGTCATAATTGTTTCATAATAGCTAGCTACTTGCAAGTGCCTAAAGAAGAGTAAAATGATTTACAAGTTTCAGACTATCACGTAACATAAATGCAACCGCGACCGCATCGCTATTTAAGACTTTGGATAATTTTCTGTCAGGAAAAAAGACTTTGGATAATGTCTATATAAAATTTAACGCTCTCGCTAACCACACCACTCATTTTGCTGTTCACACCCCTTGTCAGAATTAAAACAAGTACATTGACCAAATTATCCCTGGCCCCATTTTAAATTTTCAAAACCCACCCAACCCTCATTCTTCCTTCACGCACGTCTCTCCTACACCCTGCGTGCAGCCGCGATCTCGGCCGTCCAATCTCGATTGGATGGTTGATTCAAGGTCGATATTTTATATTTTTAGAAAATAAAAATACATGTATTTTTTGTGAGCCATTTGATTGAGATCGGACGATCGATATTGTGACTGCACACAGTCACTGACTGCATGCAAGCCCTTGGCCCCATTTTAAATTTTCAAAACCCACCCAACCCTCATTCTTCCCTCACGCATGTCTCTCCTACACCCCCCCAAACTGTGACTTCTCCTGGTCCAAAAATTCGCGTTTCTCCTGGAAAGAAATATCAAACGCATTATTTCACATACTCCCAAATGGTGCTAAATAGAAAATATTTTGGGTGAAACGTAACGGCGACGTTTGGGACTTCAATGCTTAGAATCCACACAGAATTACCAAAAAAAAAAAAAAGAAATCCCACAGAATCTTTGTGCTTCTTAAAAAATGATGTTGTTGACAAATAAGGACAAGACATTCAATGTACGTGCTAGAGTAGAGGACGTGTTTGACGATGATTCTAGCATATTAAAATTCACTCCCGAATTTGCAGAGAACACATGATTTCAATTAACATCTGCAATTTAATACACCGTACGTGAATTGAATTCATGTAGCACCTAAAAAATTGGTTTTTACCTACGTGAATTTAAATCACGTAAGGGTACGTGATTTTAGATCACGTAGCACCAAAAAAATTAGTTTTTACTTACGTGATTTGAGATCACGTAGCACCAAAAAAATTAGTTTTTACCTACGTGAATTTAAATCACGTAAGGGTATGTGATCTCAAATAACGTATACACCCTTCCCTAAAAAATCTGGCCGAGGGGCAACCGAGACGTTCGCGTGCCAGGCTGAGATCAACCAGTTTCTCGGTCTCATCATCAACACCTTCTAATCCAAGCTATACGTAAGATGAGACTGAATGACAATTCAGATTTCAAACCCCATGGGTATAATATGCAAAACAAAAGAAGGAAAGAGAGACTGAAAGAGTGAAGATTGACAAAGAAGAGTAACGGCAAGAGTCAAGACTAAGCAATTGATCATACAATGTTGAGGAGGCAAAGTCCAAACTTGCGTATTGATCTGGTTCTCCAACTCAATTCTTCTGGATAATAGTTTGCTTCACGATTTGGGGTAGGGGTGTACACGGGTTTGGGCCGACCCGCCGACCCGGTGGCCCAACCCGGATCCAAACCATTTTCTGTCCCACCCAATCAAGTTCAAGTCCAACCTGATATGAACCAATCAGACCCAGTGTCATTTAGTTCGGATTACGGATTTTAAATTTTAAGCCCGATGGCCTGACAACCTGACCCAATGGGGGTGTTATTATTATTATTTTTTTATACCCAGTCTCTCAAATCTCATAATGACTCGATCTCAATTGGCTTTGCCTGGGTTTTCTTCTTTGAGCTGTGTAATTTTGGTCAGAGGATTGTTCCAGAAACATGCAACTGATCTTAAATACTGCACTCATTTACAAACAGGTTGCAAGTTATAAAGGCCAAGGGAGAATAGCAGACTTTGGGTTTCGAAATCCAAAATGGGTTGATGGGGAATTGCTTTAAATGAATGGCAAGACAAATTGGTGTTCATATGCGTTGCCTTTTTTCCTCAATGTACAAGCATAATTATTGGTCACCATCAATAAACCAATTTTTTTGTAGAATTTCTGTTGATATTTACGTTCCTTAAATTTAATTTTATTTGCTTCACGACCCGTGAGTCCAATCCAATCCAACTCGTTCAACACCAGATTTGTTTGGTTCGGGGCATTTAAAAAAATTACAGATTTTTTTTTGAAATCCAAACCAATCAAATTGATCGGATCGGACTTTAGATTTAGTCAAAATCCATCCAAACAGTTTTGGGGGGGGGGGGGAGAGGGTTAAATATAAATTAAGGGTATTTTTTGTGATTTGAAAAATTAAAGTGTGTCGAGGGTTGTTAATAGGAATAAAGGGCATGTTGTTAGCGCCAGCCAAAATTTATTATGTGTATGTGTGTGTGGTTGTGAACTAAGAGCAGCATTAGCGCTGGTGAACAATAAGTAAAAAAAGTGGGCCACATAGGATTTTTCAGTGATTTTAGCGAGCTGTACACTCTCTCTCCGTGATTTTTATTTTAGTTATCGTGATCAATATAGAGAATGAGTTGCGTTTCGCAGTTGATCCATGTTCCAGCTGTACACTCTCTCTCCTTGACTTTATTTTAGTTGCCGCACACATCACTTTGGCAACTCTGTCGCAACCCCACTATTGTTAAGGGGAAAGTGTGTGTGCATGTGTGGGGTTGTGAACTAAGTGGAAAAAGGAGGAAGACTAACACGAACACGATGACAGAAGAAGGAAAAGTGAATGAAGTAGTAGAGGGAAGAGAGGCAATACCCCTGCTCACCCCTTACAAGATGGGAAACTTTAATCTATCCCACAGGTATATATAATTTATACCTTGAATTTGAATATGCATCTTCGATATCGGTTTCTTTTTGTGATTCTCGAAATCATGATATTTAGTTCTTCAAAATAGGTTGATACCATCGCACTCTTGGTTTAATTTAATTTATGATGTTTGATTTGATACGATAGGATAGTGCTGGCATCGTTAACACGATCAAGGTCTTACAACTTTGTTCCTCAGCCTCATGCTGTTGGATATTATTCTCAAAGAACAACTAAGGGTGGCTTCTTGATTGGGGAAGCCTTTGGGGTGTCTGACACAGCACAAGGGTAATCTCGATCGATTGCACCAAATTATATCTATTAATTTGAACAAAAGAGGAAAATTCATCCTCTATTATGTCTTTGGAAAGTTGGAACAGATTTTGGCCACAGGAATATTAATTATCTTGTACAGTTGTACTACCCAATATATATCTGATTTTTTGTTTTTTTTTTTGTTGTTGTCTTGTTTGGATGGCCAATATTAAGATACCCAAATACACCTGACATATGGACAAGGGAACAAGTAGAGGCATGGAAACCAATCGTGAGCAGAGTTCATGAAAAAGGGGGGATATTCTTCTGTCAACTTTGGCATGCTGGAAGAGTATCCAACTATGGTATGTCCTTTTTTTTAGCGCATTATTTATATATATATATTTACACTTTTTAAAAAGTGTAAATATATATACACTTTTTAAAAATGTAATTTTGATTATTTATTAATAATTGTACGAAGATATTAATTTTTTATATAGAATGCAAATTTTGCCATTGATTAATTAAGTATATCAAATGTACAAAATTTCATACAATTTGATATTAACATGTAATATGTTATTTAAAATAAAAATAAATATTTAATATTAAATTACATACTGACTATATAATGTCTAAATTATTTGAATTTTTACAGTTATAATGATTTAATACGTATTTGTCAAAAAAAATATAATATTTGATCGACTACTTAAGCTTAGCAGAATTGAAAACAACTTGAACACTGTCTAAGTTCCAAAAGCAATTTTAAAAAGCCTTAGTAAGCTCTTTTGAAACATTAATGAGATACTTATACGCAAAGTCTACGATTCAAACAACCTAAAACTATTTGAGCTTGAAATCTTAGACTTTCTTTATTAAAACCAATTTTTAGCAAGTCTTCGTCAAAACTCCAATGTCGAGCATATAGTAGAGATAATCATTCACAATATGAGACAAAAGAGGATCAAGGCAAGGCCTCGAATACGCCTGTTTCTGAGGTTGTTGTTCTTTTTGACTTAAGTGTCATAGTTGTGTTTTTGGCTAATTGAGATTCAATGTTAAGTGAATGCTCTAGCTTTACTGTATAAGTTCACACATATACAGATAAATATTAAGGTTAGTTTTGACAATTGTTAATAGCACCTCCCTATTTTAATTTCAGCACCTCTTCCCCATTTAAAATGACACTCCAATTTTGAGATAGGGGTATTTTAGTAACTTTTTCAGGAAGGGGATGTGCTGAAATTAAAATGGGGAGGTGCATTTAACAATTGCCTTAGTTTTTAGGTCAGTAAATAATGTTAAAGCTTGCACAACCGCGCAGGATACCAGCCTGATGGCCAACCACTGATATCGTGCAAAAACAAGCCGCTTCAGAAAGATATCTTAAACAGTGCTGATACAGCTGATAAATACCCACCTCCTCGTCGGCTGAGAGTTGATGAAATCCCCATGCTTGTCAACGACTTTAGAATTGCAGCAAAAATTGCCATGGAAGCGGGTATGTGTATATATAAGAGTAAATACCTAAATTGGTCCCCAACAAAAATTACGGTGACCTATTTAGTCCATGAGAAATAGAAAAACCAATTTAGTCCTTAAGAATCTCAAATATGGGTCATCTTAGTCCCTGATAGGGACTAAAATGTCCCTCAAAATGATCCTAAAAAGAATTATTTTGACTCACATTTGAGATTCTTAAAGACCAAATTGGTATTTTTTATTTCTCATTGACTAATTAAATTGGTCTCTTGAATTTTGGGCAGGATCAATTTAGGTATTTATTCTTGTTGCTGATGTGGCATATATCAGCTGTGCCAGCTGTAACAGATTGGTGATGTGGCTTGTGAAGACTGTTTGACCTGTAACCAACTTTGGTTTTTCTCGATCTGTTTCTGTTTGTAGCTGACAGGCTGTATTTAGTCTTTCTCTAGGTGGTTAGATCAAAAAATTCATTCTTCTGAAAACATTTGAGAGAGTGAGAACTCATGGAAAAACCCGATTAGGCACTTCACAGAGAGAAATCAAGAATCACCCTGATTCTTGCTAGGTTTTTTGGGTGTAAGTGGGATTTGGGTAGCTGAGTGATACACTGTTGAATACGATTGTAATCTGTAACATTCTTAACTTGATTGATAGTGGAGCTGGACTCAAGCGGTGCTTAGTCCCGGATATGTAGGCTTGTTGGCCGAACTTCGTCATCATCTTTGGTGTGTTTGTTCCCTTTTATCTTTCGTTTGTTACTTTCTGTTTTGATTCTGATTTACTCTCATTCTTGCATGCTGGGATTTGTGTTTCTCTGTGATTTTCAGGGATTCACGGTTTAACAACTGGTATCAGTAGCTAGCTGTGGAAGAAAGGGAGATCGATGGCGATGATGAAATTCGACATTGAGAAATTCAACGACAAGAATGATTTTTCCCTATGGAGGTTGAAGATGCGAGCTCTGTTGGTTCAACAAGGATTGGAGGATGCTTTGATAGGAGAAAAGAAATTACCCACTGTTCTGTCAGAAGAGGAAAAGAAGAATTTGTTGCGCAAGGCGCACAGCGCAATCATTCTGTGTTTGGGTGATAAGGTCCTACGCGAAGTCTCAAAAGAAACTTCCACTGTGGCCCTATGATTGAAGCTCGAAAGCCTATACATGATGAAGTCTCTGGCGAATCGGCTCTACCTCAAGCAAAGGCTATATACGTTCAAGATGCAGAACGGCGTTTCTATTGAAGACCACATGGATGAATTCAATAGGTTAATCCTTGACCTAGAGAATATCGATGTGAAGGTTGAAGATGAAGACAAGACACTTCTCCTAATCCGATCTTTATCAAGTTTCTATGACAATCTTGTGGATACTCTAATCTATGGGAGAGATACTTTATCTCTTGAAGAGGTGCAAGCGGCTTTGATGGCAAAGGAATTGTCCAAGAAATCTGAGAATAGGGAAAGTGATATAGGGGAAAGCTTGACTGTAAGGGGAAGAGCTGAAAAAAGGGATAACAAGGGCAAGAACCGTCCAAGATCAAAATCGAAAACGAAATTCAAGTCTTTTTTGTGCCACAAGGAAGGTCATTTAAAAAAGAACTGCCCAGAACGCAAGAACAAATGGAAGCAGAATTCAGAGGACAGTGGGAATGCATCAGTGGCGTCAGATGGGTATGAAAGTTCGAAAATGTTAGTTGCTGCAAATGGGCAAGGGGAATCTGAGTTGGTTACGGACTCTGGGTTTTCTTACCATATGTGTCCCAACAGAGAATGGTTCTATGATTACAAGCAGTATTCGGGTGGACAAGTGGCCATGGGAAACGATGCAACATGCAAAGTGGTTGGTATTGGGCCATTAGACTCAAGCTTGCTGATGGAACTGTCAAAATCATGACAAGGGTGAGACATGTACCTAAACTGAAGAGGAGTTTGATTTCTTTGGGGACGTTAGAGGAAGCAGGGTTTTGTTTTAAAGCCAAGGACTCAGTGTTGAAGGTTATGAAAGGATCTCAAGTTATTATGAAAGGTGATAGAAAGAAGAACTGTTTGTATGTGCTGAAGGGTGAGGCTGTTACTGGTTTAGTTTCTATTGCTGCAGCATCCAACATTAACAAGGGTATGCTTTGGCATCAAAGACTTGGCCACATAAGTGAAAGAGGGCTCAGAGAACTAGAGAAACAAGGAATGCTTTGTGGGGATAAGTTGCAAGACCTGGAATTTTGCGAGCATTGCATTTTTAGGAAGCAGACAAGAGTCAAATTCAGCACTGGCATTCACAAAACAAAGGGGAAATTGGACTACATCCACTCTGATTTGTGGGGACCTTCAAGAACCCCTACTCATGGAGGTAACAAGTATTTTGTTACTTTTATTGATTATTTCAGTAGGAAAGTATGGATATATTTGTTAAAGAGTAAGGATGAAGTGTTTAAAACTTTTGTGGAATGGAAAAACCGGGTTGAGAATCAATGTGATAGGAAGATAAAAGCCTTAAGGACAGATAATGGTTTGGAATTTTGTGGAGAGGTGTTTAATAATTTCTGCAAAGAACATGGCATCTATAGAAACCACACTATTAGGCACACACCCCAACAAAATGGGTTGGCCAAGAGAATGAACATAACTATTCTTGAGAAGGTTAGGTGCATGTTGTCTAATGCCAAGCTTCCAAAGCAATTTTAGGGGGAGGCTGCTCATACAACCTGTTATCTTATTAATAGAAGCCCCTCAATTGCTCTTAATTGTAAAACTCCCTAAGAAATCTGGAATGGCAGCCCTGCACAATATGGAAACCTTAGAGTTTTTGGTTGTCTAGCTTCCTTTCATGTCAATGAGGGGTAAGCTTGAACCAAGGGCTAAGAAGGGAAAATTTGAGGGCTATCTGGATGGTGTTAAAGGATGCAAAATCTGGTCAGTTCAGGATAAGAAATGTATTGTAAGCAGGGATGTTAAATTTAATGAGTCAAAATTGGTTAAAAGGAAGTCAGTTTCTGAGATAATTGGAGACACCATTGGCAGTGAAGAATCTCAACTTGAGGTGGAGTTTGGAAAGGAAAAACAAAATGGGCAGATTACTAGAAGTCAGGACTTGTAGGAAAACAGTGCAGAAAAAGAAGATGTCGAAAGTGATTCAGAAAGGGCTGTTGTGTAGAATTATCGGTTGTGCAGGGACAGGGAAAGAAGAGTAGTCACACCTCCAAAGAGGTATGGTTATGAGGATATGATAGCATATGCTTTAAATGCTGAGTCACTCTTCAATGATGAGGAACCAAAAACTTACAAAAATGCTGTTGAGGGAAAGGATCATGAGAGGTGGCAAATGGCTATGGAAGATGAAATGCAGTCACTATATAAGAATGGAACCTGGACACTTGTTGAAAAACCACGTGAGGTAAAACTTGTGGGATGCAAATGGATTTACAAGAAGAAAGAAGGTTGCACTGAAGGTGAACTCCAACGCTATAAAGCTAGGCTTGTGGCTAAGGGATACACACAAAGAAAAGGGGTTGATTTTACTAAAATTTTCTCTCCCGTAGTTAAGCATTGTTCTATAAGAATGCTCCTAGCTATGGTTGCCCAATTCAACTTGTTTTTGGAACAAATGGATGTGAAAACAGTGTTTTTGCATGGTGAACTTGAGGAGAAAATTTTTATGAGACAGCCAGAGGGTTTTGAGATCAAGGGCAAGGAGAGCTGGGTTTGTCAACTTAAGAAGTCGTTGTATGGATTGAAGCAGTCATCACGACAATGGTATAAGCATTTTGACAGTTTTATCCGGAGTATTAAATATAGAATGAGCCATTATGATGATTGTGTGTACTACAAGAAGTTGAAGGACAATGACTACATATATCTCCTTCTATATGTTGATGACATGTTAATAGCTAGTAGGAGCATGGCAGAGATACAAGGTCTTAAGAGGAAGCTTCAAACCGAATTTGAAATGAAAGATTTGGGTCCAGCTAAAAGAATTCTTGGTATGGAAATTACTAGGTAGCATGGTACTGGAAACTTGATCATTACCCAAGAAAGCTACCTGAAAAGGGTTCTGCAGAGGTTTAATATGGCTGATGCTAAACCAGCCAGCATTCCTATAGCTTCTAATTTCAGATTGTCTACTGAATGCTGTCCCAAGATTGTACAAGAGCAGAACGACATGGAAAAGGTGCCCTATGCTAGTGCAGTAGGTAGTTTAATGTATGCGATGGTGTGCACTCGTCCGGCATAGCTCATGCTGTTAGTTTAATCAGCAGGTACATGGGGAATCCATGTGATCATCATTGGCAGGCTGTTAAACATGTTCTGAGATACTTGAAGGGATCTGACAGTACTGGGTTAAAATATCATAAAGGGGATCAAAATTCAGGTGGAGTTCAAGGATATGTGGATACTGATTTTGCAGGGGATCTTGACAGACGAGGATCATTGATAGGTTATGTGTTCACCTTGTTTGGCAACACTATAAGTTGGAAGGCATCTTTGCAACACGTAGTGGCTTTATCCACTATGGAAGCTGAATACATTGGAGTTACTGAAGCTGTCAAAGAGGCTATTTGGTTAAAAGGGCTGAGTAAAGAACTTGGAGTTGGTCAAGATAATATTAGTGTGTTTTGTGATAATCAGAGTGCGATTCACCTCGGCAGGAATCACGCTTATCATAAGCGAATGAAGCACATAGATGTGACACATTACTGGATCAGGGACATCATCTCAGATGGATTGGTTCAGGTGAAGAAGGTCCATACTTCGGAAAACCCTGCAGATTTTATCACAAAGGTGGTCACTTTGAGCAAGTTTAAGCACTGCTTAAACCTGCTGAGAGTTGACATAGGCCGAGTTTTAATTTTCTGGATGAGGATAGCACTGCATTTCAGCTCCAAAGTCAAGTGTAGTATATGCCAAGGTGGAGTTTGTTGCTAATGTGGCATATATCAGCTGTGCCAGCTGTAACAGATTGGTGATGTGGCTTGTGAAGACTGTTTGACCAGTTTAACCTGTAACCAATTTTTGGTTTTTCTCGATCTGTTTCTGTTTGTAGCTGATAGGCCGTATTTAGTCTTTCTCTAGGTGGTTAGATGAAAAAATTCATTCTTCTGAAAACACTTGAGAGGGTGAGAACTTAGGGAAAAACCCGATTAGGCACTTCACAGAGAGAAATCAAGAATCACCCTGATTCTTGCTAGGTTTTCTGGGTGTAAGTGGGATTTAGGTAGCTGAGTGATACACTGTTGAATACGATTGTAATCTGTAACATTCTTGACTTGATTGATAGTGGAGCTGGACTCAAGCGGTGCTTAGTCCCGGAGACATAAGCTTGTTGGCCGAACTCCGTCATCACGGTTTAACAATTCTGTATATAATTTATCAAGATCTACCAAATCATCATATATAACCAGAGAAATTAACAAAGTTGAGTGTTATAACTTGCAGGTTCTGATGGAGTAGAGATACACGGAGCGAATGGGTTCTTGCTGGATCAATTTCTAAAGGACAAAGTGAACGATAGAGATGACGAATACGAAGGCAACTTAGAAAACCGTTGCCGCTTCCCACAGCAAGTGGTGAAGACATTAGCTAATGAGATTGGAGCTGACAAGGTTGGTGTGAGGTTGTCCCCTTTCGCTGATTATAATGATTGTGAAGACTCTGATTCTCAAGCATTGGCTATTCACATGGCTCAATCATTGAATCAACTCCGCACTCTCTGCTGCCATGTGATTGAGCCCAGGATGGTCACACAATTCCACAAGTTAATTGACACCAAGTGGTCCCGGATGCCGATTAGGAAGGTCTTCAATGGGACCTTTATTGTTGCTGGCGATTATGATAGGAGTGAAGGAAACCAAGCTATAGCATGCGGTGATGCGGATTTGGTGGCTTATGGACGCTGATTTTTGGCTAATCCAGATCTCCCGAAAAGATTTGAGCTGAATGCTGAGCTAAACCAGCCTGATACAAGCACCTTTTATACCCATGACCCCGTCCTTGGATATACTGATTATCCATTTCTTCAGAATACTGCTATATAGTCTACAAGAACTAATAGCACCAAGTATAATGTCTCTTCAAATCAAAAAAAACATGCAATAATTAATATCTCAAGATACAAGTACCAACAAATATACATAATATTTTCCGTGCACCATTGTCATGATTGGATTATGCAAGAGGTAGTCTTAGTGGGTTGTTTGTTTGCACTTGGTGTAATGTTTGAAGCTTTTGTCTAACATGAATGAAATGCTACTCTGTTGACAAAAAAAAAAAAAAAACTTTGATAGCCATACATAACCCACAAGACTACCTTGATTAAGAAGCTAAATTAAGAACTACCAAACATCTTTTGAATAAATACCACGTGAAGTCAACAAGAATCGGCCAACATGTTAATCAAATAGACACAGTACTAACAAACATATAGATAACACAGAAGATTATTTGAAATATAAACAAGGTAAATAATTGTGAATCCGGAGAGGTTCATATTTTCATCCTTATCATTATCACAAAGTACCGAGACAAGTCAAGGAGTTAGTTGATATACAATATATCGCTGCTATGAAAGACAACTTCTCTCAAATGGTACAAACCCACAAACTTCTCCCATTCTTCTTATAACTACAATTCTTGAAAGAAAGCGGGCTTGTCACCACCAGTCTTAGATGCTTGGCCTCAGTTTCAGATGAGATGCTATCTTTTGATCAAGAGAACGGTCAGCCTGCACAACAAAAACATCAGATGAGCACACATTCAGATTCATTTGACACTCTTCACCCGATAATTTTATTTTTTACTTCAAGGGCCCCATCATTGAGATGTCCCAAAAAGTGTCCACAATGGGCCAACAGGGAGGAGGGAGGGGTGTGGCCGAGTGGGGAATGGGAAGGGGACAGGAGCAACACTGAGGATCAAACCACTGTTCTTATCACTTGAACTGCGATAAGAACAGTTTTGAGCTATAGTTTAAGTGGAAAAATAGTATAAGTTAACATCTCACCTGAGACCATTATGATATCCAGATGCTCCAGATTTCATGAGTGACACATGGGTTAGTTAATGCATCAACCCATCAGCGGATAAATCTTTCTTGCCTGAAAATAAATCAGAAGAAAAAGCACAGATACCCCTTCATTAGATTTCGAGAGGCATGTTTCACACTGAGCATATCACTATTTACCATAACAAGAACCTATCACGTGCCCAGGACCAGTATCTCTCTCTAGGTTGTTTGAAGTTGTTCTCCTTCTCAATCATGCACTACATTAAACAAAAATGGTTCACACATTCATTAAATCAACTTTCAACAAATTTATAAGATTGTTTCCCTTCAAAATCTTATAGAAAAATTATTCATTAATATTTTCTATGCAAAAGCAACACAAAATTAACAGAATCCCAACATTTATATTTTTTAGGCCTTGCTTGATTAACAATCAAGAACTATTCAACTTACCAATGTATTGGTTTTGTTTCCTTACTTGCAGACAGAAAAACTTTCACTATATTCACTACACAATATTATCATTTATCATTGACTAAATGAGAAGAACATGTCTAACAAAATATATTTTTAGTCTAATAAACATATAGCCTTCTTCAGAAAACTTGGAAACACTGAAGTGACCAAAGCAGATGTTCTATGTTTTACCATTGAGCAATTGATCAACACTAACTATTTCACGCTTCCCATTTAAGAACTTTTTGAAAAGAAACAAATACTCCCTTCTTCTGAGGCCGCGTTTTCGGGATAAACTTGGATCCATTCATTCCTTTGCTTTGCTTTGTGTTTTGAAAAGGTAAGACTGGAGGAAGTTTCAGATTTGGATGAGAAGAAGAAAATGGAGCCAGATTTGGTGGGATTAAGGTTGAGATTTAGATGAGATGAGGAAGGGAGGAAGTGAAAGAATAGGGATGAGGTCGAGATTGAGGGAAACGGCTCTGCAACGCCTTAGGCTCTGTTTGGGAGGTAGGAGGGGAAGGAAGGGGAGGGCTTTGGGGAGAGGGGAGGAGAGGGAAAGAAAGAGAAATCCTCCACCTTATTTGAGAGAGTGTTTTTATAGAGAAGGAAATGAGAATGCTTATGACTAATATATTTTTAATTTTGAAAGTAATATAAAAAGATGGAAGGGATTTGAAATTTTTTTCTAAACCCTCCAAAACCCTCCTCCAATACATTTTTTGAGTTCCCCAAATTAGGGGTTTTATTATTATGAAGAAAAATAAACCCCCCATTCAAGGTGGGAGACTATCCTTCCTTCCTATTCCTTTTTTTTCTTCCTTTTTCTCAAAGCCCTCTCATTCCCTCCCCTCATAAACTTCCAAACGCAACCTTAGGGTTTCAGGAAGGATGGGGCTAGAAGAGTGAAATAAAGGGATGAGGCTGAGAGAAAGACTGAGAGATATTAGGGTTTGAGAAATTTAGGGAGAGAGAGAGAGAAGAGAGAAGAGGGAGGGTGCATCACTGAGCAAGGGAATGAGAGGGTGAGGGTTAGAATTAGGTTAAATTAGAGTTTGGTTATATTAGGCCGCGTGGGTGCCATCTAAGGATGGAAAAAAAAACCGCATCTGTGGATACCCGCACGAATTACCCGCAATGGGTAGTAAACAGATAGTTATTAAATGGGAGTGAGGATCATGGTACCCGCCCAACAGATACACGCATATACATTACAATTATTTTTTTATTAAACATATATTATATATTATCACATTTTTTATCACTTTGGGATGAAATAATTTGTATTTCTTACATTATTTGATATTTTTTTAGTGGATGGACCCATAATAATACAATTTTGTAAATGCATATAGTATATTATACAATGTTAATATAATATGTAGTTATATTATGTTGTATAAATTTTTTTATGTTAAATAATTAAATACCCATGGATATCCATGGATACCTGTTACTCACGTAAATATCTGGGGGTATTAACGGGTATGGGTACGAGGGAAGTACTACCCGTACCCACTCCGTTGCCATCCCTAGTGCCATGGTGTTTGGGCTTGAGGAATCTGTGACACTGACAAGCTTAGGGAGCCGCTGGAGGAGGAAATAGGGGGTGCGCATAGTGAGGGAGAGAAGGTGAGGCGCTGGGGCTGTATGAAACGGAAATGGGGGTGCACTGGACTGGGCTGGGTTACCAGCCCAGTGGTTTGCTGCTATTAGCACCTCCCTGATTTATAATTCGCAAAAAAATTTATTTTATTTCCTTTTTCTCTCTTTCTTTCTTCCTTTTTTCACTTTTTTTTTGCCTTCTTTTTCCATTTTGAGACCGAAAATATTATTTTTTATTTTTATTCACTTATTATTAATTATATATATTTATTTATTCATTTATTATATATATATAATAAGTAAAAATTTAAATGAAAAGGCGTCGGACAAAATTAGGGTATGACACTAGCATCAATTAAAGCATTTGATTCAATCAATCACTCACAATTATGTAAAGCATATCAATCAACCGATCATACTAGCACAGACAGTAAGCATCAATGAATCAAGCAATAATAATAATATTAGAGACTTTCGACCTTTTTTTATCCATACCTATCTATACCTATTAATAAAGAAAGTAACCACAATAAATTAATTTTTAGTGTATCACTTTTTTAGCACCATTATACCCTTCACACATCTGTTTTCTTAATTTTAAAACTTCACAATTTCACAACTGCTGCATGTACTTCTATCTAAAACAATTACACAAAAGACTAACCGCACACTTCTACGTAAAATAATTTCACAAAATACGAACTGTACAGAAGAATAAATTTTGCATCTTCTTCTTATTTGAAGTATTGTGCCTTCTATCCATGGTTTTTAGCAGGTATTCATCGCAACACAATTGAAATGCGGGTACAGTAATGCCCATCTTGGCGCTAGTCAGATAATAACAGTAAGTAAGAAGCAATCAATCAATTGTAGTTGTTTGTTTGTTTTGGCGGTGTGTAATTGTTTGTTTATTAGACAACCAGTACATATATCCGTGCGATACAAGGGAAAATAAGTTGTTGAACTAATACTGCATCTCGATAAAAATGCAAAGAATAATAGGAGCATGATGATTTTCAACAACTGTAAGTAATATATATATATACACAACTATATTAAACTTAGGCCAAAATTCCATGTTCATTACAAAATACCTAAAAAAAATGAAAAAGAGTCCTTAATAACACTAATAGATCATAGAATAATATTCAGAACTAAAAAACATGACAATGCATATCACAAAGTCTGCCCAAATTTGAGTTAGCCATCAATTTATATCCATTTTTTTAAGGCAAAAGAAGGAGTCTCGTTAAAAACTTCTGATGCAAAACCCTCCTTAGGGAAAAACATCTAGAAGGAAAAAAAGTACTCCTCCCTAAATTTTATTAATAAAAAAGGAAAAAAAAGAAAAACAAATAAACATGGGGGGACTAGGCCAAGACCCATGAAACAAAACAACAATGAAACCAATAGGAAAAAAAATCAAACCTATAATAAAGAAAAAAGAGATAAAAAAAATCAATAATGACATGCAAAAACATCACTATAATGACTCCCATCCCAACGATTTTGGCACCAAAGACATTTCCAATCATTTGCAGCACACCAAAATCAGAAAACAAATAGAAAACAGAAAGGCTCATTTGAATCGATAGTTAGGAAGACCCCATCTAATAAAATTAGGAATGTTGTCCCACCAAACAAAATTTTGAATATGGAGCCATAGGAAGCCAGCTTATCAACACAATTATTTCCTTCTCTAAAAATATGAGAAATATGAAAGTTAACGATTTTGGCACCAAAGACATTTCCAATCTTTTGCAGCACACCAAAATCAGAAAACAAATAGAAAACAGAAAGGCTCATTTGAATCTATAGTTAGGAAGACCCCATCTAATAAAATTAGGAATGTTGTCCCACCAAACAAAATTTTGAATAGTGGAGCCATAAGAAGCCAGCTTATCAACACAATTACTTCCTTCTGTAAAAATATGAGAAATATGAAAGTTCATACTTTTCATCAACAATAAACAATTACGCCATCTATTATGCCACTTCCAAGGAATAATAGAGACAGATTTTAAAGCATCAATAACCAACTGAGAGTCACATTCTAACAAGAGATTCCACCAACCACGCCGATAAGCTATCTCAATAGCGGTCATTGCTCCCACTAGCTCCGCATGAAGAGCAAAATTGTTACCAGTATTATGAGAGAAACAACCAACAACAGCAGCGCTCCGGTCTCTAAAAATACCACCACAACCCGAAGGCCTTTGAGCCCCTTTAACAGCACCATCTGTGTTGCATTTTATCCAAAAGTAATGAGGAGGGCACCAAATAACTTCCTTAATGGAAGGAGCTTTACTGGGCTTACTAGTCACCCTGAAAGCTTTGAGAATAGAAAATTCGTTAATAGAAGAGCGCATATGCCCAGTGCTAAAAGTACCATAAAGGTTCACACTAGCAATGATCATGTTTCTAACCGCAAAAGCTGAAATATGCTTATTTTGGAAGCGGATATTATTCCTACAGTACCAAATAGATGAAATAACATTTATCACACAGGCAATAACAACATCCTGTAACTGAGAACTCCACTGGTGAGAATAACTATAAAAAATACTCAGAATATCAATTTATATCCAATAAACACAACAATTATCTACCCAAACCAATTGAACACCTGAACTTTAAAATTAGAATTGCTACTTATCTTATAAATTATATGTAATTCATTCTACAACGTATATTTGAGACATGAAAATATAAAGAAGTAAGTATTACCTATCTCAGATTTTGAAAGACTTCTTTGTAAACTACATTTGTAGTCTTATCTTTCACCACATTGATGCAAACACATCACAACATGCAAAAGAATCAAGAGGAAAACCCACCAGCCATCAAGATCTAGCATTACAATTCGAAAAAAGTTTTATGGAATTTGGTTAAAAAAGAATGAAAGTCGATCGGAGGTTCGAGGCTGTGAATGTAGGTGGCAGCACATCTCACAAGTGACAATTGGGTAATGGCTTCTACTCCGGGGAGAAGGTAGATAAAGAATGATAAAAAGAGAGAGAATGATTACAAACTTAATTATTTAGCTGCTTATCATTGTTGGGTCAATATCGCAAGTGCACGATTAAACGTCAAGTTATAGTATATAAGATTATCGTCTCCACAGGGAATTAAAACGAATACTGCTCTACTTAGATTAATTTGTTATTTAGACAAATGGTTGAAGTGAAATTACACAAAGAGTGTGTAAAAGATAAGTCATATAAAAATAAATAAAGAGAAAGTAAATAAAATAAATGTCACCAAGGTAACGGGATCACTAATGCGTATATCTGTGTATTTGACCAATTTACAATAAGAGCAATAATTCTAACTGATTATCAATCTCTATTCAAAAGCTATTAACACCCAATGATCATGCAATGTTAACAGTCTTCTTTCTAATTTATTACTTTGTTTGATCATTCAAAGCAAGTAAATAGAAAGAGCATAAAGTACCAATAGATTCATCATCAATGACTGACTGAAAATGAACACGCAATCCTTGATCCGGCAGAGCATGCAGATTCAATTATCCCTAGAGTTCCGTTAACTAATTGAAGGTACGATTGCCACACAATTAATTAGCTGAGTAAAGAATGATCAATTCTTATAGAATAAATTCACTAGGAATAATTTAATCATAGAAGAGATTAAGTACTAATATTATAAATTATTTAATGATCACAGATACGGCATTAGATCCCCCATCACCTCAGTGACGGGGTTTTATTCCACTACTAAGTAAAAGGAAATAATAAACTAGATATAAAAGCAAACAGAGTAACAACTAAAACTAGTAAAATAAGACTGAAATATTACAGGGGAAGAAAAGAATTTGGGAGAAAGTCGATCCCGGAGTATCTTCAAATGTTCTGCTGAGCGTTCCTTTTATAGGCAAAATTTGGGGTCAGCACAACACCAGCACGGCCGTGCTCCATATACACCTGTTGTATGCGTCACCGACCTTGCCGACATGATTTTCTGATATTTTTGGTTGAGCACGGCCGTGCTCCATGATGAAGAGGCCGTGCTCCATGATAACAAGGCTGTGCTCCATCCAATTTTTGACAAAGTTGTAGGAAATTCTCTTAGCTTTCCAACACCACAAAGAACGCCTTAATCCGATATCTACAGCTCCAGATATGATTAAAATACCAACCAGCTATCCGGGGAGCGCATGGACGCGCGTGAGGTGTGCTCGTGGCTAATTGCTTCTTCAGATAAGCATGGACATGCTTCATTATATTATGCGAAGGCCGTGTTTAGCATTATGGGCCTCTTTTAGCCCACTTTTAAGCCCAAACTTGCATTTCTTCATCATATTGCTTAATTTCTATTTCTGCACATTTAAGATGAAAAGAGAGTGAATTGTATGTGAAACCATTCAATAATTATTCAAATTACACTCTACTATCCCTAATAAAATGATGCAATATTGATGTTATCAATACCCCCACACTTGAATTTTGCTTGCCCTCAAGCAAATTGGTTTTATGAATTCTTAATAATTTTTCAACAACAGCTAACAATGAATGGGGCAGAGCAAATGTTTCTGAAAGACAACTTTTTATCTCTTTGAAAAAAATATTTCCACTTGATTGAAACTTTTAAAGAGATAAGCACTTTGATATTTAAATCAACCAAGAATATGTCGCTCCCTTTCAATCTCTCAAGTGTTTCAATGGTTAAGGAGAATTCACACAATTTTCTCAAAAACAATGCATTACCATAGGCTTGACAATAGACCAAAACTCGACTAACAATTCACAGAAAATTTTGAAATCAAGAGGTCTTGGTATAAGGTTGTAATGAGGCTAAGGGTAGAAATTCAAGGTATGAAGATCCAGAAAAATGGTTTTACAAGGGCTTTCGAAAATTCAGTTATTTCTTTTTGAGCATAAATCCTTGTTTCACAATTTTGGCATTTTTAGGTGCAAAAAACCACATTTTTATAAACTTGTTTTTCTTTTCTCTTTTTTTTATACTTCCTCATCGCACTTTTTTTTTCTTTTTCCTCTCAATATATTTTTTTACCAATGCCACGTTGCTCTTTATAACTCAATGATAACCAATTTTGTAGTTCTTTAAAAGGAATATGAGGTATCAAATGAATTTTATCTTGAAGGCTCGAAGTGGGCAGCTAGTTAGTAAAAATTTCCAATTCAAAGTGTTGGAGGCTAGAAACAATCCTAAGTGCCTCAATCATTTTTCAAAAATTTTGTAAATTAGTTTCGCTTTGAATGGTCACATGTCAAGTTCTAGAACACAATTGTTACTGAAAACACTCAAATGAAAAATAGGGGTTTTAAAAATCAATCCGTTAAATGTAACCCCTAGATTAGGCTCGAATTCTCACATATAGAAGTTTTTCTTGGAGATTTTGTCAATGAAGGGCTTATTCAAATTTCTCAGCTTTTCAGAAAATATTTTCTTTTAAGAAATTTAAAGCTGTCTAAAAATTTTAATTTCCCCAAAAATTAATTAACTTCAAATTTTCAATTTATTTGAGAATTCATGAGTCATGTAGTCATGTTGTTCTCCCCCCACACTTATTTCTAACATTGTCCTCAATGCTAGTAATCACAACATAAGCACATAAAGATATAACAATAAATTTAAGTGTTAAAAGTAAAGAGTGGAAAGGGACTCCCCTGTGAAAAATTTCACGAGCATATTCTGGAGGAGATGCAATAGGCATTTTCTTCCCAAAACTGACAGTTTGTCACAGATGAATGTATATTTTATTTAATCACAATGCTCCATTTGTTGGAACCCAGAGTCTTACTTCCTAGGTGGCTACAGATGACAAAAGCCAGAGGATTTCTCAGCATGATTACCCACAAATCATTTCTATGTTTACTTCCATAAGAAGAAGCCTTTCTGTAAAGGGTAGCACACAATCCTTTTTTACTGAGCAGCGTGCGAAGCTCAACCTTGTCTATTCAAAGTCCTGAGTTTACCCAATCCTTGCCGGCAATCACTTCCAGCTCTTGGTACACCTCAAGGGGACCTTCCAATAAATAAATGTCAGAAATACACTATACTAATCCAGATCAATTAAGTTCTAAATTAGGAAACATTATCCTTTTTTTTAATTTTTTAGAAATTAAAAGAAAAGAAAATAGAAATAAAATTTAAAACAAAGAAAAATAAAATCTAATCTTCCAACAGGAGACATAATCTTCCAACAGGAGATGCTATACAACAATAAAATGAAAGAAAAAAATAAAAGGCACAAAAATAAAATAAAACCGTCCATGTAGTAGGTAAAACATTCTGTAGGCGGTTATACTAGAATTTAAATGACAAGAAATAAAAAGAAAAAATATAACCGTCTATATAGTAGAATGAACCTTTTGTAGGCGGTTTATACTGGAATTTAAATGACGAGAAAGAAAAATAAAAATAAAAAATAAAAATAAAAATAAGAGAAAATAAAATAATTACAAAAAGCGTCTAAATTAACAATTAATCATTTCGATCAATATCATTAACAATTCCTCGGCAACGGCGCCAAAAACTTGTTGGGTCAAAATCGCAAGTGCACGATTAAACGTCAAGTTATAGTATATAAGATTATCGTCTCCACAGGGAATTGAAACGAATGCTGCTCTACTTAGATTAATTTGTTATTTAGACAAATGGTTGAAGTGAAATTACACAAAGAGTGTGTAAAAGATAAGTCATATAAAAATAAATAAAAAGAAAACAAATAAAATAAATGTCACCAAGGTAACGGGATCACTAATGCGTATATCTGTGTATTTGATCAATTTACAATAAGAGCAATAATTCTAACTGATTACCAATCTCTATTCAAAAGCTATTAACACCCAATGATCATGCAATGTTAACAGTCTTATTTCTAATTTATTACTTTGTTTGATCATTCAAAGCAAGTAAATAGAAAGAGCATAAAGTACCAATAGATTCATCAATTCAATGACTGATTGAAAATGAACACGCAATCCTTGATCCGGCAGAGCATGCAGATTCAACTATCCCTAGAGTTGCGTTAACTAATTGAAGGTACGATCGCCACACAATTAATTAGCTGAGTAAAGAATGATCAGTTCTTATAGAATAATTAAATTCACTAAGAATAATTTAATCATAGAAGAGATTAAGTACTAATATTATAAATTATTTAATGATCACAGATACGGCATTAGATCCCCATCACCTCAGTGACGGGATTTTATTCCACTACTAAGTAGAAGGAAATAATAAACTAGATATAAAAACAAACAGAGTAACAACTAAAACTAGTAAAATAAGACTGAAATATTACAGGAGAAGAAAAGAATTTGGGAGAAAGTCGACCCCAGAGTATCTTCAAATGTTCTGCTGAGCGTTCCTTTTATAGGCAAAATTTGGGGTCAGCACAACACCAGCACGGCCGTGCTCCAAGGCCGTGCTCCATATACACCTGTTGTATGCGTCACCGACCTTACCGACATGATTTTCTGATATTTTTGGTTGAGCACGACCGTGCTCCATGATGAAGAGGCCGTGCTCCATGATGACAAGGCTGTGCTCCATCCAATTTTTGACAAAGTTGTAGGAAATTCTCTTAGCTTTCCAACGCCACAAAAAACGCCTTAATCCGATATCTACAGCTCTAGATATGATTAAAATACCAACTTTATCAGGGAGCGCATGGGACGCTGGCGTGAAGCGCTCGTGGCTAATTGCTTCTTCAGATAAGCATGGACATGCTTCATTATATTATGCGAAGGCCGTGTTTAGCATTATGGGCCTCTTTTAGCCCACTTTTAAGCCCAAACTTGCATTTCTTCATCATATTGCTTAATTTCTATTTCTGCACATTTAAGATGAAAAGAGAGTGAATTGTATGTGAAACCATTCAATAATTATTCAAATTACACTCTACTATCCCTAATAAAATGATGCAATATTGATGTTATCAATCATACTAAACTTAGGGAGAGTAGTGATTTTGCGTTGAATGAGGATACTGAAAAGGGGGTATTTTGATTTTGCGAGATACATCAATTTCGCGAGATAAATTGACTGCAAATCATGCGAGTATTAATTATGGAAACATGGGACTTGGGTTAGTGATTTTGTGTGTAAATAATATTTATTTTTTTATTGGTGTCATATATAGATGATTAAATGTTACATTATTGAATGAAAATGTCAAATATGATGATGAATAACATTGGATATTCATAACCCTAAAAACCAAGCTTTTGTCATCTCTTTCACAATAAAACACTAATCAGAACAGAATCCATTATTCCTCTCATTTTGAACTCTCTAGTTTTGATTCCATAAACAAATCCAGGTTAGAATTCGTGATTGCTACTCTCTACTTCATTTTTCTTTGATCTCAATCACCCTAAAACTCTAAAACTCATTTGTGTGATTGTTCATTACGAAGGATGACTTTGGAGTAGCTGTGAAATCATCGTTCTTCCTTCTTTCTTGCTGTTTTGTGGCTCGATTCCATGTATGGGGAGGGATAGTGTTTTGGTGTTCAAAAAATATATATGAACTTAGTTCCATCACAGCGCAAACATAAGCCAACTTAAAATTGCAAATACACTATCCCTCCTGCGCAAGAATGACAATGAAGTTCTGCTCGTGACAAATTTAAAGTGGTGGATTATTTCAATATATATCTAGTGCGAGCTTGAAATAATCCACTACTTTAATCTTGGACTCAGAACAAGCGCTATGCTTCACCATTCATGTCCCCAAAAGTTATCTTCTTTCTCAAATAGATATAGCCAAGATTCATTTATTCCAAGAAACAAATTTTTGACCTACATATATTACATATCATGAATATGCAGACTAATTTATGAAATAAAGATATAATAAAGGTGCATTTTTCTAAACCAAATCAACTCACCAAGCTACTTGTAATGGTGTACTAGTAGCGCAGTTTTCTGAAATTTTGCGGGTGTCTGGCACATGTAACAACTCATTTTTTGGTATTTTAATTATTGCAAAAATGTACGAGTTACGGTGTCATTTTCAACTGTTTATGTGATTTGTGTGTTTAAGTATCAACTGTATATAAAATGATATTTGAGGAGATAATCTTAAAAATGTAAATGGATAGACAGTACCTATATTATCAGAATAATTTATACCCAAAATTATAGCTATCCATTCAACCGAAATTTCATCAGCGTTTTAAATGTGTTTTATATGCACCGATTATTATTTAAACAACAGTATTATATTACATATTTGCAGAGATATTCTTTAAAACGTGAATTGATAGATCAAACCTATATTTTTTAGAGAAGCTTATATTAAAATTTTTAGCTGTCAATTCAACTGGTTTCTGGACAGCATTAGTGCATGTTTTACAATTTATACCGAAACAAATATCCAGAAAAAATCTAGATAATGTCAAGCTTGTGGATAAGTTCCAATAAATATCTAGATATTATTTATATTTTTATATTATAAATATCCTAAAAGCTTTTTTTTTTATGAACTCCTAAAAGCTTTTTAACTAATACTGAAATCGTCCAAATGACTTAAACCATGGTTAAGTTAACCAACCCTCCCCTTTCCCTATAAATAGAGGGCTTGGCCTTCATAATTGTTCATCCCTTTCCTTGAAGCATTTCCAAGGTGATTCTCTTCTCCCATTCTCATCTCAATTCTTTTCTTTTATTTTATTTTCTTTATATGTTTAGTTTTATTTTAAATATTTTGAATAGGTTATTAGTATAAAGCTTTATAATCTAGTCTCATTTTTTTAATAAAATTAATGAACTAAGAGGTTATGACTTAAATAAATAAGTGCTTTTGGCTTAAGTAGTGTTTGGTTAATAAATAACTCATTTTATGTTCAAATAATAGGCTTTTTCTTAGATAAATCATAAATAATTATGCTTTGATTATATGCTTTTGAAATTAGTATATGGACTTGTCTTATTATTCTTAACATGTATAAAAATTGGTAAAATCATTAGATGAAAATAAACAATCACTAGTTATAGATATAGACGATTGATCCAGTTGGCTCTGCCTCACTTCAATATCTAGTATTTAACTAACCAATATCACTAATCCATTTAAATAATCAAAAGATTCGATTTAGCTGACTCAGCCGCCTTTCGATATCTGATTATGAGTGCTAATAAATAAAAGATCTGATTTAGATGGCTCAACTGTCTTTCGATCTCTAGTTAATAATAGACTTGATTTAGATAGTACTGCCGTCTTTCAGTCTTCAATAATGATTGATTTAGTTAGATCTAACGACTTTCAATCTTTGATTATAATACGAATGAAATACATGCAATGTTAAATACTTGGAATAAGTACTTCCGCTTTTGGGTTTAAGTTTTGTATAGTGTATAATCACGTTTAACAAATGAGTTTTGAAAATCAAGTTATCATGTCCTTTTTTATCCTTAAAAATCGTAATGATTAAATAGGAAATAAAAGAGGTTTATTTTGTTAAGTAATTATGTTTTGAGTTATTAGTAATAGAATTTATGTTTGATGAGTTTTTAAGTGTAAATTTATAACTGAGAAGAGGCTATCCAAAAGCTTTGAAAAGAATTTTATAACAGTAAAGGGAAGATTATCTAATGAGTTTCGATAAATCTATGAGTTGTGTGGTTATTTGTAATTGTTATGGATTAAACTCTTGGATGAGAGTTTGATCAATTTGTTCTTAGGATTGATTATATATTAATATATATTATATATGAAATGATTTGATGTATTATAATTATGATCATGATTTGGATTGTGATAGTGATATGTTGGGTTTACATATATTGTTGCATTCATGCATGGCATAGACCTGACAAATTATCGTCAGCCGGTTTTCAATGTAATATGGACTTATATTAGTCGTTGACTTTGTAGTCATGGCCTTTTGATGCCGTAAGACTAATAAGTTTTGGCCAGACAATTTTATTGTCAGTCGTCTTCGTTAAGACTTTTTTTGCGTGATAAATTATTATCACTCGACTTCTTTGAAGTCTAGCATTTGCATTGATAGAAATGTAGTTGGCTTTTATTCAGCCGTGTTCATACATTGCATGAGAAATCATCATTGTGGACTTATTGAAGGCATGAGAAAAATTACTGTCTTATTACTAAAATTACTATTTGTCTATGTAAAAATTATCTATTTTTATTTTACTCGTGCGATTGTCGCGATAAAACTCGTGAAACCGAGGTTTTCACCCTTTCTATTCATTTTTCTTGTATTTTCTTTTACTTCGATGGATCTATAGATGACAAAAAGATTACTTTTGGAGATTTCAATTTTGGAAAACGACCAAAGACACATGGATGTGATAAGTGGTATGCCAAATAAATTACTGATACTGAGTAGATGACTAAGGAGTTGTCAGGAGATAGTCTAAAATCTCCGTATGTGTTTTTAGTATCACGACTAGTGGTGTGTCTTTATGTTTTTGTGGTGCATTTATTACACTTGTATTTTATTTCTCACTACTTTAATGAACAAATGTCAAGTGTTTGTATGTTTAAATATGATGTGTTTTAAAGTCTTAAATTTTCTCATTAAAATCATCATTAAGTAACCATAACCACCAGTGGCCCCGAGAGGGTGTCACAATACATGGGTTCTAGAAACAGGTAGCCAGTGGCCATGCTGAACCAATTTCAAGAAGTCGTGTGTGGCTAAGGATGGTGCAATACAAGAAAAATGAGAAAACTAAAAAGGGTTTTTATGGTTAATTAGTATGTAGAGACAAAAGAGCAAATGGTGAATTGTACAAGGAAAAAAGAGCGATAGGTAGCATAGGTAGCATAATTTATAGAATTTTTTGTTGCTACTGCATGGTCAAGTGCCACTGCACAACTATCGATCAATGTGACACCCACATTCCAGAGAACGAAAGGTAGGGGTCACTTGTACTGTAACTCAAACTAAATGCGGAATTTAAATGCTGGTTTTACTTTCGGAAAATAAGTTAAGTAATTAAACCTTAGATACATGTGAAATCTACTGAAAATTTTGTCAATCTTGAAAACATTTTCAACTGATCTAAGCAAAGTGTAACAACAAGGATATAACTGAAAACATACTCTCATATATATAAGGATCAAGTTTATGCGCTAAAACATACAAAAAGGTACAAGTACTACATCAAAAGAAAATTCCTAGACTATATTGAAACATGTAACCTAGCTGATCTAAACACTACATGAATCCATTAGAGAGGCCTCTAATAGGAAACACCTTGTCGGGATTGTCCTCAGATACCTCTATTGTACCATGGGAACATCCTGACTCGAATCACGACACTCACCGTTCTCATATATAGTCCGCATACGTCAGTGTTTGGGACTCATATTGTCCAGTTCCCTAACATTACCATTCTCCTGCTTAATTTACTCCAAACGGAGTCTCCCCAACCGGGTCAAATGCTCCATCAGAATGATCTAATCTCATAATAGAACAAGTACACATGACAACAACGCAATGGTGAAAAACTTATACACAAGTCTTCAGCTTGATAGTAGTATAAGATAAATATGAAAATAATAAATACTATACATTTCACATCAATACTTATCATAGGTATAGTATACAAGCAACATGGTAATTGTAATGTCATAATCATAATCCAATTTACACAAGACAATATATCAGGTTGACAACTCATTTTATTAGTATTAATATTGTTAACACGATAAGTCGACTATTCAGTAAATATGAATATCAATTCATAAATCACGTCGGTACACACTAGACGAAATCGCTCCTTCTAAACAATTCAGCCACCAAAGTAACCTACCGATATCAAACTAGTATATAACACTCCGAATATCAACCTGTAATTAAACCTCTTATTGACTAAATAAGCTACCGCATCATACTTTATCACTCAGATGTATGAACATTAGATCATTTGTCTTTATCACAAATATCTCTCATTTAATCTTATAATGTATTGAACGTATCAATTTATAGTCTAAGCTATAAATTGACTAACAATTCGGCATACACGGTGAACTCGTTATTAACCCAAATACACTTAACCAATACAAAACGTTATAAGTTCACAATGTATTTTATACAAGTATAAACATCATAAGAACCAATTTTCATAAATAATATATATAATAAACCCTAAGTAAATCCATTCATCATATTAAATCAATAACAAAGTGTTGATCCTTCAACAAATGTGCAACCACTACAACAAATTTTGACAATAAACAGCGCTTATTTTTAGCCTAAAACAGCGCTTAAAGGCGCTGAAAATTACGTCGTTGCTGATTGTATTTCAAAAAAACAACGTTTATGAAGCGCTGCTGAAAATGGACAATAAGCAGCGCTTCAATAAGGAAGCGTTGTTTATTGTATACGAAAATGGACAATAAACAGTGCTTCAATAAGGTAGCGCTGTTTATTGTCCAACAATAAGCAGCGCTTCCTTATTAAAGCGCTGTTTATTGTCCATTTTTATATGCAATAAACAGCGCTTCAATAAGGAAGCGCTGTTTATTGTATACGAAAATGGACAATAAACAATGCTTCAATAAGGTAGCGTTGTTTATTGTCCAACAATAAGCAGCGCTTCCTTATTGAAGCGTTGTTTATTGTCCATTTTTATATGCAATAAACAGCGCTTCCTTAAATAAAGCGCTGTTTATTCTCTTTTTTTTATTTAATTCTCTCATATTCACATGATATCTGTTGCATAATATTGGGATAACACAAAATGCAACAAAAATTGTCATCAACACCCAATTGTATCAACATCGAACTTCACTAAAACCAAATTTAACATTACAATGTATTTTTTTCATAGAAACAGTACATATCAATTACATTAACATAAATAAATTACAATATAATTCTCAGTCAAATTCACAATTACACAGACTAGATCACTAAAATATTGCACATGTTATGCTACAAATAGTACCTAAACACTAATATATTCTTCTCTTTCTTCTGTCACTGCAAATCAACACACAGACAAGATCAAAATTCTAACAAAATTTTGGCAGAGTTTTCCTTAAAATATGGACATTCAAAAATATATAAAATACCTGTAACAACATAAAATACCATACCAGCCAGCCAACATAAAATATATACAATATTAGCCAACATAAAAAGGAATTTTATTCCTAAATTCATGTGAACCTATTCCAATTCAAGTATGCTAAACTCACAAAAAACCAAATTTAACAAAAACTCACCTAAACATTAAATATTAATCTTCTTCTTCTATCTGCCTATAAATGATAAAATTCCTAGCAAAATATCGATACCACTCTTCTTTGAGTTCGGTATGATCAGAATATGTGTCGAATTGACAATCAGGATAGTACTGCGAAATGAAAATTAAATGAAGTTAGAATTGAACATAAGCATTTAAATGGTATGTGTAAAAGAAAAAAAATTACATAAACTTTGAAATTATTACATACATACCTCTATTGGAATTTCTGTTTGGTTATGAACGACAATATCCTTGAGAAATTTCAAAACATATCGGCCACAATCATCAGAGTTCGGTTGGTGATGACACTATAAAGCAAAAAATATGAAATTAATTGTTTTTATTTTGATAATTTGAATAATTGCATAAAAAAATTGATATAAATACCTTTATCGGTATCCATTTAGGCGGAGTCTATTTAGAAAACTGAGACTTGTTTCTTCGATAAGTTAGGATAGCCCTATGTGCAAAATCAAACAAAATCATTCAATATCTAATTTTACACTCATAATAATTTCTACCAACCAAAAAACACCATTCCAATATATTCATAACCACTGCTCTTAACATCAACACATAGACTATATCAAATTTTTAACAAAATTTTGGCAGAGTCTCCCCTAAAATATGGACATTCCGAAATTTATAAAATGCCTGTAACAACATAAAATATCATACCAGCCAGCACAAGAGGTCTCATAGGCCAAACATAAACAAATAAACACTTCAATATTACAATAGATGTAAACGTTTAAGCTCATAGCATAACCATAACCATTTCAATACATTCATAACCAATATCCAATTTCAGATTCATAACCCATAACCATTTCAATACATGCATAAAAGTGCATATATGTATATTAAGAAAATACATACATATATATATATATATATATATATATATATATACATATACATATATATATATATATGATTTATACACACTTACTGATTGTACTTCTCTTTCATTGTTTTGCACATGTTGATTTGTACACTCAATGGATCTAGATAGTACACAATGTTTTGATTCAAGTTAATCGCTAACAATAATCAATGATTCCTACAAAAATGTTGGAGAAAAAAAATCATAAGCAAGTAAACACATTTCAATAAATTTAGCAACATTGATTAAATTAAATGACTTACACTACGTTGCAAGGTGACAAAAACAGAGTCTCAGACTCAGGATTTGCTAATGCCAAGCGCTGAACCATATATTCAGACATGTCAGCATTCCATGATCTCTGTGTCCATTGTGGGCACAAAAACACAAAACTTTTGAGTTTGTTCTTGTGGGATCTATATCTCTTGATACAAGTACCTTAAATTAAAACATGCATACAAATTAATGCATTAACAATAACGTAAATATTTAGTTGAAAGAATAAAAAAACATTGGATACTTTAAAATTTAATGCAGTAACTGAGATATACACTAATAACAGTTTCACTTAACCATAGGTAGTTATTAAGAATTTCTTGAATTGCACCATTAGCACCAGCTCTTAGGTCGTGATCATAACCCAAAATTGATTCCTCCATTGGTACTTTAATGGTATCTTTCGCCTCCATCTTTGTTGCCATATGGACTCTAAGATAAATTGTAAAATCTGTAGCAGGAGCTATAGGAGGCTGAGATACCATGACCTTCTTCACTGGAGATGTGAATGACCCATTTGTTGGCTGCTTGCCAACATTCTTGCTAGCTATAGGCAGCTTGCCCTTGCCCTTGTCCTTGGCTTTGGATGTTGGGTATACCTACATATTTCGCATTCCGATATATTGATTAGTTAGTGAGTGATCACCTAATTTAATAAATATATGCAGTATATGATAGTGAATCATATACTGCATATACTGCATATGATAGTAAGGGTAGGTTGTGTAGTAACACACATGGTTCGTTATACAACGTTCCCTTACCAACCATTCGTTGCATTGGGTTTGTCAAATATAGGTTGCACTCATGAATGCCCTAAACCAATGATAAACAAAATATTAATATGTTAAACCATTGAATACTTAGGTGACAAAGTATAAAAAGAAATCTAACGATTGTTACCTCGGGACACACAATAGTGCAACTATCTCTAACACTCTTTGGGTTAGGGATAGGTGACTGATGCTCTTCCCTCTCCACTTCATCCTTATCCTTCTTGCTATCTTCCAATTCCTGGACTTTTTGGTATAGCTGAGCTACCATTCTTTTTAAGTCTTCTGTTTCACTAGCATCAGCATGGCATCTTACGCGCTTCTGTGATCCAAAAATAGCGCATTGGGAGACACCAAATCCCACGCCCCTTACCCGACCAGGATGCTCCTTGGTGGGTATGGCTTGGGAAAGGATGTCATGGCCAGACAAATCTGATATAGACATTGGCGGTTCATTCTGCGACACATAAATATTATTAACAAAGATTATTAAATAATATCATTGTCACAAATTTAAACGTTAATTAATGTTATCATACTTATAATTTTGTCAGCCACTTCTCTAGTGGGAAGATGTTCAATCTCACCCTCCTTGTTTCGCCGGACTTCTATCCACAAACAAGACCGATCAATGGATTGAGAAGTTGCATCTTCTCCTGACTCCAAGAGCTGTACATATGAACAAACAAATTGAGAGAAACCAAGAAAGAAATTGTACATACCAAGATATGCGTTAAAACAAGTTATAATTAATGATATTGTACATACCATTTCTTCCTCAATGCGGGGATACCCCTTAACCCCTCCTCTATAAGGGTATGGAGGATTTGACGCTCTTTGTCGATTTTCATTGCTTTTTCTCTACATAAAAACATAAGAATATATTAATGCATGGTTTAACGTCATATATACAAGTTATAAATATTACTGTACATACTATATATTCTTCATCTTCTGTGCGTCTTCTTACAAAAGCGCTCCAATCATCCTGTTCTATGAACAATGCATATTTTGCTGGAGGTTGATGTCTGATGTTCCCATGTTTGTCTCTCAACCACTTGTTCGCCAACGCAGTTCGGAAATTTCGGTGTGATCTTCCAGCTAGCCTAAGTGTAATATCCTTTCGGGTCTCATCAACGTCAAAATGTTTCTGCAAAAACATTATAAACAAAATGGTAGACTATAAGTATGTTTAGATTAATTCAGAAACAATACAACTAACTAATGTTAATTAATCCCATTTTTATATACCTGTATCTCAGTCCATATCTCATCTTTTAACTCCTTCAAAGATGGATCCTTATCCTTCCAATTATCGCGGCTAATTGGGACCATCTTCCGCACAGTGGCCCCAATGAATTGAATAAAGTCATTAACATTTTCACCAATTGGTTGACCCCTAGCATTCCATTTAACCTGTAAAAAAATAGCATAAGTGTACAAATTTAGATACTCAACCAAAAAAATGAAACAATTAATTAGATTAATTGATAAGTATCTTACCACACGTTTTGTAACTCCTTTACTCCTCTCGCGGATGAGTTTCTTCTTAAAAATCGGTCCATGGGACATCGTCCCCTTTTGGGGGGCCTCGGGAGCACTATCATCACCTTCAGATGCCATTTACCTGCAAAAAAAAATTAGACACATAAGTTATTGAAAAATGGCAGTTCATAATCACATAGGTTTAATAGAGAAATCAATGTATACACATTTAATTGATCAACAAATTAATAAAAATTAAATAGCATTCACTACATACATGTACATTTAAGCAACTCTTTTCCTTTTTCTCGTTTTATTGAGATTTGCACTTCCCTTATGAAATAATGGATTGATCCAAAGCCCTTCATTATGATCATTCCTAATATACACATCATCCTCTATAGGTGTACTTGCCCCAAACAATGATTGTGATGTCCCAAAGAAAAGGTCATCCTCAATGTCAGCATATTCATGTGCTTCATCATCAATCTCATTAACAATTTTTTTGTTAGTCAATAGAACAATGGACCAATTCATATCAGTTGAATCGGTGATATAGAACACTTGTTGAGCTTGCGATGCTAAAATAAAAGGCTCATCTTATATCCCAACTTATTAAAGTTCACCCGCATGAACCCCAACTCATCCATTTGTACACCGTTGTTATTCTCAACCCACTTGCATTGGAACACAGACACTCGAAACATCCTGTAATCCAACTCCCATATGCGTTCAATGACCCCGAAGTATGACATATTCGCATATATGGGGTTTCTGTCTTTGGCACTTGTTATATGCATAGCTTTAGCTACAAGAGTCACCCTACTATTTTGCATTCTCCTCCGATCATCGTGTTCTTTTGTATAAAAAGTGTACCTGTTCATCAGATAACCGGTGCAAGAACTAACATGTATATCTGGACCTTTAGGTAACCATCTCAATCTTTCTGAAACCGAGCTAGGATTTGCAATAAACTCTGCAGAAATGTATTCTTTCAACCATTTTATAAAACACTGATTGTGTTCTGTTGTTAACCAATTCTGACTCTTATTTGGGTGCAAGCTCTTGAGAATGTCCTTGTGTTTTACAACATATGACTCAACTTCATCGGCATTGCGTAAAACATATAAGTGTGCTTGTTCCCATTCTTTCCTTGATATAGTTAATATTTCAAGTCCAGTAATCCCCTCCCCTGCACTTCTTCCTATGTGACTAGACTGTGGCAGCCCTATAGAATGTTCAACATCAGATAGATACTCGGTACAGAATTCAACAGCTTTTTTGACTATATACCATTCAATAATACAACCCTCTGGTCGTGATCGGTTTCTCACATACCCTTTTAATATCTTCATGTAACGCTTAAACGGGTACATCTATCTCATGTAAGCTGGCCCACACAATTGTGTCTCCCTAACCAGATGAACTGTCAGATGAATTATTATGTCAAAGAATGAAGGCGGGAAATACATCTCAAGCTCACACAAAGCCAGAATAATTTCTTTTTGCAAGGCTGACAACTTTCTAGGGTCAATCACTATGCTACAAATTGCCTTAAAGAAGAAACAAAGTTTAATTAAGGTATTCCGCACTTTTTTTGGGCAAAATGGAACATATATCTATGGGTAGCAAATTCTCCATGAGAACATGACAATCATGAGACTTTATACCCTTTAACTTGAGATCTTTCATCGATACGAGGTTCTTAATGCTTGAAGAGTACCCATCTGGAACCTTAACTCCATCAAGAAACTTACAAAAATCTCTTTTCTCTTTTCTAGATAGAGTATGAGCGGCCGAGGGTAGATATGTATGACGTTTCCCTTTCTTTACCGGTCCCAACTCTCGTCTTAATCCCATACTAACTAAGTCCAGTCTTGCCTTGATGTCATCTTTAGTCTTTCCGGGCACATTAAGTAAGGTACTACTGAGACTATCAAAAATATTTTTTTTCAACATGCATCATATCAATGAAATGTCTTACGTATAATGACTTCCAATATGGAAACTCAAAGAAAATCAACCTTTTCTTCCACCCTCATGTGGCAAGGTATCCCGCAAAAGGTTTACCGAATTTAATATTCAAATCTTTTACTTTTTCAAACAGTTGTGCACCTGTCAGAGGCAAATGAGCTCTACGTTCTTCTGTATTCCCATTGAATGCCTTTCTCCACGACCGATAATGATGATTCATATGCAAAAATCTATGATGCCCAAGAAAGACATTCTTCTTACCATGTTCCAACCGAATCCAATTTGTACTATCTTCACATATAGGGCATGCACACTGACCTTTGGTACTATATCCCAACAGATTACCATATGCTGGAAAATCATTAATTGTGCCAAAAATCATAGCCCTCAAGGTGAAACTTTCTTCTCTATATCTATCATACACCACTACACCTGTCTCCCACATTTGCTTCAAGTCGTCAATTAAAGGAGGCAAATATACATTGATATCATTTCCTGGTTGTTTCGGCCCAAAAATTAACAAAGACAACATCATATATTTTCGCTTCATGCATAGCCATGAAGGTAGGTTATAAATCACCAAAATCACAGGCTATGTACTGTGAGAGCTACTCTGAACACCATGCATGTTAAATTCATCAGTAGACAATACAAGTCGTAAGTTTCTTGGTTCATTCTCAAAATCAGGATAATCAATATCAATTTTTTTCCATTGAGGAGAATCTGTTGGGTGCCGTAGCTTGCCATCTTGAATCCTTTCATCCTCATGCCATGTCAGGTTTTTTGCATCTTCTGAACTATGGTACATATGCCTGAATTTAGTAATTATGGGAAAATACCACAATACCTTTTCTGGAGCCGAATTTTCCTTCTTATACCGTGAGGCTTCACATTTAGGACACGACTTTAACAATGCATATTTATTACGAAATAAAATGTAATCGTTACGACAAGCGTGTATCTTCTCATAGCTCATGCCAATAGAGCGTAACATTTGTTTAGCCTCATATGTCCTACTAGAAAGAACATTGTCATTTGGCAACATATCTTTCAACAGTGTAAGTAAGTCCGTAAAACTCTTATCAGTCCATCCATTGCCCGACTTCAAGTTAAACAACTTTAACATTGCCGACAATCTTGTGAATTTAGTACAACCCTCATATAACGGCTTCTCCGCGTCACTTATCAACTTCTCAAACATTTGAGGATAATCACGAAGATCTTCTTTAACCACATTTGCCATCTCATCAAAGCAGTCGCCATCATATCTCCCATTATTCCCCCCATATTAGAAGATTCACCTTTTGTCTCATCGTGCTTTGTCCAACAGGTATAAGTTTGATCAATCGCACTGCTCACTAAATGTCATTCCAATTCCTTAACACTAACTTTGTTTGTATAACAACAACTTAAACAATGACATACGATCCTACTATGGTCTTCTGTATGCCTAACTATAAACCCAATAAAATCTAGCACTCCATCCTTATATTCCTTCGACAAACGATTGACAGACATCCATTTTCGATCCATATTTGCCCATGGATTGACAACAAAAACAACACCAAAGCATTCAGTGTAACAACATAAAAAACTCGTTAATGAACGACAAAATTGAACTTAACTAAAGCCCAATTAGATAAAGCAAGACTAAAATTACCACTGCCCTTAAAATCAACACACAGACTAGATCAAAATTCTAATAAAATTTTAGCAGAGTCTCCCCTAAAATATGGACATTCCAAAATTTATAAAATACCAGTGACAACATAAAATAACATACCAACCAGCATAATAAAAGGAAACAATATCTTTCACTAGAACAAAGTGTCAAAGGCATGCAAAACATTGCCTACTACAATGAAATAGATGTTCAGTCATCTTTTCATGCAAATACTAAAAAAGGAAACAACAACATAGCATGGAAGGTTTGCAAGTAAGCTACACTACTACAATTTGATCCTCATCTTTTTTTCCTTCCTATAGAATATTATTGAATAATTAATTAATTAATTAATTTCTTCATGTGTCTCTTTAATTTCTCAGTGATTCCATATTGAAGACTTACAACTTCTCTATTGTTTGGGTCCTACCCATCTACCCCAAACTCAACAAGGGTGGACTTAAGATATGGATTTACAAGTATTAATTTCTCAGTGATTCCATAGTGTGTACTTAAAACTAAAAAAAAAAAACTAAAATGACTAACATTCTGTCAAAAATGTGGAAAATGAAATGAAAGCATTTTAGGGGGGAAAAAAAGGTACGGATGAAACCTGTTGGAGACTGTCAGCGACGGTGAACGATGGTGCGCGCGGTTGTCAGCAACGGGACGTCACGCTGTGAGCGACGGTGCGTGTGGGACTTTGAATGCTGGCGATGACGAGACAAAACGGCGATGACGCGAGCAACAACGAGCAGAGAAGTCACGGTGGCGAAGGGGTTTACGGAGAGGAGTAGGTCGCGAGAGAGGAAGAAATGGCGAGATAGAGAGATAATGGCGGAGGGAGTCACATTTGCGAGAGAGAGAGAGTTGCGAGACAGAGAGTGGGTGAGAGAGTACAGTGCCCGAGTGTAATGAGAGAGGAGGGAAAAACATTTTTAATAAAAATTTGGACCAAAAACAGCGCTTTTAAGGTATAAGCGATGTTTATTGTGAGACCAAAAACAGCGCTTCGCGTTATAAGCGATGTTTATTTTGAGCGCTGAACCTATAGCAGTGCTTTTTGTTGAAGCGCTGTTTATTGTAAAAGTGATTTTTTTTTAATATTTGAGCAAAAACAGCGCTTCATAGATCAAGCGCTGATTATTGTCAAAACCAAAAGAAGCGCTTTATATTATAAGCACTATTTATTGACTCAGTATGACCTAAAGTAGCGTTATTTGTTCCAAGCACAGCTTAAAGGAGTGTCATCTATTGCAGAATTTGTTGTAGTGAACACACACATTAAGACAAATAAGCAAACAAGTCTTATACACCATCCAAGACTTATTGAGAGTAATTCCCCTTACCTTAAAAGAATTTCCTTCCAAGCTTAAAAGTGATTCTTTCAAGATAAGTTTAGACCTAAAATTCATCAAAATATAATTTCCTTACTAATAACTCAGTTATATAATCAATTAACAAAATAAACCTCTTACACCCTAATCTTTAAAAATCTCGATTTTTTTAAGGATAAAAGGATAAGATAACTTGATTTTCAAATCCATTTGTTAAACATGATTATACACATATATAAAACTTAAAACCAAAAGTACAATTATTTATTCCACGTATATGTATTTTATTCGCAACAGATATATAATCAAAGATTGAAAGTGTGGCAAAGCCAACTGTATCAGTCTTTAATTTTAAACGGATAAGTGATATTCATTGATTAATATTAAATTGAAGGGAGGCAGAGCCAACTGGATCATTCGTCTAATATCTATAACTAGTGATCGTTTATTATCATCTTTTTCTATGAGTTTTAATATACAATACATCGGATTGTTCCTAGGTAAGAAAGATGGAACTTATCTCTTAAATATCAAGTCTTACCTTAGTCAAAACTTTCCAAGGCATGTATTATTTATCAAACTCCTAAAGCCAATTGATTTTAAACCAACTCTAGAATTAATACTACATAAAATTTGGCTCTATTTATTTTAACATGGTTAGGATAAACTTACTTTTATACAAATGATTATATATGCTAAGAATAATTATACAAGCCTATATACTAATTTTCAAAAGCATATAATCAAAACATAATTAGCTATGAATTATTTAAGTAAAAGTTTAATAATTAAACATGTAATTTTTTTTTTGACTAAAAAAGATATCCATTCATTCAAATTGGTAAAATACATTGAAAACAACACAAATTCAACATCGCTAAAAACCGAAAAGGATGAATTTGCGAACAAACTCGCAGCACCCAGGTTAATCTATCTATCTTCTATACTATATACAAATGAAAATAACTTATAACAAAAATTTTACAAGCGGCATGCTCTCCTTAAATTACTCTATCATGTGTCAATTTATAGAGCATTATCTCCAAAAAAAAGTCCTACGTGTCGCAACCCCATGAATTTGATATCCACCATTTAATGTTAGTATCTACCTCAATTAGTTAATTGCAAATCAAATTTTGAAATTTAAAAATGTAACAACAATATTGTAAGGTTGTTATAACCGCATTTAAATAATTTTCTTCCTTAATTACATTTAGTTAATTTAAAAGGAATCTATTTTAATTTGTTATAAGCACATACATGGAAACTTTTTAAATGGAATATGATTTAATTGATTTTTATTATTTTTTTGACAAAAAAATGCTTTTTATTATTGATTTTCATAATTATCATAAAATGCATTGATTAATTTTAAAAATAGTATTAGTATTTAGTATTTAGTATTCAAATACATTTACAATAATTTATTTGTGTGTTAAAAGTTTAAGTATATCGAAAGTTCAAAACTTCAATTATGTATAAAAAATGGAATCATATTAGTATTTTTCCACACAAAGACTAGGAATGGCAAAGTGGGCCTGACCCATTGGGCCGGTTGGCCCAACGACCCGCCAAATGGGACGGGCTGGGGTACCTTAGTCCGCTGCCCGCACAACCCGCCCCTTGACCCACCAACCTGCCGGGCCATGGGCCTATATATATATATATATATATATATATATATATATATATATATATAAAATTTAAACCAATTTTTATAGTTTTTTTGTATTTTGGGCTGGCTTAGGCAGGCCAACCCGCCAACCGCCATTTTTTAGGCAAAATTTCTTTTTTTTGTTTTTTTTAATTTTTAAGGCGGGCCGGCCGCGGCGGGGTTGGCTGGACTCACTTTCTCAACTTATTTCAAATTGGCGGCCTGGCCCGCCCCATCCCGTTTTTGGCAAGCTTACGGCGAGGCGGGGCGGGCCGGCCCGCTTTACCATCCCTAACAAAGACACACTAATGTTTAAGTCATAAAATAATTATGCATAAAATATGATAAACTGAGAGTCAAAATATATTGAAAGGGATGACTACTTTACATGAAAACACAATAGTATATAAATAAAAATATATTAATTTATGAACTACAAAGTAAAAATATATTATAAGGAGATTGAACATTTTACATGAAAATATCATTAGGAGATTGAATATTTTACAAGAAAAAATATTGATAATTGTTTTTTTAAATATGTACTATGCATAGATTGGGCCATATGTCATATATACGATGAAATATTTACATGATAATTTATTTTTTACGAAGACACACTATAATGCCTAAATCTTAAAAATAATTATAAATAAATGTATGACAAATTAAGAGTAAAAATATATCTTACAAATATGGATATTTTCTATGTATGCATATTACTATCTAAATGAAATATATTAATATTTAAATTTTATAGTTATAAAGAGATAGAACAATTTATAAGGAAAAAATATTGATAAAATTTATAGTTTTCTATAAAAAACATTAAACAAAAAACGTGAAATAAACAATTACATATTTTTTAATAGAATCCTGAAAATGAGCATATTCCTTATGAACATTCTAATAAAAATTACAAATTAGTATAAATTTTATAAGATGAAGCTTTTATATTTTAATTATATATTGTGCAGAGCACGAGCCATTATACCACATATTTAAATTTTTCTATAGTGAATATTCCAATTAGCTATTATTTATATCTCATAGTGTATTGAATATTTACATGAAATAACATTATTATTTTATTTGCCATGAATGAAAATTTTTATAGAATTAATACTTTTATAGATTTTTTAGTGTAAAATTTATAATTTTTTAAGTATATATATCATGCATAGCACAAGCATCATACTATAGATATATTGTAACAAACGGGGATGAAAATTTCATAAGAAAACATAATTTTTTATTTGTATTTTGCCACAAAAAAAAATTCAAACAAAAAATATGAAATCAACAATTACATATTTTTTAATAAAATCCTAAAAATGAACATATTCTTTATGTGCATTTTAATAGAAAATACAAATTTTATAATTTTATAAGATAATGTTTTTATTTTTTAACTATATACCGTGCGAGCAAAACCATCACACTATAGATATAAATTTTGCTATTAGTGAATATTCTATTGATTATTATTTATATCTAGCAGAGAGTGTTGAATATTTTACATTACAAAACATTAATATTTACATGAAAAACCTACTAATATTTAAATTATATGATAGAAGTATATCATAAGAAGTTAGATTTAACATTTCACATGGGAAAAAATCAATAACCAAATTATAATGGATGAATATTTTAATATAAATCACACATCAATATAACTTTTAATCTTCTTTTTTAAAGTTTTTGTTATACACTTGCGTAGCACTAGTCATTTTGGTGTCATACTAATTACACTTTTATATAAGTTATATTTTAGTTATATTTATTGTTTTAAATTCATACAAAAGTTTGACATTTCCAATTAACAAGGTAAATTTCTACTATTAGTTAATAGTTATATTAGTAAACATTTATATATCATAAAGGTAGAAGTTATACGAAAAATATTATTATTCATCTTCATTAGTTATAATAAAATACTTTTCTTTCAGCTTATTTTCGGTTCATTCTGAAATATTTAGAATGACATTATTATAAAAAATATTTTTTGAATTTTTTTCTAGAAATTTAATGTATTCCTATTTAAATTCATTATATTTATCTTTACGAAATTAATTTTTTTATAATTTTTGGAAACAAATTCCTTTAAAACTTTTTATATGCATTTTAAATACATTTCTTATGAAATTTCTCATCGTCTTTTTTTTACGTATATTTTTATTTATTGATATTTAGTGACATATAATATATTGAGTGAGTATTACATGTGTGTGTGTGTTTTTTGATTTTCACACATAAATGGATATTTTGCATGAAAACATATTAATATCAAAGTTAAAATCTATTAATTATTTTTTAAATTCGAGAGTCAAACTATATTATAAGCAGATTGAATATTACCCAAAAAAGAACACTAATCCATAAATTATTGTAAATAGATATTTGAATAAAAAACATATTGATATAATCTTTTAACATAAGATATATATTTTTAAACACACATTTTGCGTTTAGTGGGCTAGATATGTAACCCGTGCATGGCAAGACTCGATCAGTTACGGTATGCTCATTAGTGTCGTCGTTGTTCAGCGGCGGAATATGCAATGGAGAACCTTAACCACGAAAAAATGATATGATTTATGCAAAAAAAAAAACAAATTAGTATAAAATTTCAATAGTTTAAATTTTATTTAGTCAAATTATACAATATACTACCCATTATTTACTAATTATTTAACTTAATACAAAAACACATTACTTTATTCTATAATCATTTTCAATAGCATAAATATGCCCGTGCATAGCACGGGTCAAATACGCTAGTAGCATAAAATGGCAAAATGCCTACAAATGTAACAAAATCAAAGTGACCGGAATACTCATGCCTCCAGATCTGTATAACGTCCAAATTTTGATTGAATCAGTTGTGGATCAAAGCTGATCTGCCAATTTAAACCAAACGAACACCGAAACAAGACGGAAAACAAAACAATGCCGCACTCAGACGATGAATAAAACAACGCCGCACTCAGACGACGAAATCACGGGCAAACATAAAAGAAAAACCAGATCTATGTGGAAAAAAACCACTTATTTAGATAAAAGGAGGGAAAAAATGATGTAAAGGGTTAATTCCAAGCCAAAAACTGGCCCAAAACCACCCCATCCGGTGAATGAGGAAGAAGGAAGAGAGGAGTAGAAGGAAGTGTAGATGGATGCGCTTGAAGCGCAAATGTCACAGACAAAAGCATAAAATGCTCTCCAGGCGGAGACGGATGCGTTGGAAGCGCAAATCTCACAGAGACAAAAGTTTAAAATGCGCTCTAGGTGAAGATGGATGCGCTTGAAGCGCAAATGACACAGGGAAAAGCATAAAATGCGCTCCAAGCGAAGGTGGATGAGCTTGAAGCGCAAATGAGACCGAGACAAAAGCATAAAATGCGCGCCAAGCGTAGATGGGTGCGCTTGAAGCGCAAATGACCTCATAAACTCTTAAAAAGGCTGATAATCTTTTGTTGACTTCTGTAATACTTTCTACGACTTGTATCATACATATGCAAAAGATACGTAATATTTAATCTCATATATTAAAATTAGACATCATCATCGGATAAGTCCCCATCTGTGGAGTATTGAGGGAGATGCTCTAGATTCTGCAATTCTAGCTCTGATGGAAAAGTTTGAGTTTGTGCATATTGCCCATTACAAGCATGATATACAACTTGATACCTGTTAATCCTAATATGCATCTGGTTATTCTCGTGTCATATCATATTAACGACCATTTCAAGCGGCTCATCACCTGTCAACTTCAACTCGAAGTGAACGTTTTCTTGGTTTTGTCATGTCACACTGCGTTAACTCTTGTCTGAGCCTTCTAAACTCCTCGATGCGGTATTCCCACTCTACGATACTTATTAATATTTGGCACTGAGAACCGATCTCGGGGGCATAATGAGCAATGAAACCTATCTCGCTCTAGTGCCCATACTTGACCCAACTCGAAGTATATAATGAAGTTTTCATGTAGTTTCAATATAATGAAGGGACGGGTAGGAAACTATGCACCCACGTGCTATACTACCGCATAAAAAGGTTGTGAACCATCGAGGGAAGACCATGCCTCTGACATAAAAAACCAAATTTGCAGTATTTGTATGAAAAATGAATTTAACCACATTTTATACACGATTAACCACTTTTCTAAACAGAGTTAACCACTTTATTTCTGTCACCACAAGTGAAGGGAAGGATAGGAAACTATGCACCCACGTGCTATACCACTATATGAAAAGACTGTGAACCATCAAGGGAAGACCATGCCTCTGACATAAAAAGCCAAATTTGCAGTATTTACATGAAAAATGAATTTAACCACATTTTGTACATGATTAACCACTTTTCTGAACGGAGTTAACCACTTTATTTCTGTCACCACAAGTGAAGGGAAGGGTAGGAAACTATGCACCCACGTGCTATACCACCACATAAAAAGTGATTAACAAGTGAAGGGAAGGGTAGGAAACTATGTGTTGGCCTTATACAGGGGTGGTTAACTATGTGCAAAAAAGTGGTTAATTGTGTTGTGAAAGTGGTTAAATGGAACTTTTTCGTGTAAACCTCCATTTTTTAACCAGACTTTAATTATAAGGCAAGTCCTAATAAATTTAGAGCGTAATCATATAGTTATGGCGCATGTGAGTAAATAATACATGTGTTTCCTTCATTGAATAAGTTTCAGACATGAGTGGTTAACTGTGTGTAAAAAATAGTTAATTGTATTGTGAAAGTGGTTAAATAGAATTTCTTAGTGTAAACCTCAGTTTTTTCACTAGACTTTAATTATGAGGCTTGTCCTAATAAACTTAGAGCGTTTGAAATGCAGTTTAACTGACTTTCTCCACTATTTAATACAAATGTATTGGTTCAATTTGGATTTCCAATACGTTTAGAATGTTCTAAAGTTGTTAATGAGATTATAATCCAAAATGACTACATAATTCTAACGAAACCAGAGCTTTGACCAAAACGAAAATAATTGCACATTAATAACCTCTTTGGAGTCCCGCAACTACAAACATGATATAACACTAACCACAATAGATTATGTCATCCATTTCATGACTTCTATAAAATACCGAATGAGAAACTAGAAATGACATATGCATGAATTTAATAATAAGCGAATTATACATAAAATAAAACAAGTTCCTCAATCTTAGTACCTAAACTCTAACATAAGTTATACAGTAAGGATTAACATGTATTTACATTTACATTTGCAATGTTCAACAATAAACAAAACCTAAACAATTACAACGCAGGTGTGAATGCATCAAATGAAGGACCCACATCATCATATCCAGAACCGATTAGAGTGGACAAGGTCAACCAAGCCTTTCTGCCACTCAGCATCCCTCAATACTCTGCTCCTAACCTCATTTGTTGAATGAAGGATCCACTGACAAACAAGAATGTGGTATTGTATCAATCAACAACCATAGACCCTATCTTGTTGGGAACTACAACTAAGCCAATACCATTCCTTTCTTCGACATTAGTTGTAACAAACCAACCTCAACAACATCTAACTTTTCGACATCAAGCATTGTACCACTAGTGCAAAATTACCTTTCGGAACAAGGATTTTAAATCGGTTGTTTTAAACAACCGATTTAAAAAGAAATGCGGTGGTATTTTTAAAATTAAATTGAAGTTTTAACATTCTGCTATCCATTTTAAATCGGTTGTTTATCACAACCGATTTAAAAGCTTTTACGAAAAAAGATTTTAAATTAGTTGTGCTAAATAATCGATTTCAAATGTAGACGCGGTGGCATTTTAAATTGGTTGTTATATGCAACCGATTTAAAAAGTTTCCCTAATCTCCTTCGTGCCTCTTCTTCACTACCTCCCAACACTTTCTAAACCTTAGTGGCACTACACACAAAGGAGGCAGGCACCTGCCTCTTCGCTCTCTTTCTCATCCTCACTCTAGAAGATCCAGAGCACCGGGAAGAGTAGGACGCACTTTTGTCAGCCGGCCGACGAGGAGAGACTGTAGCTCAAGTCACTCCCTTCGTCAAGCTCGAGGAGGTTGTTGTCGCGAAGAGGAAGAAGATGCAATTCTAGATCTTTCTTCAGCTCGAGGAAGAAGGTTGCCGTCGCGACGCTGCTGTAGGGTTCGACAAAGCGGGTCGACAGGGAGACTAAGAACCTCCACCTCTTCCTTTTCTCTCTTACTCTCTCATTTTATTTTTAATTTTTTGGTTCTGTTTCTCTTTGATTTTGAAGGTAATCATCTAATCAGTCTGTTTCTTCTTCGTAGTGTGTAGTAACGCCAGGTAACAAGCCTGCTTTCTACGTTGTGTGCTTCATCTCCCCCTTTTCAATTTTCATAATTTCATTCCATTTTTATTATTTTTTCTACTTTTCTGTGTAGGTGTTTAATTGTATTAAGTATACAGAGGTGTAGGTGTTCATAGTTCAAATATAATTTGTAAGGTAATCCTTATTGTGTTGATTTGTTGAGAAATGTTTGATTTAATCCAATAGCCATCTTTATTGGGTTCTTGTTATTCCTCAACATGATACTGATGTGTGTGATTGTGTGTTCCAATAACCTAGCTTGAATTCCTTGATGGTTGGCTAGAAAATTATCTTCTATTTGATTATTTCATATGTGAATCTGTGATCAACAAGATTTACATTGAACATATGTAGAAAGACTTTGGCTCACTACTTTGGCTCAAGTGAGTTCTATAATGATTTTGGGTTTTAAAATTTCTGTTTTGATTATTAGTAGCTATTGTTCTTTGGAAGTTAAGGATAGATAATTGCTATTCTTCCATGATATTGGTATTGGTTTAAATTCTGTAGCATATATAATTGTTCCTAAATTATGTTGTGATGCCACTGATAGTTTTGTTATAGTAGCACACTAACTCCTGAATTTTTACATGATATTAATAAAAAACATGCTCTATCTGTGCTCTGAACTTTGCTGTTGGTTGTCTGTGTTTAACTATCACTGTCTTGAACTAAACTATTGATTTTGCTTATAAATTATAATGCTTAGCGCTGATTCATTGCTCATGTAATGCATTCGGAACATATGGAACTATTTGTCCGTGCAGTTGCATGATTTTGACATGTGTGTGGCAAAAAATGAAGAAGCACTTAGGATTGAGCCACACTTTGCTGAGTGTTACGGGAATATGGCAAATGCATGGAAGGTAAAGTGACTGCTGCTAATCTGCCTTGATTGTCATGGGACTTGTTATACTATTTCTGTGTGTAATTGGCAAATCACATACTTTTTCTAGAATTAATAGAGCTTTCCTTTATGCAGGTAAAAGGCAACATTGACCTTGCAATTCGCTACTACTTGATTGCCATAGAGGTCTGTATGCAATTCTAGACCTTTAAGTGTAGTTTGTCATGTAAATTGCTTTATGAGCTTACGTGTTGCATTGCCAACATATTTCACGTTTTTTTTCTGGGTGATGACTACTCTGGTTTACTTTTTAAGTTAATTTGTACCGTTATGACTCAAATCTCATTATTGGGCTATGAAATATCTTAATTACTCTTTTGTTTATGTTTTTATATTTCTATCTAATATATCATACTGTACTTGTACTCTAGTTTTCCGTAATTTGGTTATACCCCATACCTTTACCCCATATTGCCTTATTGTAATTAAGTTAACCATCACGCCTTTGATTTGGATCTCAATCAACTGCTTTCTACTCTACCACTGAGGTCCCCAAAAGGGTCTTCTTTGAGTTTTATGTGGTCTTTAAATTACTCTTGGTTTGATTCGCATGACACTGGTGCTTTTCTGCACCTTTTCTTGTATGACAAAGACAAACAATTGGCTCTGTGTTAGAGGCTACTCTTACAAGTGAAATAGTTTAAACTGGGAAATCAAAGTTCAAGATCTTATATTATATTGGTGCATGATGATCTTGGTTGGGTTTTCTCTACCTGTTCACATACATTTTGTTGTTGTTTTACAACTTCTTATGTATGTTTCTGATTGTTAAACTTATGGTTCAAAGAAAAACTACACAAATGTAACCAATAGAAATAACATAATGTCTGTATTTGAGGATTTAGGTTGTTTAAGATTTCTTTATGTCTTTATATTCTCCTTAAATACATTTAAGCTTTTGTTCTATGGTAATGCTATTGATTTTGATAATGTTTCAAGCTTCAATATTATGTAAGAAGAAAGAATCAGATAGCGAAGGATGGTATTGATCTCTATGGTAATGCTATTAATCTTTATGTCTTTATATTCTCTTGTGCTTGATAGATGGAAGGATGGTATTGATCTCTATCCTCCTTGTTTTCTTTTGCACCATAGCTAAGCTATCCAATAAATTTGATAATAATATTCATTTTTCCTATTTGTTTCAAAATAGCTTTCCTAATTTTTAGTTGGAATTAATCCTTCATTTTATGTGCTAAGATTGATCTACTTGCATAGAATTCATCTTTTAAATGTATTCTCATGTTGGCTTTGAATAAAAATTTATTCTGCAGCCACCAGAAGTATGGAACGGTGGAGTTGGAAAGCATCGTTTTCAACATTCCAGTTTTCCATAGTTCTTGGAAAGCATCGTTTTTTTTTCCTGTGTCTATGTTTATGGTATTGTAGAATCTTCTCATTTTCTACTTCTAATTCGCTTTAAATAACAAAAAAAAAATGATGTTTTTCTTCTTCTCAGCTGATAACCCTTTTTTTAATTTTTTATATTATATATATAATGTTTGGACTTTAGCGGTGACAAAGTAAATTCTATAATGCATAATTTGTTTTGGCATATAATAATAGTATGTTAAATTCATCTATTCTGTTAAGGGACAGTGACCAATTGTGTGATTTTCAAACAAAATAAAACTAATTGATTAGGTGACATCTTATGGAATTCAATTCACAATTATTTCCATCTTATTGAGAATGATTTACTACAACTTTTGGTATCTCATGATTCGGGTAGCTCTAACAGTTTGGATAAGTGGCAAAAGGCACCACCAGGATGCATTAAACTCAATGTTGAAGGCTTCTATTATTATAAAGGGGGAAGTGCAGCTTGTGGTAGACTGCTGAGGGATGAACAAGGATCCTTTATTAAGGGATTTTACTATAAGGTTAGCTCCTGTAATGCCATATGGTCTGAGTTATGGTCATTTGTTTCTGGTCTGCATGCTTTTTCTTTAATCATCACTTTACTTTGCCATATATAACAAAAGTACATTGCCATCTCCCTACCAAAGCGTGATCTTGATCCTTACTCTCATGATGACCTTGTTATTTGATCCTACCTTGTGCTTGCAGGTTTTGGACAGGATTTTGTTAGCCATTGAGCTGCGATTTGATTTACTGTTGTTAGAAAGTATGATAACTACACAAATAGTGTAAAATATCATGATTTTTTCTTGAACAAATCAAAGTTACATTACCAATGCTCTTAAAATAGTTAGTTTTGCATTTTGATTCATGATATCTTCATATCACTGTTTTCTTGGCTTCTTGATAGTCAACATATCCTCGGTTGATAGAAATATTGAGTTTTTATATGTTTATTTAATTTGGAGGATGTGTTTTCTTCTTGTGTGAAGGCCTGGCTTGATCTTCTTCTCATTGCTCACCTTAGATGTTGCCAGCCATTGGCTGGAAATGTACAGGTAATTTTTTTTTTTTTTGCAAATGTATAGGCAATGTATGTTAACTGTGTTTTTATCCCCTATCTCTAATTGTATGATTCTGTTAGTTACTGGATTCGATTTGAAAAATTTCTTGAGTTGGATTTTTTACTTTAAATGCAACACTTTCTTGACTGGTAAGACTAGTCATAAAGATGTAAAAGACAGTAGCAATTGACTTTTCAGGCTGGTCCTTTATAAATCTTGCTTTGCTTGCTTGCTTTTTTATAAAGCATAATGGTTTATTTGATCTGTGTGTGTAGTCCCCCCCCTCTTCTTCAAATATCTGGTGGGATAAGGTTTGATTTATTATTGTTGTTGTTATTGACTTCTTGTTGTAGCTGCTGAAGCTAAGGTGGAAGAACAGGTTGCAGCAGAGGCTGCTCCTGCTGCAGTGGAACAAGCAGAACCACCAAAGGCTTGACAATTGGTGATGCTGGCTTATCGATCATGATATGTTTATGTGTATTAGTAATTTGCATATATACATTTGAATTATTGGCTTATTGAAAAAATTATGGTTTTAGTTCTAGTTTTTACAAGTATATATGGTTGCTGTAAAAAAAAATATAAAATAAAAAAAAATTACGTTTTAAATCGGTTGTTTACAAACAACCGATTTAAAAGGTGACTTTTTAAATCGGTTGTTTCAAACACCCGATTTAAAATGTGACCTTTTAAATCGGTTGTTTCAAACACCCGATTTAAAAGGTCGGTTCTTTTTAACAGAACAAACATTTTAAATCAGTTGTTTACAAAAAACCGATTTAAAAGGTCTGTTCTTATAACAGCAGACCTTTTAAATTGGGTGTTTGAAACAACCGATTTAAAAAGTCACCTTTTAAATCGGTTAAATAACCGATTTAAAATCTCCAAACTTACTAAATCCAGAGCATTTAAATCGGTTGTCCAACCGATTTTAAATCCCCAAATAACCGATTTTAAATCCCCAATTTGCACTAGTTCGAGTTAATTCTCCATTTGGAATGCTGTGCAATCCACCTGCATTTCACATAGACCATGAAAACCATAATCAAAATGGGAAGAGAAATATTGTGCATATATGCTCAAATAAATTAAACATAAATATAGATACTTAACATCTCCAAGCTTAAATCATAACTTCACACGTCAAACAAATAAGCATATTCAAGAATAAGGATTTATCCATATTTACATAACTATTCATCCATAAAAGCCTCAAGAAAATCCATTATTCTTGAGTCCTTATTGTTGTCTTCATTAGAGCAGGTTATGTTACTATTCACTCAGCAAAGCACAAGACCTGAAAAAATAATTAAATTCATTAAAAAATCCAAGAAAGTAAATATGGATTAAAAACATGATCAATAGTAAAAAAAAAAAAAGTAATCCAATGCAGTGACCTGCATTATTATTAATCCTTTTCACTACTATATCTTGCCCATTATGTCAATGTACCCTAGCATTCATTATTAATTGGTAAGTTGTTTACGAAATACATCTCTGGTAGTGCAGTGCTATCTCAGGCAGTAGATGGAATACATTAAAAGAGTTGTTTCATAATGATGCTTTGTGCAATTTGCAATTCCTAATTGAGCCTGTAGTCAGTATTTGAAACAAATTTAGAGAAGCCGAGCAAAAGCCAACATACATGTATAAATGATACATACATGTTTATACGGTAGTGGTGTAATTACCATCTCTTTCTACCGGACTCAAACATAAGGTAGTTATAAACCCAAAAACCATATAAATCCATTCTAGTCTAAAAGTTATTTAAGTCAATGGCAAATAATCCATATTAAAAGTAAAAGTGGGGCTATATTATGAACAGGATTCAACAAAAGCACATGAACACATTCCTTTCCCAAATGGCCTTAAACACGCTTGACCATAACATAATAACTAAACTAAACATTTACACAAAAACTACTGCCACCAAATGCACTAAAAAATGTAAAAAGCATATCTACCAATAAAATAGTGCAAATTTTTTATCCTTAAATCCTATAAATTCCAAATATATGAAGTAATATAACTGCAAAGCAGTATAAACAACAATAAATCCGGCCTTTCACACATTGAGTTTGATGCCGTTCACTTGTTTTTTTTTTAGATACTTATTTTAGAGAATTAGCAGTTCTTCTGGTGCTTCTCTTTTCACGCCAAGGATTATCCTGTATTCAGTTTCAAGGTCAAAAGTAAAAATTAGTCAGATAACAAAAACAGATAAACTGAAGTAGAAGCAAAACTAAAGATATGATATGTGTGAAAGAATAGCAAGGATTTAGAAGTATCAAAAAGCAACTGATAAAAGATTCAATATTTGCCATGTAATTAACATATCTCTAGTATCCACTGTGGAAGCCCCACAAACACTTACTCTTAGTGTGTTTGAAAGGACCACTCCTTGCATTACTTCTAAGTTTAGACTTTAGAGGAAGTAGAAAATATGATTGTAGATTATTTTCTACAGTTTTTGGAGCTGCTTCTTTTCCATTGTGAAACTTTAGAAAACATGAATAAATGATTTAACTGTTGGAATTAATACCTTATTAATAACAACAACAAGAACAAGCATGCTCAAATCTCATAAAAGAAACACTTTAGGCGGAAGCTATAAAGACATACAAGCATGCTCAATAAGAACAACATGTTCTCTGCCCTTAGGATCTACGACATGTTGGATTATCAAGGATTAGAAGAATACCTGGATCTATAGCAATCAATCACCTGAAGCAGAATACCAAAGGAATAATCACGAACAAACTACGGGCAACTGGATCCATGGCAACAAACAACGAGCACGTTAGCGGTGGCTTTATGGTTCTTCCTCAACCGAATCTTCTTGAGCTCTCTTACGAGACTTTAGGTTCTCTTCAGATGGGGAGAAGTGAATGGATGATGTCGATTCGGTGTATTGGGGATCATAGCCTTCTTTATAGTGTGTTAAACCTAACAGGGTACCCATTATCCCCTTATCAGGCCACACTTACATCTACTCATATAAGGTCCATATCAATTAAATTAGGAGTCCAATGAGCTTACCTTATTTTAACTTTATATGATCACATAAAATATAGCTCTTTTATGATAAATAGATAATATAATTATTAATGATATCAGCCCATATTAATTATTGGAATATAAAATTCCAACAATCTCCCACTTGGGCTATATATCATAATAATTATATCAGAATTCCTTAGTGCGCATATCTGAATATTATTTATCTTTAGACTTCCTCCTTACAATCTGGTCCACCCCATGTATCAATAATGAAACCACCGCGGCTTATGTCACTTCTGTAAATTGTGACTAAACCCCGACGATCACCACATCAACACACTTGATGACATAGATCAATATGGATGAGTAGCATGGAAATTACATGGAATGTGATCTCAATCATGCCTATTTCCAACTGGTCCTACTTAAATCTTTGGTGAGATCAATTTTGCAAAATTTAATTCTGCAAAACAAAATTCTTAATGTGCAAATTAATTTTGCACACAAGATACAAATATGTTTATAATGTATTCATAAACATAATCTTTATTTCTGCAGAAAATCCGAAATAACATAAAATTTGTATCTTAAACATAGAACACAAATAAAGACTCCCACTAAGCTAAGGCAACCTTAGTGACAACACACCCATATAAGCAACATGCTCATGAAAAACCTTAGGTGTCAAGCCCTTAGTCAATGGATAGCTAGCATGGAATTAGCCTCTATGTGCTCTATAGAAATTCTTTTACCCTGAATTCATTATTTCAACAACGAACACCTTTATGTCAATAGACATTGTATCATTCTTTATTATTGTTGAAGTATGATACGACTAACTTATCTGTCACACTGTAACTTAAGTGGTATTTTAATACCTTTCACTATATGCAACCTAGTGACATAGAGATTTCAGTCATATTCCATAATTTGATGTTTATATTATTAACATCCTGAATATCAGAGTCAGAGTTCTTAATGATCTCTAATCTTTCAGATCTCTGAATGTGGGCATATATAGACTTTTGTTCTCCTTAATGATTCTTATGGTTGCATTTTGTAATAATTCAAACTAGAATTGCTTAAGTATCTGCCACATGATCCCACGATGTACGTCGTTTCCTGATGTGTACCGATAAGATCATGTATCAGACTTCCCATAGCTAGAGCATAGGGAACTCCCAGTATTTTCTGAATTTCCAGATTTTCTTTCGGGCAAAAATTGAGACTAAAATTGTCTCCCTTAGTAACTGTGGTATCTCCTGGTTTACTATATTTCATGTCGAAATTATTTAAACTTTGTCGATATAGCTCTTTTGTGATAATCCCATAATACCCCAAGAGAGATCTCTCAGAATTTTGGATTCCAAATACAAAAGAGACGTCCTCAAGATCCTTCATCTCTAAATTTTCGTTATAGATTTCTCGGTTTCGCTCAACCAGACTATATCGCTATTGACTAGATAAAATATCATCGACATATAGTAGCAGTAATATAAACTTACTCCCACTGACCTTGTGATACCCACAAGTCATCCACAATCCTCATCTCGAGACCAAATGAGACAATTACCTGATGAGACTTTGCAGTATCACTAATGAGACAACTTCTTTAGCTAATGGGTGGATTACGTCAGTTCGCAAATCATCTTTGGGTCTATCAACACAAGGTATATCGATTTCACCATATACATTTGTTTCATTAATGTTGCCATTAAGAAACACTATCTTGGCATCCATCTTATGTAGCTTCAAAGTTATAATGAGCAATGAGCGCTATGATTGTCCGAAAAAGAGTCTTTCAATAAAACCAAATAGAATGACTCTTTACGGTCAATCCTTTCTTTATGGCTCCCAATGCTCTAGTTCTTGAGGGTGTTGAGTTTGATCTTCATGAATAATTTCCTTAACTTGATTGGGAGGAAGAACAATAATGTCCTCACGAGGATCCAAATTTGCTACACCAATAGCAACTGTATGAATTGGTTCAATAATTAGGACCGATTCTTCCTCACTCAATTTTATTCTCTAACCCTATCTCTCCCCCAAACTCAATATCCTCAAAGAACTATATATGCAGTTCCCGTCTCAAAAAAAAAATCTTTAACTTGGGACCAAAGTTTATACCTCTCAGACCTTTTATAGATTGTCACAAGTCACAGCTCAATTGACTCCAACAGTATTTGAATTTAAAAGACAAATTGAATCCATTGTTTAAAAAAATAAACCCAAAATCATCTTAATTTGTTCAAAGAGAAACAAAAAACCAAAATTTATCCCAAAATTTGATTCAACCAAATTGTCTTTTAATTTCAAATATAAGCCAATAACAACAATCTAAAATGCCTAGAGTCTCAATCTTCACCGACTTTGCCAAATTCTATATGGATGCATTTTTCAGCGTCACTTGGCCTTTGTCAGTTAAGACAACCTTAGTTGTTTCTTTTGAGAGAGACCATTAACAGTTTCATCCTTAGTTTTCTTTATTTGCCATTATCCTTTGGGGTATTTGCCAAATGGGCACTATTTTATTTTTCTCTTGCTTCACCATTTATTTTCTTGCACACCTTATAAAATAATCTTATTAAAGATTATTTCCTCCTTTGACAGTTGTAGACTGATTTAATCTGATCTAATTGTGCAAGAAAGAATACAAATGCTAAATGTTTGAGCAAGTCGTTAGACTACTCAAGTTTTAACGCCTTAAGTTTGAAGACAATATCTGAATATTTTCATAATGTGCTCCTCATATTCCCTTTACTTTCATACTTAATGAAAATTAAGCTCTCCAACGAGTGCTTATTTTCGCCTCATTGCCTTTTGCAAGCACTTTTAATTTCAGCAAGGAAATTTACGACATAAATTATGTCATCGAAAATAACACCTCTAAAGGTCTCTGAAATATTGTACTTTATGACCATTAACCTTATGCGGCTGGAGCAGTCCTACTTCTCATACTTGATTCTCACTTCATAGATACCGAATTGAGTGAGAGAAAGTGGGTTTCTCCATTCTTATGCTAGGTCTAGATCCAAAACTTTCTTTAATGTTCTGTCTTTAATCCTAAAACTCTAAAATTTTAAGGATTAAATTGAACTCAAAATAGCAGATACACAAACTATTATAGTTCAAAAAAAGAACAAAAGTACTAAAATATACTTATCAAAATATCCGATGCAACATTAATACCAAGTCTTTGGACTATGATATTAATTTCTATTGGTATTTTGTTGTAATGATCAAACACTGTCGATAAGTCCTGTCAAACAATGGTTGTCTTTGGACATCTCATTGCTCACATGGAGAAATTATCCTTATAATCGCCACAGTTTACCATTACAGTGTGAATGCAATCCGGCCAATATTAACCTTCCTTTGGGCCGATTAATATTCGCATGGACACGCACCCACACAATATCAATTGTCACGTCAAATTAAAATAGTTAATAAGACATGTTCAATTATTCTTTATCTGTAAATTAAAGACCCAAACAAGATACTAAGCGCACCATTAATCCCCAATCTTTGGATTGTAAGGACTAACTGCAAGCAGTACTCTCAACGCAACGATCAAACATTGGCGATAAGTCCCGTCAAGCAATGGTTGCCTTTGGGCATCCCAATTGCTCACATGGATAAATTGTCTTTATAATCACCACATTTATCATCGCAGGTATGGAATTATGCGGCCAAGTTGCGCCTTCCTTTGGGCCGACAGCAACTCGCATGAATAACTCCACACTACATCTTTTGTAAATTTAATTGAACTAATCTACGCAACAGAGGTTACTTTGGCAACATGTTGTTTCAATCAACCCAATTAAAGATACTAGACAATTATTAATTAAAAAATGGGAGGGCCTTAGTTTACATAAATTCAACACCTAGGTGTAGGAATATCTATAGCTGTACGTTTACAACACCACACATCAGTGAAAAGACTACTTAGCAGTCCTAAAGCGAGAGAAGTATCTCACACATCACTGCCTAGTGGTGTTGTTGGCCGCTCGATGGCTCAAATATGACAAGACGACGAACCGAGACCACCGCCCAGTGGCCTGCTGAAATCGGCACCACTGCTGAGTGGTGCCCTTTATTGCCCAACGGTTGGGAGGCAAAGTTCTAACTACGACGTTTAACATACAAAACATAAATAGCATACAAGCATACATGCATACACTTCATACATCACATGCATAATTCATAAGAGTTATCGTGGTATGGTTATGGCCTCCTAAACAGAAAAGCAATAAATAACTATTTATTACAATTCTTTAACCCAAAAGCCAGTTGCTCCAAACCGGCGTCCATATGGTGTTGTCCCCTCTTTCGTCTTTTTTTAATCATTTATAATATTTTAAAAAATAAAATAAACTAAAATAAAGAGAAAGTCACGACACGCAGGTCGTATTTGAATTAAATCACGACACGCAGGTCGTATTTAAAATAAATAAACAACACCCAAAAATTCTAAGGCCATAACCATACACCTCAAATTTGAATTATAATAATATTTCATTAATTATTATTAAATTCAAAATCCAAATCTTAAAATAATATCACGGTAATAATTTTATTTGATTCATTCTCAACATAGACAAAAACATGAAATATGTAATAATCAAAGACAATCAAATCTTATTATCACAATAAAGAGATATTTAACCAAAGATTTGTATGCCTTCTTTCACGATGGCCAAAATCAACAATATATATACCAAATATAATTGAAGATTCACCGCAAATGAACTTAATGCAAAGGCCAAAAAATCGTTAAATTCTTATGGCACAAATCACATATAATATCTCGCTCAAATATTTTGTCCAAATCAAACGTATAGAATCATAACTTTAATAATTCCCAAAACAAATCAGAAAATGACAAAACTTTCTTGGTTTCCTTTTTATGCAATATAAAAAAAAACCAAATCTTTATTTTTCTTATTCCAAAAAAAAAATTCATGTACAAGATTTACAAAAATCAATTTCAATTTCAAATATATGAAATCAATTGCCCTCCAAAACTCGATTACGATAATTTCAACAAAAAATTGAAATATTTTGATTTCAAAATTAACGCACAACGCTGAACAATTCTCAACCAAATCCATATTTTCAATTTCAAATAATATGAAGTCATATCATAATTTATGATAATATTTGAAATCAAACTAAATTGAAAGCAATTAGCATCGTGGCCTTTGAAAAAGAAATAAGTCAAAAGCTATAATTATTGACTTTTGCATACGGAATTATCAAGGAAGGCAAAAAAAAAAAAACTTTTCACGTACAACACTTGATTGCAAATTCCAAATTTCCAATCATTAAAAAATTGCCAACAATCATTCATGAATATTAAATAATATTCAAATCAAAACAAAACTCTCTTCCAAAAAATCTTTCACACCGAGAGATAAAAAAAAACTTTATTGTGCAAATTTATATTCAATTTCAATCAATTACCGAAATTCGAAAGGTACACCACTTTTTTTTTCTTCGGTATTTTGAAAGATCCGCATACAAAAATAAAAGCCATAAATTTTGTAATTTTGAGTTCACGCAAAATTGAGGAATAACATAAAACTCATTCAAGAGCAAAACCGCATCATAAATCAATCCTAATAAACCAACATAGAAGACCTCTCTGATACCACATGTTGGAATTAATACCTTATTAATAACAACAACAAGAACAAACATGCTCAAATCTCATAAAAGAAACACTTTAGGCGGAAGCTATAAAGACATACAAGCATGCTCAATAAGAACAACATGTTTTCTGCCCTTAGGATCTACGACATGTTGGATTATCAAGGATTAGAAGAATACCTGGATCTATAACAATCAATCACCTGAAGCGGAATACCAAATGAATGATCACGAACAAACTACGAGCAACTGGATCCATGGCAACAAATAACGAGCACGTTAGCGGTGGCTTTATGGTTCTTCCTCAACCGAATCTTCTTGAGCTCTCTTACGAGACTTTAGGTTCTCTTCAGATGGGGAGAAGTGAATAGATAACGGTGATTCGGTGTATTGAGGATCATAGCCTTCTTTATAGTGTGTTAAACCTAACATGGTACCCATTATCCCCTTATTAGGCCACACTTACATCTACTCATATAAGGTCCATATCAATTAAATTAGGAGTCCAATGAGCTTACCTTATTTTAACTTTATATGATCACATAAAATATAGCTCTTTTATGATAAATAGCTAATATAATTATTAATGATATCAGCCCATATTAATTATTGGAATATAAAATTCCAACATTAACAACATGAAACTACTACAAATAAATAAAAAATACAGATTTATCGCTAGTTAAGGTGTTCAAATTCCAAATTAAATGAAGTGGTGTAAACATGCAGTCACAAACACAAAGTCAGATTAAACTCAATCAAATTACTTTTAAAACATCAACAACGAAACAATAGTGTGTTCAGACTTCATAGTTATGCAGTAATTTTGTAAGTATTCTGTAATTACTAATTAATGTGAAAATGAAGAAGAAGCAATATATTTTGGATTTTGTACATGATGCAAGCTAGCTTTTGTCAGATATCATATTATGCGCTAAATGCGCTTCAAGCTCATACGGGTGCGCTTCAAGCACAAATGAGAGACAAAACCAAAAAATGCGCTCCAAGCGAAGATGGATGCGCTTGAAGCGCATTCAACTCAAAAATTGCGAAACTATGAGATTATGAAATTATGAAACTATGAAATTCCCACAAATTCCCAGCCAAAAATACTGAAACTATGAAATTCCCACAAATTCAATTACTTGGACATAGTAAACCCTATCACAGTACATTGAACATAGAAATATGAACAAAATGCTTCACCTAGCCACAATAGGGACACAATTGAGTCCTTTTCACACCGAGAGGTTGGCGAGAGAGAGAGAGCTTCGAAAATAATAGATGGGCACCCGAGAAAGCTTTGGGTTCGAGAGACAGAAGGGCGGGAGTTGTTTATGAGTGAGATAGAGCTTGCGATGGAGGCCGAGATGGAGGGTTTCCATAGAGATGGAGGCAGAGTGGTTCAACAGAGAGAGGGACAGAGATGGAGGCAGAGATAGAGGGTTTCCAGAGATTTGCGTGTGTGTGTGTGAGAGAGAGAGAGAGAGAAAGAAAGAGAGAGAGGCAGATGTAAGAGAGGCAGCGGTTGAGTGTGGGTGTAGAGATTTGGGAGATAGAGGTAGGGTTGCATTTGAATTCAGAAACAAAAATTTAATTTTGTTGGGGCGAGTGATTTTTTTTATTTGCTGACTGGTTGCTGACTCATTAAAATTGCCACATGCGCAGGTGCATAATTGGGTGTAAGTCAAATAGCGGGTGTCAATGTATCATTTTCCTTTATTTTGTAGGGGACAACCCACAACTTGAAAATCCCATGGACCATCACGGAAATAAAGGATTCAACAGAAAACATGAGTCACAAACACGTTGTCAGTAAAAGATCATAGCCAGTGATTTTAAAATTAATATATCAATGGTGGAGACACAATTTGACGATGGAGGGGAAAAACTCTTACCTGGCCATGCTAAATGCCACATCGGAAACAATTTTTGAAAAAAATGATAGTGGACCGTACAAGTTATGCCCAAAATTTTTGTTTTCAAAATAATAACCAGGGATGAAAACAGGTCGGGCCACCCGCCTAGGGCCTACAATCCAGGTCAGACCATATTTGTTTTTAAATAGAGGGTTAAGACTTTTTGAAAAGTTTTTTTAGCTAAAAAGTCTAGGTTATATGACATCTAAAAGCCTCTTAAGGCTAACATGTCGCCCTATTTAAATAAGTATAAATAATATGATAAATTTTTTGTTGTAATAAAAATTGTAAACTTATTGACCTTTCTAAAGATTTAAGCATAATAGTCCACATAAATGACTTTAGTATATAAATTGATTTATTGATACTAGTCAAAGGCCTTACTAAAAAAATATGTTTTTAAAAAGATTTTACTTCATGTCACACTTTCAAAAAAAAGTTAGATTGGAGATTAAAAAAAGACTAATATCTAATAGACATGACACTATCAATCGTATAATGCTCACCACCTCGAGTAATAGTAATTTAATTATTTATAATTTATAGTTTATTATATATAAAGTTTATTCTTATTAGTCTATTAGTAGTTTAACTTACTTGGAGAATAGTCGAATGACAGACTTTTAAATAGAGTAACAGGCAGATTTTGAAAAAATAATATACCAAATTTGAGCTATAAATTTTTTAAAGGTTTAAATACAATTTTGGTCTCTTAACTTATTTTTGAGATTCAATTTGGCCTTTTAACTATTTTTGGGTCAAATAAATCCTTTAAGTTTTTAAGTTGGGCCAAATAGGTCCTTTTCGGACTTTAAGTTTTTTAGTTGGACAAATAGGTCCTTTAAGTTTTTAAGTTGGGTCAAATATGTCCTTTAAGATTTTAAGTTAGGCCAAGCATGCCCTAAGTAGCAATGACTTACTTAAAAACTTAAAGGAACTATTTGACATAACTTAAAAAACTTAAAAGATTTATTTAATCCAATTTAAAAACTTAAATGACCATTTTGCTAACTTAAAAACTTAAAGGTCGAAAATGACCTATTTGACTCAATTTAAAAATTTAAAAGATTTATTTGATCCAAAAAATAGTTAAAAGGTAAAATTAAATCTCAAAAATAAGTTAACTAATGAAAATTGTATTTTTCAACGGGCGAGATCCATTTAAGCAAAACTCACGGCTAATTAATTCAACCCGTAATAATAACCCCAATCTCTTGTTTAACCAAAAATAAAAATAAAAAAATACCTAGACTCTTGGCCACAACATCGCTCGTCTGCGGGAGCGTGTCGCGGCGAGTCGACTGTGTCGGAACTTTTATTTGCTCACCCCAATCTCTTGACTGACTCTGCCTGACAGTCAAAGCTAAAGGAATCAATGGCACCCACGAAAGAGAAGGTTAGTAACTATATACCTGACTATATTGCCTTCGATATTCTATCCAAATTGCCTGTGAAATCTTTGAAGCGATTTAGCTGTGTACACAAATCCTGGGCTAATTTATTTGAAAACCCTCAATTCATGAGGATGTACCGCAACAATTTCTTATCTAAAGAAGACGATCATAATTCACGCCTCCTCCTAAAGCAGTCTATGCCTCCTTGTGCCTATGATGATGATGATTACCTATTTTTGCTTTCTGGGGAGACGTTTGAGAATAACGTCAAGTTAGATTGGCCGCCTCCATTTGAACATCACAGACATATTTTTATCATGGGTTCTGCTGTTAACGGCATACTTTGTCTCTATCAAGGCCATGGGCGTGGCACAGTATTTTGTATTGGGCAAAAAGCAGTATTGTGGAACCCATGTACAGAGGAATTCAGGGTCATTCCTACTGGCTCTTTTGACTGTCCACTTTTCAAGGTCGTTCATCCTGGCTCTGGTTACCCTCCACTTCCTGTAAACACTTGCCTTCGCCTTCATGGATTTGGTTATGACCCCGCGACTGATGATTATAAGCTGATTCGGAATTTTTGTTTTTCTGATGATGATGCTAAGGATGATACAAATGTTGAGACCTTATGGCAGATATATAGCCTAAGAAGTAACTGTTGGAGGAATCTTCATGTTGAAATGCCTAATAATTGGTGGAACCGGCGGTCGCAGGAAATTGGTCATGCGGTCTACTTGAATGGGGTGTGCCATTGGTGGGGTTATGAAGATTTTAATGCGGAAGCGCTGCTGGTGTCATTTAACTTGAGTGATGAGCTCTTCATTACAACACCCTTGGGTGGTGGTGGCTATTATAGACACTTGGTGGTGTTGAAAGGGTCCATTGCTATGATTGAGTATGGAAGTACTCTTGGTTTTGACATATCAATTTTGGGTGAACTTGGGGTGATGGAATCATGGACTAAACTCTTTAGCATCGGACCCGAACCTTGTTTTTACGAACCTATTGGAGTTGGGAAGAAGGGTGATATATTCTTCTTAAAAAATGGAGATGCAGAACTGGTCAGGTTTGATTTAAATACTGAGATGATTGAGGAGATTGGTGTTCAAGGAAAGTCTGACGGTTGTCAAATAGTTATTTATAATGAAAGCCGCCTTCCTATTGGAGGGATAAATAGTTAATTGTTTTTTCTAGTGTAAGCTTAAAGCTTTCACCTAAGGGGTTGAAGAGTATGGTTATTAGGAACTATTGCATAGTTGAATGGTATGAAATTATTTGTATAATAAATGGATTGTCAATTACCCATGTCATATTTGTTATCAAGATATGAAAAAGAACAGCTTAGTAATATGAAATTTCCTATATCAAATTTTATTTGATGCTTTAATCTCCTTATTTGTTCTCACACTGTTTTGGTTTCTATTTCAACCATAAGAATGGTCTATATTTTTTGTTAAATGCTCATTGTTTTCTTGTATGTATAACTCATGTTTGAGAAACTTGGACAATTTCAGGAGTGAAAAATCACTGCCTGAACTTCATTATATTTTGTTTGTTAAAATGAAGCATATACCATGTGTTTGCTCCATTACATTTTGAGCTTAACTCTTCTGTTTGTGTTCCAAATGAATTAGTTATTGTTGAGTCAGTCAAACATATGAAATTTGAGTCATCCCACAAATACTAACGTAAAACACCGAAAATTCAGTTGAAAGAAATTGAGTTAGACATTGAAGAGAATATGCAACAAGTATAATCATAGCTTAACAAAAAAGAAAAAGCAAACCAAAATAAAAACAGAATTTGAAATGCACCAAACAAAGCAAAACAGAGCACACTTCAAATAATAATAATAATAATAAGCCGCTATTAGTAGAAATAAAAATAAACATTATCTCGACGAAATAGCATGCAGAAACAAGTGGTTTCCCTGAACCATAACTAGGACCTACATTGATGCGCCCTAAATAGTTTTTCTAAAGCTTCTTTTCCTTTGGGATCCTCATCTTCAGCTTTGGACTTATATACACCATCATTGCCCGTTTGAATTGCTGATAAAAAAAATCTCCATCTGGCTTTAGAAGATGTGAGCAACCATATAGGCTTCTATCTTACTGCACACTTAACAAAGTAGTTAATAATAATGTAGGGTAAAGGTAAAGGGAGTTAGGTGGCAAGATTGTGAAGGACTAAGGTTTCCTTCCATGTGGGTTACCTAATGGAAGCTCATGCTATTGGTTAGTATATTTTTGCCACTGTGACTGTCTTCTGTTGAATAGTGTTTCTAGCTGCCAAAGAAGAATGTGTGGGCTTCCCTTTTGGTGGATTACTTAAGGTGAAGACAAATATCACCCTTTCTCATAAGGAACTGCAAGCTTCGTTTCAATTGATTAAAGAAGTAAACTTGGGATTGTGTAGATGTGATTCCAAAAGCATCTGTTGTAACACCTTACAAATACAATAGGAACCCCAACTTGTAGGAAGTTATCATGTGCCATGGTCTAACAGAATTAAGAATGTTCTTGAAAACTAAATTTTAATAACAAACTAACAGAAGCGCTTTTTAGTTTTTACTGTTAGCCAGACAAAGATTGGATATATACACAGATTTCATAGAATTGGAGTGACTTACTTAACATGTCAAGTATAATTTTGCATGACATAGGTAATCCTTGGGTAAGATGTAACAATTTTGCATGACACAAAATTTATTTTATAGCTCAATATTATTCAGTCAATTTAGATCCTATCAGTACTAACCCTGCATTTCCCTACATGACTCCAGGCATATTCAGTAGGAATTGATGTTCTAAATGACTAGATTCGTATAATTCCTTTTAACTTTCTCATTAATTAGGCTATAAGGGAAAAGGACATTGGGCATAGCCAAGGAATGGAATTAACCACTTAAGTAAAACAGAGAATGCTACTCTTAGAGTTGCTTACATGCATAGAAAATTCGTAACAATCAAAGATAATGAAAATGTCCGAGTTGTAAACATGTATGTATGTGGTAAAACACATTCTATTTCTCAGAACAAAAGATAGTATGGTCTGAGTTTATTTACCTCTTTTGTTGAATTAATTTCCCATGATAATCTTATCTCAGATAGTATATATGGGGATTCATGAAACTGAACTTGTTTCCTTCAATTATTATTATATCGTATAGAACTTAGCTGTAAATTCCTATAAGAAAGGAATACAAAGCAAAATATATGCCCCCCTTTTTTAACAATAACCCGAGTACGTGAGGATTTACAGTGGTCTTGTCTTATACTTACAAAAGATACCTCTTTCTTGCTCCATATTAGTGATTTAAGTTGTATGTTTTTCCTGCATCAGGACTTGCTAACACACAAAGTTTACAATATTATCATGACACCAAATAAATTATCTAATACAGCTCCACCATCCCTTGTTCTCTTGATTCTGGTAGTGGTGAAAGACAATGAAACTAATGAAGCATTCCTCAATATATAATTGAGTAAAATGCAATATACAACATTAAAACTGCACTAATTCATAAATTTCTTTCACCCAATTTGCTGCAGACCTTACATCACATGCATTACTTTCTAACTTCAGATCTAGCACTACCAGGTACCACTACTGAATAATCCTTAATCACACATGCACACAATACAACTGAATTCATGATAAAGAAGTGATGGAATCAATGTAACAGTGGTAATAAAAAACAGAGAAAACAGAATTTGAGTAGGGAATAGAATCTTCTATTACTTGAATTCAGAGTAATTACAAGGATGAAATTCTACTCCTCACAGGACAGTACTCTCAGAGTGAGAGAACTGACTTTCCCAGCCCAAATTCCCAGCCAATACCAGCCTACCTCTCTCCTACATCATTTTCCCTTTTATTCATTGCGTCACACACACGATGTGAGCTTCATTCCTTCCTTTCTCTCACCTCCACCTCAGCTAGTTAGTTACATATTTCCCTCCACTACTTTAGAGAAGTTCCCTTCCTACCCCTCCTAACATAAGTCTTACCAAATTTCCTATCAATTCCAGAATTACCCTTGGCCTCATCAACACTCCCTCCTTCAAAATTCACCTTGTCCTCAAGGTGAAAATCTGGAAATTGCTCTTCAATGTCCTGCACATCCTCCCAAGAGTTCTCAAATTCAGGTAGGTTCTGCCACTTAATTAAAACTTCAATCTGGCCTTCCTTGTTGCTCCTAACAGCTAACACTTCATCTGGGATAACATGCAGTTCCCAGTTTTCATCAAGACATTGAGGAAGTGGCTGCACTGTTGCTGAAACAGCTATTGCTTTCTTCAAGAGTGATACATGGAACACCGGGTGCACTCTACTTTCAGGGGGCAGCTGTAATTTGTAAGCAACAGGTCCTATCTTCTCTAATACAGTGTAAGGACCATAAAACCGTGGACTAAGTTTCTGATTTGTCCGCTTGGCCAGCTGCTTCAACTTGTATGGTTGTATCTTCAAGTATACCAAATCTCCCACTTCAAAACTCACTTCCCTTCTATGTTTGTCAGCCATTTGTTTCATCCGGTTCTGAGATTTAGCGAGCTGGTCACGGAGTTCCTTGAGCAAGTCATTCCTTTCTTGAGTTAGTTGCTGCACCTCATCCACAGAAATTCTGTTCTCATCACCCTTCACTAGCACCGGAGGTTTTCTACCATATAAAGCTTCAAATGGGGACATTTTCAAGGAGGAATGAAAATTAGTATTGTACCAATACTCAGCCCATGCCAGCCACTTAGCCCACTGCTTGGGTTTACTCCCTGTTAGACACCTCAAATAGGTCTCAACGCACCTATTCACCACCTCAGTTTGACCATCGGTCTGAGGGTGGTATGCAGAACTCATCTTGAGTTTAGTACCCGCAGCTCTGAACAACTCAGTCCAAAAGGCACTGATGAACACTCTATCTCTATCAGACACAATAGAGGTAGGGAAGCCATGTAACTTCACAATCTCCTTCAAGAATACTTGAGCCACATCCTTAGCATTATATGGGTGAGCCAATGCTATAAAATGGCTATACTTGGTTAGCCTGTCTACCACCACCAAAATAGTGTCCATCCCCATAGACTTGGGCAAGCCTCCTATGAAATCCATAGATAGATCACTCCAAACCTGTGTAGGTACGGGAAGTGGTTGGAGCAACCATCCAGGGCTAAGGGCCTGATACTTATTCTGCTGACAAATACTACAAGCTTGTATATATTGCTGGATGCTTCCTCTCATGCCCTCCCAGAACACGACATTAGAGACTCTCGTATATGTTCTCAGCACACCCGAGTGACCCCCCATGGGAGAGTCATGAAATTCAGCCAGAATCTTCTCAATCCGAGGAGAGTGCTTAGGTAACACTATCCTTTCCTTGAAGTACAACCTTCCATGCTTCAAACAATACCCAGGGTGATCTACCACTTGTGCTAAAAGGTCCTGCACAATCTGCCTTAGCTTCGGATCGGCCTGCACTTCTTCATCCAGCCCCTCCCACTCATGACATTGACTAGAGGAAATGGCATTACAATGCAGCTGCCTAGAGAGGGCATCTGCAGCTTTATTTTCAATCCCAGGCTTGTACTTTACATCAAGGACCTGTTGTACTCCACAGTTACTGTCAGGGCCAACTTTCTGGGCAACATCAGTTTTAAAGCATTGAAGAAGGTAACACTCTTCATCTTGTTGCAAGGACTTCATCATGGTTTTAATGGATGATTGGTGCTTACTCAAGGAAGGCTCCCCTCGAATTTTCAACTTCTGCCCACCCTGCTGCCATTTGATAATCAGGTTCTTGAAGTTAGCTTTAATATCACCCAGGCTAGCAAGCCAATCCATTCCTAACACAACCTCAGTTCCCCCCAAGGTCATCAAAAAGAAATTCTGAATGATGGCAATACCCTGCACCTGCATTTGCAAACCCATACAGACCCCTTTATGGCTCAATTTCTCACCATTCCCCACTTCTATAATGTATTCAGCAGTATCATCAAGTTTCAATTTCAATTCTTCAACCAGCTTGTATGAAATGAAGTTCGAAGAGGCCCCTGAATCAATCAATATTAGCACCACTCTCTCTCCAATCTTTCCCCACACCTTGAAAGATTGATTAGAAGTCAATCCCTCCTTACTCTTGAGGGATAGTTGCAGAGATTTGGCCTCAAATTCCTCCTGAGGTTCCTCAAAAACCTCCTCCTCACTCTCCTCATCCTCAACTATCTCCAAATGGTAATGCTTCATTTTACAAATGTGGTCTCGCCCCCACCGTTCTCCACACTTGAAGCAAAGTCCCTTCCTACTTAAGTCCCTCAATTCTTCTTGGGACAATTTCTTTCCGACCATCGCTTTTTCTCAAAGACTTCGGGAGGTCCTGTTAGAAATTGGGGGGGTGGCATTAGCAGCTAAATCCGGTTTGGGCTTTGTGAACACTGTTCTGCTTCTGCCCGCATCCCAACCCGCTCCACTTGACCCGTTCTTCCATTTGTTTTCTTCGTATTTCTCCTTCCCCGATTCCCTCTCCTTCTTCATCGCCACATTGCGTTCTTCAATCAAGAGTGCTCGGTCCATCAACGCACTCAGACCGCGTGTCGTATGAAGCTTCAATTCAGCCTGAATCTCCTCACGCAACCCGTTAAGAAACATGCTCTCCAATATTCCTCTTTCGCTGCGTTTCAACGGAGCCATGAGCACGAGCAATTGGTGCTCAGACGCCATAAGCCGTTGCTTGACATTCGATCGGGCCGGGATTTCTCACCAACGACTACCGGAAACGACGAATCACCGCTTGCTTAAATTCATCCCAGCTTGGATCGGGAATTTGTTCCTCCCACCATTGGTACCAGTTCAACGCTCTACCATCCAGGGCTATAATCACAGCTTCCAACATCTCGTCCTCTTCAATGCCATGAATCTTGAAGTAACGTTCAACCTTGACTAGCCAGTTGTACGCCTCACCTCCTTCAAAAACAGGAATCTCAAGCTTCCTACCGCGCACCTTGTGACGGCGGCTAACCGGACTGGATTCGTTGGATGAATCGGCCTCCGTTTGCTCGTCGCTCTCTTCCTCTTCTTCTCCAACTATCACTTCGCTATCGTTCCTTGTTCCCGAACCCGACCCGGAACGATGACCCGGTGGTCGCGGTCGACCACGTCTACGCCGTGGTTGCTTCACCAGAAGTTGCTTCAATTCCTCAAACTTAGCATCGGTGTTCTTCTGGGTTTCCTCGGTACTCAGTCGCATTGCTTGAATATCTTGTTCAAGCTTCTCAAGACATTCATCGCCAGCTCTTCTTCGTCATGGCTCAAGCTCAGGGATCGAGCTTTGATACCAATTGATGGAATCAATGTAATGATGGTAATAAAAAGCAGAAAAGCGAATTTGAGTAGGGAATAGAATCTTCTATTACTTGAATTCAGAGTAATTACAAGGATGAAATTCTACTCCTCACAGGACAGTACTCTCAGAGTGAGAGAACTGACTTTCCCAGCCCAAATTCCCAGCCAATACCAGCCTACCTCTCTCCTACATCATTTTCCCTTTTATTCATTGCGTCACACACACGATGTGAGCTTCATTCCTTCCTTTCTCTCACCTCCACCTCAGCTAGTTAGTTACATATTTCCCTCCACTACTTTAGAGAAGTTCCCTTCCTACCCCTCTTAACATAAGTCTTACCAAATTTCCTATCAATTCCAGAATTACCCTTGGCCTCATCAAGAAGATGCATACATCACTGTAAGTCAGAAAGAGTGAATATGCTTGCTTATCTTGGAGTTCATAAGATATCTATTACTTCCCTTCCAATGTCCAGAGCCATGCTATTGGTTAGTATATTTTTGCCACCATGACTTTCTTCTGTTGAATAGTGTTTCTAGGTCCCAAAGAAGAACGTGTGGCCTTCCCTTTTCATGGATTACTCAAGGTGAAGACAAATATCACCCCTTTGAAATTTCAGTTTATTTGCTTTAATTGTGTGTGATGGCCCCCAATTGAGGTACGCTGTAGACATGAGAGGGGTTGGAGTATGGAAAGATTGGGGAATGAGCTGGGGAAGCTGAGGGAGGAGTCTGTTTGTTTTTCAAGATTCTAACTAACTGTGTGGACACTTGGCAGTAGGAGATTGGAGAGAGGGTACTGGAATAAGAGAAAGGGACATGTATGTATATGAGCCGAATGGAGAGTGGTTTGGGACCCATGCTTTAGCGTAGGGGAAGGATTGATCTGATCACTCTCTCTAGTGATCATTCTTGTACTTCTCTCTTTTTCTTTGCTTTGCTGCTTGTTTTCTAGGTTGCAGGAGGATTTTTCTCTATTGCAAGGAGTTTAGCTACATTTTTATTTTATAGTTCAAGATTATTCAGTCAATTTAGTTCCTATCATTACTAACCCTTCATTTCCCTACACGACTCCAGGCATATTCAGTCGGAATTGATGTTCTAAAAGACTATATTCCTATAATTCCTTTTAACTTTTTCATTAATTAGGCTTAAGGGAAAAAAGAGCAGAAGATCGAGATCATTTGAGAGACAACCTTTCTAACGAAATTGGGTATAGCCAACGAATGGAATTAACCACTTAATTAAAACAGAGAATGCTTGCTTCTCTTAGAGTTGCTTACATGCAAAGAAAATTCTTAGCAATCAAATCAAAGATGATGGAAATGTCCGAGTTGTAAACATCATCATCATGTTTGTGGTAAATAAAACTCACACTATTTGTCGGAGAACAAAAGATAGTATATATATGGTCTGAGGTTAGTTACCTCTCTGGGGAATTATTTTCCCTTAATAATCTTATCTCAGATGATAGTATGGGAGAGGGACTCATGAATTCGAATTTGTTTCCTTCAATCATTGTATCTTATAGAACCCAGCTGTAATTAACTTTAGAGAAGATGTATACATCACACAGTAAGTCAGAAAGAGTGCATTTCACATAGCATTTTGCTCATACTTTACTACACATCTCAATATTAATAAGTTTATGCAGATTCGAAACAAAGCTTTCATCCTTCTCTTTTTCCTTCAACATTTTTTTTATTTTTATTTTGCAATACAAGTTTTTAAAATGTAGTGAGAAGCATGTGCAGTACAGGTGTTAGATTGAGAAGAAAAAAGTCATGGAAAGAGCTTGTGTTGTGTGGCTCCACTACATGAATGGCTTAGTTACTTAGGTATCGTTTGTTGTTTGGTCAAGACTTCCTATTTGGGTGTTTTAATCACCCTTCCATTTCCCTCTAATTTACTTAAAAATCATATTTTTGTTCTTGAATATTCTGGTTACAGAAAAAAACTATTCTTTATTATGCGGTAACAGTAGTTATTTTCTATGTATGCATAATGGATATCATACAAATTTTAGCATATATATATATATATAGTCATTGAACATCAACCATCAACCATAAGATTTTAACTGCATCGACTGTGCAGTTATTTTCTGCACTCTGATTCATTATGCTTTGCTTATAACTAAATTTTGAAGATCCTCGTTATTATATATATATATATATATATATATATATATATATATATATATATATAAGGAAGTTGATGTATACATTTCAATATGAAAAATTTCTTTAGAACTTGCAAGTACACTTTACATTTTTTAATACCATAATTGCTTTTAGGTTTATTTCTATTTGACTCTCATTAATTAGTTTATGACTTCTTTCTCTTATTGTTTGATATATTCCAATGGATCCACTGTTACCGCTTGCTAGTTATTGATTCCAAATTCTGTGTTGTGTCTCCTCCAAAACATATCCGTGAGATTAGTTTATGATGCGAATTGTGGGAACAGAGAAGTAGTTGAAACAGATCCTTGTATTATTGAACTACAGAGTCTGGGTTCTCCAGAATCTGAGTGAGATTACAAAGGAATGGAACAAAATAAACTGGATACAATTTGGCAGATTTGAGAGTGCCAAAGTCTCTCCCAAGCCCAAGTTCCTAATACCCAAGATGCCCCATAACAACTGACTCCCTTCCCCTATATCCTACTGTCAGTTATGAAACTGCACAGTTGGTTTACAAGAGTTGGTTACTAATTCTCCTCCCACCCTCTCTCTTCTCTCTCTTGCGGTTTCTTCTAACATAGACCTTCCCAAATCTGTTTGATGGGTCGGTTATGTTCTCATCAATACCCCCCCTTCAAAATTCACCTTGTCCGCAAGGTGAAATTCAGGAAATTGATCTTGTAAGTCAGTCAAAATCTCCCATGAATTTTCACAAGTTGGCATGTGCTTCCATTTAATCAAGACTTCCAAGATTCCCTGTTCATTCTGTCTCACTGCTAAAGCTTCCTCTGGTTGCACTTGAAGTTCCCAATCTTCTGTTAATCGGCCGACAGTGGTCGCTGACCGCTTTACGACACGCCTTCTTCTTCAAGAGGGATACATGGAATACAGGGTGTACCCTGCTATCCTCTGGCAACTTCAATTTGTAGGCAACTGCTCCTATCTTCTCCAACACTTCATAAGGTCCATAATATCGCGGACTTAACTTCTGATTGATCCGCTTAGCTAACTGCTTCAGTTTGTACGGTTGAATCTTCAAATAAACCAAGTCACCAATCTGATATTCCAACTCCCTTCTACGCTGATCTGCATGTTGTTTCATTCTGTTTTGAGCTTTCCCCAATTGTTCCCTTAATTCTTCCAGCACCCTATTTCTTTCAGCAGTCAATTGTTGCACCTCATCCACTGCAGTCATTGTTACATCTCCTCGGATCACAACAGGTGGCTTTCTTCCATATAAAACCTCGAATGGGGTCATATTAATTGCAGAATGGTAGTTGGTATTATACCAAAATTCAGCCCAACATATCCACTTTGGCCATTGCTTCGGCTTGGAACCAGTCACACACCTTAGGTAAGTTTCTAGGCACCTGTTAACCACTTCAGTTTGACCATCAGTTTGGGGATGGTAAGCTGAACTGAATTTAAGCTTAGTACCTGCTAATTTAAAGAGTTCTCTCCAAAAAGAACTAATGAAAACTCTATCCCGGTCCGATACAATGGATTGAGGAAATCCATGCAATTTGACCACCTCTTTCAAGAACAACTCAGCTACCTCTTTTGCTGTAAAAGGATGAGATAAGGTGTAAAAATGTACATACTTAGATAATCTATCCACCACCACCATCACGGTATCCACCCCCATAGCTTTAGGTAAACCACCAATAAAGTCCATGGATACATCATTCCAAACTTGAGTAGGAATGGGAAGAGGTTGTAACAACCCTCCCGGGCTAAGAGCTTGATATTTGTTCCTTTGACAAACCTCACAAGCTTTTACATATTGTTGGATTCGGCCTCTCATGCCCTCCCAATACACTATGGCAGCAATTCTTTTATAGCATCTGAAGACCCCCGAATGCCCCCCAATAGCGGAATCATGAAACTCCTTAAGTATCCAAGGAATTCTAGGAGAATCCTTGGGAATAACCAAACTTCCATGATAGTACAACCTCCCTTGCCTCAATTGGTAACCAGGATGAGGCACAGATTGGCTAACCAGATCTTGGACTATCTTCTTAAGCTTCTCATCAGATTGAACTTCTTCCTCTAGTCCCTCCCACTCCAAGCATTGCACAGTAGAAATAGAGGAGTATTGAAGCCTACGTGAAAGTGCATCAGCCGCACCATTCTCAATGCCCGGTTTGTATTTTATGTCAAAATCAAACCCCAACAACTTAGAAACCCACCTCTGTTGCTCTTCCCCCATTAACCTCTGGTCTACCAAAAATCTCAAACTTTTTTGATCAGTGAGGACTGTGAAATGTCTTCCCAACATAAATCGGTGGTTTGTTCCTCCCACCATTGATACCAGTTCAGCGCTCGACCTTCCAAAGCAATTACCACCGCGTCCAATCTCTCCTTCTCGCGTACTTCATGGATCCTGAAGTACCGCTCGACCCGAACCAACCATCCATAAGCCTCGTCTCCATTAAAGACAGGGATTTCAATCTTCCTGCCTCCCGAACGGTGCCGGCGCGGTCGGCTTCCTTCCCCCCACCGTGACAATGTGCGCGTGCGTGAGCGACTCCTGCGAGAGGGAGTTCTACTGAGTTCTCCTTCGCTGTCATCACCTGGTCGCGAGCGACCTCTTCTCTTTCTGGTACGATGCATCAGCAACTTGCGCATCTCTTCCATGTGCGCCTCTCCTCGAAGACGCATCTCCTCCATGTTCGCCTCTCCTTGAAGTCGCAACTCCTGCATTTCTCGCTCCAGGTTATCAATTCGATCGTCTGTCACATTTCGCCTCACCATTTTTTTTTTCCAGCAGCGGTTTCAACTGCTTTGATACCAATGATGCGAATTGTGGGAACAGAGAAGTAGTTGAAACAGATCCTTGTATTATTGAACTACAGAGTCTGGGTTCTCCAGAATCTGAGTGAGATTACAAAGGAATGGAACAAAATAAACTGGATACAATTTGGCAGATTTGAGAGTGCCAAAGTCTCTCCCAAGCCCAAGTTCCTAATGCCCAAGATGCCCCATAACAACTGACTCCTTCCCTATATCTCATCACGCTATGAAACCGCACAGTTGGTTTACAAGAGTTGGTTACTAATTCTCCTCCCACCCTCTCTCTTCTCTCTCTTGCGGTTTCTTGCGGTTTCTTCTAACATAGACCTTCCCAAATCTGTTTGATGGGTCGGTTATGTTCTCATCAGTTTATGACTTCTTTCTCTTAGTTAATTTCTATTTTAAATTCCATAAACATTTCTTTCTCTTAGTTAATTTCTATTTTAAATTCCATAAACATTAGATTGAAAAACTTTTGTTTTAGTATCTGCAATTATTTTTGTTGGTTTTGGTCCCTGCAAGTTTAAAACTTTTGGTTTTAGTCTTTGCCATTATGGATCCACAGCTAAGTAGTGCTGACGTGGTTAATAAAGCGGTAGTTAGCACTGCCACGTCAACCCAGATATTATTATTTAAATCCACATAGGTATTTTTTGTTTTAGTATCTGCAATTATTTTTGTTGGTTTTGGTCCCTGCAAGTTTAAAACTTTTGGTTTTAGTCTTTGCCATTATGGATCCACAGCTAAGTAGTGCTGACGTGGTTAATAAAGCGGTAGTTAGCACTGCCACGTCAACCCAGATATTATTATTTAAATCCACATAGGTATTTTTTAATTTAGGTTAAATTATTCTGTTAGTGCCTATAGTTTTATTAAGTTTTTAACTAGGTCCTTATAGTTTAAAATGATATACAAACATCCTTATAATTTTAATTTTTTTTAATTAAGCCCATCTATCTTAACAGTGTTAATGTTCTGTTAAGTTTAATTTTAGGGTTAGATATGTTTTTAACCCTTATTAAATTATGACTTTTCAAGTTTAGTCTTATACACTTTTTTAGTCCCCATCTTTTACAAAACTGCATGCTTTAGGGACTAAAAAACATGCAGTTTTGTAAAAGGTGAGGACTAGAAATGGATAAATATAGGGACTAAACTTGAAAATTCGTAATTTAATATGGACTAAAAACATATTTAACCCTTAATTTTAATTTAATTCAGGGAACCCTTATCGGAGCAAGGTTAATATGAAAGGTTGGTTCTGTTTTTTATTGGTTTTAATTATGGTAGTAGTTGGTATGTGTAGGAGCACAAACTATGAATCATAAATTGTTGTGAATGTTGTTGATGATTAAAGCATGCTCTTGATGTTTTATATGCTTATATGATAAATATGAATTCTGGAATTTGGATGATTGCTATGTTATGATTTTTGGGAGGGAGACTAGGGTGCTGGTCGTGGCTTGTGGAATATCATGATTCAGGAGGGAACTGGCCCTACCTACATTTGGTATGTGATTTTTGTACCTCTTGCTGCTGAGGGCATTGTGCACTGCTACTTCATTAATTCAAGTTTCTAACTAGAGCAGTTTTTATGATGACTTTGTTGTTCAATGGACTACTTCTATGCAGGCATGTTAAAATTCTGGGTATACTCCAACTTCCTTTTTAAACTCTCATGCAGGCTGCAGCTGATTCTTAGTTGTATGGCTATATGTGGCAAAATCAATCAAACAGCACACAACTTCAATGTGATGCCGATTTCCATTGTTACTGTCAGCAACCAGTTACATTTCTGTAGACCGGCACAATCATACAAGGCAGATTGCAAGTTCCTCAATTGTTAACCCAGTGGGAGGACTTGACCAAAAGTATGACAACTTGGAAATATGTTTCTATGGGCCATCACCGAAATCTATTGTTTGAGAATCAGGCCCAATCCCGATATTATTCTCCTAGATTTTATTTTATATTTGTTCTGTCAGATTTGATTGTATTTTATTATTAATCAGTATCTTCTATTTTAGGAAATCATTAATGTACTCTTTTCTATATAAGCAACCTTAGTCTGCTGAGTAATATAAGAAAGTATTTTCTTCCCTTGTTCTCTACATGGTATCACGAGCTCTCGATCTTGAGGGTCTCACTTCCGCGTAAAACCCTAGCGGCACTGTTCATTCCGTACGGCACACTGTTCATTCCGTACGACGGTATTTTGATCAAGGGATTACTCTTTCTCCTTCCTCATGACGAGAAACAACAACTCGTGGAAGCAGGCTCTTACAGGGAGCAGCAACAGTGATGAATCCATCATCACTGGCGGCGGCCCAGGCATTGCGCACGACAGCGCAAGTGGTGGCGGCCCAGGCGTTGGCCAAGGCGCTGGAGGCAGCGGCCCAGGCGCGGGCGGCGGTGGCATCGACTCAGGAAGCGGCGGCAACGACACTAGAGGTGCTGGCGGCGGCACAGGTGGCGGCCCAGGAGGTGGCTTCGGCTTTCAAGGAGTTTTTCCCTATGGACATTCAACCCATAACCTTTTCAACAATTATGAGGGATCTTCCAACTCCCTTAAGGTTGATGTTCAACGTCTCAATGGGAAAAACTACACAGAATAGTCTCAAACTGTGAGATTAGTGCTGGATGGCAAAGGAAAATTTGGGTTTCTTACAGGAGATGTACCCAGACCTGTAGAAATAGATCCAAGCTTCAGGGCCTGGAAGTCTGAAAACTCCTTAATCATTGCTTGGCTAATTAATTCCATGGAGCCGACAATTGGAAAACCCTTCATGTTCTTGCCAACTACTAAAGATGTTTGGGAGACCGTCAAAGACACTTAATCTGACATTCAGAATTCTTCTCAGATCTTCGATCTCAAATCAAAGTTATGGCATGCCAAACAAGGTGACAAGGATGTCACTACTTATTACAATGAATTGATGACTTTGTGGCAGGAACTCAATCTTTGCTATGATGATCACTGGAAATGTACTGAGGACAGTGTGCTATTCCTTAAGAGACAAGAGAATGATCGTGTCTTTGTCTTCCTAGCCGGCCTTAACAAAGACCTCGATGAAGTCAGAGGTAGAATTCTAAGGAAGATCCCGTTGCCAACAATCCGGGAAACATTCTCAGAAGTAAGGCGAGAAGAGGCTAGACAGAGTGTCATGATGAGAAAGACAACTCCTATGGCTGAGGTGGAAGGATCTGCACTTGTTAGTAGGAATTCCAATGGAGAAGGGAAGAAAGACGGGAAAAAACCATGGTGTGATCACTGCAAACGTTCCTATCATACACGAGAGACATGTTGGAAACTCCATGGTAAGCCTCCTAACTTGAAGAAGAATGGGGGCAATGAAGGTCGTGCTCTTCAGGATAGTACTTATGATCAAGGGAAGCAGTCTCCTTCAAGCTCATTTCCATTCACCAAGGAACAATTAGACCAACTGTACAAGCTTCTTGAGTCTCAAAATCCTTCTTGTGCCATAACTCAGAGAGGTAATTTTCTAAATACTGCCCTCCTTAGTGTCAGTCTCAGTCATGCTTGGATCATTGATTCAGGTGTTACAACCGATCATATGACTGGAGAGTCGAGTCAGTTTTCTTCATATAATCCCTATGTAAGTAACCAGAAAGTTAAAATTGCAGATGGCTCTCTTTCAGCTATTGCGGGAAAAGGTTCCATAGTTTTATCACCCTTATTAACTCTTAAGGATGTCCTACATGTCCCCAACTTGTCTTGTAATCTTTTGTCAATTACTAAATTAACCCGAGATAGTAACTGTCAAGCTAACTTTCTTCATTCTTATTTTGTTTTTAAGGATTTGAACTCGGGGAAGACGATTGGCAGTGCTAAAGAGAGTGAGGGACTCTACTACCTTGAAGATGGAATCGACTGCAGACCACAAGTTCAATCTATAAGTTCCTGTTTTGAATCTATTTTTGTTTCTAGTAGTAATGATGACATTATGTTATGACAGTTACGATTGAGACATCCAAATTTCCGTTATTTGAAACATCTTTTTCCAAAATTGTTTAATGATAAAGACCCATCTTTATTTCATTGTGAAACCTGTGAGTTTGCAAAACAACATCGTTATTCATTTCCTATTCAAACTTATAAAGAATCTAAACCTTTTGCAGTTATTCACAGTGATGTTTGGGGTCCAAATAGAATAAATACTTTTTCTAACAAAAAGTGGTTTATAACTTTTATAGATGACCAAACTAGACTTTGTTGGGTATACTTGTTAAAAGAAAAATCTGAAGTTGGACAAGCTGTCAAAAACTTCTTTAAAATGGTGCAAACTCAATTTCAAACTAATATTCAAGTCTTCAGAAGTGACAATGGGAAAGAATATTTCGACATGATTTTAGGAGATTTTTTTCTTGAAAATGGGGTTGTACATCATAGTTCTTGTGCTAATACACCCCAACAAAATGGGATTGTGGAAAGGAAGAATAGACACCTCCTTGAGGTGGCTCGTGCCTTACTCTTTGAAAATAAGGTCCCAAAATACCTATAGGGTGAGGCTGTTTTGACTGCTGCATATTTAATTAACCGTATGCCATCCAAAGTCTTACAATTTCAAACTCTTCTCAATGTTTTCAAAAATTGCTTTCCCTTGGCTCGTGTTTCAGCTGATTTGCCATTAAAAATCTTTGGGTGTACTACTTTTGTTCATGACCATAAGCATCTAGGAAAATTAGAACCACGGGCTATAAAATATGTTTTCATTGGTTACTCCTCTACCCAAAAAGGCTACAAGTGTTTTGATCCAAAATCCAAAAAGGTTTTTGTAACTCTTGATGCCACGTTTTTTGAAAAACAACCTTATTTCAGTGACACTCATCTTCAGGGGGAGTCTAAAAGAAGATTCATTTGGAAAAGATTCGTTTGAAAACACCATTTCTTTGGATAATGTTTATTTGTTACGAGATTCTGAGACTGATTGTGTTGCACCAAAAGAAAATGCCCATGAATCCTTACCTGAACCCATGACCATGAAGAGGTTCTCATTGATTCTGAGGAGACATCTTTAAATCAAAAGCATGACCACCAAGTCTGTGAAACTGGTGATGAATCAACCGTAATGCCACAACAAAATGATTCCCTTAAAGAGACAAGAAACAGGTTCAATGATGGTGACAAAACTTGGAAGGGAAAGGTCTTCGAGAAGAAAAACCATAAGAAAAGAAATAAGGAACTCACTCTTCAGCACTGCCAAGAGTCCAAACCAAGGGAAAATCCACCCAGTGAACCTGACACAAGTAAGTCTTCTTCTGAATCTATAGGTCATGATGAATCTTCTGAAATAGATCTCCCTATAGCGCTTAAGAAAGGTATTAGATCTTGTACTAAGCATCCTCTATCCAAGTATGTGTCATACTTAAATTTGTCGTCCTCTTTTACTGCATTTACCTCTCAGTTGTCTGCTGTAGAAATTTCAAAAAATGTACAGGAAGCTCTAAAAGTTCTGAAGTGGAAGGAAGCTGTGTTTGAGGAGATGAGAGCCCTTGGGAAGAACAAAACTTGGAGAGTTGTGATGTTACCAAAAGGAAAGAAGACTGTGGGTTGTAAGTGGGTTTTCAATATGAAGTACAACTCAGATAATTCAATTGAAAGGTACAAGGCTCAGTTGGTGGCTAAAGGCTTCACCCAGACTTATGGCATAGACTACTCAGAGACTTTTGCCCCTGTTGCAAAGTTGAACACTGTCAGAATTCTTCTATCTCTTGCTGTCAACTTAGACTGGCCCCTGAATCAACTTGATGTAAAGAATGCCTTCCTCAATGGTGACTTAGAGGAAGAAGTATACATGGACTGTCCTCTTGGCTTTGAAAGAAAATTTGCGTCAAAGGTGTGTAAGTTGGAGAAATCACTCTATGACTTTAAACAATCTCCAAGAGCTTGGTTTAAAAGGTTCATCCAGTCAGTAAAAAGACAGGGATACGCTCAAGGACAAGCAGATCACACTTTGTTCACAAAGTTTTTTCCTAATGGAAAGATTGCTATTTTGATAGTCTATGTAGATGACATCATCCTCACTGGAAATGATACAGTATAAATGGAGAGATTAAAGAGAAACTTAGCAGCAGAATTCGAGATCAAGGATTTGGGAGCATTGAAATATTTCCTTGGCATGGAGGTTGCTCGCTCAAAGAAGGGAATTGTAGTCTCCCAAAGAAAGTACATTCCAGATCTCTTGGAGGAAACTGGGATGAGCAGATGTAGGCCAGTAGACACTCCCATGGATCCTAATAAGAAGCTGTGGGAGAAGAGTAGTGTTCCGGTTGATATTGACAGATACCAGAGGCTAGTTGGTAAATTAATTTACCTATCTCACACCAGACCTGATATTGCATTCTCTGTGAGTGTTGTAAGTCAGTTCATGCACTCTCCTTATGAGGAACATCTTGAGGCAGTATACAGGATCTTAAGATACTTAAAGACCAATCCAGGGAAGGGCTTGTATTTTAAGAAAACTGATGAGAAGTATGTTGCCATCTTTACAGATGCAGATTGGGCTGATTCAGTTATCGACAGGAAATCCACAACTAGATATTGTACCTATGTATGGGGAAATCTAGTTACTTGGAGAAGTAAGAAACAAGGAGTTGTTGCTAGAAGCAGTGCAGAAGCCGAGTTTAGAGTAATGATTCAAGGTATTTGTGAAGGCTTATGGATTTACAAAGTCTTAAAGGAACTTAGAGTGACAATTGATCTACCTTTGAAGCTCTGCTGTGACAGTAAGGCCGCAATAAGTATAGCTCATAATCCTGTTCAGCATGATAGGACCAAACATATTGAGGTTGACTGCCACTTTATAAAAGAAAAACTGGATGCTGGAATTATCTGTTTGCCTTTTGTGACTTCTGATCAGCAAACTGCAGATATTCTGGCCAAGAGCTTGGTCAGGCCCAATTTTGAGCGGTTAATAGGCAAGTTGGGCATGACATATATCTATGCACCAACTTGAGGGGGTGTTGGAGAATTAGGCCCAATCCCGATATTATTCCCCTAGATTTTATTTTATATTTATTCTGTCAGATTTGATTGTATTTTATTATTAATTAGTATCTTCTATTTTAGGAAATCATTAATGTACTCTTTTCTATATAAGCAGTCTTAGTCTGCTGAGTAATATAAGAAAGTATTTTCTTCCCTTGTTCTCTATATCTATTATAAATATAAGCCTATAGAGGGCAGACAAATTTACCAAAATAGACTAATAAATTCACGCCACCTGTCATTTAAAGGGTGAAATTGACTTTTGCAAGGTTACATTTATTGATCCAATTTTTTAAAGAGTCAAAGTTCTCAAAATTTGAAATTTACCTCCTGTCTCTCTCACACAGTCTCCCTCTTTCTCCCTCCATCTTCTTCATCCTTTTCCTTTGTCTACTTTGTCTTCTCTCCTCTTTTATCTTCTCATTTCATTAGGGGTGGCAAAATGGAGTGCAGCCCATCAGACGTCAGATTAAGTTAAAATGGGCCGGGTTGGGTTAGGGTCTATCAACCCGTAAACCCATTTGGCCCGCCAGGCCGTTAGGTTTGTGGAGGGTTGGGCCGGGCCAGCCCGTTGGGCCACATAAAAAAATTTTAAAAAAATTAATAAAAATCGTCTCTTGTCCAAAAATATGGAAGCATTGATTTGTACTCACAATTGGTTGCATGCCTTTAATAATGGTAATTTATTTATTGTGAATGCAACTTTTTACTATTCTTTACATTATTTTGATAACCATTTGTCACTTTAAATTATTAATTCTTCTTTTTTCAATCAAATGTGATGTAGATGGAATTGATGCTGATGACGATGATGGAAATGTGGAGCCGACTTTTTCATAGAGTGCATCTAATGTTGTTGATGTGGAAGATGATGATTGATTTATGTTGTGGTGGTCTCGTGAGCTTATTGGTTTTTTGGACATGTTATGACATTTTGATTTTGACTTGTGTTCTAAACTTGTAATGTAGTGAATTTGTGTTAATGGTAGATAGATTAAATTGCGTTTATGGTTGATGGATGAAATTGCGTTTATGGTTGATGTATTAATTTTGTGGTTTATGGCGGTTATTAGTAACTTTCTTCAAATGATTTTTTTACTTCTTGTATTAAAAACACTAGTTGTATTTATGTTGTATACTTTATGTATTTACTTGTAGCTAGTTAGAGAGGCTACATCTATTGTCAAAAAGCAAAAACAAAAAAAAGCTAGAGAAATGCCTCATTTGCATGAAAAAAAAGCATTACTTATTTTTATTTTTTGACGGCTAGCTTGTTCGCCTAACCCGTCATAATCGGCCCAGATTTCAACCCATAATCTCTTGTCGGCCGGGGCAAATTGCTTTATCTTGGCCACGATGGTTAAGGGGCGGCCCATTTTGCCATCCCTGCATTTCATTTCAAAAAAAATTGAATCCACTTTATCTTCTCTTTCAGCCACAAAATTTTTCCTTCACCGCACCTTCTTCCTCTTCTCTTGCGGTTCCCATTTTTATGTCTCTTCCATTATCCCCGTCTTTTTTTTTTCTTTTTTTTCTGTTGCTTCTCCCTGTCTTTCTCTTTTCTTTCTCACTTTGTTTTGAGCAAAGATGAAGCCCTAGAGGATCAAAGGAACCCCTTCAGCGCCGATTGATTTCATATCCGAAACTAGCTTCCATTTTCTTCGGCAGTTTCTTCTGCTTCTTCTCCCGAGCTCGATGGTTCTTCTGCATATTGTTTATCCCCTTTTTATTTTTTTATTTTTTTTACTTTTTGAAGAGTTTGTTGGGGTTTCTGTGTTCATAGTTACCCATTTTGTGGTTATTCGAAAAGGGAGACAGAGGGGAAACGGAAAAAAAAAGAAGAGGAGGAGAAAAAGAAGGGGAGGATGCGCATCAACAAGGAGAAAAAAGGGGAAGAGAAGAGGAGAGAGGGGGTGCCGCCTAACGAGAGACGAGCATTGTTCACGACGGCGGACCGGTATGGAAGTTCTATGCATCTTCCGTTTATATTTTCTTTTTTGTTGTTACCTTTTCTCTTTTGACAGGGTTATGAATTTACTTAGTAAAAGGAGTTTTTTTTTTTTTTTTTTTACTTCTTCTACTGCTATTTCAGATGTTGCAACTGGGGAAAGATGCTTTGGTGCTCAGGGGCATGAAAAAGTCAAAGACAAGATTAGATAAAGGCATAGATAAGAAATTCTTCACAATGGGCACTTATTTTTTCATTACGTTCCACCATTTTAATGCATTTTTTGATTATATCTTATTGTTTTAGGTGGTGTTTACATTATATGGGGAGACATTGAAAGGGAATAAGTCATACTAACCTGGATGGATGAATTCAAAGTGATATGTGAGTTTCTGTAGTAATTACAGGTGAAAAGTATTGGCATTAATTTGTACCTTTGTTCAATCCTGTGGGATTTATTCTGCTGCCTCAAGTCCTTAACCATGAAGTAGGCATCTAGAGTGATACTGAAATATATGGGTTTATTGATGTTCATGTATTAAAAATGGGCATTGTTCCTTTCTTTTTTTAGAAGCTTCAATATATTTGTGCCTGATTATAAAAACATTATATTCTGGACTAGATCTTTTTGTTTCTTTTCACTGGGTACATGTAACATTCTGCCTTTTATCTTTGAACATGTGGCTGCTGTAATGACAGATTTAAGTTAAATTGAGAAGATTTTGGTGTTTATGAATTCAAACTAGCATATAATTAAAGGATTGATTTGGGTCACAGAAAATGTAGAAGTTAATCTTCTGAACACATAAGTTCAAATTTTTAAGGTGTTTTCCCCCTTGAGTATTTAGTCTTTCCATTGCATTGCCATTAAAACAGTCAATACTCCAATCGACAGAATAAATGTGTTGTTACCAACCACTGCTTTGTGTTTTTCTACAACTTATGTTGTCAACATATAATTGGTAGTTATGCTTCTTCCACATCTATTGGTGATTCATTACCTTAGAAATGAAAAGGAGGAGCTACTCAGATATTTTGTCCATTGGGATTAGTCATGGACACATGATAACATGTATGCTCCATTTGATCTTATATTATCCTCCAATGAAATCTGGTTGGGACTGAATTTTATGGTTTCTTTCTGTCTTGACTTCGTGACTACTGTTGTATCTATATAACTTCATTTTTTGGAAGACCAATTTCAAAAGTGCAAGATTTGTGGTGGTGAGAAGGTATACTCTAGAATTATCTCCTTTAGTTTTTCTTTACTATTTCGGTTTGTGTGGCAGTCGAAAACCAGAAGCTATGTCATTCATCTGTCTTAGAATTTTGGGTTTGGGTCTAACTCAACCCCAAAAGCTAGCTCATGGGGTGAGAGTTGCCCCCCACTTATAACCACTATTTAGGCCATATCAGTATCCAATGTGGGACTCCAACACACCCCCTCACGCCCAGGAATAGACATCTGGAGCGTGAAATTGCAGGATTAAACATCTGCGGGTGGCTCAACGGATCTCGATAGGCTTTGATACCATGTAGAAAAGTATATTCTAAATATTATTTCAATTGTTTTTTCATTACAAGCACTAATATTGTATATATAGACTAAACTATTCCTAACGGACCCGATAAATGGGCTTATTAAAATGAATGCTAATAATTATGAAATAACTAAATATTTACAATATTTACAACACTCCCCCTCAAGCTGGTGAATGGATATCTATTATTCCCAGCTTGTAAGTAAGTAGGCTAAATCGCTCTGTTGGTAAGCCTTTTGTTAATACATCTTCCAGTTGGTGCATAGAGGGAATGTAGACTGTTGTTATCAATCTACTATCCAACTTTTCCTTGATGAAGTGTCGATTTATCTCAATGTGTTTTGTCCTGTCATGCTGAACAAGATTATGAGCAATACTGATAACTGATTTATTATCACAAAATAACTTCATAGGACCCTCAACCTTTATCTTCAAGTCATCAAGCACAATTTTCATCTACAATAACTCACAGATTCCATGTGCCATAGATCGGAATTCTGCTTCAGCACTGGATCTGGCTACAATATTTTGCTTCTTACATCTCCAAGAGACAAGGTTTCCACACAAGAATGTGCAATAGCCTGAGGTGGACCTTCTATCAACCACTGAACTTGTATAATCTGCATCAGTATAAGCCTCCATAGTTAAACTTCCACCTCTTTTGAATAAGAGTCCTTCCTGAAGTGGCTTTGAGGTACTGCAAAACACGATCTACTGCCTGTAAGTGTCTCACCCTCGGATCATGCATGAATTGACTCATAACACTGACAGTATAAGCTAAATCTGGTCTAGTGTGTGCTAAGTAAATCAACTTTCCCACTAGTCTCTAATATTGGACCTTGTCAACTTTAGCACTCTCCTCTTCAATGCCCATTTTGTGATTTTGCTCGATGAGAACACCTGCAGGTTTACGTCCAAGTTTGCCTGTTTCTTGTAAAAGATCAAGTACATACTTCCTTTGAGAAATGAAAATGCCTTGCTTAGAGTAGGCCACTTCAATTATCAAGAAGTACTTTAGTTTTCCAAGGTCCTTCATCTCAAATTCAGCAGACAGTTTCTCATTGAGCAGTTGTTGCTCAACTGGATCATCTCCTGTAATAATAATATCATCAACATAAACAAGAAGTACTGTCAGCTTTCCTCCCTGTGAATGTTTGAAGAATAGTGTGTGATCGCCTTGGCTTTGCTTGTAGCCTAGGCACATCATAACCTTCGTGAATCTTCCAAACCAGGCTCGGGGAGACTGTTCAGCCCATACAAAGCTTTTCTCAGTCTACACACTTTGTTTGCTCCATTAGTGGGTCCAAATCCAGGAGGAATCTCCATATACACTTCCTCTTCTAAGTTTTCATGCAAGAATGCATTTTTGACATTAAATTGCTGTAGTTCCCACCTAGAGTGGGCGACAAGAGAAAGTAAAATCCGGACATTGTTCATCTTTGCCACAAGAGCAAATGTCTCCTCATAATCGATACCATAAGTCTGAGTATATCCCTTTGCCACTAATCTTGCCTTGGACCGATCAAGAGTACCATCTTATTTGTGCTTGACTGTATAGATCCACCTGCAACCAATAGGCTTCTTGCCTCTAGATCTGTTAACAATCTCCCAAGTTCTATTCTTCTCAAGTGCTTTCATCTTCTCATCCATAGCTTGGACCCAATTTTTATCCTTTAGTGCGCGGGTACCATGTTGGAGTCCCGCATTGGATAGTGATATGGTTATTCGAAAGATTGGGAACATGAAGCACATCTTTCAATTTAAAAAATTGAAGATCAATGTCCCCACAACCATCAACACGAGTATGAGAACTATCTGCAACAGTAATATACGGAATGCTGGAAGAGGAAGTATAAGTCCGAAACAGTTTGGAATGAAAGGTCATGTGATAAGTGGCACCAGAGTCAAGAATCCATGCACTCTGAGTGATGGTATCAGCAACATTAAGAGAATTCAAGGCTGAAACAGCCATAATTCTATTGTCTGACATATTTATTAATGTCCTGCGACTGTGTCTTGCTCAAGAGAACAAAAATAGCCAATAACAGAGAGAGAACACAACAATAAGGATGGAGCCAAATAACCAGAAACTGAACCCAGCAAGCCTGAAACGAAGTAACAGAGACAAACAAGCCAAACAACTGCAAGAAGTTGAAGGTAAGCCCCTCAAAAGTGGGACCCGTGCACTGAAAGTGATCCCAAACGAACCAGTAGGGGTAGAGCAGTTGCCATAAGAAAACGGTAGCCAGATCAAATGCAAAACACACAACCTGTGCCTTCAAAGTGACCCACAAACCGAAGTGTTCGAAACGAAAAAAGGACCCCTGAAACGGGAAGAGGAGGAGTCGATCTATCTACTGCTAAAGTACGACAACGAACGACAGACTAACACACGTCAGAAGGTGGCAGACGGTGTGGTGGCACGTGAGAGCGCGTCTGGCGGCTGTTGGCTGCGCGGTTTTGGGTTCTGGCCGGTTTTTTCAAGGCGAGGCGAATGGTGCGGTCTCCGATGCAACATGAACGACGGGCAGTGGTGTTTGGGTCGAAACAATGCTGAGAAGAGAAAAAAAAACTCTGAAACAAAACAATGAAGAAGTTGGCTGCGAACAGAGAGGCAAAGTAAGACGCAATCGAGGCAGGAACAGAAACAATGGCTGCAATGAAGGCAGCAAGAAAAACAACCACGATGGTGGCGGCGGCTAGGGTTTACGCGGAAGTGAGGCCCTCAAGAACGAGAGCTCGTGATACCATTTATTCCTTTCGGCAACCCCATCTTGTTAAACAGAGCATCATTTATGAACTTACTTGTGTCGACACCCAGCAACAAAATGGGGTTGCCAAAAGGAAATACATGGCTCTGATACCATCTTAAAATTTTGGGTTTGGGCCTAACTCAACCCTAAAAGCTAGCTCATGGGGTGAGGGTTGCCTTCCACTTATAACCACTATTTAGGTTATGTATCCAATGTGGGAATCCAACAATCTGTCTCTTTGTCCTTTTTTATAACCGTTATATATAGCTCAGCGTGCAGTTCACTTATTTTCTAATTCCATGGTTATGAATCTTATTATGTGACCAGTTTTTGTTTTTTTTTACTATTGTGCCCAGATATGGATAGCATTTTTATAGCAATTTTTTAGAGAAATTTCATAAATTTTTTGAGGATAAATTCAGGTATGACTACTAGCCTCTTAAATTTGCATTTCACTTCCTTTTTTATGCCATGTTTTTTCAGCAAATGCTCACATACATTATGCTAATAAATTAGACTGCTAATTACACTTCTAATAGTTAGAATTACAGTAATAAAATTCGGAATAAATCCTCAAGGTCTGTTGTATATGTAGCTATAAAAGTAATTTGATTTAGAGTAAACCTAATAAAAAAGAACGAGAATAAAAAGAAAAATTACTGCAGGTTGCATATTTTACTTACATAAAGTGATAATGGAAGGAGTAAATATCTTTGGCAACCAACAGTTAAGACCATCTGTAGTTAATCTTCAACACCAGTGCAAAGCAGTTGATTGATAGGCTGATTTATGGTGACTCATTTTTGTTGGTGTATATATGCTGTTGATGTTTTCAAGTCTTGAACTGTGTCTCACTGATATGGCATCAAGAGTGCTTATGCAGAAATGGTCTATTTGCAGGCTGCCAGAATACTTTTGTTCATTTACATGTTTTATCAAGCTTGCTTTGAAGTCAAAATTGCAAAATCAAGTAACAACCATCTACTGATGTGCTTTGCATCAAACACAATCAATTTTTTCACCTAACAATTTGATCTAAATTTCTCTGCTTGGATTGATTGTGACAATTGATTCTTATTAGTTTAGTCCAGTCCCTTTTATCATGGCTTTATTTTCGTAATTTTTATTTCTAAGAAAAGACAAAAATCATCAGTATGGTCAAAGGAATTGCAGTGTCTTAATCACATATGAAATATTGCTTTCATCGAGGAATAATTTTCTACTTTGAATCAATCAAGCATGACCTGAAATATCCGCTTGGTCATTTAATTGAAGGAAAAAAATGAGTTGGTATTGAAAAGCTAATATCTGTTTTGTTTTTATTGAACTTCCTTATTTCACATGGTTTGATATAATTTGCAAATCATTTGAGTACAAAACGGATTACAAAATGTAGTGTCAATTGCAGATTTAGTACATGATCTCTTTTATTTGCGAAGTGTCGAGCGCAAATTTAGTTGCCCTTAACTGCTCTTTTCTCAGGGTCTATTTTGTTTCTGTTAGAAATCATTGAGTCAATTTGATATTAATTTTTGAGTCAATTAGAGCAGGAAACATATACAATTTTAAATAGTACTTCAAACCGCATATATCAGCCTAAGTTGGTCTATGATAGTCTAAAATGCGTGCCTCATGTTCCTGTCTGAATCCATTCTTCCTTTTACTATCACAAGACTCCCTGAATTTTTTCAGGTGCATCTACTGATCTATTAGAATGATGCCAAAATTTATTTATTATCCCATTCTAAAGTTTCAGTCTTCATATCAGCTTTAACTTTTTCCAAACGGTCAGAATTATCATTAGCAAAAATGTGTCCCAATGAACTACCAGTCTCAAGGTGTAATTAATTACAATTCCTTATTCTATTGTAGGGTGTGATGACAGTGAGAGAGGCTTTGAACTCCCACTCGATGAGGAAATGTCAGCCGGTCCTAACGTCTTCGTGATGGGTGAAGAGGCGGGTCATCAAACTGCTCTGTATATTAGAAAGGCCCGAAGTTGGTGCCAATGTCATCAAAAAATGATTTTATACCCAAGTTACATATTAATTACCGTAAGATAGGCTTTGATACCTTGTTAAATAGGTTTGGGTCTCACTCCCAAAAGCTAGCTTGTTGGATGAAGGGGTCTAACCACATATATACATTGCACAGCCCGGGAACCTTGGCAATGTGGGACTCAAATACAACTTCAATATGTGTAAATTCCTCCATAAAGGCGTCATGTATCGCTTCCAAAGTCAAAGTAACATGCACAAGGGAAATCCCCCTGTAACTTAATGTTTTGTGGGTTAAAAGAAGGGTTACCTCATACTTATGATTATAATATTCTCTTTTTACTATTAAATACTGTTGCAAAACCTATTCAGGGGTAACAAGCTTGATTTATGAGAATTGGATGTTTAACTTTTTGTTGCAGACCTTTATTTTCCTTTGGTAGTCCAATGTTTACTATTATTTAAGTCGATATTGGTAATATAAGCATGTATAAAGCTTTGATTGGTAGCATGCTAAACACAATTCTATGATTTTACTCTTGCATTTCTATTCTTGGGTCTATTCTTTTCCACCGCACGATGCTCAAGAGGATAAGTTTTCCTTTGTTGTTGCACACCCGGCTTCTGATATCCATTCCAATAATTTGTAGCATAAGATTCTCTAACCAGCAGCAACACCATATATAATGGCATCTATGTTTTTTGTGAATAAAACCACTCATTTTTTAAATGATATGCTCCATCAAGGTAATAATTAAAAAACAAAAGGGCTATATAATGCACATTGTGTATGAGGTTTTAAGCAAGGGATCTCCTTTTGACCCTTTGGTTTTTTGCTGCTTAATTTATATAGATACAACCAAAAAGGAAAATAAAAAGATATAAAATACTAGAAACTCCATTCATGGTACACGTGAATTTTTCTTTTATCTCTACGTGCATATTCTTTGTCATGCTTATTCTAATATATTCATTTTCAAAATGGATTTTATCTATTGTTCTTTGAGAATCACGAACTATATATATATATATATATATATATATATATATATATATATATATATATATATAACCAATCTCCAAGTACATTTGATAATAACTTACTTTGATAAAATAAATTTACTACAAATATAATTTTTAACTATTTTATCAATCATAATTTACATAATAATAATAAAAAAATCTATAGTGCACACAATTTGAGCACTATCTAAATTAGGTGATAAATTATTTTTTCTTAAGAAAATGAATTCTTTTAAATTAACCGATAAAGATTTAGTTCTTTGATGATCAATTACTATATAAAATTAATATATTACATTGCCTTTGAGTAATTTTTTTACACATATCTATTCACAATCCCGAGTCTCAATGAGAAAATATATAATGAATTAGTATAGACAAACTTTTTTGTATATAACTTAGAGAATTTAAGACACTGTATTTTGGGTCATGTTACTATATACAATTAATATTGGTATAATAATCATTGTATTCAAACATTTGCTAAATCAAAACATAATTACTATTCAATTTTAATTTTAAAAACATTTGTAGTAACCAACACGACGCGACCCGTGCGAATGCACGGGTATCCAACTAGTAAAGGATTCAAAAGAAAACATAAGTCACGAACATGTTGCTAGCAAAAGATCATAGCCATTGAATTTAAAATTAATATATCAATGGTGGAGACACAATTTGACCATGGAGGGAATGAAACTCTTATTTGACCATGCTAAATGCCACCTCGAAAACAATTTTTTTTTTAAAGGATAGTGGACCGCACAAGTTATGCCCAAAATTTTTGTTTTCAAAATAATAACCAGGGTTGAAAATAGGTAGGGCAACTCGACAAGGGCTTACAGCCCAAGCCAGACCATTTTTTTTAAATAGACAAGGTCAAGACTTTTTAAAAAGTTTTTTTAGCTAAAAAGTCCAGGGTATATAACATCTAAAAAGCATCTTAACCCTAACATGTCGACATATTTAAATAAATATAAATAATATGATAAATTTTTTGTTGTAATCAAAATTGTATATTTATTTACCCTTCTAAAGATTTAAGCATAATAGCTCACATAAAAGACTTAGGGGTCATTTGATGGGCATGATAGGAGAGGAAATGATAAGATAGGAGGGTTGGATAATGATAATATATGATAGAGATATGATAAACTCTTATCCTATCATGTGTTTGATGCATACCTAATAATAAATTAGATAACATTATATTATCGTATCACATGTTTGATATGAATTAAATAATATTATAATAGGATATAAATTGTATACAATGACAAAATTACCCATGTGACAAGTTAAATAGTTTTTTTCTAAAATTAATTTCTAATATTTTTTATTAATTTGATAATTTTTAATATGAATTTTTAATTTAAATATTTTTATATTTTATTAGATTTTATATTTTATAAAAATAATATAAAATGGCAAAATTACCCTTGTGGCAAATTGCGCGTATTTTTAAAATTAATTAGTCACTTTTTATTAATTTAATTTTTTTATAATTTTACTTGTAGTTTATTATTTTTAATTTAAATATTATTTATTTTTTAAAAAACTTAAATATATTTTTTATTTGGAGTACCTTGATGTTGCCTAAAAGTGCAGGTGGTCTAGGCTTAAGAAATTTGAAGTTGATGAATGATGCTTGTCTCATGAAGTTTTGGGGGGGGGGGGGGAGAGGGGGAAGTTACGGATTGGAGAAAAGAGTTTGTGGGGCCAGGTGTTAAGAGGAAAATATGAGAGACCTGGTGTTGATTGCTCTAACATTGTGGTTAAGAATTCTGATTCTCATATTTGGAAGAGCATTGGTAGAGTTTGGTCTGTGCTTCAATCTGTAGAGAGTTGGATTATATGACATGGCCAAAGTGTCAACGTGTGGACAGATAGATGGATTGATGATAAGACTGTATTGGCTAATTTGGTAACTGATTTGCCTCGACACATGTCTAATTGGATGGTCAAAGACTTGTGGATAGTAATGGGGAATGGAGGCTTGAGGAACTTAGAGGGGTCCCCAGACTTTCTGGTTAATAAATTGCGTGTTAGAGTCCCACATTGGATAGTGATATGGCCTTAATAGTGGTTATAAGTGAGGGCAATCCTTACCCCATGAGCTAGTTTTTGGGGTTAAGTTAGGTCCAAACCCAAATTCTAAGATGGTATCAAAGCCTATCGAGATCCATTGGGCCACCCACAGATGTTCAGTCTTGCAAACTTCACGCTCCAGATATCTATTCCTGGGCATGAGGGGGTGTGTTAGAGTCTCACATTGGATAGTGATATGACCTCAATAGTGACTATAAGTGGGGGCAACCCTCACCCCATGAGCTAGCTTTTGGGGTTGAGTTAGACCCAAACCCAAATTCTAAGATTGCGTGCTATTTGTCCTCCTTCTGATATTGGTGATGCGCTGATGTTAGAATTTGGCCGGGTGAGAAGATGGGTGAATTCTCAGTGGCCAGTGCTTATCAATCCTTATGTGATTGGCCTGATGTTGCTTCTCCTTTGTGGAAAAGGTTGTGGAAGATGTCGGTTGTCGAAAGAATTAGGAGTTTTGGGTGGTTGTTACTTGTTAGTTCATGGCAGGTTGCTAACTAATAAGAGGTGTCACTGTCACAAATGGGATAGTAGGTTTGCTTTATGTCCTCTTTGTGAGGCAGAGGAGGAAACTTTGATTCATGCATGCGCGATTGTTCAGCTGTCAGCTTTGCGTGGCGTCACTTGGGAGATTGTAGGTAGAGGAGCCGTTTCTTTTTTTGGGATTATTAGGAGTGGATCCAGCTTAATATGACTACTCGGCTTGGTCATGGTGATCACTGATTAGGGAGAGTGGAGTGCAGTTTGGCTTGCTGTGTGCTATTTGTTATTGCAATGGAGGAATAAGTTTGTGCATGATCCTAATTTCATTTATCCTAGACAGCAATGGTGTGTGACTCTTAGGTTAATCAAGGATTATGCTGCGGCTTGCAAACAATTCCCTCCAGTGCGAGCTATTTCTAAGTCTTGGGTTGAGGTGAAGTGGTTACCCACTAGACAAGGAAGGGTTTGTCTTAACACAGTTTGGGCAGCTAGGTTGGATGCTATGGTGGCTGGTTGTCGGGGCTTGCTGCGCGATTGGGGAAGGTAATTGGCTATCTGGCTTCTCAAAACATTTAGGTGATACTTCGGCTTTTGTGGCAGAGCTATGGGGAGTTTTTGAAGGTCTCAAGTTGGCAAAGGAGCGAGAGTATTGTAATATCGGGCTTTAAGTTGATTCTAGCTCAGTTGTTGCTAGTATTAGAGGAGAGAAAATTGTAGCTCTAGTGGGAAAAGGCTAATTTGCCTCATTGGGCGACTACTTCATTCTGGTTTGCAAGTGGAGCTGAAGCATGTCTTTACGGAGGGGAATAAGAGTGTCGATGCATTAAGCTAACATTGGGTGTGATCATAGAGAGAGGTTGGTGGTGTATGAGAGTCCTCCGGATGCACCTCTTCAAGTGCTTGCTCATGATATGATGAGAGTGTCTACTCCTCAGTTAGTTGTTTGGGCCTTGACCCCTTCCTTGTTCAAAAAAAAATTATTTATTTAATATATAATATTAATGTTTTTCATTTTTTCTTTTAAATATTTTATATTTTATTAGAATTTAAATTATGTTTTGAAGGATAAATGAGGAATTTAATTTTTTATTCTATCTTGTTAGTTTCTAACTCAGCCCTCACCTCGGATAAGAATTACACTAGAGAGATAGGATATGATAGAGTGATGAGATTGACTTATCCTATCCTGTCTCATTTATGGTAGCCATTAAACGACCCTTAGTTTATAAATTGATTTATTGATACTAGTCAAAGACCTTACTAAAAAATATGTCTTTAAAAGGATTTTATGTCATGTCTATTGCGGCTCAGGCAAGTGTACCTGATCGTAACTCGTAATAAAACGGAGTATATTTAAGACTCCGAATGTCGAAGCGCGAGTACTATAAAGATCCTATGTTATTTAGACTAATGAAGGTTGTGGTTGAAGGATTGCAATAAGTAACTCTGCAAAATAAAGATCAAAGAGTGTGCAAGAACGAGATAAGACAATAATGGCAGGCCTAGGGGAGCCGGGTTCACCAATATTTAGTTCCTAAATTTATTAGTTAATCACTATGAGCTATATTCCTGGCTGAAAACTAATCCCTCACTCTAATACTATTAATGATCATGCAATATTAACAGTCTTCTTCCTAACTAGTACCCTCAATGATCATGCAAGATAAATAGAAGGAAGAGCATTAAGCAAAAGTGAAATCGTTAATTTAATAACTGATTAGAAACAATCAATTATCTTTGATCTGACATAATAAGCGAGTTTAATTATTCCTATAATTTTGTTAACTAATTGTGGTGCGATCACCTCCAATTAAATTAACAAGTCAAGGGTGATCAAATATTATTGGATTAAGCATGTTAAGAACAATACAATCAACGGGATAATAGGACACTCATAGAATTAATTAAATAAATAACAAAAACATAATAAAGGATCTCCCATCACCCCGATAGGTTTAGCTACTCATGGTAAGCGTAAATAGCACATATTCATTTAGAGAGCAATAAAAACCCATAATAGGAAGAATTAAATCTAAACTAGGACACTCTTTCAGTATGACGACGGTCCTTAAGCATAGTTTTCGCGTTCGTCACGAGTTCCGACGACAAAACAGGTATGGGCAAGAGGCTTTAAGGTTCCAAGATCTAAAATCAGCAAAAGGTTTTTTGAAAGAGGGTTAAAAGTGCCTATCTATAGGCTAGGCAGCGAATTAGGTCAACTGGCTTCAAATCTGGGCGATCTGGGATTGGGTACGACCGTACTGAGTTTATACACGGTCGTACCGCACTTGAGTTGCAACGTTGGCCCGTACTTGTGCACTTAGCACCACCTGACAACAATTGTTTACGATCGTACTGGACTTTTTTCTTCAGCGCCAGGCTGTACTGACCATGCGGTACGCCCCTACTGCTGTGCTTGACTAGGTACGGCCATACTGAGTAAATGTCAGGTCATACGATTCGTCCAAAATTGCCAAAAAATCTCCAAAACATGCTAGTTTTTGGTTCATTTTCTCATCTTTTGCTCTAAGTGTCGTCTTTATGATATTTCTGCAAACTGAAACATAAGTGGGTGCTTTTATACTTTAAAATGGTGCAAATTAACATGTTTTAGTACTGAAAATACCTCATAAAAAATAGACAAATTGGAGTATCAACAATGTCACACTTTTAAAAAGATTAGATCAGAGATTAAAAAAGACGAATATCAAATAGACATGACACTGTCAATCCTATAAAACTCATATCCTCGAGTAGTAGTAATTTAATTATTTATAATTTATAGTTTATTATGCATAAAGTTTATTCTTATTAGTCTATTAGTCGTTTAACTTAATTAGAGATTAGTCGAATGACATACCTTTAAATACGCTAACATGTCATATCAGACTTTTAAAAGATATCATACCAAATAGGCTAGGAAGCCATATCATACATTTAAAAAATATCATACCAAATTTGAGCCATACCTATTTAAGCAAAGCGCACAACTTAATTCCACCCCTAATAATAACCCTACTCTCCTGATTTGACAAAAAAAAACCCTAAGGTTATGTTTGGGTTGGTGGTATTAGAGCTGTCAAAATGAGCCCAGTCCGCCCGATAAAAAAGGTGAGCTGGGTTAGTAAAATGCGAACCCGAAAAAATTTTAGCCCGGCCCGGCTCGACCTAAAAAAATCATAGCCTGTCACGGGTTGGCCCGTAACCGAATTATATTTAAATTGTTTTTTGCTCCTGATTATTTTTGGCTCCTGATTAAATTTCTTGCCCAACCCATTGCCGGTCCAACCCAATTTTTTTTAAACATTTTCTAATTTCTATTCGGGCCTTTCTATCACTCAGTCCGCAGCGCAGCAACCCACCATTGCAGAAAACACTTTCCTCTTAAATCCTAATTCCTAACCCTAAGAAAGAAAGTACTTGCTGTGAGAGAGAGGCAGCCGCAGCCAGCAACCATCACCCTCCGTCTCCCATCGCAGCAATAACCCATCACCCTCCGTCTCCCAGCGCAGCAGCCGCAGTAACCCATCGCTCTCCGTCTCCCATTGTTCTTCCTCTGTTTCAAGGTTCTTGTTTTGCGTTTTCTATTTGAGCTGTAATATTTTTTTGGAATAGAATACCAATTTCTATTCGTCCTCCATCTCGAATATGTTTTTGAATGAAGACCACTTTGCTCTTTTTCTATTTTAATATTTGACTTGTAAAGATTCTGCACATAATATATAAATTTTTCTGCATTGTGTGGTTGCCATCTCATGATATTTTGTGTCTCAGTTTTGTTTGCTTCGAACATACCTGTGTAGCTAGGCCTTGTTATTATTTAGTGCTATTTATTACTGTACATTCAATGCTCATTCCACTTCATTTGGTTTTTTTTTTTAAATGTTGTAGTGTTTGAATATAAGTACTTGTGTCATTGATGTTGGAGATGGAGAGGATTGCAAAATTTTAGAGAAAAATGATTTACCAGCACATGACAAAGAGGATGATTGCTTTGATCCGCAAAAGAAAAAAGCTAAAACGTATACCTCAAATTGTTGGAATCACTATGAGAAGCTTGGTGTGGATGAGAACGAAATAGAAAGGTGTACATGCCAAGGTTGTGGGAAGGTATACTCTTGTGGGAATAAGAGAGGTACTTCTCATTTAAACCGTCATATTTTCGTGTGTGTAAAAATTCCTAAATTTGACAATGTTGGGACAATGATGCTTGATTATGCTGCAAAAATGAGATCTAGAAAACTTGATGATAAGATTGTGCGTGACTTGATTGCATAAATGATTGTACTACATGACCTTCCATTTCAATGTGTTGAGTGGCAAGGTTTTAGAGCATTTTGTCACTATATTTCTTTTGGTGAGGTCAACAGTGTTTCTAGAAATTCTATTACTTGGGATGTAATGAAAATTTACATGCATGAAAAAGAAAAATTGAAAAATCAATTAGTTAGACTTAATGGTAGAGTGTGTTTAACATCTGACTGTTGGACTTCATGCACTACTCGTGGTTATACGACTCTAACTGCTCATTTTATTGATGAGGACTAGAAGTTAAATAGTAAGTTGTTGAGCTTTTGTCATTTGGAACCCCCACATACTGGTCATGAGCTATCAAGAAAAGTGCTTGAGTTACTGAAAGAGTGGGGAATTGAATTTTTTTTTTCAATTACTTTAGACAATGTTGCAAACAATGATAGTATGCAAAAGATAATGAAAAGTCAACTTTGTTTGTCAAATAATTTGTTGTGCAATGGAGACTTCTTTCATATTAGATGTTCTGCACATATACTAAATCTCATAGTTCAAGAAGGATTAAAGGTAGCAAGTGATGCATTGCACAAAATTAGAAAAAGTGTGAATATGTGAGGGGCTCAGAATCAAGAAAGAAACTATTTATTCAATGTATTAAAGAAATTGGGGACATTGATTGGAGTGTTGGCTTGCGTTGGATTGTCCCACTAGATGAAATTCTACTTATTAATGTTTGAGAATGCACTTAATTATAGTCATGTTTTTGAACGCTTGAGTTTGAAAGATAAAATTATCAACATTGTCTAACAAATGAAGATTGGGAAAGAGGGAAAAAGATTTGTGAATTTTTAGAGCCTTTTTATGAAATCACCAATATGATTTCTAGATTTAAATATCCTACATCTAATTTATACTTCATGCAAATATGGAAGATTGAGGTTCTATTGAAAGATAATAGATCAAGCCGTGATGTTGTGATTAGAGTTATGACTGCAAATATGGTGGAAAAGTTTGATAAGTATTGGAATGAGTAAAGCATAATTCTTACTTTTGGATGTGTTCTTGATCCTAGGATGAAGTTTCAATTTTTAAAATATGCTTACTCTAGACTTTATTCTAACAAGCTCATTGTTGATGAGAAGTTAAGCACTGTGAATAATGCTTTGTATAAAATTTTCAATCATTATGTCAACAACATGGAAGCTACTCCTATGGAATCTCATCCTTCAAACCCAACTTACAAAGAAGGCGCAAAAATAAATTTGTCTAAAGATTATGATGTAAGTTTTAGTTTGTTAATTCATTAAATCATTTGTGTTTATGTTATATCATTTCACTTAAATGTAATTTTTTTATTATTATTTTGAAATGTGATAGGATTTTGAAGAGCAAGAGATGATAGAGACATTGTCAAATGGAAAATCTGAACTTGACCTCTATTTGGAAGAGCCAAAACTGGTGGGTCACAAGGATTTAAATGTTTTGGAATATTGGAAGGGTATGTCTCATAGATTTGGTGATCTAGAAAGGATGGCTAGTGATATATTGAGTATTACAATTACCACGGTGGCATCCGAGTCCACTTTTAGCATTGGAGGTCATATTTTGAGCAAGTATAGAAGCTCTTTACTTTCAAAAAATTTGGAAGCTCTTATTTGTGCTCGTAATTGGTTGCTTGGGTTCTCACAAGATGGTAAACCAATGTTTAGACTTTATATAACATCATTTGTTTTATACTTTTAATTACTACTATTATGTGTTATTGTTATGGTTAAGTGTTTTTTTAATGTGTAGAAGGATTTAGTGCTATTGATGCTGCGAATGAAAGGACAACCAAAGTGGATGACAACAAGAATCATCCAAATGTCATCATCTTGGATGAGGAAGAATGCTGTGAATGGAGATGATAAGCTCTAATATTTTTTTTTGAGACGGATCCTTGTGTTTTTATGTTTCTTTTGTTTTGTTATCCTATATTTTTTTGTGATATGATTAGCTCTTATGATGTTTTGTAATGGGATGAACAAAAAACTTTATAGACCCATGATTTCCTTACTTAGTCATTTGACTTGTCTTGGTGGTTCTTTATGTTATTTTGTAATGGGATGGACAAGAAACTTTATAGACCCATTATCTATTTATTTTGTCAGTAGCTTGTCCTGAAGGTTTTTTTTCCTTATACATAGCCACATCCAGCTTGAATTGTTTCTTTGATATCCTCTATGGTTTCTCTGTTGTAAAATACGAAGTTGCTGAAAAATGTTTTCAATGCAAGTGAGGACCAAGTTTGTTTCTGAAAGACATGGTCCTTCACAGAATGCATCAGTATTAAACACGATATGCTGAATATTCCCACTTGAGCAATTCTTTATGAGTCATATAATTATTTATACACCATAGCTTGTCTCTTCATTGATATAATTATTTATGAGTCATATTCAGTAAAAATAAATAATTAAACAGCCGAAGTAATACTGCTACTGCACATCACTGTTATCACATAATTATTTTTTTCGTAGACCATGGGCGGCCAGTTTGGCTATAGCATGATGAAATTTGGTGAAATTTAGCAAAATAGTGGCAAAAATAATTTTGGCGATCCGTAAGAAAATATCCTCTAGGCCAGAATTAATGATTCTAGGTGGTATGGAATGGAATGAGATGGAATGGAATGGAATGAGATAAGGTTCCATTGTTTGAATATTTGGAAAATAGATGGAATGGAGTGATATTGGGTGGGATCTATTCCATCCCATTCCATCCTCGATCCTCTTTTTACTTCCCCTTCAATTTGGGAGGTACACGATGGAATCATTCACCCGAATTATCAAAACTACCAATTTATCCCTCGTCTTTTAATTTACGTTGTCGTGCTCAAGAGAAGAAACACCTCTTCTTCCTCAACAAACCCTGAGAATCTATCGCGACTCTTTCTTTGTGGCGTCTTCACCGTGCAGTAAACTTATTCCTTGTTACTACAGTACACAACAAAGTATAACTTCCAGTTTTCAATTTCTCTTGCATCCGTATTTTTGTTTAATCTGTGTGCCCTAGCAAGATAGAAGAAGAGATCGAATCTGACCGATGCAGAATGTGGCCACCCTGGAGTCCCACCATCACCCTCCCCCCACTGACCTGCATACAACGCGGCAGTGATTGTGTAGTTGACTAGTTGGTCTGTTTCAATCTCTGTTTTTCGTCTATGCCTCTTCGTCTCGTTTCAAGAAATTGTATAGCTCATGATTTATTCATTTGATATGATTATTCGCAAATAGAAAAGGTATAGATTTGTCATTATAAAGCCAAACATCCATGTACCAACAAAAAAAAAAGCCAAAGGTCCATTACCGTGAGTTTCGAATTCCATCCACAGAACTTGAATATGCCATCTGTTTCTTTCTTTAATCTTATGTTATAATATTATATAGGGTAAATATTGCTTTTGGTCCCTATAATTTGAGTGAAATCCGATTTTAGTCCCTGTAAACATTTTTGTTTAGATTTTGTTCCTATAATTTAAGATTCTTCCACTTTTAGTCCATGCCGTCAAATCTCTATTAAAAAACGCTAATGTGAGGTATGACAGGAGGGACTAAAAGTGAATAATCTTAAAATTATAGGGACAAAAAGTGGAAGAATCTTAAAATTACAGGGACAAAAACTCAATGTTTTTAATAGAGATTTGACGGTAGGGATTAAAAGTGGAAGAATCTTAAATTACAGGGATAAAATCTAAACAAAAAATTTTACAGGGACTAAAACTGGATTTCGCTCAAATTACAGGGACCAAAAGCGGTATTTATCCTATTATATATTATATATTATTATATATAGTAATAACAATAACAACAATATTGGTTAAAAATGAAAACAAGTGTTAGCTCATATTTGCTTTTACGATTGTTACCATTTCAATTTATGCATATGTATTTTGAAAAAAAAACACCACAAAAAAGTTAATTAAATATAAAAATAAATGATTAATTTAGTAATGACTATTATAAATATTTAATTATTGATTTTTTTTCTCCTTTTATTTTATTATATTACAATCTAGTATCTATTTTAACTAGTACATATACCCGTGCGATGCACATAAAAAAAGTTGTTGAACTAATATTGCATCTAGATAAAAATGCAAAGAATAACATAAGCATAATGATTTTCAACAACTATAGGTAATATGTTTGTGTGTCTGTGTGTACATGTTCATTACAAAATACCAAAAAAAATATGAAAAAGAGTTTCCAATAACACTCATACATCATGGAATAACTCTCATAACTAAAGAACATAACAATGCATATCACAAAGACTGTCCAAATTTGTGTCAGTCATCAAGTTATATCTAATAAACACAACAATTATTGAACCAATCCATAAGAATTGTTACTTGGAGTTCATCTTCTCCTTAAATTTGATGATGCACTTATTCTCTATCAACAAATTGATGCAAACACATCTCAACATGTAAAAGAATTAAATCATGTAAAAGTGACAGATTCTTCAAAGAAAAACCCGCCCGCCATTAAAATCTAGCATTTCAATTCGAAAACAGTTTTACGGAAGTTGGTTGAAAAAGAATGAAAGTCGATTGGAGGTTTGAGGCTCTGGACGTAGATGGCAGTGTGTCTCACATGTGACAATTGGGTCTTGGCTTATTTAGTTGCATATCATAACAAAGTTAGGTAGAGTAGTGATTTTGCGTTGAATGACGATACTCAAAAGGGAATATTTTGATTTTGCGAGATACATCCATTCCGCGATATAAATTGGCTGCAAATCATGTGAGATATTAATTATGGAAACATGGGACCTGAGTCAGCAATTTTATGTGAAGATAATATTGTTTGTTTTTTTATTGATGTCATATATAAATGATTGAGTGTTATGATATTGAATAAAAATATCAAATATGATGATGGATAACATTAATATTCCAGTAAAAAAAATTGAATATATTATTTAAATAAAAAATTATTTTTAATAATAAATTTAATTTGAAAACATATTATATGATTTGTCTAAATATATCATATTTTTTTCTTCCAAAACCCCGTATAATTGTTTGTAATAAACATTTTTATTAATTGGTTTAAACATTTCTTTATTCTCAAATAAAATATACTTGTGTATGTTCATTAGATTTATTTTCATTGAATTAAAATTTTAACATGACATTGTCTAAAATTATTAATTCTTTAACAATTGTATATTAATAATTACAAATTTGGAATTTTCCGTTTTAGAGTTATCATTTGAATGTAGACTAAATTGTGTAATTGATTTAGATACAATTTTTATGAATTCATATAAAAAATTTGAAATTATCTTTCCATAAATACTATAGTCATTTATATGGTTTATGTGGCCAATTATCAATTATTAAATGAAATCGATTCAAATACCATTTATATATGCTGTGAAAAAAAAATACCATTTATATAAATTCTCATCAATTGTATTAATAATTAATTCTATATATTATGTTAAAATGATAAATGATATAAGGCGAGTAGAGGGCCTCGTTACCATGTATTGTGGAGTATCATTTTATTTTCACGATATGTATCAGAATCGAATGATAAAATGTAATGTAAACTAGTTTTGTTTTCAGTTTCCACCGGTTTTGTTTTCATTGACCCTGTGACAAACTTTTTTAATTACTTCTGTTTTCATGACAATTAATAATTAATACGAAATAAATTTTCACTGATATACCGATTAGCTATTTGCATTGTAAAGGAAAATGATTAAATATGCATTCAATTTGAAAATTACATTTAAAATTACCATCAATTTTTTAATGAAATTGCTAATCTTTAAAAGGATGAAATTATAAGGTGAATAACAATAATGTTGATTGTCTTTTAAAAAAAAACAATAATGTTGATTGCGTCAAAAAGAGTATTGATCATATGATATTCCCTGATCTTTGCCATGAAACTTGAGTGGCAAAATTTCTTTTTTCTTTTCAAAAAGTAATATATTTTATTGCATGATAATGTGTTTTGTACCATTTCAATTTTTTTTGGAAAAAATTAATGGTATTATCAATTATAAAAGGACTTTAACCAAGTGCTCTTGGCCTAGTGGTGGAACACTAGGTGCTTGGGGGGTCGGCCTGTTGGTAGCTGAATCGATTCCACCCGGGTATAAAACCAAGCCTTGGCCAGTCCAAACCTCTACGGACGAGCGCAAATTAGTCTTTCGTTGAAAGCGTTGGGACACTGTGTGAGTAGCCAGCGATGGTTCCCGAACCAAAAAAAAAAATTATAAAAGGATTTTTATGAGTTCAATAAGAATGACAATGTCATTTTGACAAAAATCAAGTCACATAATGATTAAAAATAATTTTTTTATTATAAAAATCAGTAATGTATATTTCTCGTTAGGGTTATAGAAAAAGAGAATAAGTGGGAGTTAAATGAGACAGAGAAAATTAAAGAGATGAGATAAAGAAATTGAGGTGGTGCAAAATGACGATTTTGCCCCAAGTTTTACACTGAATTTTTAAGCGGTATTTTGGTTTCTTCAGATTAGCAAATTCTTTAAGTTGTAGAAAGAGAGAATAAATAGAAATTAAATGAGACAGACAAAATTAAAGAGGGAAAAGAAAGAAATTAGGGCGGTGCGAAATGATAACTCTACCCCTGTTGTAAGCTGAATTTTTTGTTCTTTCATATTAGCAACAACTTTTATATATAAGAGATTCTATACGATAATCTTTCTGTTTTAAATCAGGGTAAAAAAGAAATAAAAAAGTTATAATTTATTTCATTCTATCTGCTTTCCAAACGATGGAATGAAAGTTTTGCTCTGTTCCATTATATAATACCCAAATAATAGAATGGAAGATATTAGATATATGCATTCCGTTCTCCTCCATTCATTTCACATTTTAAAATATTGGCTAAATTACAAAATTGGTCTTCTCTATTTTATTTATTCTGTTTTAGTCCCTTACATTTCAAATGTTACAACAAATTGGTCTTTCCATTACTGCACGTTATAACGCCGTTAAGTTGTCTCATGTGACACACACGTGGTAAACGTTTACCTACGTGGCACTCATGCGGCTGGGACGTGGCTATCTTCTTCTTCTTCCCAAATTTTTGCCTTCTGATTCTTCTTCTTCTTCTTCTCTTTTTTTTTCTTTCCAAAATCACACCAATTTTTTGTTCCCTTCTTTCTCAAAGCTGCAGCAACAGCGAGAGAGAGAGAGAGAAAGTGAGTGAGATTAAAATCTTCAATTTCTTCAAGTGGTGATCGATTCGATTGGATCGTGATTGGGCACTGAGATTGAAGATTGTAGAGAAACGAAGGAGGCTCGGGGATGCATGCGGAGGAAGAAGACACGGACGCGGATTGAAGAAGAGACAGCGCGGTTATGCAGAGGAGAAGAAGCGAAGCAGCCATGATGATGATGAAGAAGAAGACATTGAAGAAGGGGGTTGATTGATTCGCTGTGTTTGTTTGTTTGGGGTTGTGGCGGTGGCGGTTGGAGGAGTGAGTTGTGGCTGTATTTGAGGAAGAAACGCAGATCCAGAAAACCCTAATTTTAATTTGGGGATGACGATGAACAAGACCTATACTGACGGACAAAATCCGTCACTAAAAACCAAACGTCCATAGCTAAAAGTCCATCTTCCAAAATCAAACCAAAGCTGCAGCAAGAAACGCAGAGATAGATTGAAACCCAAATCCCCTCAATTTCTTTCCCTTCTGTTACGGACCGGTCTCCAAGCCGAGCTCCCATCTATCCACCGAGCCGAGCCGAGCCAAGCCGGCCCCTATCCGATCGGCTTCGACCTTGGACGAGGCACGTCCGACCCGAAACAGCCAAACCCATCCTCCAGGTATAGTCACCCAGGGGCGAGCACCGAGTATATCAGGGCCGAGCAGACCGGTGGCTCTCGAACCTTCTGGAAGAGGATGTGCCCGGAGACGACACTTGGGGCCGTTGCCACTCCGAAGATTGAGGAGCACGTAGCCAGTACGTGATGAACCTGGCAGGTGCGAGATACTAGGAAGGGATGAGCTGATCCCTGAAGCTTGGGGGAGGAGTTACCACGCGCAGGATTCAGATCGTTAGTTATCATCCTCATGCGAGACTCCACTATATAAAGGGGGCTTGACCCCCCAGGTTTGCAGACTCTCTACACACTCTGAAACCCTAAATACTTAAGCTCACCTTCTCTTCTCCAAAAGCCCTATCTGACTTAGGCATCGGAGTGCCTTTTGCAGGTACCCCCAGCCGTACCAGAGGAGAGAAGACGCTTCTCCGAGGAGAAGGAGAGCCCTGCCATTGCGTGCATTAACACCTTCCTTTCTTTTTCTTTTTTCCCCCAGAGATTAAAAAAAAACGCAGCTTCTTCTTCTGTTGTTTGTTTCGTTGATTTTAAAACGCAGGTTGGATTGCTTGAAAGCGCTGAGTATGCTCCATCTCTCAGATCTATCTTCCATTCTCTTTTTTTTGGTTTTCGCTCTCTCTCTCTCTCTCTCTCTCGCTGAGAAAGAAGCAGCTTTTTCTTGTGTTGCTACAAATTTCTTGTGTCGTTTTAAAACGCAGCTTTTTCTTGTGTCGCTGCAAATATCTTTTTTCGTTCTCCTACGTTTTGCTTCTTGCTTCTGCGTTTTTTGACCTGCTGGAAGAAACTCAGGAGCTCGCCTGAATACAAGACTTTGCAACTAAATAGCGCATTGCCAAGCACTACAACTCTAAGATCCGACCAAGAGGATTCAGGGTAGGAGACTTAGTCCTCCGAAAGATTGAACTGGCACGAAAAGACACAAGGCAGGGAAAGCTCGGACCTACTTGGGAAGGACCATACCGCATTAGATCAGAATATCGCCACGGAGCTTACAAGCTGGAAGAACTATCCGGGAAGGAGATACCGAGGACGTGGAATGCCACGCACCTCAAGCTTTACTTTAGTTGACAATATATGTAAACGGATGGCGTACTCTTTTTCCTTTGCAGACCTTTTTCCCACTGGGTTTTTGGTTTATGAAGGTTTTAACGAGGCATATCCTTATTTCCTTTTTCCACATTTAATAAAATCCATCTCCCATTGCATTCAGAACATCATTCGTGTACTTCACCAAGCTCACTCGCAGCTCGAAAGGTCTTATTCGACCTAAATGGCCCCTGTGGTCCCAAACCCAAATTAGCATAAAAACTTGGCGAGCTCACTCGCACCTCGGAAGGTCTTACTCGACCTAAATGACCCCTGTGGTCCCAAACCCAAGTTAGCATAAAAACTTGGCGAGCTCACTCGTAGCTCGAAAGGTCTTACCCGACCTAAATGACCCCTGTGGTCCCCAACCCAAGTTAGCATAGAAACTTGGCGAAACCTAAAGGTTTCGTAGGGAAACTAGTACTCGGCTAATATCTGTGCGCGGATAAAATGTTTCAAACTCAACAGTTGAAACAAGTTTTTTCGGGGGAAGCTACCCGGGGACTACCCTAGCCGAGTAGGAGCCACCCGAAGACCACCCCATTCGAGTACGGTAACCGACGATTACTAAGTGCAAAACAAAGCAAATTTACGCGAACACTGTTTAAACTTAGTCAATTTCATTCATTTGAAACGAAAATACAAAAGAGGAGCTCCTAGAAGAGCAAGTACATCACCAAGACAGAATGAAAGCAAAAGCAAAACAAAAACAAGTTACACAAGGGCATCCCCTTGGTCCTCAACTCAGGTCTCAACGACCTCCTCGGCCGCAATACTCTGACCGGCAACCTCCATATTGGGCCCGACTCCGGTCCCCTTCTCGGGCTTGAGCCCAACCTCATTTCCCTTCACCAACTCGCCCTCAGGCCCCTTCTCCTGCTCGGCATGGTCTTCTTCCTCGCCCTCCTCTTCTTCCTCCACGATCTTCCCCTCCTTCACCACCTTGGTGAAGTCGATCTCGGAGATATCGAGGTCGGGGCCGATCACCTTCAGCTGCGCAACGGAATTATCGAACCCTTCCTTGCACTGAAGGGCGCTGTACTGACGATACTCCTCGATCCGGGCAGCCTTGGTCAAAGACTTCTTCTTCTCTTCCCGCAGCTGACCCAACAGAAGGTCATTCTTGGCTTGGAGTTCCTCCTGCTGCCCGAGCAGAGAAGTGTTGCTCTTATTAAGAGCATCCCTTACCTTCGAGAGGCGAGCATAGTACTCCTTCAACTTACCCATCTTCTCCTCAAGCTCACCAAGCGTGGTGGCGTTGTTTTGGTACTTCCTCCTCGCCAGCTCGGCCTCGGTGGCCCGCGCCCTTATCCGATTAGAAAGGAACTGGGCCATAGCAGAGGCACGAAGACCATAAATGCCCAAGGCCCTCCACAAACCCAGCTCGTCTGCCTCGGTCATGCACCTGTCATCGGCTCGACGCATGATCTAGTCAATCTGGTCGGAACGATCGATCCCAACGTTCCAAAGGGAGTCCTCGGCGTTCTCACCTTGATCAGCAAACTCTCCGAGGTGGAGAAACCACTCGGAACCATCAGGGATGTTCAAAGGTATCCCTCCATGAGGCCCCTCGGCGCCAGCGGTGGTCGAGACGGGTCGGCGTGGGGTCGCTTCTTGCGACCTTGGCGAGAGAAGGGGCGGCTGACTTGGGAAGGTAGGCCAGGGCCTGGGCGACCTTCTCTTTTTGAGCTTTCTTAAGCAGCTCGGCCATCTCCTTCTTGCTCATCTTCGGGGCCATTGTACCTGAAAAGAAAGTAAAGTTAGTACCCACACTCATGCCGAAAATCATACTGGAGGATGATAACAAAACTTACTTAAGTATTCCCTCCACTGTGGTGGGTCCTTTAGAGCTCGGGTAAGTAGGGGACCACAGTGCAATGTAGGCAAACGGGTGAGGAAGTTCACTATTGTCTGGTCAGTGACCGACAACGAGTTGAAGTCCACCTCTTTTATGGGGTGAGGATTGGGACTCCAGTAGAAAGCAAACAAGGGCTCGCCTTGACCAGAGAAGAAAAAGGGGTCCCCCCTTCGTACCCAGATTTTAAAGAAATCGGGTTTCCAGCTCTTATAGGATTGGTCGAAGAGCTCCAGAATGTAAAAGCCAAGTATTTTATTAAGTGAACACCACTTAAGCTGTTTGCCAAGCCTGAGTTGAAAGAAACTGAAGAAGAGGGCAGCAGAAGGGGTAACCCCAAAGTACTCGTACACGAGCTCGAAAGCTCGGATGAAAGCCTAGCTATTGGGGTGAAGTTGCGAGGGGGCTGCATCCAACCATTGGAGGACCTCGCACTCAAACCCACTGAGGGGAAACCGGAGGCCGACTCGGGTAAAGAAAGTTTTGTAGAAAAAGCAGAAGTCGGAAGAACTAGACCCACCCTTACCAAAACACACTGGGTCCTCGGGAGAGCAAGGAAGGCACGTCACCTCGTCGTCTCGTTCCCGGTTCCACGTAAAAGACACGCTAGACTGAAGAGCGGCCACACTGGTGTTCGAAAAGATATTTGAGGCCACCCTGAGCATATCTGGGTACACCAAAGCATAAGGAGACCTATCGTCTCCCACTCGGCGTTCGCCCCCTTGTGAAGTGAATACGAGGGAATAGAAGTGACGGGAGGAGAAGCTGGAACCCAGGAAATGGGGGGAACCACCTGGAGGGGCACTGGGTCGCGGCCATCGTGGCCACTAGCGGAGGGAAATTCCCTTTGACCTGAGCCTTCGGTGCGTGGTGGAGTGGAGAGATTGAAGGAAGTGCTCGTCGTTTCAGACGACGAGCCACCCCCAGAACTCAGAGGTATGGGGGAGGGGGGACGGCGAGAAGAAGATGAAGAAGCCATTAGCGAGATTAGAAGAAAAGCTTACCAGGAAGTGCGAAGGAAATGGGTAAAGATGACCGCTCGGGACACAAATGCAGAGAAAGGAGGCAGAAGGAGCGTCGTAGGAGCAAGGGAACGAAGAAGAAAGGAGAAGAGAGGAGAAAGAGGTAGCCTTATAACCCCTGCTGAAGGGAGACCAAAAGGCGAACCAATCCGAGCCCTCCATCTTCAAAACCAGACGCAGATCTAACGGTCCAGGCCGTATCAGGCGATCGACGGTGGGAAGAGGAACGGCTGAGTAGGTGTCCCATCCGAGTCCCATCGTGTGGCAGAACGCCGAGTAAGGGTACGACACGTAGAGCATAGCGCCCTAGGCAAGGAAGCTTCTGAGATACGCTCCCGAGAATAACGCTCAGCTCGGATACCGACCCAAGAACGATAGGTAGACCCTATGCCCTATCCGACCGACTCCGACCTTGGACGAGGAACTTCCGACCTAGAACAGGCCAGACCCGTCCTACAGGTATAGTCGCCCAGGGGCGAGCACCGAGTATATTAGGGCCGAGCCGACTGGTGGCTCTCGAACCTTCTGGAAGAGGATGTGCCTGGAGACGACACTTGGGGCTGTTGCAACTCCGAAGATTGAGGAGCACGTAGCCAGTACGTGATGAACCTGGCAGGTGCGAGATACTAGGAAGGGATGAGCTAATCCCTGAAGCTTGGGGGAGGAGTTACCACGCGCAGGATTCAGATCGTTAGTTATCATCCTCATGCGAGACTCCACTATATAAAGGGGGCTTGACCCCCCAGGTTTGCAGACTCTCTACACACTCTGAAACCCTAAATACTTAAGCTCACATTCTCTTCTCCAAAAGCCCTATCTGACTTAGGCATCAAAGTGCCTTTTGCAGGTACCCCCCAGCCGTACCAGAGGAGAGAGGACGCTGCTCCGAGGAGAAGGAGAGCCCTGGCATTTCGTGCATTAACATTGGCGCCCACCATGGGACCCGGTAAAACTAGCCTGGGCCTCAAGAATACCATCGAGCAAGGATGGTACGCACTAGAAGCACGACGAATCACAAGTCGCCGCCACCAAGCCACTACTCAGTCAAGTCGCAATGCTGAATGCAAATGTTAACAGCGATTGGACCAAATAAAAACAATAGCAAACTGGAAATACAAACATACAAGGTTAGCTGAGTTTATAGTGCTTTTATTTTGCCATTTTAAATTCCCTTTCACTGTTTGAAGCTTAATGAAAACATAAAGAAAAAAGCATAGGAAGCATGAATACAAAAACAGGAAAAAGTAAACTTGATAACTGCTGCTGTTATACTTTGGCAGTAAAGAATCATGGGTTATAGACTGAACTAGTGCATGAAATGACGACATAATACATCTTTTTCATTTTTGCTTAAAAAAAAATAGTTAAGGGTAGTTTAAAAATCAATTGATTAGTAATCGGAATCACACTAATTATATATACGTAATAAGATAAAGGAAAATTGTATTAATAAGGCATTACAGAAGCACAAGAAGTGCAAGATGGTATGTATGTTTGGTGGCAGACACAGTAGAATCCCAACCCCCTAAGACTCAACCAAAGCAGCCGAGTTACAAAACAGAGAGCAACCCCCCAACTCCAGTAACCTTGCATATAGGAATGGAGCATTTAAACAAGCACAAAATTAAAACACAGCAACCAGCAGCCATGTTGCGCGCGCAAGAGAGTAAGCTAAATTGGTCCCAGTCAAAAATCGCATGGATGCAGGATCAAGAACAAAAGCCACAGCAGCAGCATCTGTGTTCTTATCTTTGGCATATAATATAATATAAAATATTTTTAGATTAAAACAGTAATAATTAAAATGCCAAGTGGCTATATATGAAAACATATGCATAAATATTATTATTTTATTTTGTGAATGTTTTACAAGCTACATTCATGGTGGTAGTAGTTTAAATGGTCCCTTCTTACACAAATTAACAGCTTGATCATTCGGCAATAGAGGACAAGATACGAATGCATTTCCACTAGGGTCCAGACACAAGCCAACTTCATGTAAATACACCCCTGCCCCAGATTGAGAATCACGACAACGGAGTTCTGGAGCAACCTGCCCTTGCTTAAGATGCCCAAGATGTTTTTGTATGGCGTTGACAACTCGGCTATAATCATAGGTTGCAGTTCCACTAGGCTGAATACCATTATCAGTAAAGGCTTTTAAAATATATACCCTGTCCTTGATATCCAGTGCAAGTTTGAAATAATCCAACACTTTAAACATGGACTCAGAACAAGTGCCATGCGCCACCCATTCATGTCCCCAAAACCCATCTTCTTTCCCAAGCAGATTTGGCCAAGAAATATTGATTCGAGGAAATAGACTTTGGACCTACGTACAAAAATACACACATAAATATCATGAATTAATATATACATACAGATAGATATGCATCCTAGCTAGCTACTTTATGAAATAATAAACATATAATGAAATCAACTCACCAAGGTACTTGTAAATGTTGTATTAGAAGGGCATTTTTGTAGATATGGATTGGAATAGTCATCGGGCCACAGCCCATGTATTGTGAAATTTTGCCAATTTTTTGGAACTTTGGTACATTTTATGGATTTTGGGTGACAGGTAGCTGGTGGCCATTGCTGAACCAATTTGAAGTAGTCATATTTGGTTGAGGATGGTGCAATTGCAAGAAGAAGAATGAGAAAGCTGAAAATGGTTTTCATGGTGAATTGTAGAGAGCAAATGGCAATTGTGTATAGAGAGCATGGGGGAAGAGAGTGGCAGCAGGCAGCACAATTTATAGGAGCAACATGGTCATCAAGCTAAGCTGGAAATATTTTCTATGATCCATACAACCTAAAGTAGTATTAATTCTCCCTTTGTAATATCTATCTATCTATTGTGCTGAAGCTGGGTATCATTTGTACGTTTTCACTTTCGTAGTTTACAAATCCCATCCGTCTTGATTTTTACTTAATTTGAATTGATAAATGGCAAATACATTTAAAGCATAACACAAATTAATAAAATGCAAACTCTAATGAGTTAATATATGAATGAAATGTACAGGATTAAAATGAGTGTGAATTTGTAGTGAAAGGTAAGTGTTGTGCATGTGTCGGGAAAAAAAAAATTATAGTGTGATGAGTTGACAATGTGAGGAAAGATTCAAGATGAGGGGCGTTTTACTTTATTTTCCAATTTTTTATTTTTTATAAGAGGAAACAAATTGTTCTTTTTTTTTTTCCTGTAGTTGCTTTAACACAAGAAATAATTAAATTGATATGTAGAAAATAAATAAATAAATGATATGATTTTTTTACCTTTTTTTTTTGTTGGGCTGGCGTGGGTAACTGAGAATTGGACAAAAGGTTATTGAGAATATTGAGTTATAGCTTAAAAATTCGGACCCTATCATAGGTTATTTCTCTATTTTTAGTCATGTATTTTTTTCTATTGTTTTAAATTTATTACTAGTGCGGATAAAATATGATGTTTATAAACCTATTTTTAATAAAGCTATTTGGCTAGAATAAAATCTTACTTGAAGTTGGTCATCACTTAGCTGTTTTCAGATAGTTGTTCAGGTTAAGGCAAGGTAAAAATGAATAGATAATTAAATTATAGAAACATTCAAAAGAAAAAATCTTCTTGATTTGCTCCTTGTTAATTAAAGGTTGCCTAAAAAAAGAGCAATTAAAAAGATATTAGATAGTATAACAAAAAAAAAATAGGGAGAAGAAGAAAGATAATATATAGTGAATTAATTGAATTAGTGATAAATAAAAATACATCTAAAATAGAAGACAAATTAGAAAATACAGAATACATATACAATGACTTTTTAATGTAACTTGATGAAAATCAATTTCACCGACTTATGTCACCTGGTACGATTCATTTATTTTTATACCGTATCCAAATATATTAGATATATCAACTTGACTTCATTTTTATTTTTCTGATTTCAATCATTTTTTTTTTGAAAAAATAAAAGCATTATATATTAATAGCATCAAAAGCATTATATTAATATTTTTTTAACAGCAAAATATTATATTAATATTGTTTAAAAAGCATTATATTTCAACCGTGCATTTTGCTTATTTTTGTTTTACATGATGTGCCCCCAAATTATATAGTTGTTGGACTATTTCTTATTAAATTTATTGAAAATAGTTTTATGAACTTTTGTATTTTATATTTGGGACTTATACTGAGCCATGTTGCAGAACAAACTAAGAGAATTATCCTTAAAAAGCTGCAATCGTAAAGGATAGTTTACAAATAGAAAACTGAGTTGTTTCCCATTGTCAATACCCCTTCAAAGACACGATATGCACAGGATTAAAATGAGTGTGAATTTGTAGTGAAAGGTAAGTGTTGTGCATGTGTCAAAAAAAAAAAAATAGTGTGATGAGTTGACAATGTAAGAAAAGATTCAAGATGAGGGGCGTTTTACTTTATTTTATTTTCCAATTTTTTATATGAGGAAACAAATTGTTCTTTTCTTCCTGTAGTTGTTTTAGCAGAAGAAATAATTAAATTGATATGTAGAAAATAAATAAATAAATAAATGATCTGATTTTTTTATTATTATTTTTTTGGGCTGGTGTGGGTAGTTGAGAATTGGACAAAAGGTTATTTATTGAGTTAAGTAGCTTAAAAATTCGGACTCTATCTATTTTTAGTCATGTATTTTTTTCTATTGTTTTAAAAATATATACTAGTGGGGATAAAATATGATGTTTATAAACCTATTTTTAATAAAGCTATTTGGCTAAAATAAAGTCCTACTTGAAGTTGGTCATCACTTAGCTGTTTTGAGATAGTTGTTGAGGTTAAGGCAGGATAAAAATGAATAGATAATTAAATTATAGAAACATTCAAAAGAAAAAAAAATCTTCTTGATTTGCTCCTTGTTAATTAAAGGTTGTTTAAAAAAAGATCAATTAAAAAGACATTAGATAGTATTACCAAAAAAAAAAGGGAGAAGAAAAAAGATAATATATAGTGAATTAATTGAATTAGTGATAAAAAAACATATCTAAAATAGAAGACAAATTAGAAAATACAGAATATATATATATATATATATATATATATATATATATATACAATGACTTTTTAATGTAACTTGATGAAAATCAATTTCACCGACTTATGCCACCTGGCACGTTTCATTTATTTTTCTGATTTCAATCATTTTTTTTTTTGAAAAAATAAAAGCATTATATATCAATAGCATCAAAAGCATTATATTAATATTGTTTAAAAGCATTATATTTCAATCGTGCATTTTTCTTATTTTTGTTTTACATGATGTGCCCCCAAATTATTTAGTTGTTGGACTATTTCTTATTAAATTTATTGAAAATAGTTTTCTGAATTTTTATATGTTTATATTTGGGACTTATACTGAGGCATCTTGCAGAACAAACTAAGAGAATTATCCTTAAAAAGCTGCCATTTTAAAAATAGAAAATTGAGCTGTTTCTCATTGTCAATAGTAGTTTACATGTAGATGACGCGAGTTTATAACCAATCCGCATGATACTAATTATTGCTGAAAATGGTGGGGTTTAGTACCAAAAAAGTCGGTGGTTTTTTTTTTATAACAAATATTATGGCAACTTTTTAAATTTAATATTATATTAAATTATGATGTATATAAATTAAAACTTATGGGATAAGGTTTTATAAAAAAAAAGTTATAGATTATTAGAATCTGTCAATATCTTTTATATTTGGTAACACAATCATAGGAAATCATGTAAATATCTTTTATATTTGGTGTACATTTATTTAGGAATCATGGTAACAAAATCACAGAATTCAGTTACGATTTTGTAACCAAAGTGATTGTATTTATTTAGGAATCATGGCAACAAAATCATAGGATTCAGTTACGATTTTGTAACCAAAGTTATTTTGTAGCCAAAGTGATTGTATATATATTTACTTATCATATCAATGAAAGACAAGGCAAATATTTCTCTCAAAATATTTCTATCATGGTATCAGTAAGCTTAGGTTTTCCATAGCCTCTCCTTCTCACGTTAACCTAGCCTAGCCGCCAGCGGAGGTTCTCGCCTTCATCCTCCCTCATGGCCGGAGATGACCCTCTCTCTCCTAAACCCACGTCTTCGACTTCTCCCAAAACTACTCCCACCATTCATCCTGCTCTCACCGTCCCCAACATCACCAACTTCATCAAAGTCACGCTCGATATTGAAAAAGGTCAATACAATACCTGGTCTGAACTTTTCAAAATTCATGCCACGGTATATCAAATCCTTGATCATATCATTCCCCCATCACCAACTGATCCGCAGACCACTCCTTCTCTCAAACAAACCGATCCTAATCTATGGTCGCGTCTTGACGCCGTTGTCCTCCAATGGATTTATGGCACCATCTCTAATGATCTTCTCAACACAATCATTGAGCGTGATTCAACCGCTGAGCTTGCTTGGAACCGCTTATTTGATATTTTCTATGACAACAAAAACTCTCGGGCTCTATACCTAGAACAAGAGTTTTCGAGAGTGACCATGGAGCAGTTTCCTGATGCTTCCTCTTACTGTCAGCACCTCAAATCGCTCTCGGATCAGCTATCTAATGTTGGTGCTCCTGTTTCAAATGAACGGTTGGTCCTTCAACTCGTTTCCGGCTTAACAGATGCTTATGCCACTGTGGGCTCCCAAATTCGTCATGGAGACTCTCTTCCTCCTTTTTACAAGGCCCGTTCTATGCTCGTTTTGGAGGAAACGGCACGGGCAAAAAGGGCGACAATCCCCACAGATAACTCTGCTTTTCTAATTTCTCAGGATGACAACTCTGCTGGAAATCGATCTCAACATCACAACCGCAACAACAACCATGGCAACAACAGCCGCGGTGGTCGTGGCGGTGCAGGAAGCAACCGCGGCGGCCGTGGTAGAGGCCGAGGAGGTGGTCGTGGCGGTCGATCACAGCAACACCAACCAGCAGCATGGCAGCAGTCTCCAACACAACAGCAGCAATGGGTGTATCCTCCTTGGGCAGGACCGTGGCAGCCATGGGCCACACCACCGTGTCCATATCCTACAACAGGACACTGGCCGAAACCTCTCCCATCTCAGCAGGCCCGCCAGTCAGGAATTCTTGGGCCTAAGCCTCAGCAGGCCCATATAGCAGCAACCTCTCAACTAACACAGTCTCCATATGCACCTACCGATATCCATGCTGCCATGCATACTCTCTCCCTCTCTCCTCCTGATGATCAATGGTACATGGACACAGGGGCCACCTCTCACATGACTGCAAATGGAGGTAATCTTACGTCTTATTCCAATATGAGTAACAATATTACTGTTGGTAGTGGTCATCATATTCCAGTTATTGGTTGTGGAAATGCATCATTACCTCACCCTCATCATCATTTAACCTTAACCAATGTCTTGCATGCACCCAATTTAATTAAAAACCTTGTCTCTGTAAGAAAATTTACCATTGACAATGATGTTTCTGTTGAATTTGATCCCTTCGATTTTTCTGTGAAGGATTTTCAGACAGGGATGCATTTAATGAGATGTAATAGCTCGGGTGAACTTTATCCCCTTACCACAAGACCATACACTACAACACCATCCACCTTTGCTGCTTTATCCAGAGAATTATGGCACAATCGTTTAGGACATCCGGGAGCTCCTGTTTTACATTCTCTTCACCGAAACAATTTTATTGTATGTGATAAGTCTCGGAATAATTTCTTTTGCCATTCTTGTCCTCTTGGGAAACAAATTAAATTACCTTTTTATGAATCCTTATCATCCACTTTATTTCCTTTTGATATAGTGCATAGTGATATTTGGACATCACATATTCTTAGTTCAGGTGGACATCGTTATTATGCTTTATTTCTTGATGATTTCACGAATTTTTTATGGACTTTTCCTCTCGCAAACAAATCTCAAGTCTGTTCCATTTTTCTCCAATTTCGTAATCACATTAAAACCCAATTTGAAAGAGAAATTAAATGTTTTCAATGTGACAACGGAAAAGAGTACAACAATGCGCTTTTTCATAAGTTTTGTGAACTCAATGGAATGGCTTTTAGATTTTCTTGTCCTCATACATCTTCTCAAAATGGAAAAGCCGAAAGAAAAATTCGTACAATAAATAACATCATCCGAACTCTTCTTGCTCATGCCTCTCTACCACCTTCCTTTTGGCACCATGCACTACAAATGGCCACTTACCTTCTCAATATTCTCCCAAATAAAAAGCTTGCCCTCCAAACACCCACCAAAATTCTCTACCAAAAAAATCCGTCCTACTCTCATCTTCGAGTTTTCGGATGTCTCTGTTATCCTCTTATTCCATCTACCTCTAGAAATAAATTACAAGCTCGATCAACACCATGTGTGTTTTTGGGGTATCCATCTAACCATAGAGGATACAAATGTTATGAGTTGTCGAGTCGAAAAATAGTTATTTCTAGGCATGTTGTTTTTGATGAAAATATTTTTCCCTTTTCTAATTCAATTGCTCCCTCCTCATCAAGTTATGATTTTTTGGATACAAGCACTACACCTTTCCTTCACTCATCTCACCAACCCTCTTTCACCACTCATGATGACCAAACCTCTCCACCTCTAAATACCAACACTACGGAACAATCCTCCCCCACCCAACACACAACTACACCAACCCTATCCTCCCCAAACCAGTACCATCAAGCATGCAACACCGCACCCTCCCACCCTACCACCACACCTACCAAAACACAACTCCTCTCCAAGCCCAACCCGAGCCGGCAACTTCTCCACAAACCACTTCCTCAACTCCCTTACAACATCCCCATCCTCCAAATCACTCTACACCTATGCAAACTATCCAAACAATTTCTCTAGCCAACCCACCACACTCTCCCCAAATGACCACCCGAGCACAACATGGCATTTTCAAGCCTCGCCAACTTTTTAATCTTCACACCTCAGCCCAACCTTCCATCTCTCCTTTGCCTACTAATCCCCTTAATGCATTAAATGATCATAATTGGAAAATGGCCATGAAAGACGAATATGATGCTCTTATTGAAAATAAGACGTGGGACTTAGTGCCCCGTCCATCTAATGCTAACATTATTCGTAGCTTGTGGATTTTCAGGCATAAGAAGAAATCTGATGGCTCCTTTGAGCGATATAAAGCTCGGCTAGTAGGTGATGGTGCAGGTCAACAAGCTGGTGTCGATTGTGGTGAGACTTTTAGTCCAGTTGTTAAACCGGCTACTATCAGGACGGTACTAAGCGTTGCTTTATCTAAATCATGGTGTCTTCACCAATTATATGTCAAAAACGCATTTTTACATGGAAATCTTGATGAAACCGTGTACATGCACCAACCTCCTAGTTTTCGCAATGCCCAACACCCGGATTATGTCTGCCTGCTAAAGAAGTCACTTTATGGCCTCAAACAAGCACCTCGAGCTTGGTACCAACGATTCACTGATTTTGTAGCCACGTTGGGTTTCTCTCACAGTGTCTCAGATCATTCTTTATTCATTTATCACCGAGGTGACGACACAGCTTATATTCTTCTCTATGTGGATGACATCATTATTGCTGCATCTTCAGATACTCTCCGTCAATCCATCATGTCTAAACTTGGCTCTGAATTTGCTATGAAGGATTTGGGTCCCCTAAGTTATTTTTTGGGTATATCTGTTACAAGACATTCAAGAGGTCTTTTTCTTTCACAAAACAAATATGCCGAAGAAATTATTGAGCGAGCAGGCATGTCTTCCTGCAAACCATCCTCTACACCAGTGGACACCAAAGCCAAACTCAGTGGATCTTCAGGAAATCCATATCATGATCCAACCGAATATCGGATTCTTGTCGGTGCCTTACAATATTTGACATTTACAAGACCAGATATCTCCTATGCCGGTCAACAAGTGTGTTTGTTTATGCATGACCCGAGGACCCAGCATATGACTGCCTTGAAGCGCATCAATATAGTGTGAATATTTTATTTTAATTATATTCTAAATTTTTTTATAATGGAAAACGAGGATGAGACTGAGACTGAGACTTGAGGCAAGTATAGGTTGAATTTTTGGGCATGTAACCTACGTTATTCCACTATATTTGTTTGACATATTTCTATTTTTCTTCAAAAATTATATATTAGCGGGGACAAAGCATAGTGTTTATAACCCATATTTAAATTAGTTGTTTAGCTAACCTAGGTTTTACTTGCACCTCTTAATCACTATGGATTTTAAAATAGTTTTGACGGTAGTCTAAAATGAGTTGATAAATTTAAAATGCATCTTAAGGGAGTCTGAAAAACAATTCAACAGACATCAATGAGAAAAACTTTTACGTAATAAGAAAAACTAGGTTCCAAATAGGAGTGGCAAAACGGGCTTGGCCCACCAGGCGCATCAAATGGGCCGGGCCGGGTTGGGGTTCATCAACCCACAAGCCCATTTAGCCCGCCAATCCTGCGGGCCACGAGCGGGCCGGGCCGGGCCAACCCATCGGGCCAGTATATATATAATTTTTTTTTCCCTATTTTTGAACAATTTTTTTTTTTTTTTTACATTTTCGGGCGGGCTTGCTAGCCAACCCACTATTGTGGCCTGTTTTGGGTAGACTCTCGAGGGTCGGCCAGATAGGTTGGCTTGTTTTGGCCAGTTTTAGTCTAAATTTTAGATTTTTATTTATTTTTTATTTTATTTTTGTTATTTTTATTTTTTGACGAGTCAGCCCAAGCCCGCCCAACCCGTTATAAATCGGGCCGGGCTCAGCATCTCAACCTATAATCCCTTGACGGGCCGGGTTGGGTTAGCCCGTTTTTATGCGGGCTCATGGTGGGTCGGGCGGCCCATTTTGCCATCCCTAGTTCCAAATGGTAAATTTATTTTTAACACGCAAAGGAAGCAGGGGGAAAAGGTGGAGTTTGATCTTAGGTCTTTGTGTATTCATATTCATATAAATGTTGCCTGGTCCAAGGTTTGCAGGCCCCTCAAGGAAGGTGGTTTAGGCATTCGCTCTCTTATTTCTATAAATAAAGCTGGCATTCTTAAGCTTGGCTGGGATTTCATTTCCTCTTCCCTTGAGTGGTGTCAACTCATGAAGGCTAGAGCCTACCGCAAAAACCAGGTCATCTCTTACCATATCAGCTACTCTATTTGGTCTGGTATTAAAAATGTTGTCCCTGTTATCCTCGATAATTCTTCTTGGAAGATTGGCAATGGCTCGGCGGTGAGATTCTGGTTAGACAATTGGCTCCCCTTTCCTATTGCTAAGCGGCTTGGCATTCCTCCTAAGCTTCATTGCAAGCTCACTGCTCAAGTGTGCGATTTTATTCATGATGGAGATTGGTGCATCCCGCACTCTATTTTGGTTAATGTTTCGGGCCTTCATTCGGCTATTGAGCGGATTATCATTCCTACTGGTGGTCTTCCTGACAGGTTAGTCTGGTGTGCTTCTAACTCTGGTTTGCTTACCTTCAAGGACGCTTATAAGTTCTCGGATGCTTTGCCCAACTCTTGGTCCAAGCTTATTTGGAGGCGTTGCATTCCTCCCTCTAAGTCTTTTTGTACTTGGAGGTTGCTTCATAACAGGCTTCCCACTGACGAGCACCTTTTCGGGGTTGGCTCCGTTCACCCTTCTATTGCTCTCTTTGTAACCAGGCGGCAGAAACTTCTTCCCATCTGTTTCTGAGTTGCTTTTATGTCCAGTGCCTCTGGTCTTGGATGTCTGATGTTTTCGGCTACAACATCAACGCCATCTCGGTCCCCTCCATTCTCGACTCATGCAATCGCAGCTGGAGCTCTCAAGCTTTGGATTTAGTTGTTGCTTGTATCACCACTATCATTTGGGGTATTTGGCAGAGTCGCAACAAGGCCAGATTTGAGAATTCTTTCGTTCCCGCTCGGGTTGCCATCCGCACCGTTATCAACCACGTTGCTTTGGTGGGACATAATAGTAAGGGCACTGCTTTTGATTCTGAATCGAAAATCCTTAGCTACTTTGGTGTGCAGCGTCGCCTGCCTTGTGCTCCGGTCATCACGACTGTTTCGTGGTCTCCTCCTCTTTGCGGTTGGGTGAAGTGTAATACTGATGGCTCTGATTTTGGCTCTTCTGGCTTATCTGCCTGTGGGGGCATTTTTCGTGATAGTAGCGCAGCTGTGTTGGGTTACTTTGCTAAGCCTCTTGGCTCCCTTGATGCACTACAGGCGGAATTCATCGGTGCTATGGTAGCTATTGAGATTGCTTATTCCAAAGGTTGGCATAGGTTCTGGCTTGAATGTGACTCCTTAATTTTTATTAAAGCCTTCAACAATTCTACTCTCATCCCCTGGTTCCTACGTAACAGGTGGCATAATTGTATGGACCTCACCTCTTCCATGCAGTTCGTTTTCTCGCATATCTACAGGGAGGGGAATGCTTGTGCGGATAAGCTGGCCAAATTCGGGGCCTCTCAGACGGACTTTATTTGGTAGAATAACATCTCTACTTTTATTGCTGTTGAGTTTTTTAATAATAGGTTTGGCTTCTTTGCCTATAGATTTGCTTAGTTATTTGTTTGGTTCTTTTACCCTTGTGTTTGGGGTTACTTCTGTTGCTTTCTCTTTCTTTGCATGGGTTTTGGTGTAGCCCCCCATGTTCTCTCTGTATTCTGTTTGCCATTTTTTTCAATAATAACAGGGAGGGGCACTCTTTTTCTTTCTAGATGTTTTTTCTCTAAGGAGGGTTTTGCATCAGAAGGTTTTAACGAGGCTCATTTCTTTCATTTAAAAAAAATATTCATATAAATGAAAGATTTGACCAGCTAAATTATAGCTAGCACCTATATATAAAGCCATTTGTTGACAAATAAAAAATAAAAAAGAGTAATCTAAAATAAACTTGTATCTAGAGTAATTAAGTAAATGTGTATCCCCTCCGGTTAAAAAAATAAAAGTAAATGGGTAATCCCTCTTAATTTTTTTAACCCACCTTAATTGGATAAGGATATGATGTTCCATTTTGGTGTCTGCTAGCTGAGTCATATCCACAAATTGTTGGTTAACCAACTTCTTCCTTGTATGACAGTTGAGGCTACTTACATCGATCTTAACTATTTCTGATTTCGGAATAGGCGTATTCTTCATCTGTCGAAATCAAATGAGGTAATAAGCTACATGATAGTTGAGGAGCCTCTTAATGCTGTATAGGCCGGTTAGTCTGACCTTCAGCTTGCCTCTAAAGATTTGGTTGTGAAACTACACTCCAGTTGGGCCCAAGTATGAATCAAATTGGGCCTCGGCGCCAAGAACCACGTGACCACATTCTTTTTCAAAGAGCTAGGGTAGTATCTCATTTTGAGATACTCAATAGAGACTAACTCCCACATTTCAATGGTGTATTGTGTGTGATGAGCTCGACCGACGATTCACCATCCTCTTCGGAGAATTTCGACAACTTTAGGACATTAACCCCTATAGCCAATTCCACTTGTTGGATCCGTTCCGGGAATGCCAGGAAAAAAAAGAATGATGGATCCTGGCCATTTTCTCTTCATCTCTGTGTCTCAACATTTCATAATTCCCACACATAATGTGGGGTGGTAGGTTTGGTGGCTCTACTTGATCATTTTCTACATGAGGCTAGGGTATGTCCCCATGTGAAACCTCATTCTGACTAGGGTTGTTGGCGTTGTTATCTTCATCGCCTAACTTTTGATTGAGTTGGGCGATTTGTCCCGCCAACGCGATGCATGCAATGTTAATTGTTTCCATCAGGGGAGTTATTACTGCTCTCGTGTGTTGGGTAAACATGTGAATCATTTCATGGTTGCTATCATCGGTTTGTTGCCAAATACTCACCAACGGATTCACTATCGGCTCGGCCACATTGACGGGCATCTCTATCGACATATTTAGGTACACTAGGGGTTCCACATTTTGCCTCCTCTACCGGGAAGACAGAATGTTCGATGTAACACCCTCAAAATTCGCTTCTAGGACTTAGAATATTTTTATGGGTGCATGTGTGTGTTATGATGTGTGATTATGTGTTTGAAAATGATTTTGATTGATTAGGAATTAATTAGGATCGATACGTGACACGACTGTGTGAGTTAGGACGCGCCGATTATACAGCACTAGGGGGCGTAGGGCGCCTGCAGATGACAGAAGCAGGGTGCTCGACGCTAGACCCCAAGTGCAGGGCACCTGTGCGTTTCTATGTTTTGCTGCGTTTTGAGAACTTTTTGTGACTCCGTGGGACCCACTTTTGACAAGGTAAAAGGAGTTATGATTAGTGGGACTTAACCTCTACTAAACCCACCTTTTAAGAGCCCTAAACACGTTTGTAAATTTCCCATTATCACAAACCAAATCAGAAAAAAACTGTTTCCTTCTTCTCTTCTCCATTTTTCTGAACTTGAAGGTTCCACTTTGGACTTGACCAGAGGAGCATGAAAATTAGGGCTTGAATCATTAACTTTTCTTCTTATTCTTAGTGTGTTAACCATAAGGTAAGTCTCTTTGGTTAGTGTTTGATCTTTCTTTCATTCTTAGGGTTCCAAACTTACAATTTCCTTGTTTTCTGTCATGTTCTTGTGTTTTTGAAGGAGAACCACCATTTTTATGAAGCAAGAAACCTTCCTTCTCCACCTTTGTGAGGGATCACAAAATTACTAAGGCAATGGGGTAGATGGATACATGATTAGTGGGCTTATGGAGATAATTAGGCAATAGAGACGTCTCATGATCCCTAGATTTGGCGCGATTGTGCATGAATGAGTACCATCACCATTGTGATGGGAAATTCGTGAGTTTCACACTGTCATATTGTCCTTGTTAAATTGAAATGCTTGATGTTATGTCATTTGTGTTGAATTTATGATCGTATGTTATGTTTGTAATAAGTGTTGCTTTGTTTGCCTTGGATTTAGGGTTAGATGAATGTGTGATTGAATGAATGCTAGAATGAATATGTTGCTTGGCTTTACATAACTATTCTAAATTTATTGTATTATTTGAGGGCTAGAGTGTCCTAGGGTATGGTCTTGTTGTACTTAGGTCCACTAGGTGAACTAGTGTGTTATATAGAAAAATTATGAGTAGGAGTAGTAGGTTGTGATTGTGCAGAATTTGTCTAAGGTATTTATGGTGCCTAAATGGCTAAGTCATGGAATCAAATGAAATTTAGAACATAGGAATGATGATGATATTCATGTCATAATGGGTTGAGTGTTTAGGAACAAGATTAAGTGAGGCTGGAAACTTAGTAGAATTTTATGTTAGTAGAAATTTGACTAAGTGTTGGCAGAAATTTACAAAGTTTCACTAATTGAATTTTTAAATTCAAGATAGGTTAGATATTGATCCAAACCCTTTTCATTAGTGTTCCACAATTATTTATGATTAGTACGATACGTCTGGTCGTCCCCGAATGCGTGGGGGTCACAATTAAAAATTCGACGAAAGTTTAGGAGACAGAGGTTGGGAGCCAGGCACCCTTTGGGCAGCCTTAGGGCACCATGTTCTCGTGTGTTTTGGTTTCATCTGGCCTAGGACAGTGTCCTATCGTGTATTTTAAGGGTATTCAAGGTTTAATAGGGTACTTTAAGTGATTATCAAACTTCGATTGATTTATTTGGGATTAATCACTTGAGAAAAAGGATTACAGACTAAGCTAGATTAGCTTAAACTTAGTGTTATGAGGTAGTATGATCACTTGGACTTGTTCCAAGGCTAGGGGAAACCTGTCGATGTACTGACAAGTAGTACCTTGTTGATGATGTTGTTACCGACCACTTGCTAAGTTGGTTGGTGTTGTTGATATGTTGTTTTTGTTGTTGTTAGACACCTTGTTTGGTTTGAGTTCATGCATGTCGTGTTGTTGTTGTTAGTATCGGTGAGCGATGATGATGCGATATAGTATCGACTACTAATGGAAAGGTATCCGACCTCGGGGATCAATCGGGTAAGTGTGTCTTACGTAAAGTTAGTGGATAGCTACCACAGTTTGGGTGTTCCCATATAAACCGGGTCACCTTGACCAGACACTGTTCGTACTCAAGAGTGACGTCATTCCCTCACTTGCTTACCTGAGCTGTTTGGATCCACATATATGGCGAAGTAGACGTTGGTCTTAGGATTGCATATATACTCGTAGAGTCATGCATTCATGTTATGTGTTGCAAGTGTTTGCGATATAAAGTGCAATGTACAAGTATACATAATCGTAACAAGTAATAAAGAGTAAGTAAAGATCATTCCCATAGGGATTGATTTCGGTGTTTCCATAAATTCCCAATTTGACTAATCTAGTTAATGAGAGAACAAAGTAACAAGTAACACATTAATTTGAGATGATGATGATAGTAATTTAAAGTGCAATTGACAGTAAAAACAGCTTAAAAAGATGTGGTAAAAATGGATGGATAAAAATAGCTAGGATTTCATATCCATTGTAACTTGACCAAGTTGGCAAGGTGCTGTGAATGAGTGCCATGGCACCTGAACGCAAAGTGCTAATGTGTGTGCTTTTCAGTCACTTTCACCAGGGTTAAGTAAAGGGTACCTTATGTCTAAGCCCCCATTATGTTCCCCTTGTCTTCTAAGTGTGGCTCAGATCAATTCTATGGGTTTGATTGCCTATGTCTAGTTTAATCAAGATTAGAAAATGTGTCAATTACTAATACTGCCCATATCAACTCATGAAGTAAGCATATTCAACCCTGTCAGTATGAAACATGCAAGTGTCTAACCTAAGGTGTACAGGCTCAGATTAAGCATATGATAGTAAATCACATGAGCTAAAAGTGCAAAGCAACATTCACATCAATTCACCAACAAGGTTTGGCTACAACTTCAAATCATCCTAGCATAAAAGATTTAGCTCATGGTGAGCTTAAAAACAAAAAAAACAGAAAATAAAACCAAAGCTAATATCCATAACCAAACTGAATATTCAAATTTACAAATGGAGAATTAAAATGATGGAGGTAAGGGAAAAGAAATAGCCACAAGCTTGTTCAAGCATGAAACTCCTCTTTGCCCAAGCTCCTATCTCTAATGTAAATCTGCTCCACTGCAAATGTGCAGAAAATTTAGCTCCGAAAATGGGTTAACAATGGTGGAAGATGGAGTGGTGAAGGGAGGTTGAAGATGGAATGGTGGAAGATAGTGAAAATGGAAGGAAATGGAGGAAGAAGGAGATGGAGTATGGTTGGTGGCTGGAATTGAGAGAGGAAGGTGCTATCAAATAATCCTCAAAAACCCTCTCTGCCTTTTTTCAATTGTTCTACCCTATTTAGGGTTTTTCTCAAATGACAATCTCTCACTTTCATCCTTAATGGGCCTTGTTTTGTCCATTTAATCACTGAGGAAACTAAGGCCCATTCACAAATAAGCACACCTTCAAAAATATGAGTGGCGACCACTGTTTCTGCCACTTAATGGCACATGGAGGCTGCCATTTTACAGCTAGAACCACTTCCAATACGAAATAATTCACAGCTGGATGTTTTCTACATCAGACCGACGATAGGTGCCAAACCTGTGGTGCCATAGCATTAAACAACAGCACCAGAATTTCCTGCATAATTCTGCACACTAAACAAATGACATGATTCACACTAGAATGGCACTAAAAGTGCCAAAACAGCAACTAACACATTTTAAACCAAACATTCCTATACTAAACTAAAATGCACACATTGGACACTTAAAACACACTTTGGCTTTGCAAATTCAAGCTTAAAAGAGATAAGTAACTCTCATTTCTAAGAGTTATCACACCCCCAAACTTGAACCATTGTTCATCCTTAAGTGATGACACACAAACAAAAACACACAATGCAGAGCAGTGTTACAGATATAGCAGTTTATGAAAAGGTGAATTCAATTTTATTGGGTGGCCTTCACATGGCTTCATTTTCAAACTAACACTTTGTCAAACAATCCCTTTGTGCTTCATGCTTCCTTGATTTGTTCCACTGATTTCAAGTGTGTGTGTGTGCATCCCTTATGCTCAATCAAAAAGCCAGTATAGACCTATCAAGTTCATCTCAGCTTCCCCCCAAGAATTTTCCTAACTTGTACCTCCTAATCTAATAAAGGGTACTAAGCTTACAATTGTAGGAACTAGGGGCTACATGATAAGCAAAACTGCACAAACAAATTGAAAAATATGGGATCAATGCACACTTATTCAATTTTTAATCTTTTTGCCTTTTTTCTATGTTTCGCCTCTTTGCCTTTTGACGCGAATAACAACAATTGTAATGAAGTTACCCGGTTACTCAACAAAGAGACTTATTCTTATTCTTTTTTTATATATGTTTGGCTTTTTCTCATTACTAATGTGTGCATTGTCCTATTCTTTGAATCTTTACAATGAACATACCTCCAAACTTATCTTTTTGCCTAATCCTCCGTCATTGGTCAAATTTGGCAACGAGGTTTAGTCCATTCTAAGGGTTCAATATCAACTATTTCATAGGCTACCTATTCTTCCCTCTCAAGCTAAGGGTTTGTGTCGAAAATCAATGTTCTAATCAATTACTAATCAGCGCAAAGTTCCAACAACACCATGCACAAAATCCTCATCAAGTTAAGCCATTGTGTCAATCCAATTTTTTTTTTTAGATAGCATAGAAGAACAAGAAAATACTGCTACACATGCAACACTAAAACTCCTAAACTATCCCTCCCCCCAACATAATTTCTTGCAGTGTCCCCACTGCAAATAATCTATGTTAGAGAAAGAGTTGACACAAACAACCTAATTAAGTAACCTATCAATAAACTAAAACAAAATTCAGCAAACACAAACAACCAAGCATACTACATATTTACTATAGAAAACAATAAAAAAATAGGGGGAAAAAATCTCTGCTTACAGCCTGGCACTGGTCCTTCTAAGCTGACTGCATTGGCCTTGCTTCCTCTTCTACATTAGTGTCCAAACCACACCAAATTTCAGAAAACATGCACTCCACCTCCACAAACTAGTCCAACTTGTTAAAATAAAAATTAAACAAAGAAAAACACTAATTATTAGAATCTGGGCTGCGCCCTAGTAACGCTTGGTTTGCAGAAGGCCTCAGCCCGACTTTTTCTCTTCAACACCTAAGTTAGGGGGGATAATATGACAAGAAGAAAATGTCATCCTTTCGCTTCCTTTTCTTGTGTAGGAATCCCATGTACTTTGCGTAGGGAAACAAGTGTTCCCATGCACCAACAACTAGGCATTTGGGATATATACTCCTCATCTCATAAAACTCATAAAACTCTTCTTGTAGGGGACTCTGAGGAACAAACTTGGGAAAAAAAATCTGGTGCAGGTGCTGAAGCATGTGCTGGGATGGCACCTACTTTTGGTTATACAAAATTTTTCTGCTTAATTTTTTGGGCAGCAACATGTTCACATCAGATTCTGACTTCTGATTTTTACTTTTCCCTTAAATCACCAAAGGTTGAATCTTAATTGTCACATAGCTCTCTTCATAACTCTCCCTTGGTTTCTCTTCCATGTTACTATTTTTTTTCTTTTTCTTCTACTACTACTACTACAGTCTTTTTTTGTTTTTCTTCCACTACTTTCACTACTTCTACTACACTCTTTTTTTGTTTTTCTTCCACTACTTCCACAAGATCATGTTCAATTTTTAACTCCACACTTTCTTCTTCTTGTTCAACTACTTCTTCAATACAACTCACCTCTTTTAGAGACTCCATAATTGTCTTAATGTGAGCCTCTATATTCTTGCATGAAACATGAAAATCTTCATTATACGCCTTGAGGTCTTCACTATACACTTGGAGGTTTTCATTATGCACTTCGGTATTCTCACTGTATTGAGCTAATATAACTTCAAGGTTGGAGGATTCCTCATGGGGTTCTTCGAATTGAGCTTGAGGATAAGACTCTTGCTCCCATATGAAATTTTTCCAGACATAATCCACATTCGGCATTGTCAAGGACATGAAATTTGTCTCATGACAGCCCCTTTCACATTCACCACCATAAAATACATGTTGAAATATTGTGGTTGAGCATTCCTTGCTTGCATAGAGTCAAAATGATATTGTTCCATGGCTAGGAGTGGATTTTTTTTTCTCCACAAAACAACAAACAAGGTTAGCAATGCTAAGAACAACAAAGACAACACCACCAACACAAAAACAACACAAAACAGAAAATTTTACTGCTAAAAACAAACACACTAAAGAGTAAAAATCTCAATTAAACCAAACTAACTCAATTGAAAACTTATATAAATCAACACTTTCAATCCCCGACAACAACGCCAAAAACTTGTTGTGCAAAATATAAAGTGCAATGTGCAAGTATACACAATCATAACAAGTAATAAAGAGTAAGTAAAGATCGTTCCCACAGGGATTGATTTCAGTTAATTCCACAAATTCCCAATTTGGCTAATCTAGTTAATGAGAGAACAAAGTAACATGTAACACATTAATTTGAGATGATGATGACAGTAATTTAAAGTGCAATTGACAGTAAAAATAGCTTAAAAAGATGTGGTAAAATGGATGGATAAAAATAGCTAGGATTTCATATCCATTGTAACTTGACTAAGTTAGCTAGGTGCTGTGAATGAGTGCTATGGCACCTGAACGCAGAGTGCTAATTTGTGTGCTTTTCAATCACTTTCACCAGGGTTAAGTAAATGGTACCTTATGTCTAAACCCCCATTATGTTCCCCTTGTCTTCTAAGTGTGACTCAGATCAATTTTATGGGTTTGATTGCCTACGTCTTGTTTAATCAAGATTAGAAAAAATGTCCATTACTAATACTACCCATATCAACTCATGAAGTAAGCATATTCAACCCTGTCAGTATCAAACATGCAAGTGCCTAACCTAAGGTGTACAGGCTCAGATTAAGCATATGATAGTAAATCACATGAACTAAAAGTGCAAAGCAACTTTCACATCAATTCACCAACAAGGTTTTGCTACAACTTCAAATCTTCCTAGCATAAAAGATTTAGCTCATGGTGAGCTTAAAAACAAGAAAACAGAAAATAAACCAAAGCTAATATCCATAACTAAAATGAATATTCAAATTTACAAATGGAGAATTAAAATGATAGAGCTAAGCAAAAAGAAATAGCCACGAGCTTGTTCAAGCATGAAACTCCTCTTTGCCCAAGCTCCTCTCTCTAATGTAAATCTGCTCCACTGTAAATGTGCAGAAAATTCAGCTCCAAAAATGGGTTAACAATGGTGGAAGATGGAGTGGTGAAGGGAGGTTGAAGATGGAATGGTGGAAGATGGTGAAAATGGAGGAAGAAGGAGATGGAGTGTGGTTGGTGGCTAGAATTAAGAGAGGAAGGTGCTGTCAAATAATCCTCAAAAACCCTCTCTGTTGTTTTTCAATTGTTCTACCCTATTTAGGGTTTTTCTCAAATGACAATCTCTCACTTTCATCCTTAATGGGCCTTGTTTTATCCATTTAATCACTGAGGAAACTAAGGCCCATTCATAAATAAGCACACCTTCAAAAATATGAGTGGGGACCACTGTTTCTGTCACTTAATGGCACATGGAGGCTGCCATTTTACAGCTGGAACCACTTCCAATACGAAATAATTCGTGGCTGGATGTTTTCTACATCAGACCAGCGATAGGTGCCAAACCCGTGGTGCCATGGCACCAAACAACAGCATCAGAATTTCCTGCATAATTCTGCACACTAAACCAATGACATTATTCACACTAAAATGGCAGTAAAAGTGTCAAAACAACAACTAACACATTTTAAACTAAACATTCCTATACTAAACTAAAATGCACACATTGAACACTTAAAACACACTTTGGCTTTGCAAATTCAAGCATAAAAGAGGTAAATAACTCTCATTTCTAAGAGTTATCAACAAGTTAATGTTGACGTGTGCGCATTTCTTAAGCTATTTCTTTTGCCGTTATTTGCTATTCTTGTATATGATGTCTAACCCCTTTGTTGTGGCTATTCATACACCATTGTGTATGTTTAGACGATGAGCTTGCAGGTGAGGACGATGATATGGCTGAGGAGTGATTCGTGAATGTGATCAAGCGTAGTTAGGATTTCAGTCTTCGTTATTATTGCTTGTATTAATTTTTCGATTTAATACTTAGGGTCAGCTCTAAGATGTTGTGACATCGAGGTGTTTATTGTTTTTCAAAAACTTAGCTCTATTTGTTCACTTTGTTATTTCCGCAAGTTGTATGAGTGTGATGACTATACCTTTGGTTTTTGTGAAAATTTAAATTGACTGCAATTTCTAGCGTTTGTCATTTTATTTCATTCATTTCTTTAACTATAATATGTGGAGTAGAAGGTGTCACATTAGCATTCGCATTTGACGCGTTCTTGTCGTTACTTTGATTTTGGCCATCTTGCCTGTCTTGTCAAACAAGCAATGTCACATCCCAATCTGTTAATCCTAATCTCCAATAGTTAAACTTAGCTTAATCTTATGTTAACTTTGGTAATGATTATACTTACATGGTTGACGTTTTGAGTGTTATAATTAGGACCCTAAGGTGGAGCTTGTATAAAGGGACTAAAACTAAACATTTTAGTTTTTGCCTACTTCTAGATGCAAATAAATCATGGTATTGCATCTCATGACGCAAATGGTATGAATTGACAAGATCTAGAAACATCACGTAACACTCATGATGCGAGGTAGTCAACTCGCAACGTGAACGCATCGTGAGTCATCATGGATGTGTAGCCACACATGACACGCGTGTGACACGTAAAAGTCATGTGTCAGTGATGGAAGCTACATGTCGAAGGGCCTTGTGTCGTGACGTGAATGAACCCTTTCGCGACGTAAACATATTTATCTATAATATGAGTCTATTTTTTGAGTTTTTTGTCATTCCAGACCCTTCCCAATTCACTTTTATGTCCTAAACTCGTGACGAGAGACTTTGATCATATTTTACTTCCATATACTTTTTTGACTAAAAAATCCTCATTTGGTCCCTACAGTGGTCAGTGTGGAGCTTGGAAGGTTTCTTTCAGGGGGGCGAATATGTGTATAGTATTTATGTGTCAAATGTTCTCACATAACTATTGCAGCACGGCGGTAAGAAAGTTTTGAATCAAAGAAGGCCCGAGTTCGATTCCACGGGCAGCCAATTGTAAATTTTTGAGCTATTATAAAAAAGAATAGAAAATAAAAAGATGGAGATGATAGAAATATGAAGTCAATGACTAATTCTTCAAGAACTATGATTCATAAGCTTGTTTTTCAGGAACCAACTGTGATATTTTTTAGTAATCTTCTTAAAAGTAATAAATGACAAACCTAATGCTCCTATTTATAGAGTATTTGGCTCTCAATTCATGAGCCAAATAAGAGAATAATAAATGAGGAACAATCACATAATATTCTAAGATATGAAAATTATATTTAGAGAGTCATCCATATATATATATATATGATTATACACTATGAATATGCCTCGTTATAACATTGCTGAGAAAAACTTAGTGAGATAAAAACTTAGCAAAGGAAAATAGTACATATTAATAGTAATGCACTTTCCCTCAAGAAAGAAAGTCTTTTAGTTGGCGCATTCTAATATTGTGCACGTGTTTCTTGAAAGTTCAAGTTGGAAGGGCCTTTGTGAATAGATCTGTTGGGTGTCACTTGAACGAATTTTGCAAACATCAACATCCCCTTTCATTTGGAGTTCATGAGTATAGAAGAATTTTGGTGAAATGTGTTTCGTTCTAACACTCTCTATATAACCACCTTTAATTTGTGCAACACACATTGCATTATCTTCGTACAATGTTGTTGGCATGTCATTTTATTTCACCAATCAGCATGCTCCTTTAATATACTGGGTCATGATTCTTAGCCATATGCATTCTCGACTTGCTTCATAAATAGCTAGTATTTTTGAATGATTTGATGAGGTGGCAGTGATTGTTTGCTTCACAGATCGCCAAAATATGGCAGTTTCTCCATATGTGAAGACATAACATGTTTGCGATCGGACTTTATGATGATCAGAAAAGTATCCAGCGTTAACATGTCCTACCAACTCTAGCTTTACTCCACTTGTGTTAAATCCATTCCAATATCTTCGGGTTAGTGCCAAACTAAACCTTGCCAATAAGTTTACTGCAAATGCTATGTCTGGTCTAGTGTTATTTGCAAGGTACAAAAGAGCTCCAATAACAACTTCAAAACCAATAATTTCTTCATCATCTTCTCATGGAAGAAAAGGATCTTTGTTCACATCAAGTGAACGAATAACCATTGGAGTGCTTAATGGATTTGTCCATATAGAATCGTTTCGAAACCTTTCAATGTAAACAGATTGATGAACAAATATTCCACTTGTGAAATGTTCAACTTGAAAACCAAGACAAAATTTTGTCGTTCCAAGATCCTTCATTTGAAATTCACTTTTTAAGTATTATACAGTCTTAGAGATCTCTTCTAAAGTCCCTATTATATTTGAATCATCAAACACAAACTGCTACTATGGCAAGTTCGAAATTCATTTCTTGATGAAAAACACAGGGGCAAACAAGATTCATCTTATACTTGCCTTTCAATAGATATTTACTCAAACAAGTGTACCACATACGTCCTGATTGCTTCAATCTATATAAGAATCTTTGCAATTTAACAGAGTACTTCTGTCGAGGTTTTGAATTGCATGCTTCAGGCATCTTAAATTCTTCAGAGATTTTCATATAAATGTCATTATCCAATAACTCATATAAGTAAGCCGTCACTACATCCATTAGACGTATGTCCAGTCCTTCAAAGACTACCAAACTCATCAAAATCTAAAAATGACTGCATCCATAACCAAAGAATATGTCTCTTCATAATCTATACCCATTCTTTGTGAGAAACCTTGCGCTATAAATTGTGCCTTGTATCTGACAATTTCGTTCAATTCGTTTATTTTACGCACAAAAACCCACTTATATCCAATGAGTTTGACATCTTCGGGTGTCTGGACTACTGGTCCAAATACTTTATGTTTGGCTAATCATTTCAATGTCGACATTCTTATAAAGTTTGAAGCTTGGACTCATTATCATTTATTATATTAAAAGAAATTGCATATGAAAACACATTATCAAGTTGTTTAAAACAAATTACTAGTATTATTCTTTCGCCTCTTTAGGAAATACAAGTATTTTTAACCTCTTCTCATTTTACAATAGCCAATTATTCTTTCTTCAAGTCTCTTTAGGTTTTAAACAACTTCACATGGGAAAAAAAATTCACTCGGCAACTCATAATTAGTGAGAATGAATGCTACGAAGCTTAACAACTCACAAAATGCTATGAAGCTTAACAACTCACAAACGTAAGGGTAAAGAAATTGAAAGCCTAATGGTTTTGAAAACAAATCTCAGAAAGTGTAGTGAATATAAATCTAAAATGCTTAAAGAATGTAACAAAAGCAAGATAAATGCACTCAAATATATATAAAGTGGTTTTTAGTAGTCCGCTTCTTCTTTTACAATGTCTTCTACATATCTTCATGTATTTATAGGCTTCATGATCTAAGGGCTCTAACATCTTAAATATTATGGTTCTGAAATGACATTTAACACACATGGCCATTTATCTTGGAGTATTGAGTTTTCTTCTATAGGCTTACAAATAAGCATAGCTATTTCTTAATTAGAGTAACTTCAACGCTGTAAACTAAAGCCGTGTCTTACTTTAGTTGCCATGTCTTTAACTTTCTCAGCGTTGGAGCAAGTTGACGTGGAAGGAAGAGAGCTTAAAATTTAGTTGACGGTGTCTAAAGATAAAAGATTCATTCTTTATCTCTCAATCTCACAAGAATTCATGTTAAAAGAATGGGGGGAAAAACTGAATCCAAACTAGAAAATATGAACTCCAGAAAATATGAAGAACATTCAACAAAAACATATTCAAATGTATAATTCAATCTCTTTTATTTTAGTACACAGATTCAACAGATTGAACACAAATTCAACAAAAATTTCAATACACATTTGTAGTACCCTAATTTTGTCCGACCTTTATTATATTTTATTTTATTATTTATTTTAATTTTTTTAATAAGTAGTAGTGGTAATAATAAATAAAATAATATTTTGGTTTTATAATAAAGAATAAAAAGGTTATAAAAGACATAAAAAAAAGAAAAAGAAAAGAGGATTTTTATTTGACAAGGGGTGTGTAAAAAATAAATCTGGGTGGTGCATATAGCAGCACAACCCAGCATGCAGCAACCCACCAATTCCTTCTTGCTGCTCACACCCCCGTTTTTTTTTTCACAGCCCAGCCTTCCTTTGCTTCCCACAGCGTTGCTCCTCACACCCCCTCTCGTTTATACACCCCAACGCACCACAACACCTAACCCACGCAGCCTAACCTCCAGCCCAACCCAATTCTCTCTAACCCTAAAACACAATCACGCTCACTCACCTTCATTCTGCACTCTCTCCTTCTCTCTCGAACCTTCACCTCACGCGGCGCTCTCTCCCCAAGCTTCCAAGCCGCGGCCAATCCTTCCCTCCCTCGTCCTCTTCCTCACCAAACCCTAATCTCCCATAATCATCCCCACCTTTCTCGGTTTTCCCTTTCCTTCCTCTTCACCCTAACCCTAATACTCTCCCTTGATCCTTCTTCTCCGCGGCGCCCCTTCTCCCTCGCCTCAACCTCATCATCTTCCCTTCCTTCCCTCCTTCAATTCCTCCACCATTCACAGCGTCCCCATCTCCCCTTCCTTTCTTCATTCTTCCACCAAATTCCTAATCCAAAACCCTAGCGCAGAGAACCCGATTCTCTTCCCCTCCTTTAAACCTAGCGTCGTCCTCTCTCCTTTCTTCGTCTAATCCCCGCGTTCTTACCCTAGGCCAAACGGCGCTCCCTCGCCTCACCCATTCATCCCTTCCTTCTTCATCCTCACTAAAACCAAACCCTAATTCCTCTCGCGGCCGTAACCTACCTTTTCCCCACAATCTTTTCTTTCCTTTTTTCCTTTTCTTCTCTATTTCCACAAAATCAAATCAAATCCTATCCACGATTTGGTCCGAATTCAAGATGCATATGAGGAAAGCGAATCGGGGAAATTTCTATCCCCTTTCTTTTCTTTTAATCTTCATTATTATTCTGATTTGATTTTATTTTTGTGACAGGGACCATGAGGCTATAAAAGCCAAGCTCGAGACCACACAGAAGGGGAGAAAAATCGAGAGAGAACAAGAAGAGGACAGAGGGAGCAAACCCGAATCCAGAAATAGCATAAGGAGCAGGGCAGGCAGAGTAGAGAAGAAGAAGAAAAACCGTGAGACCACCCAAATCAAAAAACTTAAACACTCTCTAGTTCTAGTTTTTTTTTCTCCATCCCTTGGTTGTAAATTTTCTGGGAGGCCACAAACCCAGGTTCCTCGTCTTCTTCATCTTTTTATTCTTCTGTTTTGTTTCTTTTTCTTTTTTCTGCCATTGCCGTGTATTGAAGAATTATATTCTGGACTGGATGTTTGTTTTCTGGGTTGAATTACATACGGTGTAACCTTTCTTTATATTTTTTACATTTTTAGTGGTTGTTGTTGTTTCTTAATTTGCGGAAGTTTGGCTGAATTGAGCTAAGGCTAGGGTTTGGCCTTCCAACGGGGCCAAACCCTAGATGAGGGACTAAATTACAAATATATGGTAAAAAGGGGCCTGAAAGCAAAAAAAAGAAAAGGTTTTTTTTTAATTTTCTGTTCATACACGTTTTAAGATTTGGTCTTCCAATGGGGCCAAATCCTAAATAGGGAACGATTTGCAATTATCATATTAAATTAGGATTTGAAAGCAAAATTGAAATTTCTGGATTTGGTTTGGTCTTCCAATGGGGCCAAACCCAATCCAGGGACTTATTTGCAATTTACTTCTTTTTTTATTTCATAAATAGTCAGAATTGAATAAAAGATTGATAAAGGGCATAAAAGCAAAAAAACAAGAATTTTCCCTTCTTATCTATATTTTTTTCCTATATTAATATAATTAGTTTTTACTTTTTTAGGTTTTTTTCTTATATTTATTATTTCTGTTACACAAAAAAAAGAATAAATAATAATTTGTATATAATGGTTGAGTTGTCTTTTTACTAAGTTTCCTTTTATAACCTTTATAATATGGTGATTAATAAACTTGTATTTTTAGAAAATTCATTTGGGAATAATTCATTTAATGATAAGCAAGTATTTTTAAACAATTAAAAGGGTACCATTTTTTTATGGCCGTCTTAGGGGTGCTAACACCTTCCTTAAGCGTAAATAACTCCCGGGCTCAAAATCTGGTTTAAAGACTATTTTTTTCAAATTATTCTCATAAAAAAGGTTTTTCCTATTTTTTTCCTTAATAAACATTAGGTGGCGGCTCCATTTAATTTTTAGAGTGGTTGTCACAGCTGGCGACTCCACTGGGAAACTTAGAGAGTTAGGTCCCATGATTGTTTATATGATTTGTTTGCCTTATTAAATGAATTATTCCCTTTCTGTTTGTATTCCTATTTGTTCATTTGTATATATGTTTGTACACGTGAATCCTAGGATAGAAAACATGCATTAAAAAAAATATTTTTCTATTTTTATTTTTGTTTGCGATTCATTCTCTTTCATTTGTTCTTTTTTCTTGTAAAATATTATGTATGTTCATGCATTTAAAACCTTAGGGTAGAAGACATGTATATATATTGTATTTTTATTTATTTTGCAGCGGGTAGTTTTAAGTTTGCTCCTTCACACACTTCACTTTATACACTTTGTTTACACACACTATGAGTGGGTGCCCTATACTCGGGCCCGAGTGAACCTTAAGTTAGGAGAGGTTGTGTAATGGGTGTTCTGTTGGACGTACGACCAGTGGGTTCCTATGAAGGCCTCACCTAGAGTTTGGCTCCGTTTGAGAAAAAATCATCCTTTAATAATATACTTATTATTGGTGGTAACATTTTCAAATGGGACCCTTGGCTCTGGGGACCTTTTAGATTAATATCTTGAATCTATCCAATGGAAAGACACTTAATATAATCCCTAGACCCTTTTTTAGGAATTACCGGCCTCGGTCACAAAATGAGCTTACCCTACCACTTTTATTTGTTTATTTATTTTTGCAAATTTATTTCAAAAATAATATTTCCAAAAATAGTTTTTCTAAATACATACCTTTGTTTAGAAACCTAATCTATTATTCCAAAAAATAGATGCCAAGTTTTTAACTTCACATAGGATGTGAACTTCTTATAAAAAAAAATATAAGAGTATATTTCTTTACATCTTCGTAAATAAAATAAGTACGGTGCTTTTTTTTCTTTATTTTTCTTTTCTTTTTTTCTTTTCATTCATGAAATAATAAAAATAAACATGATCACACCCATTCATATACATGCATTAACACTAATTACCCCATTTCACCAGGCTTGTTGGAAATTTCAAAACAAAAAACTTTGGTGCAAATGTCTTCGAAAAGCGCAGTTATGGGTTTAGAGAGGAGAAATACTTTGAAATTCAAAATTGAGCCCCCCCCGTTTGATGCACCTGAGAACATTGGTTGATTTCATAGCTGAAAATTGGATACAAGTGGATCGAATTAGCTTCGTCGAGAAATTTGGGAACATTTTGGAATTGCTGAATGTAGACGTGCAAGTAGGAGCCTTAACAGCATTGGCCCAATTTTATGATCCTCCCCTAAGATGCTTCACATTTAAGAATTTCCAAATGGCGTCGACCTTAGAAGAATATCGGAAAATCTTGGGCTTTCCGGAAAAGAAAAATGGTTCGTATCGCCATACAAAGCATCCCCCAGCTATGAGTACCATTGCTGATGTTTTAGGCATCCCTAAAGAAGACTTGACGCTCGCGGTGAAGGTAGAAGAAGATTTTAAGGGCTTCCCCAGGAGCTTCCTGGAAGGAAAGGTTAAGGACCTTCATGATGCAGGGAAATTAAAGGAGTGCATGGATGTGGTAGCCCTTATTATCTTTGGTGTAGTCCTATTTCCCCATGTTGATCATTTTGTGGATGAAACCGCTATTGACGCCTTCATAGCATTTAAAACTCAAGGTATGGATTCCACTACTGCCGTCCTCGCAGATTTATACTATGAGCTTCATATGCGCCACGAGAAAAAAGGAGGTCGAATTCGTTGTTGTGTCCCTGTCTTGTACTTATGGCTAAAAAATCATTTGGTAAAAAGGGGGCATCCCTTTGGTCCTAGGAGCAATGCAGGGTGAGCTACTTATTTATTAAGTCTCAGTGAAGAGTCTATAATATGGTATTCCAGAGAACAGGAGATCAAGGAGGTAATCTGTCGGTGTGGAGATTTTTCCAATGTACCCCTCATTGGGACCATAGGCTGCATCAACTACAATCCTACTCTGGCTTTGAGACAACTTCGGTTGCGATCTTTGGGTGAACTCTTTGAAGAAGAGCTAGCCGCTTTCATTATACATGATCGGGGCTCCTCGGATTTGGCATTGTTCACAAGGGTATGTCGAGCTTGGAAGAAAACGATCAAAAGAATACTAGGGCGCAAGAGTACTCATGCAGATGAAAAATACCGCCAATGGGTTATAGCAAGAGTTCAGCAAGTCAAGCTGCCTTTCCAAAACACATTTTTGGTTCCCGAAGTGCCACCTCCACCCCCTGCTGAAAATGAAGAAGTGGAAGAGCTAAAACTAGCCTTAGAAAAGGTGGAAGAGGATAGGAAAGTTCTCCGGGAGAATTTGAAAAGGGCATATCTAGATATAGAGGTCCTACAAGATGAATGTGATAGAAAAACCGAATCTTTGGAAGGATCCCAAAAGAAAGCCAAGGCTGAGAAAGCAAGCTGGCTCCAGACTCAGGGTTGCCTGAAAGCTGCAAATCAACAATTAGACTTGATGAAAAAAGAGTTAGATCTGGTTCTCTGTGAAAAGGGCAACTTGATGAAAATGTGGGCTGATTCTCAAAAGGCTAGCATGGCTTTGCAAAGACGGATTGAAGACTCAATACAACAATTGAAAAATACCATGCAATCGCATGAAGCCCAACTTGAGGAAGAGAGGAGAATCGCTGAAGAAAAGTTCATAGGCTACCACATAAATCTTGAGGAAGAACATGAGAAAGTCCTCGACATGCAAGGGAAGATTGACAACCAGCGAGAAGTCATTACTTTGTTTGATAAGGAAACTAGATACTGGATGGATCGTTGCTCCAAACTAGTCTGGCTTGCAAATAGAGGTATCCAAGATATGCCAGAACTCTTGGAAGAAGCGGAATCGGCAATAGGTTTCCGACCTTTACCAAGGAAAGTAATGAGTTTCCTAGAGTACTACAAGGTTTTGGTGGAAGAGTTGGAGAGACAGATCTGACGAGATCGTTGAAGGCCATGTTTCTTTTGTTTTTATGTGTTTTTGCAATTTCCATTTCTTTCTCAAGTCTGTAAGCCCTTCAGGGCAATTTGAATTCTGGTATTTCCGTTTAATAAGAGAATATGTTTTCGCAATATGCAGCAAACTGATAAGACATTTGCAAAGTTTTGTGATTCTCCAATAAGCCGACAAAAGTAAAACAAATAAAGTAAATAAATGAGCATCTTACATGACATGCATAACCATGGCATAAATCATTCATCCATACTCAGAGTATCCTTCATAACCCAGAAAAATAAACACGAAGAAATTGCATCCATACAGAACAAGATCCCAAGCCAGACTCATGGACGCGTTAGAGCAGAACCAACAGGCTATGAGAGGAGAGCTTGACCGAATGAGTACACGGATAGATAAGCTATGCGATTTGTTGGAAGCCCTGCATGCAAAAAGGACATCAGAAACGGAGCGGTCCGAAGAGGATCAAGATGAAAGTCAGCCAAGAGAAAATGAAATGCCCGCCTACACCACACAAGGGCATGTGCCTCTAAATAATGGGACTTCGCAGAACACAAATACTCAAAATTTTAAACCTATCATCACCCCCTACGAGGATGCTCAAGCCAAAGAAACGCTTCAAATATTTGAAGACATGCTAAAGGCAATTGAAGGGGCAAATCACATAGGCTTCGAAGCTTCAGACATGTGCTTGGTCCCCGATGTAGTTATACCCGCAAAATTCAAAGTACTCAAGTTTGACAAGTATAAGGGAGAAACATGCCCCAAAAGCCACCTGGTCATGTATTGCCGAAAGATGGCTTTCTGTTCTAATGACGACAGACTTCTAATTTACTTCTTCCAAGAAAGCTTAACGGGGGCACCTTTGCGATGGTATATGCAGTTAGAGCGGTCTAAAATCAATTCGTGGAAGGATTTAGCTAATGCTTTCGTTAGACAATATAAATACAATATGGACATGGCTCCCAGCCGTAATCAGTTGCAAAGCATGAAGAAAAAAGACAGTGAGAGCTATAAGGAATATGCTCAGAGATGGAGAAGCATAGTTGCTCAGGTGGAGCCACCCTTGTCGGACAAAGAAATGATTGACACGTTCATTGACACGCTCCAATCACCCTTTTATGATATGATGATTTGAAGTATGTTCTCAAGCTTCTCTGACCTGATTGTCATAGGGGAGCATGTGGAAATGGGGATGCAAAATGGGAAGATCCATAATAATACTTCATCATCCCACACTCAAAAGCCCTTCGTCAAGAGAAAGAAAGAAGGAGAGACTAACGCGGTGAGTAGTGCCCCTCTATACGTTGCGGCAACTATCACGCCTAAGTCTCCTGTTCAAATGACACCCTTTGCTTCTGATAGTCAAGGAGGTCAGAACCCCAATCAACCGAGAGCTCACAACCCTCAAGGGAGAAAGCCGGTCCAGTTTGATCCGATCCCCATGACTTACAAAGATCTCTATCAGCATTTACTCAAAAACTCATTGGTAGTCCCTTGCCCGCAAAAGCCTATGGAACCACCTTACCCAAAATGGTATAACCCGGACGCCACCTGTGAATACCATGCTGGGGCAGCGGGTCACTCTATAGAAGAATGTCGGGCTATGAAATTCAAAGTTCAAGATCTGATAAATGCCAAGTGGTTGAGTTTCCAAGAGAACAATCCCAATGTGGGGAACAACCCGTTACCTAACCACGGGAATGCATCAGTAAATATGATAGACAATGAGCACGAAGGAAGAATAATAAGGGATGTCGCTGAGATAAAAACCCCTATAAGAAAAGTGTTCATCGAACTTTGCAAGGCTGGTTTGATAGAAAGAACAGATATCAGCAAGACCTGTGATGAAGATCTTTTGTCTAATGAAGAATGTGAGGAATTTAAAAGTATCCTCCAAAAACTACTTGATACAAACATAGTTCAAGTTATCTCTCAAAGAGAAGAAGAAGTATCTATGGTCCAATCTGCTCAAAATTCGGGAACCACGGTCCCAAAGCCCTTGGTGGTTCAATTCTCTAGAAATAAATCCCCCACAATGTCTAATGCTCCCAAAGCTATTACTGTTCAAGTATCATATCCTTTTCCGTATAAGAAAGATAAGGTAGTTCCTTAGATATATGATGTAAAAGTCCAAGTTGAAGGGAGTAATACACAACCAAGCGTTTCGACTGTTACCAACATTGTGGGAATAGGCGGGATGACTCGGAGTAGGCGAATTTATGCCCCTGAAAAAGAACCAATAAAAGTAGCCGCAAAAGGACAGGTAAAAGATCAAAACAAGGGAAAAGAAGTTGCAGTAGATGAAGGAGACATAGGGAAGGAGGACAAGAAAGAGGCCTCCCATGAGGAATTTGCTGAATTCCTCAAATTCATTCAACAGAGTGAGTATAAGGTGATAGATCAATTAAACCGCACACCAGTGAGAGTTTCTCTACTTGCCCTATTAATGCACTCTGAGAGTCACAGGAAAGTATTGATAAAAATCCTGAATGAAGCCCATGTATCTCAAAATATCACCTTGAATCAGTTCGGCGACCTAGTTGGCAATATCGCCGCATGCAACTACCTCTGTTTTAATGATGAAGAAATGCCTGCAGAAGGTAGAGGACACAACAAAGCACTATATATCTCGGTTCAGTGTAAAGAGCACCTTATAGCTAAAATCCTTGTAGACAATGGATCCTCCCTGAATGTGATGCCTAAATCTACCTTGGATAAGTTGCCCATTGACAAGACTCATATGAAGCCCAGCTCTGTGCTCGTGAGAGCCTTTGATGGTTCAAAAACAGAAGTAATGGGTGAGATTGAGCTGCCAATCCAGATTGGCCCTTTTACCTTTGCTGTTAATTTCCAAGTAATGGACATCAAGCCCAGCTATAGTTGCTTGTTAGGAAGACCTTGGATTCATTCTACTGGGGTAGTACCATCAACTCTGCATCAAAAATTGAAGTTTGTGGTGGATGATAAGTTGGTTATCGTATCCAGAGAAGAAGACCTGCTGGTAAGCAAGCCAACATCGACGCGTTACATTGAAGCTGTTGAAGAAGCCCTTGGGACATCATTTCAGGCACTGGAAACTGTCGATAGCGCTTATGTAGGGTTTACAGCTAAAGAACCCTGCCTATCCAACAATGCCCTAATGGTGGGCGGAGTCATGCTAAAGGGAGGATATCAGCTAGGAAAAGGACTTGGAAAAAGTCAAGAAGGTATTGCCTCAATTTTAAGAATTCCTGAAAACAAAGACCGATACGGCTTGGGATTTGTCCCCACTCAAAAGGACAGGGAAAGAGCAATCGAAGAAAAGAGAGAAAAGAGGAAGGCTCGGCTTGAAAATTGGGAACCCGAGTTTGGGAAAATGCCCATCTGCGATCTCCGTTAGACTTTTCGTAGTGCTGGATGGATCTATGCGGACCAAGTGACTGCTGTGGAAGAGGACCTTGCTGCTCCTGAAGAGGAATGGGTTCGCCCATGTTCCTCAATACCTTGCAATTGGGAGATCGTGGAAAGTCCTAGGATCCTTAGTGCATTTTCAATGTAATCCATTTAATGCTCACCTCTCCGCTCAGCCCGAGGCGGTAGGGAAAATGTTAAAGGGCCCCGCATGTTTTTCACAAGCATATTTCGAATATTAATAAAACGCATTTTGATTTTATCCCAAGCATCTCTTTTTCTTTTCCTTCCTACTTCCTTTCCTTACTCTCTCCTTATTGCTAACCTTGATAATGCAGGCTCATGGATAATACTTTTGAAAACTATTGTCTTTGAAATTAGTTACTGATTTTGATTGCCTAATTAATCATCTTGTGAAGGTTGTGAAGAAGACCGTCCCGATGAAGATCTCCCCCCTGAATTAATGAGACTTATAGAAGGGGAATCCAGAAAGATCGAACCTCACGAAGAACCGACTGAGTTGATTAATTTGGGAACTGAGGAAGACAAAAAAGAGGTCAAGGTTGGTATTACCATGTCACAACAAGTAAGAGCTAAACTGATTCAACTCCTCCGAGATTATAAAGACGTATTCGCCTGGTCTTACCAAGATATGCCAGGGTTGGATACCGATATCATCAAACACAAACTACCTCTTAAACCCGATTGCCCTCCTGTCAAACAGAAATTGAGACGCATGAGACCTGATATGTCCTTAAAGATTAGGGAAGAAGTTAAGAAACAATTTGATGCCGGATTTTTGGCCGTGGCTAAATACCCCCAATGGGTTGCTAATATTGTCCCTGTTCCAAAAAAGGGTGGAAAGGTTCGAATGTGCGTTGATTACCGGGACCTTAATAAAGTAAGTCCCAAAGACGACTTCCCTTTGCCTCACATTGATGTTCTGGTGGATAATACAGCTCATCACGCCTTTTTCTCTTTCATGGATGGTTTCTCCGAGTATAATCAAATCAAAATGGCCAAAGAAGACATGGAGAAAACTATGTTTATTACAGCTTGGGGGACTTTCTGCTACAAGGTGATGCCTTTTGGGTTGAAAAACGTCGGGGCAACATACCAAAGGGCAATGGTGACTCTATTTCATGATATGATCCATAAGGAGATAGAGGTCTACGTGGACGATATGATCGCTAAGTCGCAAACTGAAGAAAGTCATATAATTGATTTACGGAAACTTTTTGAGCGATTGAGAAAGTTCCGCCTAAGACTCAATCCTGCCAAGTGTAACTTTGGTGTCCGATCAGGTAGAGTGCTGGGATTCATTGTAAGTCAGAAAGGAATAGAAGTTGATCTGAAAAAAGTAAAAGCCATCTTAGAGATGCCAGCTCCTCGTACAGAAAAGGAAGTTCGTGGTTTTCTAGGGAGGTTAAACTATATTTCCCGGTTTATATCACAACTCACTAACACTTGTGAGCCAATTTTCAAGTTGTTGCGCAAGGACCAAACTATCGAATGGAATGAGAAATGCCAAGAGGCTTTTGACAAAATTAAACAATACCTACAAAAACCCCCTGTGTTAGTACCTCTAGTACCAGACAGGCCATTAATCCTCTATTTGACAGTGTTAGACAAATCTATGGGGTGTGTACTTGGACAACATGACGAAACGGGTAAAAAAGAACGCGCCATTTACTACCTGAGTAAGAAGCTTACGAGTTATGAAGTTAATTATTCGATCTTTGGAGCGCACATTGCGCCTGGCGTGGGCATGCAAGCTTAGACAATATATGCTTTCTCATACAACTTGGTTGGTGTAAAAAATGGACCCGATCAAATATGTATTCGAGAAACCTGTTCTCACTGGAAGGATTTCCCGGTGGCAGATGCTATTATCCGAGTACGATATTCAATACGTCTCTCAGAAGGCCGTCAAAGGTAGGGCCCTCGCCGAACACTTAGCCAATCAACCAGTAGACGACCATTCACCTGTCCACTATGAATTTCCTGATGAGGATGTAATGTCCGCCGAAAAAGAAGAATCAAGAAACGGAGAGTGGACCATGATGTTCGATGGGGCTTCTAATGCATTGGGGCACGGAATCGGGGCAGTACTAATTTCTCCAGGAAAGCAGTACACTCCTGTTACGGCTCGCTTGTGTTTCAGTTGTACCAATAACGTGGCAGAATATGAGGCGTGTGTCATGGGAATCAGAGCGGCCATAGAAACTAAGGTCAGAATCCTAAAAGTATATGGGGATTCTGCCCTAGTTATCAACCAGTTGAATGGAGAATGGGAAACTCGAGATTCTAAGTTAATCCCTTACCACGAGTATATCCAAGAACTCGTCGAATCCTTTGATAGGATCACGTTTCAACATATCCCACGAGAAGATAATCAGTTGGCTGATGCATTAGCCACGCTGTCATCTATGTTCCGAATAAACAGTGACAAGGAAATGCCTCTCATCCTGATGGAAAGTCGTGCTAATCCCGCTTATTGCCAGGCGATAGAAGAAGAATCCGACGGAAAACCGTGGTACCAAGACATCAAGTGCTACCTCAAAAACAAGGAATACCCTTTGGGCACCTCAAAGAACGACAAGCAAACTTTGAGGAGGCTTGCTATGAGTTTCTTTTTGAACGGCGACGTACTCTACAAAAGAAATCACGACATGGTACTCCTCCGGTGTGTGGACTCTGCAGAAGCAAGACAAATTCTTGACGACGTCCACGAAGGTTCCTTTGGGACCCATGCCAACGGTTACGCAATGGCTCAAAAGATTCTCAGAGCTGGGTATTATTGGCTTACAATGGAAAATGACTGCATCAAGCATGTGAGGAAATGTCATAAGTGTCAGACTTATGCTGATAATATTCATGTACCTCCAATTTCCCTAAACGTCCTCAGTGCACCCTGGCCGTTCTCCATGTGGGGTTTGGATGTCATAGGAATGATTGAGCCAAAAGCCTCTAACGGACACCGATTCATCCTCGTGGCCATTGATTACTTCACAAAGTGGGTCGAAGCAGTCTCCTATACCAATGTGACTCGCAGTGTTGTGGTCAAGTTCATCAAAAAGGAAATAATTTGTCGGAACGGTTTACCAAGAAAGATCATCACGGACAATGGGACTAATTTAAACAATAAGATGATGAAAGAGTTGTGCGATGATTTCAAAATTCAACATCACAATTCTTCTCCATATCGTCCAAAGATGAATGGGGCAGTGGAAGCGGCCAACAAAAATATCAAGAAAATTATTCAGAAAATGGTGGTAACTTACAAGGATTGGCACGAGATGCTTCCTTTTGCTTTACACGGATACCGAACTTCTGTACGCACTTCAACAGGGGCAACACCTTTTTCTCTAGTATACGGGATGGAAGCAGTACTCCCGATAGAGGTAGAAATCCCTTCTTTAAGAGTAATTATGGAAACCAAGCTCGAAGAAGCCGAATAGGTCCAGGCACAATATGACCAGTTGAATCTTATAGAAGAGAAAATGCTAGAAGCAATTTGTCATGGCCAATTATACCAAAAGAGACTCAAGAGAGCGTACGAGAAAAATGTACGTCATCGAGAATTTACAGAAGGGGAATTGGTATTAAAGAAGATTCTACCTATTCAGAAAGACCAACACGGAAAATAGACTCCAAATTATGAAGGTCCATATATAGTGAAAAAGGCATTCTCGAGAGGAGGCCTCATTCTTACAGATATGGAGGGGCATGACCTACCACTGCCGATAAACTCAGATGCAGTCAAGAAATACTACGTCTAGAATGGCACAATACACAAAAAAAAGAGCTCGTTAGGCCGAAAACCTGAAAGGGCGGTCTAGGCAAAAGTTAGAGCGACCTGGTAGGTTGAAAACCCGAAAAGGCAGCCTAGGCAAAAATTAAGTTCAAATAAAAATGCTAAGTTGAAAACCCGCAAGGGCGATTTAGAACAACCTGTAGGGTCGAAAACTCGCAAAGAGCGACCTGAGCAAAAAACCAATCTGAAGACGTCAAAATAGCTAGAATTGAGCCCTGACCAATTGGGGTAGAGATGGTCAAAACTAACCACGACACAAGTTTTTGAAGTTGATCAAGAAGGCGATCGGGGTCTGAATCACGAAAAGGCAGCACGATTTGTTTTCAAAGGGATTATATGTATAGCTGATATTTCTCACCAGTTTCTAATTTAGCAAACACGAATTTATTCTGTTTGTAATATTTTATCTCCCCCACCATAGTAGAGATTCATTCTTATCCATATTTCCATCTATTAAATACCATCAACACAATAGAATGCTTATTTCAGCCTCTCCGAATTCGATTTGGGATTTTATCAATTTGTATTTTCTTTCTAGAGAAATTTGTGCTAAAAAGACAAACATGTGCAAACCAAGACATAAGAGCATTGTATAATTCTTGAAAATTCTAAAAGGATCTAAGGAATTTGACGTCTTCACATTAAGGAAAAGAACTAGTAAGGCACCTCACCTAATGCAAAATCATCGATGTCGAATACGTTACGAAAGAGGGCCAATTAGCTTGTTCAGAATTCGCCAACTAAAGAAACCTAGAGCTAACTTATCAAGACAAGTTTCAGAAGCAGTCAAGAGGATACTGCCTATCCCTAATAAAGCAAATAATACTCATGCATGACATGCTATTCATTGCATCTTGCATGATCACCAATACTTTTGGGTCCACGACCCACATAAAAAATAATTTAAAAAAAACAAAAATTTTCATGCATGGCATACCATTCATTGCACCCCGCATGACTATCAAAGTTTTTGGGTCCATTGACCCACCCTCTCAAATATTACATACAGTTGGTCTAATGTTACTCAGTAAGAACTAGTACTCAGCCTACTCAATCTATTAACATGAGTTAGGAACCTGTCCTACACCTTGCTGGGAATCTGACCCGAACTGTTTCGAGTGACAGAGAAGCTCGTACACTGGACGTTTACCTGCAATAGGAAAACCAGTCCATACTTTAGTAAGAGTTAGGAATCTGGCCTATACCTTACCGGGAATCTGACCCGAACCCATATTGAGTGACAGAGAAGCTCATATCTCGGACCTTACTTAAATAGGGTAGCCAATCTGTACCCTTTAGCAAAAGTTAAGAACCTGACTTACCCTTGTTAGGAATCTGACCTATACATTGCCGGGAATCTGACCCGAACCCATATTGAGTGACAGAGAAGCTCATATCCCGGACCTTACTTAAATAGGGTAGCCAATCCGTACCTTTTAGCAAGAGTTAAGAACCTGACTTACCCTTGTTAGGAATCTGACCCAAACCTGTGTCGAGTGACGAAGAAGCTCGCACCCTAAACTTTCCCTAAGTAGGGAAGTAATAAACACAAAAGATGTGAGGGTTAGGAACCAGACCTGTGCCTCATCGAGAATTCGCTAGGAACTGAACCTAGAATCTCTCACCAATTTTGTAAGAGCTAGGAGCCAAACTTATGCCTTACCGGGAATTCACTGGGAATCAAACCTAGAACCCCAAAGCAAAGTCAGGAGCCAATCTCGCATCTTCAAACAATTTCTTCTAGACAAAATTAGAGTCATTTATCCTTAATTACCTTTTTACAACGACTACACGAAGACCTTCGAGTAAAATGTAATTAAGGAGGGGCAGCTGTAGTACCCTAATTTTGTCCGACCTTTATTATATTTTATTTTATTATTTATTTTAATTTTTTTAATTAGTAGCAGTGGTAATAATAAATAAAATAATATTTTGGTTTTATAATAAAGAATAAAAAGGTTATAAAAGAGATAAAAAAAAAAAAGAGGATTTTTATTTGACAAGGGGTGTGTAAAAAATAAATCTGGGGGGTGCATATAGCAGCACAACCCAGCATGCAGCAACCCACCACTTCCTTCTTGCTGCTCACACCCCCTTTTTTTTCACAGCCCAGCCTTCCTTTGTTTCCCACAGCGTTGCTCCTCGCACCCCCTCTCGTTTATACACCTCAACGCACCACAACACCTAACCCACGCAGCCTAACCTCCAGCCCAACCCAATTCTCTCTAACCCTAAAACACAATCACGCTCACTCACCTTCATTCTGCACTCTCTCCTTCTCTCTCGAACCTTCACCTCACGCGGCGCTCTCTCCCCAAGCTTCCAAGCCGCGGCCAATCCTTCCCTCCCTCGTCCTCTTCCTCACCAAACCCTAATCTCCCATAATCATCCCCACCTTTCTGCTTTTTCCTTTCCTTCCTCTTCACCCTAACCCTAATACTCTCCCTTGATCCTTCTTCTCCGCGGCGCCCCTTCTCCCTCGCCTCAACCTCATCATCTTCCCTTCCTTCCCTCCTTCAATTTCTCCACCATTCACGGCGTCCCCATCTCCCCTTCCTTTCTTCATTCTTCCACCAAATTCCTAATCCAAAACCCTAGCGCAGAGAACCCGATTCTCTTCCCCTCCTTTAAACCTAGCGCCGTCCTCTCTCCTTCCTTCGTCTCATCCCCGCGTTCTTACCCTAGGCCAAACGGCGCTCCCTCGCCTCACCCATTCATCCCTTCCTTCTTCATCCTCACTAAAACCAAACCCTAATTCCTCTCGCGGCCGTAACCTACCTTTTCCCCCACAATCTTTCTTTCCTTTTTTCCTTTTCTTCTCTATTTCCACAAAATCAAATCAAATCCTATCCACGATTTGGTCCGAATTCAAGATGCATATGAGGAAAGCGAATCAGGGAAATTTCTATCCCCTTTCTTTTCTTTTAATCCTCATTATTATTCTGATTTGATTTGATTTTTGTGACAGGGACCATGAGGCTATAAAAGCCAAGCTCGAGACCACGTAGAAGGGGAGAAAAACCGAGAGAGAACAAGAAGAGGACAGATGGAGCAAACCCGAATCCAGAAATAGCATAAGCAGCAGGGCAGGCAGAGTAGAGAAGAAGAAGAAGAAGAAAAACCGTGAGACCACCCAAATTAAAAAACTTAAACACTCTCTAGTTCTACGTTTTTTTCTCTCCATCCCTTGGTTGTAAATTTTCTGGGAGGCCACAAACCAAGGTTCCTCGTCTTCTTCATCTTTTTATTCTTCTGTTTTGTTTCTTTTTCTTTTTTCTGCCATTGTCGTGTATTGAAGAATTATATTCTGGACTGGATGTTTGTTTTCTGGGTTGAATTACATACGGTGTAACCTTTCTTTATATTTTTTACATTTTTAGTGGTTGTTGTTGTTTCTTAATTTGCTGAAGTTTGGCTGAATTGAGCTAAGGCTAGGGTTTGGCCTTCCAACGGGGCCAAACCCTAGATGAGGGGCTAAATTGCAAATATATGGTAAAAAGGGGCCTGAAAGCAACAAAAAAAAGAAAAGGTTTTTTTTTTAATTTTCTGTTCATACACGTTTTAAGATTTGGTCTTCCAATGGGGCCAAATCCTAAATAGGGAACGATTTGCAATTATCATATTAAATTAGGACTTGAAAGCAAAATTGAAATTTCTGGATTTGGTTTGGTCTTCCAATGGGGCCAAACCCAATCCAGGGACTTATTTGCAATTTACTTTTTTTTTAATTTCATAAATAGTCAGAATTGAATAAATGATTGATAAAGGGCATAAAAGCAAAAAAATAAGAATTTTCCCTTCTTATCTATATTTTTTTTCCTATATTAATATAATTAGTTTTTACTTTTTTAGGTTTTTTTTCTTATATTTATTATTTCTGTTACATAAAAAAAAAGAATAAATAATAATTTGTATATAATGGTTGAGTTGTCTTTTTACTAAGTTTCCTTTTATAACCTTTATAATATGGTGATTAATAAACTTGTATTTTTAGAAAATTCATTTGGGAATAATTCATTTAATGATAAGCAAGTATTTTTAAACAATTAAAAGGGTACCATTTTTTTATGGGCGTCTTAGGGGTGCTAACACTTTCCTTAAGCGTAAATAACTCCCGGGCTCAAAATATGGTTCAAAGACTATTTTTTTCAAATTATTCTCATAAAAAAGGTTTTTCTTATTGTTTTTCCTTAATAAACATTAGGTGGTGGCTCCATTTAATTTTTAGAGTGGTTGTCACAACATTACACATTAAACTCACAATAACTCGTCGTCGCTCCGAACTGCATCCTACCGATCTGACATTTTTTGCTTGACCAAGGGAGAAATAAATTGAAGATGAAAGATTGTTGGTGAGGGTTTTGGTTTCACAGATCGCTGGGTGATGGCGAGATCTCCATCTTCACAAAGACCTCCATCTTCAGATTTGCAATCATATTTAGATCCGATGAGGAAGATGAGGGCGAGATTTGGATGAAGGGAGATGAGACCGAGGGATATGGGGCGAGATCTGGACGGAGGTAGACGAGCCCAAGGGAGATGGGGCGAAATGGAGGGAGATGAGCCGAGGGAGATGAAGCAGAGAGATGAGGCAGGGAGATGAGGCCAAGGGAGATGAAGCAGAGAGATGAGGTCGAGGGAGATGAGACGGTGAGGCAAGGAGATGAGACTAAGGGATGAGGCAGGGCAACGCTTCTGCTCTGGCGATCTGGGTGAAGGAGAAGACCAAGGAGAGTGAAAGAGAAAGTGATCAGAAAAGGAAAGTGAGAGTGAATAAAAAATGGTTAAAATGGAAGAATCTAGAAACAAAACACACGAGAGAAGTGAGGAAAAAAAAGAACCGTTTGACATACTTTTTCATAAAAATGATCTATTTCACACCATTTTACACGCAATTTCTCATCTTTTAATTCCATTTTTTGTTGTTATCAAGTCTCAATCTTGTTTTTTTTCTCAAATGGATCCCAATCATTTTCAATATCTAGCCTATATATATGAATTATTTGCAAAACCAACCCCCTATCAGTGACAGTTCTCAAAATCCTCGGTATTTTATGTATCCACCACCGCAACCAACCAATCCCACCATGTGGTTTAGGCCTCCAATGGGTTCCTTTGACATTGTGAATTCTCCTAACAATGGACCGAAATCACCAATCGAGTCCATATCTGAGTCTCAACTACCATAATTCTCTACTCAAGTCGGCCTAGAAAACATTACGCTCACTGAAGAAGAAGGGCGTCCTACTCAGAAAAACAAGTGTGTCAGGTTCTCAGATGCAGAAGACAAATTGCTTATTCAGACATGGCTCAACATTTCAAAGGATCCAATCATGCGAGTTGACAAAAAAGCAAAGAGCTTTTAGACAAGTATAACAACTATCGCCAATGGCTTATAGAGGTGGAGGCAGGTGCCCTGAAATCTCGATGGCATCGGTTGAATGCTTTAGTACAAATATTTTGTGGGTGCTACAAAACAGTTGTTATTAACAACACAAGCAGTAAACCAAAGAATGACATCATGGAGGCAGCGTATAAGCTTTATTCTCACACAACAAATGAGTGTTTCAAATTTGAGCAAGCATGGAGAGGTTGTTAAGAGAGGAACCTAAATGGAAGGGAGAATCAATGGACAATTCTTCAAAGACGAGCAAGACCCATTGCATAACATGATTGTTGAAGACGAGCGAGACACATATGCTGGTAATTTTGATTACGACCACGCAGATAATGATACCTCAAGAGCTAAAGTATCGCACAATCATGATCCCAATTTTACAACATTGTTTCAAAGGATAACACATGTTCATGAAAGACAAAACCACCACCAACTTCAAGCAGACTTGGTGGAGCATATTTGGGAGCGGTTCCGACATGAGAATATTTAAAATTAATTTTTATGTAATATTTTGTATTTCGGTTAAAATGTAATGTTATGCACTTCTCATCGTTATGTATTTCAGATTGTTTTTAATTATATAATATTATGTATTTCTTATTGTTTTAAACTTATTATGGCTAAAAATTAATTAAACTAAAATTTCCACATTTTTAATATTTAATATTTTTATACGTATTGATTAAAATAATTGAATTAATATTTAAATTTGGATAAAAAATTAAGGGCAAATAAAATAATATAAATATGTGGGGTTAAGATGGATTGCTTATATGCAACCACCATTGGAGTCAAAACTAGTTGAGTTGTTTATTTGGACCCACAAAAAGCAAGGGCTTTTCTAAGGGCACCCCCATTTTTGCTTGAGGCACCCCCAAAATACTGTTTTGACCAAAATACCCCATGTAAAAATATCAAAAAAAAAATTCATTCGTCTCACACGCAAATATGATGTTTGCGAGTGTGCAATTTTAAAAAAATTGCACACTCGCAAACATCATATTTGCGAGTTAAAATTGCACACTCGCAAATATGCTATTTGCGAGTATTTTTTTTACTCCAAATATGATGTTTGCGAGTGTGCAATTTTTAAAAAAATTGCACAATTTGCGAGTGAAGGAAACGCGCAAAATTTAACAATTGAGCTTTTTTTTGTTTAAAGGCAAAGAAGGAAATGAGCCTTGTTAAAACCTTCTGATGCAAAACCTTCCTTAGAAAAAAAATCTAGAAGAAAATTGCACACTCGCAAACATTATATTTGCGAGTAAAAATTGCAAACTCGCAAATATGCTATTTGCGAGTATTTTTTTTACTCGCAAATATGATGTTTGCGAGTGTGCAATTTTTAAAAAAATTGCACTATTTACGAGTGAAGGAAACGCGCAAAATTTAACAGTTGAGCTTTTTTTTTGTTTAAAGGCAAAGAAGGAAATGAGCCTCGTTAAAACCTTCTGATGCAAAACATTCCTTAGGAAAAAAAATCTAGAAGGAAAAAAGAGTACTTCTACCTTAATTTATTAGAAAAAATGGAAAAAGAACAAACATGAGGGGACTAGGCTAAAACCCATGTCAAACAAACAATATAAAAGTAAAGGTAAATACAAAAGTACAACAAACAACAACAATATATTAGTCAATTGTCATCTAAGTTTATTAGATTGTATACATCATAATATGAAAGATTAGGTGGTGAAAATATTGAAGCCCATTCTTGCAATCGACTAATATATTGTGTTGGCCATGAATAAGCCTCAGGACGACAAAAGCCACGCCAATGTTATTCTATGGTAGGCAGTGGACAACCATCCTTCAAAAATACATGAAATAACACAAATACAATTAAATTAACGACTAATCTTAACATAAACAATGAAAAAGATAACAATATTAGATCAATTACCTGTACCCAGTGATTACCGTTGACAAAACCAATACAAATGAGTTGATGGTTTGGAGTTGGTGCACCTCTAAGGGGGAAAAATTTCCAACACGTCATACTGACAGATGATAAAGAGACTAGGACCAACTTATATTTGGTTGTTATCACATGACCCATCTCTGGTAGTGTCATCCACTTGTTTCTTCCCCATACACCTTACACGTCCCGTAAAGAAGACTTCAGTTCTTCTAATTGTTCACTAAAAAGAGGGCCATATAAATCAACATTTTTTGTAAGCTCTTTATATAACTCCTGACAGACTAACGACCAACTATCCTCAGATGCTGCAATGCAACGGTACCCTCAATTTTCATCACTGTCCACGTTAACTATGTCAGTAATATATGGCTGAAACTGCACAACAAATTGATTCAAGAAAGGCAAATGTTTCCTCTTTGCTTGGGCGGTTGATTTCAACGAGGAACGCGTCGGACTGTTGTCATGTGCAGAGTATATTGCATCGACATGCTCAAAATAAGATGGGTCACGTTTACAATCAAATCTATCCCTGTTGGCTTTTTTTGGGTGCCCCCTTAGTTTTCACCTTTTCGAGCGGTGGACATATTAAAGTTGTCTCAGGACAACATAGTTCTCACACTTTGCAATATAGTGTCCTTTTACCAACAATGTCAAGTGTGGGGAAATTGTGTAATCAATGCCTCTCACTGAAGCACAAGTTCATTTTCTGACACTGTTTCATCTGTCTGTTGTTTATCTTCTTGTTGACTAAAATGTAATCTCTTCCAGTGCACATGTATTACCTCCAATGGAATTGGAGTACCCATCACACTGTAATGAGCCAGCTCATAAGCACAAGGTAAACCATGTGTGGTTCTAAGAGTGCAACCACATGCAGATTTATCAACACCTACATTCATCGCTCTGCTCCACTCATCAACAATATGTTGCAACGAACTCCGAGACGCAAATCCAATCAATCTGATAAACATACGATTGTTGTGTGTGTCTTCAATCACGGTTATGCTCCTCTCAAATGATGCTTTTATCTTATTGTGTTGCAGCGTAAGCATGTTATTCATCGTCTTCCAACACATACACATGTCACCCCTGTTGTCTTGCAACAAATCCGACAGTCTCCAATGTTGAGACTCAACCCTATCAACAAACATTTAAAACAACATCAGCTATATCATAACATGATTCATTAACAATTTTTGACACTAGTTTGATCATACCTAGTTGTATTCTCTAAGTGCATCACTTGGTTAGTCCATGGCACAACAAATTTTGTGTGGATCTAACTAAGTCTTTTGCACATAATCAACGAATATAGGCCATTCTGCACATACTTCATGAAAACTCATCAGGCGTTGCTCATAGTCAACCTCGTCAGCAGAATAAATAATACCGTTCTATGCATCCTTAACTACCTCCAGTTTTTTGCTATCATATACCAATTTTTTGCATTTTGCATAGACATTTTTTTCCTATAAGAAATTGGCACAAAAGATTGTGAGTTGTTGGGAACACAACTGCAACTGCATTCATCAAAGCAAGATCTCTGTCTGTCACAATAACTTGGGGAATTGATTCATTTAGCACAAACAATTCTCTTAACTTCTCTAGTGCCCAGACATAGTTTTCAGCCCCTTCAAAATCCATATAGGCAAATCCCACAGTAAATATCAGCTCTGTTGACGTAACACCAACAATTTCAAGCTGTGGCAGCCTGTATTTATTGGTTTTGTAAGTACTGTCTAGGATGAGGACAATGTTAAATGAATTCAACAAATGGACAGAATCTGCATGTGCCCAAAATATATCTTTAACAACGTCTAAACCGTCATGTCTTCTATACCAAGAAATATACCGATCTCGATGTATTAAGTTCAGCAAATGTTGCATTTTTGTTCTAGGGCCTCTCTGAGATGATCGGTACTTATGATGCTCATTGTAAATGTGTTTAATTGTAGACAGGTTTTCCTTATCGCGGCCTGTTAACACACCAAATTTTCTACTTTTATAGGGCATTTTTAGTATCTAAATATACCATTTTGCACTAATTTAAGAACAAAGGTACTCATTTATGTCTTATTATGCAGAAATATCATAAAGACACCACTCGGAGCAAAAGATGCGAAAAAGGACCGAAAACTGGCTAGTTTTGAAGAGTTTTAGCACTACTGGACAAGCGGTACGGCCTGGCCTACAAGCGATACGACCATACCTAGAGTAGGACTTTAGTAAGGGCGTACCCCCTCAGTCTGTAGCACCTGACACCGATAAAATAGTCCAGTACGGCCGTGCCAAAGGTAGTACGGCCGTACACAAGTGATGTCAGGGCTGCAACACGCATGGGTACGGTCCAGCATCATCAACGAAGCTTGGTACAGCTGCGTATATATGCGGTACGGTCGTACCCCGTCTCAGAATAGTGCAGATTTGAAGCCAGATGACCTAGTTCGCTACCTAATCTATAAATAGGGGCTTTTAACCTGTTATAAAGATATTTTGACGAATTCCCAAGTCAAGAGCCCCTAATTGAGATCTGATATCAATTCCTTGCCCCTTCCATTGATTCCCGTGTTTCCTTGAAGCTTGATGCCATCCTGAATCGCTACCGGAGCTTGTGAGGACGTGAAAAACGTGTTTAAGGACCGTCGTCATACCGAAAGGGTGTCCCAAATTAGATTTATTCTCTTGTTATGGATTGTTTTGATTTCGTATCTGAGTTTATGTTATTATCATTGATAATGAGTAGCTAAACCCATCACTAGGGGTGATGGGGGATCCTTTACAATATTATTGATGCTTTGTTTATTTAATTATATGAGTTTCTATTAAATGTTTGAGTATTTTATTCCTATTGTGCTTAGGTCTGATCAACCTTTATCTAGTTGGCTTAATTATGGTAACAGGATCATGATTAGTTAATAGAACTATAGGATACAAGAACTCGCTTTATATGCCAAATAGGTTAGAGCTTGTTTCTAATCAGTTATTAGATTAATAAACCCACTTGTGCTTAATGCTCTTTCCTTTAATTACCTTCTAGGACTAAACAGAGTAATTAGTTAGGAGAAAGACTATTACAAGGTAGTTAGCCCGTAGTAATTTAGAGCGGGTGGTTAGTGCTCTTTCATTATAGATAACTCATATCAATTATTTAGTAAACTCAAGAGTAGAGTATTGATGAACACGGTTCCCCTAGGCTTCCCATAGCATAGTTAAACCGTTCTCGCATTTAGTTTATTTATTGCTTTAATTCCGATAACTTTCACTTCTTGAATAATTACAACTTTTGCTCGCCTAATAGAATAGAATCATATTAAGTCATTGGTACTCGCTCATTCTCTGTGGGTTCGACATTCGGAGTCCTAATTATACTCCACTATTATTACGAGTTATGATCAGGTACATTTTCCTGAGCCGCAACACGGCCTTTAACTGTCAACAGAACATTTATTGGCTTTACATTGTTCATGGTCATTTCATGAACAAGTTTCTTCTCCTCTTCGCTTAAACGACCAACATAAGAATGACCTACCAATGTTTTAGCCAACCGATGGTTGTGTAATCCACATTTTACTGTCAGCATCCATGCTTCAATCGTTCCTTCAGTCGTCGATAAAGGCATTCATTTAATTCTAAACGGACACTCAAACTTTCGAGTACCAGTTGGTTTAGAAGATGCATGCTTTTTAGGCTTATATTTCCCACTTCTTTCACAACCTAGAATTAATTTTGTACGCCTTCCTTTTTGCCCTTGTCTCTGACCTCGCAATGACAACAACAAATCCATTTTGCTTCCCAACCTCTCGAGTCCAACACAATAAATCATCTCCTGTAGTAAATATCTCCATAGTAGGAAATGCTCCTGTACAATCCACCTCTATCATTTGATCAACTTCATTAGAATCAAACATATTGCTGTCTTCCATCTCCAATAACATTAGAATCAAAAAACAGAATAAAAAAATACCTAATAATAGATGCAAAACGTGAAGAAAAAAATAACACTTGCAAATACCTAATCTGCGAGTGGTTTTTATTTTTTAACCCTCGCAAATTAGGTATTTGCGAGAGTACAACAATTTGTACACTCGCAAATACCTAATTTGCAAAAATTTACCTTATTTCGCAAATACCTAATTTGCGAGCATCACAAAAATTGTGAGAAAAACCATAAGTAGTTGTAAAAAAACTTCAGCTTTATAAGGTAAAGTGATGAAACAGTTTCTAGAACTTGATACATTTATTTATCACAAAAGGGATCCGCGTATTAACAAATTATCTTGGTATTGAACTCATTGTTCTTTTTTCCATTTTGTCTAATAAATTAAGGTAAGAGTACTCTTTCTCCTTCTAGATTTTTTTCCTAAAGAGAGTTTTGCATCAAAATATTTTAACGAGTGTGCAATTTTTTTAAAATTGCACACTTGTAAATAACATATTTACGAGTGAGACGAATGAAAAAATTAATATTTTTACATGGGGTATTTTTGTCAAAACAGTATTTTGGGGTACCCCAAACAAAAATAGAAGTGCCCTTAGAAAAGCCCAAAACAAGTTCAACAACTCATTTAATTGCTCGCCAGGAAAGTTACGCAATGCATTCTGACACAAAATTGCCTTCCCCGTTGCTCTAATCTTGAGAACAATATTTCAAAAGTTTCTTTTGCTTCATCACAGCAGGTGAAATACTTATGACTTGTAGCCATGGACGGACCAAGGTGGCCACTTACATGTCATTCTTCCTCAAATAGATATAGATAATAGTAAGTAAATGTTTATTCCTTGCCAATGAGATGTTTCAGATAATGTGTAAGCACACTTTTATTCGAATGCAAATCTTTGCAAAAGTGATGTCATGAAGGATTGATCCAAGCTATGAATGATATAAAAACTAGAAAACCACTACACAATGCGACTGCACCATTAACGGTGGCGAACTTAGGACCCTGAGTCAGGGATACAATTTTTTTTAAAAATTATACGTTATTATTGGTAAAAAATTTCTAATAACAAATTATTTCTAAAAAATTAAGGGACTACTGACAACGGTAATGAAAAATAGGACCTTGGGTCAGGGGTACAATTTTTTTTAAAATTATACGTTATTATTGCTAAAAAATTTATAATAACAAATTATTTCTAAAAAAATTAAGAGACTACTGACAGCGGTAACGAAAAGTAAAATCATAAGAACATTCCCAAACAATTAAGCTATGCAAAATTGCGTTAGATTACAACTTTGTGTTGCGTGTCTTGAAAAACAAATCTATAAATTATATCACTTATGTATCCTTATAATTATTTATATTATATATTATATAAGATTATTTAAGTCATTTTATTTTAAATGATTTAAGCTTCCCTCCTCTCCCCTTCAAAAAACCCCAACATTGGATGAGAACTAAAATTGAGTTAGAAGAGGTTTCGCTCCCCTTCTCTCTTAAAAATTGAACCGAACATAAAAAATTTAAAATAACTCATCTCCTCCCCTCTATTCACCTCCAACTAAATATTATCTGAATGAGAGGGATGAGAGATGAAAGTATATGGGTCAGAGTGAGCAAAAATTTAAATTGAGTGGGGTTACAAAAAAATTATATACGGGTATAAGTGAAATTTTTAAAATTTGAGGGGGTGCAAGTGCACGCCCTCAACTCTACACAAGTCCGTCAATGTTTATATTAGCTATATATCCTTATAATAATTTATATTACATATTATATAAGGTTAGAGTAAATTCTCAATTTAGCCCCTAAACTAACACCATATTTCCTATTTAGTCCATAAAGTACATGAAAACAATAAGTAGTTCTTAAAGTTTGTGAAATCTGTCAAATTAGTCCCTAAAATTTATAAGTAATCCCTTATAGGAACTAATGAGACGAATTTTACAAAATTTTAGGAACTACTTTGACAGATTTCACAAACATTAGGGACTACTTTATTATTTTCATCTACTTTAGGGACTAAATAGGAGAGATGATGTTAATTTAATGACTAAATTAAGGGTTTACTCTACAAGGTTATTTAAGTCATTTTATTTTAAATGATTTAAACTCTCATCCCCTCCAAAGAACCCCAACGTTAGATCGGAGCAAAAATTGAGTTAGGAGAGATTTTGCTCCTCTCTCTTCCTAAAAATTGAACCAAACATAAAAAAATAAAATAATTTCTCTTCTCCCCTCTAACCAAACACTATATGAGTGAGAGGGTTGAGAGATGAAGAGTATGAGTCAGGGTGTACAAAAATTTAAGTTGAGTGGGGTCAAAAAAATTACATAAAGGTGTAAGTGAAATTTTTAAAATTTTAGTGCACACCCTGAATTGTGAGTGGGTGCGCCCATGACCATTAATATCTTATTACTATAGTATTTTTACACTTTTTATAAGATCGTATATTTTTACACGTTGAATTTATATATTTTATTTATATTTTGTTCATAGTATATTATAATATGTATTTTTATAATTTAATACATTATGAAATTTTATTTATATATTATATATTATAATATATATTTATATATTCAAAAAATAATATATTTTTAATATTACAAAACTACATATAAGTGTATTGTCCCCACGACCTAAAATTTATAGGCTCGTCCCCACTTGTACCAGGTTTCTCGATTTGATACTTCATGTTGTAAGTCAAACATAAATGAGATGAATGTCTCTCTCTAAACCTAGCCTCTACTCCTCTCTTTTTTCTTTCTCATTCACCAGAGAGGTGGTTTTTGACCATTTTTTGGTCTGGAATCACCCCTCTACATCGTTTTTTTCTTTCTTTTTATTTAAATAAGTGGTTTTTTCACATAGATCTAGTTTTTTTTCGTGTTTTTCCGTGATTTCGTCTTCTGAGTGCGGTATTGTTTTGTTCGTCAGTGCGACGTTGTTTGGTTTTCCGTCTTGTTGCGGTGGTCATTTGGTTCAGATTAGTAGATCAGCTTCGATCCATTATAGAGTCGATCAAGACGTGGGCGTCAATGTTACAGATCCGGAGTGCTAATAGTAGTCACCGCCAACCTCAATATCATTTTCTCCCTACAAATGGCTCCTGAGCATGTGGTTCGATTGGTCATATCTGAGACCACATATAGCCAATTGAGTCTGCACATGACAAAGTAATGACCCGTAACTGGATGAGATAAAAGACTGTGACTCCTCATTTCTCTTTGACCATTACCCGTACTTGGAAACTTTTGTTTTGGCTGTTAGGATTAAGATGACTTGATAATGCCATATTGGCTTCTGTTCTGATTAAGTGTTTCATTACAGTGTACTTGGTTGACTTAGATATTCGTGTTGATTTTCAATTGTGGATGGAAAATATCCCAACATATTCTATTCAATCTGAGTGTATGTATTTTTTTTCTAATTATTAAACGAAGTTTTTGATTACCGTAAAAGAAACATAAATGAGATGAAGTTCAAACTCTTTTAAGTCAAAGTAGGAATGATATGCATGCATAAGTACTTTGAAAGACATGAGATGAAACGAATCATCATGAGACGCTGAAACTACTTATTTTTAACAAAGTATGGTTTCAACAAAATTTACAAAATTACTGTAGAGTTCGAGAACTCACATTTCATATAAGTGATGTGGATCAATAAATTTGACCTGATGAAAATCACCACAAACAATTTTGAGGCAAGCGAATAAAAAGTGATGATACTTTCATAATTCAACTATATTAATTCATACTTTTTATACAGTTTTATGCATAGTATTAAAAACCGGCTCCGACTGGCCGGTTGGACCGCCTAATCGGTGGTCTGAGTGGGTCAAGCGCGTTTTTGGATCGGATATGCAAGGGAACCGGCGCGAACCGGTGTGACTCGACTGGTTTTCCGGATAAACCGGTTACTCGGCGGGTCACGTTGAAGTTATGGATGTCATTAGAACTTATGTGTTATGGGAGTTTGTTAGTGGATTTGAATTTGCAGAATGAACTTGTGGAATTATGTTGTGTTATAATATTTTTTTGGATTTTTTTAAGGAATGGTATGAAATTTTTAGAGACCGGGCCAATAAGCGACCATTTGATCCGACCTTTCACCGGGTCATGCGGTTCAATAAGTGACCATCCGATTCGACCATTAACCCATTGACCCAGTGCCTCAACCGGATCGATGACCGGGCCAGTTTTTAAAACACTAGTTTTGTGATATCTCTTTGATCTTACACAGTCGCGGACCTAGGACCCTAGGTCAATGGGTTCATAAAATTTTAAAATCACTGAAATTATAACATGAACATCAACACATGTTTTATTACAAAAAAAAGAACAAATATTTTCTTCTTGCACAATAATAAGAGCATGAGTTCTGATAACACAACACAAGTTTTCAGACTTAATAAAAAATGTGTACAAATTATTATACTGAGAAGGTCAAAATATAAATTTTATACGAAGTAAGTAGTATTTTTTATTTTGCACACCCTCAACATAAGGTAGGTCCGCCTATGATCTTACAAAAAAGACTTTGTGATGAATTTTAATTTATTGTTTCAAAATAGTTAAATTATTTTTTCTCAAAATTGATCAACTTTTCTGGTTGTGTGATAAATTTTGATGCTGTGGAGGGACAATTGTTCACACTAGAAGTAGAAGTTCTAGCCAATTTCATTACCTTAAATAATAAATTATTTTTCTTTTCATTATCATTTCTAATGAAAGGGTAAGTTTTTCCCACTTGAGAAGTGTATACGTTTCAAAATATAAAAAAGGATTAATTATAGTTTTTGTTTTCCTAATTTGGCTAATCCACGATTTTGATCTCCTAATTTTTAATTTTGTGATTTTGGTCCTCCAATTATTAAAATTAAGCATAATTTTGCCTGTTTATTAAATGGTTGTCCTAATTTTCACTGAGTTGCTGAGCTGACATTTAGGAGGCTTACATGACGTCTGACAAGTGTATCCATGTGGCTAATGGGTGAGTGATTTGGCATACATGTCATTAAACAAATATTGTTTTTATTTTTCTAATTTTCAGGCCATTCCCTTGAGCCTCTGCCCCATCGCCCTCACCCTTACCTCCAACCCTTCCCCACCCCAACCTCACCCCAATTTATTGTTTGATTCCTCTTCTTTAATTTGCAAAAATGGGCCTTTAGCACAAATGTTTCCTTCCAGTATTGTCTAGCCTCGGGGTAAATGTGTTGCACACTTGCAATAGAAAACGATCACACGGTGGTTGTTGCATAAGATGGGAGAAGGGCCGCAGACCGTAACCGAAAGCTACTGATGATGCGACAGTGGAGGGTTTGGGCTTCACGATCGTTCACAACGCGACTTAGATGTCACTATCGCCATCATTCGCAATGGTACCTGCATACGTGTAGGGATGATACTCATGGTTTTTGTGGGGCTTTAGCTTTTGGATTGTGAATCTATAGAAGGTTCATTAATGGTTTTTCCGTGGGTCTTGTTTCCATGTCGACTGTACGATGGCACACAGAGGGTTCTTGCTATTGTGGTGAGTCTATGGGCGTGTTTCCGTTTCAATAAACTGAAGCAAAGTGGTGGTCTGGTCATGATCACACGCTTAGGGTTTTGTCGTGTTCATATGAGGTTGAGGTAGGGAAGGGTTAAGGTGCAGGTAGTAGGAGATGGTTGTGGTGGGGTGAGGTTGGGAGCATAAATGGTTGATTTTTGGGGTTAATGAGATGTATGCCACATAACCCGATAGAAGGCCAATTGTGTCCACGTGTCACAATGCCACATCACCTCCTGAATGTCAACTCACCAAGTCCATTATGTATTATATGTCCGCTTAATGATCGAACCAAATGTGCTTAATTTTTATTTAAAAAAATGGGAGAACTAATTTAACAAAATGAGAAATGAGAGGAACAAAATTACGAATTAACCAAACTAGGGAGATCAAAACTATAATTAAACCTAGAAAAAATAGATAGGAAAAAAGTGAAAGATGTAACAAGAAAAAAAAAATGTCTAAGTAAAAGAAATGTGTGAGATAAATGTACAAAATGAGGTATAAAAATAAGTTGTTTATAAAATTACATAAATTTATGAGTCTAATTTATATGCACTGTCGGTGTAATTTTTTTATTTTTTTTTACACATGCATCTAATAAGGTGATACCACATCATTTAATGAGTTTAAAAACACATTACTTATCATACTCATTAAATAATATGGCAACACATCATTAAATGCAAGTGTAAAATAACTTTACACCAAAAGTACATATAAATTGTAAATTTTTTACATAACTATTGTGGTTTTTATTGAGTTTTTGTTGTTTTAATATATAAATTTTATATGAAAAATATGTCAAATCAGTTTTATCAAGTTTTAATTATAATTATAACTAGACTACTACCCGTGCGATGCACGAGGCACCTACATACTCAATTTCTCTGCTTAATAGTCATTAGAAATTGAATTGTTTTTCAGAAATCTGACAATTGAACCAATACTACTAAATCTAAAAACCATATCTAGTCACAGTAGGATAATCATTTCATGTACTTATATTATAAACACATTTACAACTTCACAATTTCAAAAATAGTTAACTTATCAAATAATATAATAACTTAGTATAGCTTCTTTTTGTTTTGAGCAAAACAACTTAGTATAGCTAACTTAATAGTTTACAAAATTAGCAGTTCGTAATCCAAGTCATTGACAAAAATGGAGCTTGATTTGCTTCGACAAAAATTCATGTAGGTAACTATTGACAAATTTTGTTTTTCAACTCTCTACAACACTTTTTCACTCTATCATTGCTTTTGTTTTTGAAAGATACTGAAATAAACGCGGAAAAAAGTCGAGGGCATAATATAATTTAACAAATTGTGAGTTAATCAGGCTTTGTACAGATTGAGGCACCTGTTTACGATAGCACCTCGACGTCACTCAATAATTCAAAGTACCTAAATAATCAAATAACAAAGAATCCTATTTAAAAAATGACTGTTTAAAATCTCAGAATATCTTTTTTTAGGGAAAAATCTCATATCTCTTTGATCTATTGCTCACTTAAATCAATGCAACTGTTATTATACCATCTGTATCAGCCCTAAAAATTATACAGCCACTAAAAAAAATATTAGAATTTTATGTAACTCATCCAAATTAGTAATTTGTTCTTCATCCCATCTAATAATTATCCAAAAAATGAACACAATATCATGTTGTCACCACAGGAAGACTTACAGAAACACACCATCAACTCAATATGATGGATACAACTTTTTTAGGTCAGGATCCATAGCCTCATTTACATTTGATGCAAATGCAAATATGACAGAGATAGTCAAGAAGATGTAAAGTCTCAGCTATAGAGAACCAAATTCCAAAGGCTAAATTTAATAGTGTGATTAAACTAAATGAAAAGTCTCAGCTCTTGGCTGAACCGAAACCCCAAGGATAAAACCTATGAATGCGATACTTGACATTCATACAAACACAAAGTTCAGCCAAGAAGACATTTGTAAATACAGAGAGACCATTATTCCTTTTAATATACTTTTGTAGATTTGTATCTAAAGTACAAAAGGTGCATGAATTGAGAAGTTTGTCGCATTACACACACATGATATAGGAAAATAATAAGGAGCCAAAAGATACAGTCTCAAAGTTGCATTACTTTTACAAAATGATCTTAAAATGTGCATATAGAAAAACTTCAAACTTAAACTGATAAAGCAAGAAGTTATAAACAGATACATGAGGTGTCTTAACACTTAGATTTTTTCTTACAATTAGACACATCAAAACTAATCACCAAATATATCGCCATTTTGGCACACAAAATTACCCCAAATCCTATAAAAATTATCATTGATCATAACCCGAAAACTATCCCTGATAATGACAACAGTAATTTTGCTTGAGTCATATTTGGATACCCCTAATCTAATAACACTACTCTGATTTAATCCCTTAGCAATTGCAAATTGCCACCTTCCGCCTTGATCATCCTCTATGGTACATGTTTTCTTCTTGTTTAGGAATGCATATGAACAAAATTTAGCTTTCAATGGCTGAAAAAAGAAATAAGCAATTAAATATTTAGATGTTCCAAATTGATGATTTGTTAAAATAGATTTGTTAGAATATAACCTCCCTGATGTAGTATTTGTAGTACTTACTAATGAAGAACAACTAGCTTGATAAAACAACAATTTTTTCCATATAATAAAAGAAAACCACAAAAGGAATTACACAGTGATATGAAAAAATCACATCTATTGAACTGCCAACATTATATTGGCAACTGGTTCATTATCATTGTCTCCATCAGGTATAACAATTGGAAAAGTCAGACCAAGCTTGAATGTCTTTGCAGGCAGTCGGTATATAACATCTTTCATCCAAAAGTGCTGAACATTCATCTGAAAAGTTTAAGCATCTTTTCATTTGGATGTATATCATAGAAGTTTTTCACTTGTTAAACAAATTATATTCAATAATCATGTGGCTATAAACAATACATGGTTTTCTGGATGAACTTACGCATTCGAGATTTTACTCACATACATACCACTTCCACATGTCAAGAATATTTGCCATCTAAAAATATAAAACATCAAACATAATGAAACTTGAAAACAGTTTTCAAACACAAATAAATTAACAAATTTTAGTTGGTTTCTTCGCAGTAGACGTCTGACCAACTCCACCATACACACAATAATCACATCTCAAATGAGTATATTGATTAAATTTATCAAAAAATTAAACTTTAGCTATAATAATCAGAGAACTCACACTTCTTCTGATGCTACTTGCCATATTCACACTGACCTTGACCTATACGAAAAAATGATTTCAGAACTCACTTATTTGAGACATAATCAGAAGATGAACAAAGTAGGCATAATCATAATCAATAGGCCAAAAAGATTGAATTTTTAGACCGTATAACACAATACCCGTGCATCAGCATGGGAGGTATGTCGATGATTGCTACTAATAGTTGTTCATTGTTATTAATAGTTTTAACACAATTTAGTAAATACAAATTGATAGAATCATAATTTATCTAAATATATATTCATATCAGCCTAATGACATAATGATGTATTTCAGATTCTAGTTTTTAGCTCAAATAATGTATTTCATAATTTAAAGCTACCTAAACTATTCCTATAACTCCTGCTTTTCAAGGGACTCCCTGCAAGCTGCCTTTTCTACAGATTCATCAAGTTCCAATCCTCCATGATGAGATCAGACAAATCGGATGTTGCTATCTAATCTTTAGAATCAATATAAAGTTCAAACTGGAGAACTTATCCTTCTAAAATGCAAAGACCAGATATTAGTACGACAACAACATATGTGCTGCCACAATACATTACCTATAATTAGAACACAGTGATGAGAAGAAAAACGTTGATCACCCACTCTATAGAGCAAATATAAAATTATATAGTTTAATTAGTTATTCAGGTTAAAAATAAAACTAATTAGTGTGAAATAGTCTCAATGTCATAAATGTAAACACTTCTATGCTCACAAAAACTTCAGTAGATAAAAATCACTAAGTGTTTGGGATGGATGAAACACAATTAAGAAAATTGAAAAAACAAATTTTTGTTAGTGTCAAAAGATGGATTACTGATTTGAAGAAATAGAAACAGAAGCAAGCATGTAGACTATTGGAGTACGTAGTCACTCGAAAAGGCAAAACTCTGTAATCATTAACTTCATGTTAATGAAGGCAATCATATTGCTTCTAAACTATCGTAACTATAAAAATAAAATACATTCTTACCCTGCAAAGCCTTTCTTCGTGAACATAGGAAACTAAGGAATGATAGCAAGGAAATGTCTTAAGTCGAATAACATATCATATACAAATTGATGCATTAAAAAATTTGATTCATATCATAAATTAATCACATCAAACATGATTGATATGCCAGGAAGCATTGTATTATGTCCAGATTAAACAAATCTATTACACACTTTAACATCAAAGAAATCCCAAAATAATTGTCCCAAAAAAAAAAACTATATTGGAATGCCAATCTTTAGGCATAATAAAGCCAGCTCCTATATGCCCTGCACAACAAAAGCAAAACACTAAACGTGAACACAAAAAGGGGGGTTGAATTGTGTTAAAAACTTTTCGCGAACTTTACGTAAAAAACACTTCAACACAGATTTTTCAAAACTGTTTGTATATCGGATGCAGAGAAATAAACCGGATGCAGAAAATGAAACCGTTTATAAAAACTTGTTTTACTGAGCAGTGTAAAGATAAATGTAAAGCAGCAAAGGAATAGACACAGAGATTTATACTAGTTCACCACCAACTGGTAGCTACGTCTAGTCCCTTCGTTCCTGAAGAATTTTTCACTATAATCAACTGATTACAATTTTCCTCAAGAGTATTCTACTATCACAAACTTGACAATACTCTCAACTTCTCAAAACGACTCAGTGCAGTCGAGCCTTTGAGGAACAAAGTCTTAACTAGGCCAAATACAGTTTACAAAAGAGATTATACTTTTGAATACAATCAAAATATCTCTCACAGAGAGGATGAAAAGATTAAGCTCAAAACAGAATAGCTTTCTTAAAGAAAGTATAAGACGCTGAGTTCAGTTCTTTGTAGACCAGAAACTTGACACGAAACTTGATTGCTCACTTGAGTAATATTGCTTTTAAAATGAAATTTCTTCACAGTTTTTTCAACATCTCTTCAATGAATACCTTGGGGTATTTATAGGAGTCTTCAAGGGTATTATCGTTGCAGTAAAAATATCTCTTTTCCATTGAGTGAGGTAATTTGAAATGTAGTCCTTTTCTTCCTTTCCAGAGAATATCAGAATAGTAGACATTATCATTTTCGTACTATCTGCTATTTGTAATTGTCTTGTATGATTTTTGTCTTATGCTAAAGGTGTCACCTTTGCTTCCTCGTGCATCAAAATGAGCGCATAAAATCAAATTCGAATTAGCTCCACAACTACCGAGGCTAAGAGCAGAAACGTGATCATCACGTGCTTCATTAAAGAGATCAGACGCTCGCTCAGAACAGAGGACAGACGCTCGTAGCAATTGAGTATTCCACGTGTCAAAGAGTAACACTATTGGACACTTGCTGTTAGCAAGACGCTGAAGTGAGTTCGGACGCTGACACTAGTGAATTGTATTCAATTCTTTTGTAAATTTCTTCTTCTTCCTTGAGTGTTTCGTACATATATATGAAGTTTTGATACCTGTACACTCAAAGATATGTTAGAAGATAAATTGTTCTTCTTGAAAATACTTTGTTATCATCAAAATTAATAAGAGTCTAAACTTCTCAATCGTTTAGGTTCCAAGAATCTCCTCCTTTTTTATGATGACAAATATCCAAGGTTGATGAACAATTTAATTTCAAAATAATATCAAGGGTCTCCCCCTGAATTTAACAATTTAGATATATAAGAACAATTAAGGTATTAAGGAGATTATTGATAAACAAATTTATTTAAGTGATCGCAAAAATACGTAGATGTATCAGAGCATATATTTAACAAAGTGAGATCGGATGCTGATTTTCATTTTATCAAAAAGATTTTCATTTTACCAAATTTATTGATCATTATTAAATCAATGAATATCAACGCATTAATAGATATTAGAGCAATGAATAACCACACAAATGCTATGTATGAAATGATATGCATGATACTTCTGTTTCAGTGTATCCATCGGAGTTTGAACATCGGTTGGTGAATTTTGTCAATCAGACTTTCACGTGTTCATCAAACTTTACTTTTACTCCCCCTTTTGTCATCAGACAAAAAGAGTGTAAAGCACATCATAGTCAAAATACGGCTTAGAAAAATTTGAATATATATAAACAGATAATCAGATATAGGAATATATAAAAACAGATAGTCAGAGCAAAAACAATGAATATATATATAAGAGTATCAAAAAAAATATTTTATATCACACAAAAAAAAATTAAGGGTTTTGTGGAGGTGGTGGAGGGATGTTGAGACGTTCATATAATAACTTCAGGGCATTCTCCAGCTGAGTAACTTTCAGTTTGTTGCCTTCATTTCTTCAAACTCTGCTTTAGGAATGGTGACCATCTCAACTGCAGGAGTAGAAGTAGAAGGTCCAGATACTGGTGCAGGTTTCATCTTCTAATGCTCTGCTAGCACCCAGTTGGATAGCTTCAGTCTCAAGTCCTTCTTCTGTTGAGCTCTTAGAAAGAATGCATCATTTGGTATAAACCATTTGATGAGACTTCCAAGTTTCCTCTGCTCAGATTCTGCCTGAATTTTTTTCTCCACCTCTTCTGGATACAGCAAATCCATGAAGATGTTTTCTCTATACAGAAGCACATCAGCAGTGAAAGCATCAAACTTGTTTCGAGCATCTTCTCCCCATATTCTTCTGATGAAGGCCCTCAATGCTTCAAAAACGAAAGAGAGTCTTTCATTTTCTGCCAGGTATATTCTTCGCAGATTTTCCCTGTCATTTTCTGCAAGCACTAGGGGACGAGGCAAGGTAACAAGGCTTTGTCTTTCCAAGACTCCGACCATTGACTCCAAGTAAATCCAATGTCAAAGTGCTTGGTCACAGCAGGCCATTGGACATATGTCTTCATGCAATCAAGCGGCCTGATTACTGAACACCTGAACGTTTCATCAAAGTAGGTAGTTCCCAGATTGGTGTCAGTAACTCTGCTGATAGCGCTAACTGTTGGAATTGTGGCTTTCTCGGCATTGCAGCAGTTTGAGGAGCCAGTTCTCCATTCATCTTCCTTCAGAGAACTAAGGTAAAACCTTCTGGCATGATCCTCAGTGATCTTGGCAATCAGAAGCTTAGAGAATTCTTTAAGATTATACTTCTTGGGAGCCTTCTCATACTCTATGAGCCCGATCTTGCTGAATGGCTGCTTGCCAGGAGCAGGTTCTTTCCTTTTCCCAGGGATAGACCAAGGTAGCCACTTTTGTCTATCTGACACAATCTTTACGGACAGAAGAAGGATCCCTGAACTGTCTGATAACTTCAATTTTCTTCATCTCAAGACAGTGTGTCATGAAGGCAGCTTCTTCATCCGTGATCCACCTTCCACACTCCTCCAGTGTGAGAGGTTCAGTTTGAGGTAGGGATTTAGGAAGGTCAACAGAGAAAGGAATTGCTCTACTACCAAGTTCTGGTCTTAATCTTCCTTTGAATGATATCTAAAAATGGTCTTCTCCACCCTTGAAGGTATCATTCATTGGAGAGACAATCTCCAGTCTGGCAACTCCAGAGGTGAAGGTTTTCAAATGCCATGTAGAGGGACGATTGTAGATGCTGTGATATGACTCATACTTAACAGACCGAGGTTTGTTAATGCATGCGACATTCTTCCTTCCACCGAAGTCTGTAGGTTTACGGGTAATGGTGAGTGAAGTGGGAGTGGTTTTGGTGATTGTATAGGTTTTAGGTGTGTAGGGTTTGAAGGGATTAATGGGAGGTACTTTGAATAATAGGTTAAAGGGGTGAGAGTGAAGTTTGGAAATGTATGTGGTAAGTGAGGTATTTGAGGAAATTTGTGGTAAGTCAAGGTTGAGTGTATTGGATGGTGTTTGGGTAGGTTTTGAGAGGGTAGAGGTTTGTCGGAGGCTCATTCTGATTTTCTTGGTTTGTGTTTGAGTTTGTGGCTGTGAAACAGACAATGGGGGTGCAAGAATGACATCATGAGAATCAATGATAGATACCGACTCATCAGCAGTAAAGTTGAGTACCTTTGGGTTAAGCTCAGAAGACTTAACCAACCTTCTTTTTGTTCCTCTAAGGGCAACAACGGCAGGAGGAGGAGGAGGGACTTGCTTCCCTTGACCGGACGCTGAAGCATCCTTTTCAGCTGTTGGCTTATTCTTTTTCTCCAAGACCTTTCTGATAGGAATTCTATCCTCATTTACTGGTTCCTCAACGGTAGGTGTAGGAGCCACCTTCTGTTTCATTCTTCTTGTCTCCCTTAAAGGAGATTCAGCAGGTCTCTTCACACCAGCCATTGAGCTTCTGGTGGTTTTCTTTTCAGCTTCTCCTTCCTGTTGCTCTAATTTTACCTTCTTGATCATAGAGCCAGTTATCCACTGCATTCTGACTAGACTGTTGACTCCAAAAACTTCAGGACGAACAACAGCGCCAACACCAAAGTATTTTTCTTTTTCTTATGTGTTGGTAGAGTCAGTCAGCTTTCTCACAACACCATCTTTAATCATCATTATGGAGAGAAGAACTCCATAAGGGATAATCTTGACAATATTCTTTTTATCGACACTCTTCCTTGAGAAGACAAGAGCATTTATAAGATTATTGATAATCAACCTTGGCAGATTGATTTTCTTCCCATCCATGTAGTTTCTCATAATGAACTTTTGTACGTAGTTCACTATGTCGCTTGAGCCAGCCTTCAGAATCACGCTCTTAGCGATGATTTTGTGCAGTACACTGTAGTGGCTTTTCAAGTCTTTGGCAGTGGGAGTTATGTTCTTCTTCAACTCTCGATAGTTTTCGAACAGGGCTTCGTTGACGTTTTTCGACCCTTTGTAGCGCCAACCCGCTTAGCATGGTAACTGATTCCTTCACAAGGGCACTTGATGGTCTGAGCGATAGAGTTGATGGTGAAGCGTAACTTGAAGCCTCTGATGTGTCCTTCTATAATTTCTCCCGGAAGTAGGTAAGCGTTCCCCCAGAACTCCTTTATAGCATAGCTCAGTACATCGACTGGTTCCCAGATAAAGTAATTTTTCCAGCCTAGTTTCTCCAAACCTTCTTCAAAATCAAAACCATATAGCTTGAAGTTCTCAAAATCAATTCTGTTCTCATTCATGAGTTTTGCTTCTGAGAAGACATCAAAGGCAGCAGTGTATTGTCCAACTTTTCTATCAGCCATGGTAGCAGTTGCAGAGAGGGTAATGGAGGTTTTAGGGTTTGAAATCACAGAGAGAGAGAGAAAGAACAGTTTTGCAAGTAGATGCAGAGTGAAGTGATGGAGCGAAAAATGTGGAGTGGTGGGAAAGTTGATAGAAAATTGTACAGTCCTTTTTCAAAAACCGCTTCGTATTTTCACACAAAAATTAAATCAAAAAAGAAAAGAAAATGGAGATTCGCCTTTTCATTAAATGAAGACGCCAAAAGAAAAGTAAGATCAAGTAAAAAGATTTTATCGAAAGACATAAATAATTATGACTCAGTAGATGTGATGAGACACTTAAGTCATTTACACGTGTGACACGTGTGTGTGTGCTCGGACGCACGCAACCGATTCACCAGACGTTGAGTTATAATGCACATGACAAATAAAATGTTTATACGTATACATGCTTATGTCATACCAGATGCTGAGATGATGCATATCATCTGACGCTGAGATTAATCATTCTTCTATAAGATGAAAATTTAAATTTCTTCTCATAAAATTGAATCTATCTTCAGCAAGGGGTTTTGTAAATATATCAGCCCACTGATGATCAGCGTCTACAAATTTTATTTCGAAAATATCCTTCTGAACATAGTCTCTTATAAAATTATGCTTAATCTCAATGTGCTTGGCTCGTGAATGCAATATGAGATTTTTAGTAAGACAGATTGCAGAAGTGTTATCACAAAAGATAGGAATGTTACTCTCTTTTATCAGATAGTCTTCAAGTTGATATTTCATCCACAGAAGTTGAGAGCTGCAACTTGTCTTTGAAATATATTCACTTACATTGTTGAGAGTGCAATCGTGCTTTGCCTTTTGCTTGACCAAGACACAAGATTTGCTGCAAGGAATTGGCAGCCTCCACTTGTGCTTTTTCTTTCAATTCGGTCTCCAGCAAAGTCAGCATCACAGAAACCTACTAACTTGTAATCTTTTGATTTCTTATAAAGCAGACCAAGATTAGTAGATCCTTGCAAATATCTAAAGATTCTTTTAACAGCACTCAAGTGTGATTCTCTAGGATCTGATTGAAATCTAGCACACAGACATACGCTAAACATAATATCAGGTCTTGAAACTGTAAGATAAAGTAGAGATCCAATCATACCTCTGTACATCTTTTGATCTACCTTTTTATCAGTTTCATCTTTACCAAGAATGCATGTGGGATGCATAGGAGTACACATAGGTTTGCAATCCACCATTTTGAATTTCTTTAGCAATTCCTTGATATATTTGCTTTGATATACATAGATACCATCATTGCATTGTTTGATTTGAATTCCAAGGAAGAACTTCAGTTCACCCATCATGTTCATCTCGAATTCAGCCTGCATTAGCTTCGAAAATTCTTTGCAAAGGCTTTCATTAGTAGCTCCAAAAATAATGTCATCAACATATATTTGAACAATTATAAAGTGCTTGTTTGATGTTTTTCTAAAAAGAGTAGTGTCTACTAGACCTCTGGTAAAGCCATTTTTCATCAAAAATGTACTTAGTCTTTCATACCAAGCTCTGGGAGCTTGCTTAAGACCATACAGGGCCTTTTTAAGCTTGAAGACATGTTCTGGAAATTCAATGTCTTCGAATCCAGGAGGTTGTTTTACAAAGACTTCCTCAGTTATAAAACCATTCAAGAAAGCACTTCTCACATCCATTTGATAAATAATTATATCATGATGTGCAGCAAATGAAAGTAAAATGCGTATAGCTTCTAACCTTGCAACAGGTGCAAATGTTTCAGTAAAATCAATACATTCTTCCTGTGAGTAACCTTGAGCAACCAATCTTGTCTTGTTTTTCACAACCTTTCCATCTTCATCAAGCTTGTTTCTAAATACTCATTTAGTACCAATAGCTTGCTTATCTTCTGGTAGAGTAACTAGCTTCCATACATCATTTCTTTGGAACTGATTCAACTCTTCTTGCATGGCCAGAATCCAACCTTCATCTTCCAATGCTTGATCAATCGTTTTAGGTTTCTTTTCTGAGAGTAGTGCCATATCTGCATGCTCTTTAAAAGAGGATCTGGTTCTTACTCTATCTCCAGGTTTTCCTATGATTTGATCTTTAGGATGATTGACTTTGTACTTCCAGCTCTTTCTGAATTCAGCTTCTGAAGATTCTTGTGTCTAGTCACCACCGGACGATGAAGATGTAAGTTCACTATTTGTAGTATTACCTATATTTAATTCTGAAAATGATTCATCTAGCTCTGACATGGCTGTGTCAGGCTTCTTGTCATCAAATTTGACATGAATGGATTCTTCCACTGTCATAGTTTCTTTATTGTATATTCTAAAAGTTTTAGATCTTTCAAAATATCCCAAAAAGATTCCTTTGTCAGCTTTTGAATCAAACGTACCAAGCTAATCCTTAGTATTTAAAATATAACACGTACAACCAAATGAGTGAAAATATGATATGTTTGGTTTCCTTCCTTTCCACAGTTCATGGAGTCTTCTTCAAAATAGGTCTAATAAAGATTCTATTTTGAATGTAACAAGTTGTGTTTACTGCTTCTGCCCAAAAATATTTTGCAATGTTAGCTTCATTGATCATGGTCCTGGCCATTTCTTGGATGGACCGATTCTTTCTTTCTACAACACCATTTTGTTGAGGTGTTCTAGGAGAGGAGAAATTGTGGGAGATGTCATTATCATCACAAAATTTTTGAAAGCTTTCATTTTCAAATTCTCCCTCATGATCACTTCTAATAGAAGAAATACAAATTCCTTTTTCATTTTGAACTGTTTTGCAGAATACAGTAAATACCTTGTATGACTCATCTTTGTGAGCAAGGAATCTAACCCATGTCCATCTAGTAAAATCATCAACAATGACTAACCCAAATTTCTTTCCAGTTACAGAGGTTGTCCTTGTCGGACCAAAAAGATTAAGATGCAAAAGCTCAAGTGGTATAGAGGTTGAAACAACAGTTTTTGAATGAAAAGAAGTTTTAACTTGTTTTCCTCTTTGACATGCCTCACAGAGAGCATCAGATTGATACTTAAGATTTGGTAAGCCTCTGACGAGACTGTGCTTGTTTAATTTTGAGATTAATCTCAAATTGACATGACCCAATCTCTTGTGCCAAATCAATTGTTCTTCGTCAACAGACATAAGACACTTGATATCTTGTTCTGCAAGTTCAAAGAGATCAATTTTGTAAATATTTTGTTTCCTCTTAGCAGTAAAGAAAATAGAGCCATCTTTCTTGCTTTTTACTAGACATCCAGTTTCTGTAAAGATGACTTCATAACCATTGTCACATAATTGACTTATGCTCAATAAGTTATGTTTAAGTCCTTCAACATATAGTACATTATCAATAGAGGGAATAGAGCTTTTACCAATGCGACCAATTCCAACTATTTTACCTTTCTGGTTTCCTCCGAAACCAACGAATCCAGCTTCTTTAGGCCTTAGTTCTTGGAACATATGTTTTTCTCTCGTCATGTGACGCGAGCATCCACTGTCTAAGTACCAAGATAGGTGTGTTGACTTTGTTGCTAAGCATGTCTGCAACATAGACTATTTTATCTTTAGGTACCCATATCTTTTTGGGTCCTTTCTTGTTAGTTCTTGAAGAAAGCTTATCCTTCACAGTTTTAAAAACAGTACATGCACTTTTCAAATGACCAGGTTTATTGCAGTAAGTACAATGCAAGCATTTACTATGATTATTGGATTTATCAGATGCTGAATCATTTTCTAAAAGAGGTTCATCTGATATATAACCAAGACCATAGGTTGTCGTTTTACCGACGCCCCAAATCATTGAAGCTTGTTTGCTTCAAGTTACACTCTCTGCAAGAAACTTTTGAAATGCATATTCATAATCATTTGATTTGCATTTAGGATTGCCTGTAACTTTAGAGCTTTCAGCTTGAGAGCTCTCACAGTTGCTTGTTAGCGGCCGATGCTAGTTATCCATCGAATCTTTGATTTTCGATTTTCGCCACTGGTTCTCTTTATTGAGTACATATTTTTCTTTATTTAAAGCTTGAAAGTCTTGTGATAATTTTAAAAATTTCTTTTTCAAATTCTTATACTCAACAGATAGAGTGGCAGAGTCCTTAAGAAGATCATCGAATGCAAGTTGAAGTTCAGAGTAGGAATCATATACTATTACCTCTTCAACTTCTTCTTCTGAATCAAGGTCAGTGTCTGCCATGAGAGCGAGATTTGCTTCTACTTCATTATCTTCCTCAGATGAGGATAAGTCTAGATCTTCCCATGTAGCCATGAGACTCTTCTTCTTTTTCTTGAAAGAACTTCTTGTGGGCTACTCCTTAAGATTAGGACATTCAGACTTGAAATGTCCAGGCTTTTTACATTCATAGCAAATGACTTAAGTTTTGTCCTTGTCCTTACTTTCCTTCTTGTCCTTAGTATCTTTCTTCTGAAACTTTCTCTTGAAGTTTCTCTTCTTCCACATTCTTTGTATCTTCCTGGATATAAACACGAGCTCATCTTCTGATGTGTCAACATCTCCTTCTGAAGCTTCATCTTCTGATTCTTCTTCTTCAGCCTGAAGGGCTTTGGAAGAACTAGCTTTATGTTGAGCGACTTTCAAAGCAATAGATTTACCCTTTTTGACAGGTTCTTCTTCGTTTAGCTCAAGTTCATGAGCTTTCAACGAACTCATAAGATCTTCAAGTCGTAGGACATTTAGATCTTTTGCTTCCTGAATAGCAGTGACCTTGGGTCTCCACTGCTTAGTCAAACTTCTTAAGATCTTTCTAACATGGTCAAGTGTAGTGTAACTTTTTCTAAGGGCCTGTAACCCATGAACAAGTGTTTGGAATCTTCCAAACATAGTTTCAATGCTTTCACCATCTTCCATTTTGAACAACTCGTATTGGCGAACCAACATGCTAGCTTTGGTTTCTCTTACTTGGGCAGAGCCTTCATAAGATAAAACGAGTGAGTCCCAAATTTCTTTGACAGTATCAAATTTGCCACATTTATCATATTCTTTTTCTGTCATAGCACAGATAAGAATGAATCTAGCTTTTTGATTGATTTGATATCTCTTTTTTTGCTCATCATTCCAATCTTCTCTGACTATAGCAACACCACGAGGATTAGTGGGAGGAATGTAACCACTTTGAACTATATCCCACAACTCAAGTTGTTGTGTCTCAAAGAAAGCTTTTATCTTATCTTTCCAGTAATCAAATTTTTCTCCATCGAACAGAGGAGGACGGTTCATATGACCACCTTCAGTAGACATGTTCACAGTATATGATCTTTTCTCTTAACACTATTAAGTGCTCAACCAAGAGGCCGAGCTCTGGTACCAACTGAACGTGAACACAAGAAGGGAGATTGAATTGTGTTAAAAACTATTCGCGAACTTTACGTAAAAAACACTTCAACACAGATTTTTCAAAACTATTTGTATATCGGATGCAGAGAAATAAACCGGATGCAAAAAATGAAACCGTTTATGAAAACTTGTTTTACTGAGCAGTGTAAAGATAAATGTAAAGCAGTAAAGGAAAAGACACAGAGATTTATACTAGTTCACCACCAACTGGTAGCTACGTCTAGTCCCTTCGTTCCTGAAGGATTTTTCACTATAATCAACTGATTACAATTTTCCTCAAGAGTATTCTACTGTCACAAACTTGACAATACTCTCAACTTCTCAAAACGACTCAGTGCAGTCGAGCCTTTGAGGAACAAAGTCTTAGCTAGGCCAAATACAGTTTACAAAAGAGATTATACTTTTGAATACAATCAAAATATCTCTCACAAAGAGGATGAAAAGATTAAGCTCAAAACATAATAGCTTTCTTAAAGAAAGTATAAGACACTGAGTTCAGTTCTTTGTAGACCAGAAACTTGGCACGAAACTTGATTGCTCACTTGAGTAATATTGCTTTTAGAATGAAGTTTCTTCACAGTTTTTCAACATTTCTCCAATGAATACATTGGGGTATTTATAGGAGTCTTCAAGGGTATTACCGTTGCAGTAAAAATATCTCCTTTCCATTGAGTGAGGTAATTTGAAATGTAGTCATTTTCTTCCTTTCCAGAGAATATCAGAATAGTACACATTACCGTTTTCGTACTATCTTCTATTTGCAATTGCCTTGTACGATTTTTGTCTTATGCTAAAGGTGTCACATTTGCTTCCTCGTGCATCAAAATAAGCACATAAAATCAAATTCGAATTCCGTTCCACAACAGTCTGAGGCTAAAAGCAGAAACGTGATCATCACGTGCTTTATTAAAGAGATCGCACGCCGCCGCATCAGAGGACGACGCCGCAAAGAATTGAGTATTCCATGTGTCAAAGAGTAACACTATCGACGCCTTCTTTGTTAGCAAGACGTCAAGTGAGTTGAGACGTGACACTAGTGGATTGTATTCAATTCTTTTGTAAATTTCTTCTTCTTCCTTGAGTGTTTCGTACATATATATGAAGTTTTGATACCTGTACACTCAAAGATATGTTAGAAGATAAATTGTTCTTCTTGAAAATACTTTGTTATCATCAAAATTAATGAGGGTCTAAACTTCTCAATCGTTTAGGTTCCAACAAACACCACATTTAACATACCGATAAAAAAGCTCTATGCAAATATTAGTAGTTAGTGCATTTGCGACTAAATATGCATCAATAACATACCAGCCAAAAAACTCTAAAATACATTTTTTTTCTATTCATTATTTAGAAAAGTCTAATACTCATCATGGGTTCCACCACACTTACATAGCCTTCAATCGATTTTTTTAAAAATAACCATAGCACAAAGATATGAAGAATCTACTGTTATAACTTTCTATTTGTTATAACTTTGCTTTCTACTATTATATCTAACTCAATAGTAATATAGAAGTTGCATTTTCGACTATAACAGTAATTATAGTAGATAATTAGAAGAAAATAGCATAATAGCCTTGACTGGCTTGGTCAATCTGTTATAAAGTTTAACATAACAACTAAAACTGACTTTGTTATTTTACGTGGATGGTCTCATTTTACAGAACGATTGACCAAGCCAAATCCATTAAACCATGGTATCAAATTTATATCCATGTTTCTCTCTTTGAGGGACTTTTCACCACCTATTATTGTTGGTAAGCTAGTACTGACAATTTCAAATGAGGAATGCCCCCAAAGACTCCACCATAGTGGAATATTAAGAAGATGTAAACAAAAAATCTAAAAAGGTCAATGAAAAACATGAATTAAGTTATTAACCGTGTTCAAAAGGAACTTCTAAACCATTAGCCATGGACACTAACATCAATCTTTAAGTGGAAGTTCATCCAGGTTGGCAACTGAATCATGTTATTTTGCAAGAACATGTAAATAAGCACCACTCTACAAATTAAACCAACAGAACCTAATAAAAGAAAAGTTCTTCCTTTTAGAATTGAGTATATGGTAAAAAAATAAATCAAATTTAGAGAAAATAAGGTGTAAGAAAGAAGATTATATAATCTAGCAAGTTATAGACAGTACTATAGAAAATAGAAGGAAAAATGCTCCCATACATAAAGAAAAGGAAAAAGAAAAGAATCCTCATTTCTGAAAGATTTGAGCAGATCATCAAACCTTATCATGACCTATCACAATTTGTTTGGTTAATCCCTTGAATCATCTACATGAACTTACTAACAACATTTGTTTCTATCACTATGTAATATCTGTGTAGCACATGATTCAAATCTTAACAATCGTTAATGTTACAAACAAATAAAACGTTATGCAAGAAAAAATAGTTACTGAGCAAAGTAGAAACCAGAAAAATAGTAAATAGTTTAACACAAAAAAAGGATAAAAACTGTTTTTTAGCTATTTAGGAAACAACTGATAGGCTATCAATATTTTTAGTGAGATATCATATTAGTCCTTTCTCCCAAGGCATTGGACCTAAGAAAAAAATCCATTAGGGATTTAATACCTATATATCTCAACAGATTTTTACAATTTTTAATAGAGCATCACTTAATGTCTATTAAAAAATAGACACAAAATTTTCACCCATATGAGAAAGAATCCATCCTAGGCATGATAATTGCCCCACTCAATGACCTGAATTTTTTTTAGCTAAATCACTGATCAAGTGTTTAAATTTGAATATACAGTTAAAGGGATTTGGATAACACTACTTTTTTAAAGCATAACTAATGTACCATGTACCCAATCATGATGAAGATCCAAATCCAAATTTGACACCCCCCAGAAAATACCCATGAAAGCCAACAACACTAACAAACTTGTCAAATTAGTAACTGTCATCCAAGTAAGAATAAAGAAACTAACCATTGCTTCTTTCATCACTATCTTCTGGCTTTTATCGCTATCAGCAATAACATCAGTAAATTCACCCTGCAATTCATGTCAGTTAGATATATCTTCTACAATCTGGAAAATAAGGTTTAAGAAATGGAAATTGGTGAAATGCCCAGGAAACAAAGAACAATAGAAAGCAAATAACAAATAAGTAAGTTGTTTAGAAACTGTTCCGGACTGGGCCGAGGCCCAATCCGTCGACCCACCTTCCCTCGATGCCACGTCGTCCGCATGCCTGTCCGCCTTCCCTCAACGTGGCCGACACAACGGCTTTGTGCATTAAAAGAATTTAATGCCGACTTCCGGGTTTCACGGGACGGTTACACATCGACAGTAACCGTCCTCAACTCATATTAAAAGAAGACCGCGTCGAACGGTCGAGGTAATCATCTTTCTATCACCTCTTACTCACCTCGACACACACTGACTTGAGCGTCGGAGTGTTTGCAGGTACACCACCCAACCCGCCGCCCTCTCAGTCGCGAGCACAACCGCACCGCTTCCTCCGGCCATCCTCCTCAAGTTCTGCTCGAACATTGGCGGCGCTCAGCGGGAATCGATTTCGATTCCATCTTCTTTGTCAAGTCTCCCTTCTTCACTCGACGATGACCGATCGCGCGCCAGTCGCGATCAGCGCTCCACTCATGCGAACGCAGATCTTGGACAACCAAAATCCACCCGAGCAGTCTGGACAGAATCCACCTCTCCAAAGATGACGCCTTCCGATCGTTGTCGCTCAAACCGATGCCGAACGGAAAACCACCGCCATCCTCATTCGCGAGTTCCGCGAATTCATCCGGCCGCCGAAGCCGATGCATGCTCGTAATCAACGCCTCGATCGAATGGAGAATCGCCAGAAGGAACTCCGCCGCGTTGCCACTCCAAATCGGAAACGTAAAAGATCGACCCTCTCATTCTCCTCGAGATCGGCGAGTCCGAAAAATCTCAGATCTGCTCATCGCCACCACCGTGGCACGACTCCACGCCGCTGCGCAGGTAGAGAGCACTGCAGCCATTCTGCGGTCATCAACTCCCTGAGCGATGACACGAGTGATTCGAGCGACCTTCGTCCTTTACATCCGAGATCATGAAATTCCCGATTCTCAAGCATCTTGAAACCACCCGCTTTGGACTTCATAATGACAGACCACCACCGACGAGCATGTTGGTTGCTTTGATACCGCCATGGGCTATCGAGGCGCCTAAGGGCCGGTGAAGTGCGTAATCCTTTCCTCACTCAAGAAGGCATCGCTGTCTTGGTTCCGACTCTTAAGAAAAATTCCATTGGTTCGTGGATCGAGCTCGTCCGACCGCTTCTCCGCAAGATTTCATCAAGGCCTAAAGTCCAACCTGTCGACACAGACCGCCGCAATTCAAGAAGAAAGATGAGTCTATCGGAGACTACGCCGAGCGCTTCAACATGTTAAGCCATTTGGTGAAGAAATGCTCGACGAGATGAAGCCGCATTGCTAGAGCAAGGCCTGGTCGAAGGAAGTTTATTCGGTCGGTATATTGGTGTCGATAAACCGAGGTCCTCGACCGAAGTTCCTCAAGCGAGCCTAGAATTTATGAATTACTTAAGAGAAGTGATAGCCTCAAAAGCCAAAGACAAATCCCCAGTGAGTAACACCGACAAGCAAAGATGAAGAAATATAATTAAGTTGAAACAAATGTATCCTAAACACATAAGTGTGAAGCAGTTGAAGTATGATTGAAGAAATACACAATCGCGATTTATTTACTATCAAAACCTTGCACCTTCGATGGAACCTCGTGTCGAGACCGCTGCGGCACGATCCCCGATGAAGAGATCGAGCCTCGCGTCGAGACCGCATGCACGCAGGTCGTGATAAAGCCTTGTGCGCTTTGCACAAGCACCTCTCGCAATGATGGATACACACCCAAAGATTTGAGCGACTTTACCAGTGCCCACCGCAATTGCAAAATCTGCACGACCTTAAACTCGCTACGCTACGGACCTTGATTATTTGATGACCGACCTTGCCGCTTGACAGCCAGATCAATTACTCCCACAGGAAGTATAAAACCTCGACTACGAGCACTTTACTCAAGATAAAATTAACGCTAACTTAATTACATCAAGTTGTCGCAAATTGTCTATACTTGACAGGAACGTGATAAAGCCTCGGGCGCTGGCACCAAAGACCGATGAACGAAGAGATCGACCTCGCCGACCGCACGAGCTCGCGGATAAAGCCTTGCGCGCTGGCACAAGCACCGATGAATGAAGAGATCGACCTCATGCCGAGACCAAGACGCAGCTCGTGATAAAGCTCGCGGCGCTGGGCACAAGCCACCGCGGATCATGCGAGCTACCGATGAACAGATCGACCTGAAGAGACCGTGTGCGCACGAGCTACCGATGAAGAGATCGACCTCGCCGGTGACCGCTGCACGAGCTCATGATAAAGCTCAGCGCTGGCACAAGCACCGATGAATGAAAGAGATCGACCTGGCCGTTTGAGACCGCTGCACGAGCTCGTGATAAAGCCTTGCGCGCCGCACAAGCACCGATGAATCGACCTGGCGCCGAGACCGCGCACGAAGCCTGCGATAAAGCCTTGCACGCTGGGCACAAGCACCTGATGAAGAGATCGACCGCGTCGAGACCGCGCACGAGCTCGTGATGCCGCACAAGCACCGATGAATCGACCTCATGCCGAGACCGCGTGCACGAAGCTCGTGATAAAGCCTCGCGCGGTGCACAAGCACTGATGAATCGACCGCGTCGAGACCGCACGAAAGCTCGTGATAAAGCCTTGCGCTGGGCACAAGCACCTGATGAAGAGATCGACCTGCGTACGAGATCGTGCGCACGCAGCTCGTGATAAAGCTCAGGCGCTGGAACAAGCACCGAATCGACTCGCCGAGACCGCTGCGGCACGAAGCTCAGATAAAGCCAGGCGCTGGGCACAAGCACTGATGAAGAGATCGACTCGTGTCGAGACCGCGTGCACGAGCTGCGGATAAAGCCTTGTGCCTCGCGACAAGCACATCAAGCCTCGGTCGAGAATCCGCCGCCAGACGTGGGAACACGAAGGTCCCGAACGACCTAATGAACAAGCACGACATGACGACACTTGCAATTCCTTCATTAACAGACGCCGAACGCCGACATCAACGACCTCGACAATAAGTCACCACCTCGACAAATGAGCTAGCGACTGGGGTAATCGTTTCCCGGATCGGGCCGAGGCTCAACTGGTCGACCCACCTTCCCCTCGATGCCACGCCGCCGCATGCTCGTCCGCTTTCCTCAACGTGGCACGACAATGGCTTTGTGCATTAAAAGAATTTAATGCCGACTTCCAGTTTCACGGACGATTAGCACATCGACAAGAACTGCCCTCAACTCATATTAAAAGAAGGCCACAACGGGCCGAGGTAATCATCTTTCTATCACCTCTACTCACCTCGACACACCGACTTGAAAGGCCGAGTGTTTGCAGTACACCACCCAACCTCGCTGCTCCTCCGTCATGAGCACAACCGCACCGCTTCCTCCACATCCTCTCAAGGGTTCTGCTCGCACGTAAACTATACCCATTATATATATATATACACACACAAAAAGTAATCCAAACATAATACATAGAACACCCGAATTGTCAATTTCTTCAGGTCAAGAACACACTAAAAATTGTATCTTTGAAAAAACAATATCAAGGAAGTTTTAAAAATTGTTTTACTCTCCTTTTTAGCTCTTATTGCTTTGCTTCTAAGATTCCTTTTCACTATGGATTAGGTATAGTGGAGAGACAAAAGTTGTTTATTTTTTTGACGATACTCTGAGATAATTCTGAAGTCACTCCCTTTATGTGCTACAACCACCGAAGGAGATCTTATTTTGTTTCCCCCTTCGTTTACTACTTCCTATGCATAGCCCCAAGAGTGCCACCAGACCAATCAAAGCAGAACAATTGGCAGAAATGTTGAATGGATGATAGAAATTCAAAAGCGAAGAAAAATATGAAAAATCGATGAAGAAAATTTTGAAAGAGGAACAAACTCACCATGAGAAGAAGATGAAGCTTGAGAAAAACTCAATGCATTTAAAGAAAAAGGAAAACTGGAGATCTGCATAATATGCTAACCCAGTGGGCGGATCTGCGTGAATCTAAGCACAATATCCAGAATGAAGGTCGTGGCTAGGTTTTTCAGATCTGTCCGTTTTTGTTCATCACTTTGGGGGGTTTTGTTCGCTTGAAATTGCACCAGAAATGATAGCAACAGGATGAGTAAGTAAGATGTAGTGAGAAAGAAGTGAGAGAGAGTAAATTGGGAAGGATGGTGACTTTTTTATTTTTTATGATTTGGGTGTTACCTTCATTGCGGCGCTTGAAGATGTACCGTTCCATTTGAAAGTCGCAGTTTTTTGTGCCGAGGTGGACATCGGTGGCCAACATCATCTAAATGTCGGCTTCCTTCTGTGATAGCTGGCGCGGTGGGGCTGCGGCGGCGTTAGTGGCAGTAGCCATGATTGATGTTGTGTGCTGCCGACGCACAGGAATGTGAGAACATAGAGAGCTCTGAGTGGTTAGATCTTCCGACGTTCGTGGCAGTAAACGCAGAGGAGAGAAGAGAGGGAAGGTAGAGGCTGATACTTGCTTCCATCATAAATGAAACTGTAGAGATTAGAAATGTGCTAACTGAATCAATTCATTACTCACAATGTGTGTTATATACAAGAGGTAGAGATTAACTAACTAACTCACACTAATCAGAGCCATTAAACAGGCTTAGTGCCACGAACAGGGCTAAGGCCCAATAGACCATACAAGGCCCAACTACACAGGAAAACCAAAGTGACCCAACATAATCCTCCCTTAAACTACATTATACAGAGAATGCAGTTTATACACCAGAAAAAAAAACAGATTATACACCAGATCTACACATGTCAAGTCTGCCTCTAAGTTTAGAAAATGATTCTATCTTCAAGGCCTTGGTCATAATGTCAGCTAGCTGCTCCTGCGAGTGACAGTGCACCAATTCTATAATGCCATTTCATAAATCTACGAGGAAGTGGAATCGACTTCAATGTGCTTGCTTCTACCATGAAGGACTGGATTCTCGATGACTTGATGGTGGAGGTATTGTCACAAAGAAATGATGAGACAATTCTTCTGAGGTATACCTAGCTTTTCCAAAATTCTTCTGAGCCAAATTCCTTGGCAAGCACAGTAAGTGGCTGCAATATATTCAGCCTCTGTTGTAGACAATGTCACAACCGGCTGCTTCTTGGAACACCATGAGACTGCTCCTCCCCCGATCAAAAACACATAACCGGATGTACTCTTTCGATCATCTAAGTCACCAGCATAATCACTATCTGAAAAGGCAATCAAGTCACTATGCTCATTCCTTCTATACATGATTCCAAACTCGAGAGTTCCTTGCAAGTATCTCAAGATTCTCTTTGCAGCTGCTAGGTGCATTTCTGTAGGCCGCTCCATAAATCTGCTAATTAAGCAAACGGCAAACATTAGATCAGGTCTTGTTGCTGTCATATACATGAGACTTCCCACTATCTGCTTGTATATGGTGGCATCACACACTTTGCCTTGTTCATCTTTAGATAATTTGCATCCGGGTACAATAGGGTTGCCAACTAAATTGCATTTCTGCATTCCAAATCTCTCCAGCACCTCCTTAGAAGTACTTCATTCTTCCCATATCTGTCATATCAAATTCATTTTTCATTGACCTTTTAAAGTCTTCAAGCATTTTTATGTCATTGCCAGTGAATAGCAAATCATCAACATACAAAATAACTATGAGTAGCTTACTCTTATCACCATGTTTCAAGAATAAAGTATGCTCATGAGAGCATTTCTCAAAACCTTCCCTGCTGAAATATGCTTCTATTCTGCTATACCATGCTCGTGGGGCTTGCCTAAGCCCATACAAGGCTTTCTTGAGTCTGTACACCTTGTCCTTGCCTCCCTGCTTCTTATACCCTTGAGGTTGATCAATATACACAGGTTCAGTTAGTTCTCCTTGAAGAAAGGCGCTTTTTACATCAAGCTGGAAAACTGTCCAGCCTTTAATAGCAGCAAGTGAGAGAATGGCTCTAATTGTGTCCCATCTTGCCACTGGTGCAAATACTTCCTTATAGTCAATGCCATGCTTTTGTGAGTACCCTTTGGCCACAAGTCTGGCCTTGTACTTTTCAACACTCCCATCTTCATTGAGCTTGGTCTTGTACACCCATTTCACACCTATTGTCTTAGTTCCTGCAGGCAGATTTGTAAGCTCCCATGTATCATTCTTTTCTATGGCAACTATCTCATTATCCATGGCCTTTCTCCAAACAGCCTCTTTTACTGCTTCTTCATAAGTAGTAGGATTAGGATCAGGTCCACCAAAAACAGCAAGGTTATGCAATTCTTCATCTGAAAATTCATCACCTGATACATAATCATCTAACCAAGTTGGTTTTTTTTTTGTCCTCCCTTGATCTGTACCATGCTCTACAGACTGACCAGTTTCAATTGCTGGCTCACTTGCAGAATCTTCTCTATGTGTATCTGCCACTTCAGGTTCAGTGTTAACACCATCATGAGTAGCTGTAGCTGGCTCATCATCATCATTGCCTTCAAAACTTTCTTCTGATTCCATGAGCTCACCTTCCTTGGCTTTGCTTTTTTTATTCCAATCCCACTTTTCAGTTTCTGAAAATACGACATCTCTGCTTGTAATCACCCTTTTTAATACCGAATCATAGAGTCTATATGCCTTAGACTCCTCACTCACCCCCAAGAACACACACTTCACACTTTTGTTGTCCAGTTTCTTTCTTTGGCAATCAGGAACATGGACATGTGCAACACATCCAAAGATCCTGAAATGACTCACTGCAGGTTTTGTTCCACACCAAGCTTCTTCAGGTGTCATGTCTTTCACAGCAAGAGTAGGACTCCTATTTAACACATAGAAGGACCAATTCACTGCTTCGGGCCAGAATTGTCTAGGGACTTCTTTCTCTGAGAGCATGCATCTGACCATATTCATAACCGTTCTATTTCTTCTCTCAGCCACTCCATTCTGCTGTGGAGTGTATGCTGCAGTCAACTGCCTCTTAATGCCATTCTCATGACAGAATTCATTGAATTCAATTGAGGTGAATTCACCACCTCTGTCAGTTCTGAGGCAGCAAAGTGATGTTCTCGATTCTTTTTCAACAAGTATTTTAAATCTTTTGAAGATTTCAAATGCAGCTGATTTTGCAGAAATGAAATAAACCCAACCCTTTCTACTAAAATCATCAATGAAGCTAATAAAGTACCTCTTGTGACTATTCGATTCTGGATTAATTGGTCCACAAATGTCTGCATGAACCAATTCAAGCTTTTGTGAGGCTCTCCATGAAGCTTTCTTTGGGAATGAATCACGATGCTGCTTTCCAACCATGCAAACAGTGCATATATCTGCATCTTCCTTGAGATTAGGTAGACCCCGAACCATTTCCTTCTGTGCAAGTGCCTTTAACCCTTTGAAATTGAGATTACCATATCTTTGGTGCCACAATTTAGTGCTGCCTTCATCAGCAACTTTCAAGCAAGATGGAGAAACAATGGATACAGTAAGTGCAAACAGTCTGTTTGCACACATTCTAGCAGACATGATCACACCCTTTTCTGGGTGGAAAACCTTGCAAGAATTTTGTTTGAACAAGACACTCAAATTCTTTTGCTGCAATTGCCCTATGCTCAGAAGATTGTTTTTCAATTCAGGAATATAGTAGACTTCTGAAATCACCTGAGTAATTCCATGAATTTGCATTCGTATGCTTCCCTTTCCAATGACTGACATTCTTGAGTTGTCTCCCAACTTTACACTTTCTCTGAATTTGTCATCAAGATTCAAGAACCACTCCTTTGTCCCACACATATGATTGCTACACCCAGAATCAAGGAACCAGACCTTATTATTTTCAGTTTGGTCCCTTTCAGCAAATGCCATGAGTAGCATTTCTTCACCAACATCAAACTCAGCATAGTTTTGCGTTTTCTTCCCAAGAAGGACACTCATATTGGAAGTGCCCTAATTTGTGACATTTGTAGCACTCTACAGATTCTTTATTGACAGAGGATTGCCTACCTCTGCTTCTTCCTCTCGAGCCGCCCCTACCTCTTCCCCTGCCTCCTGTTCTGCCACCATAGGAGACCTTTAGTGCCTGCTCCTCTTCTTTGTACCCCTTCATTCTTTGCTCATGAACAAGGAGACTGCTTTGAAGCTCATCAATTGACATTGTAGCTACATCATTTGCCTCTTCAATAGAACAAACGACATAGTTAAATGTAGCAGTCATGGACCTCAAAATTTTCTCAACAACCACCGATTGCTCCATTCTTTCACCATGCATCTTCATCTTATTTGCAATTCCTAGGGTTCTTGAGAAGTACTCGTCCACGGTTTCGCTTTCTTTCATCCCAAGAACCTCAAATTCCTTTCTGAGTGCTTGCAACTGCGCCCTTCTCACCTTTGTTGACCCCTGATACTTTTGTTTCATCGAATCCCATATCTCCTTCGCCGAATCTTTGGTCAAGATTGTTTCAACAATACCTCTGTCAATCGCTTGAAAGAGGTAGTTTTTTGCCTTCAAATCTTTAAGCTTCGAATCTTCAACATGTTTGATCTGGTCCGGAGTGGCACCAGTAGGAAGCGCAGGAATTCCGGTTTCCACCAAGTGCCAATATTCTTTGGATCGGAGCAAATTCTCCATAAGCATTGCCCAATGGTCGTAATGACCATCGAACCTAGGGATAGCAGGTTGAACGAACAACCTCTCGTCGGCCATTGTTGCAAAGTTTCTCGCTTTCTCTCAATTTCTTTCACTTTCTCACAATCTCGCTCTCTCTCACAAAAAAAAACTGCAGTTTCTGTGTATCAGGCCCCGCGAAGAGCTCTTGATACCAAATGTAGAGATTAGAAATGTGCTAACTGAATCAATTCATTACTGACAATGTGTGTTATATACAAGAGGTAGAGATTAACTAACTAACTGACACTAATCAGAGGCATTAAATAGGCTTAGTGCCACGAACAGGGCTAAGGCCCAATAGACCATACAAGGCCCAACTACACAGGAAAACCAAAGTGACCCAACAGAAACAGGTTGTGTAACGTGACCGGAGTCGCCCGATAACGGGTGGCACAACAAATGGATCTATGATAAACTTTGATACCATATTAAGATTTTGGGTCTAACTCATCCTTACAATGTGTGTTATATACAAGAGGTAGAGATTAACTAACTAACTGACACTAATCAGAGGCATTAAATAGGCTTAGTGCCACGAACAGGGCTAAGGCCCAATAGACCATACAAGGCCCAACTACACAGGAAAACCAAAGTGACCCAACAGAAACAGGTTGTGTAACGTGACCGGAGTCGCCCGATAACGGGTGGCACAACAAATGGATCTATGATAAGCTTTGATACCATATTAAGATTTTGGGTCTAACTCATCCTTACAAAACCGGCTTATAAGGTGAGGGGTGCAAATGCAAGAAGGATGTTGGGCGGGAGTTTTCTACGTAGAGACTTATCAGGATTTAAAGATAAGATTCTAGTTGCACTTTTTTTAGGAAATAATTCTATTTATTTTTTTTGACATATAATATCTCCCTTTTTTAACTTTGTTTTTTTGGGACGATGTAATGAATTGGGGAGAATGAGAATCCATGTGGAATTGAGGAGATCACGTGAAGAAGAATGCACTTGAGCGAGAACGAAGGAATAGAAGGGAAGACCTTCGTGGTCACGGGTGGACTGGGATTCGTAGGATCTGCTCTGTGCTTGGAACTCTTACGAAGAGGTGCTGAAGAGGTGCGAGCCTTTGACCTCCGAAAATCTTCTCCTTGGTCGCATATTCTCAAGGACAAGGGAGTCCACTGCATACAAGGTTGGGTTGGTTCGATTTTCGTTTTCATCTTCATTTTCATTTCAGATCTGAATCTGATCCATATTTATTTATTTATTTATTTATTTATTTATTCATTCATTTATTTGACCGAGTCCTTTCCTTCCCACTGTGATATGATACCTACTGGATCAAAAGGGGATGTTACCCGAAGAGAGGATGTTGAAAGGGCCCTCCGCGGTGCCGATTGTGTATTCCACCTTGCGGCCTTTGGAATGTCAGGCAAAGAGATGCTCCAATTCGGTCGTGTTGATGAAGTCAACATAAATGGGACGTGCCATGTTCTGGACGCTTCCCTAGACCTTTCCATCACAAGGTTTGTCTATTGCAGCACATACAACGTTGTCTTTGGCGGCCAACAGATCATCAACGGAAATGAGACCTTGCCTTATTTCCCAATTGATCGCCACGTTGATCCCTATGGCCGCAGTAAATCAATTGCTGAACAGTTGGTTCTAAAGAATAATGCTCGCCCTCTCAAGTATGTATATAACTTAACTTGCCTTTTACTGTTTTGCATTCCATCTCATTTCACTACTATCTATATTTACTGTTATTATGCTTTGCTGGAATGATTAGCAGCACTATCTGGACCCAAATTATTAATTAATAAAGCTAATGATTCTGTATAAATAAAACTGAGTGATCGTCGTCGTCCTTCTTTTAGTTAAGCTCCTTTCTTTCCTACATATATATGGTTAGTTACTACTTTGCATAACCTTTTCATTTCATCCTCTCAAGGAACGACAGCGGGAATCGTCTTTACACTTGTGCTGTTCGTCCAGCTGCAATCTATGGACCGGGTGAAGACAGGCACCTTCCAAGGATCGTGACCATGGCAAGGTTGGGTCTGATTCTGTTCAGAATTGGCGACAAAACTGTAAAATCAGATTGGGTTTTTGTTGATAACCTTGTCCTCGCTTTCATATTGGCAAGTATGGGACTTCTGGATGACAATGCTGGCAAGGGAAGGCCGCCTAAAGCTGCTGGCCAGGCATACTTTATATCCGACGGTGATCCTTTCTATTTGTTAATGTCTATTAACAAACAAACTATGTTGGAATTTTGAGAAGCAACTGCTGTATATGCTGAGTCTTCGTTTCTTTTTTCAGGTTCACCTGTTAATTCTTTTGAATTCCTCCAACCTTTAGTCAGGAGTTTGGATTATGAACTACCAAAAACTTCCTTAGCTGTTGAACATGCTCTTGTTCTTGGGAAGATTTGCCAGGGTGTTTATACCATCTTATATCCATGGCTTAATCGGTGGTGGCTCCCTCAGCCATTCATCCTTCCGAGTGAAGTACACAAGGTCAGGACTTATCTCTCATTCTAGCTAGTAGTTGGAGACTTATATGTAGGCATTTGGCTCCTTCAAAGTGAGTAGAGAGTAAAATAAGTAATATTAACTATTAATGAGTTGCTCAATTTAGAGGAGCCGAATCCGGCCTAGAAATATGTTAGGCATTTTAAGACTTGAACTTGGTATTCCCTTAAGACGTGAGCCTATTGTCTTTTACGTGAGCCTATTGTCTTTTATGTTTTGTTTTCAGACTTGACCTCAAAGTCTAGTTAAAAGTCTTTTTTTGTAAGAGCAGTGTTATTTGAACATCTAATTTTACACACCGTATACCTCTATTTCTATCTCTTACTTACTTTTCATCTTATACAAATTACACGAATTTCGAAAATACTCAAAAAAACAAAGGGACATCATATGGTGTCCCTATTTTTTATGTTCAAGCATCATTTCTCTTTTTGTAATAAGAACTTTAAATAGACTGTAAGTCTATCTTTAGATAGGTCTATAGGCTCAAATCTTTACTTACTACGTCAATATGTTCAAATCTTTAAAGGTTGTATTAAAGATAATTAGTTAAGAAAATCACAACATTCAATGCAATATTAATTTCAAACACTACACTTTCAAACTAAATTTTCTACTTTTAATTCTTTAACCAATACCTTCAAAACATTGGTCTACATTTGCCAGCCAATATACGTGTGTGTGTGTGTGTCTGAGAGAGACTAAAAAACATTCCAATAAGAATTTAATATAATAGTAATAATAATAATAATAATAATAATAATAATAATAAGAATATTAGTGTTATATTATTTATATTTATCTAAATAGGCAGCTCATCATGTCTAAAAGTTGTTTTAAAGACATAAAATCTGATTTTTTTTAAAGCTAAATGGGTTTTTAAAATAGCGTTGACTTGGTTTATTTAAAAACTAGGCAGAGATACTCATGATTCACGAGTGCACAACACACTCAAGAAGAAAAAAAATACGTGAAAGCAGCTTTGAGTGGGTGATTGAGCTTTCGCCACGTGTCATTAGTGTAGTTAACTTTTTTAAACAAATAATAAAATAGATCTTACGTGACCTATGTCTAATGTGGGCACAGATTTATTCCGCTCCAATTTGTGTGCACTTCTCAACTTGTATGCTTTAAATGAATAAACCTTGGAACACGTATGGATTACCACAATTCAACTCCATTCAAGAAAATCCTTCATTTTCTATATGTTCTGCTTTAGATGAGGATGCACGAGCAATGAGCTGACTGGTGTAGTATTACGTATACTTTCATATTTGTTCTTTGACAGGTAGGAGTGACCCACTATTTCTCTTATCTTAAAGCCAAAGAGGAGATTGGCTATGTTCCCATGGTGACCTCGCGAGAGGGGATGGCTTCTACCATATCTTACTGGAAACAGAGGAAAAGGCTAACTCTGGATGGTCCTACCATCTATACGTGGCTGTTTTGTGTCATTGGAATGATCTCACTCTTTTGTGCTGCTTTCCTACCAGACAGCATAGGGATTGCGTTTCTTCTCAGAGCTATATGTCTATTCGTCTTTCGGTCAATGTGGACGACAAGGCTGGTGTTTTTTCTAGCTACAGCTGCACATATCATTGAGGCCATTTATGCTTTGTACCTGGCTAAAAGGGTGGATCCTGCCAATGCAAGAGGCTGGTTTTGGCAAACTTTTGCTCTTGGGATATTTTCATTGCGTTTTCTACTGAAAAGAGCAAGCAAATAAAATAAGTAAGCGCCTTACAACATTCTTTTTTATGGCATCCCTTGTCTTGTACAATAGTTACGGGTGAGGAAATGAGTTCTCTTTCTCGTCGATTGCATGACGAAGTGTAATCGACGTATATTCAACTAACTACTTGCTAAAGACAAGTTCATCAGCCCTGTAACAAAAATAAAAGAAAAAAGTTATTGCAGAAATAAGTACTAGATGAGAAGATAAAGGAGTCTATATAGTATATATATGTGTAAATTCTTTGTTTTTTCTTTAAAGTGGTCTTTTTTTTTTTGCCCTTTTCGTTTTTGTAAAAGATTTTAGCGCCTGTTCACTTATTAAAAATATTTTCACTTTTCATTTTTTTGAAAAATTGTTTTCATTTTCAAATTTCCAAAATTTAGAAATATGTTTTTTTTCAACTTTTCACGTTTCTCATTTTCTTCATCAATCTTATGCTTATTCTACCTCTTTGACGGTGACGCACTCGCCGATCGCATCCTTCATCCATTTTCTCTGCCTTTGACTAACCCTCACCACCGTCTCGCTCATTGCCAAAGACGTCGTCGACGATGATTTCTGCATCAGTCGTTGAGGACAGGGACATACTCACGTTTGAGAGTGTGGGGGCATTTGTCCCTGACTAAGATTTCAGTATTTTCATATTATATACTTGTGCCAATGAATTTACGTGTCATCAAAAATGGAAATGGACTATTGTATTTATTGTTCGAAAGGGGTTTTGTATAGAGTCAAAATAATATCGCCTTTACAGATGGGTTAAGATTTAAACTGGACAACAAAAGTACAAATTTAAATGGATAGACTGTTTATACTGATATTGGGAAACACAAATTCAAACCACTTAGAATATCTTTGGATAATAAGCAACAATGTAGTGCTAATCCTTTTATTTTTTATTTTTTTTATTTTATCTTTTGTTTTCTTCATTTTCTCTCTCATGGGATGTTGTGTCTGCATCTTCTTTTTCTTCCTCATCCCTTGTCCTCGTCGGTCGTCCTCCTCCCTCTAATGGCAACGATGCTTTGGACCTCAATGTGGGTGGGATTGTGTTTGAATTTTTTCTTCTTCCACATTTCTTTTTTTTGTTAATCCTAAAAAAGTTCTAAACATCACTCAGACGAGTCAGCGTGAACTGTCAGGTCGCCACTTTTTTCAAAAACTCGTCTGAGTCTAACGAGTTGCATCAAGTTGGTGGCGTCTCCGATCTAATAAACTGCTCAAATCGGCCAGTGTGAGCTGGTTTGAAAACACTGATCATAACCCTTTCTTTGGCATGGACACAACCTGCCACCAAAAAAAAACTTTCACAACACAAACGTTTCCTCCAAACGTTGCTTCTTTACCTTGGATCACTTGCACCTATTCCAACCTATATTTTTTGGTTTGGAGGTCTTTGGCCCCACTTCGATGTCCAGGGAAAAGGGGCCCTGACTAATCCAGAGTTCGATTGAGAGGTAAGTAAAATTTAGCCCCAAGTTGTTCCATTGCCAATGATCGAACTGGGTACTAGTCGAGTCTGTCCCTTTAGATGGACTGCATTTATCACTATATAAAAGAATATAGTGTGCTCCAACCTATATAAAAGAATATAATAAACCCTTTATAATTATAATCCAACATTCAACAAAAACAATATTATTATTCATCCAAAACCATATAGCCAAGGAAAACTATTTGGACATGTTCTCTTTATTGCCCGAATCTCTTCTTCTTGTCATCATTTCTTTTCTTCCCTTCAAGAAAGTGATAAGGACGTGCACCCTCTTTAGACGGTGGTTGCAGATATATAAATCAACCAAGAACGTTTAGTTCAACGAGCTCTTCTTTGTGAAACTCGATGAATCTGATGATGAAACCAAACAAGCACAGAGAAAGGTTTTCATTATTTGATTCAACGGGTTTCACAAAGATGAGTTAGTTGACCTCAATGTTCTTGGTTAACTGCTATATCTGCAACCATTATTTGGAGAGGATGCAAGTTCTTGCCTCTTCCTTGAAGGGAAGGAAACAAAATATGACAAGAAGAAGATATTCTAGGAACAAAGAGAACATGTACAAGCTGTTTTCCATGGCTATATTGTTTTGGATGAATAATAATGTTGGTTTCGTTGAATAGTGGATTACAATTATATGGGGTGTGTCATATTCTTTTATATAGGTTAGACCAGTTGCTAGCAATCCAAGATAAAGTGTATGTTTGGTTGGGCGTTCACAGCCCTCCAACGCACGGTAACCTCTTGAAACGTGATTTGACTATCTAAAAAGATGTTTGGGATTTTAGAAGAAAAAGCAATTCAACTTTCCAAAATTGATTCTATCCGAAGCTAGAATTTGTAGCTTCCACGGTGTTGTTAAATCAATTCTTACTGTTGCATGTTTGTTTTGTATTTTATTTTCCCTTATTGCCCTTTACCTAATTGACTAAGGAAACATTTGTTACATTTTACTGGAAAAAAGCTATTAAAATCAACCTTTTCTTTTTACAATCAATTCAGCCTTATTAATAAATTGTACAACATTGATGATAATGTTTGTGTTCATTATTTTTTTAAAAATTAAAAATTTTCTTTTAAAAAATTATACCAACATAAATTTAAATAACCCTGTTAATTAAGCAAACGGAAAAATATGTCAATATCTATTTTGGTAATTACACATTTAATAGCAATTTTAATCAAATTATCTAAACAATATGAATTGATAAAAATCAATTTTTTCATGAATATATCCAAACATAAATCATGTTATGTTCAACTCACTTTTATGCAAAACTAATTTTACAAAATCAATTCAGTCAAAATTAAGTTTTGTTACCGCATAATCAAACACACACAAAGATGCAATGGAGGAAGCATTTTGTGTTGTGAATAATTTTTTAGTGACACGTTGTGTCCACACCAAAGAAAAAGGTTATGATTCGATGTGAACCACGTATTTAAGATATGAAATTATATATGGTATTGATTAAATAACTTTTACTTTTTTCCAGAGAGTTGTGTCTCCGGATTTTTTATTCTTTTATCCCTTTTTTAATAATTATTACCCAAAATATCCCACTTTTTTCATTATTTCCCTAAATAACCTACTTTTTAGGCAAGGTGAGAAATCGGTTTTGTTAAACTCGATTTCTCACCTATGTTTATTTTTTTATTTTTTATTTTTTTAAGTTTTCAGGTGAGAAATCGGGTTTAGCAACACCGATTTCTCACCTATAGTTATTTTTTTTTAATCATGGGAAACCGGGTGTGTAAACACCGATTTCTCAACTGTAATTTTTTTTTACGTTTTTAAAATTATTTTATGTTTAAAAACAAAAAAAAAGAAAAAAAAACATGTGAGAAATCGGGTTTATCAAAACCGATTTCTCACCTTGCCCAAAAAGTAGGGCAATTAGGGAAATAATGAAAAAAGTGGGATATTTTGGGTAATAATAAATAAAAAGGGGATAAAAAAATAAAAAATCCTTGTGTCTCCCTCTATATATATTTAATTGTATTTGCATCTTAAAATGAAATTTTAAAATCGAATTTGAGGATGAATGTTAAATAAAGTTATACGAAAAAAAAATCACATCTAAGTTTTTTTTTCTTTGACAGTTTTCTTCTCATTCTTATCTTATCCACATTTCTTTTCATCCTTATCTAAGTTTTTTTAAGTCGTATTTTTTAATTATTTAATGAGAGGACATGAACACGATCCAATAAATTTAAATGATAACAAAAAATTGTGTAAGGTTTTAATTTCTTTCCTCAAATATGAAGTAATTTAATTTAATTTTAAGTAAACATTTTCCCTTATTTGAGAAATTTAAAATTGAATGAAATATGCACTATTTGGTTCATTCGATTTTGACAACATAATCGGTTTTTGTCGGTAGATTTATGCGAGGTTTTTTTAAATAATTAGTTAGAAAAATTTTCCCAAACATGCACTAAAATGTGAGAATATTATGTAAGTTTGAAATTTTCAATTGTTTACTCTTTTTATAAATATTTTGTAATTTTTTCAAATTGGTAGGTTTGCATTTGTCGTCTTTAAATGAGACAAGGATGAGAAGAAATCCAGCAAAGTAAAAAAACTTAGATGTGATTTTTTTCCATATAAATTTATTTAACACTCAACCTAAAATTCATTTTTAAAATTTGATTTTAAAGATGGAAATGCAATTACATATATAAAGAGACATAACTCTCTATGAAAAAGTAATTTAGTTAAAACTTAACCATATATAAATTCATACCCTAAACGGTATCCATTGAATAATGAGTTATAAAACTCTGACCGGTCATCGACTCGGTCAAGACACTTAATCGATGGGTTATTGGTCGAACCAGTGACTCACTATCTGAACCACTTGAATTGATATATATATATATATATATATATATATATATATATATATATATATATATATATAGGGACGGACCCATCGATTTTAGGGTGTGGGGGCAATTATATATATATATATATATATATATATATAATTTTGAAAAATTAAATACATATTATAATATATAAAATGTAAATAAAATGTCAACATATATTAGAGTATAAACTAATATTAAACTGCTAAAATAACTAATATTAAAATATAAACTAATAAAACATATTCAAGTGGAATGAATGAAAAATTGTAAATATGATTGTGCTATATTTTAATTGTCGCACATTCGTTTGCAAGTGTTGCTTGATTTAGTGGTGATGAGGCTCACTTTTCAGAATGCTCATGAAATTGGTTCGATTCCAGTGAGCAAAATTATTATTACAAACAATCGCACCATACCACCATTGCCTAATAAGTGGGGTCATTTGCCCCCAAATTTACATAAGTAGGTCCGTCATTGTGTACATATATATAAACAACAGTGTAGTGCTAATATTCTTGTTATGTGATCTGTGAGTACATGGTTCAAATATTGACCAGTAGTGTTTTTGAATTTTTATTACATTAATCTGACTAATATAATATTGGGCCAAAAAATATAACCTCGTTATACAAAGCCCAAACTTGAGGAAACCCTAAAGCATATCATCTCTTCTTCTCTTATCGTTCATGTTGTGCTTTCTCGTTCTTTTGCTTTCTTCATTTTCTCTCTCACAGGATGTTGTGCTTGCATCTTCTTTTTCTTTTGTTCATTGTCTTCCACCCCATCCCTCGTCGTCCTGCTCCCTCTAATGACCATGGTGCTTTGGACCTTAGTGTGGGTAGGATTGCGTTTGCATTTCTTCTTCCTCCTTTCTTTTTTCTTTCTTTCTTTCTTTCTTTTTTAAACCCTAAAAATCTCTAAGCATGACTCTGACGAGTCACTGTGAACTGTCGGGTCATTAATTTTTTTAAAAATTCGTTTGAGTTAGATGAGTTACAACAAGTTGGTTGCATCTCCAATCTATTTTTGCTATTCAGACCGGCCATATAGCCAGTTTTTGGCTCAACCAGTTGGACTGGTCGATCCGAGCTGAGTTTGAAAACACTGATCATAACCCTCTTTTTCGCATGGACATAATGTGTCACAAAAAAATCACAACACAAAACGCTTCCTGGAAACATTGCTTCTTTACCTTGGATCACTTGCACATATTCCAACCTATATAATATAAAAGAATATAACACGTCCCTCATAATTCTAATCCACCATTCAACAAAAACCATATTACTATTCATCCAAAACCATATAGTCATGGAAAACAATTTGGACATGTTCTCTTTGTTGCCAAAATATCTTCTTCTTGTCATTATTTCTTTCCTTCCCTTCAAGGAAGCAGTAATGACTTGCACCCTCTCCGAACGGTGGTTGTAGATATGGAAATCAACTAAGATCATTGAGTTCAACGAACTCTTCGTAGTTCTCTTTGTTGCCAAAATATCTTCTTCTTGTCATTATTTCTTGCCTCCCCTTCAAGGAAGCAGCAATGACTTGCACCCTCTCCGAACAGTGGTTGTAGATTTGGCAATCAACCAAGAACATTGAGTTCAACAAACTCTTCTTATGCTCCTCCTCCTCCTCCTCCTCCTCCTCCTCCTCCTCTTACCTGCGTTTTCTACTTGGGAACTTCAAGATCAACTGCTGCTTGCATGGCTTCAAGCTTCTCTCTCTTCGTTAGTACATTGTCAAGGCTCAAGCACGACAACTTCGATCTGATCTTCACAACACAAAGAAAGGATATAAGTCTATTGCTTTGTTTCTTAGTCGCATCAAATCAATGACTGATTCTCTACTTTCTATTGGCGAAACTGTTTCGATTCAAGAACAACTTGATGTTATTCTTGATGGACTTCCACCAGAATTTGAATCTCTAGTTACCTTGGTGACCAGCAAGTCTGATTGGTTTGATTTTAACGAAATTGAGTCTCTATTGCTTGCTCATGAGAATCACATTAACAAACAAAAAGAAGTTATTGACTCTGTTTCTTCACTGAATCTCGCACAGTTCATTCTCTCTCAATTTGCTTCTAAAGTTACTATTGCTGAAATTGCTCCTCAGGTGCACTACACTGCTTCTACCACACAGACCTCTGCTACACAACAAAGTTTTGACACCTCTAAGGGATCTAGTTTTAGAGGTGGCAGACGTGGTGGTAGATTCAACCGTGGTGGTTTTAGAGGTGGTGGTCGTGGTGGCCACGGGAATATTCATTGTCAGGTCTGCTATTAGTTTGGACACAAGGCTTTAATCTGTTATCATGGGTTTAATCCATGCTATGCTCCTCAAGAACAATCTACTTCTTCACAATTTTCTGCCACTAGCTATCAGAATCATTTTCAATATATCAGTCATATGGCACCTACTTAAAATGCTTTGGTGTGGACTCCTCAGCCTTTAATTGCTGCTCTGCCTCCCTTAGTTATGGCGACTGCACCTACTGTTACTTCCGTTGCACATCCTCAAGCATTCTTTACCACTACTACTCCTCAACAATAATGTTAGAATTGGTATGTGGATTCCGGTGCATCACATCCTGTGACTGCAAATCCAAACAATCTAGCTACTGTTGCACCTCTTGCTAACCAAGAACATGTATTCTTGGGAAACGGTCAAAGTGTGCCTATAAAGTCTATTAGTTCAGTTTCCTTTCCTTTTCCTACTCATTCCAATGTCAAACTTCATTTAAATAACCTATTAATTGTGCCTAATATAACTAAGAATCTTGTGAATGTTAGTCAATTTGCAAATGATAACCATGTCTTTTTTTAGTTCCGTCCAACTTACTGTGTTGTCAAATCTCAGGTTGACAATCAAGTTCTTTTGAAAGGTTATCTCAGTTCAAATGGACTCTAATCCTTTCCACTCTCATTTCCCAGCTCAGTAGGATCAAGTTCCAGTATTGTCTCCTCCAACACAAGTTGTTCCATTAATACTTTAGCTACCTTAAATACTTGTCATTTCTCCCAACCTTCCACCAACACTGTAACTTCTCACACTGCCACTAGCTTCTCCCTTTGGCATAATAGCTTAGGCCATCCAAATAATCATATTCTTCAAAATGCACTGAAACTTTGTAATGTTTCTGTTTCTAATAAAAGGAATGAGGACTTCTGTGTATCATGTTGTATGTGAAAGTCTCATAAACTACCTTCTCAACAACCTACAATTGTGTATTCTAAACCTCTTGAGTTAATCGTTTGTGAACTTTTGGGTCCAGCCTCCATGCGTTCTTCTATGGAATACACTTGTTACATTTCCTTTATGGATGCTTATAGTCGATACACTTGGATTTATTTCATTCAAAATAAACCTGAAACCCTATCTATTTTTAAACAATTCCAGACTCTAGTTGAACTGTAATTAAACAAGAAAATTTAATCCTTGCAATCTGACTAAGGGAGTTCAGACATTTTAAACAATACCTTATCAGTTTAGAAATTACTCATAGGCTGATTTGTCCCTATACTCATCACCAAAATGGTGTGTTAGAGAGGAAACATAGACACATAGTTGATATAGGTCTCACTATACTCTCTTGAACATGTTTTCCTATTTCCTATTGGGACCATGCTTTTTCACACTGTTGTTTATCTTATAAACAGACTCCCTTCAGCCTTTCATAACTATGCCATCCCTTATCAAACACTTTTTAACAAAATTCCATATTTCTCATTCTTAAAAGTGTTTGGTTGTGCTTGTTATCCTCTTCTTCGACCCTATAACAAGCACAAATTACAGTTTAGGTCCACTGAAAATCTCTTTCTTAGGTTTTCCACTTGTCATAAAGGCTACAAATGTATGGACTCTAGTGGTAGACTATTAATTTCAAAAGATGTTTTGTTTAATGAACATAAATTCCCTCAATCTGTATCTTTTTCCTTGTCTCCTACACCTCCTCCTCTCAATACTCCTTTTCCTCTTGGTGTCTTACTATCCTTTAGGCATCCACATGCAGATTGTCTGAGTCTTCTCCCTTACGGCATATTGCACCAATTCTTTCAAGTCCAACATCATCCTTCAATTCTCAATCTCTTCTTTCCACTACATCCAACACAATAAATCCTGATTCCACCACTGCTTCTGAAGCAGATTCTCATTTTGTTCCCTTTATTTGTTCTCCCTCTCCTCCCAAAAACCTTCATCCCATGCAAACTCGCTCAAAGTCTAGTATTGTCAAACTAAGATTAAATCCTACACTGCTTTTAACCACTGTTGAACCATATTCTGTCAAGCAGGCCTTAGCTTCTCCTGAATGGAAATATGCAATGCAGCTTGGGTATGATGCTCTTTTGGAAAATCAAACCTAGTCCCTAGCGTCTTTACCGCCAGATAGATCTGTTGTGGGCTGTAAGTTGGTTTTTCAGATTAAGGAAAACCCATAGGAGACTATTAATAAGTATAAAGCTAGATTGATGGCCAAGGGATTCACCAAAAATTTGGTTGTGATTATTCGGAAACATTTTCTCCTTTTGCAAAACCAGTCACGGTTAGGATCATTTTAACACTTGCTCTAACTCAAAAATGGCCTATTAAGCAAGTTAATGTAAACAATGCCTTCCTAAATGGATTTTTGGAAGAAGATGTCTACATGGCTCAGCCCCCAAAATTTGAAAATGGTGATACGAATCTAGTCTGCAAGCTGCAAAAGGCCATTTATGGTCTCAAACAAGCTCCAAGAGCATGGTATGATAAACTTACTAAGACACTTCTTAGTTTTGGGTTTCTTCAAAGTAAGTGTGATCCTTCTTTGCTGATTTATACCAAAAATGGGGGCTGCATATATGTACTTATCTATGTTGATGATATTATCATCAGTGGATCTATCGTTGTCTTAGTCCAAGGTCTTAACAACAAGTTGAATGATGTGTTTGAACTCAAACAGCTTGGGCTTGAGTATTTTCTTGGGATTGAGGTCGAGCATTCTTCTTTTGATTCTCTTTTACTTACTCCCTTTGTTACATAATATAAGCAAAAAAGTCTATGTATTTGGTCCAAGAGTATTTTCTTGGGATTGAGGTCGAGCATTCTTCTTTTGATTCTCTTTTACTTACTCCCTTTGTTACCTAATATAAACAAAAAAGTCTGTGTATTTGGTCCAAATTTGGACTAAATACATAGACTTTTTTGCTTATATTGGGTAACGAAAAGAGTACTCAAGCTAAGTATATTAGGGACCTTCTACAGAAAGCTAAAATGTCCATTAATAAGGAAATTTCTACTCCTCTGCCCAGCAACTTGAAACTCTGATTATTTGGAAGATCCTGCACTTTATAGGTCTATTGTGGGTGCTTTGCAGTATGTGACAATTGTTAGGCCAGAGATTGGTTATGCAGTCAATAAGGTCTATCAATTCATGTCCCAGCCCTTGCTTACACACCGGACTGCAGTAAAACGAATTATACGGTATTTAAAAGGTACCTTGGACCTTGGCTTGGATTTACAGCCTGCATCATCTATGCTGCCACTTATTCTAAAAGATTTTTGTGATGTTGATTCGGCACCAAATGTGGATTACCGTCGGTCTATCTCAGGTGCTTGCCTTTTTCTTGGTCCTAATTTGATCTCATGGTGGTCTAAAAAGCAAACATTTCTTGGCCGGCCAAGTGCAGAAGCTGAGTATCGCAACTTAGCACTTGTTGTTTCGAAAGTTCTTTGGGTTCAGTCTTTGCTTCATGAGCTTCAGATTCAGTTTTCCACTCCAGTTTTGTATTGTGACAACCAAAGTGCAATGGCACTTAGTGACAATCATGTTCTTCATTTCAGAACAAAACATATGGAGTTGGACATAATTTTTTTTTGCGTGAAAAGGTTCTCAATAAATCTCCTGTTGTTTCCTATGTACCTGCTCAAGAACAGGTTGTAGATATTCTTACCAAACCTCTCTCTAAGGTTCAGTTTTTAGTTTTAAAAGACAAACTCAAGGTTCTCACCTCTTATTAGCTCTCACCTTGAGTTTGAGGGGGAGTAATAGAGTGTATGGTAGTCACCCATGTAGAGTAACATTTGTTGTTAATAGATTGTATGGTAGTCATGCATGTAGAGTAACATTTGGTTGTTGATAGCTCATATAAATACTGTAACTCTATGTTAAAGAGTTCAGAATGTTATTACAAGAGAAATTCTCAGATCTACTTTCTCTCTCTACTCTGTAATTTCAGATCTACTTTCTCTCTAGTCTCTACACTCTTTAGCTTCTCTAATTCTATTATGGATGGATAATAACAAGGTTTTTGCTGAATAGTAGAAGGGTGTGGTATATTCTTTCTGATTCTATCATGGATGAATAATAACAAGGTTTTTGTTGAATAGTAGGAGGGTGTGGTATATTCTTTTATATGGGTTGGAATATGTTCAAACAATCCAAGGTAAAGAAGCAACGTTTCGAGGAAACGTTTTGTGTTGTGAAAGATTTTTTTGGTGACACCTTGTGTCCACGCCAAAGAATCGTTTATGATTTGATGGGTGCCATTTAAGGTATGAAGTTATATTTGGTTTTAACTAAATAATTTATGCTTTTTTCTAGGGAGTTATGTATCTCTATATATGTAAATGTATTTCCTTCTTAAAAATGGAATTTTAAAATCAAATTTAAGGATGAACGTAAAATAAAGTTATTTGGAAAAAAAGCACATCTAAGCTTTTCTTCTTTGCCGGTTTTCTTCTCGTCCTTATCTTATTCACCTTTCTTCTCATCCTTGTCAAAGCTTGTTTTTTCTTTTCCAGTTGCATTTTTTTATTTCTTAATTATAGAACAATGATTAACACGATTCAATACATTTAAATGATAACAAAAAGGTTTGTAAGGTTTTAATTTCTTTCCTCAAAACTTCATATTATGAAGTCATTTAATTTAATTTTTAGTAATCATTTGCTCTTATGTGAGAGTTATTATATTGAATGAAATATGAACTATTTGGTTCATTCGATTTTGACAAGGTAGCCATTTTTTATAAAGAAAAGATAACTAGTTTCTATCATTAGCTTTATGTGAGTTTTTTTAAATAATTATTTAAAAAATTTTCCCAAACATGCACTAAAATGTTGTTGACTGGAATGTAACTTAGCCGTAGATCGGCTAAATTCCACAACAGTGATTTTCTTTTCTTCAAGCGATTACGTCGAGGAAGGAACTCTGTTCCTCAGCTATGGGTCTCTTAACTCACTCCAGAAAGGGTTAAGTTGGCGAACTAAGATAAAAATAAGAACACAAAGGTAAACATAAAGATAGAATAAAAGCTTGAGCGAAAATAAGTTGTTTTGATTGATTGAGTGTGTCTAAAATTATGTATAACTTGGGTATTTATAGTAACAACTGAGAACTACCCCTATTTGCCACGTTCAGTTGACTAACAATGATAAATTCTTAGTTGGCAGTTATTCAGCTGAGCCGTGCCACGTTCCACTAACCATGATCATAAAATTTAGGCGCACTACCACGTCATGGCCACGTCTCCCCTTTCAACGGTCTTCTCAACGTAGACCTTATCTCAGGTTCCTTCGCTCAGCTCCTAAAATTGTGGAGAAAAATCTTGACTGCGTTTTACCTTGGATTTAAATTAAATCAAAATTATTTCCACGTCACTCGGCTCATGGAGCAAGAATCTGATCCAATGTGTGACTCCACGCTAACCCAATGGGCCTAATATCTTCCTTGCAACCCAATAAGCCCAAGGCCCATGTCTAGCTTCCAGTTTCCTGCTTGTGACTCTATCAGCTGCAATTTCGGCTGATCTGCGACTCGGATGACAACCAATCGGCTAGTTGATGAATTCGGTTGCTGTTAGCTTCGGCTAGCTCTTAGGAATATTTTGGGTGTAAACAATTGCCCCCTACGCTGTCTTAGCCGTAAAACTTTAGGTTTAGGCTGGGGCGGCGTAATGATTAAGGTTAAATCACTCTTTTAATCATAAATGCTAAGTTATCCACTTGTAACTACTTTTTAAATAGTACAACGGCTAACTCTATCCATCCGATTAATTCGCAATAAACCCTTATCAATCAACGATCCACTTTTCCTTTAAATACTCCCTTAGCCGAATTACCTTTTCATTTTTTCTGAAAGCCCTAATTCCTGTAGCTTTTGCCTCCTTCAACGTTTCTTCTTTTACCTGCAACTGAGCCCACCATGTCTTCTGCTTCAGATTCCCAGAACCAATCCTATGAACACGATGGCGAACAATCTTATTCTTCTACGAGCGTCGAACGTTCACCCAGTCCACCTGCGGCTCTTGGCTTCAATACCCAATCCTCTCTGTTCAAAATTCAAGACTTTGTTTCTTTGATTCCTTCTACTTCGAAACTGAATGAAGGAGAAATCTTTCTGAAAGAATACATGGCTCCTTCCCTATATGCTTTGCCGATCTCATGCGATTGGTTTACCACTAAGACCAAACCCACTGACCTTCATTCGTGGCCACGCTCGCCTCAACCCTACATTGACTGGGTGAATCAGCTAAAGGCAGCCAAATTTGACAAATGGAGGCAGTGGGGCCTCTACTACATGATTGTGTTGTCGACTCAGGACATACCTCTCAACCTGGAGCTGCTTTATGGCTTCTTCGGCTATTGGAACATCTCCACCAATACCTTCATCTTTCCATGGAGCATGGTCACCCCCACTCTCCTTGATGTGGCAGCTATTTTGGGGCTTCCTATCATAGGTAATGATATCTCTTCTCACTACTCCTTCCAGGTCCCAGAGTTGGGATTTCGTTTCTCTAAAAACACCTCTGGCTACTCCAATTTCCTTGCCAATAATGTCAAGACTAGAGGGATTGTGTCAGATGCTGAGCACAACGCATTCTTTCTCTACTGGTTTAGCAAGTTCTTTCTTTGCTCCAGTTCTATTGCCGTAGTCCAAGAGCTGCAACTATATGTGGCTCTCACCAATTCTGGTGGCAACTTTTCCTGGGGAACCCTTTTCCTTTCCTATCTCTACCGATGCCTGTATACCATCTTGGATCGACTGCAGAAAGAAAAGGACATAAAAAATGTTCAAGGACCCCTCTGGTTTTTACAGCTCTGGATCATGCTCTATTTTCCAGAGTTCATCGACTCTCACTTCAACCCCAACACTCTTCCTAAGGACGCGAGTACCTTGGGATCTCAATTGGTGCTCACACCCTGTGGGACCACTTATGCCTTCAATGTGGCATCCAAACTCTTCAATCTTAGTAGGATATCAGCTGATTGGCGCCCCGTTTTGGAAAGGGGCATTGGGCCATTCTAGATGTTTTCAACAGATGAGCCTCTTCCAGTCGAATAACAAGATCAACTAGAGCTGAACTAGAGCTCAGTGTTTACAGCCCGTGACCTATTGTGTGGTCTCAAACCCACCTCTAGGAACAACAAATCAACAGCTGATTTTTATTACCCTAACTGTGTGGCTAGGCAGTTTGGGCTTTTGCAGCATGTGCCTCTTCCCTATGATTCCAAGGTAGCCAGTCTTGGTCGGCTGCCCTTTTCTGCAAATGATGTAATGGAAGTGGCTTCCACCAACTTTAGGAAAACTGAGGTCTTCCGCTGGATCCCTTTCACCTTAGTTTCTGGTGAAACCTCTGCTTTTGCCAACTAGTGGCCCTCAGTAAAAGATAAGCTATTTCCTGACCGGCTAGAGAATTATGTAGCCAGGTTGGTGATTACTGATATGGCTGAGGTGATGAGGCCAGCAGCTCAACCAAAAAGTACTCCGGTCAAGGCTAAACCTCCAGTGCAAGTTTAAGCTCAGAAGAGAACTTCCTCCAGAATGACGACCCTAATCAATCCACCAAGTAAGAACCTCTTAACTCGGCTCTCTTATCCTTTTAATTTTGGGTCTTTATTTAACTTATCTTGTCTTGTATTGTCTTGTCTTGTGGCAGCCGCAACAACAACTCCCAAGGTGATTCTTGTTGAAGATGATCCTGTTACTCCCCCATCTAAGAAGAGAACAAGGGGCACCGGTATTGTGATAGAGGAACCTCCCCAATCTCAGACCAGGCCCAAAGAAAAGGCTCAAACGGCTGACAAAGGGAAACAGCCGAAACTGAAAGTAAATGCTTCATTTCAAGCTTCTTCTTAAAATTTCTTTGTCAACCTGAATCTAACCTCTCTTTATTTTCAGAAGCTAAGGGTGGACATACCTAACCCCTATGCTCAAGAGCTTGGTCAAGGCACCAGTTCTCAAAGTCCAACAATGGTATAGCTGATTCTTTCTTTCTTTTATGTCTTTCATTTATCTGCTTCATCGGCTAACCACTGATTGATGCAAGCACCTCAACCTCAGGCTTCCACCATTCCACCACAATCTGAAGAACCCATTCATGAGACTTCCCTCATGCCTCCTCCTCCTAGAGCTCCTATGGTGACCATTTCAGAGGAGGAAATGACTAAGTATTTCACCTCTGTTGATCCCTTCCCATTGGTTTCCTCCCCTATATTCAATAACTTGGAGAGAGTCAATACAACACTGATGGGAGAGATTCCAACTAGCAGAGAGCAGGTGGCAGCTTTGATAACTTCTCTGTTCAAACTGGCCAATTCGGTTGACATCTTTACAGCTAGCCAAGAAGTATATAATACTTTGGCTCTTCAACTGAACAACCTGTCTCACCAATATGGGCGCTCCAGGGAGATTCATGACATGACCTCTCATGACCTCAGAAGGTTGAGGGAACTTCAAGAAAAAAAGCCCAATTCCAATCCTCCTTCCTAGCCTTGGAAAAGGAACGCCAAGAGGCCCCAACCCAGCGTAAGGACATAAACGAGAGGCTCTCTGTCTTGTCGGATGAGTTAGACAAGATTAAGAAGGAAATGGCAACACTGGCCCCTCAATCGACTGCCTTAACAGGGAAACTTGATTCTCTCTCCCAGCAACGCTATGCCTTGTTTAAACAATCTTCCTCACTAGACCATGACATTGCAGTGTTGGGCTCTCAAAAAAAGGCCCAGAAAAGGACCTTGAGACTAGCAGTGCTGGGTTAGCCGAAGCTAATAGGGATTGTGACTCCTTCAAGAAGCAACTGGATGAAGCCAAGAGGAGGGAAGTCCCTGTGGTGGCCGCTATTTCAGCCACATAACAAAATGACCCTGCAGATCATATTGTCCCTAGGGTGGAGGCGTTGGTTGATCCTACCCCTGATGCAGCTGCAACTTCGGCTACGACTGATGCTTCTGCATCGTCAACCGATCCAGGTCCTGAGCATACTGAAGTAAAAGCAAGTGATATACCTGAGGCTGCAGCTACCTAACCCTCTTTGTTGTTTTCTTTGAATTCCAGTAATTTTAGGTTAGGTGGCCGACCTGTGGTCACCAAAGACAATTTCTTTTAAGTTTAATGTAATTTTCTTTATTCCTCCAGTATGCCTTCCCACATAGTAGGGTAATATCTCTTGAGGTATTTTCCATTGATGCTTCTGTTTAGTTCTTCGCCTTGAATGTTAACTAGCCGATAAGCACCACCATGATAAACCTTACTAACAACAAATGACCCTTCCCAATTTGGTGACCATTTCCCAAACTTAGGATCTTTAATCCCAATAGGTAATATGGTTTTCCAAGCCAGATCTCCTTCAATAAACCTCTTTGGTTTCACATGTTTGTTGTAGGCTTTAGCCATTTTTTGCTTGCTATGCTCAATTCTATTTAAGGCCATGAGCCGATCTTCATCAACAGAATCTAGCTCCATTAACATGGCTTGCTGGTAGTCATCTAGACTTAGCAGGTTTTGCTTTGCTACTCTTAATGAAGTAACATTTATCTCTAATGGTAACACTGTATCTTGGCCATATGTTAGCCGATAAGGAGTAAATCCAGTTGCATTGCATTTGGAATTCCTTACAGCCCACAAGACCTCATTCAGTGTTTCATGCCACTTTCTGGGCTTATCTTCAATATTCTTCTTCATTAAATCAATAAGAATTTTGTTGGTAGCCTCTGCCTGCCCGTTGACTTGAGCATAATAAGGGGATGAATGAATCAACTTAATCCCAAACTGTTGTGCAAAGGCCACCACTTTCTCCCCGGTGAACATAGTGCCTTGATCTGTGGTGATGGTTTCAGGTATACCAAACCTATAAATGATTTGGCACTGTATAAATCTAATCACCTCCTCTTGAGTCACATTCACCATCGGCTGGGCCTCTACCCACTTGGTGAAGTAGTCAGTTGTAACACCCCGCATTTTTCTTACATTTTATATTTTTTTAAAATGTATTTATTTCATTAATTATGATTATTTGTAAATTTAGTGATTCTAATTTCCCTATATGTGTTTTAATTGTTGAAAAATGTTGAGTTGGTATCCATTTGTATTTTTAGAAAATAGTGGTAATATACTATTTTATTACTTCATTTTTTTTTTAAAATATTAGTATTAGAAATGTTGTTTATTCGGGGAAAATATTTTGAGTTAAAGATGTGTTAAAATGAAATTGTGGGATTAAAGGGTTTAAAAATATTGAAAAAAATGGGTTTTTACTGATTACTAGTCGCACCCTCTATTTTTCTACGCGCACCCCCTTGATTTCAGGCCCAAGCCCGCGTTCCCTTATCCTTTCCCTGCAAAACCTAAAGTGATTTTCTCCTTCCCAAAGAATAAGTAGCGCCGCTGCTATCTTCTTCTTCAACCTTCACAAATTCTCTGAGTTCTCTCCCTTGCCACCACTATGGCAGCCTCTCATGCGCCATTCCCGGCCAACCACCTCGCGGTCAACCCTCTCTGCTTCTCCCTCCATCTCCAACTCTCCTTCTATGGTGTGAACTCTCCATCTCTCTTCATGATTCCGCTGTGGTTTAACGCTGAACATTTCGGCAAGCCACCATGGCTCACCTTCTCAGGCCAAGTCTCCTCCTCTTCCGGCGTTCTGTTCAGATCAATTTCCTTTAATCGGCCACTGGTTCAATTGTGAACCACCATCTTCGCCACGGTACAAGCTTCCCGACGTCTTCACTGTGAGCTCAACCGTGATCTTTGTCCAGACATAGTCGTCACCTCCAATTGGGTGGATTCCATCGCATTGTGATTGTAACGAACCTTTGAGCTTTGACCTTCCCTGTTGTTCGTGCCATTCAAATTCGTGGGCTTAGAGTTGTTTTGTTAGGAAGGAAAGCGGCCAAGGTAAGGGCTTTTCTCCTACAAGTTAGAGCTAAACATTGGTTGTTGTCTAAATACTGTTATAATTCGTGTGGTGTCTTGTTTAAAGGAAACGTTTATTTTATCATGAAATATGAATCTATGATGTTCTACTATTCAATTTTAATTTTCATATACTCCTCTAAATGAATGTGTTGATGATTTTCTTGCTATTTATTCTATGTTCATATGTGGTTGAAACTCGTGTGGGTTATATTTTTAGTGCAAAATATTTACTCTATATTGTCCATGAAATATGTTCATTATTCCTTAATTCTAATAAGGATTGAATTATAAAAATATGTTTTGTCTCCTGATGATTTGTTATATTTAATTTGCTAAGAAAAAATCGATTTTGATATATATGGAGAAATATGGATAATTGTTGATTCTTGTCGTTTTGATTTGGTGCAAATCGGTCATGTGATTTTAAATAATATGTTTATCGTTGCTTGTTGAATCTGTTTTTAATTAATTTGGTGTGCACCTGTGTTTGGTATTGAATGTTTGGATTTTGGGGGAGTTGGTTTGGGCTTCTTGCTGTGTAAAACGGTGAATTGCTTCGGTGAATTGACTTGACTAAATGACATGCATCATGTAGAGTGACATGTGTAGGGCCTTCGTGGCGTGATATGTTTTGATTTCCCCATTGGTATGGGAGGTAACTATTATTTTTGGATGACCTTCATGGTTAAGGCCTTCGTGGCGGTGATAAATTTAATTCCCCATTGGTATGGGATGACTATATCGCGATCATAAGAGTCTCGCATAAAGCATGCATACTAACTTGAATATACTGATTTTTGTGATGTGTTAAATGTGAGGATTTTTATTTGCAAGCTCGTACGTAAATGTGAATATATTTTATTGGTATTTAGTATAATTATTCTTGTTTCTCTATTTTTGTTATCTAAATGAAAAAAAAAATTATAAATCGTATTTGAGCAATTTTTCATGTTTTAGCTTATTACAACTTGTCATATGAACTGACCCTTACACCACATTTTAGGTACAAGTGGATTTGAGAAGCCTCAAGAATGATTTGTTTGTATTATTGTTGATCATGCCGTCGACGAATAATTGTGTTAGATGCCCTGTGCTACTATTTGAAACATTAACGTTATTTTACGCAAATTGAACTTGGTATTTTTACTTTTATTGCGGACGTGATATTTTTCCCGCTAAATAATTGGGATAACCTAAACTTTGGTTATTTCTCTATAATTTATAATTTCAGAATTTTATTATAATTTAGTTGTGTCGTAGGGTAGTTACAAGCATTTGTTCAATTAGTACTCACATGTTTTGAGAATAAAAAATGGTTACAGAAGATCTTTAATTTAGTTTTCACTTGACTTTAATAAACTTAAGTTTTCAGTATTAGATTCGGTTAGACAAAAAATTAGTTTAGTGATTAAGTAGGGTCCTTAGTATTAATTAAATTTTTATAATTGATAATAAAACATCTCCGCGATTATCAAATGTTTTATAAGTTATTAACGGTAACTTTTATTTATGTCAAAAAAAAATATAGGCCGTTTTTCTTAAAATAAACGAGTTAATGCCTTGAAAATTTGGGGCGTTACATCAGTCGCAACTATGATAAACGCATGCCTCTTGGATGAAGGTGGATAGATTTTGCCTATCAAATGCATTGCCCATCCCCTGAATGGCCAGGGCTTTATCACTGGGTGTAGATTTTCGGCTGGGACCCTTTGAATTGGACCGTGCAGCTGACATGCCTCCCATCCTTTGGCATATTGATAACAGTCAGCTGTAATGGTAGGCCAATAATATCCATGTCTGTATATTAGTCATTTCATCGTGGGTCCAGCCCTATGAGAACCACAGATTCTTTCATATACTTCTCCCATGACCTTCATGGACTCATCTTTGTTGATGCACTTAAGAAATACTCCATTAATGGCTCTCCTGTAGAGTTCATCATCTATCAATACATACTTAAGTGCTTTCTGTTTAAGCTTGAAGTCAGTACTACTTGAAGGATCTTTAAGATAGTCGATTAACTCCTATTTCCAAGAGTCGATCGTTCCTATTGGAGCACATTCCCACACTGGGCACTCTTCATGTTTTACTTCAACTATCATGTCTTTGTACCCTGAGGCTTGTTGAGCCAAATCATTAGCCTCTTCATCTCTTCTCTGTGAATGTGGAACACTATTGCATCAGCAAACAAACGTAATAGCTTGCTAGCCGTTTCATAGCATTCCTTCAAGTTAGGATTATGACACTTGTACTCCTCAGTTAGCTGTTTTATGACCAACTGTGAATCCCCCATAACTTGAACATAATTTGCCTTCAAGGCTGCCAGGATCTTAAGTCCCAAAATCAAAGCCTCATATTCTGCCTGATTATTGGAACAACCAAGATCCAGCTGGCATATGAATTTCCAACCCTTTCCTGTTGGACTGGTAATGGTGATGCCAGCACCTACCCCTTTTTGGGTCCTTGGCCCATCGAACATCAACACCCACGGTTTCAGGTTGATGCACGCAACTTGATCGACTAATGGATCATTGATTTCAATACAAGGGTGTTGAGCCAAGAAATCGGCTACTACTTGACCTTTCATTGCTCTTAATGGAATGTATTTCAGTGCAAAAGCGTTTAACTTAATGACCCACTTCATTAGTCGATTTTGTAAGACTAAATACCTAACAATATCAATTTTGCACAAAACCAGAATTTCTTTAGGCAACAGGTAATATTCTAATTTTGTACAAGCATAGAACAATGAAAAATATAATTTCTCAATAGGGGTATATCCAGTCTCTGCATCATTTAAGGTGCGGTTAAGATAGTACACAACTCTCTCTGTTCCATCATCAGCATCCTGTGCTAGCAGGCAGCCGATTGATTCTTCTTCTGCAGCTATGTATAATTTAAGTGGCCTTCCTGATACTGGAGGCGTTAGCATAGGAGGTTTGGCCAACGCTTGCTTGATCTGATCAAAGGCTTGCTGCTTTCTCCCCCATATCATATCATCAGTATCTTTTAGCTTTAACAAAGTGGAAAAAGCCTTCATTTTCCCAGCCAAATTAGCTATGAACCTCCTTAGGAAATTGATCCTTCCAATCAAACTTTGAATTTCTTTCTTGGTCCTAGGAGGCCTGGCTTCCAGGATAGCTTTCACCTTATTCTTTTCTACTTCTATTCCTTGATGGTGGACCAGGAATCCTAAGAAATTGCCAGCTGCAACTCCAAAGGCACACTTGGCAGGATTCATCTTCAAACCATGGGCCCACATTCTTTTCAGGGCCTGCTCTAGATCTACCAAATGGCTTTCAAAGCTTTCAGATTTGACCACTACATCATCAATGTATACTTCCATGGTCTTACCAATCAAGTCATGAAAAATGGAGTTCATGGCCCTTTGGTAAGTAGCTCCTGCATTCTTGAGCCCAAAAGGCATGACTATCCATTCATATATCCCCAAAGCTCCTGGACATCTGAAGGCTATCTTGTGAGTATCTTCTTTTTCCAGAAGGATCTAGTTGTACCCTGAGTATCCATCCATAAAAGTGAGGATACCATGAGTGTCTGCCGCATCGACTAACATGTCAGCCACAGGCATAGCGTACTCATCCTTTGGAGTGGCCAAATTCAAGTTTCTGTAATCAATACATACCCTTATCTGGCCATTCTTCTTGATCACAAGGACTATATTAGACAACCACTCAACATACCTGGCTGTCCTTATGAAGCCTGCCTTCAATAGTCTTTCAATTTCAGCTTTGATTTGAGGCATCAATTGGGGAATGAATCTGCGAGGAGCCTGCTTGAAAGGTTTGTATCCTTCCTTAATGGGAAACCTGTGTTCCACCAGTTCCCTTGCCAAACCAGACATTTCATAGTAGTTCCAGGCAAAGCAATCTTTGTAATGCTGGATTAATTCGACTATCTTGCCTTGTTTGTCCTCCTCAAGTAACCCACTCACCTTTACAGTTCTGGGTTCTTCTGGTGTACCCAAGTTGATTTCAATCAAAGGATCCTCTGCCTCAAAAGCAGATGCAGTCTTGTGAAGAGGAGAGTCCAACTCCATAGGCTCAGCTACACATGCCTTATTAGGCTTAACTGCCGTACCTTCTTCTTTAAAGAGCAAGCCCTCTTCTTCCCCTTTACTCTTAGTGTCGTTTTCTTCCATCATGGCATCTATCACCTTGGACTCGGCCTCAAAGATCTCTAGCCGACCCAACAAGTCTTCAAGCACTTATGATTCTTTATTCATTAATCACCTGTGTATTAGGCTGTGATTCGGCCTGAGACTTTAACTTGAATCCTTCATTGGTAAGATTGCATGCCTTCCACACACCTTCCTCATAGTCTTCTGGAACAGCAATAGGCCCTAGGTGGGGAGAATAAAACAGTGCCTCCAACATTTTTACCTCAGCTGAGAAAGGGTTTTTATCAGCTTCGACTGTCTCCACGTTATCTCCAACCAAGAACATGAGCTTTTGGTGAAGTGTGGAGGGTACACACTGACTGGAGTGGATCCAATCCCTACCCAAGATTACACTATAGGAAGACTTACCATCAACCATAAAGAAAGCTGCTTTGAGGGTTTTGGGGCCTACTGTGACTTCGGCTATCAAGACTCCAAGAGCTGTAGATGGTTCCCCCATGAAGTTGGACATTTTCATGTTAGTAGGGACTAAGTCCTCAAGACTCTTTCCGAGTTTCCTCATGGTTGTAACAGGCATTACATTCAACACAGCCCCACCATCTACAGAGACTCTCCTAAAGATCTTTCCATTGATATAAGCCTTGATGTGCAGAGTTTTCAAGTGTTTCATCATTTCCTCAGTAGGCTTCTCAAAAACCACCTTGGCAACCTCATCAGTCAATGTATCAGTTAACGTGGCCCATTCTGTTTCTTCGGCAAACACATAACCCTCCAAGCTTCCAAGTTAGGGGTTATCTGCCCAAAACTCCTCAGGGAACAAACTAATAGCCTCTATCTCAGCTAACAGGCCATCGGCTTCTTCATTGAACAATAGATCCAGCAGTGAGTCCTCCATAGCATCATCTTGTTCCCAATGCATCTCTGGGATCACTGAGCCCTCTATGGTGATTGCTTCCTCATCCACATCGACTGAGGTAATTAGACCCTCAGCCTCAGGAACAGGATCCTGTTCAGTGACTGGTTCTGTGCTTTTAGTCATTTCCTCTGTCTTAGCTTCTCTAGGGTCTAGCTTTGGAAAAGCTTTATCTAGTATGTCACTCATAGTCTCCAAGGGAATTTCCCTCTTCTCCCTATTCTTGACATCGGCTAGCATCTGTAGAGTTTGTTTCATTTTCTGAACAGGTCTCATTCTCTGCATTCTTCTATTTTGGGTCCTTGACAATACTGCTGATATGGCCTTCTTGTCCTTAGCATACTTGTTCAAAAACCAATGTCCTTCTGTGACATTAGCAGGAGGCTTCAGCATTCTCTAAGGCTTCATCTTCTCATCATCCCTCACTGTTATCTTCAAAGAAGACATGCCTCCTTCCATAGTGAACTCAGCCACCCTTATTTTGTCTTTGGGGATAGGCTCCTCATCAACCTTGGGCAAAGATAGCCTACCACTTTCTTTAATGGTTAGCCGATCTTGCCCCCTAGTTTTAGTAATGGGTGCCTTGCCCTTTGCCTTATCAGGTTTCTCTGTTGGGGTTTGGCCATGTTCAACATACCGTTTGACTAACTCCTGGGTGAACCTACCTGGCCTAGGTGGCTTGCCCCCTGCCTGTGTTCAACCGCTGGCTGAGGTTTTCCCAATCTGTCAAAAACAGAAGTCCTGGCAGCCTCAAGTTTCAGCCGATCACTATGGTTTGAATATGCTAACCCCTTCTTAAGCCTCCAAACTTGTTAAACAGATATCCTTCGTTTGTGACTAGGTTCTGCATCATCAAACTTTGAGAATGAGACCATGTTTATCCCCAAAGCAAGGAATGGGTCAATATCCACTGTCATCTCAGCAATGCCTTTGTCTGCAAGTTTGAACCTTCCTTCTTTTATTCCCTTCTGAATGGCTTTCCTGAAAACCATGCAGTTTACAGTTGCATGATTATAAGAATTGTGCCACTTGCAGTATTTCTTATCTTTTAACTCCTCAGCAGGTGGGATCTTGTGCCCATCCAGTAGCCAAATTTGCTTATCTTTAAGCAAGTAGTCAAAGATTTGGTCTGCTTTGGAAATATCGAAGGAATATTCCACCTTGCTATCCCCTGACTTTAACTCTTTTCCTTTGGCAGCTCTCAGGGCAGGACAAAAGTAGCCTTTACCTTTCACAATCTCAGCTGCCATGGTGTCTGCTGTGGAATTGGCTGAATCATCATTAGAGCCTTCATTTTCTACAATGGATACCAACTGAGGGCCTCTCCCTCTACTGGCTCGCCTCTTCTCTTTCTCCTGAATAAACTGTTCAATGTGCATGGCCCTTAATACTAACTGGTTCAAATCAGTGCAAGCTTGGCCAACTAGTCTCTCTTTGAGTTGGGGGTGCATGCTACTAATGGCCATGACTGCATATTCTGACTCAGGGAATTGCATTGAACATTTTCCAGCTACCTTTCTGAATCTTTCCACAAAGTCAGCAGCCGACTCATCTACCTGTTGTCTTAGGTTCACGAGGTCAGCCGTAGTGACTTCAGGTTGAGGCCAGTAGAATCTGTCATGGAAGCACCTCTCCATGTCTGCCCATGTTTGTATAGAGTTGGGTGGTAAAGAGTAATACCATGTAAATGCTGTCCCTGTAAGTGACAAGGGGAACAACTGCAACTTGTGGTACTCATTCTGGTTCCCTTCACCACGCTGGGCAGTAAATATGCCAATATGCTCCATAGTCGATTTACCATCATCTCCAGAGAAAGTGGCAAAATCTGGAGTCTTGTATCCCCTAGGCAGAGGTACGAACCTATCTACCCACTCAGGGTATGGTTTTTTGTAGATTAGCCTATCCAAAGGCTTTAGCTGCACACTAAAGTACTTCTTGATGGTATATGCAATGAATGCTGGGTCTAGCAGCTGTGATCCCCTTGGCCTCACTTCTCCCAAGTTAGGAGTAATTGCATGTATTTGTTGTCTCCATGCTAGGGGATGTGCCTGGGATACTTGCTCTGGAGGATTGGGGTAACCTGGTTGAGTAAACAATGGAGATGGGTGAACCCCCCATGGCTGCTCCAGGCTTTCTTCACCCGGTACCCTAGGTTGAGTTCCAGGAACACTTGCATTAGATGGTTGAGGTGGGATCTGTCCCCATGACTGCTCCACCATCAAACCAGGTGGCCTTGGAGGAGTTGACCCCATTTGAGCGTCTGCAGACACTTCAGGATAGGGTGGATAGAATGGAAGGTTAGCCGATACAGGTGGAACGTTGTTCCATGGCTGCTGACCTGCATATCCCCCAGGTGGTCTTGCTCCACCCACTCCTGCACCATGAGTTTGTCCCGATATCTTTGTGGGTTAGTTGCCTGCGTAGCAACGCCATAGGGCTGAACATATGGCATAACTTGCGGCATACCAATTGGCCCCACTGCATCTGGTGGCCTCCTAGCCACTGCACCTGTCCAAAATGAAGATTATCCTGGTTAGTTGTATCATTCACCACTTGTTGACCTCCAGTGTTCAACATGGCAAAAGTATTAGGCTAGGAATTAATTGGATTCAAAGGTACCTGTCCTATATTCGGCTGAACCTGAGTAGGCCCTGCCTGCACATAGGTAGGCTGAACTTGCTGCACCCCTGCCAGAACCATGCTCGGCTGAACCTGAGTTAGTCCTGCCTGAGCTGCATTCGGCTAGGTGACGAGTCCTTCCTAGGTAGTGTACCCCACTTGCGTTGGAATAGCAGAGTTGATAGAGCTTTCGCTTGAGTGAGCCCTCTTAGCCTCTATCTCCCTGGCTTGCTGCACTTCATTGTATACCATGGGCTTCACGATATCAGCCAATTGTTGTGATATTTGGTACATGATATAATTGATTCCCAAATCGAGTTGTTGGCATATAAACGAAGTGGACATCACTAATGGTGGGTCGTTGGGCTCGTTGGGTTGAGTTTTAGATTGTGCCTCTGCGTGAACCGGCTCTGCTGTTGGAGGAGGAACTCCGTGAGAGGGGCTCGCTTTAGAAGGCTTCCTGGGATTGCTCTTAGTAGTCATACTGCTCAAGCTCTTGCCAGAACGCAAGTGCATACGCTAATGGTAATCCTGATCTGGGGATTCGAACGTGTTGATTCGTTCACCTTTGGTCCCACCGAGCGTGGCAATTTTGTTGACTGGAATGTAATTTAGCCGCAGATCGGCTAAACTCCACAACAATGATTCCCTTTTATTCAAGCGATTATGCCGAGGAAAGAACTTTGTTCCTCAGTTATGGGTCCATTAACTCACTCCAGAAAGGGTTAAGTTGGTGAACTAAGATAAAAATAAGAACGCAAAGGTAAACATAAAGATAGAATAAAAGCTTGAGCGAAAATAAGTTGTTTGATTGATTGAGTGTGTCTAAAATTATGTACAACTTGGGTATTTATAGTGACAACTGAGAACTATCCCTATTTGCCACGTTCGGTTGGCTAACAATGATAAATTCTTAGTTGGCAGTTATTCGGCTGAGCCGTGCCACGTTCCACTAACCATGATCCTAAAATCTAGGCGCACTACCACGTCATGGCTACGTCTCCCCTTTCAACGGTCTTCTCAACGTAGACGTTATCTCAGGTTCCTTCGCTCAGCTCCTAAAATTGTGGAGAAAAATCTTGACTGCGTTTTATCTTGGATTTAAATTAAATCAAAATTATTTTCACGTCACTCGGCTCATAGAGTAAGAATCTGATCCAATGTGTAACTCTACGCTAATCCAATGGGCCTAATATCTTCCTTGCAACCCAATAAGCCCAAGGCCCATGTCTAGTTTCCAGTTTCCTGCTTGTGACTCTATCAGCTGCAATTTCGGCTGATCTGTGACTCGGCTGACAACCAATCGACTAGTTGATGAACTCGGCTGTTATTAGCTTCGGCTAGCTCTTAGGAATATTTTGGGTATAAACAAATGTGAAAATATTTTGTAAGTTTGAATTTTTCAATTGTTTACTTTTTATAAATATTTTGTGATTTTCTCAAAATAATTCTTTATTCCTTTATATCTAAAGTCCTCTCTATCCATGTCTTCCATACCAATCTTTGGCGGGACAGGTTAAATTACCACCTCGTTCCATTACACCATTTTTCCTCATGTCAATGTTTATGTCAATGTTTCAGCATAATGAGAATCATGTTTAGAAATTTTGGGGCTTTAGATAAAATTTATCAATGATGTTTAGTCTAAAATAACTCATCAATCTTTATTTTATGTTTTACAACTCTTTGATTCATAAAATTATAGACCAAAGTTTTAAATCAAGAAATTTAAATATTTTACTCTCAATAGATAATGAGACTGATCCATTCACTTTATTTTGTAGTATAGTTGATCTCAAATAAAATTTAAGCTATTTTAGTCTTAAAAAACTTCTTTCAATAGAAGCAATAGGTATAGGTAATGAAGCAATACGGACCGAAAGAGAAGAAAAATAACAATTTACTAATAGGAATAGAAAATTAATTATATATAATAGATGATAAAGAAGTTTAAAATGTAATATAAGAGACTGAAAATATTATATTGCTAAAAAAGTTAGAAATCGATATTAGTTGTGGTGTTGTTAAATTTTTTTTCTAAGATGCCATGAAATATAAAAGATTAATAAAATCATAACACTAAATTTTATTTTCAATATTTTAAAAATGTAAAAATAACAAAGAAACAACAGTTTAATTTAAGAGGCATATATTAGCTATTTCTGGGGCTCATAGTGGGCCGAGTGGGCCTGACATGTTTTTATCAATAACTTGCGGACGACCATGTATTGGAGGGGGCTTTTATTTTGGGGTCTTCCCAACTTAATTTTACCATCTCTCTCCACCTAAAAAGTCTAAAATACCCTTCACTTTTTCCCGTACGTGATGCTTCGTCTCCTCTTTTTTTATTTGAATTTTCCAGCAACAATAATCCGGAATGTCCCGACAATAAGAATCTGGAAGTGTTTTGAACAACTTAATGTTGTTTCACCTCTCTTTTTGCTAGATTTGAACTTCCTGACAATAAGAATCCGGAAAGTCCTGACAATAAGAATCTAGAATGTCCTGCCAATAAGAATCCGGAAGTGTTTTGAACAACTTAACGTTGTTTCACCTCCCTTTTTTGCTAGATTTGAACTTTCAGATAATAAGAATCCAAAAAATCTCGGCAATAAGAATTCGGAATGTCCCGACAATAAGAATCTGGTAGTACTTTTTGCCAAACTTTCAAACTAGTACTACCGTAATCTCAAGATTTCGGATACCCCCGGATTCTAGTTTCTGGAATGGTGGGAAACACAAAAAAAAAAGTATCTCGCGCGGAGGCAAGACGCTGGTTCTAAGAGAGAATGAGGTGAGGCGAGATAGTGAGGAAGGCGAGAGAGAGAGAGAGTGTGTGTGTTTAGGAGGAAGAAGAAATAGATATGGGTAGTTTTGGTATTTGCAAGTATGGGGAGGTGTGAAAATTAAATAGGGGAGGCCCCAAAATCATAGGCCATTGGAGGGCATAGATGATGTTCACACCGAGGGAGATGAATTGCATGGGGACGCCATGCTTCAAGATACCACGGGAGGCTTTCGTCCCATGGCCCCTTCTCATATTGTTTCCCATGTCTGACGACCTTAGTATGTTAGCTATTTCTGGGGAAAAGTAGATATAAAATTATGTTGGACACATGAATTTTTCCTACATAAGCAAGAAAGCTACTTTTGACACGCTAGTACTCTTTATATTATTAGGATTTTTTACAAAGTTTTGTTTTTATTTTGTTGTAACGAGTTATAATAGTGAAATGTAAATCACAGTTGTTCGATGTAAGAGTCTAAAAGTAGCGGATACATGGAAGATACAGGTAAAGGTAACATATCACAAGGTTGAACATGACATCATAGATTATAATATAACACCATACTCTCTAAAAAATTAAGTTAGACCTTAAAAAAGATTTATATCATATAAATAAATCAGATTTAGACCTTATAGAACTCAACTCGTCCTATATATTTTCACCTTTATATGTCTCATGTCTTTTAGTAATAGTGGTTATAATTTTCATTTTTTAGTTTATTATAAATATAGCTTATCATCATCGGCTAATTAGTCTGTTAATCTATTTAGAGATAAGTCAAATGATTTATTTAAATGCGTTAATATGAAAAATAGGTTTTTAAGTAGCTAATAGGTCATATCAAACTTTTAAAAATGTCTTGAATTCCCAACACAAGCATGGCCTAAATTTTGTTTTGTTTTATTTTCACGTTCTCCATTTGGAATAGCTCAAATGATAATGACAATATGCTTCTGGGTTACTTAAGCCCCAGAGTCCTGAGTTCAAACCTTGCCGAAGGCAAAAACCCCACATGTGGTTGGAAAAGATCGTGAGTACAGCTAAAGGATGGATAGAACCTCGGTTGTGACAAAAAAAGAATCACGCATGCAAATCAAATCAAATATGCTTTATTTTGTTTTTTGTAACAAGCTATGATGGTTTTTAGTCTCGTGTGATTTTTCTTGCATCATTTTAAACGAGAAAAAAAATGAACACGAGGAGACAAGATATTATCTTAGAAGTTACTGCTTCTGGTTATTTTTCGTCTTCTTTAGAGGCTCTTACATCGAGAATAACTGTGCCTTCTCTCATTTGATGTCATCTTTAAGAATCTAATTTATTGTATCCAATGTTCCTCCCACCCTATGAAGCACAAATATGTGCATTCCATTAACTATAATCGAATGTTTGTTACCTTCTGCAAATTGGGATGTCCAAAATACAGGAGAAGGACATCGCTCGGATTAAATCTTGGTAAGTGTAGAAGAATTGATTAGAGATCATTTATCTTAATTTAAAGTCATTTATCTTTTTTTGTACCAAACTAGTATGTAACCCGTGCCATGCACGGGAACATTTTTATATATGCCTTAGGAAAAAACGAAATAAAAAGATATTATAAAATAAATGGTTAGTAAGACACAGACAGAAACAAAATATGATACGATAAATAACTTATGAGAAATAGATGAATAGACATATATTTTATTGATTACGATTAAATAGAAAAATATATGTGATTTTTGGGATAATGCTATACTATATATTGAAAAAGCAAATAAAAATATATATCAAATGGTTCATAATTATATTATGTATAATAATAATAATAATAATAATAATAGTAATAATAATAATAATAAAACATTTAAATACATATTAAATTTATAAATAGTAAATCCATAAGAAATATGATTATTGTACAGTAACTATATTTATATAATATCATTAAACAAATAACATATCTGCAGAATTTTAATAAAAAAGATATGTATCTTTGGAAATTTTTAATAAATCGTTCCATTACATTTTTGAAAACAAATCATGTGAAACAAAATATAAATTACAACTTATGTAATTTTGTTATAAAATCAAATTACGTAACGTCATAGATATAGATTGGTATGGGAAAATTGAGTAACCCACAAATAAAATCAAATATATAAAAAATATTATAATTAATAAATGAATAAATCCTTCTAATCCAAAAAATAAATAAATGAATAAATCCTAATTTATTTAATGGAAAAGAGGATAAACTTAAAATAAGTATTGAGATGAATTTTAGATTATAATAGAAAAGAGATTTTTTTTTTGTTCGAGTAACATATAAGAGATTTGATTTGATAATGTGAATTTATTATTAATACCAAATAGATATGGGTTATATTTTGTTAGATTAAGTGAATTTATTATTAATACCAAATAGATATGAGTCATATTGAAAATTTATTAGTTAATATTTAAAATTAAAATCTATCGTGTAACATTGATATAGTCTCTGGTTGAACCAAACTCGGTTTGTTTAATTTTACTAAAAATAAATAAGATTTGATATTTAAATAGTTGTAAAATATAAATAGATGTAAGTTCCAAGTGAGGCTCAGCGTGACTGGAACGCACATACTGTTTCACGCGGCGACGATTAAGGGAGGGAGTCTCATCAGGTAACGTATTCCTCCTCCTTCTTCTTCCAACTTCTATTCCTCCTTCTTGGTTCGTAATCGTCCTTCTTCTAGCTTTCCCGTGATTGGTACATCATTGCTATTCTGATAATCACAGTGAAATCGCGATGCTGACTGAACGGCGACGAAGAATCTTGGTTTTGTAACTTCAGAATATCACGGTGCCCACGTCTTGGAGACTGATTTGTTGATTTCTGAAACGTCTTAATATTTATGAATACTCATGTTTGTTGCTTTGTTCAGTGCTCTGATTAAGATTGTCTTTTGTTAGGGTTAAGAGATGGGTAACGAAATAGGTGAAGTTCGCTGGCAGAGGATGAAGTTTTAATCAGCTACGGTGTCTTTAACAGGTATGTGAAAAAAAATCCCATATAAATTTTAGAATTGGATTCGAATTAACAACAATGTTCCTCCCTATTTGGCGTTTTCTTTAACAATTGTTGGTCTTCCTTAAAGGTTCTTATATATCAGTTTTTAATTTTCAGAAATTTATATTTAAATAAGTATGAATAATGTCTTCCTAATCACTCTGGTATTGCGATACTGCATATGACATGTGACTTCCTTCTTCAAGTAAATGGCACCTGGTAGTGAGTTGTCCTAGTAGCTAAGTAAATGGCACCTGGTTGCTTAAAAATTCTTCATGCATTACGTTGTGTTACAATTGAAGCATGAGAGGAACTTCTTGTCAATTTCCTTTTATGGTGTAAATTACTAAGCAAAATAGTGTTAAAATCACTTGTTCCTTAATAGGATAATGATAATCAATCAAAACATTTTATTTTAAGTAGTACTGATACAAATTGCTAATTGTTTTATACATTTGTTATGTATTCAATTTAAGTTAACAAATATGTAATTACCATGTAAAGCATGTGAATAAGGTGTGGCTGCTACATGAACGAATGCTTCACCATGCTGCTGGTTTTGAATGTTATTATAAGAATTGTGTCTTGCGGAATACAAAAATAGTTTTGGACTATATATTTGATTTTGTTATTTACTTTATAATGCATAAAAAAATTGTTCATTGACATGACATTTATAAAAGGTGTATCTATGAAATTAATCAGGATTCTTCATAATACCAGGAGTTATCTCTGCCAGAGGGGTTCGTTGTGTCAATTGTGATAAGGGGCGACTAACAGGAGTGTTGAATTGATTCTCAGAACACATGACTCCTATTAGAGCACCAGAAAGTAATTCAGTATCAACAAAGGTCTTTAGATGAATCAGATACGGCAAAAACATTATAGTTGTAAGAGAGTACCTGTTTTAGTTCTCTTTATCAAAGATCCTTTGACTGTTTCTATTCGTCCTTTTGGATCCACCATTCTCTGGATTCATACTGTCCATAAACTAAAATAGTAGGTTCAGACATATATCATTTGTTTTTCAATGTCAACACATTGGTTAATGAGGGGACACTACTCGTAAAATACAATTTATATTATTGTAAATGCACAATATAAGATTGAATTTGACATATATTAATTCATCATACCTTCACATGCAGAACTGGTCACGTATATATGACTGCACTCCACGTGATGATGTTGTTCAGAATCAAGGAACATGTTTACAACTTATTTCAACTGCTTCGTAGGTTTGCAACTTCTTTCAGTTGCTTCGTTTTTTTAGTATCATTTTTCTAAAATATGATGCTATATTGTTTTAGGTATATGGTTTACCCTACCGAATATATTAAGAAGTAGTTGTCAGTTTTTTTTTAAAAACAATTTATGGACAATTTTCAAACAATTTCAGAATTTAACTAATAGTTGTCAGTTTTTTTTTGTAACAATAATTCAGCAATTTATTATAAATTGATATTGAATTACTTTATTCGTCTTTACCTGTTTTTGAATTTAAAAATTTAATAAGCATTACAATTAAGTAATATTCCTTTAATATTACTAATAAAGTATCATTTATTAGTAATATTACTCATTTATTACAATAGATTACCTCTGCAAAAATTATAGTTTCCCTTCATAAAATATAGTTTGGCGAAATTTCAGCCAATATATGTCCCTAATCCATTAGATTTTATGCAATAATATGTCAGTTTTTTTGTTGTAACATTACTGGCGATTTCATTAGAGAAATTTCAGAGACAATATTTAGTTCATCTTTACCTCTTTTAACATTTAATAGCCTCTTTATGTCAATATTGCACCAGGATTTATTTTAGGGACCATCAAATGTTTGGATATGTTTCCCTAGTTGATTGCTATATTGTTTTAGGTATGTGGTTTACCCTACCCAATATATTAAGAAGTAGTTGTCGTTTTTATCTTTTTAATAATTTCTGGACAATCTTTAAGAAATTTCAGCCATTATTTTATTCATATTTACAAAATTTCACCTTTAATAACCATTATATGTTCCTAATACATCAAATTTTAATTAATAGTTGCCAGTGATTCATCAAACAATTATTGAACAATTTTTTTGAAATTTCAGCCATTACTTTATTCATCATTACATATTTTTGAATTTAATATGCATTATTTGTCCATAATAAATCAGATTTTATTTAATAGCTGTCAGGTTTTTTTTTAATGTTTTGCAAAAATATGCGAATGGGTTACAGTTGAAATTACCATTGATAAAATAGATTGACATATTATTACTCAGTTTTTTCAATAATCATACTTTTATTATGCTTTATTGAGAATCAAATGTTATGATATGTTTTCCTACTTTGTTGCTAAATTGTTTTAGGTCAATGGTTATAACTCAAGACGTATAAATTAATATTATGATAACGAAACAAATTAAACAGATAAAAACAAAACTCCTACTGATTTCAAGAGAAAAAAAACAAATGTCTAACATTGAATATCAAAACACACCCTAATTAATAATGAAATTCAAAACATTACTTCAGTACTGAAAAACAACTCAAAACTAAAAAAACAAACTAATTGTAATTGAAAATCAAAGCATTCCTTCATCTCCTACTAAGAACAGATTCATTCTTTCTCTTTCTTTATGTCCTTCTTCATAAACTTTAAAGCTGGTAATTCGTCATTTATAGGAGACGATCTCTTGTTAGGTACTCCACATGGAGACTCTGAGCTTAGATCAACTACTTCAGTTGCAGAACCTAATCCGTCAACGGACGATTGATGTGATTCATCAAACTTCCCAATGAGGTCTTGCAATCAAAACACAATAAATAACTTCAAAGGCAATTCATATATTTGTAATGAAATAAAGTTGCTATTTTACGGATATGACCATAACCTGGGGCAACATCATCAACAGCTGATGAATTTGTAACTGCAGATAGTGTGCTGATAGACATTGGTGTTTACTATGAACCCTTCATAGATGGTTATACATGTTAGAATTAAAATAGCATATGGTATTTTGTTTTGTATTAATATAGTTGGATAATTGGAACTGTATTGAGGAATATTCAAATCTTTAAAGCTTTGTATGATGTCAGATCTACTTGTAACTCTCTTAACTATATACGAACTCTCAAATTTTGATCCAAAACCAACATCACATCCAACTTTGAACAAATACATCTTTCCAAGAAGATCACTCAACTCATTAGGCATCACATATGAATCTCCCCTCTGAAATATGTCCAATATTTGTTCAAAAAATTAGTCAGTCATTTCAATTGCCTTTCTTTGATAAGTATTTGAAAGTGACTAATTGCCAAATTGTTCAATTATTCATTAATAACCTGATCAATAGTTTTCAAGAGCTTTGCACAAATCTGATTGGGCAGAATCTCAGCATCGCAGTCAAACATCACAAATGTGGCAGATGTTGCATTATCTTCAACGCGAAGCTTGAAGAAATACCTATATAATAAACAGAACATTAATAGGTATGAATTGTATAATTAGTAAATGTTTTAAAGTTATTAAATCCAAAAATAGGTAGCAACAATTATTACTTGGGTGTCACATCTTTGACATGTGTTTTGCATCTCCCACAATAATATTCATCAGAATATGGTGTCACTTTTTTTATGCAAATGTTACATGCTAGATAATACCATTTAACATCATCTTCAAAAGAAACAATAGTAGCCAGAACAACAAAAGGCAAACCCTACAAATATTAAGAAAGTTTAGTAAATATTGAAAAAAATAATATATTATTATGACATTATAATAACTAAATAAATTATATAAACCTCAGTAGAAGCATTTTTCTAAGATGGTAGGTATGCTGTCTTCATAGCTTGAAGGGTAGCACTCTTGGTAGACTTGATAAAGTCATCCTCTTCACTAATCTTTACCCTATCTTGCAATTGGGTCAACCCCTTATTAGGGGTTTCAGTTAGGCTGCCCTCTTTTGTTTAAGATCCAAAACTTCTGGAATTTCTGGATTAAATATTATTTTGGACCGAAAAGTGGTTTTAACACTTTTAATATCTAAAAATAAACAAAATATGTCAGATAAACAAAACAGATAACAAAGTTCACATTTTTAATCGAAATTCGAAATAATAAGATTTTGTTTATTACGATTCCATGACTTCACTTTAGCAAACAACAAAACAACCACTGTATTAGATGGTTCACCACTTGATATCAGTTTCTACAACTCATCAACATATCCAGCAAACAACGTGACTTTGAATCGATACCTTTTGAAACGTTAAAACCAAAAATAATATTAGTTAGACAAATAAATAAAAATAAACCAACTTGTAGCAATGAGGTGTGTTTTGTAGTTACCCTTCATTTTCAAGCTCAATGCCTATAAGCTTGGACTTCTTTTGGTTCTTTACGTATTCTTTTTTATTACCAACCCCTGTGAGGACTCCCATTATATCTGCATTTGACGACCTCAGTACCCTTTTCAAAACTCAATTTGTATGAGTTTTTAGTTGTCCTGTAGTCGCCTGTACTTGAAATCAATTTGAACTTAGAAATAAGATGCACCTGCCCCTCTTGCAATTGTTTATCAAAGATGTATATAAGAGGCTCACGAATGAAAACACCAATACATCACCCTGCATGGAAACACAAGTTAAGATTAATGTTTGTTTCTCCCACGAATACAATGAATAATATACAAACTAATGAAAGGACTAACCGTATTATCCATAAGGACTAACTCTAAGTAAAACACCTTATCCTTGTTATTAGGCTTTGTAACAAACCATTTTCGCAAAATCCTAACCAATAGGCGAACATTTGTCTGATCAATATCAACAATATCTGAGATCCGATCAAATTTAGGCGCCATGTTTGTAGTGGTGAATCTGAATTCGGGGTAAATGCTTTGAATGTTTGATGTGTATGGCATTTGACTGCTGATGTATTTATAGACATAATGCAAAATTTGGGTTTCGATTTGTGGAATGTGCATGGCATAGGACATGGATCGGCTGACCTAATTATTCTATTGATTACATTAATTTGGTCTTAATTTTCATCATTTGATTTGATTTTGTATTGTAAATACAAAAAACGTATGCTTTTTTATCTGGACATAATATCTGTCTCTTTTTTGTTTAGAGAGAATAAAATCCTTATATTTTTTAGAGATAAAGTACAAAAATATATTTTTTTTTATTTAAAACATGTTCAATTACTCTTTTGTAAGAAACAATCTCGACTCTTTTTTGTTTAGGGAGAATAGAATCCTTATATTTTTGAGAGATAAAGTACAAAAATATATATATTTTTTATTTAAAACATGTTCAATTACTCTTTTGTAAGAAACAATTTCGATTATTTCCTTATTCGGGCAGATCGCAAATTATTTTCAACACGATCTCAACATCTTTTTACTTTCATTCCTCCTCTTTATTTTCTGGCCTAATTTATTTTTGTCAGGAATCATGATTTGATTGTTATTTAAAACGTGTGCATTAATTTTTGTACAAATTTTTTTTATTGACCTAACATGTTTCTATTTTTTGCAGAACAGCAAGAAATCCTATTTTCTTGGTAACGCGTTCTTGAGGGATATTTTTTGTACCTGCTAATGTGAATTCTCAGTATATATGTATGAAGGTTTTTCAACAATGTCTAATTAGACTTTTTTCTTGATTTAATTTTGTATTGTAAATACCAAAAAAGTATGCTTTTTTGTCTGGACATAATATCTATCTCTTTTTTGTTTAGGGAGAATCGAATCCTTATATTTTTGAGAGATAAAGTACAAAAATATATTTATTTTTTTATTTAAAACTTGTTCAATTACTTTTTTGTAAGAAACAATCTCGATTATTTCCTTATTCGGGAAGATCTCAAATTATTTTCAAAGATGATCTCAAAGCATCTTTTACTTTCATTCCTCCTCTTTATTTTCTGACCTAATTTATTTTTGTCAGGAATCATGATTTGATTGTTATTTAAAACGTGTGCATTAATTTTTGTACAAATTTTTTTTATTGACCTAACATGTTTCTATTTTTTGCAGAACAGCAAGAAATCCTATTTTCTTGGTAACGCGTTCTTGAGGGATATTTTTTGTACCTGCTAATGTGAATTCTCAGTATATATGTATGAAGGTTTTTCAACAATGTCTAATTAGACTTTTTTCTTGATTTGATTTTGTATTGTAAATACCAAAAAAGTATGCTTTTTTGTCTGGACATAATATCTATCTCTTTTTTGTTTAGGAAGAATCGAATCCTTATATTTTTGAGAGATAAAGTACAAAAATATATTTATTTTTTTATTTAAAACTTGTTCAATTACTTTTTTGTAAGAAATAATCTCGATTATTTTCTTATCCGGGAAGATCTCAAATTATTTTCAGCATGATCTCAGCATCTTTTTACTTTCATTCCTCCTCTTTATTTTTTGACCTAATTTATTGTTGTCAGGAATCATGATTTGATTGTTATTTAAAACGTGTGCATTAATTTTTGTACAAAATTTTTTTTATTGACCTAACATGTTTCTATTTTTTTGCAGAACAGTAAGAAATCCTATTTTCTAGGTAACGCATTCTTGAGGGATATTTTTTGTACCTGCTAATGTGAATTCTCAGTATATATGTATGAAGGATTTTCAACAATGTCTAATTAGACTTTTTTCTTGATTTGATTTTGTATTGTAAATACCTAAAAAGTATGCTTTTTTGTCTGGACATAATATCTATCTCTTTTTTATTTAGGGAGAATTGAATCCTTATATTTTTGAGAGATAAAGTACAAAAATATATTTTTTTTATTTAAAACATGTTCAATTACTCTTTTGTAAGAAACAATCTCGATTATTTCCTTATTCGGGCAAATCGCAAATTATTTTCAGTATGATCTCAGCATCTTTTTACTTTCATTCCTCCTCTTTATTTTCTGACCTAATTTATTTTTGTCAGGAATCATGATTTGATTGTTATTTAAAACGTATGCATTAATTTTTGTACAATTTTCTTTATTGACCTAACATGTTTCTATTTTTTTTTTGCAGAACAGTAAGAAATCCTATTTTCTTGGTAATGCGTTCTTGAGGGATATTTTTTGTACCTGCTAATGTGAATTCTCAGTATATATGTATGAAGGTTTTTCAACAATGTCTAATTAGACTTTTTTCTTGATTTGATTTTGTATTGTAAATACCAAAAAAGTATGCTTTTTTGTCTGGACATAATATCTATCTCTTTTTTGTTTAGGGAGAATCGAATGCTTATATTTTTGAGAGATAAAGTACAAAAATATATTTATTTTTTTATTTAAAACTTGTTCAATTACTTTTTTGTAAGAAACAATCTCGATTATTTCCTTATTCGGGAAGATCTCAAATTATTTTCAGCATGATCTCAGCATCTTTTTACTTTCATTCCTCCTCTTTATTTTCTGACCTAATTTATTTTTGACAGGAATCATGATTTGATTGTTATTTAAAACGTGTGCATTAATTTTTGTACAAATTTTTTTTTATTGACCTAACATGTTTCTATTTTTTTGCAGAACAGCAAGAAATCCTATTTTCTTGGTAACGCATTCTTGAGGGATATTTTTTGTACCTGCTAATGTGAATTCTCAGTATATATGTATGAAGGTTTTTCAACAATGTCTAATTAGACTTTCAGTTATTTTTTGTTAGATGTTCTAATGTTCAATGGATGAAATCTGATGTTGTAGAGAACAGACGCGTTTTGACCTAATTTTATTCTCTTTTAAATTCGAACAGGTTCAATTTGACGGTCAATATAACTCTCTTTCCTTATTTTCTTTCTAACTGAGATCAGGAATTGAAGGAATCATATCTGATTACCCTTTACCCAATATTTTCATTTAATGCAAATATTAATGCGCTGAACGGTTTACTTTTATTTTTAATTTACAATTTCTTTTTTTAATAGCTTCATATTATGAGTCAGCACGTCCATGTTGGTTTTTTTTAATTGACGTGGCCTTATGTTTTTAGCCTGGTGATGACATTTGTATAGTTTCCATATTTAATTTATTCGCAATTGTAATAGATATTAGTCATTCACATGTTCTAAAATGTTAACAATGTTGGTCAAATTAATCTGATTTTTTTTAGTTCTAAGTTGTGGCACAATTGAACACTAGATTGTGCTTGTGAAACACACGCATTTCTCGTTGTAGAGCAACTAATAAATTGCCTCAAAATTAACGTTTTAAAACATACGAGACTAAACTGGAAAAAAAAATAGTTAGGAGTTAAAATTAATCGTTTAATAAGATTAGGATGTATTTTTGTTGAAGAATTCCCAAAATAGTATGTCTGGCCTTTCTAGGATCGAGGACTCTCGTTGCATGCTATGACTCAATATATGGTGTAGCATTGGCAATTAAAGGTACTCGAACTATAGGTTATAAACTCTGATTGCTAGATAAAGATAGTACAACATAAGTACCCGATGCACAAAGCAAGACTTGAGAGACAAACGAGGCCACGAGCCACTCTGGTTGCTAGATAAAATCTGAATACGCTCACAGAGACTACTATGCTTATTTACTATTATTATTATTATTATTATTATTATTATTATTATTTTGCTAAAAAATGGAGAGGAAAACCCAAAAAACTAAGTGACACTGGAGGAACAAGATCCCCTAGAGTCGTCTAACAGTAAACAACTTAAGAGTGTAAAGATGCTCTCAACAAGAACTATTTGAAGAAATGCCTTTGTGTGCAAGCAAGTTATAAACTAAGTTATAAACTCTGATTGCTAGATAAAGATTACAACATCCCGATGCACAAAACATGACTTGAGAGACAAACGAGACCATGAGCCACTCTGGTTGCTAGATAAAATATGAATACGCTCATAAAGTCTACTATGCTTATTTACTATTATTATTATTATTTTGCTAAAAAAGGAAAAAGAAAACTCAAAAAACTAAGTGACACTCGAGGAACAAGAACAAGACTTGAGAGACTTGAGTGTAAAGATGCTCTCAACAAGAACTATTTGAAGAAATGCCTTTGTGTGCAAGCAAGTTATAAACTAAGTTATAAACTCTGATTGCTAGATAAAGATTACAACATCCCGATGCACAAAACATGACTTGAGAGACAAACGAGACCATGAGCCACTCTGGTTGCTAGATAAAATATGAATACGCTCATAAACAAGATCCCCTAGAGTCGTCTAACAGTAAACAACTTAAGAGTGTAAAGACGCTCTCAACAAGAACTATTTGAAGAAAGCCCTGTGTGCAAGCAAATCTGCACATTTATTGGCATTGCGACGGATAAGAGAAGCTTATTTTCTTTCACGCGTATTGTTCATATAAGCGAGTGGTGTTTGAGTTGTTATGCTTCAATTTTAATCTAATCTAATCACAATAATGATAAACGGCTCCACCCACTCCCGTGAGGAGATTTTTGTTAAGGAGTGATAAAAAAACACCTTGATGATTGTTTAGTCATCACAGAGCATTTTTCAGAGACTACTATAAAAAATCATCCACAATTCTTGGAAAACGAAAATAAGACGGCAAAAGCTAGACATCCTAAAACAGATTTTGATATGCGCTCGAGAGAAGCATGATGGATGATAAACCAAGTATTGTCAAGTATTCCTAAATTCATTCAAATCATTTTTTCTTCCTAGAGATAGGTCTTGTCCAGGTCATCGAAGTAAGGGTGTTCCATAGCTTTCTTGGCAGAAATCCTCTTCGAAGGTTCATAATGCAACATTTGCTGAAAACCAAAGAGAGGGAAAGGAAAAAAAAAAGAATGAATATATTAAAATAAAAATTGACACCAGTTTAGTTAGTAGAAAGAGTTAATTTCAATTAAGGGCTTATCAAACTTACAGATAGTAGATCCAGTCCAGGCTCATCCAAATTTGGAACAGCCGTTGAAAGCCTTTGAGGGCTCCACTGGGGGTATTCATGCCAGTTCATCAGTTTACTAACGCCTGGCCACACCTCTTCATTAGGAGTGCCCAACAGCCTGAATATATGAAGGAGTTGTTGCAGCTCGGAATCACCAGGAAAGAGTGCTTGCTTGGTGACAAGTTCAGCTACAATCAAATCGAGAATAAGAAAATAGGATTAAACAACAAAACAAACAGGAAATAGGAAATAGCACTTGGTTGGGTTGAGCATAAGATCCTTGCTACTTACCAAATATGCAGGCAACTGACCACATATCAACTGCCATTGAGTAATGAGTAGCTCCCAAAAGGACTTCAGGAGCTCTATACCACAGGGTTAGTATCTGAAAATGACACAAAAGAAATGAATGTGGATGAGTGAAAGTAAAACAAACAAGGGCATCAAAAAGGAAGGCAGAGTGATGAGTGAAAGTAAAACAAACGAGGGCATCAAAAAGCTACCTCATGGGTGTACTTTTTAATTGGCACAGTATACGCTCGAGCAAGTCCAAGATCAGCTATTTTAAGCGTCATTGTTTTTCGGTCCATCAAGAGATTGTGAGGCTTCAAGTCCCTTAATTAAAAAAGAAAAGATCCAATCTTAAGTACTTTAAGTAGTAGATGTACGATACGACTAATGTAATGTAATGTGTGAATCTATCTATCTGGGAGAGAAATGAAAGGAGGAAGGTTTTTGGTTACTCTTACCTGTGCAAGATTCCATGGCCGTGGCAGAAAGCAACGCCCTTGCAGAGTTGGTACATCAGGCTCTGTAACCAAATCCACAAAAACCTGAGTCAGCACATAATCCCCAATCCAATCCAATCTAATCTAAAAAGAATACAAATAGATATCAGATAGATTGATAGTTACAGTACTTTGATGGTTTTGGGTGGGATGCTTTCTCCAGTTTGACGGAAACTGCGAATATATTTCTTGAGATCAGTATCCATGTACTCGAAGACCAAGTAGAGTACTGTCTTCCCTTCCTTGTTCTGACCTTGTTTTACATCCAATAACCTGTTGTTGGTTGTGGAGTTGAGAACGAAGAATTTATTTATAAAATAAAATAAAAAAAGGTAAACCTAATAAATTGGTTGGGTATTCAATTGAAAGAAACTAGAAAAAAGAATCATAAATTTGGGTAAATCAATACAATCCAATTTTGTTTTGGGTGAAATGAAATCCCTAACATACATACATACATGAAAGACAATAGAATAGAATAGAATACCTACCTGACGACATGGGGATCGCGAGAGAGCATTCGTAAAATGGAAACCTCGCGGAGAGTGGTGGGAGGGACACCTTCGTCGTCCTCGTGGAGTCGAGTCTTCTTGAGCGCAACGATCTTCCCAGTAGCCTTCTCTCTTGCCCTGTAAACCTTCCCATACGTCCCTTCTCCAACCTTCTCTAGCTTCTCGAATGCCTCCTTCGCCGATAATACTACTCCTACTCCTCCCGTTTGAGTTTGAGTTTTCTCCATCCTTCTCTCTCTCTCTCTCAAAACTCAGATCAGATGAATCAATCGTCAAGGCCGTTAGAGTAGCCTTTTACGAAAATACTATATATAATAACAGAAATTAAATCGTTGAGCAACGGACACTTGCCTTTTGAATTTCAAATTCCGCTCCCCTCCTTCTCTCGTCAGTCGTCCCCATTCAATTCATTCAACAAATAAGGGAAAGGAATTGTAATGGAAAACAATATATTTCAAAAATACTATATTATTTTTTGTTAGTAAAAATTTAGGTGATTTTTTTTTTGGTATTAAAAATTTAGGTGACTTTATTACTAAACAACCCGCGGTGAGATTTGAAACAACGTCCTAAGTCAAATCATTACAAATTGGACCAAAATTTATTTGTTTTTATATTATATTTTTTTTTTAACAGAATGTTATACATATATATAAGGAATTTTGCTTAGGGGCAATATTGAGAATTTTTTATTTTTATATCCTTTTTTTAATTTTTTTTTTTAATATCCCACATCTTCATTATTTTTCTAATTGTCCTATTGTTTCTCAAAGGTGAGAAATCGGTTTTTGCATCACCGATTTCCCACCTGTCGTTTTGGTTTTTTTTTTTAACTTTCTTATTGAGAAATCGGGTTTAATAACACCGATTTTTCACCTATGTTTTTTTTTCTGTTGAGACATCGGGTTTACCAACATCGATTTCTCACTTATCTTTTTTTTTGCGTTTTTTAAATTATTTTATGGTTAAAAAATGTTAAATTTATTTTTAGGAATTAATTAGGCTAATGTGGTCTTAATTAAATTAATTTTATTTAAATTAAATTACAAATTAGTTAACACAAAATTAAATTAATATACTAAATATATTAATTAGTTGGATTACATATCAGTAATTGGGGGTGAAAATGGGTCAGGCCTCAGGCCAGGCTAGGGTTTGGTTAAATAGGCCAGGCCTGTTTTAAAAATCGAGGGCCTGAGCTTAGCCTATTATCTACTATAGGCTATTTTTAAGGACTGGATCTGGTCTTTTTGGAAGCCTGATTGAGCCTAAAAGCCTGTTTAAAAGCCTACTTCGTACAAAAGCCTTAATCAGGCCACTAAACCTTAATCAGGCCACTAAGCCTTCCAAAATTCATAAAATAAATGTGAAATCTGAAATGAAATTATCACTGTTCTACATTCAATCCCACAGTTCTTCTATTCAAACCAAAAGAATAGGATGGAGCTTGACGGAAAAAAAACACATAACAGAAAGGTACTAAAATGAAAAATATTAGTAAAATACTCAAATGGAGATGAAGCTAGACAAGAAACACCGCCATTACTATGCATCCGGTATCTGCGATTAAAAAGCAATAAAATAAATAAAAATTTCTATAAAGTTTCTGCAAAATGATTCAAACAATATAATTTAATTATTAAAAGATGCAAAAACGTAAAAGAAACTTATGCACATGGGAAAAACATCATCAGAGTTAGATTAAGGGTCCGTTTAGTTTAGATTTTGGTAGAATAGATTGTGTAGAATCTTGTTTAGAAAACTGAGTTTTAAGGAGTTTAAAAAAAATGATTTGTGTTTGGTAATGATATTTTATAACTGAGTTTAGAAGAATTGATTTGTGTTTGGTTGACAAAGTAGAATCACTTTTGAAGTGTTAAAATACCAAAACAGAGTTTTACAAACGGAAAAGCATACTCAGACTACCGACAACAAAACGACGTTTCAACACCTTCAAACTAGATTTTGGCCACCACCAAAATTTACCAAATGGCCAAATATAAGAGCAAACTTCGTTTGCTTTTTGCCACCGGAAATAATGTTGGAAACGACAGTTTGGTTTGTAAACCAAAGAGGCACTAAGATGATTGAGTACCAAAATACACTACAATCCACTATTGTATAAATATACACATATCAAAGAAAGAAAATAAGGGAAGTTGATTTAAGAAGAGAAACCCATAGATCCTGCTTTTGCTCTATTTTTTTTCCCCTCTTTTGACCGTTTAATGAAAAATAAGCTTGCAGCTACGTCCTCCAATTGGTACCGAGCGTGATCACCCCCCTCTGTTTCATGTCTTTTTCTCTCATACTTAGTCGACTGGAGGCGTTGCATCTTGAGTGCCCTTGTTCTTAGGGTTTGTTATTTGTAATCTTGACTGTTTTTCTCTAGCGTGTACATTTAAGTTTTACTTGTAAGCTCACTTTTGTGAATACTTATTGTTTAATTATGTAGGCCGGCCTGCCAGGCCCAATAGGCTTTTTTATTAGCCTAAGCATGGCCTTTTTAATTAAGAAGGCTTTTTAAAAAGCCTAAGCCTAACCTTTTTGCTAAATAGGCCGAGCCAGGCTAGGCTTTAAATAGGCTAGGTTATAGGCCCCTGTCAGGCGGTCTGGCCTACTTCCACCCCTATCAGTAATTAAATACATGGATTCATCATATACTAATCTCTTCTTAGGTGGTGTAAGTGGTGTCCAGGTACTAATCCCACTTAATTCTTCAAATCAAATTTTTTTTTGTTGCTTTGTATTCTCAGAATTTTTATCTAATATATTTTCTCGATTTTTATCTAATGTATTTTCTAGATTCATCTAATTAATATATTAAGTTTTTTAATTTAATATTTTTTAATTATTGTAATTAATTAAGACCACATTAGCATAATTAATTCCTAAAAATAAGTTTAGCCTTTTTTAACCATAAAATAATTTAAAAAACGCAAAAAAAAAAGATAGGTGAGAAATCGGTTTTAAGTTAAAAAAAAAACAAACAAAAATCGTAGGTGGGAAATCGGTGATGCCAAAACCGATTTCTCAATTTGAGAAAAAGTAGGGCAATTAGGGAAATAATGGGGGAAGTGGGATATCAAGGGAAATAATAATTAAAAAAAGGATATAAAAAATAAAAAATCCCAATATTGAAAATTTTCTTTGTCCATTTACGAGTTAGCTAGTAATCTTACAATTTAATTAATAGTTGAGTAAATGACCAATTTAGTCCCTGAGATTTGGAAATAATTATGTTTGGTCCCAGACTTTTTTGATATTCCAAAATAGTCCATGACTTTTGCAAATTCGTCTCAATTATGTCCTTCAGTCATCTGTGTCTGTTAATTTTATTCAAAAACGTCCCTGTAATTTGGTATTCACAAGGACCAATTTGACACTAAGCCTATGTTTGGGAGGGTGGAGAGAAAATAGAGGGGAAAGAAAATTTTTAGTAAAGTGTGAAAAAGATGCATTGATAAATGTGACAGACCAATAATAATATAACACATCATCAGTTTTACACTTTAACCAATAAATTTTCTTTCCTCTCACTTTTTTTCCTCTCATTTTCTTACATACCAAACATACCATAAGTGATAAATTACAGGGACATTTTTGAATAAAATTAACAGACACAGATGACTGAAGGACTTAACTGAGACGAATTTGCAAAAGTCAGGGACTATTTTTAAATAACAAAAAAGTCAGGGACCAAATAGAATTATTTCCAAATCTCGGGGACTAAATTGGTCATTTACTCATTAATAGTTTTAGAATTAAAAAAATAGACTTATTTTTAATTATTGTCTTCAATTAGTTTTTATTGCATTAAATTGTTTTAACTAATTTATATAATAAGTGTTTCAATTAATTTATGAATTAATGGTTTTAAAGGGAAAAAAATATTATAAATGATTGTGTAAAAAAAATTATATGATAAAGTTAATTTATTTATATTATTATATAAACCAATGCTTATTTACATTTTTTTACTGCATCAAAAAATTTATATTTTTTACAAAATGTATGTTTATATTATATGCTATATCAAAAAAAACATTTTTAAAACATTAATTTAGATAAATATAACAATTTAACAATTTTTAAAATATTTTTACATTTTATTTTTTTATTTTTTTATTTCAAATTCATAAGTCAAAAAAAATATTTAAAAACAAAATTGAAGTCAAAATATTGGCTGAAGATGTTAGTTACACAAATTTTTACAAAAAATATAGATAAATAATAAAATGGTAAAATAAAAATATATTGATAATTGAATTTGTTTCATCTTCTATAACGGTTAAAGTAAATTATTATAATTTATTGCTCTCATAAACAAAATGTAACTGATAAAGTAGGAAAGGAAAAAGGCATTGGAATATTCAATTATAAAAAGAAGATAATACATGAGAGAAGGAACAAAATACGTCACAAATTTCAAAGAAGTTGAAGAAAGGAGAGTATGTAATAATACAAAGAGATTTTGAGTAAAAAGAGAAATATGAAGAACTAAGCTAAAAAGGGAATCAGCACAAAAAACCATTAGGCTATCTCCTTCAAACCACCATTCACCAGTAGCTAACTTCTATCGAACCACCCATGATCATTTCTTCCATCACTCCCCAACCGGAATACTGACCTCTCCTGTTAATTTACCCACATTGAAACCACTGTTACATTATGTAAATAGAGGAAGAAGTATCTAGAGCCTATTTACGGTGATTTTTGAATAAACCAGAGCCTATTTAAGGTTTCTTTTCTTTTTTGGTATTGTTCTGTCTCGGTCTTGGGGACACGCTCTCCAAAACCAAAAGAGATGAAATATTACAATTAGTATTCCTTATTACATTTATATAACATGTGATGAATTGTTCCATAAATTATCATATACCATTTCTTATTTTTGATTCTATTTATTCTTTAATTTCTTTTCCTTATTTGGGTATGTGAATTGGTTGATAGTAATACTAGTGTATATTTTTGTGTGATGTGTAATACACATTATTTTACTATTTTTTTGTTCTTAAGTGGTGAAGAGACAAAGCTTTATCCTTGAGTGAATGAGTGTGGATTAAGTGGTGCAAGTCCCTATATGATGAGTAACAGATTGTGATGGTTATTAACAAAGAAATTCATTTTTGTTATGTTTATATTCAAATATAGGTACTGTAACATGATTTGCAATATCTTTTGTCTGTAAAAGTACAAAGTTTGATTGTCTTGCAATTTACATGTAATATCGCATTTGTGGTTATGTCTATCTGGTACGTGATTATCTTTTTTTGGTAAAGTGACATGTGATTATCTTTTGGATGAGAAGATTCACTTTTTATATTTTTATAGTTTAGTTCAACCAAAAAATGAAAATTGTTTTAAATTAAACGTTGATTCCATTTTATGATAAAAATCATAGAAAACATAATCGTTTTTTTATTTCAATCAAGATTATTTTCTTTTAAGTAAATATAAAATCAACCACTTAATCCACTTTTCAAATCTACCCTTTAAATATTTGTCGAACTGAACCCAACCAAGCCAAAGTATATTTACTCTTTAAATATTTAAAAAAATTAATTCTTTTAATCAGATCGACTTGATTCCGATTTTTTTAAGAAAGACATTCAAACCAAATTGAACCACATGTTGTTTTACTCTTTGGATCGGATGCCTTATTACTAAAAAACCGAACCAAACCGCACCGCGAACACCACTACTACTTTGGATCTACTTCCAGTTTTGTCATTACAAACACTTTTTAATTTTAAAATTAAAATTGAGTTATTAAGGATAACCATTTTGGATCTTCTAATTTGATTATCTTGAACAATTTTTAAAATTTAATTTAATTAAAACAAGTTGTTAGGATAGCAACTTTTAAGAAAAAAGATATGCACTTCTAAATCCTGTTGGTTTTCGCGAGCAACTTTTAAAAGTATATAAATAGAATATTCATAGTCATTTATGCATAAATAACTCTAAATCGAGACAAAAACAAAGTTTGAGTCAAACTTCACAAGGAATATAAAAAGTAGATAATCAAGAAAATTATCATTCGCCACTCCCATCGCGATGTGGTTACGACAATGACAATGAGTCTTTTTATACATTATTTTATTCATTAGATGGTTGTCATTATCCTTGAATTTCTAAAATGATTTGCTAATTCGACTATTAATTTTATTTTATTTTTTGATAAGCAATTCGACTATTAATTGACTTTTAACAACTTTGTAGCTATTAATTTATAAATTAATCATAATTTGTTATTTTGAAATTTATAAATTTAAAATACCCAATTTTAAATAGTTTTATGTCTTATAATTTGTTGTACTTAATTTATCTTTTGATAATTGATGTACTGAGTTTATGTTTTGTCATTTAGAATTAATATTAATCCACCATTATTTTGTTTTTTTTAATTTTCATTTCATAACTATTTAATTCAAATATGAGTATTTTCTTAAAATTATAGATGTTTATCCTTGCGATTTTATTTGTTTAAAAATTTCTTATCCAATAAGGTATCTTACGGAAAAAAATTATTAATTCAATAGTTACTTGACTTTATCAACAAACTAACTATTTATTTATTAATAAACATAATTTATATATGTTTAACGTTTTATTATATTATTATGTGGTATAACTCAAAGAAATAAGCCAACTAATCATCAAAACCTTGTATTTCCAATATACTTCCGTTTATATATTACAAAAAAATAGTTTTATAAAAATGTTTTCCAACTTATATCTTACAAATATAATTACTTCTAAGAAATGATCAAATAACACATATATTATATTTACACTTCAACAAAATAATTTTAGATTAACATTTATTATCAATTAGTGACACGCCTCTAAAATACAACCTTTTACATAAAAAAACCACTTCCAATCGACAAAATATCTTTTAAAATTCTTTTAAATTATATTAGTATCTTTAATCACGTCTCCAAAAAAGACCAAAAATTTGTGCTTCACACGGGTCACTTCTAGTGTGTGTGTGTGTCTATATATATATATACATACTCCAACCGTAATATATATATATATATGTTGTACCAAAAAAATATGTTGTTATACCAATTAGGGGCATTTCCATAGGTGCTATTTTCCAATCACAAAAAAAATACTCCAACCGTTCCAAATTATAAGAACTTTTTGGTAAAACATGTTCCACCAATAAATATAATTAATATAGTTAAAAACAATAATTTTTTCCAATGTTTTAAAAATCGAACCGGCAAGACCTCCGAGTCATAGTTCGACTGTTTTAAACTACTCAAATCGGGACGAAATCGTGGCCGAACGATCAAAGTAACCGAAGGCCAATTCATGGTTTAATCGGTTGGGAAGGAGGGAGTAGTTCACATGTCATATTGTGATTGGAAAACACCACCGATAACACCTACGAAACACATAAGTTTTCTCTTCATGGAATATGTTATTATCGTACAAAAAATAAATTATTTAAAAGTAGATTAATTATTGATATTAATTTTCTTCTCAATAAAAATATAACCATATAAATCAAAATATATATGTGAACAATAATAATAATGTAATAAAATATCTTCTCTATATAAGATAACAAACCCCCTTAGGGTCACTCATTGAGAGTTTGTTTTCCTTTCCAAATTCAATGATATATTTTTTTATTTTTTATTTTTTATTTTTTATAGTTTTTTAAATTTTACTTATTTTAATTTGTTAATTTTTTAAATTTCAGAATTCTAAATTTTCTTGTTTTAAATTACGTTATTTTTTTATTTTATATTTTTTTATTATTTTCTTACTTTTTATTCATTTTGAATTATTTTGTTTTTACTTTTTTATTGTAAAATTTTTTTATATCTTATTTTTTATTTTTGTAAAATCATTTTTAATTGTTACATTTTCTATTTTTCTTTTGATTTTTTCTAAAAATTTTTATTTCATTTTTGAAATTTTTTACTTTTTTGATTTATAAATTTTTTTACTATTGTTACTTATACTTTTAAATAATTACTTTTATTTTGCCACTCAATGAGAAAACATTACATATTGCCGATATAATTTTATTACGTATCAATTTTATAAATATTTTATTATTTACAAATGATTATTTTATTTTTGTGTTCATACGAGATTTTGTTTACTTTTAAATGTTCTATTTTTCTTATATTTAAATTTTTTAATTTTTTTCTTAATATTTTTTAATCTCTTTGTTAAATTTCTTGTTGTCTTTGACAATATATAAATTTTATAAATGTCTTTATTACTTATAAATGTTTATTTTTTTAAAGTCCTGGTGAGAATACAGTACATATTGCTGATATAATTTTATTACGTATCAATTTTATAAATATTTTATTATTTACAAATGATTATTTTACTTTTGAGTTCATATGGGAGATTTTTTACTTTTTAATTTTATATTTTTTTCTTATATTTTTAATTTTTAATTTGTTTACTTTTTAATGAATTTTTAATCTCTTTTTTAAATTTCTTAATTTTTTTAGTTTTCAAATTTTTTATATTTTATATTTTTTCTTTATAAATATCTTTATTATTTATAAATGATAAATGTCTAATTTGCTTTTAAGTCCCAATGGGGAAATAAAACATATTGTTAGTATGATTTCGTTGTCTTTGAACACGAATCAAAGTTTATAAATGATTAATTTGCTTTTGAATCTTGACATAGAAACATTACATGTTGTCGGTATAAATGATTACTTTTATTTTGCATCCTGATGGGAAAATATTAGATGTTGCTGGAATAATTTTATTGTCCTTGAGTACATATTAATTTTATAAATGTCTTTATAGTAAATTTATAAATGATTATTATACTTTTGTATATCGACAGGGAAACACTACATATTTTTTGTATAAATGATTACTTTTCTTTTGCTTCCCTGTTGGAGAATCAGGCCCAATCCCGATACTATTCTCCTAGATTTTATTTTATATTTATTCTGTCAGATTTGATTGTATTTTATTATTAATTAGTATCTTCTATTTTAGGAAATCATTAATGTACTTTTTTCTATATAAGCAGTCTTAGTCTGTTGAGTAATACAAGAAAGTATTTCTTCCCTTGTTTTCTACTTGATATCACGAGCTCTCGATCTTGAGGGTCTCGCTTCTGCATAAAACCCTAGCCACTTTCACTGTTCATCGGTGGGACCCGGACACCGGTACTGTTCATCGTCCGTACAGTGGCACTGATCACGCCAGTACAACGATACTAGTCACGCCCGTATGATTACTATTCATCGTCCGTACGATCATTATTCAGGCCCGATTTTCTACTCTTCCTCCTTCCTCATGATGAGAAACAACAACTCGTGGAAGCAGGCTCTTACAGGGAGCAGCAATAGTGATGAATCAATCCATCATCATTGGCGGCAGCCCAGGCACCAGCGGCAGAAGTGGCGGCCCAGGCATTAGGCACGACAGCGCGAGTGGTGGCAGCCCAGGCACAGGCGGTGGTGGGGTCGGCTCAGGAGGCGGTGACAATGGCACTGGAGGTGCTGGCGGCGGTGCAGGTGGCGGCACAGGAGGTGGCTGCGGCTTTCAAGGAGTTTTTCCCTATGGACATTCAACCCATAACCTTTTCAACAGTTATGAGGGATCCTCCAACTCCCTTAAGATTGATGTTCAACATCTCAATGGGAAAAAATACACAGAATGGTCTCAAACTATGAGATTAGTCCCGGATGGCAAATGAAAATTTGGGTTTCTTACAGGAGATGTACCCAGACCTGCATAAATAGATCCACGCTTCAGGGCCTGGAAGTATGAAAACTCCTGAATCATTGCTTGGCTAATTAACTCCATGGAGCCAATAATTGGAAAGCCTTTCATGTGCTTGCCAACTGCGACAGATGTTTGGGAGGCCATCAAAGACACTTATTCTGACATTCAGAATTCTTCTCAGATCTTTGATCTCAAATCAAAGTTATGGTATTCCAAACAAGGTGACAAGGATGTCACTACTTATTACAATGAATTGATGACTTTGTGGCAGGAACTCGATCTTTGCTATGATGATCACTGGAAATGCACCGAGAACAGTGTGTTGTTCCTTAACAGACTGGAAATTCCCATTACCTTTATCCCTTTGGGTGTGGGTTCGAAACATCCATGAGGTAAAAACTCCACAAAAAGGGGGTTGAGCAGTCTTATGAGTGGCACGCTCGGTAAAGCCCCTCGGTTAATCCATATGAAAGAGTGGTAAAGCCCAGTGGTAAATCCGGGATGTTACTTTCACATGAGGCTGACGAGGACGGGGAGTGATCGCCGGCACATTGATCAGGGACAAAGAGCGGCTTCTGGCAGCTTCTAGACTTGGGTACACGTGAATAAACCGAATTTACACCGGAATGAGAGGGATCCTGAGGCTATGCAGGTATGGGACTACACATGTGAAGGAAGACTTAAAGGAATTGATTGGTACTGCCTATACTAGCAACATGCATCTTCTTTTCGGGAGCCCAGAACATAAGAACTCAACAGTTAAGTGTGCTTGACTTGGAGCACTCTTGGGATGGGTAAACTTTTGGGAAGTTTTCCAGAAAGCACGTGAGTGAGGACAAAGCACGCTAAAAAGACCTGTGTTAGTTTGTGGGGACAGTCGGCAATCCTAAAAGTAGTCTGGGCCGTTACAAACGGTATCAAAGTGGACCTATCCCAGTACGGTGTGGTTCGGGGACGAACCATTCGGAAGCTAGTGGGCATGTGAAGCCTGAGGCTGACTAGGGCGGGGAGTGATCGCCGATACATTGAGCACAGACAAAGAGCGGCTCCTGGCAGCTTCTAGGCTAAGGTACGCGTGAATGAACCAAATTTACACTGGAATGAGAGGAATCCTGAGGCTGTGCAGGTATGGGACTGCACGGGTGAAGGAAGGCTGAAAGGAATTGATTGGTACTACTTATACTAACAAGATGCATCTTCTTTTCGGGAGTCCAGAACATAAGAACTCCATAGTTAAACGTGCTTGACTTGGAGCACTATTGGGATGTGTAACCTTCTGAAAAGTTTTCCAGAAAGCGTGTGAGTGAGGACAAAGCACGCTGAAAGGGCCTGTGTTAGTTTGTGGGGATAGTCGACAATCCTGAAAGTAGTTCGGGCCGTTACAGGTGTGATCACTACAAACGTCTCTATCATACACGAGAGACGTGTTGGAAACTCCATGACAAGCCTCTTAACTTGAAGAAGAAAGGGGGGAATGAAGGTCGTGCTCTTCAGGCTAGTACTTCTGATTAGGGGAAGTAGTCTACTTCAAGCTCATTTCCATTCACGAAGGAACAATTAGACCAACTATACAAGCTTCTTGAGTCTCAAAATCCTTCTTGTGCCATAGCTCAGAGAGTAATTTTCTTAATACTGCCCTCCTTAGTGTTAGTCCCAGTCATGCTTGGATCATTGATTCAGATGCTACCGATCGTATGACTGGAGAATCGAGTATGTTTTCTTCATATAGTCCCCGTGCAGGTAGCCAGAAAGTTAAAATTGCAGATGGCTCTCTTTCAGCCATTGCGGGAAAAGGTTCCATAGTTCTATCACACTTTTTAACTCTTAAGGATGTCCTACATGTCCCTAACTTGTCTTGTAATCTTTTGTCAATTACTAAATTAACCCGAGGCAGTAACTGTCAAGCTAACTTTCTTCATTCTTATTGTGTTTTTAAGGATTTGAACTCGGGGAAGACGATTGGCAGTGCTAAAGAGAGTGGGGGACTCTACTACCTTGAAGATGGAATCAACTCTAGACCACAAGTTCAATCTATAAGTTCCTGTTTTGAATCTGATCCGAGGTGGATCTCAGAGGTGGCTGGAGTAGGATCACAAATGGCGGAGCACGACGGTGGGGGGTGTACTTGCACAGACTCCGATGCCTAAGTCAGTATCAGAGTAAGGTGAGGTAATAAATATAAATAGTGCGTAACTTTATTGATTAGGTCATGGACCTTTTATAGGTGAGGTCAGGCTGCTGACGTGTGGATAAAATCGAGTAACCCTGGATTGATTGTCAACCGTCGGATGTATCTGACTGTCGATGTTGATTCCGGGGTTGTGAGCGATATGGTTGCTTTTAGGGTTAGCACCGCAATGCCCTATGCTTTAGGGTTTCGCGTTGTGGCAGTGCGATCATAGGGTTTGTTACTCGAGGAAGGAATTCCTGGGTCGGGTCGAACCAACCGTAGTGGGCCTTGGGCCTATTCGGGTCGAAGTTCGAACTTATCTCCCTTGTTGGGTCGGTTCGGATCAATGCGAAGTGGGCCTTTGGCCACTCTGGATCAGTTGCCCCCTAGCCGATGTCATCAGTTATTGATGACTTCGGGTATTATCTAGTGAGGGCATTTGTCTGGTGCGTCGTTTGGTCTGGGTCTTTGCCCGACGTGTTAGTACGTCGGTCATGTTCATGACGTGTCGTTTGAGGGGGTTTTGAGCCGAGGCGGTCTGTTTTCAAATTCGAGGCTTTTGAAAAGACGCGCTCATTTTTCCAGGCAGGGGTTTGGTGACGTTTTGCTGAGGAATCGCCTCGTTTTCTGTGTTTGTCATTATTACCCTTTTTGGCATTGATTACTGTTCATTCAGAATCTATAAATTCTGAAGGGGAGTACCTTTGCCATTCTACTCGCTTCTTCATCCTTTCCCTCTATTCTCTTGTCTCTTCGTTTGGCAATTCTGCTATCTGAGCACAGAATTTCTCCGCGCGGGCATCAAAGCTTCCAGGATTTGCCCCCTGCTCGTGCCTCCTTGTCATATACTTGAGGTATTTTCTCTTTCCCTACTCTCTTTGTTCGTTTTATCATAACCTGAAAGGGAAAGACCCAAAGTTTTTTCTTTGCGAAGTTCATGGCTTCCCAAGCTTCTTCTTTAGTTTCTGGTAACGGGGGTTCTCAATCGGAGATTCCCCCTCCCGTGTGTGCCTCTACATCAGTGCCCATGGTGGTGCCGCCCCATTCCCGTGAGGAAGGGGCGACGGAGCGTTTGAAACGTGGAGTAGAGATTACTCACGAACGGTTAGAGCTTTTTCGGGTAGTTCTGGAAAATAGGCTCCAGCGTCCTTGCGACCCCCGTGAAGTGGCTTGATGGTATAAAGAGGTATATAATACTGTCTCTTACCCTAAAGTCCCCGTGGACAGGTGCGCCATGGGAAAAAGCGGAGAATCAATTTGGACGACCCTTCTGCCCTTCTTGCCAATGCGGAGGATTACGGCTGGGTTTCGCCTGAAGTTCTTTGCCTCCAATCTGAATATTCTACGGACGAAGACATGGCTGACTTGGAGAGTCAGGTTCAAGTGGTTGGGATGGTTGAGTCCGGAGGGGAGTGGGCTTTCTTAGCTCTGGGGGTCGATCATCGGATATGTTTAGCGGAAGGTGGCGACATGTAGTCCATTCCGATGTACGAGGTACTATTTACCGAGATGCGGGTTTCCTTCCCCTTTTCAAACTTCAAACTGTCTATTCTTCGGCACCTGGGTGTAGCCCCTTCTCGGCTCCATCCCAATAGTTGGGCGTTTATCAGAGCGTTCGATCTAGTCTGCGGGTACCTTGAGGTCCCGACGTCCTATCGAGTCTTTTTTTATCTATTTTCGCCGATGAAGACTTCTGAGAAGGGCGACCAATGGTAGGGTTGGCTTTCCTTCAAGCCGAATGGCAAGGCTTTTGACTTGTACAGTGAATCTCTTAAGAGATTCAAGACAAAATACTTTTTTCTTCTTCCGATGGACGACGTCGCCCGGGAGTGCGTTTTCGATCTCGTCGAGGATGGTTCGGAGGTGCCGAAGTTCCCATTCTATTAGTCGGGGTCATTTTTCGACCGCCCAGTTGCATCTTATACATTCAAGATTGCCGACCTCAGCGAGTTGGAGCGAGGTTAGGTGAAGAGGTTCTGAGATTGGGTTGGCGGCTTTGATCCTGAGGTCTACATCGATCCCAAAACTCAGAAGGAGGTATCGGTCAGGCGATTTATCCATACCCGAACCCTATTGCGGTACCCAACTTGGGGGGATGCCCGACTTATTTTAGGTAGGGTTTTTATTTGCTTGTGCTAGCTAAAGTTTATGTAGGTCATTGTCTGACATGTTTGTTCTTTTGCAGAATCCATGTCGAAGATTGCCCAGTTTTTTGCTACCAAGGCCACCCTGGCAAAGAAGTTGGATGGAGGCGCTGACGAAGTGCATGAAGTTCAGCCCTCGTATGCTTTCGTCGAAGTGCTCGGGGCCTCCAGCTCTGGTATGTCGAAGGACGGTGGTTCTGAACCAGCTCCTTCAGTCCAAGGTATGAATTCGGGGACTTCTACGATGCCCAAAGGAGTTGCTGTTTTAGCAGACATTGCCAACATGGAAAAGCACAAAAGGCATCCCCCTTTCGATCTCGCCCAATCAAAGCAGAAGAAGACGAAGGGTTTAGAACAACAAGTGTAGCCCCATAAGGGTCAGGGACCTGCTCAGCCTTCGGCGATAGGTCGTCGGCCCCTCTGGCAATAGATTGGGGAAAATGTGAAGGAGCTGGAGGAAGAGGTTGTTCTCTTGCGGCAGACCAAGGATAAGGCCGAGGCGGCCCTAAAGAAAGGTCAGGATCAGAAAGATCGGATCCGTGATCTGGAAAACAAGAATCAAGATCTCTAAACCAAGGTGCAAAATGCGGTGGGTCTCCAGACCCAGCTGACTGACGAGACTCTTCAGGCCGATGAGACTGAGAAGAAATGTCGTCAGCTGACGTTGCCAAATGAGGAACTTCGGAAGGAGAATGACGACCTCAAGATCAAGGCAAATAAGACAGCCAAGGATCGAGATGCTTGTCGGAAGGAGAGGGATGCCTACCACTCTAAGGTCGCCAAGCTGAAGAAGGCGCTGGAGGAAGAGGGTCGTAAGCTGAAGACCGCTCTGGAGCAGAAGGATGCCTGCGAGAAGACCATGCTGGAGATCGGCGCCGCCTAATTTGAAAATGGCATTGAACAAGTCATGTTCCTGAATCCCGGAGTCGTGATTCGGACTGAGGGTGCCACCGACTTGGGAATAGTTTCAGGGGACCACATATCAATGCCGACACCCAGGCCGTCCTGGTCGTTTGCCTCTCAGCTAATGCCTGATTTGCTTGCTTGTATTTGCAGTTGTTTTTTGTTTAAGACTTATATTGTCTTTTGTACTTGCTCCGTTGTTTGTAAGGGCATTTTGTACTTTTGATCCAAATGAATGAAGTTTCTATTTTTTGACCTTCATTAGTGGATTGATGTTATTTATTATATCGTAACGTGATTTCTTATTGCGATGTCATCACTTTGAGAAGGGAGCCCGGCCAAGGGAACCTTCCCTCTACCCTGGAAGATTGACGAGGCGACAATCCTCGGGTGTGAGATGGGTTGGAAATGTTCGTAGACCAACGTGATGGCTAGTCACGTCGGTTGAGACTCCCAAAGGAGGTGTGACGGTGCAGAACTTTGTATGGTTGGAGTTGGCTCGTCTACCCAAATGGACAATGGTATTAGAACCTCAATAATCGCGATAACAAAACATTCGATTTCCGAAGTGTCGTTTCATTATGCTTGGATTTTTACAAGTGGCGGGTCCCCTTCAACGAGGGAGTTACATAAGCATTTAGCTAAAATATTTTCTAAGTTTAGCAGCATTCCATGTTCGAGGAACTGCTTGGCCTTGCAAAGTTTCTAAGGTGTAGGCACCATGGTCGGTCTTTGAGGAAATCCGATATGGGCCTTCCCAGTTCGGTGCCAGCTTGCCTTGGCTCGCATTTTTGAGGTCGACATCGGCTCTTCTTAGGACCAGATCGTCCTTTTCGAACTCACGAGGTACAACTCATTGATTGTGCCTTGCTGCAATTCTTTGTTTCACAGCTGCTTCGTTCAAGGAGGCTAGCTCTCGATTTTCTTCGAGAAGGTCTAGCTCCTCTTTTAACTGTTGGTGATTGGACGAGGTTCGAATGGGTTGGAGCGTTCTCCAGCTCAGCTCTCCGACCTCGACTGGGATCACTGCCTCGGATCCTTAAGTAAGCCGAAATGGCGTTTTCCCAATAAAGGAGTGGGGCGTAGTTCGATATGCCCACAGTACTTATGGGAGCTCTTCTGCCCAATTTTCTTTGGCTTCGTCGAGCTTCTTTTTCAAGCCTTTCAAGATGAATTTGTTTGTTGCTTCGACTTGCTCGTTCATTTGGGGATGTTCGATTGAAGTGAATCTCTGCTTTATCTCGAAGTCAGCTAAGGTTTTCTGGAACCCCTTATCAGCGAATTGTGTTCCGTTATCGGTGATAACGACTTCGGGAATGCCGAACCTCGTGAGGATTGGCTTTTTGAATAATTTGATCATGTTTTTAGTGGTGATTTTTGCCACTGGTTCGGCCTCAATCCATTTTGTGAAGTAGTCCACTGCCACGACCAAGTATTTGACTTGGCCTGGGGCCATAGAAAACGGCTCGAGGAGGTCGATTCCCTACCAGGCGAATGGCCAAGGGGAAGATAAAGCAGTCATCTCGTAAGGAGGAGCATTATGCATGTCAGCGTGCTTTTGGCATTTATCGCATTTTTTACTTATGAGAGCATTCGCATCCATGGTCGGCCAGTAATAACCAGCCCGAAGTTCTTTCTTGGCCAAAGATCAACCGCCGAGGTGCTGACCACAGACGCCCTCGTGGATTTTGGCAAGTACATCTTGGGCCTCGGTTGCATCGAGGCACTTAAGAAGAGGTGCGGAAAAGCCCCTTCGATATAGGCGGTCTACGATGACGGAGTAGGAGCACGCTCTGCGGCAAATTTTTGACAACGCTTTGTCATTGAAAGGAAGTTCGCCTTGGCAAATATATTTGAGGATCGGCGTCATCCATGTGTTACCGAAGTCAGTGATTGTGCATACCGATGGGGTAATGTGGACACGCTCAAAGCTTTGGTTAGAGTCTGGTGTCGTCGATGTAGTCATGATGCTTAGATGGGGAAGGGTCTCTTGAATGACCGATCTGTTGCTTCCCGCTGTCTTCGTGCTTGCCAGTTTAGATAGAATGTCGGCTCTCGAGTTCTACTCTCAAGGTACGTGCACGATTTCTATTTTCTGGAAGCCTTTTATTAGCTCCTGAACTACGGCCAGGTATTTTTGCAGCGGGGGGTCTTTTGCTTGATAGTCCCCATTAACTTGTGATGCTACAATTTGGGAGTCAGTGCGAAGACTGATTTTGGTGGCTTCTAGATCGCGAGCGAAGGTCAGCCCGGCGATGCATGTTTCATATTCTGCCTGATTGTTCGATGTGGGGAACGAGAAGCTTAGAGAGAATTCGATGGCCAAGCCTTTAGCATTTTCCATGATCAGGCCTGCTCCACTTCCCTTTGAATTCGAGGATCCATCGACGTGGATGGTCCATTTGGTGCTTGACTCTTCGGTCGTCGAAGTCATTTCCGCAATGAAGTCAGCCAAGCTTTGGGCTTTGACCGCCTGTCGGGACTCGAAAGAAATGTTGAACTCAGTATGGACCATTTAATCATTCGCCCTGCTAGGTCGGGTCGGTAGAGGACTTGTTTGATTGATTGGTAGGTTCGGACTGCAATGTGGTGAGATAAGAAGTATTGTCATAGTCATCTTGTTGTAATGACCAGTGCTAGAGCGACCTTTTCGATTTTCTGATATCGAAGTTTGGGGCCTTGGATCATTTTACTTATGAAGTAAATCGGCCTTTGCCCCTCTGCTATCTCTCTGACCAAGACGACACTGAGGGCCTCTTCGGAGACTGCCAGGTAAAGGTACAGGGTTTCTCCAGCACAGGGCCTTGTCAGGACCGACAGAGTTGAGAGCGTTTCTTTCAGCTGTGTGAAGGCTTCTTCGCATTCCGAAGTCCATTGGAACTGTACCCCTTTCTTCAGTAATTTGAATAAGGGAAGTGCTCTTTAGGCGGACTTAGAAATGAATCTGGTGAGGGCGGCTATCATCCCTGTCAGTTGTTGTACTTCTTTTTTAGACTTTGGCTATCCCATTTCGGTGATGGCGCGACATTTATCGGGATTGGCCTCGATGCCTCGCTCTGTTAAGTAAAAGCCCATGAATTTGCCCGTTTTGACACCAACCATGCATTTCTCAGGGTTAGGCCGCATGTTGTATCGGCGCGCCTGTTTGAAGACGTTCGAGAGGTCGGCCACATGATTTGGTTCTTTGATTGATTTGACGATCATGTCGTCCATGTAAACTTCGAGCATGTTGCCGATCTGGTCTTTGAAGACCTTGTTCATCATCCGTTGGTAAGTCGCCCCGGAATTTTTGAGGCCGAACAAAATTACTTTATAGCAATAATTGTCGTTGTCAGTCATAAATGCGGTCTTTTTCTGGTCTGCAGGATTCATCGGTATCTGGTTGTACCTAGAATACGCATCCATAAAGGACAGTAATCGAAAGCCTGAGGAGTTATCCACGAGTTTGTCGATGTTGGGAAGAGGATAGGCGTCTTTAGGACAAGCCTTGTTGAGATCGGTATAATCAACGCACATTCTCCATTTTCCATTCGATTCCTTAACAAGGACTACATTTGAGAGCCAAGTTGTGTACTTGACCTCCCTTACAAAGTTTGCCTTAATTATATCACTAATGACCTTCTTGGCTGCTTCAGCCTTCTCAGGGGATTGCTTACTCCTCTTTTGCGTGACCCACTTCGCAGAGGGATGCAGGGCGAGACGATGGCATGCGATGTCGGGAAAAATTCCCGGCATGTCGGCTGCGGTCCACACGAAGAGGTCAGCATTGGCTCTTAGGCACTTGATCAACTCATCTTTCACTTCGGTGGGGAGGTCGATGCCGATCCAGACAGTTTTCGTCGGATCGTCTCCCAATTGAACCTTCAGAAATTCCCTATCAGGAAAAGGTCAGCGTATCTTCCTTTGAAGTTCTTTGGCGACAAGGTCCGCTTCTTCCTGAATCTTGTCCTCGGGTTCGATCCTTGCATCGAAATCCTCGAGGTTGACATCGGGTGACCCGGTGTTCTTTTTAGGTAGGGTTGGCTCGCTTTCTTGACCCTTGATTAACAGTTGGTAGCAGTGCCGGGCTGCCTCAAGATCACCTTGAATGGTGATTATCTTGCCTTCAAGTGAGTGGAACCTCATCTTGAGGTGGACGGTGGAGGTAATAGCCCCTAACTCCCCCAAGGTAGGTCGTCCCAGGATACAGTTGTATGGGGATGGACATGGAAGGATGATGAACTAGACTTGACAGTTCTGGTGTCGGATTTGTCACCAAACGTGACCATCAGCTCGATATAGCCAAGGGGCTTGGTTGTGGAACCAATAAACCCCTGGAGATCGGAGCCGTGGTGAGGAATCGTGTCCTTTTCGGCAAGTTTCAACGTTTTGAAGAGGTCGACGAATATGACATCGACTGAACTCCCTTGATCAACTAGAATCCTTCTAACATCAAAATTTGCCATGTAGGCGCAAATCAGCAAGGGGGTTTGGTCGTTTGGGCGACCATCCAGCATGTCTTCATCATAAAAAGCCAAAGGTGGCTGGCTTGAGCTAGGTCGGTTGACGGGAGGATAGACGGTAGCTATAGGCATCGTCTCCCGTATCTTCCGTTTGGCGGACTTGGTTGAAGGTGCACCCTGTCTTGCCAACCCTCTAGAAATTACCATAGCTATGGGTGGGGGCCTAGCTCCTTCTTCGTTGGCCCTCTGAGGGCGACTTTCGGTTTGGTTCGAGGTGGAGTTATCATCGCGCCTAGGTCGGGGGGGTCGAGATCGCTCTCGTCTTTCGCGGACCTCGATTTTGTATACTTTTGTAGTTTTCCCTTTTGGACGAGGATTCAATAACATCCTTCAGCTGAATGCATTCGTCGGTATGGTGACCAGTGCTTCTATGGAATCGACAAAACTTCGATCTATCTGTTCCAGTACGTTCCTTCAAGGGTTTGGGGAACCGAACTCCTGCGTCCTTGAACTCCGTGCTGGCACACTCTTGTAGGATGCGAGATCGAGAGGCGGTCAACGGGGTGTACGTATTAAGTGAGGCCGACGGTCGATGACGTCTCGGAGGAGACATGCTCGCTCTCGAGAGTCAGACGTGGCTATTTGATAAGAACATAAAGATTCAAGATTTGGCACTAGGACCAATAACAAGAGGGAGAGCAAAGAAGATTAAGGAACAATTAGAGAATCAAATGGCTTATTTGCTTAATGATAGCAAGAGTTCTAAGATTGTTCCTTGTCTTATAAATCTTTTAGTAATTGAGATTGTTTAGATTTCCTTTCATTATAATAGACTAAACTTTAAGTTTGTAACTAGATTATTAAACCGTGACTTGGGTTTAAATATGTAGGAATGTGTTAAACTCTTTGGGCCATGTTTTGGGCTTGTATTTGGGCCTTGTTTTGCTTGTGTAGCCATGACCAAACCCCTACCTATATAAGGCTTGGGTGTGCTTCATGTATGGGACCTTTGATCATTTTATAATATTGTGAGTTTAGAGCAAGTTGCTCACTCCTAGTTCTTCTTAGACTCATGGATCTCGTCGAGGGCGATTGTCTTTGTGGCGATCTAACATAGGGATTCATCATTCATCCTTGAATGTGGCATTCTTCACCTTTTCAACCATTTCTTTCTAGTCCACATTTTGTAAGTTCTTCACCTTTTATTTGATTTTGTATTTGGGAAAATTATGATGTATGGAATGATCCTTGGATTTTTAGTGAACTTACATGTGTAGTCCACATCAATTGGTATCATTGAGCCTCTTCCATAATCGTAATTTTTCTTTTCTTTTCTTTTCTTTTCTCCAATTTTTCTCTTTACCTATCCAAGCCTGTGATTGATTGACCTGTGATGTTTTGTTTTGCATTCTGGATTTGTGATGTTAGATACTTGAATTTCGAGTTGTTCCTGGTTTTATCTACATCAAATCTAGGTTGTTTCTGTGCAGATTTGTGAATCTGTTTTTCGTAGCTGGGTTTTGTACCAAACAAACGTGTTCATGCTTGATGTACAATTTTCGTTGCTAGATTTTACACTCTGATGCTTGCCCTTCGAGTTTTCATTGTTTCTGAATAATTTTGCATCAAAAGCCTTGCTGTTTAGGGTCAAATCATGGTCTACACGTTTTTCTGGATTGTGCAAACTCCATTGTTGGAGCTTTAAGCTCATCTTCATGTTCATGCTTGATCTTGATGAATTTGTGTAATCCTTGTGTTAATCGTTAATTGCAAGTGATTTACTGTGTGTTTTCAGTCCATTCCAACATTCCAATTCTGGTTTTGAGTGAAAATTGCAATTTCTAGCTGCTGAAAAACTTTCTGTTCTTCATGATGTTCATCATCATCTTCTTCACTTGAAGGTATTTGATCCAAAAATATTGTTGAGAAATTGTTTTTGGTGTTATTTCCTCATTTCTTTCTCAAATCTGGAAATTTAAAAGCCAAAGTAGCAAGAAAAAATATGAGGAATCTGATTCTGTAAAAAAGAGCAAAAAAAAAAAAATTCTGCTGGGGTGCAAATAGCATACGTGGCAAATTTAAAAAGGCGCTACTGAAAAATATACTGTCATTTCCAGAAAATTCTGAAAAAATTCCTCAACACTTCTCAACATATTTTCTAGCTTCTGAAATTTTTTTGGAATTTTTGGACCATGTTTGGTTGATGAAAAAAAACACACAATTAAGTCATTTTTGAATCGTTTTTTTAAGTCATTTTTGGGCACTTTTTTTTTTTACTTCCTACTTGTCTCCTTTGACCTCTAATATTTGAGTGTGCCTTCTTGATGACATTTTTCTTGTTTGTCCTTTAAATTTCTTTGGTTTTGTCTTAGAGTCTCATTTTGTCATTTTTGAGCTCTTGCATGATATATTTCATTGTGTGTTTTCACAAGTGCATTTAAGTATTCTACATTCTTGATTGAGCAATTGGTGGGTTCTTTGAAGAGCTTTATGAGTGGCAATTTTAGGGAGTGGAAAAAGGCAAGTGTGAACATTAGAGAAAAAGCCTAAATTGTGTGAAACACGAGTGACACTTTCTTTGAGTGAAACACTTAGCGAGTGGTGAGGTCCTTTCTTTGTGTACTTGTGATCTTGGAATTTAGATATGGGTGACGCCTCCTCTACTTCCCCAAGGACGGCTTCCCTTATTGGTCATATAACTAGAATGTTGGAGGCTCAAACCAATATATTCAATGCTCAAGTCAATGAATTGAGGGAGGAATTTTTGCATCAAAGGGATGCTAGGTCCACACATGGGAGGCATTCTAATGTTGGTGAGTATGATGATAAGTATGAAAGTGGCAAAATTAAATTTCGCTCATTTCTTGGGAAAAGTGATCCGGATACTTATTTAGATTGGGAACTTAAGATGGACCAATTGTTTGAGGCTCATGATATTCATGAAGATAGGAGGGTGAAATTGGCTTCTTTGGAATTTAAAGATTATGCTTTACTTTGGTGGGACCAAAATGTAAAGGATAGGAGAAGGTGTGGTGCTAGAGAAGTGGATGATTGGGAAGATTTGAAAAGCATTTTGAGAAAAAGATATGTTCCCTCTCATTACCATAGGGAATTACACCAAAAGCTCCAAAAGTTAAAGCAAGGGTCCAAAAGTGTTGAAGACTATTACAAAGACTTTGAAACTTTGAGGATTAGATCCAATACAAGGGAGGATGAAGAAGCTACAATAGCTAGGTTCCTCAATGGCCTAAGCTATGAAATAAGGGATGTGGTGGAACTCCAACATTTTGTAGATATTGAGGAGCTTGTCCATCAAGCTTCTAAAGTGGAGCAACAAATTAAAAGAAAATGCAACTACAAGAAATATTCCTCAAGCAAGGATAAGGATGCTTCACATTGGAGGGACAAGCACAAGAGGGAGGGCTCAAAGTCTCCCAAGGCCACCACTTCAAAGGAGGGAGGTAAGTTTTCTAACTCTTCTAAATTTACTTCTTCCGGTTCTTCACCCATCAAATGCTTTAAATGCTTGGGGAGAGGTCACATAGCATTAAATTGCCCAAATAAAAAAACCATGATTGCAAGAGGCAAAGATGTTTATGAAACCGCTTCCTCATCATATTCTTCCCCTTCACAATCCTCTTCAAATTCTTCTTCAAGTGAGCAAGAGAGTGATTGTGAATTGTCTCCCCTTAAAGGAGATCTTCTCATGGTAAGAAGACTTCTAGGAGTCAAAGTAAAGGAGCATGATGATTCTCAAAGAGAAAATATTTTTCATACAAGATGTTTAATTAATGAAAATATTTCATCTTTGATCATTGATGGCGGTAGTTGTACAAATGTGGCTAGCTCTAGATTAGTCAATAAACTTGATATAAAAACAACTCTCCATCCTAAGCCATACAAATTGCAATGGCTTAATGAAAAAGAAGAACTCTTGGTTGACAAACAAGTCTTGGTTTCTTTTAGCATCGGTAAATATCATGATGAAATTTTATGTGATGTTGTGCCTATGGAGGCGGGCCACCTATTGTTGGGTAGGCCATGGCAATTTGATCGTATGGTCATACATGATGGTAGAACCAATACCTTCACCTTTATGCATAAAAAACATAAAGTGACTCTTTTGCCTCTTAGTCCCAAAGAAGTTTGTCACGATCAACTTGCTTTGAAACAAAAAAGGGAACAAGAGCAAAAGGAGGAAAAGGGAAAGCCTATCTTGAATGTCCATAAATCAAGTAAAAATGGTTCAATTCCTAAGGTTGAAAGGTTATTTCTTAGAGAGCATGTGGTTAGGAAAGCCTTGGTGGCGAGACAACCCTTATACCTTCTTTATTGTAATGATTTGTGTTTGTCTTCCTCTCAAGAGGCTTTGCCTAGTGCTTTGGATTGTCTATTGCATGAATTTAATGATGTGTTTCCATCGGATATTCCTCATGGCCTACCTCCTTTGAGAGGCATTGAGCACCAAATTGATTTAATTCAGGTGCTTCTTTGCAATAGGCCTCCTTATAGAGCAACCCAGAACAAACAAAAGAAATAGAAAGACAAGTTCAAAAGCTTTTGACTAGTGGTTGGGTTAGAAAGCCTAAGCCCTTGTACGTATACCGGTTATCTTAGTCCCTAAAAAGGATGGATCTTGGTGCATGTGCACCGATTGTAGAGCTATAAATAACATCACTTTATCAAGTATAGGCACCCAAATACCTAGGCTTGATGACATGTTGGATGAGTTACATGCGGCTTGTATATTTTCCAAAATTGATTTGAAAAGTGGGTATAATCAAATTAGGATCAAAGAGGGGATGAATGGAAAACCGCTTTTAAGACTAAGTTTGGCCTTTATGAGTGGTTAGTCATGCCTTTTGGCTTGAATGCCCCAAGCACTTTTATGCGTTTGATGAACCATGTATTGAGACATTTTATTGGAAAATTTGTTGTTGTGTATTTTGATGACATCCTCATTTATAGTTTGAATTTGAATGACCACATTGACCATTTGAGGAGAGTCTTGGATGTTTTGAGAAGTGAGAAGTTATATGCTAATCTTGAAAAATGCACTTTTTGTAAGAGTGAGGTCATCTTTTTGGGTTTTGTTGTGAGTGCACAAGGTGTTAAAGTTGATGAAGCAAAAATCAGGGCCATAAAGGATTGGCCTACACCTAAGTGCTTGAGTGAGGTAAGGAGTTTCCATGGCCTAGCTAGCTTTTATAGGCGCTTTGTGCCTAATTTTAGTACCTTGGACGCTCCTTTGAATGAAATTGTGAAAAAAGATGTTCCTTTTAGATGGGGAAAAGAGCAAGAAGAGGCCTTCAATGCTCTCAAGAATAAATTGATGAATGCCCCAATTTTAGCTTTACCCAATTTTGCAAAAACTTTTGAAATTGAGTGTGATGCCTCTAATATAGGCATAGGGGCCGTGCTCTTGCAAGAAGGTCATCCTATAGCCTACTTTAGTGAAAAATTAAGTGAAGCTAGTTTAAACTACTCTACTTATGACAAAGAGTTGTATGCTTTGGTGAGAGCATTACAAACTTGGCAACACTATTTACTTCCTAAAGAATTTGTGATCCATAGTGATCATGAATCTTTAAAGTATCTAAAGGGCCAAAGAGCAAGCTTAATAAGAGACATGCAAAATGGGTTGAATTTCTTGAACAATTCCCTTATGTCATTAAACATAAAAAGGAAAGGCAAATGTAGTGGGATGCTCTTTCTAGGAGATATGCATTAATTTCCACCCTTCAAACAAGGCTTTTAGGTTTTGACCATGTGAAAGAATTGTATGCCTTGGATGATGACTTTGCCTCTCTTTTTTCATGCTTGGGAACTTATGTCTCATGATTCATTTTATAGGCATGATGGGTATTTGTTTAAAGGAACAGTGTGCATTCCTACATTCGCGTGAGTTACTTGTTAGGGAAGTGCACGAAGGGGATTGATGGGTCATTTTGGGGGAACATAAAACTTTAGAGATGTTGCATGAGCATTTCTTTTGGCCTAAGATGAGACATGATGTGCATTTGATATGTTCTAGATGCATTGTTTGTAAAAAGGCCAAGTCTAAGAGTATGCCTCATGGATTATTACACTCCTATACTCATCTTCTCCTTGGGTTGATTGTCTATGGATTTTGTGTTGGGCTTACCTAAGAACAAGCGTAGTGAGATTCTATTTTTGTAGTGGTTGATCGTTTTTCTAAAATGGCCCACTTTATTCCTTGCCATAAGGTTGATGATGCATGTCACATTGCTACTTTGTTTTCAAGGAAGTTGTTAAATTGCACTGATTAAATCCATTGTGTCGGATAGGGACTCAAAGTTTTTAAGTCACTTTTGGAAGACTTTATGGGCTAAGCTTGGAACTAAGCTCCTATTCTCTACTACTTGCCACCCTCAAACGGATGGTCAAACAGAAGTAGTCAATAGGACCTTAAGAACCATGCTTAGGACTATTTTACAATCCAATTTAAGGGCATGGGAAGAATGTTTACCTTTTATTGAGTTTGCATATAATAGGGTGCCACATGGCACTACATCTTATTCTCCATTTGAGGTAGCATATGGTTTTATTCCACTAACCCCTCTTGATTTGATTCCATTGCCCATAAGTGATGATGTGTTACATAAGGATGCCGAAGCCAAGGCACAATATGTGCAAGAGCTACATGCTAAGGTCAAGGAAAATATTGAGAAAAAGGTTGAGCACTATGCAAGGAGTGCCAACAAAGGAAAGAGAAGAGTGATTTTTGAACCCGGTGATTGGGTTTGGGTTCACTTTAGGAGGGAAAGGTTCCCTTCCCAAAGAAAATCCAAACTCCAACCTAGAGGTGATAAACCGTTTCAAGTCTTGGAGCGCTACAATGATAATGCATACAAGATAGACTTGCCCGGTGAGTACAATGTAAGTGCCACATTCAATGTTAGTGATCTTTCCCCCTTTGATATAGGTGAACATGGAGACCTTGGAGAGCACTCTCATGAAGATTCAAATTCGGGGTCGAATTCTCTCCAAGAGGGAGGAAATGATAAGAACATAAAGATTCAAGATTTGGCACTAGGACCAATAACAAGAGGGAGAGCAAAGAAGATTAAGGAACAATTAGAGAATCAAATGGCTTATTTGCTTAATGATAGCAAGAGTTCTAAGATTGTTCCTTGTCTTATAAATCTTTTAGTAATTGAGATTGTTTAGATTTCCTTTCATTATAATAGACTAAACTTTAAGTTTGTAACTAGATTATTAGCTTAGTGACTTGGGTTTAAATATGTGAGAATGTGTTAAACTCTTTGGGCCATGTTTTGGGCTTGTATTTGGGCCTTGTTTTGCTTGTGTAGCCATGACCAAACCCTACCTATATAAGGCTTGGGTGTGCTTCATGTATGGGACCTTTGATCATTTTTATAATATTGTGAGTTTAGAGCAAGTTGCTCCTCCTAGTTCTTCTTAGAACCTCCATGGATCTCATCAAGGGCTTGATTGTGCTTGTGGCGATCTAACAATGGGATTCATCATTCATCCTTGAATGTGGCATTCCTTCACTTCTTTGAACCATTTCTTTCTAGTCCACATTTTGTAAGTTCTTCACCTTTTATTTGATTTTGTATTTGGGAAAATTATGATGTATGGAATGATCCTTGGATTTTTAGTGAACTTACATGTGTAGTCCACATCACTATTGGACCATCGTAGGGACCTGCACGTCGAACGACAGTGTCCGTGGCGATTAGTGCGTCCGCGAGGTCCCTGGGGGAAAGTGGAATGGCGGTGCTGAGGTCATGATAAGGTAGAACGTCGGGGAGGCGAGTGCTCTAGGGTACAACGGCCGTGGCAGCGCGTGCCCACCGGAGAACATCGAGTAGGCGAGCGTTCCGGGGTGCGACGGTCGGGGAGGCGCGTGCCCTCCGGAGAACGTCGTTTTGGAGATGATCGGTCGTCGAAACGGTTACCCGTCCGAGACCTTATCGACGAACGGCGCCTCGAAGTGGACCGCCCGGAGGAGACCTCTCGGAGAGAGGAGTGAGAAGCAGATCTGTGGCTAAAAGTTTGATGACTGCCAGATCTGCCTTCAGTGACGGTCCGGTCACAGGAGGTCTCTTGCCAATCGGAGGGGCTCTGTTACGGTGAGCAGCGGTAAGCGTCTACTCGCTTCGACAAACCGTTCTGCTTGTTCTCAATGTTGATGAGACGGAGGTTCTGGGCCGCCATGGCCTCCGTGTGTTGTCAAACAAGGCTAAGCACCTCATTGACGGCTACAGCAGTAGCAAGGGCAGGCTGCGATTTTGGCGTCGGTACGGCCTCCGGTACGACGGTTGGAATCGGCTCTCCCTGTGGGACTGAGTGAGACTCAGTTTCGACAGCGACAAGGATCTCGTCTTCTTGTTCGGGAATGTCATGAGACGTAGGTATGCGGGTCATGTTTCGCGTTGCGTTACGCTTAGGTCCGGCCATAGTAATCGGATGATTTGGTAAAGAAACAAGGAAATGTCTCCCATTGTGGTCGCCACTGATCCGAGGTGGATCTCAGAGGTGGCCGGATTAGGATCACAAACGGCGGAGCACGGTGGTGCACGACGGTGGGGGGTGTACCTGCACAAACTGCGATGCCTAAGTCAGTATCAGAATAAGGTGAGGTAAGAAATATGAATAGTGCATACCTTTATTGATTAGGTCATGGACCTTTTATAGGTGAGGTCAGACTGCTGACGTGTGGATAAAATTGAGTAACCCTAGATTGATTGTCAGCCGTCGGATATATCCGACAGTCGATGTTGATTCCAGGGTTGTGAGCGGATAGGGTTGCTTTTAGGGTTAGTGCCGCAATGCCCTATGCTCTAGGGTTTCGCGCTGTGGCAGTGCGATCCTAGGGTTTGTTACCCAAGGAAGGAATTCCTGGGTCGGGTCGAACCGACCGTAGTGGGCCTTGGGCCTATTCGGGTCGGTGTTCGGATTTTGGACTTATCTCCCTTGTTCGGCCGATTTGGATCAGTGCGAAGTGGGCCTTTGGCCACTCCGGATCAGAATATATTTTTGTTTCTAGTAGTAATGATGACATTATGTTATGGCATTTATGATTGGGACATCTAAGTTTCCGCTATATGAAACATCTTTTTCCAAAAAATGATAAAGACCCATCTTTATTTCATTATGAAACTTGCAAGTTTGCAAAACATCATCGTTCTTCATTTCTATTCAACCTTATAAAGAATCTAAACCTTTTGCAGTTATTCACAGTGATGTTTGGGGTTCAAATAGAATCAATATTTTTTTCTAACAAAAAGTGTTTTATAACTTTTATAGATGACTACACTAGACTTTGTTGGCTATACTTGTTAAAAGAAATATCTGAAGTTGGACAAGCTGTCAAAAACTTCTACAAAATGGTGCAAACTCAATTCCAAACTAATATTCAAGCCTTCAGAAGTGACAACGGGAAATAATATTTCAACATGATTTTAGGAGATCTTTTTTCTTGAAAATGGAGTTGTGCATCATAGTTCTTGTGCTAATACACCCCAACAAAATGGGATTGCAAAAAGGAAGAACAGACACCTCCTTGAGGTGGCTCGTGCCTTACTCTTTGAAAATAAGGTCCCGAAATACCTATGGGGTGAAGCTGTTTTGACTGCTGCATATTTAATTAACCGTATATCATCCAAAGTCTTACAATTTCATACTCCTCTTAATGTTTTAAAAAATTGTTTTCCCTTGGCCCGTGTTTCAGCTGATTTGCCATTAAAAATCTTTGGGTGTACTGCTTTTTTTCATGACCATAAACATCTAGGCAAATTAGAACCACGAGCTATAAAATGTGTTTTCATTGGTTACTCCCCTACCCAAAAAGGTTATAAGTGTTTTGATCCAAAATTCAAAAAGGTTTTTGTGACTTTGGATGCCACGTTTTTTTTGAAAAACAACCTTATTTTAGTGACAGCCATCTTTTGTGGGGGATTCAAAAGAAAATTCATTTGGAAAAGATTCGTTTGAAAATACCATTTCTTTGGATAATGTTTATTTGTTACAAGATTCCGAGACTAATTATTATGCACCAAAAGAAAATGCCCATGAATCCTTACTTGAACCCATTTCCACTATGGAAGAGGTTCTCATTGATTCTGTGGCAACATCTTTAAATCAAAAGCATGACCAATAAGTCTGTGAAACTGGTGATGAATCAACCGTAATGCTACAACAAAATGATTCTCATAAAGAGACAAGAAATAGGTTCAATGATGGTGACAAAACTTGGAAGGGAAAGGTCTTTGAGAAGGCCACCTTGTGAGAGGGTCTAACTGCTCTTTCATTGTTCTGATTCCAAAAAAGGATAACCCACAAAAGATTAGTGAGTATAGACCAATTTCTATCATTGGGTGTATGTATAAGGTGTTAGCTAAGATTCTTGCTAACAGGTTGAGGCGGGTTATGCATAAGATCATTTTTGAAACACAATCAGCATTTATAGAGGGTAGACAGATTCTTGACGGAATTCTGATTGCAAACGAACTGGTAGATGAAGAGAGGAAAAAGAAAAAAGAGCTAATGTTGTTTAAAGTGGATTTTGAAAAAGCTTATGACTCGGTGGACTGGGACTACTTGAACTTTGTGATGATCAAAATGGGTTTCTATGAGAAGTGTAGGAGCTGGATTAAGGAATGCCTAAGCACTGCAACAATTTCAGTGCTTATCAATAGGAGTCCAACGGATGAGTTTAGAGTTGGGAGGGGGTCGAGGCAATGTGACCCACTATCCCCTTTCTTATTCCTTATTGCGACAGAGGGGTTAGAAGTGATGTTGAAGAGGGCGGTGGAGTCGGGTAAGTTCTTCGGGTTCAATGTCGGCAACAGAGATATACAGATTTCTCATTTGTAATTCGCAGATGACACGTTAATAATAGGGAATAGGAGCTGGGAAAATGTGTTGGCGATCAAAGCAATTTTACAATTGTTTGAAATCACTTCCAGGCTGAAGGTGAACTTTCATAAGAGTCAGTTGTTCGGTATAAATATAAATCATAGGTGGCTGAGTTTGGCGGCACAGGCGCTGAATTGTAAGGTTGTTGGGGTCCTTTTCAAGTATCTGGGGCTCCCCATTGGAGCCAATTCGAGGAGGAAATCCACGTGGTTACCGGTTATAAACATGGTACGTCGAAGATTGTCATCTTGGAAGAGCAGAAAGTTATCTATGGGAGGTAGGGTTACGCTTCTCAAATCAGTCTTGTCCGCTCTCCCAATGTACTTCCTTTCCTTCTTCAAATCGCCTGCAGGTATTATTTCTCACCTTGAATCTATTTTTAAACAGTTTCTTTGGGGTGGGGATTTGGAATCGAGGAAGGTAAATTGGGTTAGGTGGGAGTTAGTGTGTAGAGAGTGTGAGGTTAGGGGATTAGGCATTAAAGACTTAAAGGCTTTTAATTTAGCTTTGTTGGGGAAGTGGATTTGGAGGATGAAGACGGATAAACAGGGGCTGTGGTATAGAGTGTTGAAAAGTAAATATCGGGAGGTGGGGGTCGAACTAATAGGAAATAGTAGGGAGGGATCATCATGGTGGAAGGATATTTGGGGGGTATACAATGGCCTAGGGGGTGCTCGAGTAATTGGCTAACCAAATCATTGGGGAAGAAGGTGGGGAATGGAGTGGATACACAATTTTGGGGGGATCTGTGGTGTGGGACAGCAAGGTTAAGAGATAGATTTGGTAGATTATTTGTACTATCCTACAATAAAGTTGGAGCAGTGGCGGATATGAGGCTTAAGGACGGTGTAGAGTGGAGATGGGAGTGGAGGTGGAGAAGAAAGCTATTCCAATGGGAGGAAGAATTAGTAGTTCAATTAGAAGAAGCAGTGGGTTCGATAAACTTTGCCGAGACCGAGAAGGATAGGTGGGTGTGGAGGGAAGAGGCGACTGGGGTGTACACCGTGAAGTTGGCATATAGATTACTCATCAAAAATCACAATCAAGAGGTCGATGGAATAATGAAAAAGGTGTGGAATAAATTGGTACCATCGAATAGTACAAAATAGGATGCCAACCAAAGATAACTTATTTAAGAGAGGGTTAATCGGACAAGATATGCAACAATGTATTGGAGGATGTCATACCAATGAGAATGCATCTCACTTGTTTTTGGGCTGTAATTCTTGAGTGGTTATGACAATGGTGAGATAATAGAGTGTAGCTAGACTGATAGCTAAAAATACAAAATAAATCAGAGGCGCACCAGTTTGTAGAGGTCGCAGCTGATGAGACATGCTCACGATGGTTTAATTTGACGCTGTCAGGGGTGGTGGAGTTGTATGCATATGTGTGCGAAAGAGGAACTTCATATTGGCCTATTTTGATGAATGAAGTGCTCTTTGACAGCAAGTACCAATCATTTGTTTTTATAGGCAAAAATCTTACACTGCAGGCAGGGACAGATCCAGAAAATTCAATAAGTAGGGCAAAATCATATACTAGAAATATTTATATAAAAAATATATCAATGCATAAGCGATAAAATAATAACATTATTGTTGTTAAGTAAAAAATTAGAGATTACAAAAATATTGCATTATATACCCAAAAAATTGAAGATATCTCAATCTCTACGAATTGTAACTTCTTTTTAAGTGTCTTCATATTTTAAAATTGTTTCTTCACAAAATTCATTGCAGATAAATTCCTTTCAACAGTTGCAGTTGCCACAAACAAAATCAAAGCTAACTTCAGCGAGTAACCTTCTGTTAACAGGCAAATGACCAAACACATGGTGCACATATATGAAACATGGTGCAAAAAAAACTTACTCAAGCAATGAAGGAGTTGTAAATAGAACCCAAAAAAATAAAGATTAAAAATAAAATGAAGAACATAGGAAAGAAAAGATATCAGTAATAATATGAAGTTGAGTATGGAGAAGGAATGTTGAATAAGGAGAGAGAAGGCAGAAATAAAGAAACAAAGATAAAAAGAGTAAAAAAGATTTTTACGTTCTCTTAAAAAAAGAGTAGACGTAGGACAACACTTAAAAAAGAATAGCTCAATTTCTATTTTTTTGTTCTTTAGTGGGGTCAACAATTAATTTTTAGTGGGATCAAAAACAAAATTATTCAACAATTAGTAAGAAAAATAAATAAGTTAGTGGGGTCAAGTGCCCCCAATTTGGTGAATTGGATCATCCCTGACTGCAGGCCGTGAGAATTCAAGGAATGGTAGGCTTAATCCAAGTGGGGGCTCACGAAGTAAGGGTGCAGCAGAAGCAATGTGAACCTTGTTTTATTGTATAGAAGTACTACAGAATAGGTGTAGAGGATCACTCATAGTTTTCGGAAATATTGGTGTAACCACAACTTGTATTCCATGCTCTGTCTAACACTTGTAATCATGTTTATTGGTTAGGCAATCTTTCATAGCACCCAATCATTGGGTGTTAATTACACTGTGTATTGTTGGGGCCTAGGCTCTCCTTGTGCCTAGTCCTATTTCTGCAATAAAATTTTCCTTTGCCTTTGCGGAAAAAAAAGCAAATCATAGCCTCACTATCAAGAACTAGTAGGCTAAACCAGTGTTTTGAAAATCGAATCGAACCGGTCGGTTCAGTTCGGCGATTAGTTCAACCCCATTTGAACTGCAGTCTGATTGAATCGTCCAGAACCAGATTGAATCGCGGTCGAACTGTTTTGAGTCGGTTTAAACCATTTGAAATGATTTTTTTAAAATTTTTATATTTACTTTTTCTCCCAATTTTAATATTTATTTATTTATTAGTCATCCGGTTCAATCATAGCTGAACCGAATGAACCAATTAAACTATGACCCAAAAATCTCGCCAGTTCAATCTTCAATTCGGTTATTAAAATATTGGGCTAAACAGAGCTATCACAAATATTTTCCTCACTTTCATCTATCTTCACACACTACAAAAGCTTAATAATCACCATAAATCAATGATGACTTTAGCACGATAACAACACAAGAAACAAGCAAAAAAAAAATTATGTATGAATTGCATGTGAAAAAATTTAACCTATGAACCTTTTAAGTTGCTATCCCCATAATCTCTTGAGTATTTCAGGTGCCCATTTTCATTCGATGGGTATGATTCTCCCATCCTGACAAGTGCAATGAAACCCCCAATGTGCCCACAAACACATCTTGCTACTACAACATGATGCGAGAGAGTGCTTTAAAGTGCGACTAATGGCTTCAAGCATGGCGACCATCGAAACAAAGACAGGGACTAGAAGCGTGGCTCGATGAAGTGGAGACAAGGGAAACAAGAGGTGGGTTTCAGTGAGATGCAAAGCTGCATGCAGGAGGCTAGCTGTGGTGCAATGGGATGGTGGCTCTGTTTGATGCGCATAAGGTGACTCCGAAAAGGGTTCTTGCGGTTGATGTGGTCTGTGGTCAGTTGAAGGTGGTGCTACGAGTTCACATGGAAGAGGCTCATGGGTTCGCAGTGGAGCTCACAATTGGTCACTCTTTGGTAGCTAGTGACATGAGTGCTCGTCGGAGCAAGACAACTAACGGTGGTACAGCTCATATTGCTACTAAGTACAAAACATCTCAACAAATTGCTGTTAAACTTCAATTACATGTGGTAGCAATGATTCTAAATCCACAGTTTCCCGATAAAAAGGTCTTTGGAGGATGTCCTAATGAAGAAAGTTCTCATTCTCAAATTCATATAAAACAAGTAGAAACTTTTGTCTTATCAATATATGTTTGAGCTTGATTTGGAGTTCATTCAGGCCTGAGATATTAGATTGACACAAAGTGAATGAGTCACGAACATTTTTTATTATTTCATACACGCTTAAAGTCTCTAAAATAGATGTTCATCATACTGACTGAAAATGGTACCTCGCTCTTGCATCGTTGTATAACTCAAATTTTGTATAACAATGCACAAGTGAGGAATGATTTTTAATTAATATAATGAACCTCTGTTTCGGAGACTTTGGTCGTGCATGAAATAACAAAAAATATTCTTGAGTCTTTCACTTGTGTCAATATAATATCTCAGACCTGAATGGACTTCAAATCAAGCTCAAGTATATATTGACAAGATAAATGTTTCTACTTTGTTTTGGATGGATTTTTGGAATAAGAACTTTCTTGATTGCCACATCATCTAAAGATTTCATCTAACAGGAAACTGATGTGATAAAATCATAATCACCGCACATAGTCAAAGTGTTACAATAATCCGTACTGAGATGTTTGTACTAATCATACTAAGTAGAATATCAACAATCACTACAGTATTTTTGACTTTAGGCCACGCTAAACTGGCCCACGACTAAAAAAATGTGGCCTAAAAGGTAAACAGGCAACGATTTAACATGTGTGGCTAATGATATACATATTTAGGTATGCTAGCTTGTCGTCTAATGGGAAACTGTTGCCTATTTCTTTTAAGCAACGTTTAGCCCACGGATATCAAAGTGTGATTTTTTAGGCCACATTTAATCAGATGTTGCCTATCAAGATTTAAAAGCAACACGTTGAACATGTGGCGTGAAGATATTTGTGTTGCCTTTAAAGTTTTAAAACAACACCTATATAACCGTGGGATAAAGTTGCAAAATTGTTGCCTATACCCTTTTTATAAACTAAAAAAAATATCAAGTGATCTCAAATTTTGAGCAGTATTCTTTAAAAAAAAAATATCAAGTGATTCCCGAACCTTTAGCTCTCTCACTCGAAAAACCAAAACCTTTTGGGTGTTTGGATTGATGGAATGGGGTGGAATGGGATGGGATGGAGCTATGCTCAATTGTTTGGATTTTAGAAAAAAGGACGGAATGGAATGGGATGTGGTGGTATCAATTCCATCAGATTCCATCGATTCCCACCATTTTTCTTCCCCTCCGATTTGGGGTGTATGTGATGGAATCGATTATGATTACAATTTTATCCCTTTTTTTTGTCTTCTGCTTGCGCACACTGCATGTGACGTCTTCTCCGACGTAGTGCTGCTTGCAGCCATCGTCTCCGGCGACGCCTTACTACTCTCGTGGGGAAGGTGCTGAAGAAGCAGGAGGAGGTTGTGGCAGTGGGAAGGAGACGAGCAACGGAAGGCACGAAGAGAAAGCCAGAAAGGCACGAAGCTTTTTTTTGATGTTTTTCCCCCCTTTCTTAGTCACTCACTTCACTGTCCTTATTACCTTGCGCTAATATCTTGAGCGTCTCTAGTGAGTAGGCACGAAGCTTCTAGATGGCACGAAGCTTCAGATGCATGCAATTTTTCTTGGTTGATCTTGAATTTTAGTGTATTGTGGTAATTATTTGAGAAAACATAATTTATACAATTTTTTGTTTAAGTTTATATCAAGGGTAAAAAAGGATTAAAAAAATTATAACTCATTCCATTCAGTTCACTCTTTCGTAAAATACCCAAACAATGGAATGGAAACTTTGTTCCATTCCACTCCGCTCCATCCTATTCCATTTCGCTCAGCTCCGCTCATTTTAAAATATCCAAACAAACCCATTGGAACTGAAAGCCCCATCGCGCAAAACCCTTCATCACAATTCCTCCTCATCGTGCAAAACCCATTGGAACTGTCAGCCACACCCCCGAGCTGAAAGCTGCTTCAAATTTGTTCTCATCGCCGTCATCCACACCACGGAGCTGAGAAAGCTCGCAAAACCCACACCACCTCGTCGCCATCACCCACACTAGGACGTCACTTAGAACTTCGAGCAAGATCAAGCCTCTAGGACGGTAAGTGAATCTTGATCTGCTCCTCTGTTTATATGCTTTTCAAATCTGTTTCGTCTTCCTCTATGACAGTCCTGCTCTTGAGAGGGCAATTTATAAGTAACATTCTATGTATATTCTGTGTTTGATCAAGAACTGTGTTGCTTGGTTTAAGCCATGATTCCTCAAGAGACAGGGAAGGACCCTTTATGGTTTCGGCGGTTAGGTAAAACTAGTAATAGGCATCGCTGTTGATATGTATGAGTCTAAAAATCATTGATTGGGGGTATTGAAGATTGTTTAACATGTTAATTGATTCTCTGCAATTAATCTAGAGCGAATTCTGAGTTTTGATAGCTAGTAAGTAGTAACTAGTAATATATGTAACTTATTTAGTCATGAACTTGAAATTGGAAATTAAATATTGATAATATATGGTTCAAACATTTTCTGACATAGGCAGTGGTTAGATTTAAGGATACAACTGAGCATGAGATTTTTAACATTTTCTTCTTATTATTTTTGTAAAAAAAGTTTCAACCACTTTGTTTCTTCTGTTGATTTTACAACAATGAAATTGTATGATTAGGTTCAATGCTTGTTGGCTTCCCTTGCTTGCCAAACATTCCAAATCTCTGATTTTTGAAGGACCTTTGGTAGTTCATCTTGAATGTGAATGGGTTTGACACTGTCACAGGCGCTAAGATTGTCATGGTACTAATTCTTTCTTGATTCATGATAATCTGATTTATTATTTTTGGCTTCTTAGGATTTGTTACTTTATGCTTTAATGCAATTCTCTTATCTTTTTCTAATTTTTGGTTTTTTCACAAAGTTCAGTTATGGCGTGGAAACACATTTAAAGGAGCTCAAGGATTTGCATAAGGAACCTCCTACATCTTGCAGTGTATGTGAGCTTCTTGATCCCCTACTCTTTTGTTCTCTTTTCCCTTTTTTTTGCACTATATAAAAAACTTAAAAAGTTTTAATGTTTTACTAGCTAGGTTCTTCCTTTAGCTTTTAGATTCAGGTTAGGAGAATGATTTAAAATTTCATATGCAACATATGATTCCCGTGTGTTTTGCATTGCAATTAATATTCTAAAACAAGAGTGAAAAAGAATAAATAAACCAGAAGAAAGCACAGTGGAGAAGAAAAAACTGGAGGAACCCAAGAAGGAATAAGAGAATAAGGAAGCTAAAGAGGAAGCCAAGAAACAGAAGAAACCAACTGAGGACAAAAAATGGATGAAGTTGTGACGCAACTGGTGGAAGATAGAGGATTGAAATAGAAATGATTTAATTGGTGGGTGGAAGAGTCGTAAATTGGCATGGACATCGAATTTTAGGAGTACTTGCTACTTCTAGGTCCAAGGTACACCTCATTTCTACTACGTACTTATGGATTTTGGTTCTTCTAATTATTTTGGCACCCATGAGTAAATAGCATAAGTTTAGGCAAGTGGGCTAAATTAGTGATACTGATACACAAATTTGCACTCTTAATTGTTTTCAATTAGGTATTGTGATGACGATATCTAACAAAGACAGAGTAAAGATATCCCCCACACCTGACAATTAGAAGCTGCAGATATTTGAACAGGTAAGTTACTCTATGCTTTTGATTTTGGAGAGCATGTGAGATGTATTTGATTTTCAGTTTTCAAAAAAATATGAGCTTTACCTACACTGCATAAGTTGTTGCAACTTATGGAATTACATTTTTCAGCACTTTTAAGAGTACGTTATGAAACCTAACTATATATTAACATGTTTTCATATGTGCAGTCTGTACACAAAGATCATCATGACAAAGATCATCCCTAAAATGAATGAAGCTAATGGAAGATTTAGATATTTTTAGACTTGTGATAACAAGATGTAATTGTGTACTAGTATTTTATGCATGCATAGTAGTGTTATAATATTTTGATATACATAGACAAAGTTGTTAACCTTTGCTATTTTATATTAAGACTTGGTTATATTGAACTCTTGTTTATTATTAAATGGTTATAAAAATTTAAATTAATGGTTTAGTTGTTTTAAATAATAATAATTATATATATTGTTTAATCACATTTATAATTTATACTATTTATACAATTATGCGTTATGATCATTTTATTGAAAATGAGTTATATATAAATCACATTTCGACCACACTTAGAAGAAATGTTGCTTAAAACATTAGACAATGGGTGTATATTTGTGGCTTAAATGTTGCTTAAAATATCTGATAACATGTAAAAAGTTGTTGGTTAAAACAGTTGACAACGTTTGCATATATGTGGCCTAAAGGTATAAGCAACAGTTATAAACAAATTGCCATAAGTTATTGAAGTGTAGCCTATACTGATTGGACACACTTAAAATTGTGTTGCCTAAAAGACGGAACAACGCTAGTATAACCGCGGCCTAATGTATAGGCAATATTTGTCCCACTGTGGTCTAAAACAAGACCAGAAAACCATGGTCTAAAACAGGTCCAGAAAATCGTGGCCTCTTCTTGTGTTATAGACAACGTTTATCTGAATACCGTGGGCGAAAACTAAAAACCGTGGCTTAAAGGAATAGGCAATGACTGCATATTTCACGCCTGCAAACCTGTGGTCAAACCATTGCCTAAAGTTTAAACCACGCTTTTTTTGTTTCTGGCCATGGTTTTTTGTTGTTGACAAAACTAATTTGTGTAAGAGAAACAAAGCTTGTTTTAGTCATCAGCGGCAAATTTGAGCTAATTGCAACGGGAATCAAAAGATGGGAAGGGAACCAATTTACATGCACTGGACCCCATCATCATAAGTAGAAAAGAAAGAAACTACAACATGAGGACATGATTACAACATGAGGTCGTGAACTCCCTAGAAAATAAACACACAAGCTATGCAATAGAGAATTAAAAAGGGCAGCATAGTCTCTCATTCCTAATCACCATGGTTTCAAATGGAACCACAATTTTGTTAGATCAGAGACTTAGTTTTGCAAAACTGATTTCTTCATTCATTGATCACCTCTTTAATACAGATTACAAGTCAAACAAATTGCTAACTGAAAACTAACTAATGAAGACTGACTAACTGACTGATTAGCAAACTGAACAATCAGTTATGGACACTAGGTGATAGGCCCAATATCACCAACTAAACAAAGGCCCAACCTACTAATTACACCTACAAATATACTGAAATGCCAACAAATCCTCTTCTAAACTGAACTGTGACTCACAGTCAGTTTAAATCAGTAACCCTACACATTCCTAGCAAAGTCCTCAGCCTTGAAAAAGTCTCGAACTTCACTGGTTTTGTCATTAAGTCTGCCAGCTGATCATGGGTAGAGCAATACCTCAGTTCCACTATATTATCTCTGCAGAGATCCCTCAAGAAATGAAATCTCACATCGATGTGTTTAGTTTTTCCATGAAGAACAGGATTCTTCGATAACTTGATGGTGGAATTGTTATCACACTGAATTGTGATACAGCCCTGCTGAGTTACACCCAAAGCATTCAAGATTCTCTTGAGCCAAATACCTTGGCAAGCACACACAGCAGCAGAAACATATTCTGCTTCTGTGGTAGACAAAGTGACCACATGCTGTTTCTTAGACATCCATGAGACAGCTCCTGAGCCTAGCAAGAAGACATACCCAGAAGTACTCCTTCGATCATCAATATCCCCAGCATAATCACTATCTGAGAAAGCCATCAATTCTACAGCCAATCCTCTTCTGTACAGAACTCCATACTCCAAAGTTCCTCTCACATATCTTAGCACTCTTTTAGCAGCAACAAGGTGCTTTTCAGTGGGTCTTTCCATGAATCTGCTGATCAAGCTCACAGCAAAAGCTAGATCAGGTCTTGTAGCAGTCAAATACATCAGGCTTCCAACAATTCTCTTGAATTCTGTTGCATCTACAGCCCTACCTTCTGCTTCTTTTGACAGTTTACTTCCAGGAACTATGGGATTGTTAACTGGTTTGCTGTTTTCCAAACCAAACCTCTCAAGAACCTCCTTTGCATACTTCTGCTGATTGATAAAAATTCCATCACTGTTCTGAAACACTTCAATTCCCAGAAAATATCGCATTCTCCCCAAATCTGTCATATCAAACTCTTCTTTCATGGTCACTTTAAACCTTTCAAACATACTTCTACTATTTCCAGTGAACAAAAGATCATCAACATACAAGCTGACTAGCAATCGGTTGTCTTTACCATCTGTTTTGGTGAACAAAGTATGTTCATGAGGGCATTTTTCAAAGCCTAACTTGATGAAATATGATTCAATTTTGCTGTACCAAGCCCGAGGGGCTTGTTTAAGTCCATACAAGGCCTTCTGCAGCTTATACACCTTCTTTTCTTCTCCTTTCCTTTCATACCCGAGTGGCTGTTCAACATATACTTCTTCACACAGATCTCCATATAAGAATGCACTTTTTACATCTAATTGATACACATCCCAGCCCCTCAAAGCTGCCACAGCAAAAATACTTCTAATTGTATCCCATTTAGCAACTGGAGCAAAGACCTCATTGTAGTCAATACCATGTTCTTGAGAATACCCCTTTGCCACAAGTCTTGCCTTGTATTTTTCCACCTTTCCTTCTTCATTATACTTGGTCTTATAAATCCATTTCACACCAATACTCTTTGCTCCATCTGGTAAAGTTGTCAACTTCCATGTCTTGTTCTTTTCAATGGATTCAATTTCCGCATCCATTGCTTTTCTCCACTCCTCATGTTTCACTGCTTCTTTATAGACAAAAGGGTCTTCACAAGGTCCAAACATAGCCAGAGTATGTAATTCATCACTGTCATATGCTTCTTCTGTTTCATATTCACTGAGCCAAGTAGGAGGCTTGATATTTCTTCTATCTCTGTCCTGTGCAATTGAATGATCTTCTGCATGAGTTCTTGATGAAATAGCAGAGTTTCTGTTCTGCACTGCTATTGGATTTTGTGGAGAATTATTTCTGTTTCCTGCACTTCTGTTCCCTGCATTTGGAGATTCAGTTTCTGTTGCATCTTCGGTTTGAGTAACTGCTTCTTCTGCAGCTGCATTTTCTCCCTCTGTTGCTTCTTTATCTTCATGATTACACTCAAGTGTTTGACTTTCTGTTACTGTCTCCTCTGTGTCCCAGTTCCAGCCTTCATTTTCAGAGAAAACAACATCCCTACTGATTGTAACCTTCTTAGTTACTGGATTATAAAGTCTGTAAGCCTTGGATTCTTCACTTACACCAAAAAACACACTTTTAACACTTTTGTTGTCCAATTTCCTTCTTTGTGCATCAGGAACATGCATATGTGCAATGCACCCAAATATTCTAAAATGATGGACAGAGGGTTTAACACCATTCCATGCCTCTTCTGGTGTCATATTTTTTACAGCAAAGGTGGGACTTCTATTCAGGACATAGTTGGCCCAATTCAAGGCTTCAGGCCAAAAAACTTTAGGTACTTTCCTTCCTGATAAAAGACTTCTAACCATATTCATAAGAGTCCTATTTTTTCTCTCGGCCACCCCATTTTGTTGAGGGGTGTAGGCAGCAGTTAACTGCCTTTTGATGCCACTGATTTCACAAAATTTACCAAAATCGGTTGAGTTAAATTCACCCCCCCTATCAGTTCTTAGACACTGAATTGAACTTCCAGATTGCTTCTCAACACTATATTTAAACTTCTTAAAACAATCAAGAGCTGCAGATTTTTCTACCAGAAAATATATCCAGGTTTTCCTACTCAAATCATCTATAAAAGTAAGGAAATACCTTCTTTTGCTGTTAGATTCTGGTGTTATGGGACCACAGATATCTGCATGGACTAGCTCTAGTTGCTGAGATGCTCTCCAGTTGCTTTTCTTTGGAATAGATTCTCTGTGCTGCTTGCCTATCATACAATCTGTGCATACTTCTTCTGTCTCCTTCACATCAGGTAGTCCTTTTACCATGTTCTTTTGGACCAGTAGCTTCAAGCCCTTGACACTTAGGTGACCATACCTATGATGCCAAAGCCGAGTAGCTTCTTCAGCAGTCACTTGAAAGCAGGAAGGAATAAGGGTAGAAGCAACAACAGCAAACAGCCTATTGGTTGCCATTTTAGAGGACATAATCAATCCTTTTTCATTGTGATACAGCTGACACATGTCTTGCTTGAAAACAATTGTTAAACCTTTCTGTTGAAGCTGGCCTATGCTGAGTAAGTTGTTCTTTAATTCAGGAATGAAGTAAACTCCTGTGATAACCTGAACCACTCCATTAACCTGAAGCTTTACATTGCCTTTTCCCTTCACTGTCATCTTGGAATTGTCTCCTAGCTTCACTGATTCTCTAAATCCTTCATCAAGATCAAAGAACCATTCCTTGTTACCACACATATGGTTCGCAACTGCAGTCTAGAAACCACACTCTTTCTTGGACACTGCGAAGTTTCTGATCTTGACATGAGAAGCATTTCTTCTTCATCATCAAATTCAGCATAGTTTGCATTCTCCTCCAAACTAGGACACTCATATTGAAAGTGTCCCAATTTGTGACACTCGTAACACTCCACAGAATCTTTATTGAAAGATTGTCTTCCACGGCCTCTTCCACCTCTTCTGCCTCTTCCCCTATTTCCACTTCTGCCACCACTTGCCACCTTTAGAGCTTGTTCTTCCTCCTTGTGACCCCTCATTCTTTGTTCATGAACTATCAAGCTACTCTGCAACTCATCAATTGACATGGTGCTGACATCATTTGATTCTTCAATAGAGCACACCACATAGTTAAAACGAACAGTCATGGACCTCAGAATCTTCTCCACAACTTGACTTTCTTCCATTCTTTCTCCATGCATCTTCATCTTGTTGGCAATTGCAAGAGTTCTTGCAAAGTAATCATTAACAGATTCTCCTTCCTTCATCTCAAGAACCTCAAATTCCCTTCTCAACGCTTGAAGTTGTGCCCTCTTGACCTTGGTCGATCCACGAAATTTTGCTCTAGGGAATCCCAGATCTCCTTCGCAGTGTCTTTCTTCAAGATGGTTTCTATGATATTTCTATCAATAGCTTGAAACAAATAGTTCTTCGCCTTAAGATCCTTCAGCTTGTGGTCCTCCACATTCTTGATTTGCTCTGCAGTTGCGACTGCAGGTGGCGCTGGTAGATTAGGAATGCCCGTGTGAACTACTCCCCAGAACTCCTTGGATCGGAGTAGATTCTCCATTAGCATGGCCCAATGGTCGTAGTGACCATCAAACCTTGGAATCGCGGGTTGCACGAAGTTGTTGCTCTCCTTGTCCGCCATTGTATCTCCTTCAATCAGATATCGCCGTCGTTGATTCGTCAAAAAACATGATCTTCTGTTTCTCTCTTTCGCTCTCTGTATCGCACAACTCTCTTTTCCAGGCCCCGTGAAGAGCTCTGGTACCACTTGTTAGATCAGAGACTTAGTTTTGCAAAACTGATTTCTTCATTCATTGATCACCTCTTTAATACAGATTACAAGTCAAACAAATTGCTAACTGAAAACTAACTAATGAAGACTGACTAACTGACTGATTAGCAAACTGAACAATCAGTTATGGACACTAGGTGATAGGCCCAATATCACCAACTAAACAAAGGCCCAACCTACTAATTACACCTACAAATATACTGAAATGCCAACAAATTTTAAGTCAACCTAAAATTTTAAATAACTACTTCAAAGCTTAAATTTCAAACGAAAACTATCGCGATCCAACCAAGTTAAAAAATTTCAGAGGTATGAACTACAAATACAAGAAAACCTAATTGCCCATGACTTGCACTAGTAAGAAGTCAATAAAAACATGTTAATCATTTTCAGTACATTCTTGGCAAGTACAGACAAATCTGAACACTAACGTTCAAAGCCATATTAATCAAAGGAAAAAACAAAAGGTACAAGATGTAAACATGCAGAACAAAATTCATTGTGAATCCAAACCCAATTCAAATGAATCGATTGTGAAAGTCAGAAAGTTGTATGTTCAACAGTTGCAGTGATATATGATTCAGGGACTATTACATTACTTACCTCCTACAGTCTATTACTATTACTATTGTATGTTCAACAGATGTTAATATTTATTGATTTCTTAGCCCGTGTCTTCAAGACATTCAGTTAATAAGATCTAATAAATTTTTAGAATTTAATGACTATACACTAATTAACGGTGTAAAAAATTTATATAATCATCTAATCATATTTTACCATATATATATATATAAATAATTGAAAGCATATCAAAGTGATTCAAAAAAAAAAGCATATATATACTATATGTTGAATCAAAGTGATTCAACATATAGTATATCAAAGTGATTCCCTCAAAAAAAAAAGCATATCAAAGTGATATCATGGTGAAATATAAATGAAAATATGTGTAAACTTTTTTACATTATCGATGCATGCCCATTAAACTTTAAATTTTATGTCATTTTTATTAATTAGTCGGGTTTTATTATTTATTAACGATATTCACATAAAATTCATTCAACATGAGTTCTCTCAACTAGTAGGGGTATAAAATAAATTCTAGCAATTAATGCACCTTTAAATATATCTATTTTCCTTATACTTAGGACAAAAATCACACCAAAAATTTTCTTATAATAAGAACCAAAGATAGTAATCAAAAATATATTATTCTTTAAATTTTTATTTTACTTTAATATTACCGTTTGCCGGTATAACGTCCAAATCTCCAAAGAGTAAGAAAGATACTCATTTGACTTAATTTATTATTTTTAATGATCATGATTAAATAAAGTATTTTCCGAATTTCATTTACCCACTTTTATAGTAAGATTTATTACTCTTAATATCAAAATGAAAAACTCAATCTAGAATTATTATTTGGTTTTTTAATAAGAAAGATGTGTTCAGTATGATTGATAACAATTGCATACATATTTCTATTTAATTATTTTTTTGGAAATATTTGCTTCTTTTCTTCTTCAAGTTTTTGCAGACACTTTTTTATTATGAACTGTTTAAAACCATGTATAAGTTAATCTAAATACATGCTAAATTTACTATAAAGTAAATTAAAAACATAAAATTGCCTCAAAATCACTTTAATTTAATTATTATTGTTTTCTTGCCAAGTAATAAAACATTAATATTGAAAGTTGCAGGAGCTACTGATAACAAAAGGATGCAGAATTTTGTTATAAAAAAAAAAGGATGCAGAATTTAATAGTAAGAAGTATATATTAAACCACTTCTGAATAATCTCAAATTAACGTTTCTTACAATGCAAATTCAAACGCTAATTATTGCAACAAATATAAAGCGACACGTACGACAGAAAACACACAAACAACACAGAAATAATTAAGGAACCATAATCAACACCGAATTAGTAGCTGTCTCAGTTGTAATCAGGATTAGCCACAAGATAATCCTCAACAGCCTTGGTGAGAGTGAGGGTGAGGGTGAGAGGATGAGGGAAAATAAAAAATTATAAAGACGGGTTGCTTAAAATTTGTAGCTAGCGTTGGAGAGAAAAATAAGATGGTTGTTGGTATCTGATGTGGCAAGCGGGCCCACTTAATTTGCACTTAAGAGACGCACAATGTTGGCTAACGCTGGAGATGGTAAGATTTAGAAGAATTCCAAAATGTTGGCTAACGCTGGAGATGGTCTAAGATTTAGAAGAATTCCAAGTCTTCCTCCAAGGCCTGTCAATTTGTTTTGACGTTACTTCAATGTAATTGCCAAAGACGTTAAACACAATGTTAATATTGGTATAGTTTCTCGTCAAAAAAAAATATTGGTATAGTTTAATGGGTTAATCTATTTGTTTAGGCTTAAAATATGTTTTTTTGTCCCTGCAACTATAGCAACTTTTGTTTTTCGTCCCTATAAATTAATTTTTTATTTTTCTTCCCTGCAATATAAGAATTTTTGCTTTTGATCCTTATTGTTTTGTTTTAGTCCTCGTAATATTTTTCATGTTTGATTTTACCTCCTGAAATTAGAGACTGATGTGTTTTTTGTCACTGAAATATGGAGAATATAAGGACTAATTCTAAAATAATATATATATATTACACTGGCGAAAAGCAAAAATAAATTTAGGTACGAACCAAAAACAAAGTTAGGAAAATTACAGGGATGAAAAACAAAAAAAAATATAATATTCTTTAACCAATTGGCCCTCAACCTATCGTCCTCTTCAGCATCGATCTCCCTGCACCGCAACCCATCCAGTAGTCTCAACGATCGCTTCCTCCCTCGCCCCAACAACATCGACACTAACGCCGTTTTGGTCTGCGACAATGATGTGGAGGTAGACGGCGCGTCGTTTGAGTTTGCATTTCCCGTCTGGTCCGCGAACCAAAATCGCATTGTTGGGCTCTTCGCGAGGTCGCACGACGTGGATCTGAGCCGAAAGGAGTGGCTCTACACGGTTCACCCGGACCGATACTCCATCGTGCTAACTAAGTTCATGTTGCTCAAAAGCAAGTACTTGTACAGGTACTAACAACCGATACTCTCTTAGTTTTAAAGAACTAAATAATTAAGTATGTTTTATTCATAAGAATATAATATTCTTTATTTTTATTTTTTTATTATATATATTATTTTTTGACAAATTATTTATATTTAATATAATCTCTATATTTAACAAAAAATAATGGGTTTTTATATCTTGTAACATTTTCTCCGTCAAAAAAAAAATATCTTGGTAACATTTTTTCAAAAAAAAATAATTATGCTTTAAAAAATATAAAAAAATTATGTATAGATAGAAAAAAAATTACTTAAAATTTAAAACATAACTAAAATTTGAAAACCAAATCAAACTGATTCGTTCAAACTTCAATCGTGAACCAATCGGTTCAATGGTTCACCCTGTTTGAATCAAAATTTGGTTGAACCACCAAGAATTAAGTTGTCCCGGATTAAACCACTAATCGACTCAGGTTGAACCGTTTAGAATGATTTTTTTTTAATTATTTTTTCTTTTACCCCAAAATTTAGTTATTTTTATTCATTTATTGTCATTTAGTTTAACATGAGTTCAACAAAATGAATCAATTAAACCATGGCTCAAAAGTCTCGTCGGTTCGATTTACGAATCTATTTTTAAACATTGTTTGAAAGTAAATTCAATTTTTAAAAGCAACTTTGCATTCATGGTCATTTCTAGGTTAAAAAAATATGGATATACACTTTTTGTCATCGCTACATGCTTGCTGTCAAAAAAAATCATCACAGCATTCTTGTCGAATATATTACTCTTCGAACACGGGAGAACTAATGATTAATTATATAAGAGGCAAATACCAACGATATATTTTTCTATACATTTATTAGATGTTTTTTATAATTGATTTGTTTTTTATAAAACTAACACATTTTTTATTATGAGATAATGTGTTAAAAAAGTGTGTTTATATCAGTGTTCTGAAACCCGACTCGGACCGGCCGGTCAAACCGAATCAACTGAGAACCGAACCCATGACCGGTCCGAGCATGCATCTGGATCAAATATGCGTTCGAACCAGACATAACACGGCTGAACCAGCATTGACTCGCGTGAACCGGTGAAATCGGTCAGGTAGAATCGGTCTGCATGAAATTTGTTATTTGAAAAAATTTTCGAAAATGTCAAAGTGCAGAAATCGAACCCATACCCTCAATCGTAGGCACACACTCATTTACCACTGAGCCAAATCACGAGTGTTGAAACTATTTTGCCACCAAATGTATATGTTGTTTTTTTTTTTTGGGTACAAAAATGCATATATTGTAATAAGTAATAACCAAACTAAAATCTTCTATTCATATTAATATTCATGTCAAAATCTAAAATCTTATATTCATATGTGCTAAATTCATATTCACGTAAAAAAACAATTGTTAGATAAATATTAATATTAAAATCTTAGTATTATACGACATTAATATATATATTAAACACAATTATATAATATAATATTTAAACACAATCATTAATTATATAATATAAAGTATATTCATAAATTTTAATGTATTATTATATTGAAATATACAATTAATTTACTTATATCTAAATGTCTTTTTATATTGAAATATACTCTTAATTTACTTATGCCTAAATGTTTGTACTGGAATTATGAATTGGTATGTATTTTTTAAGTATAATTTTTACTAATTGTAATTATTTTTAAAATTATTTAATATATATCAAGTCAAGCGGTTCAATTAGTGACTCACCGGTTTGACCATTGACCCAATGACCCGGTACCCTGACCGAGTTAATCACCGGTTCAGGTTTTAAAATGTTGGTTTATATGTACAGATACAGCTATGAGGGTGAGCCACACATGGCCCGTATGAGAAGTATCATTGATTCAATCCAGAATAGCGAGGACACACTCATAAATTTTATGGTGGCAAAATTGACCAATATGGGGCCCATTTTAGTGGGAGAAGGGAGGGTGAGGGATTACGGTGATGCAAGAAATGATGAGGGGAAGCTTAGCATGGGGTTGGGTGGAAGGAAAGGGGAGCATAGGAAGAGTAGAGGGTGGTGTATAAGGGAGTTTCATAGGGTTTTGGAAAGAATGCCTTTGAGGTATAGTTATGGGAAGGTTGTTGATTCTGTTGGGGAACAAGGATTGGGCCGCAAAGGTGGTAAATTGGTGTACTGTGATCAATAACACAAATGTGTGTGATTCTATGGGGGAACAAGTTTTTCGGTACAAAGTGTTGTCACATAATTCCTAGTTTCATTTGTTAGAAAGAGAGCACATTGGTTGCTTTAGAGTTGTTAGCGAATTCAATTTTGCTTTGTTAGTGAATTCAATTCCAAGCTCCCTTACTTTAGTCTCCTGATTCTTGAATGCAATTTTAGTCGCAACAGATACAGAATTCGGATTCTATATCCAGCTTCAAAATAACTATTTAACCCAAATTTTAAGCTTATTTCAAATTTCTCAACCTAGCAGCATTACTAGGGCTGCGCAGCTTAACCTAATAAATTCCAGTAAAAAAAAAACCTAATAATTCTTGAAACAAATGTCATAGTGTATACGGGCAAAAAAATCAGATTTCTTTATGTAACTGCAAAAAAACATATTTTACAACATTTGATATTCAAGTTACATCAGAACATATAAAAAAAAGTTACATCAGAAGAGGATCAATGCATATAAATAAGAAACCAGTATAAGATTTAAAAAATAATAATAATACATTTTAATTTTATTCATTTGAATAAATACATATCAAAGGTAACAAAACAATAAAAAAAAATTATTTTCGGATAATCAAAAAAACTATTTTTCTCGTCAAACAAAAACTATTTTTAGTGATAAATAACTGCAAATCTCATATTTGAACAAAATATATTTATTCAAAATAAAAGTACTTCAGCTTACTAGACCAGCTTCAGAGAAAAATCTCAACAGGTCTGAAGAGCAAAAGAATTAGATATACGAGCAGTTAAACACCTCTCATGCCATTTAATAATGGCAAGTAGGCTGCCCGAATCACCACTCGATAATTGCATCTTTTAAATTCTCCAATTATTTCAAAATCTCAACAAAAAAAACAGTGACTCAATTATTTTGGGAAAACAAAAAAAAAGTATCAACCTTACCAAATAGAATCGCTAGATTTATAGAAAAAACACTTCATAGAGAAAATTGGAGAAAGGGTTGATTGGTTTTGATACTGGGTGTGGCATTCATCTCTATGGCACAGTTTTATAGAGCCAAAGAGCCAAACTCCAGCTCTCTTTTTTCTAATACATCTCTCTACCGTTTTTAAATTTAATTTTTCAAAATATTCCTTTTTGTAAACTAATTTACGAAATCCAGTTATGACGAGCACAGGAAGAGTAGAGGGTGGTGTATAAAGGGAGTTTCATAGGGTGTTGGGAAGAATGCCTTTGAGGTATAGTTATTATGATGGAAAATTGGTGTATTATGATCATAACACAAATGTGTGTGATTCAATTGGGAAACAAGGGTTTCCGTACAAAGTGCCTTCACAAAATTCCTAGTTCCACTTGTTAGAAAGAGAGCACATTGGTTGCTTTAGGGTTGTTAGTGAATTCAATTTTGCTTTGTTAGTGAATTCAATTCCAAGCTCCCTTACTTTAGTCTCTTGATTCTTGAATGCAATTTTAGTTGCAACAGATACTGAAATTGAATAAATAAGACCATTTTGCTTTTGCTTTGTTACATAAGACCATATAAAAAAAAAAGTTACATCAGAACAAGAACAATGCATATAAATAAGAAACTTGTATAAAATTTAAAAAATAATAATAACACATTTTAATTTTATTATCAAATTCAACAAAACATTAAAAAAACTAATTCAGTGATAAATAATTGCAAATCTATTATTTTAACAAAATATATTTATTCAAAAATGTACTTGAGCTTACTAGACCAACTTCAAAGAAAAATCTCAGCAAGTCTGAAGAGTAAAAGAATTCGATTTACGAGCAGTTAAACACCACTCAATAATTGCACCTATTAAATTCTCCAATTATTTCAAAATCTCAATAAAAAAAAAAGAGAAACTCAATTATTTTGGAAAAAGAAAAAAAATGTATCAACCTTACAAAATAGATTCGCTAGATTTATAGAAAAAACACTTCATAGCAAAAATTGGTGAAAGGGTTTATAGGTTTTGGTTTTGGTTTTCGTATTGGGTACTGCATTCATCTCTATGGCACAGTTTATAAAGCCAAAGAGCCAAACTCCAGCACCTTACAGAATCTAAGTAATAACATAAAGAAGAAGAAAAAACACAAGTACCAACCAAACAGAAACCTGAGAGAGACAGAAACCTAGACAAAAAATTTCAAATTTGGAACTGCAATAGAGAAAGCACACTCATTGTTAACCCTAAAACAATTTTGTTCGTTTGCTGGGTTCAGGAGAGTATATAAAGGCAACAAGGTAGGGTTTATGTGGGCTCTTGTATTTGTTTTGGTCGAACATTGGCTTGTGTTTCGGCTAGGGGTGTGGGTTATTTATGCAGCTCCCTTTTTTCTAATACAACTCTCTACCTTTTTTAATTTTTATTTTTCAAAATATTCCTTTATGGATACTAACTTATGAAATCCAGTTATGATGAGCACAGGAAGAGTAGAGGGTGGTGTATAAGGGAGTTTCATAGGGTGTTGGGAAGAATGCCTTTGAGGTATAGTTATGGGAATGTTGTTGATTCTGTCGGGGAACAAGGATTGTGCCGCACAGGTGGTAAATTGGTGTATGATGATCATAACACAAATGTGTGTGATTCAGTTTGGGAAACAAGGGTTTCGGTAAAAAGTGCTGTCACAAAATTCCTAGTTCCATTTATTAGAAAGAGAGCACATTGGTTGCTTTCAGGTTGTCAGTTAATTCCATTTTGCTTTGTTAGTGAATTCAATTCCAAGCTCCCTTACTTTTATCTCTTGATTCTTGAATGCAATTTTAGTTGCAACAGATACTAAATTTCGATTCTAAATCCAGCTTCAAAATAACTATTTATATCAAAATTTAAGCTTATTTCAAACTTTCTCAACCTAGTATCAGTACCAGGGGTGCGGCTTAACCTAATAACTTCCCGTCAAAAAAAAAAATAACCTAATAACTCGAGAATTTGAGTACGATCGTACTTGTAATAAATCTCATTTCATATTGTATAGGGGCAAAAAAAAAGATTTTTTTATATAAGTGCGAAAAAACAAATTTACAACATTTGATATTCGAGTTACATAAGACCATATAAAAAAAAAGTTACATCAGAACAAGAACAATGCATATAAATAAGAAACTTGTATAAAATTTAAAAAATAATAATAACACATTTTAATTTTATTATCAAATTCAACAAAACATTAAAAAAATTATTTTCGGATAATCAAAAAAACTAATTCAGTGATAAATAATTGCAAATCTATTATTTTAACAAAATATATTTATTCAAAAATGTACTTGAGCTTACTAGACCAACTTCAAAGAAAAATCTCAGCAAGTCTGAAGAGTAAAAGAATTCGATTTACGAGCAGTTAAACACCTCTCATGCCATTTAATAGTTGCAAGTAGGCTGCCTGAATCACCACTCGATAATTGCATCTATTAAATTCTTCAATTATTTCAAAATCTCAACAAAACAAAAAAAATAGTGACTCAATTATTTTGGAAAAAGAAAAAAAAAATATCAACATTACCAAATAGATCCGCTCGATTTATAGAATAAACACTTCATAGCGAAAATTGGTGAAAGGGTTGATTGGTTTTGGTTTTGGTTTTGGTATTGGGTACTGCATTCATCTCTATGGCACAGTTTTATAGAGCCAGAGAGTCAGACTCCAGCACCTTACCAAATCTATGTAATAACATAAAGAAGAAGAAAAAACACAAGTACCAACCAAATTGAAACCGGAGAGAGACAGAAACCTAGACAAAAAATTTCAAAATTGGAACTGCAATAGAGAAAGCACGCTCGATGTTAACCCCAAATCACTTTTGCTCGTTTGCTGGGTTCGGGAGAGTATATAAAGGCAATAAGGTAGGGTTGATGTGGGCTCTTGTATTTGTTTTGGTCGAACATGGGCTTGTGTTTCGGCTAGGGGTTGGGGTTACTTTTTGCACCTCTCTTTTTTCTAATATATCTCTCTAATGTTTTTAAATTTAATTTTTCAAAATATTCCTTTTTGGAAACTAATTTATGAAATCCAGCTATGATGAGCACATGAAGAGTAGAGGGTGGTGTATAAGAGAGTTTCATAGGGTGTTGGGAAGAAAGCCTTTGAGGTATAGTTAAGGGGTTGATTCAGTAGGGGAACAAGGATTGTGCCGCACAGGTGGTAAATTGGAGTATTACGATCAATAACACAAATGTGTGTGATTCTATTGGGCAACAAGGGCAAAGTGTTGTCACAAAATTCCTAGTTCCATTTGTAAGAAACAGAGCACATTGGTTGCTTTAGGGTTGCAAGCGAATTCAATTTTGCTTTGTTAGTGAATTCAATTCCAAGCTCCCTTACTTTAGTCTCTTGATTCTTGAATGCAATTTAGTTGCAACAGATACTGGATTTCTAAATCCAGCTTCGAAACAACTATTTATCCCAAATTTTAAGCTGATTTCAAAGTTTCTAAACCTAGCAGCAATACCAGGGTTGCGCGGCTTAACCTAATAACTTCCGGTCAAAAAAAAAACCCTAATAACATGAGAATTTGAGTACAACCGTACTTGAAACAAATTTCATAGATATGGGCAAAAAAAATTAGATTTTTTTACGTAACTGCAAAAAAATAGATTTACAACATTTGATATTTAAGTTACATCAGAACATATAAAAAAAGTTACATCAGAACAGGAACAATGCATGTAAATAAGAAACCAGTATAAGTATTAAAAAATAATAATAATACATTTTAATTCTATTCGTTTGAATAAATACATATCAAATGTAACAAAACAATAAAAAAAATTATTTTCGGATAATCAAAAAAAAAACTAATTTTAGTGATAAATAATTGCAAATCTCTTATTTGAACAAAATATATTTATTCAAAAAAATGTACTTGAGCTTACTAGACCAGCTTCAGAGAAAAATCTCAGCAAGTCTGAAGAGCAAAAGAATTCGATTTACGAGTAGTTAAACACCTCTCATGCCATTTAATAGTGGCAAGTAGGCTGCCTGAATCACCACTCGATAATTGCATCTATTAAATAATCCAATTATTTCAACATCACAACAAAACAAAAAAAACAGTGACTCAATTATTTTGGAAAAAGGATAAAATGTATCAACATTACCAAATAGATCCGCTAGATTTATAGAATAAACACTTCATAGCGAAAATTGGTGAAAGGGTTGATTGGTTTTGGTATTGGGTGCTGCATTCATCTCTATGGCACAGGCTTATAGAGCCAAAGAGCCAAACTCCAGCCCCTTACAGAATCTAAGTAATAACATAAAGAAGAAGAAAAAAACACAAGTACCAGCCTAATTGAAACCTGAGAGAGACAGTAACCTAAACAAAAAATTTCACATTTGGAACTGCAATAGAGAAAGCACGCTCGTTGTTAACCCTAAAACATTTTTGCTCGTGCTGGGTTCGGGAGAGTATATGAAGGCAACAAGGTAGGGTTGATGTGGGCTCTTCTATTTGTTTTGGTTTTGGTATTCGGTCTTTGATTCATCTCTACGACAGTTTATAAAGACAAAGAGTCAAATTCCAAGACCTTACAGAATCTAAGTAATAACATAAAGAAGAAGAAAAAACACAAGTACCAACCAAATTGAAACATGAGAGAGACAAAAACCTAGACAGAATATTTCAAATTTGGAACTGCAATAGAGAAAGCACGCTTGTTGTTAACCCTAAAACACTTTTGTTCGTTTGATGGGTTCGGGAGAGTATATAAAGGCAACAAGGTAGGGTTGATGTGGGCTCTTGTATTTGTTTTGATCGAACATTGGCTTGTGTTTCGGCTAGGGGTTGGGGTTGCTTTTTGCAGCTCTCTTTTTTCTAATACATCTCTCTACCTTTTTAAAATTTTATTTTTCAAAATATTCCTTTTTGGAAACTAATTTATGAAATCCAGTTATGATGAGCACAGGAAGAGTAGAGGGTGGTGTATACGGGAGTTTTAGGGTGTTGGGAAGAAAGCCTTTGAGGTATAGTTAGAAGGTTGTTGATTCAGTTGGGGAACAAGGATTATGTCGCACTGGTGGTAAATTGGTGTATTACGATCAATAACACAAATGTGTGTGATTCTATTGGGCAACAAGGGCAAAGTGTTGTCACAAAATTCCTAGTTCCATTTGTTAGAAATAGAGCACATTGGTTGCTTTAGGGTTGTAAGCGAATTCAATTTTGCTTTGTTAGTGAATTCAATTCCAATCTCCCTTAATTTAGTCTCTTGATTCTTGAATGCAATTTTAGTTGCAACAGATACTGAATTCCAATTCTAAATCCAGCTTCAAAATAACTATTTATCCCAAATTTTAAGCTTATTTCAAACTTTCTAAACCTAGCAGCAATACCAGGGTTGCGCGGCGTAACCTAGTAACTTCCAGTCAAAAAAAAAAACCTAATAACTTGAGAATTTGAGTACAACCGTACTTGAAACAAATTTTAGATATGGGCAAAAAAAATTAAGATTTTTTTATGTAACTGCAAAAAAAATGATTTACAACATTTGATATTTAAGTTACATCAGAACATATAAAAAAAAAAGTTACATCAGAACAGGAACAATGCATGTAAATAAGAAACCAGTATGAGTATTAAAAAATAATAATAATACATTTTAATTTTATTCATTTGAATAAATACATATCAAATGTAACAAAACAATAAAAAAAATTATTTTCGGATAATAAAAAAAAACTAATTTTAGTGATAAATAATTGCAAATCTCTTATTTGAACAAAAAATATTTATTCAAAAAAATGTACTTGAGCTTACTAGACCGGCTTCAGAGAAAAATCTCAACAAGTCTGAAGAGCAAAAGAATTCGATTTACGAGTAGTTAAACACCTCTCATGCCATTTAATAGTGGCAAGTAGGCTGCCTGAATCACCACTCGATAAATGCATCTATTAAATTATCCAATTATTACAACATCACAACAAAACAAAAAAAACAGTGACTCAATTATTTTGGAAAAAGAAAAAAAATGTATCAACATTACCAAATAGATCCGCTAGATTTATAGAATAAACACTTCATAGCGAAAATTGGTGATAGGGTTGATTGGTTTTGGTATTGGGTGCCGCATTCATCTCTATGGCACAGGCTTATAAAGCCAAAGAGCCAAACTCCAGCCCCTTACAGAATCTAAGTAATAACATAAAGAAGAAGAAAAAAACACAAGTACCAGCCAAATTGAAACCTGAGAGAGACAGAAACCTAAACAAAAAAATTCACATTTGGAACTGCAACAGAAAAAGCACACTTGTTGTTAACCCTAAAACATTTTTGCTCATGTGCTGGGTTCGAGAGAGTATATAAAGGCAACATGGTAGGGTTGATGTGGGCTCTTCTATTTGTTTTGGTCGAACATGGGCTTGTGTTTTGGCTAGGGGTTGGGGGTTGCTTTTTACAGCTTTTTTTTTTCTAATAAATCTCTCTACCTTTTTTAACTTTTATTTTTCAAAATATTCCTTTTTGGAAACTAATTTATGAAATCCAGTTATGATGAGCACAGGAAGAGTAGAGGGTGGTGTATAAGGGAGTTTCATAGGGTGTCGGGAAGAATGCCTTTGAGGTATAGTTATGGGAAGGTTGTTGATTCAGTTGGGGAACAAGGATTGTGCCGCACAGGTGGTAAATTGGTGTATTACGATCAATAACACAAATGTGTGTGATTCTATTGGGCAACAAGGGCAAGTGTTGTCACAAAATTCCTAGTTCCATTTGTTAGAAACAGAGCACATTGGTTGCTTTAGGGTTGTAAGCGAATTCAATTTTGCTTTGTTAGTGAATTCAATTCCAAGCTCCCTTACTTTAGTCTCTTGATTCTTGAATGCAATTTTAGTTGCAACAGATACTGAATTCCAATTCTAAATCCAGCTTCAAAATAACTATTTATCCCAAATTTTAAGCTTATTTCAAACTTTGTAAACCTAACAGCATTACCAGGGTTGCGGGCTTAACCTAATAACTTCCAGTCAAAAAAAAAAAACCTAATAACTTGAGAATTTGAGTACAACTGTACTTTAAACAAATTTCATAGATATGGGCAAAAAAATCAGATTTTTTATTGTAACTGCAAAAAAACAGATTTACAACATTTGATATTTAAGTTACATCAGAACATATAAAAAAAAGTTACATCAGAACAGGAACAATGCATATAAATAAGAAACCAGTATAAGATTTAAAAAATAATAATAATACATTTTAATTTTATTCATTTGAATAAATACATATCAAAGGTAACAAAACAATAAAAAAAATTATTTTCGGATAATCAAAAAAACTATTTTTCTCGTCAAACAAAAACTATTTTTAGTGATAAATAATTGCAAATCTCTTATTTGAACAAAATATATTTATTCAAAATAAAAGTACTTCAGCTTACTAGACCAGCTTCAGAGAAAAATCTCAACAGGTCTGAAGAGCAAAAGAATTAGATATACGAGCAGTTAAACACCTCTCATGCCATTTAATAATGGCAAGTAGGCTGCCCGAATCACCACTCGATAATTGCATCTTTTAAATTCTCCAATTATTTCAAAATCTCAACAAAAAAAACAGTGACTCAATTATTTTGGGAAAACAAAAAAAAAGTATCAACCTTACCAAATAGAATCGCTAGATTTATAGAAAAAACACTTCATAGAGAAAATTGGAGAAAGGGTTGATTGGTTTTGATACTGGGTGTGGCATTCATCTCTATGGCACAGTTTTATAGAGCCAAAGAGCCAAACTCCAGCTCTCTTTTTTCTAATACATCTCTCTACCGTTTTTAAATTTAATTTTTCAAAATATTCCTTTTTGTAAACTAATTTACTAAATCCAGTTATGACGAGCACAGGAAGAGTAGAGGGTGGTGTATAAAGGGAGTTTCATAGGGTGTTGGGAAGAATGCCTTTGAGGTATAGTTATTATGATGGAAAATTGGTGTATTATGATCATAACACAAATGTGTGTGATTCAATTGGGAAACAAGGGTTTCCGTACAAAGTGCCTTCACAAAATTCCTAGTTCCACTTGTTAGAAAGAGAGCACATTGGTTGCTTTAGGGTTGTTAGTGAATTCAATTTTGCTTTGTTAGTGAATTCAATTCCAAGCTCCCTTACTTTAGTCTCTTGATTCTTGAATGCAATTTTAGTTGCAACAGATACTGAAATTGAATAAATAAATATCAAATGTAACAAAATAGGAAAAAAATTTATTTTCGGATAATCAAAATAACTAATTTTCTCGTAAAAAATAACACTACTTTTAGAGATAAATAATTGCAAATCTCTTATTTTAACAAAATATATTTATTCAAAAAAATGTACTTGAGCTTACTAGACCAGCTTCAGAGAAAAATCTCAACAAGTCTGAAGAGCAAAAGAATTCGATATACGAGCAGTTAAACACCTCTCATGTCATTTAATAGTGGCAAGTAGGCTGCCTGAATCACCACTCGATAATTGCATCTATTAAATTATCCAATTATTTCAACATCTCAACAAAACAAAAAAACAGTGACTCAATTATTTTGGAAAAAGAAAAAAAAATGTATCAACATTACCAAATAGATCCGCTAGATTTATAGAATAAACACTTCATAGCAAAAATTGGTGAAAGGGTTGATTGGTTTTGGTATTGGGGGCTGCATTCATCTCTATGGCACAGGTTTATAAAGCCAAAGAGCCAAACTCCAGCCCCTTACAGAATCTAAGTAATAACATAAAGAAGAAGAAAAAAAACACAAGTACCAACCAAACAGAAACCTGAGAGAAACAGAAAATTTCAAATTTGGAACTGCAATAGAGAAAGCACACTCATTGTTAACCCTAAAACAATTTTGTTCGTTTGCTGGGTTCAGGAGAGTATATAAAGGCAACAAGGTAGGGTTTATGTGGGCTCTTGTATTTGTTTTGGTCGAACATGGGCTTGTGTTTCGGCTAGGGGTGGGGGTTGTTTATGCAGCTCCCTTTTTTCTAATACAGCTCTCTACCTTTTTTAATTTTTATTTTTCAAAATATTCCTTTATGGATACTAACTTATGAAATCCAGTTATGATGAGCACAGGAAGAGTAGAGGGTGGTGTATAAGGGAGTTTCATAGGGTGTTGGGAAGAATGCCTTTGAGGTATAGTTATGGGAATGTTGTTGATTCTGTCGGGGAACAAGGATTGTGCCGCACAGGTGGTAAATTGGTGTATGATGATCATAACACAAATGTGTGTGATTCAGTTTGGGAAACAAGGGTTTCGGTACAAAGTGCTGTCACAAAATTCCTAGTTCCATTTATTAGAAAGAGAACACATTGGTTGCTTTCAGGTTGTCAGTTAATTCCATTTTGCTTTGTTAGTGAATTCAATTCCAAGCTCCCTTACTTTTATCTCTTGATTCTTGAATGCAATTTTAGTTGCAACAGATACTAAATTTCGATTCTAAATCCAGCTTCAAAATAACTATTTATATCAAAATTTAAGCTTATTTCAAACTTTCTCAACCTAGTATCAGTACCAGGGGTGCGGCTTAACCTAATAACTTCCCGTCAAAAAAAAAAACCTAATAACTCGAGAATTTGAGTACGCTCGTACTTGTAATAAATCTCATTTCATATTGTATAGGGGCAAAAAAAAAGATTTTTTTATATAAGTGCGAAAAAACAAATTTACAACATTTGATATTCGAGTTACATAAGACCATATAAAAAAAAAAGTTACATCAGAACAAGAACAATGCATATAAATAAGAAACTTGTATAAAATTTAAAAAATAATAATAACACATTTTAATTTTATTATCAAATTCAACAAAACATTAAAAAAACTAATTCAGTGATAAATAATTGCAAATCTATTATTTTAACAAAATATATTTATTCAAAAATGTACTTGAGCTTACTAGACCAACTTCAAAGAAAAATCTCAGCAAGTCTGAACAGTAAAAGAATTCGATTTACGAGCAGTTAAACACCTCTCAAGCCATTTAATAGTTGCAAGTAGGCTGCCTGAATCACCACTCGATAATTGCATCTATTAAATTCTCCAATTATTTCAAAATCTCAACAAAACAAAAAAAATAGTGACTCAATTATTTTGGAAAAAGAAAAAAAAATATCAACATTACCAAATAGATCCGCTCGATTTATAGAATAAACACTTCATAGCGAAAATTGGTGAAAGGGTTGATTGGTTTTGGTTTTGGTTTTCGTATTGGGTACTGCATTCATCTCTATGGCACAGTTTTATAGAGCCAGAGAGTCAGACTCCAGCACCTTACCGAATCTATGTAATAACATAAAGAAGAAGAAAAAACACAAGTACCAACCAAATTGAAACCGGAGAGAGACAGAAACCTAGACAAAAAATTTCAAAATTGGAACTGCAATAGAGAAAGCACGCTCGATGTTAACCCCAAAACACTTTTGCTCGTTTGCTAGGTTCGGGAGAGTATATAAAGGCAATAAGGTAGGGTTGATGTGGGCTCTTGTATTTGTTTTGGTCGAACATGGGCTTGTGTTTTGGCTAGGGGTTGGGGTTACTTTTTGCAGCTCTCTTTTTTCTAATATATCTCTCTAATGTTTTTAAATTTAATTTTTCAAAATATTCCTTTTTGGAAACTAATTTATGAAATCCAGCTATGATGAGCACATGAAGAGTAGAGGGTGGTGTATAAGAGAGTTTCATAGGGTGTTGGGAAGAAAGCCTTTGAGGTATAGTTAAGGGGTTGATTCAGTAGGGGAACAAGGATTGTGCCGCACAGGTGGTAAATTGGAGTATTACGATCAATAACACAAATGTGTGTGATTCTATTGGGCAACAAGGGCAAAGTGTTGTCACAAAATTCCTAGTTCCATTTGTAAGAAACAGAGCACATTGGTTGCTTTAGGGTTGCAAGCGAATTCAATTTTGCTTTGTTAGTGAATTCAATTCCAAGCTCCCTTACTTTAGTCTCTTGATTCTTGAATGCAATTTAGTTGCAACAGATACTGGATTTCTAAATCCAGCTTCGAAACAACTATTTATCCCAAATTTTAAGCTTATTTCAAAGTTTCTAAACCTAGCAGCAATACCAGGGTTGCGCGGCTTAACCTAATAACTTCCAGTCAAAAAAAAAAACCCTAATAACATGAGAATTTGAGTACAACCGTACTTGAAACAAATTTCACAGATATGGGCAAAAAAAATTAGATTTTTTTACGTAACTGCAAAAAAATAGATTTACAACATTTGATATTTAAGTTACATCAGAACATATAAAAAAAGTTACATCAGAACAGGAACAATGCATGTAAATAAGAAACCAGTATAAGTATTAAAAAATAATAATAATACATTTTAATTCTATTCGTTTGAATAAATACATATCAAATGTAACAAAACAATAAAAAAATTTATTTTCGGATAATCAAAAAAAAAAACTAATTTTAGTGATAAATAATTGCAAATCTCTTATTTGAACAAAATATATTTATTCAAAAAAATGTACTTGAGCTTACTAGACCAGCTTCAGAGAAAAATCTCAGCAATTCTGAAGAGCAAAAGAATTCGATTTACGAGTAGTTAAACACCTCTCATGCCATTTAATAGTGGCAAGTAGGCTGCCTGAATCACCACTCGATAATTGCATCTATTAAATAATCCAATTATTTCAACAACACAACAAAACAAAAAAAACAGTGACTCAATTATTTTGGAAAAAGGATAAAATGTATCAACATTACCAAATAGATCCGCTAGATTTATAGAATAAACACTTCATAGCAAAAATTGGTGAAAGGGTTGATTGGTTTTGGTATTGGGTGCTGCATTCATCTCTATGGCACAGGCTTATAGAGCCAAAGAGCCAAACTCCAGCCCCTTACAGAATCTAAGTAATAACATAAAGAAGAAGAAAAAAAACACAAGTACCAGCCTAATTGAAACCTGAGAGAGACAGTAACCTAAACAAAAAATTTCACATTTGGAACTGCAATAGAGAAAGCACGCTCGTTGTTAACCCTAAAACATTTTTGCTCGTGCTGGGTTCGGGAGAGTATATAAAGGCAACAAGGTAGGGTTGATGTGGGCTCTTCTATTTGTTTTGGTTTTGGTATTCGGTGCTGCATTCATCTCTACGGCACAGGTTTATAAAGACAAAGAGTCAAACTCCAGCACCTTACAGAATCTAAGTAATAACATAAAGAAGAAGAAAAAACACAAGTACCAACCAAATTGAAACCTGAGAGAGACAAAAACCTAGACAGAATATTTCAAATTTGGAACTGCAATAGAGAAAGCACGCTTGTTGTTAACCCTAAAACACTTTTGTTCGTTTGATGGGTTCGGGAGAGTATATAAAGGCAACAAGGTAGGGTTGATGTGGGCTCTTGTATTTGTTTTGATCGAACATTGGCTTGTGTTTCGGCTAGGGGTTGGGGTTGCTTTTTGCAGCTCTCTTTTTTCTAATACATCTCTCTACCTTTTTTAAATTTTATTTTTCAAAATATTCCTTTTTGGAAACTAATTTATGAAATCCAGTTATGATGAGCACAGGAAGAGTAGAGGGTGGTGTATACGGGAGTTTTAGGGTGTTGGGAAGAAAGCCTTTGAGGTATAGTTAAGTGGTTGATTCAGTTGGGGAACAAGGATTATGTCGCACTGGTGGTAAATTGGTGTATTACGATCAATAACACAAATGTGTGTGATTCTATTGGGCAACAAGGGCAAAGTGTTGTCACAAAATTCCTAGTTCCATTTGTTAGAAATAGAGCACATTGGTTGCTTTAGGGTTGTAAGCGAATTCAATTTTGCTTTGTTAGTGAATTCAATTCCAATCTCCCTTACTTTAGTCTCTTGATTCTTGAATGCAATTTTAGTTGCAACAGATACTGAATTCCAATTCTAAATCCAGCTTCAAAATAACTATTTATCCCAAATTTTAAGCTTATTTCAAACTTTCTAAACCTAGCAGCAATACCAGGGTTGCGCGGCGTAACCTAGTAACTTCCAGTCAAAAAAAAAACCTAATAACTTGAGAATTTGAGTACAACCGTACTTGAAACAAATTTCAGATATGGGCAAAAAAAATTAAGATTTTTTTATGTAACTGCAAAAAAAATGATTTACAACATTTGATATTTAAGTTACATCAGAACATATAAAAAAAAAGTTACATCAGAACAGGAACAATGCATGTAAATAAGAAACCAGTATGAGTATTAAAAAATAATAATAATACATTTTAATTTTATTCATTTGAATAAATACATATCAAATGTAACAAAACAATAAAAAAAATTATTTTCGGATAATAAAATAAAAACTAATTTTAGTGATAAATAATTGCAAATCTCTTATTTGAACAAAAAATATTTATTCAAAAAAATGTACTTGAGCTTACTAGACCGGCTTCAGAGAAAAATCTCAGCAAGTCTGAAGAGCAAAAGAATTCGATTTACGAGTAGTTAAACACCTCTCATGCCATTTAATAGTGGCAAGTAGGCTGCCTGAATCACCACTCGATACATGCATCTATTAAATTATCCAATTATTACAACATCACAACAAAACAAAAAAAAACAGTGACTCAATTATTTTGGAAAAAGAAAAAAAATGTATCAACATTACCAAATAGATCCGCTAGATTTATAGAATAAACACTTCATAGCGAAAATTGGTGATAGGGTTGATTGGTTTTGGTATTGGGTGCTGCATTCATCTCTATGGCACAGGCTTATAAAGCCAAAGAGCCAAACTCCAGCCCCTTACAGAATCTAAGTAATAACATAAAGAAGAAAAAAACACAAGTACCAGCCAAATTGAAACCTGAGAGAGACAGAAACTTAAAACAAAAAATTTCACATTTGGAACTGCAATAGAGAAAGCACGCTCGTTGTTAACCCTAAAACATTTTTGCTCATGTGCTGGGTTCGGGAGAGTATATAAAGGCAACAAGGTAGGGTTGATTTGGGCTCTTCTATTTGTTTTGGTCGAACATGGGCTTGTGTTTCGGCTAGGGGTTGGGGGTTGCTTTTTACAGCTCTTTTTTTTCTAATAAATCTCTCTACCTTTTTTAACTTTTATTTTTCAAAATATTCCTTTTTGGAAACTAATTTATGAAATCCAGTTATGATGAGCACAGGAAGAGTAGAGGGTGGTGTATAAGGGAGTTTCATAGGGTGTCGGGAAGAATGCCTTTGAGGTATAGTTATGGGAAGGTTGTTGATTCAGTTGGGGAACAAGGATTGTGCCGCACAGGTGGTAAATTGGTGTATTACGATCAATAACACAAATGTGTGTGATTCTATTGGGCAGCAAGGGCAAAGTGTTGTCACAAAATTCCTAGTTCCATTTGTTAGAAACAGAGCACATTGGTTGCTTTAGGGTTGTAAGCGAATTCAATTTTGCTTTGTTAGTGAATTCAATTCCAAGCTGCCTTACTTTAGTCTCTTGATTCTTGAATGCAATTTTAGTTGCAACAGATACTGAATTCCAATTCTAAATCCAGCTTCAAAATAACTATTTATCCCAAATTTTAAACTTATTTCAAACTTTGTAAACCTAACAGCATTACCAGGGTTATGGCTTAACCTAATAACTTCCAGTAAAAAAAACCTAACAACTTGAGAATTTGAGTAGAATCGGACTTGTAACAAATTACATATTGTATATGGGCAAAAAAATCAGATTTTTTTATATAAGTGCAAAAAAAAGATTTACAACATTTGATATTCAACTTACTTTAGAACATATAAAAAAAAAGTTACATCAGATCAAGAACTCAGTGCATATAAATAAGAAATAAGTATAAAATTTAAAAATTAATATTAATACATTTTAATTTTATTCATTTGAATAAATAAATATCAAATGTAACAAAACAGTAAAAAAATTATTTTCGGATAATCAAAAAAACTAATTTTCTTGTCAAAAAAATAAACTAATTTTAGTGATAAATAATTGCAAATCTCTTATTTGAACAAAATATATTTATTCAACATGGTAGGGTTGATGTGGGCTCTTCTATTTGTTTTGGTCTAACATGGGCTTGTGTTTTGGCTAGGGGTTGGGGGTTGCTTTACAGCTCTTTTTTTCTAATAAATCTCTCTACCTTTTTAACTTTTATTTTTCAAAATATTCCTTTTTGGAAACTAATTTATGAAATCCAGTTATGATGAGCACAGGAAGAGTAGAGGGTGGTGTATAAGGGAGTTTCATAGGGTGTCGGAAGAATGCCTTTGAGGTATAGTTATGGGAAGGTTGTTGATTCAGTTGGGGAACAAGGATTGTGCCGCACAGGTGGTAAATTGGTGTATTACGATCAATAACACAAATGTGTGTGATTCTATTGGGCAACAAGGGCAAAGTGTTGTCACAAAATTCCTAGTTCCATTTGTTAGAAACAGAGCACATTGGTTGCTTTAGGGTTGTAAGCGAATTCAATTTTGCTTTGTTAGTGAATTCAATTCCAAGCTGCCTTACTTTAGTCTCTTGATTCTTGAATGCAATTTTAGTTGCAACAGATACTGAATTCCAATTCTAAATCCAGCTTCAAAATAACTATTTATCCCAAATTTTAAACTTATTTCAAACTTTGTAAACCTAACAGCATTACCAGGGTTGCGGGCTTAACCTAATAACTTCCAGTCAAAAAAAAAAAACCTAATAACTTGAGAATTTGAGTACAACTGTACTTTAAACAAATTTCATAGATATGGGCAAAAAAATCAGATTTTTTATTGTAACTGCAAAAAAACAAATTTACAACATTTGATATTTAAGTTACATCAGAACATATAAAAAAAAGTTACATCATAACAGGAACAATGCATATAAATAAGAAACCAGTATAAGATTTAAAAAATAATAATAATACATTTTAATTTTATTCATTTGAATAAATACATATCAAAGGTAACAAAACAATAAAAAAAATTATTTTCGGATAATCAAAAAAACTATTTTTCTCGTCAAACAAAAACTATTTTTAGTGATAAATAATTGCAAATCTCTTATTTGAACAAAATATATTTATTCAACATGGTAGGGTTGATGTGGGCTCTTCTATTTGTTTTGGTCGAACATGGGCTTGTGTTTTGGCTAGGGGTTGGGGGTTGCTTTTTACAGCTCTTTTTTTTCTAATAAATCTCTCTACCTTTTTTTAACTTTTATTTTTCAAAATATTCCTTTTTGGAAACTAATTTATGAAATCCAGTTATGATGAGCACAGGAAGAGTAGAGGGTGGTGTATAAGGGAGTTTCATAGGGTGTCGGGAAGAATGTCTTTGAGGTATAGTTATGGGAAGGTTGTTGATTCTATTGGGGTTGGATTGTGTCGCGAAGGTGGTAAATTGGTGTATTGTGATCAATAACACAAATGTGTGTGATTCTATTGGGGAACAAGGGTTACGGTACAAAGTGCTGTCACAAAATTTCTAGTTCCATTTGTTAGAAAGAGAGCACATTGGTTGCTTTAGGGTTGTTAGTGAATTCAATTTTGCTTTGTTAGCGAATTCAATTCCTTGCTCCCTTACTTTAGTCTCTTGATTCTTGAATGTAATTTTAGTTGCAACAGATACTGAATTTCGATTCTAAATCCAGCTTCAAAATAACTATTTATCCCAAATATTAAGCTTATTTCAAAATTTCTCAGCCTAGTAGCATTACCAGGGTTGCGCGGCTTAACCTAATAACTTCCAGTAAAAAAAACCTAACAACTTGAGAATTTGAGTAGAATCGGACTTGTAACAAATTACATATTGTATATGGGCAAAAAAATCAGTACTTTAAGTACTGGTGAGGCTTCAAGTCCCTTAATAAAAAAGAAAAGATCCAATCTTAAGTACTTTTAAGTAGTAGATGTACGATACGACTAATGTAATGTAATGTAATGTGTGAATCTATCTATCTGGGAGAGAAATGAAAGGAGGAAGGTTTTTGGTTACCTTTACCTGTGCAAGATTCCATGGCCGTGGCAGAAAGCAACGCCCTTGCAGAGTTGGTACAACAGGCTTTGTAACCAAATCCACAAAAACCTGAGTCAGAACATAATCCCCAATCCAATCTAATCTAAAAGGAATACAAATAGATATCAGATAGATTGATAGTTACAGTACTTTGATGGTTTTGGGTGGGATGCTTTCTCCAGTTTGACGGAAACTGCGAATATATTTCTTGAGATCAGTATCCATGTACTCGAAGACCAAGTAGAGTACTGTCTTCCCTTCCTTGTTCTGACCTTGTTTTACATCGAATAACCTGTTGTTGGTTGTGGAGTTGGAAACAGAAGAATTTATAAAATAAAAAAAGGTAAACCTAATAAATTGGTTGGGTATTCAATTGAAAGAAACTAGAAAAAAGAATCATAAATTTGGGTAAATCAATACAATCCAATTTTGTTTTTGGGAAATGAAATCCCTAACATACATACATACATAAAAGACAATAGAATAGAATAGAATACCTACCTGACGACATGGGGATCGCGAGAGAGCATTCGTAGAAATGGAAACCTCGCGGAGAGTGGTGGGAGGGACACCTTCGTCGTCCTCGTGGAGTCGAGTCTTCTTGAGCGCAACGATCTTCCCAGTAGCCTTCTCTCTTGCCCTGTAAACCTTCCCATACGTCCCTTCTCCAACCTTCTCTAGCTTCTCGAATGCCTCCTTCGCCGATAATACTACTCCTACTCCTCCCGTTTGAGTTTGAGTTTTCTCCATCCTTCTCTCTTTCGCGCTCTCTCTCTCTCTCTCTCTCTCTCTCTCTCTCTCACAACTCAGATCAAATGAATCAATCGTCAAGGCCGTTAGAGTAGCCTTTTACGAGAATACTATATATAATAACAGAAATTAAACCATTGAGCAACGGACACTTGCCTTTTGAATTTCAAATTCTGCTCCCCTCCTTCTCTCGTCAGTCGTCCCCATTCAATTCATTTAACAAATAAGGGAAAGGAATTGTAATGGAAAACAATATATTTCAAAAATACTATATTATTTTTTGTTAGTAATGAAGAAGAAGAATGGAGAAGAAGAAGAAAAATAAAACAAAGAAGAAGTGAGTCGCAGGGAAACGAAGATCTGTGGCATGTTGGTGGCGGCTTGCTTCTATTTGCATTAGGCAGATTGATAGATTTAGGGTTATTTATGCTCTTTCATAATGGGCTTGGGCCCGTAATTTCATTATATATGGATTGCTCCTGCATTGTTTTTTGGGCTTTTATTTTGGCCTCCTCAATTTAATTTTATCACCTCCCCTCTTTTTGAAAAAATCTAAAATACCCTTTTATTTTTCTCATACACAATGTTTCATCTTCATTTTTTTTGCTAGATTTAAATTTTTCGGATTCTTATTTCCGGAATGTCCCGACAATAAGAATCTGAAAGTGTTTTTCGTTGTTTCACCTGCCTTTTTGCTAGATCTGAAAAATTAACACATCCGGATTCTTTTTCGGAATGTCCCGGCAACAAGAATCTGGAAGTGTTTCACCTCCTTTTTGCTAGATTTAAAAAATTAACACTTCTGAATTCTTGTTTCCGAGACATTCCGGAAGCAAGAATCCGGAAGTTTTTTAACAATATTGTTTCACCTCCCTTTTTGCAAGATCTGAAAAATTAACACTTCCGGATTCTTTTTTCGGAATGTTTTGGAAACAAGAATCCGGAAGTAGTTTTTTTATATTCACCCGAAAACTTGATTTCGAGAGCTTTTGGGAACAAGAATCTGAAAGTCATGGTAAAGCTGCCTCTTTTTTTTTCTATGAGAAGGTAAAGCAGCTTCTTTGTATTGTTATCTTCTTCCCCAATTGCATCTTTTGTCGTTTCCACTGCATGTCTCGGTCATGGCTACCTTTCATCTCAAAACAATTTTCAAAATTTGCGATGGTTCTTCCCCCTATGTTCTCCCTTTTTTCTTTCTTTTCAACAACTATTAAAAAAATAAAAAAACCCAATGGAAGATGTTTAATTGTTGAAGATTGGAGGAGAAGGTGGCTGGTTTTGCAAAATGAATTTGCTTTGAAGAAAAAGGGACAGAGGGAGTGAATATTGAGAGAGAGAGAGAGAGAGAGAGCGAGTTGGGGAAAAAGAGGGTAAAATGGAGATTTTTTAGGGAGGAAAAGTGAGAAAATTAAATGAAGGAGGGGCCAAAATCATAGGCCTTATTTTTCTGTAGCGCAAGAAAATGAGCAAAAAAGTGCAAAACTATTTCACGTGGGATAAACCCAGGTTTCAGCGCCTAAAACTAATAAGCTTACCAATGCACTAGGCTACATATTCTGAATGAGTATTACAATAGGAGCCTGATGGGGAAGTAGGAACGTGATATTGATCTTGAACTATTGATGATGCATCTAACATACTTTCTATGTTTAATCATTCTAAAGTGCGGTGGGAAGATGTTATTCTGTATTAGAATACTTAGTTACCAATTGATCTGCTAGATTATGAAATAACCGTGTAATATGTCCAGATCTGTGCCACAAACGTTACTATACCAGATTAGTTTTAATAAAAGATCAATCGAGTTAGTTGAATATGAATCTGTTAAGTATGAACACCTCAACCTTGCAACTGTATAAAAAAACTTTTGAAGGGAAGAAATTCTTTGAATTTAAATAAAGTAGAAAATAAATATATATCAGTCAAAGACCTTCATTTAATAAACAAAGTTTATTCCTATCCAACCTGTCAAGAAATGAAAGACAGACCCATGTGATAAAGTTGGTCTTAAGTTACATCAAAAGTCGTTCCATCATTACTTTGTCAGAGTAAATCAGAGTCATGAGACTTACCGCCACATCCGTCGGGACTTAATGCTCCTCCTATTACTCTTTCATCATTCTAATGAGACAAAACTTGATGTAATGATACCAGATTTTGAAAATTCGTACTGGGCTATCTTCCAAGTATAAGTTGAATAAGTCAAAAAGTTGAATAATGAATAAAGACTTTAACATAATGTTCTATTCATTTCCCATCAAGCTTTATTAAATAAAGACTTTTCACAAGCAACAAAACGTTCCAGTCTTGCAAGGGCACGCATTCAAACTCAGGTCAGATTCATACTACCTAACAAGAGACTAATAAAAATGATCATCTGATACATTGAACATAGGTAGCTACAGTGATGAACTTTCTCATGGTTAATCATAAACAGCTAATCAGTACAGTAACTAAGTATTCTAATACAGAATAACATCTTCCCACCGCACTTTAGAATGATTAAACATAGAAAGTATGTTAGATGCATCATCAATAGTTCAAGATCAATATCACGTTCCTACTTCCCCATCAGGCTCTGATACCAAGATTGAATCTCATCATCAAAACTTTTCTTCTTAAGAAGAGATTGACGATTTTGTTTGAGAAGAGCTTTGGCAACCCGAAGGTTATCTTGAGTAGAATTGAATGGATCAAAAGACCCATAATTGGACATTTGACTCATACTGGATGAGCTAGATTGGTTTGATTTGGTAAATTGGGAGGCTAAGGATTGAGAAGATTGATAATAATAATGAGAACAAAGAGAAGAATTGTCATCGGAGTAATCAGAATAATAAGACATATTGAAAAAAGAATAAAAACCCAAAGAGTATCAATCTTAACAAGCCTTCCTCACCCGTAAGTACCATCGCCATCACCTGGTTCGTTAGGACAGTAGGATATTGATCAAGAACTAACAAATCATGCACTAAGATACTTTAACTGGATTTAACCATACATATTTGATAAAGCGGAACTATGGTTATTAAGAAAGAATAAATAGTTGCCAATTGGTATCAGAGCCTGATGGGGAAGTAGGAACGTGATATTGATCTTGAACTATTGATGATGCATCTAACATACTTTCTATGTTTAATCATTCTAAAGTGCGGTGGGAAGATGTTATTCAGAGAAAAATCTCAGCAAGTCTGAAGAGCAAAAGAATTCGATTTACGAGTAGTTAAACACCTCTCATGCCATTTAATAGTGGCAAGTAGGCTGCCTGAATCACCACTCGATAATTGCATCTATTAAATAATCCAATTATTTCAACATCACAACAAAACAAAAAAAACAGTGACTCAATTATTTTGGAAAAAGGATAAAATGTATCAACATTACCAAATAGATCCGCTAGATTTATAGAATAAACACTTCATAGCGAAAATTGGTGAAAGGGTTGATTGGTTTTGGTATTGGGTCTTGCATTCATCTCTATGGCACAGGCTTATAGAGCCAAAGAGCCAAACTCCAAATTCTTACAGAATCTAAGTAATAACATAAAGAAGAAGAAAAAACACAAGTACCACCTAATTGAAACCTCGAGAGAGGCGATAACCTAAACAAAAATTTCACATTTGGAACGCAATAGAGAAAGCACGCTCGTTGTTAACCCTAAAACATTTTTGCTCGTGCTGGGTTCGGGAGAGTATATAAAGGCAACAAGGTAGGGTTGGTGGGGGCTCTTCTATTTGTTTTGGTTTTGGTATTCAGTCTTTGCATTCATCTCTACTGACAGGTTTATAAAGACAAAGAGTCAAACTCCAAAGACCTTACAGAATCTAAGTAATAACATAAAGAAGAAGAAAAAACACAAGTACCAACCAAATTGAAACCTGAGAGAGACAAAAACCTAGACAGAATATTTCAAATTTGGAACTGCAATAGAGAAAGCACGCTTGTTGTTAACCCTAAAACACTTTTGTTCGTTTGATGGGTTCGGGAGAGTATATAAAGGCAACAAGGTAGGGTTGATGTGGGCTCTTGTATTTGTTTTGATCGAACATTGGCTTGTGTTTCGGCTAGGGGTTGGGGTTGCTTTTTGCAGCTCTCTTTTTTCTAATACATCTCTCTACCTTTTTTAAATTTTATTTTTCAAAATATTCCTTTTTGGAAACTAATTTATGAAATCCAGTTATGATGAGCACAGGAAGAGTAGAGGGTGGTGTATACGGGAGTTTTAGGGTGTTGGGAAGAAAGCCTTTGAGGTATAGTTAAGTGGTTGATTCAGTTGGGGAACAAGGATTATGTCGCACTGGTGGTAAATTGGTGTATTACGATCAATAACACAAATGTGTGTGATTCTATTGGGCAACAAGGGCAAAGTGTTGTCACAAAATTCCTAGTTCCATTTGTTAGAAATAGAGCACATTGGTTGCTTTAGGGTTGTAAGCGAATTCAATTTTGCTTTGTTAGTGAATTCAATTCCAATCTCCCTTACTTTAGTCTCTTGATTCTTGAATGCAATTTTAGTTGCAACAGATACTGAATTCCAATTCTAAATCCAGCTTCAAAATAACTATTTATCCCAAATTTTAAGCTTATTTCAAACTTTCTAAACCTAGCAGCAATACCAGGGTTGCGCGGCGTAACCTAGTAACTTCCAGTCAAAAAAAAAAAAACCTAATAACTTGAGAATTTGAGTACAACCGTACTTGAAACAAATTTCAGATATGGGCAAAAAAAATTAAGATTTTTTTATGTAACTGCAAAAAAAATGATTTACAACATTTGATATTTAAGTTACATCAGAACATATAAAAAAAAAGTTACATCAGAACAGGAACAATGCATGTAAATAAGAAACCAGTATGAGTATTAAAAAATAATAATAATACATTTTAATTTTATTCATTTGAATAAATACATATCAAATGTAACAAAACAATAAAAAAAATTATTTTCGGATAATAAAAAAAAACTAATTTTAGTGATAAATAATTGCAAATCTCTTATTTGAACAAAAAATATTTATTCAAAAAAATGTACTTGAGCTTACTAGACCGGCTTCAGAGAAAAATCTCAACAAGTCTGAAGAGCAAAAGAATTCGATTTACGAGTAGTTAAACACCTCTCATGCCATTTAATAGTGGCAAGTAGGCTGCCTGAATCACCACTCGATAAATGCATCTATTAAATTATCCAATTATTACAACATCACAACAAAACAAAAAAAAAACAGTGACTCAATTATTTTGGAAAAAGAAAAAAAAATGTATCAACATTACCAAATAGATCCGCTAGATTTATAGAATAAACACTTCATAGCGAAAATTGGTGATAGGGTTGATTGGTTTTGGTATTGGGTGCTGCATTCATCTCTATGGCACAGGCTTATAAAGCCAAAGAGCCAAACTCCAGCCCCTTACAGAATCTAAGTAATAACATAAAGAAGAAAAAAACACAAGTACCAGCCAAATTGAAACCTGAGAGAGACAGAAACTTAAAACAAAAAAATTCACATTTGGAACTGCAATAGAGAAAGCACGCTCGTTGTTAACCCTAAAACATTTTTGCTCATGTGCTGGGTTCGGGAGAGTATATAAAGGCAACAAGGTAGGGTTGATTTGGGCTCCTCTATTTGTTTTGGTCGAACATGGGCTTGTGTTTCGGCTAGGGGTTGGGGGTTGCTTTTTACAGCTCTTTTTTTTCTAATAAATCTCTCTACCTTTTTTAACTTTTATTTTTCAAAATATTCCTTTTTGGAAACTAATTTATGAAATCCAGTTATGATGAGCACAGGAAGAGTAGAGGGTGGTGTATAAGGGAGTTTCATAGGGTGTCGGGAAGAATGCCTTTGAGGTATAGTTATGGGAAGGTTGTTGATTCAGTTGGGGAACAAGGATTGTGCCGCACAGGTGGTAAATTGGTGTATTACGATCAATAACACAAATGTGTGTGATTCTATTGGGCAACAAGGGCAAAGTGTTGTCACAAAATTCCTAGTTCCATTTGTTAGAAACAGAGCACATTGGTTGCTTTAGGGTTGTAAGCGAATTCAATTTTGCTTTGTTAGTGAATTCAATTCCAAGCTCCCTTACTTTAGTCTCTTGATTCTTGAATGCAATTTTAGTTGCAACAGATACTGAATTCCAATTCTAAATCCAGCTTCAAAATAACTATTTATCCCAAATTTTAAACTTATTTCAAACTTTGTAAACCTAACAGCATTACCAGGGTTGTGGGCTTAACCTAATAACTTCCAGTCAAAAAAAAAAACCTAATAACTTGAGAATTTGAGTACAACTGTACTTTAAACAAATTTCATAGATATGGGCAAAAAAATCAGATTTTTTATTGTAACTGCAAAAAAACAAATTTACAACATTTGATATTTAAGTTACATCAGAACATATAAAAAAAAGTTACATCATAACAGGAACAATGCATATAAATAAGAAACCAGTATAAGATTTAAAAAATAATAATAATACATTTTAATTTTATTCATTTGAATAAATACATATCAAAGGTAACAAAACAATAAAAAAAATTATTTTCGGATAATCAAAAAAACTATTTTTCTCGTCAAACAAAAACTATTTTTAGTGATAAATAATTGCAAATCTCTTATTTGAACAAAATATATTTATTCAACATGGTAGGGTTGATGTGGGCTCTTCTATTTGTTTTGGTCGAACATGGGCTTGTGTTTTGGCTAGGGGTTGGGGGTTGCTTTTTACAGCTCTTTTTTTTTCTAATAAATCTCTCTACCTTTTTTTAACTTTTATTTTTCAAAATATTCCTTTTTGGAAACTAATTTATGAAATCCAGTTATGATGAGCACAGGAAGAGTAGAGGGTGGTGTATAAGGGAGTTTCATAGGGTGTCGGGAAGAATGCCTTTGAGGTATAGTTATGGGAAGGTTGTTGATTCAGTTGGGGAACAAGGATTGTGCCGCACAGGTGGTAAATTGGTGTATTACGATCAATAACACAAATGTGTGTGATTCTATTGGGCAACAAGGGCAAAGTGTTGTCACAAAATTCCTAGTTCCATTTGTTAGAAACAGAACACATTGGTTGCTTTAGGGTTGTAAGCGAATTCAATTTTGCTTTGTTAGCGAATTCAATTCCATGCTCCCTTACTTTAGTCTCTTGATTCTTGAATGTAATTTTAGTTGCAACAGATACTGAATTCCGATTCTAAATCCAGCTTCAAAATAACTATTTATCCCAAATTTTAAGCTTATTTCAAACTTTCTCAACCTAGTAGCATTACCAGGGTTGCGCGGCATAATCTAATAACTTCCAGTCAAAAAAAAAAACTAATAACTTGAGAATTTGAGTACAATCGTACTTGTAACAAATTTCATCTTGTATATGGGCAAAAAAATCAGTACTTTAAGTACTGGTGAGGCTTCAAGTCCCTTAATAAAAAAGAAAAGATCCAATCTTAAGTACTTTTAAGTAGTAGATGTACGATACGACTAATGTAATGTAATGTAATGTAATGTGTGAATCTATCTATCTGGGAGAGAAATGAAAGGAGGAAGGTTTTTGGTTACCTTTACCTGTGCAAGATTCCATGGCCGTGGCAGAAAGCAACGCCCTTGCAGAGTTGGTACAACAGGCTTTGTAACCAAATCCACAAAAACCTGAGTCAGAACATAATCCCCAATCCAATCTAATCTAAAAGGAATACAAATAGATATCAGATAGATTGATAGTTACAGTACTTTGATGGTTTTGGGTGGGATGCTTTCTCCAGTTTGACGGAAACTGCGAATATATTTCTTGAGATCAGTATCCATGTACTCGAAGACCAAGTAGAGTACTGTCTTCCCTTCCTTGTTCTGACCTTGTTTTACATCGAATAACCTGTTGTTGGTTGTGGAGTTGGAAACGAAGAATTTATAAAATAAAATAAAAAAAAGGTAAACCTAATAAATTGGTTGGGTATTCAATTGAAAGAAACTAGAAAAAAGAATCATAAATTTGGGTAAATCAATACAATCCAATTTTGTTTTTGGGGAAATGAAATCCCTAACATACATACATACATAAAAGACAATAGAATAGAATAGAATACCTACCTGACGACATGGGGATCGCGAGAGAGCATTCGTAAAATGGAAACCTCGCGGAGAGTGGTGGGAGGGACACCTTCGTCGTCCTCGTGGAGTCGAGTCTTCTTGAGCGCAACGATCTTCCCAGTAGCCTTCTCTCTTGCCCTGTAAACCTTCCCATACGTCCCTTCTCCAACCTTCTCTAGCTTCTCGAATGCCTCCTTCGCCGATAATACTACTCCTACTCCTCCCGTTTGAGTTTGAGTTTTCTCCATCCTTCTCTCTTTCGCGCTCTCTCTCTCTCTCTCTCTCTCTCTCTCTCTCTCACAACTCAGATCAAATGAATCAATCGTCAAGGCCGTTAGAGTAGCCTTTACGAGAATACTATATATAATAACAGAAATTAAACCATTGAGCAACGGACACTTGCCTTTTGAATTTCAAATTCTGCTCCCCTCCTTCTCTCGTCAGTCGTCCCCATTCAATTCATTTAACAAATAAGGGAAAGGAATTGTAATGGAAAACAATATATTTCAAAAATACTATATTATTTTTTGTTAGTAATGAAGAAGAAGAATGGAGAAGAAGAAGAAAAATAAAACAAAGAAGAAGTGAGTCGCAGGGAAACGAAGATCTGTGGCATGTTGGTGGCGGCTTGCTTCTATTTGCATTAGGCAGATTGATAGATTTAGGGTTATTTATGCTCTTTCATAATGGGCTTGGGCCCGTAATTTCATTATATATGGATTGCTCCTGCATTGTTTTTTGGGCTTTTATTTTGGCCTCCTCAATTTAATTTTATCACCTCCCCTCTTTTTGAAAAAATCTAAAATACCCTTTTATTTTTCTCATACACAATGTTTCATCTTCATTTTTTTTTGCTAGATTTAAATTTTTCGGATTCTTATTTAGGAATGTCCCGACAATAAGAATCTGAAAGTGTTTCGTTGTTTCACTGCCTTTTCTAGATCTGAAAAATTAACACATCCGGATTCTTTTTCGGAATGTCCCGGCAACAAGAATCTGGAAGTGTTTCACCTCCTTTTTGCTAGATTTAAAAAATTAACACTTCTGAATTCTTGTTTCCGAGACATTCCGGAAGCAAGAATCCGGAAGTTTTTTAACAATATTGTTTCACCTCCCTTTTTGCAAGATCTGAAAAATTAACACTTCCGGATTCTTTTTTCGGAATGTTTTGGAAACAAGAATCCGGAAGTAGTTTTTTTATATTCACCCGAAAACTTGATTTCGAGAGCTTTTGGGAACAAGAATCTGAAAGTCATGGTAAAGCTGCTTTTTTTTCTATGAGAAGGTAAAGCAGCTTCTTTGTATTGTTATCTTCTTCCCAATTGCATCTTTTGTCGTCTCCAGTGCATGTCTCGGTCATGGCTACCTTTCATCTCAAAACAATTTTCAAAATTTGCGATGGTTCTTCCCCCTATGTTCTCCCTTTTTTCTTTCTTTTCAACAACTATTAAAAAAATAAAAAAAAAACCCAATGGAAGATGTTTAATTGTTGAAGATTGGAGGAGAAGGTGGCTGGTTTTGCAAAATGAATTTGCTTTGAAGAAAAAGGGACAGAGGGAGTGAATATTGAGAGAGAGAGAGAGAGAGAGAGAGAGCGAGTTGGGGAAAAAGAGGGTAAAATGGAGATTTTTTAGGGAGGAAAAGTGAGAAAATTAAATGAAGGAGGGGCCAAAATCATAGGCCTTATTTTTCTGTAGCGCAAGAAAATGAGCAAAAAAGTGCAAAACTATTTCACGTGGGATAAACCCAGGTTTCAGCGCCTAAAACTAATAAGCTTACCAATGCACTAGGCTACATATTCTGAATGAGTATTACAATAGGAGCCTGATGGGGAAGTAGGAACGTGATATTGATCTTGAACTATTGATGATGCATCTAACATACTTTCTATGTTTAATCATTCTAAAGTGCGGTGGGAAGATGTTATTCTGTATTAGAATACTTAGTTACCAATTGATCTGCTAGATTATGAAATAACCGTGTAATATGTCCAGATCTGTGCCACAAACGCGTTCGACTGCATTAGTTATAATAAAAGAATAACGAGATTAGTTGAATATGAATCTGTTAAGTATGAACACCTCAACCTTGCAACTGTATAAAAAAACTTTTGAAGGGAAGAAATTCTTTGAATTTAAAAAAAGTAGAAAATAAATATATATCAGTCAAAGACCTTCATTTAATAAACAAAGTTTATTCCTATCCAACCTGTCAAGAAATGAAAGATGCACCCATGTGATAAAGTTGGTCTTAAGTTACATCAAAAGTCGTTCCATCATTACTTTGTCAGAGTAAATCAGAGTCATGAGACTTACCGCCACATCCGTCGGGACTTAATGCTCCTCCTATTACTCTTTCATCATTCTAATGAGACAAAACTTGATGTAATGATACCAGATTTTGAAAATTCGTACTGGGCTATCTTCCAATTATAAGTTGAATAAGTCAAAAAGTTGAATAATGAATAAAGACTTTAACATAATGTTCTATTCATTTCCCATCAAGCTTTATTAAATAAAGACTTTTCACAAGCAACAAAACGTTCCAGTCTTGCAAGGGCACGCATTCAAACTCAGGTCAGATTCATACTACCTAACAAGAGACTAATAAAAATGATCATCTGATACATTGAACATAGGTAGCTACAGTGATGAACTTTCTCATGGTTAATCATAAGCGACTAATCAAGATAAAGAACTAAGTATTCTAATACGAATAACATCTTCCCACCGCACTTTAGAATGATTAAACATAGAAAGTATGTTAGATGCATCATCAATAGTTCAAGATCAATATCACGTTCCTACTTCCCCATCGTGCTCGATACCAAGATTGAATCTCATCATCAAAACTTTTCTTCTTAAGAAGAGATTGACGATTTTGTTTGAGAAGAGCTTTGGCAACGAAGGTTATCTTGAGTAGAATTGAATGGATCAAAAGACCCATAATTGGACATTTGACTCATCTTTGGATGAGCTAGATTGGTTTGATTTGGTAAATTGGGAGGCTAAGGATTGAGAAGATTGATAAGAATAATGAGAACAAAGAGAAGAATTGTCATCGAGATGTCGAATAATAAGACATTGAAAAAAGAATAAAAACCCAAAGAGTATCAATCTTAACAAGCCTTCCTCACCCGTAAGTACCATCGCCATCACCTGGTTCGTTAGGACAGTAGGATATTGATCAAGAACTAACAAATCATGCACTAAGATACTTTAACTGGATTTAACCATACATATTTGATAAAGCGGAACTATGGTTATTAAGAAAGAATAAATAGTTGCCAATTGGTATCAGAGCCTGATGGGGAAGTAGGAACGTGATATTGATCTTGAACTATTGATGATGCATCTAACATACTTTCTATGTTTAATCATTCTAAAGTGCGGTGGGAAGATGTTATTCTGTATTAGAATACTTAGTTCTATCTTGATTAATGTTTATGATTAACCATGAGAAAGTTCATCCTTTGTAGCTACCTATGTTCAATGTATCGGATGATCATTTTTATTAGTCTCTTGTTAGGTAGTATGAATCGACTGAGTTTGAATCGTGCCCTTGCAAGGCTGGAGCGTTTGTTGCTTGTGAAAAGTCTTTATTTAATAAAGCTTGATGGGAAATGAATAGAACATTATGTTAAAGTCTTTATTCATTATTCAACTTTTTGACTTATTCAACTTATACTTGGAAGATAGCCCAGTACGAATTTTCAAAATCTGGTATCATTACATCAAGTTTTGTCTCGTTAGAATGATGAAAGAGTAATAGGAGGAGCATTAAGTCCCGACGGATGTGGCGGTAAGTCTCATGACTCTGATTTACTCTGACAAAGTAATGATGGAACGACTTTTGATGTAACTTAAGACCAACTTTATCACATAGATGCATCTTTCATTTCTTGTGAGTTGGATAGGAATAAACTTTGTTTATTAAATGAAGGTTTTTGCGATATATATTTATTTTCTACTTTTTTTAAATTCAAAGAATTTCTTCCCTTCAAAAGTTTTTTTATACAGTTGCAAGGTTGAGGTGTTCATACTTAACAGATTCATATTCAACTAACTCGATTGATCTTTTATTAAAACTAATACGGTATAGTAGCGTTTGTGTACAGATCTGGACATATTACGGTTATTTCATAATATAGCAGATCAATTGGCAACTATTTATTCTTTCTTAATAACCATAGTTCCGCTTTATCAAATATGTATGGTTAAATCCAGTTAAAGTATCTTAGTGCATGATTTGTTAGTTCTTGATCAATATCCTACTGTCCTAACGAACCAGGTGATGGCGATGGTACCTACGGGTGAGGAAGGCTTGTTAAGATTGATACTCTTTGGGTTTTTATTCTTTTTTCAATATGTCTTATTATTCTGATTACTCCGATGACAATTCTTCTCTTTGTTCTCATTATTCTTATCAATCTTCTCAATCCTTAGCCTCCCAATTTACCAAATCAAACCAATCTAGCTCATCCAGTATGAGTCAAATGTCCAATTATGGGTCTTTTGATCCATTCAATTCTACTCAAGATAACCTTCGGGTTGCCAAAGCTCTTCTCAAACAAAATCGTCAATCTCTTCTTAAGAAGAAAAGTTTTGATGATGAGATTCAATCTAGAATCAGAGCTATTGAAAAATCTATAGCTGATGACAATTCCAAAAATCTTGTTAAAGATACCCAAATCAATTCCTCCAAGTTTGTCGATGACAAAGAATTTTTCAAAAAGGATTTTTATTCTAAAACCTGGACCCCACAAAGGGAATGGTTTCTTAATAAATTTTCTGAAAACCAAAAAAGAATAATTTATGAAAAATATCATAAATTTATCAAAACAATCAATTACGATATGGTATTTTTCCAATGGTTTAATACTTGTACTATTGAAAGTAGATACTATTATCCTTTCAGTAGTCAGTCTTTACACCAAGAGACTTTAGAAATAATTTCTCAAAAATACCCAAAGCATTTTGAACAGAAAAAAGATAAGGATTTATCTTATTCGCATGAAAAGGATATGTCTTCATCTTTTTATGACAAAAACAATTTTCAAACCAATAATAGTTGAAATACTATTACCTTATCTTCTTTTCATGATAAGGACAATTTTAAAAAGGACAATTTTGAAAATACTTTGTCTGACAATTTTCAAACTGATAATAGTAAGGTAACAGCTGTCATTGACGTTGGTACCGACACCTCTATTATTAGTGCTCCTAGCAGTGATGTGATTGTGACTTCTATCCTTTCCACTACTCCTAGTCAATTAGGTAATATTGCCACGATAGTTGATTCCAACTCATCTGCTACTATGGACATTGCCAAACCTTTGGATATTAGTAAAGATATCGTAGTATTTTCCACTACTGATACTAATACTCCAAGCAATTCTGATATTCATTTGGATTTTAGTAAGCTTAGGATTCCCAAGATCTTAACTAATAATCCTTTTGTCAATATCCTCATCAAAAATCCGGATTTTGATTCCTATATTAAGAATCATCTAAATCCTTCCATCATGACTATTAGGAACAATAGTCTTCCTACCAACAGTCTCAATTCTCGCCACAATTATGTTTGTTCCAATTGTGGACAAAGTGGTCACAAAAAATACTACTGTCATTTTGACAGAAGAATTTGCAAAGAAATTGACTACAGGGTCAACAATCTCTTGGCTGGGCATTTTTGGGAAAATTGCTTAACCAACACTATCAATGTCAATTCCTTTATTCAGGATAGTCGTTCCAATTCTGAATATCAATTAAATACTCTCGATTCTGAGTCTCCTAGTAGGAATATCACTATTAGTAATCTCCGTTTCGAAGTTAACAAACTTAGGTCCGAGATTGAAGACCTAAAACAAATTCAAATAAATAACAAAACCGTTTTACAAACTGTTTTGCAAAATGATGAAACCATGATTTCAAGTTCAAACAATTTTTCTGATATTAACAATCTTGTTAGTATCCAAAAGTTTTTTATAAACATCAAAATTGTTGTAAAAGATTTTACTCTTGAAACAGAAGCCCTTTTTGATACTGGAGCTGATTGAAATTGTATTTTAGAAGGATTAATTCCTACTAAATACTTTGAAAAAACTACTGAAAAGCTCAGTACGGCTAATGGTTCAAAGTTAAAAATCAATTATAAACTCTCTTCGGTGTTTATCCAAAATCAAACCCTTAAGATTGAAACTTCTTTCTTATTGGTCAAAAACCTTAAGAACAAAGTAATTTTGGGAACCCCCTTTATAAAATTACTTTTTCCTTATCAAACAAATAAAAATGGGATTATTGCCCAACATTTGGGTAAACCAATTCTTTTCAAATTTTTGAAAGAACCCATTATCAGAGATCTTAATCCCATCTCTCTCAAACAAAATCAAATTGATTTTCTTAAAGATGAAATTTCTTTCAGAAACATTGATTCTCAATTAAAGCAATCTGATGTTCATGAAAGGATTAACAGCCTTTTGGACCAGATTCAAAACTCCATTTGTTCTGACTTACCAAATGCTTTTTGGGAAAGAAAACAACACGTTGTGAATCTTCCCTATGAAAAGGATTTTTCTGATAGGCAAATTCCTACTAAGGCTCGTCCTATCCAAATGAGTCATGAACTCCTTCAATTCTGTCAATCTGAGATCAAAGACTTGCTTAGCAAGGGTCTCATCCGTAGAAGTAAGAGCCCATGGTCTTGCTCTGCCTTCTATGTCAACAAACCTTCTGAGATTGAGAGGGGTGCCCCTCGTCTCGTTATCAATTACAAACCGCTTAATCAAGCTCTTGGTGGATTAGATATCAATTCAAACAAAAAAGATCTTTTAAATCGTCTTCATAACGCCAAGATCTTTTCAAAATTTGATATGAAATCTGGATTTTGGCAAATCCAGGTGGATAAGAAGGATAGGTATAAGACTGCTTTTACCGTCCCTTTCGGTCAAAACGAATGGAACGTTATGCCATTCTACTCAAAAATGCTCCTTGAATTCCAACGAATTATGAATGACATTTTCAATCCTTATTCCAAATTCATCATTGTTTATATCGATGATGTTTTAATTTATTCTCAACTGTGGACCAACACTTCAAACACCTTAACACTTTTATTTACATTTGTTAAGAGGAGTGGCTTGGCCTTGTCCAAAACAAAAATCAATTTGTTTGGACCAAGATCGATTCCTTGGTCATAATATTTACCTAGGAACTATCATGCCTATTAAGCGTGCTATTAGTTTCTTTGATAGATTTCCTAATCAATTGATTGACAAAACTCAATTGCAAAGATTTCTTGGATGTCTTAACTCGTCTCGATTTCTTGCCTCAATTAAGCAAATTAATCAAACCACTCCATGACCGTCTTAGGAAAGATCCTCCTCCTTGGACTGATGTTCATACTAATGTGGTCAAACAAGTCAAAATTCAGGTTAAAGAACTCCCGTGTCTTTACCTTCCCAATCCTCAATTTTTAAAGATTGTCGAAACCGATGCCTCAGACATTGGTTATGGTGGCATTCTCAAACAAAAACTTCTTACGGTAAAGAGCAAGTTATTGCCTTTACTTCTAAGCATTGGAATCCTGCTCAGCAGAATTACTCTACTGTCAAGAAGGAAGTTTTAGCAATTGTTTTATCAATTTCCAAGTTTCAATCTGATTTACTAAACCAGAAATTTTTGGTTCGGGTTGACTGTAAATCAGCAAAAGATATTTTGAAAAAGGATGTTAAAAATCTTGCTTCAAAACAAATATTTGCCAGATGGCAATCAATTTTAAGCATTTTTGATTTTGATATTGAATACCTCAAAGGTTCTCAAAATTCCCTTCCTGATTTTCTGACCAGAGAATATTTACAGGGAAAAGAAGTTAACCAGATCTGTCCAATATCAACAATGTCCTCCTTCCCTACGGGGAAAGGAAAAGGTGCCAAAGGGAAAGACAAAGGTAAAACTACTCTTAACCCTTTTGATGTCCTTTCACAGGAAAAACAATCTGGGTCTTCGACCCAAAACCAAATAGCAGGTGGGTCATCTACCCAAAGTCCAACTGGGTCATTCACCCAGAAACAATTAACAATTGGGTCTTCAACCCAAAACCAATTGACAACTGGGTCATCTACCCAAGGTCCAACTGGGTCTTCTACCCAAGCCCAAATTGCAGGGCCAAAACCCGTAGCCAAACCAAACATGAGTCTAAGGAAGATTACTTCTTCCCTATTGAGACTCTCCAAGCCCTCCAACAACAGGGTTTGACTCGATTACCAACCAACACTTGGGCAGAACCGGCCCAAGGAAAACCAATTGAGAGTTTATATCTTATGATCCAAAACTCTAAAAACTCAATTTATCAAGCCGATCCAAAACCTGTTACAACTGTTGTTGCAGGAACATCCAAAACCCAATATGTTCAAAAACCAAATTTTTGGCCTATCATAGGATTAGAACCAGAATTTTGGGATACAAACATCAACAAAATTACTTCCAAAATCCTCCCTAAAGGATTCAATTTTGTGCCTTTGGCCCCAAATAAGACTCACCAATTTTATCAGTTAATATTAATTGATACCGAGTCCGTAAAAATCAAACATCATAGGGATCCCAAAGACCCCTCAAATATTACCCATTCAACCCTCCAAATCCTTGAGGTTTTAACACCTTCGGCTTGGGGACAAAATCCCAGCAATTTCAAAAAATTCTCCGGAAGTTTTGATCCGATTGGCTTTTGCTACTGGGATTATATCAAGGCTTGGGAGATAACCCTTTTGGGACTCCAAAACAAAAATTTTAAACATTCCTGGTTTATCTATTTTAAGACAGGTACCAGGTATCAATTTCCTAATTGGTTCCTCCAATGGTGGGACTCTTTTGGGCCAATTCCTGAAATCCTTCCTCTTGATGTTATTGAAGGATTCAATTTTTTCAAAACTAAGTATGATCGTGAGGCTGATAGTCTTCCAATCTTACTTAACTTTTTTGTTTATTTTTCTCTGTCTTGGGTATTCTCATGGCAAGACAATCTCAATAAAAACCCTCTTCCCAATGTCCACCCATGGTTTGGTACAACAAGCCTATGTTAAATGGTGGTGCAATTTGATGGGTCCAAAGCTTCAAAAGAAGGAGTCAAGAAGCGGTTTAGGAGAAACCCTAAACTATTGAAGTATCTTTGAACCTAGCACTTGTCTTCTTCAAAACCAAAAATCTCAAATCATTTGCTATAGCAGGATCTTCCTCCTGAAGAAGATATGATAAGTAGCCTCCAAAGCATAACTCAGCTTCTCCAAAAGCGAATAGCGACAACAAGAAGGATGATCAACCATCCACAAGTAAACAACCAACTATGAAGGCGGTAACAAAAGAAGAAGCAAATTCTTGACCCGTTGCCCTCAAACCAAGCGATGAAGGCTCAAGCTTGACATTATCTTCTACTAGTCTGAAGAAGATGATTTGATCTCTGAGCCAGCCAATTCGGATGATGACTTTCTCCCTTCACCAGAGTAGTCAAAGATTCCTTTTGTCTGCCATTACGCGCCGAAAGTGGTAAAGCAGACTTATCAAAATATGTAACCGGTACTGTTGTAATAGTTTAGGTTTATTTACCTATACTGTTCAAATAGTACTTTCAATTTTCTATATAAGCCCGACGCTTGCTCATTGTTAAGCACGCTTTGGCTACGCTTTGGCTTAGGCCTTTCTTCAATTCTTAGAGTGAGACACTGAGAGTGAGTTCCTCTCCCCTTCTCCCTCTATCCCTCAATTCATGTAACTCATAGATAGTTACTGCAAATACAAAACTATCAATTCAGTTTTCGTTTTCTTTATTTTCTGCAATCATCTCCGCCTATATGGCTGGTTAACTGCTTGCATAACATTTGCATGTTTTAAACTTTAAGTTTTCCGTTTTATTTTTCGGTTCTTTTATATTACTGGGGCTTGTTCCCCATTTAAGTTTATGCTGAGTCCGTCTCAGTCCTACTTCCTATTGTAGTTCCCTTCCGCTCCTTCAACTCTTGCTTCCGACCCCCTCTTGGTATCAGAGCCTGATGGGGAAGTAGGAACGTGATATTGATCTTGAACTATTGATGATGCATCTAACATACTTTCTATGTTTAATCATTCTAAAGTGCGGTGGGAAGATGTTATTCTGTATTAGAATACTTAGTTCTTTATCTTGATTAATTTGTTTATGATTAACCATGAGAAAGTTCATCACTGTAGCTACCTATGTTCAATGTATCAGATGATCATTTTTATTAGTCTCTTGTTAGGTAGTATGAATCTGACCTGAGTTTGAATGCGTGCCCTTGCAAGACTGGAACGTTTTGTTGCTTGTGAAAAGTCTTTATTTAATAAAGCTTGATGGGAAATGAATAGAACATTATGTTAAAGTCTTTATTCATTATTCAACTTTTTGACTTATTCAACTTATACTTGGAAGATAGCCCAGTACGAATTTTCAAAATCTGGTATCATTACATCAAGTTTTGTCTCATTAGAATGATGAAAGAGTAATAGGAGGAGCATTAAGTCCCGACGGATGTGGCGGTAAGTCTCATGACTCTGATTTACTCTGACAAAGTAATGATGGAACGACTTTTGATGTAACTTAAGACCAACTTTATCACATGGAGTGCATCTTTCATTTCTTGAGTTGGATAGGAATAAACTTTGTTTATTAAATGAAGGTCTTTAGTGATATATATTTATTTTCTACTTTTTTAAATTCAAAGAATTTCTTCCCTTCAAAAGTTTTTATACTGATTGCAAGGTTGAGGTGTTCATACTTAATGATTCATATTCAACTAACTCGATTGATCTTTTATTAAAACTAATCTGGTATAGTAACGTTTGTGGCACAGATCTGGACATATTACACGGTTATTTCATAATCTAGCAGATCAATTGGCAACTATTTATTCTTTCTTAATAACCATAGTTCCGCTTTATCAAATATGTATGGTTAAATCCAGTTAAAGTATCTTAGTGCATGATTTGTTAGTTCTTGATCAGTATCCTACTGTCCTAACGAACCAGGTGATGGCGATGGTACTTACGGGTGAGGAAGGCTTGTTAAGATTGATACTCTTTGGGTTTTTATTCTTTTTCAATATGTCTTATCATTCTGATTACTTCGATGACAATTCTTCTCTTTGTTCTCATTATTCTTATCAATCTTCTCAATCCTTAGCCTCCCAATTTACCAAATCAAACCAATCTAGCTCATCCAGTATGAGTCAAATGTCCAATTATGGGTCTTTTGATCCATTCAATTCTACTCAAGATAACCTTCGGGTTGCCAAAGCTCTTCTCAAACAAAATCGTCAATCTCTTCTTAAGAAGAAAAGTTTTGATGATGAGATTCAATCTAGAATCAGAGCTATTGAAAAATCTATAGCTGATGACAATTCCAAAAATCTTGTTAAAGATACCCAAATCAATTCCTCCAAGTTTGTCGATGACAAAGAATTTTTCAAAAAGGATTTTTATTCTAAAACCTGGACCCCACAAAGGGAATGGTTTCTTAATAAATTTTCTGAAAACCAAAAAAGAATAATTTATGAAAAATATCATAAATTTATCAAAACAATCAATTACGATATGGTATTTTTCCAATGGTTTAATACTTGTACTATTGAAAGTAAATACTATTATCCTTCCAGTAATCAGTCTTTACACCAAGAGACTTTAGAAATAATTTCTCAAAAATACCCAAAGCATTTTGAACAGAAAAAAGATAAGGATTTATCTTATTCGCATGAAAAGGATATGTCTTCATCTTTTTATGACAAAAACAATTTTCAAACCAATAATAGTAGAAATACTATTACCTTATCTTCTTTTCATGATAAGGACAATTTTAAAAAGGACAATTTTGAAAATACTTTGTCTAACAATTTTCAAACTGATAATAGTAAGGTAACAGCTGTCATTGACGTTGGTACCGACACCTCTATTATTAGTGCTCTAGCGATGATGTGATTGTGACTTCGGGCCCTTTCCACTACTCCTAGTCAATTAGGTAATAGTGCCACGATAGTTGATTCCAACTCATCTGCTACTATGGACCTTGCCAAACCTTTGGATATTAGTAAAGATATCGTAGTATTTTCCACTATTGATACTAATACTCCAAGCAATTCTGATATTCATTTGGATTTTAGTAAGCTTAGGATTCCCAAGATCTTAACTAATAATCCTTTTGTCAATATCCTCATCAAAAATCCGGATTTTGATTCCTATATTAAGAATCATCTAAATCCTTCCATCATGACTATTAGGAACAATAGTCTTCCTACCAACAATCTCTTGGCTGAGCATTTTTGGGAAAATTGCTTAACCAACACTATCAATGTCAATTCCTTTATTCAGGATAGTCGTTCCAATTCTGAATATCAATTAAATACTCTCGATTCTGAGTCTCCTAGTAGGAATATCACTATTAGTAATCTCCGTTTCGAAGTTAACAAACTTAGGTCCGAGATTGAAGACCTAAAACAAATTCAAATAAATAACAAAACCGTTTTACAAACTGTTTTGCAAAATGATGAAACCATGATTTCAAGTTCAAACAATTTTTCTGATATTAACAATCTTGTTAGTATCCAAAAGTTTTATAAACATCAAAATTGTTGTAAAAGATTTTACTCTTGAAGCGAAGCCCTTTTTGATCTTTGGGTGATTGAAATTGTATTTTAGAAGGATTAATTCCTACTAAATACTTTGAAAAAACTACTGAAAAGCTCAGTACGGCTAATGGTTCAAAGTTAAAAATCAATTATAAACTCTCTTCGGTGTTTATCCAAAATCAAACCCTTAAGATTGAAACTTCTTTCTTATTGGTCAAAAACCTTAAGAACAAAGTAATTTTGGGAACCCCCTTTATAAAATTACTTTTTCCTTATCAAACAAATAAAAATGGGATTATTGCCCAACATTTGGGTAAACCAATTCTTTTCAAATTTTTGAAAGAACCCATTACCAGAGATCTTAATCCCATCTCTCTCAAACAAAATCAAATTGATTTTCTTAAAGATGAAATTTCTTTGAAACATTGATTCTCAATTAAAGCGTCGATGTTCATGAAAGGATTAACGACCTTTTGGACTGATTCAAAACTCCATTTGTTCCGACTTGCAAATGCTTTTGGAAAGAAAACAACACGTTGTGAATCTTCCCTTTGAAAAAGGATTTTACGATAGGCAAATTCCTACTAAGGCTCGCCCTATCCAAATGAGTCATGAACTCCTTCAATTACATCAACTGAGATCAAAGACTTGCTTAGCAAGGGTCTCATCCGTAGAAGTAAAGAGCCCATGGTCTTGCTCGCTTCTATGTCAACAAACCTTACGAGATTGAGAGGGTGCCCCTCGTCTCATTATCAATTACAAACCGCTTAATCAAGCTCTTGGTGGATTAGATATCCAATTCCAACAAAAAGATCTTTTAAATCGGCTTCATAACGCCAAGATCTTTTCAAAATTTGATATGAAATCTGGATTTTGGCAAATCTAGGTGGATAAGAAGGATAGGTATAAGGCTGCTTACCAGTCACTTTCGGTCAATCTGAATGGAACGTTATGCCATTCGGCCAAAAATGCTCCTGAGGAATTCCAACGAATTATGAATGACATTTCAATCCTTATTCCAAATTCATCATTGTTTATATCGATGATGTTTTAATTTATTCTCAATCTGTGGACCAACACTTCAAACACCTTAACACTTTTATTTCTGTTGTTAAGAGGAGTGGCTTGGCCTTGTCCAAAACAAAAATCAATTTGTTTCAGACCAAGATCAGATTCCTTGGTCATAATATTTTCCTAGGAACTATCATGCCTATTAGTAGTGCTATTAGTTTCTTTGATAGATTTCCTAATCAATTGATTGACAAAACTCAATTGCAAAGATTTCTTGGATGTCTTAACTACGTCTCTGATTTCTTGCCTCAATTAAGCAAATTAATCAAACCACTCCATGACCGTCTTAGGAAAGATCCTCCTCCTTGGACTGATGTTCATACTAATGTGGTCAAACAAGTCAAAATTCAGGTTAAAGAACTCCCGTGTCTTTACCTTCCCAATCCTCAATTTTTAAAGATTGTCGAAACCGATGCCTCAGACATTGGTTATGGTGGCATTCTCAAACAAAAAACTTCTTCTGGTAAAGAGCAAGTTATTGCCTTTACTTCTAAGCATTGGAATCCTGCTCAGCAGAATTACTCTACTGTCAAGAAGGAAGTTTTAGCAATTGTTTTATCAATTTCCAAGTTTCAATCTGATTTACTAAACCAGAAATTTTTGGTTCGGGTTGACTGTAAATCAGCAAAAGATATTTTGAAAAAGGATGTTAAAAATCTTGCTTCAAAACAAATTTTTGCCAGATGGCAATCAATTTTAAGCATTTTTTATTTTGATATTGAATACCTCAAAGGTTCTCAAAATTCCCTTCCTGGTTTTCTGACCAGAGAATATTTACAGGGAGAAGAAGTTAACCAGATCTATCCAATATCAACAATGTCCTCCTTCCCTACGGGGAAAGGAAAAGGTGCCAAAGGGAAAGACAAAGGTAAAACTACTCTTAACCCTTTTGATGTCCTTTCACAGGAAAAACAATCTGGGTCTTCGACCCCGAAACCAAATAGCGGTGGGTCATCTACCCGAAAGTCCAAATGGGTCATTCACCCGAAACAATTAACAATTGGGTCTTGACCCCAAAACCAATTGACAAGCTGGGTCATCTACCCGAGTCAGCTGGGTCTTCTACCCAAGCCCCAGTTGCCGGGCCAAAAACGTAGCCAAACCAAACATGAGTCTAAGGAAGACTACTTCTTCCCTATTCGGACTCTCAAGCCCTCCAACAGCGAGGTTTGACTCGATTACCAACCAACACTGGCGAGGCAGTCGAGGAAAACCAATTGAGAGTTTAGATCTTATGATCCAAAACTCTAAAAACTCAATTTATCAAGCCAATCCAAAACCTGTTACAAGCGTTTGTTGCGGGAACATCAAAACCCAATATGTTTAAAAACCAAATTTTTGGCCTATCATAGGATTAGAACCAGAATTTTGGGATACAAACATCAACAAAATTACTTCCAAAATCCTCACAAAGGATTCAATTTTGTGCCTTTGGCCCCAAAATAAGACTCACGAATTTTATCCAGTTAATATTAATTGATCACAGAGTCAAAGTAAAAATCAAACATCATAGGGATCCTAAAGACCCCTCAAATATTACCCATTCAACCCTCCAAATCCTTGAGGTTTTAACACCTTCGCCAGGGACAAAATCCAGCAATTTCAAAAATTCTCAGGAAGTTTTGATCAGATTGGCTTTTTCTTTGGGATTATATCAAGGCTTGGGAGATAACCACTTTTGGGACTCCAAAACAAAAATTTTAAACATTCTGGTTTATCTATTTTAAGGCAGTACAGGTATCAATTTCTAATTGGTTCCTCCAATGGTGGGACTCTTTTGGGCGATTCACTGAAATCCTTCCTCTTGATGTTATTGAAGGATTTAATTTTCAAAACTAAGTATGATCGTGAGGTGATAGTCTTCAATCTTACTTAACTTTTTGTTTATTTTCTCTGTCTTGGGTAGTATTCTCATGGCGTGACAATCTCAATAAAAACCCTCTTCCCAATGTCCACCATGCATTTGGTACAACAAGCCTATGTTAAATGGTGGTCTGCAGATTTGATGGGTCCAAAGCTTCAAAGAAGGAGTCAAGAGCTGGTTTAGGAGAAACCTAAACTATTGAAGTATCTTGAACCTAGCACTTGTCTTCTTCAAAACCAAAAATCTCAAATTGCAATTTTGCTATAGCGGGGATCTTCCTCTGAAGAAGATATGATAAGTAGCCTCCAAAGCATAACTCAGCCTTCTCAAAGCGAATAGCCGACAACAAGAAGGATGATCAACCATCCACAAGTAAACAACCAACTATGAAGGCGGCTAACAAAAAGAAGAAGCAAATTCTTGACCAGTCGCCTCGAACCAATCGATGAAGGCTCAAACAGCGACATTATCTTCTACAAGTCTGAAGAAGATGATTTGATCTCTGAGCCCGACCAATTCGGATGATGACTTTCTCCACTTCACGGAGTAGTCAAAGATTCCTTTTATGCGCCATTACGCCAGAAAGTGGTAAAGCGGACTTATCAAAATATGTGCAGATTGTTGTAATAGTTTAGGTTTATTTACCTATCTTGTTCAAATAGTACTTTCAATTTTCTATATAAGCTCGTGACTTGCTCATTGTTAAGCTGCCTTTGGCTACGCTTTGGCTTAGAGCCTTTCTTGATTCTTAGAGTGAGACAGCGAGTGGAGTTCTCCCCTCTCCTCTATCCCTCAAATCATGTAACTCATAGATAGTTACTGCAAAACATGCAAGCATGATTTGTTATGCAAGCATGATTTGTTATGCAAGCAGTAACTATCTATGAGTTACATGATTTGAGGGATAGAGGGAGAAGGGGAGAGGAACTCACTCTCAGTGTCTCACTCTAAGAATTGAAGAAAGGCCTAAGCCAAAGCGTAGCCAAAGCGTGCTTAACAATTAGCAAGCGCCGGGCTTATATAGAAAATTGAAAGTACTATTTGAACAGTATAGGTAAATAAACCTAAACTATTACAACAAAGACTGCATATATTTTGATAAGTCCGCTTTACCACTTTCGCCAGAATGGCGCATAAAAGGAATCTTTGACTACTCGTGAAGCGGAGAAAGTCATCATCCGAATTGGCCGCTCGAGATCAAATCATCTTCTTAGACTTGTAGAAGATAATGTCAAGCTTCGAGCCTTCATCGCTTGGTTTGAGGGCACCGGTCAAGAATTTGCTTCTTTGTTAGCCTCATAGTTGGTTGTTTACTGTGGGATGGTTGATCATCCTTCTTGTTGTCGGGCTATTCGCTGGAGAAGTCGAAAGAGGCTTTGGAGGCTACTTATCATATCTTCTTCAGAGGAAGATCCTGCTATAGCAAATTTTAATCTGAGATTTTTGGTTTTGAAGAAGACAAGTGCTAGGTTCAAAGATACTTCAATAGTTTAGGGGGTTTCTCCTAAACCAGCTTCTTGACTCTTCTTTGAAGCTTTGGACCCATCAAATTGCATCACCATTTAACATAGGCTTGTTGTACAAATGTACATGGTGGACATTGGGAAGAGGGTTTTTATTGAGATTGTACCGCCATGAGAATACCCAAGACAGAGAAAATAAACAAAAAGTTAAGTAAGATTGGAAAGACTATCACCTCACGATCATACTTAGTTTTGAAAAATTAAATCCTTCAATAACATCAAGAGGAAGGATTTCGTGAATTGGCCCAAAAGAGTCCCACCATTGGAGGAACCAATTAGGAAATTGATACCTGCACTGCCTTAAAATAGATAAACCAGGAATGTTTAAAAATTTTTGTTTTGAGTCCCAAAAGGTTATCTCCCAAGCCTTGATATAATCCCGTAGCAAAAGCCACCTGATCAAAACTTCCTGAGAATTTTGAAATTGCTGGATTTTGTCCCCAAGCCGAAGGTGTTAAAACCTCAAGGATTTGGAGGGTTGAATGGGTAATATTTGAGGGTCTTTGGGATCCCTATGATGTTTGATTTTTACGGACTTTATCAATTAATATTAACTGATAAATTGGTGAGTCTTATTTTGGGGGCCAAAGGCACAAAATTGAATCCTTTAGTGGAGGATTTTGGAAGTAATTTTGTTGATGTTTGTATCCCAAAATTCTGGGTTCTAATCCTATGATAGGCCAAAAATTTGGTTTTTAAACATATGGGTTTTGATGTTCCTGCAACAACAGCTGTAACAGGTTTTGGATTGGCTTGATAAATTGAGTTTTTAGAGTTTTGGATCATAAGATCTAAACTCTCAATTGGTTTTCCTGACGGTTCCTCGCCAAGTGTTGGTTGGTAATCGAGTCAAACCACTGTTGTTGGAGGCTTGAGAGTCCGAATAGGGAAGAAGTAGTCTCTTAGACTCATGTTTGGTTTGCTACACGGGTTTTGGCCCGCACTGGGCTTGGGAAGACCCAGTTTGACCTTGGGTGGATGACCCAGTTGTCAATTGGTTTTGGGTTGAAGACCCAATTGCTAATTGTTTCTGGGTGAATGACCCAGTTGGACTTTGGGTAGATGACCCACCTGCCAATTGGTTTTGGGTCGAAGACCCAGATTGTTTCTCCTGTGCAAGGACATAAAAAGGGTTAAGAGTAGTTTTACCTTTCTCCTTCCCCTTGGGCCCTTTTCCTTTCCCCGTAGGGAAGGAGGATATTGTTGATATTGGACAGATCTGGTTAACTTCTTTCCCCTGTAAATATTCCCTGGTTAGAAAATCAGGAAGGGAATTTTGAGAACCTTTCAGATATTCAATATCAAAATCAAAAATGCTTAAAATTGATTGCCATCTGGCAAATATTTGTTTTGAAGCAAGATTTTTAACATCCTTTTTCAAAATATCTTTTGCTGATTTACAGTCAACCCGAACCAAAAATTTCTGGTTTAGTAAATCAGATTGAAACTTGGAAATTGATAAAACAATTGCTAAAACTTCCTTCTTGACAGTAGAGTAATTCTGCTGAGCAGGATTCCAATGCTTAGAAGTAAAGGCAATAACTTGCTCTTTACCAGAAGAAGTTTTTTGTTTGAGAATGCCACCATAACCAATGTCTGAGGCATCGGTTTCGACAATCTTTAAAAATTGAGGATTGGGAAGGTAAAGACACGGGAGTTCTTTAACCTGAATTTTGACTTGTTTGACCACATTAGTATGAACATCAGTCCAAGGAGGAGGATCTTTCCTAAGACGGTCATGGAGTGGTTTGATTAATTTGCTTAATTGAGGCAAGAAATCAGAGACGTAGTTAAGACATCCAAGAAATCTTTGCAATTGAGTTTTGTCAATCAATTGATTAGGAAATCTATCAAAGAAACTAATAGCACGGCTAATAGGCATGATAGTTCCTAGGTAAATATTATGACCAAGGAATCTGATCTTGGTCTGAAACAAATTGATTTTTGTTTTGGACAAGGCCAAGCCACTCCTCTTAACAACAGAAATAAAAGTGTTAAGGTGTTTGAAGTGTTGGTCCACAGATTGAGAATAAATTAAAACATCATCGATATAAACAATGATGAATTTGGAATAAGGATTGAAAATGTCATTCATAATTCGTTGGAATTCTGAAGGAGCATTTTTGAGGCCGAATGGCATAACGTTCCATTCGTATTGACCGAAAGGGACGGTAAAAGCAGTCTTATACCTATCCTTCTTATCCACCTGGATTTGCCAAAATCCAGATTTCATATCAAATTTTGAAAAGATCTTGGCGTTATGAAGCCGATTTAAAAGATCTTTTTTGTTTGGAATTGGATATCTAATCCAGCTAAGAGCTTGATTAAGCGGTTTGTAATTGATAACGAGACGAGGGGCACCCCTCTCAATCTCAGAAGGTTTGTTGACATAGAAGGCAGAGCAAGACCATGGGCTCTTACTTCTACGGATGAGACCCTTGCTAAGCAAGTCTTTGAACTCAGTGTGAATTGAAGGAGTTCATGACTCATTTGGATAGGGCGAGCCTTAGTAGGAATTTGCCTATCGAAAAATCCTTTTCATAGGGAAGATTCACAACGTGTTGTTTCTTTCCCAAAAAGCATTTGCAAGTCGTAACAAATGGAGTTTTGAATCAGTCCAAAAGGTCATTAATCCTTTCATGAACATCAGTTGCTTTAATTGAGAATCAATGTTCTGAAAGAAATTTCATCTTTAAGAAAATCAATTTGATTTTGTTTGAGAGAGATGGGATTAAGATCTCTGATAATGGGTTCTTTCAAAAATTTGAAAAGAATTGGTTTACCCAAATGTTGGGCAATAATCCCATTTTTATTTGTTTGATAAGGAAAAAGTAATTTTATAAAGGGGGTTCCCAAAATTACTTTGTTCTTAAGGTTTTTGACCAATAAGAAAGAAGTTTCAATCTTAAGGGTTTGATTTTGGATAAACACCAAAGAGAGTTTATAATTGATTTTTAACTTTGAACCATTAGCCGTACTGAGCTTTTCAGTAGTTTTTTCAAAGTATTTAGTAGGAATTAATCCTTCTAAAATACAATTTGAATCAGCTCCAGTATCAAAAAGGGCTTCTGTTTCAAGAGTAAAATCTTTTACAACAATTTTGATGTTTATAAAAAACTTTTGGATACTAACAAGATTGTTAATATCAGAAAAATTGTTTGAACTTGAAATCATGGTTTCATCATTTTGCAAAACAGTTTGTAAAACGGTTTTGTTATTTATTTGAATTTGTTTTAGGTCTTCAATCTCGGACCTAAGTTTGTTAACTTCGAAACGGAGATTACTAATAGTGATATTCCTACTAGGAGACTCAGAATCGAGAGTATTTAATTGATATTCAGAATTGGAACGACTATCCTGAATAAAGGAATTGACATTGATAGTGTTGGTTAAGCAATTTTCCCAAAAAATGCCCAGCCAAGAGATTGTTGACCTCAGTAGTCAATTTCTTTGCAAATTCTTACATCCAAAATAGCGGTAGTATTTTTGTGACCACTTTGTCCACAATTGGAACAAACATAATTGTAGAATCGAGATCAAGCTGTTGGTAGGAAGACTATTGTTCCTAATAGTCATGATGGAAGGATTTAGATGATTCTTAATATAGGAATCAAAATCCGGATTTTTGATGAGGATATTGACAAAAGGATTATTAGTTAAGATCTTGGGAATCCTAAGCTTACTAAAATCCAAATGAATATCAGAATTGCTTGGAGTATTAGTATCAGTAGTGGAAAATACTACGATATCTTTACTAATATCCAAAGGTTTGGCAAGGTCCATAGTAGCAGATGAGTTGGAATCAACTATTGTGGCACTATTACCTAATTGACTAGGAGTAGTGGAAAGGACAGAAGTCACAATCACATCATTGCTAGGAGCACTAATAATAGAGGTGTCGGTACCAACGTCGATGACAGCTGTTACCTTACTATTATCAGTTTGAAAATTGTCAGACAAAGTATTTTCAAAATTGTCCTTTTTAAAATTGTCCTTATCATGAAAAGAAGATAAGGTAATAGTATTTCTACTATTATTGGTTTGAAAATTGTTTTTGTCATAAAAAGATGAAGACATATCCTTTTCATGCGAATAAGATAAAGCCTTATCTTTTTTCTGTTCAAAATGCTTTGGGTATTTTTGAGAAATTATTTCTAAAGTCTCTTGGTGTAAAGACTGACTACTGAAAGGATAATAGTATCTACTTTCAATAGTACAAGTATTAATCCATTGGAAAAATACCATATCGTAATTGATTGTTTTGATAAATTTATGATATTTTTCATAAATTATTCTTTTTTGGTTTTCAGAAAATTTATTAAGAAACCATTCCCTTTGTGGGGTCCAGGTTTTAGAATAAAAATCCTTTTTGAAAAATTCTTTGTCATCGACAAACTTGGAGGAATTGATTTGGGTATCTTTAACAAGATTTTTGGAATTGTCATCAGCTATAGATTTTTCAATAGCTCTGATTCTAGATTGAATCTCATCATCAAAACTTTTCTTCTTAAGAAGAGATTCACGATTTTGTTTGAGAAGAGCTTTGGCAACCCGAAGGTTATCTTGAGTAGAATTGAATGGATCAAAAGACCCATAATTGGACATTTGACTCATACTAGATGAGCTAGATTGGTTTGATTTGGTAAATTGGGAGGCTAAGGATTGAGAAGATTGATAAGAATAATGAGAACAAAGAGAAGAATTGTCATCAGATGTCGAATAATAAGACATATTGAAAAAAGAATAAAAACCCAAAGAGTATCAATCTTAACAAGCCTTCCTCACCGTAAGTACCATCGCCATCACCTGGTTCGTTAGGACAGTAGGATATTGATCAAGAACTAACAAATCATGCACTAAGATACTTTATTGGATTTAACCATACATATTTGATAAAGCGGAACTATGGTTATTAAGAAAGAATAAATAGTTGCCAATTGACCGCTAGATTATGAAATAGCAGTGTAATATGTCCAGGATCGTACACAAACGTTACTATGCATTAGTTTTAATAAAGATCAATCGAGTTAGTTGAATATGAATCTATTAAGTAAGAACACCTCACCTGCAATTTGTATAAAAAAACTTTTGAAGGAAGAAATTCTTTGAATTTAAATAAAGTAGAAAATAAATATATATCAGAGTTAAAGACCTTCATTTAATAAACAAAGTTTATTCCTATCCAACTTTGCCAAGAAATGAGCAGACCCATGTGATAAAGTTGGTCTTAAGTTACATCAAAGTCGTTCCATCATTACTTTGTCGAGTAAATCGAGTCATGAGACTTGCCACATCCGTCGGGACTTAATGCTCCTCCTATTACTCTTTCATCATTCTAATGAGACAAAACTTGATGTAATGATACAGATTTTGAAAATTAAATCGGGCTATCTTCAGTATAAGTTTAATAAGTCAAAAGTTGAATAATGAATAAAGACTTTAACATAATGTTCTATTCATTTCATCAGCTTTATTAAATAAAGACTTTTCACAGCAACAAAGCGTTCGATCTTGCAGCGCGCATTCAAACTCGAATTGATTCATACTACCTAACAAGAGACTAATAAAAATGATCATCGATACATTGAACATAGGTAGCTACAGTTGATGAACTTTCATGGTTAATCATAAACAACTAATCGATCAGATAACTAAGTATTCTGTCTGAGAATAACATCTTCCCACCGCACTTTAGAATGATTAAACATAGAAAGTATGTTAGATGCATCATCAATAGTTCAAGATCAATATCACGTTCCTACGACCCCCTCTTGGTATCAGAGCCTGATGGGGAAGTAGGAACGTGATATTGATCTTGAACTATTGATGATGCATCTAACATATTTTCTATGTTTAATCATTCTAAAGTGCGGTGGGAAGATGTTATTCTGTATTAGAATACTTAGTTACTGTATTGATTAGCTGTTTATGATTAACCATGAGAAAGTTCATCACTGTAGCTACCTATGTTCAATGTATCAGATGATCATTTTTATTAGTCTCTTGTTAGGTAGTATGAATCTGACCTGAGTTTGAATGCGTGCCCTTGCAAGACTGGAACATTTTGTTGCTTGTGAAAAGTCTTTATTTAATAAAGTTTGATGGGAAATGAATAGAACATTATGTTAAAATCTTTATTCATTATTCAACTTTTTGACTTATTCAACTTATACTTGGAAGATAGCCCAGTACGAATTTTCAAAATCTGGTATCATTACATCAAGTTTTGTCTCATTAGAATGATGAAAGAGTAATAGGAGGAGCATTAAGTCCCGACGGATGTGGCGGTAAGTCTCATGACTCTGATTTACTCTGACAAAGTAATGATGGAACGACTTTTGATGTAACTTAAGACCAACTTTATCACATGGGTCTGTCTTTCATTTCTTGACAGGTTGGATAGGAATAAACTTTGTTTATTAAATAAAGGTCTTTGACTGATATATATTTATTTTCTACTTTATTTAAATTCAAAGAATTTTTTCCCTTCAAAAGTTTTTTTATACAGTTGCAAGGTTGAGGTGTTCATACTTAACAGATTCATATTCAACTAACTTGATTGATCTTTTATTAAAACTAATCTGGTATAGTAACGTTTGTGGCACAGATCTGGACATATTACACGGTTATTTCATAATCTAGCAGTTCAATTGGCAACTATTTATTCTTTCTTAATAACCATAGTTCCGCTTTATCAAATATGTATGGTTAAATCCAGTTAAAGTATCTTAGTGCATGATTTGTTAGTTCTTGATCAATATCCTACTGTCCTAACGAACCAGGTGATGGCGATGGTACTTACGGGGAAGGAAGACTTGTTTATTTTTGTGAGCTTCGTTTTTATCACTATGTTTCGTTCACTCTCTTCTCGTTTTTCTCCTAACAAGTCTTCTTCCTCCTCGTCCTCCTCTCTGTCAAATCAAAATGATTTCTCCAATTTTTCCAAAAAAAGTCTTCAAAGATGAAATTCGCTTTGAAGATCTCAATCAAGATCTTGACAATTGGGATATTCCCAAAATCAAAGATGAAGATCTTTACAAATCCAGTAAAGACTTCAAGCTCAAAAGCCTTTGGCAAAACCAATCTGACTTCGTCATTAGAATTGTCGAAGAGAAATACAAAATTCAAACTGAAGATGAAGAAATTTATCTTCTCTCTGAAAAAACCCTCAAAAACCACAAAGCCAGAGGATATAGCTATCTTCATATTGGCAGTGTCCAAATTGGCATGAAGCCACTCACCAAAGAATCTCTCGACACGGCAGTTCTTTTCTGCCTAAGAGACAAAAGACACAATCAATTCGAGGCCTCTTTACTTGGTACTGTTGAGTCCAGTTTATGCCATGGCCCAATCTTCTTCAATTGCTTCCCTGGCTTAACTGTTAGTCTGGATGACAAAAATATTCTTGATGTTTTATTCTTGAATATCAAAATACATGGGTATGATATGAAAGAAGGATCCATACCTATTGCTCTTATTTATAGGATTCAGTATAAGGTCATGAATTCTATAATTTCCAATTTTGTCAAAACCAATTGTGAAAAGCATGGTGAAACCACTTTGTTTCTCACTGACAATTCCAAAGCTAATGTTGCTGTTCCCAAAACCATTCAATGGAATGGGGTCACTCTTCCTGAAAAATGGACGTTGGATAAAGCCACTCCAGCTACCCCCAAAATTACACCCAATTTTCAAAGCATTCTGCAACATCCTACAGGTCATGTAGATTTAATCTTTGATAGGAGAAACAGCTTTTCTCTATCTAGATCTATTAGATCCAATGATGACTTCCAGTCTGCCTTCTCTAGAAGATTCTTTTCGACTTCTAGATCAATTCCTAGATCCATTCCCAGGTCTGAACCAGAACCTTCTCATGATGGATCCACAATTCATTTACAAGGATTTGAAGCCACTACTCCGGTAAAGACTTCTTATCAAAGAGATGATGATGATCAAACCATCCCATCTCCAACTTACTCTTCTCTTAACCCAGAGTATGAGTTAAATACAATTTCAAAAATCCCTCCTGTCTTTATTCCAGACAGGGATTCCATTCAAAAGGAGTTCTTTTTTGAGGATTGGAAACCTCATAGAGAATGGTTTTTCAAAAATATTCGTGGTAATTTGCGCCAACGAATGCAAGAAGAGTTTATGAATTTCTTGAAAAAATTCAATGCAATCTTCCATTCTTTTATTGGTTTAATGCTATTGCCATTAAAAATAATATGGATTATCCTTTCAAAGATCTTTCTTTGAATACCAAAGCCCTTGAGGTTATCAAAAAATGGCATTTAGGAGATGGTCAAGAGGTCCAATCTGAGTTACCTCCTAAGACATCCTTTACCCTCACCAGTAAGGATTCTCCCACAACTGTCATTGCAACCCCTTTCAGTTCTAAGGTAGAAACTGATCCAATTTCCCCTAAGGACATCAAAACCCTTATGGAACAATCCAATTACACCAATCGTTACCTTCAAACCTTAGGAGAAAAGATTCTTGATAATAATACTCCTTCGGCCAAAAGTAATTCTTTTCAAATCGAAAAACCATTGTTTAAACCCTACCAGATTTCTAACAACGGCAAAAGAGCTCTCCGTCTTTCTGGACCTAAAGCTCAAATCAAAAGAGAAGTTGAGGAAGTTCATTCTGAATTTCTCAATAAAATCAATAAACAAATTGAACTTTGCAAAGTTATTCCTGATTCCCCTGAGATAGAAACTCCTCTACCCCACAGGAATCCCAAAAATAAGAATTCTATTAATGTCCTCGGCCAACCTTCTTCGGTTTATTCCTCTGAAGATGACTTTGACATTAATATCAATCCAGTTATTACTAGTCCCAATTGGAGAAATCCTACCAAGCTCTACTATCCTAGAGCCACTGCTCCAGATCTTCTTTTAGAATAAAAGGATTCCAATTCCAATTTCAAAAGCTTTAGTGCCAACAACGTCTATGAATGGAATATAGACGGAGAAAATGAATATGGCATTACCAAAATTCTTCAAAATATGACTATGGTTGCCACTGCTTATGAAACTACTAATGATTTTCTTGAATCTATGATTGTGGAAATTCTTGTTGCAGGTTTCTGTGGCCAATTCAAAGGCTGGTGGGATAATTACTTATCTGACCAACAAAAACACTCAATTCATAGTGCCATTAAGACTGAACCTGATGGTACCCCTATTGTTGAAAACGGTGTTACTTTACCTGATACCGTTAATACCTTAATTTTTACCATAGCTCAACACTTCATAGGAGATCCCTCTGTTATCAAGGATAGATCTGCTGAGTTATTGGCCAATCTTAGGTGTAAAACCTTAGGTGACTTTAGGTGGTATAAAGATACTTTCCTAACTAGGGTTTATACCAGAGAAGACAGTCAGCAAGCTTTCTGGAAAGAGAAATTCTTAGCTGGCCTTCCCAAATCCCTTGGCGATAAGGTTAGAGATAAACTTAGAAGCCAAAATCCCAATTCTCCAATTCCTTATGACCAATTAAGCTATGGACAGCTTATTGCTATAATCCAAAGAGTTGCACTCAAGATTTGTCAAGATGACAAAGTGCAACAACAATTAGCTAAAGAGAAGGCCCAAACCCGTAGGGAGTTAGGAACCTTCTGTGAACAATTTGGGTTACCCTGTGCTAAGGAGCCCAGTAGCAAACCTAAAGCCAAAACCGGTCTTCCCAGACCTCAATTTTACAAACAAAATCTTAGGAAGTCCAAACCTAAGCCCAAGGTCCAAATGGATAATGAGAATAAAGATTCTCAGCCCAAAACCAAAGTCATCTGCTACAAATGTGGTAAACCTGGCCATTATAGTAGATTTTGTAGGTTTAATAAAAAGATTAGTTCTCTTAACCTACACAAAACTATCCAGGACAAGATCAACAATCTTTTGATTGATTCTTCCCTTGAAGACACTTCTTCTGAGGATTCCTCTCACGATTCTTCAGAAAGTCTAAACCAAATCCAAGATGATGATTCTCCTGAGTCATCTATCAATACTTTAACCAAAGAACAAGATCTCCTCTTCGAGGTTATCTGTGCTATTCCTGATACTCAGGAAAAGACTGGGTATCTTGAAAGACTCAAAGCCACTCTGGTTGCCAGGCCTCCTAAAAATCCTTTGGTAACCAACAAGTTTAGCCTCAAAGAAACCCTCAAACGGCTTGAAAATAAAAATACCAAGCCTGTTACAATCCCAGATTTACAATCTGAAATCAATCTTCTTAAATCTGAAATTTATGATTTAAGACAAAATGTCCAGAGTCTTCAATTAAAAATGGATTGCCCGTCCAACAAAATACATGACCCTGGCACCTCTTCTTCGGCTCATAAGAATGAAGATCTTTCTGATCTTAAGTTCCTTGGGTCTGCCAATTTTTTAGAAAAAATTTATATCGATATTAAGATTATCATTGATGATTTTATTATTAAGACTACAGCTCTTTTTGATACCGGAGCTGATTCAAACTGTATTTTGGAAGAACTTATTCCTTCAAAATATTTTGAAAAAACCATAGACCGTCTTAGCACTGCTAACGGTTCTGTTCTAAAAATCAATTTCAAATTGTCTTTTGATACATTTGAAAACCAGGATTTAAGAATTAACACCTCTTTTTTACTGGTCAAAATTTTAAAAAATAAAGTAATTTTAGGAACTCCGTTTATAAAATTACTTTTCCCTATTCAAATCACTGATGAAGGTATTATTACACAATACCAAAATCAGCCAGTTATTTTCAAGTTTTTGAAAATACCAATTCTTTCAAATATTTTTATTAACCCTGTTAACCATTGCGATCCTCTAGAAGAAGATCAAGATTCTGTTTTGCAGGTACCTTATCAAGTAATGAAGTTTAACACTATTAAACTTCCAATGTTCTCTGAAAAGCAGTTCTATCCTCAGCCCAAAACTGAGTTGGATAAAACTCAACAATGTCTTGTTGATAATCTTTGGTTATCAGCAGACTTAAAAGAAAAGCTCAATTGCATAAACGCTCTTGTAGCTTATTTTTCAAAATTAAATGAAGACTTCAAAGATTTTCAAAAAACAAAATCATTTTATGAAATTAAATTTCATAAGCTCAAACTCAAGGATAAGATCATTGATCTACCTGAGGAAAGTAAAGCCAATTTCAAAGGTAAGGATGAGTGTGAGAGTTCCGAGAGAATTCAAACACAAACCAACAATCAAACACTGTCCTATAAGGTTGAGTGTTTAACTAAAATCAATTTCGAAGACTTGAAGAAAAGGTTTGTTTTACAGACCTCTTTAGTTATCGGACAATTAACCAATTATGTGGATTTTGAAACCAGTTTTCTTATCCAAGATAAATTATCCAAATCAATTTTTCAAGAATACGTTCAAGCCCAGGAATGCCTTTGGGAAATTTCTGTAAGAAACGTCCAAGCCCAAGGAATTTATGTTTGCCAACCCATGGCTTACTTTAACTTTCCTTCCAATCTCTGTGAAGATGGTGAAGATATTCAACATCCCTATACTGGAATTCTAAAGGCTAGAATAAGCCTTCCACAATTTCGGTCAATTCATTTCAAAGGAAAAGAATATACTATCTGGACATTTCTTGATCTGGGTATGTTAGATTCTTTTTGGACTAATGACTCATCTGATTTAGTTTTTGGTCCGCAAAAATTATACCTGCTTGCAGCAGCAATTATCTCAAGAAAAGGGAGAGTTACTTTTAGATTAAAGTCTTCTCTACCAACAAGCAATAGGTTATATGTGGTTCCTGCACATCACCATTTTATAGCCAGCCTTGCTATGTTCAATCCCTTTATCAATTGGCCAGCCCAATCAAAGGAATTTATCAATTCATTCTGGTTAAGACATGAATTAACCAGACAAGAATTCACTCCTCCAACTGGATGGTACAATCTCAAGAAAATAGGAGAAACTCCTATCTACAACCTCTGGGCAACCCCAAACTGTCTTCCAACGAAGATATCATTGTCCTTCTTCAACAATTATTCTTCAATGTTTGAAGAAATCAACCAAGAGGGGGTCGGAAGCAAGAGTTGAAGGAGCGGAAGGGAACTACAATAGGAAGTAGGACTGAGACGGACTCAGCATAAACTTAAATGGGGAACAAGCCCCAGAAATATAAAAGAACCGGAAAATAAAACGGAAAACTTAAAGTTTAAAACATGCAAATGTTATGCAAGCAGTTAACCAGCCATATAGGCGGAGATGATTGCAAAAAATAAAGAAAACGAAAACTGAATTGAAAGTTTTGTATTTGCAGTAACTATCTATGAGTTACATGAATTGAGGGATAGAGGGAGAAGGGGAGAGGAACTCACTCTCAGTGTCTCACTCTAAGAATTGAAGAAAGGCCTAAGCCAAAGCGTAGCCAAAGCGTATCCAAAGCGTGCTTAACAATGAGCAAGCGTCGGGCTTAAATAGATTGAGAATTTAAACTATTCGGAATAGTTTCGGTGAATGACCTAAACTATTACATACTATTTGTTGCAGTAAAAGTTGCAATAGTACCCAAATAGTAAAATATCTAAAAGAGGTCTTCAAACCAATTGAGTGCACTACAGGTTGTCAGTGGTAATTGCAGACAACTTTAACTTTTCCTGTTTAGAGCACTTGGCGGAAATTGCGGAGATCAGAGAAGGAATCTTCGGGTTCCATTCTGTTCTCTTGGTTGTGGAGCTCTACGTCGTCGAGATCGTCTTCGTCGTCTGAGTCTCCTTTAGGTTGATTTTTGCTGTTGAGTTCTTCAATCATTGAAGAATAATTGTTGAAAAAGGGCATTGATATCTTTGTTGAGAGGCATCCTGGAACTGCCCAAAGATTGTAGGTAGATGTTTCTCCTACCTTCTTGAGATTGAACCATCCAGTTGGAGGAAGGAATTCTTGCCTGGCAATCTCATTTCTTAACCAGTCAGATTTAATGAACTCCTTTGATTGAACTGGCTGGTAAGTAAAACAGCAATACACAGCAGTACTAGCAATGAAATGATGTCTTGCAGGAACTACGTGTAGCCTATTGTTAGTTGGTAGAGATGACTTTATTCTGAAAGTAACTTCTCCAATTCTTGAAATAATTGCTGCTGTGAGCAGATATAATTTTTGTGGACCATAGACTAAGTCAGATGAGTTTTTAGTCCAAAAGGAATCTAACATACCTAGATCAAGCCAAGTCCAGATAGTGTAATTGTTCCCTTTAAATTGAATTGGTTGATATTGTTGAAGGCTTATTCTAGCTTTTAAGAGTCCAGCAAAAGGACACTGAATGTCTTCATTGTCTTTTGGATGATTGGAAGGAAAACTGAAGTAAGCCATGGATTGGCAAACATGAATTCCTTGAGCTTGAATGTTCCCTACAGAAATCTCCCAAAGACATTCCTGGGCATGAACATATGATTGGAAAATTGAATCATATAATTTCTTCTGAATTAAATAATTAATACAGAATCTATATGATTAGTTAATTGCTTGATAATTAAAGAGGTTCGCAGAACAAACTTCTTCTTCATATCTTCATGATTGGCTTTAGTTAAACACTCATCTCTTTTGGACAGTGTTTGATTGTAGGTTTGTGTTTGAATTCTCTCGGAACTCTCACACTCATCCTTACTTTTGAAATTGGCTTTATTTCCCTTAGGAAGATCAATGATCTTATCCTTGAGTTTGGAAGATTGAGGTTGAAATTCATTTTTAAATCGTGGATCAGGAAAACATTTTGATCCTTTTTTATTTTGAAAATAGAAATTCATTTTTGAAAAATAAACTGCAAGAGCACTCATGCAATTGAGTCTATCTTTTAAGTCAGAGGATATCCAAAGATTATCCATCAGACATTGTTGAGTTTCATCGAGGTTTATACCTGACAAAGGAATAAATTTCCTACGATGATAGATTGGGAGTTGAAATTGTTCAAACTCCATGATTGGCTCTTGACCCTGCAAAACAGAAACTGAATTCTTTCTTATAGGGGTAGTATTATTGATCGCACAATTTGTGCAATTTGGTATTTCAAAAAATTTGAAAATAACCGATTGAGTCTGATGCTGGGTAAAAATACCTTTATCAGTGATTGTTAAAGGGAAAAGTAATTTTATGAACGGAGTTCCTAAAATCACTTTGTTTTTTAAATTGTTCACCAGTAAAAAGGAGGTTTCAACCTTAAATTTCTGGTTTTGCACAATTGCAGAGGAAACCTTAAACTTGATTATTAATTCAGAACCATTAGCAGTGCTTAACCGTTCTGAAGTAAATTCGAGATACTTAGTGGGAATTAATCCATCTAAGATACAATTGAAATCAGCACCTGTGTCAAAGAGTGCTGTGGTATCAAGGGTAAAATCCTTAATAACTAGCTTGATGTTTATAAAAAACATTTTTGTTTTGGCAAGGTTGGCTAAGCCAATAAAATTACCATCCTTGTTTGTTTGAATAGAAGCATCAGCTCCTAAAGAGATTGCTTTGGAAGTCGATGCTTCCGATTCAGAAGTTGGCTTATCTTCTGTCCAATTGTTTGAAATTATTTGAATTGGCCTAGCTTTAGTAGGGATTTCTTTTTCAGAAAAGTCCATTTCATAGGCGTGTTGTTCCCAAAAATCATTTGATAAATTGGAACAGATAGATTCTTGAATCTGGTTCAAAAGATTATCAATCTTTCTATGAACATCAGATTGTTGTAATTGATAATCAATAGACTCAAAAGAAATTTCTTTTTTAAGAAAATCTATTTGATTCCTTTTGAAAGAGATTGGATTGATAATCCTGATGATAGGTTTTCTCAAAAATTTGAAAATAACTGGCTTACCCAGATGCTGAGTAATAATACCATCATCAGTAGTTTGAAAAGGGAAAAGCATCCTGATAAACGGAGTACCAAGGATCACTTTACTCTTTAAGTCTTTAACCAATAAGAAAGACGTATTAATCTCAAAGGTTTGATTGATGATTGAAGCAAAAGATAATTTATAATTAATCTTAAGCTTGGAACCACTGGCTGTACTGAGCTGTTCTGAGATTTTTTCAAAGTATTTGGTAGGAATTAACTCTTCCAAAATACAATTTGAATCAGCAACAGTATCAAAAAGAGCCGGTGTTTCAAGAATAAAATCACTTATGATTATCTTGATATTGCTATAGAACTTTTGAATTTTATTAACATTGTTAATAATTTCAGAAGAACCATGATCATTCTGCAGATTGGGTGATTGCTTTAAAACCTTTAATTCAGATTTTAAAGTTTTGATTTCAAAACGAAGATTTTGAATATCAATTAAATTGGTATTACCAGGATCTTGTTTTAGAAAATTGATTTGATTGAAAGATTCATCAGAATCTCCATTTTGGCTAAATTGGCTAAAAACCTTTTGGCTGTGTTGAAAATTAGGGTTTTCAGAAAAACATTCCTTTTCCCAAAGATTTCCAAGAATAAGATTATTAATCTTAATCACAGACTGTTTGAGGTTTTTCTTGGCTTGCCAACAATACCTAGTCTTATGATTAGACTTACCATAATCTAGATAGATGCTATTAGGCTTAGATTGATTACTATTCTCCTTAATGAACTGAGCCTCAAGGTCAGAAATACCTTTCTTCCTATATTGAGGTTTGGGCCTAAGAGGGTAGTAGTTGTACTTTGACTTAGGTTTGGATCTGGGCTTTCTAACACAGGCTAAACCTAATTGATTGGGTTTGTTATCAAACTTAAGGTTGGCTTCTATTTCCAGTGAAAGAGGATCTAGAGGATCAAGCCTAAGATTGATAAGCGGTTGTTGACTAGTATCTGACCAAAGATGACCTATCCAAGGTTGACCTAGCATACTAACGTTTTGAAAATTGGGTTCTATCCTAACTAGGATAAAATCATGACAACATAACCTATCATCCTGGGTTGGAGAGGAAGGTAATGTTAATTGGATGGCACTAGGGAGTTCTATGGGAACATCCTTAGGGTTATCGCCTGATTGAAGATTAGTTGAAGAAACTAAAGATAACTCTTGAGAGCCTATTAGGGTTTCTACAAGTGTATCTACTATAGAAGGTACCTGGGGAACTAAAACTAGTTCTAGGGATCCTTCTATATGTTCTTCAGATTGCAAAGTATCAGAAAGCAAACTAGAGAATTCTAACTGGCTAGCTTTAACTAGACTATCAGAATTAATCTTAGTAGTATCAAGAGGGGAAGTAGAGAAAGCAAACCAAGAGGGGAAGTAGTCAGAATAATAGGAACCTGATGGGGAAGTAGGAACGTGATATTGATCTTGAACTATTGATGATGCATCTAACATACTTTCTATGTTTAATCATTCTAAAGTGCGGTGGGAAGATGTTATTCTGTATTAGAATTCTTAGTCACTGTACTGATTAGCTGTTTATGATTAACCATGAGAAAGTTCATCATTGTAGCTACCTATGTTCAATGTATCAGATGATCATTTTTATTAGTCTCTTGTTAGGTAGTATGAATCTGACCTGAGTTTGAATGCGTGCCCTTGCAAGACTGTAACGTTTTGTTGCTTGTGAAAAGTCTTTATTTAATAAAGCTTGATGGGAAATGAATAGAACATTATGTTAAAGTCTTTATTCATTATTCAACATTTTGACTTATTCAACTTATACTTGGAAGATAGCCCAGTACGAATTTTCAAAATCTGGTATCGTTACATCAAGTTTTGTCTCATTAGAATGATGAAAGAGTAATAGGAGGAGCATTAAGTCCCGACGGATGTGGCGGTAAGTCTCATGACTCTGATTTACTCTGACAAAGTAATGATGGAACGACTTTTGATGTAACTTAAGACCAACTTTATCACATGGGTCTGTCTTTCATTTCTTGACAGGTTGGATAGGAATAAACTTTGTTTATTAAATGAAGGTCTTTGACTGATATATATTTATTTTCTACTTTATTTAAATTCAAAGAATTTCTTCCCTTCAAAAGTTTTTTTATACAGTTGCAAGGTTGAGGTGTTCATACTTAACAGATTCATATTCAACTAACTCGATTGATCTTTTATTAAAACTAATCTGGTATAGTAACGTTTGTGGCACAGATCTGGACATATTACACGGTTATTTCATAATCTAGCAGATCAATTGGCAACTATTTATTCTTTCTTAATAACCATAGTTCCGCTTTATCAAATATGTATGGTTAAATCCAGTTAAAGTATCTTAGTGCATGATTTGTTAGTTCTTGATCAATATCCTACTGTCCTAACGAACCAGGTGATGGCGATGGTACTTACGGGTGAGGAAGGCTTGTTAAGATTGATACTCTTTGGGTTTTTATTCTTTTTTCAATATGTCTTATTATTCTGATTACTCCGATGACAATTCTTCTCTTTGTTCTCATTATTCTTATCAATCTTCTCAATCCTTAGCCTCCCAATTTACCAAATCAAACCAATCTAGCTCATCCAGTATGAGTCAAATGTCCAATTATGGGTCTTTTGATCCATTCAATTCTACTCAAGATAACCTTCGGGTTGCCAAAGCTCTTCTCAAACAAAACCGTCAATCTCTTCTTAAGAAGAAAAGTTTTGATGATGAGATTCAATCTAGAATCAGAGCTATTGAAAAATCTATAGCTGATGACAATTCCAAAAATCTTGTTAAAGATACCCAAATCAATTCCTCCAAGTTTGTCGATGACAAAGAATTTTTCAAAAAGGATTTTTATTCTAAAACCTGGACCCCACAAAGGGAATGGTTTCTTAATAAATTTTCTGAAAACCAAAAAAGAATAATTTATGAAAAATATCATAAATTTATCAAAACAATCAATTACGATATGGTATTTTTCCAATGGTTTAATACTTGTACTATTGAAAGTAGATACTATTATCCTTTCAGTAGTCAGTCTTTACACCAAGAGACTTTAGAAATAATTTCTCAAAAATACCCAAAGCATTTTGAACAGAAAAAAGATAAGGCTTTATCTTATTCGCATGAAAAGGATATGTCTTCATCTTTTTATGACAAAAACAATTTTCAAACCAATAATAGTAGAAATACTATTACCTTATCTTCTTTTCATGATAAGGACAATTTTAAAAAGGACAATTTTGAAAATACTTTGTCTGACAATTTTCAAACTGATAATAGTAAGGTAACAGCTGTCATCGACGTTGGTACCGACACCTCTATTATTAGTGCTCCTAGCAGTGATGTGATTGTGACTTCTGTCCTTTCCACTACTCCTAGTCAATTAGGTAATAGTGCCACGATAGTTGATTCCAACTCATCTGCTACTATGGACCTTGCCAAACCTTTGGATATTAGTAAAGATATCGTAGTATTTTCCACTACTGATACTAATACTCCAAGCAATTCTGATATTCATTTGGATTTTAGTAAGCTTAGGATTCCCAAGATCTTAACTAATAATCCTTTTGTCAATATCCTCATCAAAAATCCGGATTTTGATTCCTATATTAAGAATCATCTAAATCCTTCCATCATGACTATTAGGAACAATAGTCTTCCTACCAACAGTCTCAATTCTCGCCACAATTATGTTTGTTCCAATTGTGGACAAAGTGGTCACAAAAAATACTACTGTCATTTTGACAGAAGAATTTGCAAAGAAATTGACTACAGGGTCAACAATCTCTTGGCTGAGCATTTTTGGGAAAATTGCTTAACCAACACTATCAATGTCAATTCCTTTATTCAGGATAGTTGTTCCAATTCTGAATATCAATTAAATACTCTCGATTCTGAGTCTCCTAGTAGGAATATCACTATTAGTAATCTCCGTTTCGAAGTTAACAAACTTAGGTCCGAGATTGAAGACCTAAAACAAATTCAAATAAATAACAAAACCGTTTTACAAACTGTTTTGCAAAATGATGAAACTATGATTTCAAGTTCAAACAATTTTTCTGATATTAACAATCTTGTTAGTATCCAAAAGTTTTTTATAAACATCAAAATTGTTGTAAAAGATTTTACTCTTGAAACAGAAGCCCTTTTTGATACTGGAGCTGATTCAAATTGTATGTTAGAAGGATTAATTCCTACTAAATACTTTGAAAAAACTACTGAAAAGCTCAGTACGGCTAATGGTTCAAAGTTAAAAATCAATTATAAACTCTCTTTGGTGTTTATCCAAAATCAAACCCTTAAGATTGAAACTTCTTTCTTATTGGTCAAAAACCTTAAGGACAAAGTAATTTTGGGAACCCCCTTTTATAAAATTACTTTTTCCTTATCAAACAAATAAAAATGGGATTATTGCCCAACATTTGGGTAAACCAATTCTTTTCAAATTTTTGAAATAACCCATTATCAGAGATCTTAATCCCATCTCTCTCAAACAAAATCAAATTGATTTTCTTAAAGATGAAATTTCTTTCAGAAACATTGATTCTCAATTAAAGCAATCTGATGTTCATGAAAGGATTAACAGCCTTTTGGACCAGATTCAAAACTCCATTTGTTCTGACTTACCAAATGCTTTTTGGGAAAGAAAACAACATGTTGTGAATCTTCCCTATGAAAAGGATTTTTCTGATAGGCAAATTCCTACTAAGGCTCGTCCTATCCAAATGAGTCATGAACTCCTTCAATTCTGTCAATCTGAGATCAAAGACTTGCTTAGCAAGGGTCTCATCCGTAGAAGTAAGAGCCCATGGTCTTGCTCTGCCTTCTATGTCAACAAACCTTCTGAGATTGAGAGGGGTGCCCCTCGTCTCGTTATCAATTACAAACCGCTTAATCAAGCTCTTAGCTGGATTAGATATCCAATTCCAAACAAAAAAGATCTTTTAAATCGGCTTCATAACGCCAAGATCTTTTCAAAATTTGATATGAAATCTGGATTTTGGCAAATCCAGGTGGATAAGAAGGATAGGTATAAGACTGCTTTTACCGTCCCTTTCGGTCAATACGAATGCAACGTTATGCCATTCGGCCTAAAAAATGCTCCTTCAGAATTCCAACGAATTATGAATGACATTTTCAATCCTTATTCCAAATTCATCATTGTTTATATCGATGATGTTTTAATTTATTCTCAATCTGTGGACCAACACTTCAAACACCTTAACACTTTTATTTCTGTTGTTAAGAGGAGTGGCTTGGCCTTGTCCAAAACAAAAATCAATTTGTTTCAGACCAAGATCAGATTCCTTGGTCATAATATTTACCTAGGAACTATCATGCCTATTAGCCGTGCTATTAGTTTTGCTGATAGATTTCCTAATCAATTGATTGACAAAACTCAATTGCAAAGATTTCTTGGATGTCTTAACTACGTCTCTGATTTCTTGCCTCAATTAAGCAAATTAATCAAACCACTCCATGACCGTCTTAGGAAAGATCCTCCTCCTTGGACTGATGTTCATACTAATGTGGTCAAACAAGTCAAAATTCAGGTTAAAGAACTCCCGTGTCTTTACCTTCCCAATCCTCAATTTTTAAAGATTGTCGAAACCGATGCCTCAGACATTGGTTATGGTGGCATTCTCAAACAAAAAACTTCTTCTGGTAAAGAGCAAGTTATTGCCTTTACTTCTAAGCATTGGAATCCTGCTCAGCAGAATTACTCTACTGTCAAGAAGGAAGTTTTAGCAATTGTTTTATCAATTTCCAAGTTTCAATCTGATTTACTAAACCGTAAATTTTTGGTTCTGCCGATCAGAATCAGCAAAAGATATTTTGAAAAAGGATGTTAAAAATCTTGCTTCAAAACAAATTTTTGCCAGATGGCAATCAATTTTAAGCATTTTTTATTTTGATATTGAATACCTCAAAGGTTCTCAAAATTCCCTTCCTGGTTTTCTGACCAGAGAATATTTACAGGGAGAAGAAGTTAACCAGATCTGTCCAATATCAACAATGTCCTCCTTCCCTACGGGGAAAGGAAAAGGTGCCAAAGGGAAAGACAAAGGTAAAACTACTCTTAACCCTTTTGATGTCCTTTCACAGGAAAAACAATCTGGGTCTTCGACCCAAAACCAAATAGCAGGTGGGTCATCTACCCAAAGTCCAACTGGGTCATTCACCCAGAAACAATTAACAATTGGGTCTTCAACCCAAAACCAATTGACAACTGGGTCATCTACCCAAGGTCCAACTGGGTCTTCTACCCAAGCCCAAATTGCCGGGCCAAAAACCCGTAGCCAAACCAAACATGAGTCTAAGGAAGACTACTTCTTCCCTATTCAGACTCTCCAAGCCCTCCAACAACAGGGTTTGACTCAATTACCAACCAACACTTGGGCAGGAACCGTCCAAGGAAAACCAATTGAGAGTTTAGATCTTATGATCCAAAACTCTAAAAACTCAATTTATCAAGCCGATCCAAAACCTGTTACAACTGTTGTTGCAGGAACATCCAAAACCCAATATGTTCAAAAACCAAATTTTTGGCCTATCATAGGATTAGAACCAGAATTTTGGGATACAAACATCAACAAAATTACTTCCAAAATCCTCCCTAAAGGATTCAATTTTGTGCCTTTGGCCCCAAATAAGACTCACCAATTTTATCAGTTAATATTAATTGATACCGAGTCCGTAAAAATCAAACATCATAGGGATCCCAAAGACCCCTCAAATATTACCCATTCAACCCTCCAAATCCTTGAGGTTTTAACACCTTCGGCTTGGGGACAAAATCCCGCAATTTCAAAAATTCTCCGGAAGTTTTGATCCGATTGGCTTTTGCTACTGGGATTATATCAAGGCTTGGGAGATAACCCTTTTGGGACTCCAAAACAAAAATTTTAAACATTCCTGGTTTATCTATTTTAAGACAGGTACCAGGTATCAATTTCCTAATTGGTTCCTCCAATGGTGGGACTCTTTTGGGCCAATTCCTGAAATCCTTCCTCTTGATGTTATTGAAGGATTTAATTTTTTCAAAACTAAGTATGATCGTGAGGCTGATAGTCTTCCAATCTTACTTAACTTTTTTGTTTATTTTTCTCTGTCTTGGGTATTCTCATGGCAGTACAATCTCAATAAAAACCCTCTTCCCAATGTCCACCCATGGCTGGTACAACAAGCCTATGTTAAATGGTGGTCTGAATTTGATGGGTCCAAAGCTTCAAAAGAAGGAGTCAAGAACTGGTTTAGGAGAAACCCTAAACTATTGAAGTATGCTGAACCTAGCACTTGTCTTCTTCAAAACCAAAAATCTCAAATTGCGGCTGCTATAGCAGGATCTTCCTCTGAAGAAGATATGATAAGTAGCCTCCAAAGCATAACTCAGCTTCTCCAAAAGCGAATAACTGACAACAAGAAGGATGATCAACCATCCACAAGTAAACAACCAACTATGAAGACAGCTAACAAAAAGAAGAAGCAAATTCTTGACCACCGCCTCAAACCAACTGATGAAGGCTCAAGCACTGACATTATCTTCTACAAGTCTGAAGAAGATGATTTGATCTCTGAGCCAGCCAATTCGGATGATGACTTTCTCCCTTCACCAGAGTAGTCAAAGATTCCTTTTGTCTGCCATTACGCACCGAAAGTGGTAAAGCAGACTTATCAAAATATGTAACCGGTACTGTTGTAATAGTTTAGGTTTATTTACCTGTACTGTTCAAATAGTACTTTCAATTTTCTATATAAGCCCGGCGCTTGCTCATTGTTAAGCACGCTTTGGCTTAGGCCTTTCTTCAATTCTTAGAGTGAGACACTGAGAGTGAGTTACTCTCCCCTTCTCCCTCTATCCCTCAATTCATGTAACTCATAGATAGTTACTGCAAATACAAAACTTTCAATTCAGTTTTCGTTTTCTTTATTTTCTGCAATCATCTCCGCCTATATGGCTGGTTAACTGCTTGCATAACATTTGCATGTTTTAAACTTTAAGTTTTCCGTTTTATTTTCCGGTTCTTTTATATTTCTGGGGCTTGTTCCCCATTTAAGTTTATGCTGAGTCCGTCTCAGTCCTACTTCCTATTGTAGTTCCCTTCCGCTCCATCAACTCTTGCTTCCGACCCCTCTTGGTATCAGAGCCTGATGGGGAAGTAGGAACGTGATATATATATATATATATATATATATATATATATATATATATATATATATATATATATATATATATATATATACACACACACACACACATATACTAAAATATTGGTAGATAATATATACTGACCTACCGGTTCGACCAGCAACCCGATGACCCAGTACTCTCACCGAGTCGGTCACTGGTCCGGTTTTTATAACACTGAATTAAATCGTTGAGCAACAGACACTTGCCTTTTGAATTTCAAATTCCGCTCCTCTCCTTCTCTCGTCAGTCGTCCCCATTCAATTCATTCAACAAATAAGGGAAAGGAATTGTAATGGAAAACAATATTTTTCAAAAATACTATATTATTTTTTATTAGTAAAAATTTAGGTGACTTTATTACTAAAGATGAGTCAAACCATAACAAATTGGACCAAAGTTCGTTGGTTCGTATATTATATATTTATTTAACAGAATAATACTATATTATATTATAATATATATACATGTTGTAGCAAAAAAATATGTTGTTATACCATTTAGCTGCATCTCCCACCAATGAATGTAATTAATATAGTTAAAAACAATAATTTTGTCCAATGTTTTAAAAATAGAACCAGCCAGACCTCTGAGTCATGGTTCAACTGCTTTAAATCGTTCGAACCGAGACGAAACCGCTGCCGAGCGGTCAAAATAACTGAACCGTAGACAAGACCAATTCATGGTTCAATCAGTTGGGACGGAGGGAGTAGTTCACACGTCATGTTGTGATTGGAAAACACCAACAACAGCACCTACGAAACAACACCTAAGTTTTCTCTTCATGGAATATGTTATTATCAAATAGAAAATAAATTATTTAAAAGTAGATTAATTATTGATATTTAATTTTCTTCTCAATAAAAATAAAACCATATAAATCAAACTATATATGTAAACAATAATAATAATTTAATAAAATATCTTCTCTATATAAGATAACAAACCCCCTTAGGGTCACTAATTGAGAGTTTGTTTTCCTTCCCAACTTCAATAATATTTTTTTTATTTTTTTATGATTTTTTATTTTCTTACTTTTAATTTATTTTGAATTCTTTTGCTTTTTACTTTATTTTTGTTAAATTATTATTTATATTTTATATTTTATTTTTTCAAAATTATTTTTAATTGTTAATTTTTCTATTTTTCTTATAGTTATATTTTTTATCTTCTTTTCATTTTTTCTTAAAGTTTTTTTTTCTTTGGTCTTTAAATTTTTTACTTTTTTGATTTATAAATTTTTTTACTATTTTTATTTAAATTTTTAAATAATTACTTTTATTTTGCCTCTCAACGAGAAAACATTATCAGTATAACTTTATTGTCTTCGAGACATACAAATTTTTTAAATATTTTTATTATTTAAAAAAATTATTTTCCTTTTAAGTCTCGCTAAGGAGACATGACATATCGCTGATAAAATTTTATCACGTATCAGTTTTATAAATAATTTATTATTTACAAATAATTATTTTATTTTTGAGTTCATACGAGATTTTATTTACTTTTAAATTTTTTTCTTATATTTAAATTTTTTAAGTTGTTTATTTTTTATTAATATTTTTTCATCTCTTTGTTAAATTTATTGTTGTCGTTGAGCATATATAAATTTTATAAATGTCTTTATTACTTATAAATGGTTATTTTGTTTTTAAATCCTGGTGAGAAAACAGTATATATTGTCGATATAATTTTATTACGTATCAATTTTATAAATATTTTATTATTTACAAATGATTATATTACTTTTGAGTTCATACAATAGATTTTTTTACTTTTTAATTTTCTATTTTTCTTATATTTATAGTTTAATTTGTTTATTAATTTAATGAATTTTTAATTTCTTTTTAAAATTTCTTAATTTTTTCTAGTTTTAAAATTTTTTATATTTTATATCTTATCTTTATAAATATCTTTATTATTTATGAATGATAAATGTCTAATTTGCTTTTAAGTCCTAATGGGGAAATAAAACATGTTGTTAGTATAATTTCATTGTTTTTGAGGACGAATCAAAGTTTATAAATGTCTTTATTATTTATAAATAATTATTTTACTTTTGAATGTTGACGAAGAAACATTGCATGTTATCGGTATAAATGATTACTTTTATTTTGCTGTTCTGATGGAAAAATATTAAATATTGTCAGAATAATTTTATTGTTTTTGAGCACATATTAATTTTATAAACGTCTTTATTATTTATTATTTATAAATAATTATTATACTTTTAAATATCGACAGGGAAACACTAAATGTTGTTGGTATAAATGATTAATTTTCTTTTGCATCCCGATAGGGAAACATGAAATGTTTTAAGAATAATTTTATTGTTTTTGAACACATATTAATTTTATGAATGTCTTTCTTATTTAAAAATGATTATTTTATTTTTTAGTTCTAACGAAAAATCATTACATGTTATCTATATAATTTTATTTTCTTTTATCACATAGCAATTTTATAAATATCCTTATTATTTATAAATGATTATTCTACTCTTGAGTATTAATAGGAAAACATTACATGTTGTTTATTCTCAATTTTTATGTATATGTAGAGAACTAAAACAACTAATTATGTTTGTCGCACTGTAAAACATTTATTTTATAAACAAGTATATTTAAAAAATGTGTAAAAACGGAGTGACCCATGTGTATGCACGAGTATCTTGCTAGTTAGTTACTCAGAAATTTACTGTAACTCTTATTTGTTCCCTTTAATCTATTCGTATTAACTTTTTGGCTTTCTGCATAAGGTGATCTAATGTTTGTTGGGGTTCTCAAGTTAAGAACCCTATGCTTACAATTACCTACCATTGGAATGGGTTTTTATAAAGAACCCAAAGAGATAGATAGGGGTGCTAATAAGGTACTTAACTATTCTCTAGGCCACATGTATCATTCATGAGTTTAATTGTGGGGGTCATTTAGTAAAATCATTGATAAAAGTGTAAGAATGTGGGGTTTACTGATGAGCAAGGACGGATCTAGAAATTTAATCAAGGGGCAAGTTTTTTCTATTAATAAATATTGAATCAAAATTAAATACATCGTATAGTTTATCTAATTCATATACGTTGTTCATTCCTATCATAAAATTTATTAATAGACTAATTATAATATGCATTTTTTTTTGTTTCGTCAACAATATTTATCATTATTTATATAATTATTTATTATTAAAATTTAAACTAAAACAGTGCGTATAGGAAATATTGTTTTGTTAATGATATTTTTTTATTATATTTAAAACAATGTGAAAATTTAAAACAGTGCAAAAAAAAAAACAATGCATGCCATTGAAATACAAAAAAATATACTGGTATTAGGTAAAAGTCACATATATAGTGTAGTCGTTATTAGTTATAACTATTGCAACCAATATCCTATATATAATGGCAAATTTGTAGGTAGGCATATGTTTTCTTAATCGAAAAATCTTCATAAAACTAAAAACAAGGAGCAACTCATACATATTTTACATTACTTTAGGCTCCGTTTCTTAAGAGCTATTCTAAAGTTAAAACTAAAAATAAAAGCTTTAGAAATAAAGTTAAAATTATTTGGTAATTATAATTTCGTTTAGCTTAAAAATTATTTTTAAGGTAAAAGTTGTTTGATAAAATATTTGTACAAAAGCTCTTATTTTGTCGCAAGCTATCCTAAATGAATGAAATATTTAAAAGACATAATTTTTAATAATTTGAATAAAAAATTTATAAATTTTCATGTTGAATAATTTGTTAAAAAAAATTTGCAATAAAAATATTACAGTTTGTAATATTACATTTTTATGTAATATTTCATAAAGATTATATTACGCTTTGTTTTTTTATAAAATATAGTTAGTACATAAAAAATACAATTTGTAAAAATTCATAAAAATCTCATATGTTTCTATTTAAGACCTCGAACATATGCAACTCTAAATTTATATTACAGTTTGGTGTTTTTCCCTCTTATGTCACTGCTTTAAAAAAAAAAAAATCTTTTAATATTGATGTGCAATGTTGACCAACGCAAGTAGGTAGATAAGTACGTGTTTTTTTTATTGAGGTATGTATGTGTTTAGCGAGATGATTACATAATCACATACAAAAATAGAAGAAAAAGGTTTAAAATGTGATTGCAAGACTCGAAGCCCTGCCCACCCAAAATAAGCTATGTATAAGCGGTGGAAAAGCTCCTCTCATTAGCTTCAATAGTAGCGCCTTATTTTTTTGGTGCAATAGCTCCTTATTTTTAATTTTTATTCTATAAAATTAAGCTCTTTTTTTAGAAGAGCTTTTTTTTAATAAGTGTTTGGTCTAGCTTCTCCTTTTAAGGAGAAGAGAAGAAAAAAATAAACTAGGTCAAACACTTCCTTAATACTTTATTTGATGAAAATTGTTTTAAAAAAACGGGGAGGGAGGGAGGTGGGGCTTGAGTCCATGCTCACCCCACCCTGTATTTGTCCCTACTAGTGAGACTTATTTAGTAAATTTTTTGAATGTACTGGTTGGAGAGATGATGTGTTTAAGTTGTAAGAAAATAAAAATAAGTGATGTGTAAAAATGAGACCCACTTAAGAACCCAAAAAATAAAAAAGTGGGATGTTCGGTTGTTGATGCTCTAAGGTTCTTTAAAATATATTATAATATTAAGGATAAATTTAAAATGTTGATAAATATCTAACATAACTGAGAATTAAAGTTTCGTTCTTGGTGAAATTGCTTGACAGGAATCCATTTGTTAGCTGGATATTAGTCGATCTCTCAGCTGATTTGTTCATGCAAACAAATTTGGCACGCCCAGTAGGACAATAGGTGAATCGAAGGACAAGTTTGATTCTCCAGGGCAGGATCACGCTTGGCGTATAAACCTGAGGTCCGGAAAGAAACTCAACAACAACATGGAGTCGAGTTCAAATCCCAAGAGAACCCTGTCACGCAAGAACGAGTCAGCATACACCCTAGGTATGCCTATAGCAGTTGAAGACATTCCAGTCTCCGCACCAGCCTCTGCTGACATGAATGACCCTGAGAATACTAAAGCCCTAGTGGTCATGACCAACTCTTTCATCAGGCAACAGATTGACATGGGGATTCATGACATTATGTACCAAGTATCGAGACAATTAGCAGATACTGTCAAGCCCATGGTGCACAACGAGGTTCAGCAGGCGAGAGATGCGGAAACAAGCCGAGGGTAGCAATGTGAACACTCGGCTAGTTCTTCGCTATCAGGGGGAAATGGGCAAACTCAGCATGCTCAAGGCAGTCAAGTTTGGCAGCCTCAACCGAATGTGTTCAAACTGGGCCTTTCCAGGCACAACCGAACCTACTGCCGGTAGGGCCACTAACCCAAACGTGTGGTGATCAACCGAATACATGGATACCACCCCATGCTGGGGGACAAATGATGTCAACTGATCAAGCGAATCTGCAATATGGGAAGATCAATATGACCCAGAGGCCAATTAACACGGTTGGACACATTGGTTTACCACCGGTAATGTCATATGCTCCAACACATAACCCTACTGTGCAGGCAAATACTTATGGACAGCCGAATTGGCAGCTGATGGCCCCTGGTTATGGTTCAGGGAAGCTACCTGGGGATTGGAACCTCAACAATTCACCATTCTACCAACCACAGCCAGTCCCCACGCCATACCCTCCAGTAAGTTCAAATTTACCATGAACGACTGGCAACTATGGGGAGAGCAGACATGGAATATTGTTCCACTTTTTCCCCACAATGCATCGGCTATTCCAAGAACTCAGGGAAGGGGTTTTGGTGAATATGGTCTAGAGCAGCAATGGAATAATAACCTACCTCTAAGCAATGTTCCACAAACACCTTCAACCTTCAGAATTCGTTCCAACAGGCTTCACCCTTGAGAATAATGGGTCAAGTGTACCCCAGCCGATTTCACAAGATAATCGGCAAGGGGCTTCTCAACTGATAGACCCAGAGATAATTGCAAGTACTATCAAGAAGTACTCTGGGGTACAATTAAAGTCGTTGGACCGTCCTGTTTACAGGAAACCTTACCATGAATGGGTGGATCAGATGATTCCTCTTCCTAGGGGATTTAAGACTCCAGATTTCACCATATTCTCAAGGGAGGATGGCAAGTCTACCATGGAGCATATAGGGCGTTTCACGGCACAGTGTGTTGAAAGCAGTCAGAATGAATACCACAAACTTCAACTCTTCCCTTTGTCACTCACTGGGACAGCCTTTACTTGGTACTCCTCATTACCTCCCAACTCAGTGCATAATTGGGCTGACATGGAGAGATGCTTCCATGATAGATTTTACTGGCCTCAACCCCAAGTTACAGTAACCGATCTCACTAGTCTCAGGCAGCAAGTTGATGAATCGGCTGCTGATTACATTGAGAGGTTCATAAAGAAGGCAAGGAAGTGTTATGTGCAATTCCCTGAAATAGAATATACATCCATGGTAATCAATAATATGCACAGACTTGAACCAATTAGCAGAAAGGGTTATCCGAATTGAGCAATATATCCATGAGAAGGAGAAGAAGAGGGCTAGCCGTGGAAAGGGTCCCTACTTAGTCTCTATCATAAAGGCGAAAGAATCTGACTCTGAATCGGTTGACCTCACCGCTGACATGATGGTAGCCAAGATAGTCAAAGGGAAGAGCTATTCTTGCCCAGCATTGAAGGCAGCCGGGGCCAAGGAAATTGAGTCAACAGAAGATAGGGCTGGGTACTCCTTTGACATAACCAAGGCAGACCAAATCTTTGATTACTTGCTCAAGGACAAGCAGATCCGGTTGTTAGAGGAGCATCAAATTCCACCTCCTGGAAAACTGAAGAATAAGAAATAATGTAAGTGGCACAACTCTTATAACCATTCTACAACTAATTGTGTAGTTTTCAGGAAGGCAATACAAAAGGCTATCAAGGAAGGCAGGTTCAAGTTAGCTGACAAGAGCATAGCTGAGATATCAGTGGACACCAATCCATTTCCTGCTGTAACTATGGCCATGGTATCCTTCTCAAGGCACGACTATCCCAAGCCATCAAAGGGAAAACAACCGATAAGGAGTGTTTGGGTGCCCAAAGAATAATCTAGGAAAGAACAAGAGGTCACAAGGGTATCTGTGTTCGACAGATTAGGTAACCCACATATGGCATCTAAAAGCACTGTGGTCCAACCATCTACTAGTCGATCCCATAGTAGACCTCCTAGACCTGGACGCTTGGCCAATGAGTTGATCAACCAGTATCGCAACATGTACTCAAAGACAGAGAGAGTGCAACATGCTTAGAGGCCTGGGGGGCAAAATCAACTGGGAATCTTAGCTGAAGCCCAGCCGATTATGCCAAGGATCACTGCGGACCCTCTCCCAAAGTCTAAGAGAAGGGTAGCGGAGTTCAATGTGGAAGGGGGAATGTCTTCCCTTCGCATAACAGTAAGGAATGATGAAGAACTCAAGCCACAAAGGATGATCAAACCAGCTCCAAACATCAGAGAAGGGCAGTGGGTGGTCAACCAACCTTCTAAGAAGAAAGAAATCAAGCCAGTCACACTGACTACAACGCAGAAGAAAAGACTGCAGCAGGCTAGGTCCTTACAGAGAATGAAACAGACATTGCAGATGATAGCTGATGTCAAGGCAGCCGATACGAAGGAAATCCCAGAAGCAAAGGTAGCATAAGCCATTGACAGGGCTTTTGGGCCTTGTGGACTAGGGCCTGACAAAGGTGAAAATGAGCAAATCAAGGAGGCCCCAATGATGAGTACAGTTGCAGCTGCGAACTTAGAGCAACCTGCCGAAGATAAAGAACATATTCCCATATATACACAGTGCTTGAATGATGGCGACGAGCCGACCTCAGAAACTAGCTATCTAGAGGACTCTATACTGGATTATCTCTCTAATGAGGAGGAAAGTAGTTTGATGGCATCCATTGAGGTTGTTAGCTTGATCCCAAGTGAGTTCTGGGCTGGTTACCCACAAACTGAACACTTAGAAGGAGATGTTTGCGTGGAAGCTGTAGAATGGGAAATTTTAGCCGACAACACGACAAAAGATGCTTTAAGTACTGCATTTGGTAAGCCAACTGAAGACATGGTGAAGCACCTAAAACCCTTGTACGTGAGAGCTTACATCAACGACAAGGCCGAGTATTTGTTGATAATGGGGCAGTGTTGAATGTGATGCATGTTGCTACCTTGAAAAGTTTGAACAAGTCAGAAGAAGACCTAATCCCAACTAACATGAAAATGACTAGCTTCATGGGAGAGGCTTCCTCAGCCTTGGGAATCTTGGTAGCCGAGATCACTGTTGCCCTCAAAAGTGTCAAATCAGCCTTCTTTGTGATTGATGGCAAACCATCTTATGCAGTCCTGCTTGGAAGAGACTGGATTCACACCAGCTAATGCTTACCTTCCACCATGCATCAGAAACTGATTTTTTGGGAAGGGAACAAGATAGAGATAGTCCCGGCCGATGATAACCTATTCCCAGCTGAGGTACAAAATTTAGAGGCTTTGTTTTATTCTCTTTGTGTTGCTCCTATTGCTGTTACTGAGGAATATGAGGAAGGATCGTGGGAGTCTTGCAACTTGACCCCCAAGGTTTTAAGATTAAGTAATTAGCCGAACCACGGCTATCCATGGAGAAGTTTAATGTTTAAAGACACCCAAGTGGTGCAAAACCTGTGGGACCGGCTAGAAGCTTTCAGGATTGAATCCCATGTAGCCGATTCCTTATTGATAGACAAACACAGAAACGATGACCTCACATCGGCAGACGAGACCACAGAGTTGCTGATGGAGTTTGAGTCACCCATCCAAAGGACTCTACCAAGCTTTGAATCTCAAGATCCCTTGGAGAACATTAGCTTGGGAACTCCAGAAGAACCTCGGCTAATGCGAATCAGCGGACTGCTGGGGGGAGAAGACAAAAAGGATGTAGTAGCCCTCTTGGAAAAATATAGGGACTGCTTTGCGTGGGACTATCATGAGATGTCTGGGCTAGCACATGAATTGGTGGAGCACAAGTTACTAATCAAGGAGGGTTTCAAACCACATAAGTAGTCACCTAGAAGGTACCATCCTCAGCTGATGCCACAAATCAAAGCAGAGATTGAGCATTTGCTAAATGTTGGGTTCATCAGAACAACCAGGTATGGGGATTGGTTAGCTAATATAGTACCTATCATGAAAAAGAATGGCAAAATCCGAGTTTGCATTGATTAAAGAGACTTGAATTTAGCCACTCAAAAGGACGAATATGTGATGCCTGCAGCGGACATGCCAGTTAACGCGGCTGCCACACATGGTATTCTAACCTTCATGGATGGTTACTCTAGCTATAACCAAATATTTGTAGCCGAGGAAGATACTTACAAGACTGCCTTCAGGTGCCCAGGGGCACTAGGAATTTATGAGTGGTTGGTAATGTCATTTGGCTTGAAGAACACCGGAGCTACCTACAAGAGAGCCATGAATGCCATCTTCCATGATCTAATCGACAAGACTATGGAAGTGTACATAGATGACGTGGTGGTAAAGTCCAGAGACATCAAAGCCCATTTAGCCGATTTGGAACAAGCCTTGTAGAGAATGACGGTCCACAACTTGAAGATGAATCCTGCCAAGTACATGTTTGGAGTATTAGCTGGCAACTTCCTTGGTTTCCTAGTGCATCAAAAAGGTATTGAGATAGACCAAAATAAGGCCAATGCAATAATGGAGGCTAGACCACCCAGGAACAAGAAGGAGCTACAGAGTCTATTGGGCAAGATCAATTTCTTGAGGATATTCATAGTCAATTCGACTGGCAAAATGAAGGTTTTTTCCCCTTTGCTGAAGCTCAAGAATGCTAAAGAGCTGGTATGGGGTCCTAAACAACAAAAGGCCTTTGAGCAAATAAAGAAGGCCTTAGCTAGTCCACCGGCGTTGGTGCCTCCCATGCCAGGAAAGCCTTTGAAACTCTACATTGCAGCTGCTGAAAAGTCTATCGGATGCCTGTTAGCACAAGATGTTGAAGATGGAACAGAAAGGGCAGTGTATTACTTTAGCCAAATCCTTAATGATGCTGAAACTAGATATACTCATCTGGAGAAGTTATGTTTGTCACTATTTCATGCTTGTACAAAACTTCAATATTATTTAATGCCACATGAGATACTAGTTTTGTGCAAATTAACATTGTTAAGTATTTGCTTAATAGGCCTATCTTACAGGGTCGCTTGATGAAGTGGGCTATTAAGCTCACTGCCTTTGCTTTAAAATACGTCCACTAAGGGTTGTTAAGGGTCAGACACTAGCCGATTTCTTGGCAGAACATCTTTGTGTGGAAGTGGAGGACCCTTGGGTATCTCTAATCACTTGCATAGACCTCTTGCCTTAGCTTCTAACTTTTGATGGGTCCAAGACCCAAGATGGAGTTGGATTCGGAGTGACAGTCACCAACCCAGAAGGGAAGGTGTTGAGGTTTTTGTATCAGCTAGACCCAGGTTTAACTAATAACCAAGTCGAGTCTGATGCCTTGATCATAGGTTTAAAGTTGTTGACCACTATGAAAGCCGATTATATTCATGTAAAGGGAGATTTCCAATTGGTGATCAAACAACTAACAAAATAATATGGGTGTAATAACCCAAATCTACTGGCTCGTTATGCAACAGCTAACAGATTGCTTCATTATTTTATTGATGCAAAGGTGTCATACATTCCAAGAGGGGCCATTATGGAGGCCAACGACTTAGCCCAAGAAGCCTCTGGGTACAAGGATTCTTTGTTGACTTTGGAATATGATGAACTACCAGCCGAGGTGATGGTCGTAGACCAAATCGACTCATGGAGGAAGGAGCTGATCGAGTACCTACAAGATCCTTCTAAGTGCACTGACCCCAAAGTCAAGAGACGGGCTCTAAGGTACGTGCTTCTTGATGATGAATTGTACAAAAGAAGCATGAATGGCGTACTATTAAAGTGCATAGATAAAAGTGAAGCCCTAAAGGTCATGGGTGAAATTCATGAAGGCATATGCGGTTCACATACGGCTGGGCCAGTCATGAAATGGTTGATTTATCGCCATGGATACTATTGGCCTACCATCACAGCCGATTGGTTTCAATATGCCAAGGGATGTGAAGAATGCCAGCTGCATGGCCCAATTCAAAGGGTGTCTGCCGAATTGTTGCATCTAGTGGTAAAACCCTGGCCATTCAGAGGTTGGGCTATGGATTTAATCGGCAAGATCCACCCACCATCTTCTAAGGGACATAATTTCATAATTATGGCAACAGATTACTTCACCAAGTGGGTGGATGCTCAGCCGATGGTCAAGTTACAACAAGATGATGTTATCCGATTCATCCAACACCAAATCATATACAGGTTTGGGATTCCAGAGACTATCACTATAGATTAAAGAACTATGTTCACTGGAGAAAAAGTGGTTGCCTTTGCTCAGCAATTTGGGATCAAGTTAATACACTTATCCCCATATTATGCACAGGCTAATGGGCAAGTCGAGGCAACCCACAAGATCGTTGTGGACTTGATCAAGAAGAATTTGGAAAACAAGTCCAGGAAATGACATTTAACTCTGGATGAAGCCTTATGGGCCATTAGGAATTCTAAGTCAACGACCACTGGCACAACTCCATATCGGCTGACATACGACTAAGATGCAGTTTTGCCTTTGGAAATCAATGTCACTTCATTAAGAGTGGCAAAACAGAATTCTCTAAGCCTAGAAGAATATCAACAAGCCATGTTCATAGAGTTTGATCAATTGGATGAAGAACGGTTAATGGCCTTGGAAAGGATTGAGGCGAGTAAACGCAGAATAGCTAGTGCTTACAACAAACATGTTAAGTTGAAGAAGTTTGTTGAAGATGACCTAGTTTGGAAAACTATTTTACCAATAGGGGTCAATGACCCAAAATTTGGGAAGTGGTCACCAAATTGGGAAGACTCATTCATTGTTAGTCAAGTGTTTGCAGGAAATGTTTATCGGCTAGTTAACATGCAAGGCGAAGAATCAAACAGAAGCATAAATGGCAAATATTTGAAGAAATATTATCCTACCATTTGGCAAATTTGTTCAAGGAATAGCCACAAGCCAACTATCTAGCTTAAAAGAAAACGTGTGTGTGGCTGACGAGTAATTCTGTTGAATCATTATCGGATGGCAGCGCAGTCATCAGGTAAAGATAAGGTAGTTGTTCGGGTCATTATGGCTAGTATTAAATGTAGATAAAGTGACTAGCGATTGACAGTTCAAAGATCCGAATCTTATCTGATACATCAATCCAACATTTACATCTGGAATGATATAGGGGCAATTGTTATAACCAAAAAATAGCTAATGACAAGTCGATTAGGATGATAGCCGATACATGATCCATCCGATCATATTTATAGCCGAATATGTTTTTATTGAGCCGATGCTACAACTCTGAATTGATTAAGGCTCGAGGAGCATCATGAGGTCAGTCGATGGTTACAAAGTTAGCCGATTGTGGTTGAACAGGTGTTTAAATACTACAAGGCTATCAGTTAAATAATTGCCGCCGAGCAAGGAAGCAGTAGAATCGACCAAGAGTTGGAATTGAAAGTCCTTGTACTTTGGCGCCCAAAGGTTAAAATCAGCTCTTGAGGGCTTTTAACATAAATAGAAACGTGGAAACTGCATCTTTCAGCCGAAAAGGGAGTGGTTACTTCAAGAAGTACTTGAACGTGGCAGTTGAAAGACACCACGACCGCTTGTTGTCAGCTACCAACGTTGTGGGAGTATTTAGTGGCCAATAGGGGGCAATTACAATTTTATTTTTCTCTTTTGTATATATATACTCTGCTGAGGAAATGTACAGGACACACACGATCAATCAAACATCTCTTTTCTCTTGCAATTTACAGCATTTATCTTAGCCGATTTTATGTCTCTTAGTCTTAGCTTAGCGTAGATTCACCACTCCCAACGCTTTCTGGAGTAGTTGGGGAACCCATAACTGAGAATTAGAGTTCCGTTCTCAGTGAAATCGCTTGACAGGAATCAATTTGTCAGCTGGATATTAGCCGATCCCTCGGCTGATTTGTTCACGCAAACACAATCTAATACCCAACAATTAAGAGCACATGTCCTCCACAATATTCCATCACCAATAACACTATCTTGGATCAAACCAATCTAATTGAAATAGAAAATAAAATAGTACTGCCTGATAACCCCAATGCGACCTACGGCTAGAAAACTCACAAAAACAATTTTTTTAAAACAATAAAGGGCAAAATAAAGCAATACAAGTATTTTAGAAGCAATCCACCAACACAATCTAGAATTTGGGAGCACAAGCAGGTCAAAATATTAACAAGCTAAGCCAACAGTTGCAAGTATACCTCAGGCTTGTCAAGTATAGGTATAGCTGAGTTTGCTCTTCCAGTCGTCATAGAATTAGAAATAGACCGAGCATTTTTAAGAGTCATTTTCATCCTTTTTTTTTATGGAGGGAAGTGGATTTGTATCACAGATTCATAGTTATTAGACATTCATAGTTATTAGACACCATGTATAACACATAACACATACAATATAGATGCATCACAGGTTTTTGGGTTTAAGCACCAAAGTCTATATCTAGTTTTAAATTTTCTAAAAAGAAAGAAACTAACTTAAAGAAAACATATAGATGCTGCACTGATTTTTGTTCAAGCTGTTGAATTGTTGCTTCTCTTTTTTGGAAATTATATGTGATGCTTGACTTAAATTCTTTCCCATGATGATAATTTCTATGCTTATACAACTGGCACTTAACATTCAAGGAGCTAGAATGTAGAACATGCAACAAGACAAATGCAACTATGGCTAATTAAGATTAGAACATAAGAAATGAATGCCAAAACACTCAACATGCTAATACAAATTAGACCTACATGTTAGATATGAACTAAAGAGCTTTATAAATCCTCCCTTCTTCCCTTTATATACCAATAACAAGTAAAAGCAAACAACACAGGTTAACTCTATAATCCCCCTGCATTTCTACCAAGGAGACATCTAATAAAAGGTACAAAACACATAACCATAACTATTTGCCCTCCATAATCAAAGGAAAACACATTCAATTTTGAGGGCACAACCATAACAGAACAAAAACAATGAAAACTCACTTCAACAGTAACTTGCTAAAACATCATTTTTCAAAGCTTCAACCAAAAAAATGCAGCAAGACAAAAAAAAATGCAGAACATGCAGTAAGACAAAAAAAATTAGATGCTAAAATCTTTCGAAGCTCAAGTTACTTCAGATTACTCCAAGCTCACTGAAACATCATTTTCCAAAGCTTCAACTAAAAAAACAAGAAATTTCCATTGAAATCGATTGAAACCCAAAACCCCATTTTCATATAAAGCAAAAGGTACAAACAGATTACTATCATTCCAGCATCAAGAACAGATACATATATGAAATCGAACTGAAACGAAACCGAAAGAGACGAAATCAAACAGAAACGACAGGAAAATAGAACAGAAACTAATCAAAGCAGAGATGACCACCTGAATCAAAGCGGCAACTAGGGTTCTTTAGAATGGGAATGAGACGAGCGAGGGAGATGAGAGCAGTGTGATGGTTCTTCTCCCTTGTGTTCCGACGATTAGGGTTCAAATTGTAAGAGCAGGAAGAAAGAGCAGTCACCCTTGAGCGAGAGAAGAGCGTTCCGCATTCTCGTGTTTCTCTGTTTCGTAGTTGTGCAAAATTATGTCTGTGCCATTAATGAAAACTGACACATCTCCGCCTCTTTTTTGTTTTCAAAACTAAAACGTAAAATTGGGTTGCAAAACATCTTTGAGATGTTTCCCTTTTTTAGTCCCAAAAACTAAAAAACTCAATACAGTTTTTAAAACTAATTTTATAAAAATAGCTATCAAACAAGTTTTAATTTTTTAAAACTGAAAACAGTTTTTAAAAACACATATTTCTAAATAAAATTGGACTTGAACTCTTATTTGGGCCATTGACCCATATTTCTGAATTAAACACTCTTTCCATTTATTTCTAAAAAGTTTGTACCTTCGTCAGTTGTCACTAATAAATTAAATCTAGAGAAGTCCACAAAGTGCCACTCGCACGATTCGGTCATTTTAAGACTCCTCTTTTTTCTTAAAAAATAAAATAAACAAATTTCATTAAGGGAATCAATTATTTAAGGCAAACACCTTTCATGAAAAATTAAAAGGGGTACCATTTTTATAAACGAAAGTCGTGAGGGTGCTATGCTAACCCCTTCCTTACGCACAACCGACTCCCGGACTTAATTTTGCTTCAAAGATCATTTTCTTTCTATTTTTCCAAAAAAACAAATTCCAATTATTTTTTTAATAAACATAGGTGGCGTCTCCTAATTTTTTTTTAGGTTGCTACACACACACACACACACATATATATATATATACTAGTGTATTTACCCCTGCTCGCACGAATTAACTTATAACCAACGTGCAATAATAAATTTAAAGTTTTTTTATAAAAAAAACTATTAGCAGATTTAAATTTTTCAAAAACTATTATGTAGATAATTCATTATGAAGTAGAGAATATATGTATTTATACACATACTTCAGTTTTTTTAAATATAACAAATAAAATAGAAAATATCAGTTCTATTTTTGTTTATGATTAGAGATGTTTTTTAAACTATGAGTTTCAACAAAAAAAATATAAAGTGTAACATCCCAAATTTTTAAGAAGTGATTTTAACAATAAAATCCGGAATACTCGATTAATAAGTCAGAGAGATTGATCACCTCGATGATTTACTGAGAGTACGGGAAATTATTTTGAGCTATTTTGAATAATTTATTTATTATAAATAAATATTATTCATGATGTCAATTCAAATTAATAGACAACGTAGACGTATGTTGTATTAATGTGAATTCATCAATTTAAACTCTATATAAGTTTTCTGAGTGACGCGGTAACGCGTATTTTGTGCTAACTGGAAAATCGAGTGAATTAAATCAAGATGAAATTAAATTTAATAATTAATATTTTATATTAATTCATGGTTCAAATATCGTCGAAAAATTCTAACGAAGTTTCGTCGCGTTTTGAATCACCGGGTAATATTTATCCGCATTAAAATTTAAGTGTTTTGAGTGTTTTTAATTGTTTTTATTATTTATAAGAATATATTATCATGCGATGAATTAATTTCTCGGCAAATTAATTTTCGCAAATTCATCGACGGAGAATTAATCGGTAACGCGATTACTCGATGCCGTGTTTTTAGTACACTCTAGACTCTAGGATTAGAGGGTAATCATAAGAGAAAAGAGATTAGATGGTTAGACTTGGTGATGGGAATAGAATCTTGTTTTATGAAGTTTAGGTGTCACACTTTTGTGGTGGTTAATATTTTATACTTATCCTAATTGTATTTTTAACCAAGTGTTTATTTTAATTAAAATTAATTTTAATTCCTTTTTTTTTCTTTCAAGCTGGCCGCAGCCAACTTCCCCCTCCACTCTATATCATGCCTCATTTTTCTTTCTTATGTTAACAAGAGAAAAAAGAAGCCAAGTAAGCCTTTTAATCATTGTTTTAATTAAATTTAATTCTTTCCCTTCTCTTTTAAAGCTCCAGGCCGTGACACCCCCACCCTCACAACATCTCCATTTGCTTCTTCTTCTTGCTTTAGAAAGAGAAAATTCCATGGTCCTTTCTTCCATCTCCATGGCGTGACCCCCCTCCCATTTTACCTCCCATTCTACTTCCTTCTCCTCCTTCTTGTTCCAGCCGAGCACCCCATCCTCTCTACCCCATTTCATCTTCTTCTCCCATTTTTAGGGAAAGAAAGGGTTTGGAGCACCATCATCTTCAACCTTCACCTTCTTGCATTTTTGACCTTCAATCTCCACCATTCTTGCACCCAACCTCAACAAGCACATGATTCATCATCTTCCAACCATTGGAGCAAGAAGAAAAACAGATTTTCCCTCCCCCATTTACTGTTCAAAACAGCGCCCCTTTCATCCTCTTTTCCCTAGGCTGTATTCCCTTGCTTTCTAGTCTTGATTTATACTTATTTAAGTGTTGTTTTGTGTTGTTTGTTGCTTGTTTGAGTTACAGTTTTGAAATTGCATTCTAAAACTTGTTATTCATGATTTTTACCTATTCTTGAATTAGAAGAAATATGGATTTTTGGTGTTGAATCATGTGTTTAGATGTTAGATTAAATGCTTTAGGTGATTTAATTGCTATTGGAAATGGTTTGGAAGTTTAGTAAGAAAACTAGTATGTTAATTGTGAGAAAATGATTATTGAAGGACTAATATGGCATGTAAAATTTGATTAGTTGTTTTCTAGTAATTAATGTTGTTTTGACCATGATTTAATTGATTGGAGCTTAGTTGAAACATAGTATTGATTGTGGTTTGAAATAAAAAAAAATGAAAGGTTTTTGGAAACTTGGTTCTTGAAGTTGTGGAAAAATGTTTTGGAAGATGTTTGGTTTAAATTCTCTTTGGTGTATTAATTACTACATGATGTTACTTGAGTTTTGAAGTAATGTTATAAAATGAAATTGATTTGGAAAATGTCTAGAACAAGTCCTTAAATGTGCTTAACTTATGTTTGGTGTTGTCTTGATGATTATTGCCTTGTAGTATATTTGAAAATGTTTTGTAAAGCAAAAGAAATTGGAAAGTCTCTTGAAACTTGTATTCTTTTTAAATTGTTTTGGTAAATGGGCTATGGAATCTTGTAATTTGATCTTGAACATGATTTGTCATTAAAAGGAAGATTTCTTGCAAAACTTGTCTTGACATATATGCATGTTTAATTGGAACTTGAGTTATTAGTTTTGTGAAAGTCTATCCTTTAAAGCATGATTTTGAAAAGTGGTAAATAAATTAGCATATGTTTGGAATATGTTTTAGAACATATCTTGAAAAATGCTTGAGCTATGCCTTGGTTAAAATTTGATGTTTGTTGCCTTGAAATGTAATTGAAAATGACTTGGAAGTGATTTGTAGTTGTAAAAGAAGTTTTGCAAATCTTGTTGAAAAAAAAAGGGGTGAAGGCCGAGAGGCCCTAGGAGAAATTGGAAGGAAAATTTTGGTTTGTGAACTTGTCTAGATGCTTGAAGTGAGTATGTGTTTTAGGCTTTGAGAATTTACGAAAGTAATTAATTGCATGGTGTTTACTTTGAAGTTTCCAGAAAATATTTTAGTTTCAAAACTTCACTCTTTTCAAATAAGTTAGCATTTTCTAAAGTAAGTGTTATGTGTTATTTTTTTTAAGAAGTGTTTTAGTTCAAAAACCTTATTTCTTTTCTAGTAGCTAGTATTTAAATGCTTGAATAAATACTTGGTTAGAAAAGGGTTAAGGTTGAGAGATTAGGGGTTATAGAATTAGGCCTTTAGAATTATGCTAAGTTTGTTTGTTGTGTTAGGCTTTGAGTAAATTCGAGACCGTGCGGTGTGGAATACGGGAATACGCGCAGCTTGGAGTTCGGTAAGGGCGCTTCACATTCTAGAGTTATTGTTTATGTATTTATGCGTAAGGGCAACTTTTAGATACGATAGGAATTTAATTTCAAGTGTTTATGCGAAGAAGTCTGAGAACCTCAGGGTTCGAAGTGAGGGTCTCTTCGCTTTATTTTTTGATATACTGATTATTTAGTGGGCTTGTCTGCAAGTGGTTGGCAGCTGTCCCCAACCCCCCACACTTGTTTGATTGCCTCTCTGCTAACTCCATTGAGTTGCAGAGAGATGAACTGAGTTGTTTGACTGTCGTTGTTTGCTGAGTTATGATTATTGAGATGAATAGCTTATACTGCTGAACTGTTTGCACTATTTTGAGCTTGACATGAATATTATTTGATACGCGGTTAAATACTTATTCGAATTTGCTTCTTGAATTATCATATGCGTTGGTTGATTCATTGGGGTGGTTAAGGTGTTGTCGAAGTCATTGGAGTCGTCGTGACGTTTTTGAACTTCAACCTGAATAACCAAGGGTAATAGGGTCCCCTGAAGGTATGACTTGGGTGATAGGGTCCCCAAAGCTATGGCCGGTGTTCGGAATCGAACCACCTAGGATGATTGGGTCCCCTAAAGCTACGGCTTGGGTGATAGGGTCCCCAAAGCTACGGCGGGTGTTCGACTGCTTAGTTCACTGTCGTGTTGTTTTTTTAACTCGACCTGAATAACCAAGGGTGATAGGGTCCCCTAAAGCTACGGTTTGGGTGATAGGGTCCCCAAAGCTATGGCTGGTATTCAGCAGCTTGTTCAGCGTTATTTCTGGAATTATAAAGTGTGATGGGAGAGCGTTGTGAGTTGCATTATGGGGCGTTTGTGTACCTTGTTATCTCTTGTTCTATAGTGGCGTGTAGTTGCATTTGCAGGCATTGATGTATTCTTACGGAATGGTGTGTTCAGTTATGCTGCGTTATATTATATCATGCTATTTTGGATTATCTGGTGTATTTTAAGAAGTTGACCATTGCCAGTGGTTCTTTTAATGTAATGAATGTAACCCAGATGGCGGAGCAAGCGGAGGATTTGGAACTGCAGAGAGGAGCAGCCGAGGATAGTCGTCCAGCCTTTTTACTTGTGTTATGTTTGTGGAATTTACTAGCAGTCTAGTGAAGAGTATAGCTTGTGGACCAGCTATAGGATATTTGTCATTATTTCAGTGTTGTAATAAATATCTATTATGTTTCATGACACGTTTGTTATATATGATTTGACAGAATAAATGAATGTGGTCTATGTGGTGTCTTAAATTATTTTTCACCATGTTTCTAAAAGTCGTTGTGATACTCTATCCGCTATTTAAAAAAAAAAGAGTTTCGCAGGAAAAAAATATAGGACCACATGTCTCGAAAACCCTACGAGCAGAGTATTCCACCTTTCGGAAACATGTCAACTGTTGTCAGAATATTCACTTAGTAGCACTCCGGAGACAGGGTGTTACATAAAGCACATAATTGAATTATTTGTCTAAATTACTGTAAGATAAATTCAAAATAAGTTACATAAAAAAGAGATAATCAATTATATATGCTGGACAACAAATTAATCATAGAATAGTAGAATAAACTATGGTTTTTCGAGGGTAAAATATCTGAGCTTTAAGAAAAAAATAAAAATATATATTGATTTAGTATTTATTATACTTAAACATAAACAATGATGTGAATATTGCAATACTGAAATTTTTTAAAATTTAATAATACGTAAGAGTAGATATTAAATATAATAATATATTTACAAATATTTGTTAAAATAAATTAGACTAAGTTTTGAGATTTTGAAGAAAAAAATAATTTAATTTTACTCATTCTAAAGTAAGCATCACCTGAGTTTTTTTTTTTGGTCGAACACCCAATGTAAGTGCGAGACAACAAAATTATAATGTATGTCCATAAAAAGTTTAGTAGACGCACTTGTAATCACTTGATAAATATTGTGCAAATGTAAAATTAAAATATCTAGCTATCAATCTCAACTAATTTGATTAATCCAAAAAAAAATCTCATCCAATTAAATTTAAAATATTTGCAGTTAAAAAAATACACAATGGGTTTGCTTTTAGTTATTATTATTATAATATAAATTGTAATTTAATCATTTTAAAAAAAGAGAGTTTCTTAATTTGAAATATCAAATAATTCAAATTTTAAAAATGTATTATAATAAATGATGATTAATAATTGATATATCAATTAAAAATTGACAATTTATTTGATGAAATATATTTCGAATTTTATTAATGGTAATTAATTGACATAATGTAATAATGATATGAATACATATCTGATTAATAGGTGGAATCTATTTAGTAATTAATGAATATTGAAAAATACAAATAAATTAAATTAAATATATAAATCAAAAGTTGTATTTTGACGGGAATTAGAATGACCAGGTTTTGACACGGGACATGGTCCCACGCAATAAAACTTTATTTTATATAATATAGTTAAAGATTTAAATGTAACAATGTAAGCATAAATTAATCATATTTCTTGTATCAATTTGAGTGTATTGGGTATATATGGTCATATCTTAGTTTTCTTTTCTTTTTCAATGTATAAAAAGAGTAATATACATCATGCTATGAATTAGATTAGATTGGATTGGATGAAATATTTAAGGTTTTTAATTAATATCATAATATGGATCGTGATTTAGAATCATGGTACGAATTGCTAGTTAAATTATTATAATTCATCGTATTGTTAATTTAGTTTGTAAAATTTTGATTGTGCATTGAATTATTTCTAATTATTATTGATTTTTATCCATATCAGTATTTGAATTCAAATCTGTACCAATAATAGATGAATTGATTTAAATTAAGTATTAAACACTTAATTTTATGTTACAATTATTTAATTTTTAATTATAGGGTTTGGAAATGGAGAGCTCTGCACTTGTTCATGGTTGACGTCACGACTATATGTCCTTGGAGCTTTGTTGCTTATTCTCAACCATAAATGCTCCTTCTATACCATCATCTTCTTTAAATGATCCTGCTCAAAGAAAGTCTTTAGCGCAAGCGTTGACTAGCTCATGTGACATACCCTGTAGTCAACTTTCGTGGACCTTGCTTGAAGGGAGACATGATCTCCATCAAAAGAAGATGGATACCTGGTAGGATTGGAAGGATGCAATAATCATCTCCATGGTAGATTGATCCTTTCTAAAGGAGATGTGTCAATCAAGATTAAAGACTTGTGATCCAGGTTATCTTATTTACGGAAGTTGAGATGCCTCACCCCATTTTCTCTAATACTTATACTCTGATCATACCTATTTTCGTAATCTTAGTCATATACTTAGTGCTAGCAGATGAGTGTAAATTATAACGTTATTTAAAACGAGTCCCTGCATACACATGTGATCCACGCGTCCATAGGAGGACGTCCTTCCATAGGGCCCACTATAAGCACGAATATGTGTGTGTAGTGTCGAACAAAGCAAACGAAAGGTAGCATACACAATGACATAAACTTACTGGCCATAATACAGTGGCCTATAAAGGCAGGCAACTCCACCAAAACACGTGTACTGATGAAGTATACTCCTGATTGCTTTATCACGAACGAGTACATACAAAAGAAAGAAAAAAGTGGGGGGGATAAGAAACAGTCCAATCACCACAAAATAATGGGAAAGCAGGTGTAGAACAGGAGCATAGATAGCAGTCACACCAAGTAACATCCCCAAATTGTAATATCTAAGATCACAACCAAAATCAAATACCAGGTCCTAAATTCCCTCTAAACCATTGAGATGGTATCTCTATATTCCCACACTCATGCAATACCTAAGAGACTCTACATGTCTAAAGTGGCTACACTAATCATGTTAATTATCAATCGCAAAAGGGTCCCAAATAGCCAAATCATAATTAATTCGTTCCCCAACAGGAGTTGACAGGAGAACAAGCCAGTCGTCCATTTGCCATATACAATTCATCGTACCCCTAAGAGTATTTTCCTATTTCCAAATTATAGCAGTAGAACATATGTATCGAGGATGCACTCTGGATCATACAAGCTATGGACTATGACACGACAGTACCCCGTCGGGATGACCATACACTATGATGAGCACGACATAATGGCGGCAAGCCAACAGTCACATATGGCTTTATATCAGACTCAATCAATCCCAAAGGCAACATCATGTATTGTACTAAACACATCGTACCTACACTCGGGTACCTAGCATCGTATGCCAGCCTATGCACATGATGGTGGTTTTATGCAAACAATGATTCTCACTGCTCACCTCATATCATAACCTAATGACTCTAACTCAACCCTTAAGCCTAAATATATAGTAATTTGTCTCTAATCCATTCGTAATAATACTGATAAGGCCTGATTACTCTCTAACCCACAACCATCCTTAATGTATAGATATCATCCATGTGATTCCCATATTCTCAATCATGTTAAGCACATGTATCCAAAATTGTCAAACTATTCACTAACTATTCTAACAGTCAAACAGTACAGTAGATAAAGTATACATCATCAAAGAAATATTAGATCAAGGCCTGGTGTCACATAAGGTGACCTATTATTACCATACTATCAAACAAGTATGCCTACAATCAATCACATATAATAGATATAAGTCGATTAACCTAAGATTCACAAACAAGCATACTAAATCATATATATAAATAGAGTAATGATATTTTGACAACCAAAATTTGACAACTTTCGCGACAACTTCTAAGTGGTTAATACAGTTCAAATACGTGGTTAATTACGTTTAGTAAATGGTTAATAGATATATCAGGTGTTGAAACTCATTAATCACCAACGTACCTTCGTTAACCACAATTTTGAACGTGATTAACCACAAATTTGTATCACGTTCCAAGTGTTCAACTACATGTAGATTTGAACACCTGAAAATTGTGGTTAATCACGTTCAAATTCGTAGTTAATTAAGTTATATTGATGGTTAACGAGTTTCAACACTGATATATCCATTAACCATTTACTGAACATAATTAACCACATATTTGAACTGCATTAATCACTTAAAAGTTGTCGCGAAAGTTGTCAAAATTTGGTTGTCAAAATATCATTACTCATATAAATATATGTTGGTTTATAGGTATACAACAACTATCGTTAGCCATCGCAACCCACAACTCCTCTCCCAAGGTGTTGTTGTTAACAACCACTAGTAGAGTGTGGGTCACTCTACGCTCATCAATACTATTATTCTAACCTAACCATCTCAGTGATTAGGGTTTCGTTCTTCCACAATACTGGTTCCAATTACTTGAACAAACAACTTTGGATGTCTATCCATGTTGTTTGTATCCCCACGAATTGCCATTGCTATTATGACATTGGCAACCATATAATCTAAAGGTATTCCCCAATAATACATTCAGTGCACCATTGACCTAGGATTATAACTGGAAAAAACGAATATCAGTTATTTTTATAGGGACAAAAAGTGCACGAATAATCTACATAGGAACTAAGAATATACTAATAGAATTCTTAGTAAAGGAAACAAATGAGAGAAATGGTTTAAAGTTATGCCTCCAAATCGGAATGACTATAAGCTAGCTCTAAACTCGGACCAGAATCCCCATATGTGCAACACCTCTATTGCACACAGAGACCAAAAGCACCGTCAGAATGAAACCCATAAATAATAAAACTTTGCAACTAAAATCTAGAGAGTGAGTGATTACCACTACAAGCTTACTAGGTAGTGAGGCAGCCAAGGCATAAAGCTTCTAGGCTAGAACCTCACTATAGGACCAAATATAGGATCTTCGGGTCTAAATGACCAAAATACCCTTAATATAAAGTAAAAGAGCGTAAGAGGGAGGAAGAGAAAGCTCTTAGACGAGGTGGGTACCACAAAACATTGAAATGAAGGGTTATTTAGAGGGTTGGGATTAGACCCCATCGCATTGCAAAAGTGGTCATCTCGTTTTGTGAGATGTCACTTTGTGACACGTGGATTATACGTGGCAGAGCTGAGATTCATGCAGGACGTACGACACATCGAAAAGCTCGTTGCTTCGCAAGGGAAGCGCGTTGCATTACGAGAAGAGCTTCGTCGCTTTGTGAGATAACTTGGTCGTTTTGAGGACACACGAGCCCTAGTTGCTGGTTTTGCTTCCTTTTTACTCCGAAACCTTCCCATATCATATTTTGATATTTAAGATGCTTATGTAAGACTTGTAACACTAAATTACTTGAGGTTACATGCTAGGATTTCAAGTCAAGGTTCTGTTGAAACAAACTCTCATAATTTGGTTTTGATGATTAACAAACCCTGAGCAAAGTGATTAAGTTTATTGACATGCTTAAGATTCTAATATTCTCCATTGAGTAAGTTTCAGCAAAGAAGACAAAAGTCAATAACCATGAAAATCTAAGATAAACAGCATTGGACATCATTCTTGAGAAGGAAGCTGTTAAACCAAGTAGTGAATCATTAACAGTGAATTGGCATTGGACATCAAGCCTTAGAATGGAAAGCTTCAGTAATCAAGAACCTTGTGCTTACAAATACTCAGAGTTAGTAAGTTCGAACTTACTCTCACTCTCTGCACAACTACACAGGGACAGATTCAATGCGAAAGTTTATTGCATCTATCAGCACACCAAAGCGTGATGTAAAATCACAAAAATACATGAGTCAGCTACCTCACCAACCACTTGAGAGGAAGTTCTGATTAAAGAAAACCTGAACGCTGATAGAAAAGGATTTTGCGTGACTGACATACTGCAGAAAGCAGTCTGTCACCTGCAGAAGTACTCATCAAGCTGCCGCATCTCTTCCCCAATGGATGCAAACGCCTTCAAACGGCTCTGCAACGGCTAGAAGGACATCATGCCTATAAAATCAGGTCTTGGATATTGAAAGTAAGTGAGAGCCAAAAAGCATAGCTGAATCAAATTCAAATTCACAAGTTGAACTGCCTCTCAACTCACTCAAGTGCAATCTGCCAAAATATGATGGGGTCTCTTATGTGCAATTCACTGCTTGTATACACCTTGTCTTAGATTATATTCCTTCTGTGAAATTAAGCCCAAATATCCCCCAAACACCATAACCATGTATCAGTTGTATCTTAGCTGATTCCTACTAAACTACCCATGGTAGGTGAGTGTTGGTGAGGAATTCTATTAAGAAGAAAAGTGCAGGAATTGAAGTAAGTTTCGGTGTGTGTAAAACAACTTGAAGAGGATGTGAGAAAGAACACTTTGTAAGACCAAGGGTTGGTCACAAGAATTGTAACTATTTGCGAAATAGTGAAAATACTCACTGGGAGTGAGGAGTGGATGTAGCCCAAGGTTTAAGGTGAACCATTATACATCTTGTGTCCTTTACATACTTGCAATCATTTATTCACTTATGCCACTTCACACACAATCACAACTAAAATTCAGCAACTATGCATGCTTAGTATACTGAACTGTCATCATATATCTAATGCTGAGATCACTTTATATGCTTATGTTCAATATCAGTCAAATGCTCAACATTCTGTATCTGTTATACTGTTAATTGAGTAAGTTCATATGCAGAGTCACTAACTTACTTAACTCCAAGAACTGTCTTGAGAGCACGTTCAAAATTATTAAAATGCAGGAATTTTAAATTGTCACAATTCAAACCCCCCTTTCTTGTGACAACTTATCACTTCAATTGGTACCAGAGCTCACCTCAAGGGGCTGAGCACACTTAACCATGTAGGAGGAAAGATCCTGGAAGAAGTGATGGTGAATCCCAACAGCATCATGTTCCTACCTGAAGGAGCATCTTCAAACAGTCCTCCTGGTTTTGATGGGAACCACTACTACTATTGGAAAGGCCAAATGAGGCTGTTTCTGGAATCTCAAGACATTGACATATGGGACATTGTGGAAAATGGTCCTTTTATTCCACAAACAACCTATGATGATGGAAGGATAACACCAAAACCAAAGGAATCCTGGACTACTAATGAAAAACACAAGGTACTCCTAAACTCAAAAGCAAAATACTATATTACTTGTGCTCTTGGCAGGAGTGAGTATGATAAAATTGTTGGATGTGAAACTGTAAAAAAAATGTGGGATACACTGAAAACTGCTCATGAAGGTACTGATCAGGTAAAAGAGGCCAAGATAAATTCTCATTCATCAATATGAATTATTTAAAATGGCAGAAAATGAATCAATTGAAGAAATGATTAGTAGATTTACAATAATTACAAATGACTTGAAATCTCTTGGTAAAGTGTTTACTAATCAAGAAAATGTTAGAAAAGTGTTAAGAAGCCTGCCTAAGGTATGGAGACCAAAGGTAACAGCAATCCAAGAAGCCAAAGATCTATCCACTTTAAGAATGGATGAGTTACTTGGGTCATTGAAAGTTCATGAACAAGAGATCATGGAGGAAGTTAAGCCTAGGAGAGGCAAGATGATTGCACTAAAAGCCACTCACAAATATGGAAAGAGCTCATCACAATCATCAAATTCTGCAGCTCTCAAAACTGCAGAAGAAGATGATGCGTACAGTGATGAAAGTAGAAATGACAACTCTGAAGGTGAAGATGAACTTGCTCTCATTTCAAGGAGAATTCAGAGGATGCTCAGAAACAGAAAATGAAGAAAGTTTCCTGAAGCCAAAAGAGAATTTCAGAAGGGAGAAGGAAGCAAGTCTCAACCAGTCTGCTTTGAATGCAACAAGCCTGGACACTTCAAAGCTGATTGCCCCCAACTGAAAAAGTCAATCAAAAAATTCTCTCCAAAGAAAAAGGCTATGATGGCAACATGGGATGACTCAGATGGAACTTCCTCAGATCAAGAAGAAGATCAAGCAAATTTTGCTCTCATGGCAAATTCTGAGGATGAGGAAGAAGGCATCATTGAAAACTCTGAGAACGAGGAAGAAGAGGTAACTTACTCTGAGCCCACAAGTTGTAGTTCTTGCAGAGATCTACAAATTGCCTTTGAAAATCTGTTAAATGATTCAAACATTTTATCACAAAGATGTTCTACCTTCAAAACTCAACTTTGTGACATTAAGAAACACAATGAAGAACTTCTTACTCAGAATGAAAGCCTTCTCAAAACCATTCACTGTCTGAGACAGTCCCATTTCAAACTTTCTGACAAATTCAAAAATTTGAATGAAAAGGCTCCTCTAGTACAGAAGGTCTTTAATGTTGAATGTCAAAAAGAAAATGAGGAACTTAGAAGAAGAGTAGATGAATTAACTACTGATTTGACTAAATTTCTGCATAACACAGAAACTTTTGAAAAGATCATAGGATCTCATGGGAACAGATTTGAAAGAGCTGGACTTGGATATATCCCCATGCAAAAACCAATTTATGAAAATGTACTTGTTTCAAAACAGATCAAGAAATGCAATTACCGCAAAAATCCTGGACATGAGATTTCTGAATGCTTGAAAAGAAAGATATCTTCCTCTAAGAAGAATACTAACCATCAAGGACCCAAAGAAATATGGGTACGTAAATCATTGTTTATCTCTGATGCAGGACTGCCTATGGGTGACAAAGAAAAGGCTGTGGTTCTTAGCCAATGGCTGCAGCAGACACATGATAGGAGATAAGAGTAACTTTCTCTCATTGGAGAGAAAGAATGGGAGCTGTGTCACCTTTGGAAATAATGAAAAAGGTTGGATTAAAGGTATAGGCACATTGAGTAAGAAAAATTCTGCTCCAATAAAGAATGTTCAATATGTTTTTGGTCTTAAGCACAATCTTTTAAGTGTGAGTCAGTTGACTGATAATGGCTATGAAGTATTGTTTAAATCTGATTCATGCATTATCAAGGAAACTTGCTCAGGGAACATACTCTTCACTGGTGTTAGAACCAGAAATTTATACAATATCTGTTTAGAGGATCTTTCAGAAGAAACATGTTTTGTTTCCTTTGAGAGTGATAAATGGATATGGCATAGAAGAGTAGGTCACATAAACATGAACACCATTTCAAAACTGTCCAAGCTTGAGTTAGTTAATGGTATTCCAAAAATCAAATTTGAAAAGGACAGAATCTGTGAAGCTTGTGTTCAAGGAAACCATGTCAAATCTAGCTTTCACTCCAAAAACATAGTCTCTACACAAAGACCTCTTGAACTACTGCATGTTGATTTATTTGGTCCAACAAGAGTTGCAAGTCTTGCTGGAAAAAGGTATGGTTTTGTGATTGTGGATGACTATTCAAGATACACTTGGGTTTTATTTTTTAAAATAAGGATGACTCCTTTAAAGCTTTCAAAATCTTTTGCAAAAAGGTTCAAAATGAGAAAAGTTGCAATATTATTTCTGTAAGAAGTGACCTTAGAGGTGAGTTTGAAAATATATCTTTTAAAACCTTTTTGATGAAAATGGAATTACTCACAACCTCTCTTGTCCTAAGACTCCTCAACAAAATGGGGTAGTTGAAAGGAAAAATAGAACCTTACAAAAAATGGGCAGAACTATGCTTAATGACTCAAAAATTGAAAAGTATTTTTGGGCTGAAGCAATTAACACAACATGCTACATTATAAATCGAGTCTACATAAGAAAAATCTTGAATAAAACTCCCTATGAGCTATGGAAAAGTAGGAAACCAACTATTGCCTACTTTCACATTTTTGGCTGTGAATGTTTTATTTTGAACCACAAAGAAAATTTGGGAAAATTCGATTCTAGATCTGATAGAGGTATTTTTCTTGGATATTCAACTTCCTCAAAAGCTTGTAGAGTATATAACTTAAGATCTCAGATTGTGGAAGAAAGCATGCATGTTAAGTTCAATGAGTTTAATCAATTGACTAAGATAAGAGTAGATGATGTTGAGGACACTACAAAAAGATCCAGTTTTTAGGTTCACAGTGAAATTCTAAAGCAGAATGCTGATTCTGAAGAAGTTCCTGAACTTACTCAAGTACAGAACAACTCATCTCAACAACCTACTCAAACTGTCAACTTACCTAGAAGCTGGAGAATAGTTACCCATCATCCTCAAGAACAAATAATTGGAGAAATCTCAGAACCTGTGAGGACAAGAAGATCATTCAGACATGAATCATCAAATATGGCATTGATCTCAGAAATTGAGCCAAAGTCCATAGATGAAGCCATATCTGATCCTTCCTGGGTTGAAGCTATGAAAGAGGAACTTGCTCAGTTTGACAAGAATCAAGTATGGACACTGGTCAAGCAAGCTACTCACCAGTCCGTAATTGGAACTAAGTGGGTCTTTAGAAACAAACTCAATAAGGAAGGTAAGGTAACAAGAAACAAAGCTAGATTGGTAGCTCAGGGCTACGACCAACAAGAAGGTATTGACTATGATGAAACCTTTGCTCCAGTTGCTATATTAGAAGCTATAAGAATCTTACTTGCCTATGCTGCTCATAAAAACCTGAAATTATTTCAAATGGATGTTAAAAGTGCTTTTTTGAATGGTTTTCTAAATGAAGAAGTATGTGTTCACCAACCACCCGGATTTGTTGACTCTAAGAAACCAAATCATGTTTTTAAATTAAGAAAAGCCTTATATGGACTCAAACAAGCTCCTAGAGCTTGGTATGATAGATTGAGTGCTTTCCTTATAAAAAATGGTTTCTCTAGAGGAAATGTTGATACAACTCTATTCATAAAAAATCACAAAGAGAACCTACTCATAGTTCAAATCTATGTTGATGACATAATTTTTGGGGCAACCAAAGAAAATTTGTGTGATGACTTTGCAAATCTTATGAAAAGTGAGCTTGAAATGAGCATGATGGGTGAGTTAAGTTTCTTTCTAGGGCTCCAAATCAAGCAACTTGAAAATGGCATATTTAGTTTTCAAGAAAAGTATGTAAAAGATCTTCTGAAAAAATATAAAATGAATGAAGCCAAAGTCATGGCTACCCCCATGCATCCCTCTACTAACCTTGACAAAGATGAAAAAGGCAAGGCTGTTTCTGAAAAAGAATACAGAGGTATAATAGGATCCCTACTATATCTCAACTTTGCCGATGAGACTGACATTGTATTTCTTTGTAGAAATTTGTGTGCTAGATTTCACCAAGACCAAAAAGTCTCATTCAAAGGGTCATTAAGAGAATACTCAGATACCTTATTGGAACAACTAACCTTGGTCTGTGGTACAAAAAAAACTCTCATTTTGATTTAATAGGTTATTGTGATGCTGATTATGCTGGAGATAAAGTGGAAAGAAAAAGTACCAGTGGCTCATGTCAATTTCTTAGAGAAGCAATGGTCTCATGGTCATGTAAGAAACAAAATACCATTGCCCTATCAACCACAGAAGCTGAGTGTGTATCAGCTTCAGCATGCTGCCAACAAATTCTCTGGATTAAAAATCAATTAGAGGACTACTCTCTCAGGTATGAGTGCATTCCCATTTACTGTGATAACACAAGTGTTATTAATCTAACAAAGAATCCTATTCAGCACTCTAAAACTAAGCACATTGACATAAAACATCATTTCATTCGTGATTACGTTCAAAAGAAAGAAGTTGAACTGATTTTTGTGGAATCAAAGAATCAGCTTGCTGACATTTTTACTAAACCTCTTCAAGAAGAAAGATGAGTTATTTAAAGCTTATTTGTCATGAATATGTTCTGCACTGCTAAATGAACTTGCTCGCATTTTATGAACTTACTCGAATTTGTATTAGTTAGTTAACTTACTCAATTATCTTTTTAAGTAAAATATATTTAAATATTAAGTTAGTGGGTCTGCAAAACTGTCAGCTAATGACATGTTCTCAGGCCACAATCTTGTAACGGCTACTAAGCACGTTTTCAAATGGTTTATTACCCCAACACACCTCATTAATGAGGTACAATCACTACTTTCTCTTTCTACCTCTTTCTTCACGCTCAACACTGATTTTCTCTTCTACTTAAACCACGACACTGCTCGGTACGATCAAGAAAACTCACTCTCTGATCAAAACCCTAAAAATGGCTAGAACAAAAATCCCTATTATGAGAAAGGTTCCAGAGAGCTCCTCTCGTGCCATTATTCCCTATGTCTCTCCCACCTCTTTTCTCTTTGCTTACTCTCGACTTCCTCCAAGAATCAGAACCTCGCTTTGGCCGCCTCCCATTTCCTCTAACCCCCGTAGGAGATCAAAAAGAATTGCTGCTGGTGTGGGAACATCTTCATCAACCAGAACTCAAGATGAAAATGTTATCCATATTCACAATGATGATTCAGAGGACACTCTACCTGACACCCCTCCCAGTACAGAGGAAACACTAGCCGAATCCCTGAAGAAAGTAAAGAAGGAGAAAATCCAGGGACAAATCAAAAAGAAGGAAACCAAGCAAAAGAAAGAAGGACCCTCTGAAAAGAAGAAGGGAAAAAGGGCCATTGAAGAACAAGAACAACTAGATGAAGAATGAGAGAAGAGAACAGTTGTCACTGGAAGAGTTTTCCAGCTTGACAATTTAAAAAAGGCTGGGTGGAATCTCTACACTTTTCTAAACAAACCTAAATGGTTAGAGTTTGTTCAAATAGAAGAAAGAACCTATGAAGGTTTAGTAAGGTCCTTCTATGCAAATGCAAAGGTGGATGAGAAGGAACCTTCCATCACAAGCAAAGTGAAAGGAATAGACATTCATCTAACAACAGGAGTTATTGCTCAAGCTCTATAAATTCCAGATAGTTGAATTAAGCTGTTTGAAGATGAGTGGTATGAAAAGGCCAACACCACCAGGGAGGAAGTGCTTAAGTTAGCTCTCAAAATACCAAAAAACAAGGACATTGCCACAAATCTGAAGGGGCTGGAACGAATTTTTCAGAACATGGCTTCTCACACTCTAATTCATAGGGCAGGTAGCTTTGAAAAACTTACTGACCTAGATTTAATGATTGTTTATCATTTAGTCAAGAGAAAGCCTTTAAACCTACCTTTCGTCATACTAAGCTACATGAAGTATGCTGCCACTACCCTCAGAAAAGCGTCCTCACTTCCTTATGGAATGGTGCTAACAAAAATATTCATGCACTTCAAGATCCCTCTATCTAGTGAAGCCTACACTAAGAAATGCACCACATTCTTCAGTAAGAATCTGAATCAAATGGGGATAAAAGCAACCCCTGGAGAAATAGGTGATCAAGAGGTTGAACCAACCCCATCAAAGAAAGGAAAAGCATCAAAAAGGGAAGTTGATGCAGAAAAAGAAAAGGAAGAAAGAAGGAAAGAAAGGAAGGCCAAAGGTCCAGAAAAGATCTCTGGGAAGAAGGATACAACCAAGAAAAAGCTGGAGTTCAAGGCTCCAAAGGCTGCTGAAAAGGAACTTGCTCAAAAGCAAGTTTAGCAAGTTTAGCAAAATCTGGGTGAACTTACTCAGGGGGGCAAGGTGCTGAAAAATAAGCTACTGCACAGGGGGAGCAGGAAACTGAGATGGAACACACTGAAGGGAAACAAGAAAAACAAGAGGAACCTGCTCATATGGAGAAAGGAGAAGTTACTGCTCAGAGGGAGCAACTTACTCTAGAGGAACTTACTCACGAAGTACTTATTGAAGAAACTCGGGTAGAACCCACTCATTCTTCTCCTGAGGCTTCTTACCCAAAGACTGACCAACCTCTACCTTCTCCCTCCCCAACTAAGAGCAAAGCAGATGAAGAAATTGCCTCCATTGCTTTAACTCAACTACTTGAGTCCACACCTCTTCTGCAACCCACTTATGAACCTACTCCTGAACTAAACCAAAAGGTGCAACAAGATTTTCTGAAAAATCTGTTCACCTCCCCACAAAAAGAAGCAACTTTCAGCACTGCTCATCTATACACTTTTTTATCCCCTGCACCTATTTATAATTCATCCATACCTCGTGATTCATTTGTTTCAAACCCTCCTCTCTCAAGCTTTCCTGAGACATCCACCAACCTCAGTTCTTTAGGATCCCTACTCAAGAACATTGGGTCTCAGTATCAACCACTATCTCCTCCAAATCTACCTAGTGGTCCTACTGAAGAACAAAGGCAGAACATCCCACAAGAATGGATGGACAAAATGGAGGAAGAGATCCAGAAAGTTGCAAGAAGAAGCAAGAGAAATGCTAAGAGAACGAAGAGGAACTCACAAGAGCTAAAGAAAATCCTGCTTGGCCTTACCTATCTCCAGCAGGATCAGAGAAGAGAACATGAAAGGAACTGGGCTAGGAGTGACTGGACTTCCAGGAACATGGCCCCTGGGCTCAATCCTCCCCTATTTGAATTCCCTACTCGATTCCCTGACATTCCTAAACCTGCAGAATCTTCCAGTTCTGATTCCAGTTCTGGGTGGTCCTCTCCTGAATAGATCGTGCCTCTGGGTGGTCCTCTCTTTTTGCTGATGCCAAAAGGGGGAGAAATGAAGATGAAGTTTAGAGGTGTTTAAGTTAGTCTAAGTTTAGACATGCTAGGAAGATGGTTGATTATGGTCCTTTGTGCATCGATTTTTTTTGAAATTTCTTTGAAATCGAGAATCTTTGTAATTAAACACTTATCAATTTAAGGGAAAACACCACCGCTTCACTTTGTGCTACTCGATTATTTATTCTTGATTTATTCTTGCATTATGTGTAAAATCTGGATTGATAAAAGTCAACCAAACTTAATACTTCATCAAGAGTTTGTCATCATCAAAAAGGGAGAGATTGTTGAAACAAACTCTCATAATTTGGTTTTGATGATTAACAAACCCTGAGCAAAGTGATTAAGTTTATTGACATGCTTAAGATTCTAATATTCTCCATTGAGTAAGTTTCAGCAAAGAAGACAAAAGTCAATAACCATGAAAATCTAAGATAAACAGCATTGGACATCATTCTTGAGAAGGAAGCTGTTAAACCAAGTAGTGAATCATTAACAGTGAATTGGCATTGGACATCAAGCCTTAAAACGGAAAGCTTCAGTAATCAAGAACCTTGTACTTGCAACCTACTCAGAGTGAGTAAGTTTGAACTTACTCTCACTCTCTGCACAACTACACAGGGACAGATTCAATGCAACAGTTTATTGTATCTATCAGCACACCAAAGCGTGATGTAAAATCACGAAAATACATGAGTCAGCTACCTCACAAACCACTTGAGAGGAAGTTCTGATTAAAGAAGATCTGAACGCTGATAGAAAATGATTTTGCGTGACTGACATACTGCAGAAAGCAGTCTGTCACCTACAGAAGTACTCATCAAGCTGCCAGATCTCTTCCCCAATGGATGCAAACGCCTTCAAACGGCTCTGCAACAGCTAGAAGGACATCACGCCTATAAAATCAGGTCTTGGATATCGAAAGTAAGTGAAAGCCAAAAAACATAGCTGAATCAAATTCAAATTCACAAGTTGAACTGCCTCTCAACTCACTCAAGTGCAATCTGCCAAAATATGATGGGGTCTCTTATGTGTACTTCACTGCTTGTATACACCTTGTCTTAGATTATATTCCTTCTGTGTAATCAAGCCCAAATATCCCCCAAACACCATAACCATGTATCAGTTGTATCTTAGCTAATTCCTACTAAACTATCTAGGGTAGGTGAGTGTTGGTGAGGAATTCTGTTAAGAAGAAAAGTGCATGAATTGAAGTAAGTTTCGGTGTGTGTAAAACAGCTTGAAGAGGCTGGGAGAAAGAACACTTTGTAAGACCAATGTTTGGTCACAAGAATTGTAACTATTTACGAAATAGTGGAAATACTCACTGGGAGTGAGGAGTGGATATAGCCCAAGGTTTAGGGTGAACCACTATACATCTTGTGTCCTTTACATGCTTGCAATCATTTATTCACTTGTGCCACTTCACACACAATCACAACTAAAATTCAGCAACTATGCATGCTTAGTATACTGAACTGTCATCATATATCTAATGCTGAGATCACTTTATATGCTTATGTTCAATATCAGTCAAATGCTCAACATTCTGTATATGTTATACTGTTAATTGAGTAAGTTCATCTGCAGAGTCACTAACTTACTTAACTCCAAGAACTGTCTTGAGAGCACGTTCAGAATTATTAAAATGCAGGAATTTTAAATTTTCACAATTCAAACCCCCCTTCTTGTGACAACTTATCACTTCAGGTTCTAAGGTCGGAAATTTAGGATGTTACACGATACATAACTCGAATGAAGACTTAATCTCAGTGGGTTGTAGTTTGATCATATTGTTCATTGAATTCCAACAGTTACACAAGTCTCATATGCTATTATGTAACAACTTTTTTAACCTCTAGTGTGCAGACTCAACCATATTAACAAACACTAACATAACTCACAGGGGCGACTCCTTTTGTAAGCATGAGATAGCCATGACTACCCAAAAAAAATTAAAATATTATAGACAAGCTATATAAATAAGTTATTTTAACCCCCCATAAAATATATTATGTAATACAAGCACAAATGTTGGCCGAAGAAAGCGTTCCAAGACTCAAATGACCCATAATTTGAAAAGTTGTAGAGTCTAAAGTTAGTGTTGATATTGTGTTTGGGCTATTTATATTTGGCCCATTGTAAAAATTAAGCTAGCCCTGTCTTTCTCTTTCTCTATATATATATAATAATATAATTATGGAAAATAATACTTTTAAATCACAATTCAAAATTTAAATATTTAATTAAACTTAAATTTATAGGCATTATTTGATGGGATGTGTTTGACTTTATTTGTTGACTTTCTTATATATTTTTTTAAAAGTTTATTCTTATTTTAATATTGAGTTTACTGGTCTTTTTTGGATAAATTTTATTTCTATTTTAGTAAAATTTTTTATACACTACTATCTAATTAAAAATTGTTAAACAATTTTTTGATTATTTTTAAAATATTTGTATAACTATTTTAATTTAAAAAAATAGTTTTATTATGCTCTAAAACATTAAAATTATAGGTTCATACATATATTTAAAAAAAATTTAGCTATAGAATAAAAAAATTGCATAAAATAAAAAGAATACAATTTTTCTTTTTCTATAATTGATTTTTGAAAAGAAAAAAGATAGCTAAATTATACTTTTTGTATTTTAGTTTTCAATTTATTTCTTATGTATAATTTGTTCCGAATTAATCCCTTATATCTAAATGTTATACTACTGTGGTATCTCTATTTCGAAGTTGTCTCTTATGTCACAAAAATTATACAAAGTCCAATTTTGTTTTTACAAAATACGGGGGAAAAAGGGGACGACAGTCGACCAATTCGTAACTTAAGATTAAAAGTAGGTTAAAATAATGTTTTAGTCCCTATACGTGACATCGATTTTTAATTTGGTCCCTATACGAAAAAAGTTATTAAAACAGTCCCTACAAATGACAACCGTTACCCATTTGGTCCCTACCGTCCATCCACGTTAATTAACAGTGTCTAACGATGTGACGTGGCAGTTAACAATCTGACATGTCAACTTAACAGTTTAATATATGATATTAATTCTTAATATGGTCCCTATACGTGACATTAATTCTTAATATGGTCCTTATACGTGACATTAATTCTTAATATGATCCATATACAAAAAACAATTATTAAAACAGTCCCTGTAACATTAATTCTTAATATGGTCTCAGAAAATAAATTATTAAAACAGTCCCTGTAAAATACAGTGACTAAAAGATTCTTAATATGGTCCATATACAAGAAAAAACTATTGAAACAGTCCCAGTATGAAAACAAAACTATTGAAACAGTCATTGAGCAATTTTGTAAAAAAAACTAAAAGATTCTTAATTGTTTTTCGTATAGGGACCATATTAAGAATTAATGTGACGTATATAGACCATATTAAGAATTAATGTCACATATTAAACTGTTAAGTTGGCACATCAGATTGTTAACTGCCACGTCAGATCGTTAGACACTGTTAATTAACGTGAATGGACGATAAGGACCAAATGGGTAACAGTTGTCACATATATGGACTGTTTTAATAACCTTTTTTTTATATAAAGACCAAATTAAGAATCAAAATCACGTATAGGGACCAAAACATTATTTTAACCTTAAGCGTATGATTGTTTTGCAGGAAAAAGGGACGTAAGAAAATGATACGATAGAGAAAGGTGAAAAAACACCATTTTCTCCTGCTTGGCACAAGAAGAAAACCTGTAAAAAGAGAATAAAAAGGGTGGGTCCCACGAATTTTTTTCTTCGCAAACCAGCGAAGAAAATGGCACAGTGCAGTGTTTTTTCCACCGTTTCCAACTTCTACCCCCTATTTTCTCATTATATCTTAAATTATTTAAATTTTTAGTCAATGATATTAATGTCTTTTAAAAAATAATCAATACTTTTATCTTCTTTTTTTCTCTTCTATTTTACTTATTCCAATCAATACCCAAAATCTACTCAATTTCTCACATTTTTCTCATATTTTTCTCTCTTTTCACACTCTTCTCTCTTCATATTTTCTCACGTGAACCGATGACACCCTTTATTTAGCTAAAAAAGTAAATATTTTAACATTTTGATGATCGAATACTAGAGTGGCCTAGGTTTTCCATCTACATCTTGGCATTCACGCGTCTCTTCTCGCTACCAGACCCACCCTCCTTGAAGCACAAAACGACAATCAGCACCCACACAGCAGACCCACCTGCTTCTCCGTCTGCGGCTCCTGCTACCCGTTTCTCTATTTTGGCCGGGTTCGTGTTACCCAAACTCTCTGTTTTTTTTATATATAGTTTTTTTTACTGTTTTTTCCCTTTCTCAAACTCCCTGCGTCTTCAGCCATGGCGCTCGCATCCGCCATTACTGCGACAGGGTTTGCGGCCGCCATGGCCCGCTTTCCAAAACCCGCGCCTCTACCCGCCATAAAATGGCGGTCAGCCAAAATCTCGCCACCGCAAAGCGCCATACGGCCGCTATAACCGCTTTTTGATAACACTGAGACTGATTGTAGTTGTCTTGGAGTTCACTTTAATTAGAGGTTAGTTTATTTTGTCCCCGGTGAAATGAATAGTTTAAATCAAGAAATTTTTTAAAGAAAAAAATGTTATTTCTAATGGTGAACAAATAATTTGCCTACTTTTAAAGATTTTTGTTAAAGGGTGTGCTGTTATGATTACAGCTCCAAAAAGAAGAAAATGTTTCATTTGGACTGCCTTAACTTTGATGCCTCAACTCAAGTGAGAGTTGATAATAATTCCAGCTCGTTCCCATTATTTAAATTAGTGTATAAACATTATTTACGGTGTCAAACTTGTAGAGAGAGAGAGAGATTGTTAGGAGCTCTAGAATTTGTATTGAAAAGAAAGAACTGTTTATTGAGAAGATTAGATAGAATAGGAGAGAGATCTCTCCTCCAAGGGTTTCCCCTTCTCCAACATAGCCAACCACTGCTCAATTCACCCAAAAGTATACAAATCTGAATATCCTCCCTCTATCCCAATAACCTCCTATTTATACATGATGACCCTTAACTACCCATTAACTAATAACTGCCCGAACTAACTCCTCCTTCTCCTATATTGTTACCAACTCCTACTTATCCTATATCCTAACAAACTCCTCCTTATCCCTTATCCTAACAATATTGCTAACTCTTCCTTATCCTATATCCGAATGGAAGTGATTTTGGAGTGGGCCAACCAGTCCATGGAGTGGGTTGACCCATAGAATGAGCCAGACAAATTTATTTATCAGTATGTCTTTTTAAAAATACAAGGCACATGGCTGTGTGTGCTTTTTCGGCCCTTTGGGTTTTTTAGCCCTAACCCACAGGGCTGTGTGCTGGGCCATTTTGACAGCTCTAACTGTGCTGTCGCAGACCAGCTAGGTAAGACTTCACTCTAAGCGACATTTTTACATCTTACCCATGTGATCTACCCCTCCGCACTTTTGAATCTAATTTTGATGTATCGTTGATGTATTTTTTCATTTTTTTAAAGGATCGACTAGGGCAGAGCTAGGAGGTCTTTTTTGGGGGGTCTAAAGTAGAAATTTCTTAAGGAATCAATTTAACAAAAATAGAGCTATGCGATTTTTGAATTGTTGAACTTGAAGGGTATAGTGGATGATTAACAGAGCATTGGGTCAAAATTAATATAACTTATCGTTATGTTGCACGGGTTGCATTCTTTTGTAGAGGAAGCACTTACAACCCTTGGACGCTTCTGCCATTCTATCATCCTCTATAATTTTTCTTTTTTCATGTATTGGTAGGAAAGATTGTGAAGTTGGGTGTAAGTGTGATGAGATATGCAAGAAAGACCATTATTAGTTTAAGTATTATTAATTTGTCTGTAATTCGACGTATAGCCTATAACAATATCATTACTTATTACATGAAAAAAGAGAAAGTATAAAAGGCTATGGCCCCTTTAAATAGTACTATACTACTATGCATTGCTACTGGTGGACTATTCTTTTCCTGGTTATATTATTTTGGGTTGTATGTGAGAGCACACTTTGAAATTTCATCAAACATGCAGGTCTTCATTCATGGCAGAGGGAAATTCTCATTCAGATATTTTGCCAGAAGAAAATGGAACTCCAGAGTCTCCAAGTCATGTAGAAGAGGTTGGTAAGCTTTCTCCACCATCACAAAAAGAGGAGGATGATGGTAAAGGTAATAATTAAGTTATACATGGCCTTTATAGCTTAATGAATGCATTATGCGCAAATGAATTCTCCCGATATGAATATTATTAAATTGCTATTTGACATGCTGATAATTTGTGAGCACAGAATTATTGTTCAGAAGAAATATGAATCGTTATTCATTCCTTGTGTCCGTAAATTCATTTTTTGTCCTAAGTTTCCTTTTCTCGTACTTTTGCTAGATCTTCTAAGACATAAAATCCAACCAAAAAAAGTATTCTCTTTTGCTTGGAAAGGGTAGATACATTTGTCTCCTGTACTAAGATTTATCTGATCCACGTGCATCATAACTGGCTATAAATCTTTTTCTCCCAAAATAGCATTTATGTCAAATTGCAATTGAAAACTCTGTTTCTGGATGATCATTGATATTGTGCTGTAAGGCTATAATGTAAAGCGTATAATGTTATATACACATAACATTAAGAAAATTCAGAAAATAGTAACAACCAAGGTAGGTAATCGTTAAATCGGCGAGTTTACAATGTTTTCGGTGCATTACGAGTTCGATCCCATGCATAATCGGTATTCTGCAAAATCACGTGAAATCGTAGAGGAAAATCGTGAAAATGGTGGAATTGGCCGTTTCTGCCGAGTTTACTTGTGACCAACTCGGTTTTAAAGCACCGTTTTCACCGGGTTAAAACAAGACCTGTATGCGCCTATCATGACCCGTTTCTTTAAGTTGACCCAGTGACGTTATGACTTATGCGACCAGTGAAATTCAAAATGTTTTTTTTTATTCTATTCCTCTCTCGCACGAACACAGACGGTCACAAGTGTGAAACCTATTCCTTTTCTCTTCTCTCGCAAGAGTCAAGACTAGTTCTCTGCTTTGCGACGTGTTTTGTGGCTAAGTTTTGCGACTAGTCTTGTTGTGCGACCAATATTGTTGTTTGACCAGCCTCACCTATGTTCTGACTCAAGGCTTGTTGCGTGACCCAAACAATGATGCTGCTGTTGGTGGTGGTGGTTCCCCAGCTTCCACCTCTGTCCAAGTGATGTGGCTTGGACGTGTGGGATTTAGTTGATGGAGATACTAAAAAACTGCAATGCAAATATTGTCAGAAGATAATATCTGGAGGGGTTTACCGAAGTGTCATAGATGAAGTAAAGCAGGAAATGCTTCAAATTGTTGCTGGTTGCAGGAGAGATTGATAAAAAATCAGCCACTAATGAGGAGGATAATGTAGAAGTTGGTAAAAAAAGGAAAAACAATGATGGGGAGGGTGTTGTTGACAGCTCCAAAAATATTTTTTAGGAGAGGGAAGTTAGCTCACAAGTCACAGTCAACACCATTTTGAAGAAGGTATTGAGGGAGGATGCATGTAGAGATATTGCAACGTTTTTCTACAACAACGTAATACCTTTCAATGTGGCAGGGATTGAAGGATTCGGTATAATGCTTGATTCAGTTTCAAGACATGGCTATGGACTTAAGCCACCATCTTACAATGACATTAGAGTCAAGTCAAGTATTTGAAGCAAGAAGATCATACAACAAAATAATGTTTTTTCCTCTGGTCACCCGCTCTATACTAATATAAATCCCTCACGATCATCTGATACCTTTGAGCTGCTCTAACTGGCGTATTGTATTGTCGTAATTTAAAAGTTATTCCTCCTTGTTAAGCTAATTTTGAAATCTACATTTCATAATATCAACTCGATTGCATTACTAAATATGAGTATTTTGAGTTACATATTGTCTGCATACCTCTCTCAGCTATTCTCCATATAGTATGATGATATAGTTGTTGAAACAGCCAACAGGTGCCTATATATTTTTGCATTGTTGGGTTGCTATTTTGTTATGGAGTTTCTATTTTTTTATGGAATAAGTTCTTTGAAATTCTTGCAAATTACTGGGTGTCTCCTTATGCCTTGGAGCAGTTTCTCATCACACTACATAGAGTTTTAATTTCAACAAGATAGCGTATACATGTTAATACTGGACAAAGCACTTGTTCTGCTGATTTCCATTCTATTTTGTTCACCTTCTTCTACATTCTATTCTGTCTGCCTTACTTCAAGATTTTCTGGCATTTTTTTTTTAGCCATTCGTTGGTGAATTGCTAGGAGCTGAATTGGTTGCATCTTCGTATCTCATTGTTTCTAGACTTGTTATGGGTTAGGATTACATTTATGGCCTCTCTTTGGTGTTCTGCTCTGGACTATTTGAAGAGAATTCCACTTGGAAAAGGGATTTCTGAATTGTATTTCCGTTATGTAAAATTACATGAATTGATACTGAATATGTAGGTTCTATCGAACTATCCCAGTTAAGGAGTTACAAGGAAATAAAATTTGAAAAATAAAAACTGTACACAATCAACTCCTAATTACAGTAGTTATGGTAACAAATGTTACAATAATATAGGAAATAAATCTAGTAATTGTGCCAACACTCCCCTAGTCTCTTGGTGAAAACATCTGCCAGTTGAAACACAGAAGCAGATGGGATGTATGTTGTGGTTATAAGACTGCTATCTAACTTCTCCTCAATGAAGTGGCGGTCTATCACTATGTTCTTTGTCCTATTATGCTGAACTAGGGTGTCTGCAATGCTAATGGCGGATTTATTATCACAAAATAGCTTCATAAGGTCTTCACAGTTCACACTTTAATCTAAGGTGATCAAGTATGATCTTCGTGCATAAGATCGCATAGGCCCTGTGAGCCATAGCTCAAAATTTTGCCTCTACAGATGAATTTGCTACAACAGTTTGCTTCTTACTTCTCCACATCACCAAATTTTAGTGTAAGAACATGCATTAATATACTTTGACATCAACTTCAAATTGGAAACCTCGTTTTTAATACTCCAAAGTATCTTTCAATGATATTCCTCAATGAAGAGTGCCTTTAGCTGAATACTTCTTGTTTCCAACAACCATGATCTAATTTTGTAATAACATTTTCCTCAAACTTACAACCGTGTTCTGTTACCCACTGGGTGAAAATTCATGCATCATCAAATGCCAAACAGTAACAAATAGATTCACAGATTTTTTCCTAACTTTATTTATAAGGATATCCTCAACATTTCAACTATTAATAAGTAAGCACTTGCAGCACCACCAACCAATGTAGCCAAAAGTTGCCATCTTCCTAAGAAAGTTACAGAAAAGTGAATTCTGCTTCTCCTAATTCCTAGTAAAAAAGAAAAATACCATGGAAGTATAAAACTCTCTCCATAATATTGCATTATTCCATTTTCTATAAGAAGTTATTGTTACAAGAACAACGTATTAAAATACTAGAAGATTAATAATTAAGCACAATGAGGATGTAGCAATCAAAACACATCATACACTGCATAAAAATAAGAAGAAGCCTTGCAAGAATGGTGAGCAACAGAAAAATTATAGATTAAATAAATAAACAGAAAAAAAAATCATATCGTTCTTGCAAGAATGATGAACAATGATAGATAGAATTGCTCAGTGTTTCAAAGAAAAACAATTTTTCTTAACGGAGGACAAAGAACAAATGTTAAGAAGGAAGAGCTCGATGAACATACATCGGGCCCTCTCGTTGAGTACTTAGTGTCAAGCAATGAAGCGAATTGAAATGAAGTGTAAAGCGTCTGAGCGAATAAAAAGAAAGATTGAATTTGATTAAATGTAATGTATTTACAAGCATGCTACGACATTTTCACCGGTTCCATTTGCAAAAAAAAAAAGGAGTTGATTTTTTTTTTTCTTTTCTTTTCTTCTTTCAATTTTGGATTGGATTTTGAAAACATTTTGTGAAACCCAACCAAACACAATTTCTCTATAATTTTCAATCAAAATGGAAACAGAAAATGAGCGAACCGGACAAGCCCTTAGTTTGCTACAGTTAGAGCAGTTAGCTAGGTAGTTATAGGGAATTAGTTTGATAAATAAATAGGAGGTGTAGGGGTAGGGGTATCATTCAAAGTCGTTAGCTTTGAGTAACAGAACCATGTCTCTATCGTAAGGGGAAACTCTTGAAGGAAAAATTCTTTCTCCTATTCCCAGTCTTCAATAGAATTGTCCGTTTCTTTTGTTTCTTTCTTTCTATTTCTCTATTTTCTTCCCTGGGTTCCTAACATATATTTTATCCTCCCCTTAGCTTTCATTTTGATTGCTTTTATCTTTTCGCTATCAAAGCAAACCCTCTTGCTATGATACACCATTACATTACATTGAATATAATACACTTTGATTAACTTTATATTAATTCCCTCATTTCTTCATCGTTTAAACTAAAATGGTATGCTAATTTCTAGAAAGAACATGGTCTGAACATGAAAACAAAGGATCCCTAGTAGTTGACCATATCATACTGTGTATGCATTTCTCTAGTAAGGAACATAAAACTACTTTCAGTGATCAGTTATTTTCCTAGTTTTGTGAATTTGCATTTCTATTTTTGAACTATTTATTCTGGGTATGTGATATTATGCACCTGTTATATTGTTGTTTTAAATATTAGATACATTTTTCTCTTTTGATAGGAGTTTCAAAGAAGAAAAAGAAGAAAGCTAAAAGCAAGTGAGGATTTCTTCTGGCTTTAATGAATATTCTCCTAATAGTTATTTTTTTCAAAAGTTCTCATTTTATCTCTGTGTGGTCAGGAAAAAGAAAGAACTTGTTGAGCAGACTGATCCACCGTCAATTCCTGTTCTTGATCTTTACCCATCTGGAGATTTTCCAGAAGGTGAAATTCAGCAGTACAAAGATGAGTAAGTTGATGATAAATAAATTTAAGCAATATCTGATATTTCCATGCAAATTTGGTTCAAATTTTGATTTGAGTGAAGTGAACTCTCTTTCCCTTTTTTTCTTTGATTTTTTTTTTTTTTTTTAACGTTTAAAGCAGTAACATAGGAGGTTCATTGATTAACCAAAGCTTCCCTGTTGCGCAAAACCCTTTGGAATAGCTTGCGCCGTTAAAAGGGCAAATAAACTACTTTGTCCAATGAGGTAGCTACATAATTTGATACTATCTAGTCTCCTTTGGAAACCTTCGAAATAACAAGGAATAAAAGACATCATCCCTTTTTTTTGGGGGGGGGTGCTTGGACTCCCAGATTGGTTTAGTGGGAAGAAACTTGTCCATATTTATCAATTGAGAGAGTAACTGGAAATGGGAGTTAATAGCTGCTTCGGTGTCTGCTATTGTGCAAGAGCTAGTGCTAGGTGGAGTCCCAGATGCTTGTGCAAAGAGCAATTAAACGTTATGGATTGGCATGCTTGCTGCTGCAAAATATTTTAAAAAGTGACTCCAAACTTAACTGTTGTTTTAAAAATGTTGGAAATTTGTTGCAGACTTAAATGTTTTTGGTGCTTATAGATATACTTAATTTTGTTTTTAGTTTCCCTAAAACATGGGTTATGGTTGGTGTCCCTTTTTTTTATAGAAGTGAGCACTTTTGGTCATTGTTGTTATGAGAAATCTTTACAAGTGTTGGTGTATCAATTGTACTGCCAACTCATCTTTGCCATGTATAAACTGCATCCACATAAATATACCAAATTTTGGTTTGTGTTCTTATTTTTTTTTAGTAGTTGGATTTTTTGGTCTTGCCGCTTCCTTACTCCCCTAATTATCTTTTTGACAAAACTCATACACAGACCTCTTAGTGAACACGAAGGCCTCTTAATAAGCACGGAGTTAGAGCTCGAGTCCACAGTGGACCCACTATTACACCCTATTCATGGACCCACATATGGCAGACATGGGATTTTTGGAGAGTCATGCAGCTGAAACATTTTTTTTGTGTCATTGGATAATTTTGTTTGCTTGAACATTGTTTATTGTCCAAACACATTTCAGGCCATCCTTAGATCCATTCATGACCCTCAATTTGTGGCCTCTGCTTCTATTACTCAATTTGTAACCCACAATGAATCTTCCCTTGTGTTTGAACACAAGAACCTGCCCGATATGGCTTCCCAGCTACTCTCATTTTCTGTGTTCCAAATGTATCTGCTTCTCAAAATAAAATTAACCAAAATCCCCAAATTCTCTCCCAAGAACTCCTCTTCTAGGTTCAGACGTTGTAAGAACCCAAAATGCATGTGGGTTTTCAGTGCCAATGTCCAATCACACTGCCAAGACTACAAGCTTCGTGCCAACATGTTCATATACCAAACTGTCACAATAGATGGGCTTAAGAGATTTTGGTATTGCTTATTGTCTCATTGGCATGTTTCCGAAGCCAGATTCCAACAGCAATGATGGGTCCATCATGGACTTTAACTCTGCCTTCGTGTTCATGGAGAGGCCTTGAGAACATCTGCAAAAGATTGAGGGGACGGGGGGCAGAAGATTATTAGGGAGTGGTGATGTGATAGTGATCATGACCAAAAGTTCTCACTTCAACAAAAAATGAGATACAATTACAAAAGAAAAAAAAAATTTACAGTAATAAAATCAATTTTTTGTATATTTACATGGCTGATGTATGAGACAATTAGCAAAGGTGAGTTGGAAGTCCGTTTGACACGTTGACATGTATTATATCTATGATCTATGATAATAGCAAGGACCAAAAGTGCTCTTTTCTAGAAAAAGAAGGATCCCTGACCAAAATCCAAATGTTGTTAGATATATGGGGACCAAAAACATATTTGAGCCCAAGTATCTGTGTATTACAAATGTTTATGTCTTTTATTATTGTAGCTGCTATCTTCACCTTAGCGGCCAATATTGTGCTGTAGCATTTTTAGATGTAGCTGTTCCATACTCCATTCCATCATTAATTACTTTGACTTAAAATCTGTTGCACCCCTAGATTTTATGGTTCCAAAGCTCATGTATCATTAGGTTTTTTTTTAAAAAAAAGTGGAAATTCCTTAAAAATCTCAGAGAATATAAAACAGTAAACACGATTATCCTCATTTTCTTGTTTATAAACCCTTTTGAAATCTATTTAGTCCCACGTCGAATCTGAATGAAACCAAATGAAGGAAAGTAGCATGGTGCTGGTAGATAAATTTCCATGGTCAACTTCATTTTGCACCAGTAACGTGAGTGGATTTACTTGAACCAAAAAGTGCATAGATTAAACACTTGCTGTGGTGAAAAACGTTAGCAAGTCTCATGTTCCCACTACAGTATATATATTTGTTCCTTTTCTTTCCCCATATATAATTTTGTTTCCATATTCTGTGTGAATTTTCAAATATCTGTGTTTATGTTGGAATCTTCTATTGCTAGTAACATATGGAGAACTACATCAGAGGAGAAGAGAGAGCTGGAGCGCCTTCAAAAACCATTATATAATTCAGTTCGTCGAGCAGCAGAAGTTCATCGTCAGGTTGCAATTTACGTTGTTACATTCCAGTATTAACCCTGTGTTTTGATGAGTAGTTTTTGGAAAAAAAGATAACCGGACAAGATTGACTGTTCATTGTTTCAATAGGGAGGAGGAAATGAAGAGAGGGAAGTGTGGATGAAAAACTAATGTGGGTGGGTCAGACCCTGTATTTTTCATTCTTCCCGAAGTTGGGAAGAACACTCTGAAAATGTTTATTTTCAATTGTGTAAAATGAAAGTTGGGTTCTAATAGAGTATACGACAGTTTTTAAACTTTGTAAATGTTAGTTAACAATCTGTTACAGCTGAGTGCTGACTCAGCAAGTCAGTTTTGAGTTAGTTAGCTTCTGTTTTGAGTTGGTTAGCTTCTCTAGCAAGCTACAACACTTGTATATAAACTGAGTCTCTGTGTTTTCAGAACTTAGATTGAAAAGAAAAACAGTTTTCTGTTTTTGTTAGTAGTGAGATCTGTTTCTTTTATGGTATCAGTTGCTTCTGAAGCCTAATCCATGGCTTCTGATCCTCCTCCTTCTCCAAGCTTCTCTTTGTCTCAAGCAAATCCGATTCCGGCATTGCAGTCTACTCCGCTGCGGCCTCCACCGCCGCCGCCGTTTCGTTCTTCGTTTATGGCTTCGCCGCAGCATTCGCCGGTGCAACTAAATTCTCTTGGATCGCAGCAAGGTCCAGCGTTTTCTACCTATTCCTACAAGATCACTGAGAAACTAGGTGATGACAACTACTTGTTATGGCTTCAACAAGTTGAGCCAGTTCTGCGATCTCATCATCTTCACAAATTCTGCGTTTTGCCTCAAATTCCTCTGCAATTCTTGTCCGATTCTGATCATATTGCAGGAAATGAGAATCCTGCTTACTTTGCCTGGGAGATTCAAGATAAGCTCCTCCTTTCATGGCTTCAGGTGTTGCTCTCATCCTCTGTCTTGGTCAAGGTCATCGGTTGCCGTTACTCTTGGCAACTTTGGGACAAAATTCATCATCACTGTCAGTCAAAGATCAAGGCTCAAGCGCGCCAGTTGTGATAAGATCTTAGAAACACTAAGAAAGGTGAGAAATCTATCGCCATGTTTCTCAGCCGTATAAAAGGAATCACTGATTCTCTGTTATCAACTGGCAAAACTGTCTCTATTCAAGAACAAGTGGATGTTATCCTTGAAGGTCTTTCATCTAAGTATGAATCGTTAGTCACTTTGATTAATAGCAAGTCCGATTGGTTTGAATTTGATGAAATTGAATCACTTCTACTTGCACATGAAAATCGTATCAACAAACAAAGAGAAGTGCTAAATTTTGCTACTGCTTCTCTAAATCTCACTCAAGCTTCTGCCTCTGTGAAAGATTCTGAAAAGGAGTCCTAGGTGCACCTTACTGCATCTGATCCTAATAATCCTAGTTCTAATATGCAAAATTCTGGTGATTATCGTGGTGGTTATTGTGGTAGTAATCGTGGTGGCCACTGTGGTGGTCACAGTCGCCGAGGCAACACTCAGTGCCAAGTTTGTTATAAATTTGGACATGATGCATCCATTTGCTATCATCGGTATAATGCGAACTATGCTCCTTCGTAAGTTCAGAATTCTCAAGGTGCATTTTAGAGTTATTTTCAGAATCCATATCAGTATATTAGGCCATCGATTCCTACTCAGAACTCAATGGTTTGGACTCCTTAGCCAGTAACACCAACTCCTGTGATGACTGCACCTCCACGTGCTGTGCCTTCAATGCCACCTCAGACTTTCTTTGCCTTATCCGTGGCTCGATAACAATCTCAAAATTGGTTTGTTGACTCAGGGGCCTCGCATCATGTCACTGCCAATCAGAACAACTTGGCTCTTGTTGCTCCTCTTGCCTCACAAGAGCAAGTTTTCCTTGGGAATGGTCAAGGTTTGCCAATTAAATCCATTGGTTCTACCTCTTTTTCTTCTCCCTTTAATGTCTCCACCACTCTTCACTTACATAATTTACTTCATGTGCCTAACATTACTAAGAATCTTGTTAGTGTTAGTCAATTTGCAAAAGACAATAATGTCTACTTTGAATTTCATCCCTTATTTTGTGTTGTTAAATCACAGGCTAATCATCAAGTCCTTCTTCAAGGTCATCTCAGTTCCGATGGTTTATATTCCATTCGTCTTCCACTTTCCACTTCCTTCTAGTCCAGAAATCCTCAAGTGCAGTCCCTGACTTCTACTTCTACTTCAGCAGCAGCTCCTCTTTCCTTTCTTACACCTTCTGTTTTGTCTACATCTACTAGTAATTCCTCTATATCCCCTAGCACTGTACCTTCACACACTTCCACCTCCTTTTCCCTTTGGCATAATAGACTTGGTCATCCAAATTCTCATATTCTACATAACTTATGAATCTTTGTAATGTCTCAATTTCAAATAAAAGTTCCTCTGATTTCTGTGTTGCATGTTGTATGAGTTAAGCTCACAAACTTCCATCTCAACCTTCTACTTCTACTTACTCTCAGCCATTAGAACTAATTTTCTGTGATCTATGGGGTCCAGCCCCTATGACCTCTTCTATGGGGTACTCCTACTATGTTTCCTTTGTTGATGCATTTAGTAGGTATACGTGGATCTATTTTATCAAAACTAAAGCTGAAACACTCAGTTTTCAAGCAATTTCAAACTTTGGTGATTTACAATTAAACAAGAAAATTAAGTCTCTTCAATCAGATTGGGGTGGGGAATTTAGGCCATTTAAACAATACCTTGCTGATTTGGGTATCACTCAGAGACTTATTTGTCACCTTACACATCACCAAAATGGTGTTGTTAAAAGAAAACATCGCCACATTGTTGATATGGGTCTTACTCTTCTATCTCAGGCCTCTCTCCCTCTCACCTTTTGAGATCATGCCTTTCATACTGCTCTTTATCTCATAAATAGATTGCCATCAGCCTATGATAACTATGCTATTCCTTATCACACCATCTTTCATAAAAATCCTCATTTTAACTTTCTCGAAGTGTTTGGGTGCCTGTTACCCTTTATTTATGCCCTACAATAAAAATAAACTTCAGTTTTGTTCTGCTGAAGGTATCTTTTTGGGTTATTCCCCAAATCACAAGGCCTACAAGTGCTTGGATACTAATGGTAGGCTATTCATTTCAAAAGATGTTTTATTCAATGAATTTAATTTTCCTAAATCAGTAGCTCCTGCTTTTGCTTCCAGTTTTCAGTCCTCAACATCCACCATTCCTCTTGGTGTCCTTCCATCTGCTGGCTTTCCTACCTTTGACAGGTCTGCTACTCCTGTCTCCTCACCCAGCATTCCCACACAGCGTGCAACCCCTGCTTCTTTGCAGTCCTCTACTTCCTCTGAATCTCTTCCTTCCGCTGCCTCTAGCACTATTGATCCTAATTCTCCTGCCTCAATATCTCCCTCAGCTTCAGTTATTTCATCAGCACCCAGAAACATTCATCCCATGCAAACCAGATCAATTTGGTATTGTTAAGCCTAGGTTAAATCCCACTCTCTTGCTTATTGTTGTTGAACCATATTACCATTCCTCAATGGAAACATGCTATGCAAGTCGAATATGATGCTCTTTTGGCCAATAACACACTTGTTCCTCTTCCCATTGGCAGATCTGTGATTGGTTGTAAGTGGGTTTTTCGAGTTAAAGAAAATCCTGATGGTACTATCAACAAGTACAAGGCTAAACTAGTGGCAAAGAGCTTTCATCAAAAGTTTGGATGTGATTATTCTGAAACTTTCTCACCAGTGGTAAAACCAGTGACAATCCGCAATATCCTCACTTAGCTATCACAAACAAATGGCCTATAACACAAATTGACATCAATAATGCTTTCCTTCATGGGTTCTTAACTGAAGATGTGTATATGACACATTCCCCAGGTTTTGAGATTGGTGATAAAACCTTGGTTTGCAAGCTTCAAGAAGCTCTTTATGGCCTTAAACAGGCCCCTAGGGCTTCGTATGATAGGCTTACCAAAACATTTATTGGTTTTGGGTTTGTGCAGAGCAAATGTGACCCGTCTCTTCTGGTTTACAACAGGGATGTAGTATGCTTGTATGTTCTCATCTATGTAGATGATATTGTCATCATTAGGAGCTCAGTGGCACTGATTCAGACACTCATTTCCAAGCTGAATGCAGTATTTTCTCTCAAGCAGCTGGGTGATCTAGAGTATTTTCTGGGTATAGAGGTCAAAAGCACTCCTAATGGTGGACTTCTGCTTAGTCAGGCCAAGTATATTCGTGACCTTCTCCAAAGAACAGATATGTCAGATGCTAAAGGCATTTCTACACCTGTGCTTGGCAGTCTTAAATTGTCTAGATTTTGCTCTGGCTATTTTCAAGATCCCTCTACTTATCGGTCTATTGTAGGAGCTTTGTAGTATGTCACTATAACTAGGCCAGAAATTGGTTGTGCAGTTAGCAAAGTGTGTCAATTTATGTCATAGCCCTTAGACACTCACTGGGTTGCTGTCAAACGAATTCTGAGATACTTAAAGGGCACTCTGGATCTTGGCTTGTTGTTGCTACCTGCTTCTCCCATGCTGCCCCTCAGTTTGAAGACCTTTTGTGATGCTGACTGGGCATCATATATTGATAACAAGAAGATCCACATCAGGGGCCAGCATTTTTCTTGGCCCTAATTTAATCTCCTGGTGGTCGAAGAAACAACCATTAGTGGCCAAATCTACTGCTGAAGCAAAGTACAGAAGCCTTGCTATTGCTGCCTCTGAAGTCCTACGGATTCAGTCTCTACTTCATGAGTTGAAGGTCCCTATTACTACTCCTGTCATATTCTATGACAATCAAAGCACTGTTGCCTTGAGCCATAATCCAGTGCTTCACTCCAGAACCGAACATATGGAGTTAGATCTTTTCTTTGTCAGAGAAAAGGTTCTAAATAAATCTCTTATTGTTTCCTATGTTCCTGCTCAAGAGTAGGTGGCTGACATTCTCACCAAATCTTTGCCTAAGCTTCAGTTCACTGCTCTAAGAGACAAACTCAGAGTGCTCAGCTATTCTCAGCTCCCACCCTAAGTTTGAGGGGGGGTAATGGCGTGTACGACAGTTTTTAAACTTTGTAAAAGTTAGTTAACAATCTGTTACAGCTGGGTGCTGACTCAGCAAGTCAGTTTTGAGTTGTTAGCTTCTGTTTTGTGTTGGTTAGCTTCTCTAACAACAAGCTACAACACTTGTATATAAACCGAGTCTCTGTATTTTCAGAACTTGGATTGAAAAGAAATGAAAAACAGTTTTCTGTCTCTGTTAGTAGTAAGATCTGTTTCTTTTATGTTCAATGTAAATCAAATCACCAAGTTTACATAGTGCGTGAAAAATATTACAATAATACATCAGTAGCATCGTTTGGATGTTAAAATTTGCTTTCCTTCCTTTTAATAATACAAATATCTGTGTTTTCAACCTAGGAGGGATTGTCTTATTTTCTGTGTCTAATTCTCTTTTTGTTTCTTTTCATCTCATTTTCTTTTAATTCTAACTAAGAGTTGTTAAAAAGTACATAAATCTTGGTGTAATATCAGTAACTCAATATGTATACTTGAACTTCTTTGTGTTTAATTAGGTTCGCAAATATATCAAAGGCATTTTAAAGCCTGGAATGCTGATGACAGACTTATGTGAAACATTGGAGAACACTGTTCGTAAGCTAATATCAGAGGATGGCTTGCAAGCAGGCATTGCATTCCCCACAGGATGCTCTTTGAATTGGTAACACTTCACTTTGGTTCTCTATTTTTCTGTTATGTTTTGTGGTTGCTTGTTTTATGGTACTGAATAGTGGGTGATAAAAAGGATTGGCAAGAGCATACGTTAAGTGGTGCAAAGATGAGAATATTGTTTTTAATGAATGGGCATACCGGATAAGATCAGAAGTGAATGATTTTGAAAGGAAGTAGGAGTGACACTTACTGAGGAAAAAAGAAACGTATCTCAAGTAGTTTGGACATGTGAGATGAAGATGAATAAAAGCCTTGGTTAGAAGTGTTGGTCATATGAAGGTTAACTAATAATTAGAGGTAGATGATGACCAAGAGGAACTTGTAGTGAAACCGTTTAAAAGGATTCAGATTTTTTTTTCAATTGGCCTCTAAGAATAATTGGTTTTTGGCAAAATGATGTTTGATCCATGCCAATCCCACCTAATAGGAAAAGGCTTTGTTGTTTGGTGGTCTATCTAGAATTTTCTTAATGGAACTATTTTTCTTCAGGGTTGCTGCTCACTGGACTCCAAATTCGGGAGATAAGACTATACTTCAGTATGATGATGTGATGAAGTTGGATTTTGGCACCCATGTAGATGGTAATACCCAGGATTTTTTTCCCCGATCTTTATATCTGGGATAATTCCAGTTATTGGTGCACGTAATCTGAAGTTACTTGTTCAACTTCTTGTCACGAATTTTCTTTGTAGGATATATTGTTGACTGTGCTTTTACCGTGGCATTCAACCCGATGTTCGATCCACTGCTTGAAGCCTCTCGCGAAGCAACCAATACGGGTATTAAGGTACTTCCTATTCTAGACAAATGCTCAACTCTGGTAGATTGGTCTTCATTCGTGTCAAAAGAGGAGTATTACATCATGCAGATGAAACTACTTTTCAATTAATAATGTCAAAATGCTCAACCCAAATATTACCTACTTATACAATGTTACACATCTATTCACGTGTCTAAAACAAGAAATACCAATATTAAGTTAAATACTGTTCAAGTTTAGGTTTGTTTGTGGCCCAATTAACTAACATTTTCAATTACTCTTATTCCACTCTCAAAGGTAGGAAGGTTTTTGTTGAGATATGATAAGACTTGATATGATTTATGATATGTATTTATTATGATAGCGCATCTTTGGGATTTGATGTAAATATTAATTAGGATCAATTAGGATTATATCCTCCATATTTAGCTTGATCCTTTCCTTAGTCATAGGCTTTCCTTGTACCTATATATATTTATAGTCTGTGTACTGTAATGATATCAGAGAAATATAGTTTCCACAAATCTCTCTTCTCTATTCTCAACTTGGTATTAAAGCTCATGATCAGTGGGCCTGGAAAAAGTCCCAAAACCTTGGCCGTCATGTATCAAAATCCTAATTGTCCTGCTGGCTTGCGCTGCTGCATTGTGGTACCATTCATGTCCGTACAGTTGGCATTGTTCACGACAAGTCTGTACAGATGACACTGTTCACGTCCGTATGAGTCTGCACAGGGGGTACTGTCCTCGTCTGTACGCTCAATGTTGTTCGTGTCCGTGCAGGTTTGTAGAGTTCCACACTGTTACAGGCTCGTTTTTTAGATTTCTTTGTTGTCTAAGTGTTGTCCAACATGAATCCATCATTAGAAACATTGCAGAAGGATATGGAAATCGGCAAAACTGGATCCTTTGGTAGTAAGGACCTTGTATCCTCTGTTTTCTCGGGCAATCCCTCTATAACATCGGAGAAACTCAATGAACTATTTAAATTGGTCGGCTGCTGTCAACATGTGGTTTATTGGACAAGGCTCACAGGTTAGGGGTGGAAAAACAGGCAGATTGGCGCTTGTGAACGGGTCGTCAGCTCTTCGGGCATGCCTTTTGTGACGCCCATATTTATTTACAATATTTTCCCATAATTTCGCGTAATAACAATAATAATAAACAAGAATTGTAGAAGGAAAGAAAACTATTTCATTATATAAAATATTTTACATCAGATTGATTTACTTACAAAGGGTCCCAACATAGGAACCACCAAAAATAATATACAGACTCCAACGATAACCCTAAGGGTACAACTTGTCCAAAAAACCTAAGGGTACAAAAGTAGCTCTAGAAGTCAAAAAGTCAACATGGTCAAAAGTCAACCCAACAACTCGCCAAACAACCCTCTACCCCTGATTCGGTCTCGGAATCCTAATCCTAAAACGGGGTGGCAGATGGGGATCCTCTACATGCTGGTGTGTCTGACACCTGTGATCAGTTCTCATGGGGTTTACCCTAGATGATGAAGGAATGGTTGACTCAGACCTGCGCATCCCTCGAACCCCAACACTATCCCTAAATACACTGTAAGACCCTGATGATGTTGCAGCATGGTAGTGGCGTCTCGGCTCCTGCCACATACGGGTGAAAGGCAACCGTTGGGCAATACGAAAGTCCCCGACAAAAGACGCTCTAGGAGAACCTAAGATACGGAAGAAAATACTGACTAAGCCTGTGTATATGACGACATGTCGGTTATAGTCTGTTTCCCAACTGTCGCCGTCGACATCATGGTAATACACTTCAAAGTCCCCCATACTGGGGTCCTCGGCTCCTCTAACATCGCTGGGTGAAAATAGTGGGACATCTTCTTGTTCAGGCAAGTCTTCAGTATCTAAGTATAGAAAACATAGAAAGAAAACAACACACAAAAGCATAGGAGATAAAAACACTATACACTAAACAAAGTGGGAAAGTAGAGGAATAGAATATGTGATAGAATAGATCACACGTCTCCCAAACAACTGTTAGGATCATCACCTATCTACCCATACCCATGCAGTTTAGGTCTACATGCCTACGTGGCCACACAACCCACTAGGGCAGAAGTAGCCCCACCTTAGCTACTTTGCCTTGATACATTTTCAGCGACCAGACCAAGCCAGTTGTCCATTCTCCTATCCTGCTCATCGTACCCCTAAGAGTGCATCCCTGCTCTTTGATAAGAACAGGTATTGGGGCAACACTCGGGATCAGCACTATGGACAGTGATGCAACAGTACCCTGTCAGGATGACCAGGCTACCCAACCTCCCAACAGGATGGTAGCGAGCCATCCTACTGACTGCATCGTGCCCGCATTCTGACACCTGGCCTCGTGCACAACCTATGTGTACGACGGTGGATTACAGCACAATTATGTTTATTATTCAGCACCTTATTAGCTTATCATCATTTATCAGCTCAACCTATCAGTCTCTTATCAATTCATCATTTTGTTCAACATATCATTTATTTTCCCCAGACCACTTGTATAAATATGCAATATTTAGCAATAATTAAACAATTAAATAACTATTATACAACAATTATTAGCACACCAAATATTCTTAGCGTCGCTCAGCGACATACTACTAACACCTCATCAGACAGCATATACAATCATCAAACAATTATAAGTTCTCTACCCTAGGGTTTTCACACAACACTACACCTATGGTTGATGGACTATTGACTGCTATCCTTAGCAGTCATAGTCACAACACCCCTCCTAGGGTGTTGGGGCATCAACCCCTAGTAGGGCTTGGGCCACCCTACTTTTCTATTCTCCACCTATCCTATTCCTACTATCCATAGTGTATAGAGTCTAGATCTCCCCATACCTGGCTTAGATGACCGTTGTTGCTCGCTTCCCGCGTCCCACTACTTCTCCTCCTTCCAGCTCCCTCCCTTGCTCCTCAAATGCTCAAGTGGAGAGCTCCACGAAATGGGGACGGACGAGCTCTTTATATATGCAAAAATTGGCCCCATTGCATCGCGATAGACTCAAAATAATTCGTTTTTTTCTTAATCTTTAAGATAAACAGGTCCATTTGGGCCTCTTTTTTGGGCCTATTTAGGCTAATTCTTATCCATTCCTATTTATGAAAATTTTCCTAAATATCACTTGGTCTATTTTTATTTTCTTAGGATGTCGCACCTTTCGGTTCTACGTGGGTGGAAACGGTTGGGCTCGAGTCTCCAAAAACAAAACCATTGATATCTAAACCGACCCACTTATCAGTATACATATCTCAAATATTCAAATTTAAAGCTCACATGACAAGGAAGAGCTGATATCAAGGGTCACATTCAGTGTTTGCACTGTAGGCATGTTAAAAATCACACCTAATGGTCTTTGGAAAGTGGAAACTAGCTCGTTGGAATGTTGAAGCCAACTTTTATTTCTCTCTTCTTGTAAACTAACATAATTATAATTTTTTATTCTTCTCTTGCAACTTTATTTTCTTTCCACTTCTGAGATTCACGCCACAAACACACAGACACAAATAATAAGTTAAGGACCTTGCTATTTCATACGGTTCGAGGAGGTTGACATGTGTAGCGACTTTTCTTCATCGCTGCGGGATAGAGAAGAGACAACACAGTTACCGGATGAAGGTGTGCAGGAAAGATGACCATTGTGTGACGGTGCTGCAGAAGATGATGATCGTGTGGCGGTTCCTCCTCACAAAGGCCCTGAACAGAGTAGTCAGGCGGGAGCTTGTCATGGTTGCGATGTGGCTTGCCGACGACTGGAATTTGAAGCAACTCTCCCTTCTTCTTTCCCTATTTTTTTTCAACTTTTTCAACCCACCCATTCCACCCGTCAATCTTCTAACCCGATAACCGAGCAAACCCCTAAATGGACGGAGATGGGCTGAGAATAACAGACGCCGATTTTCTACGAATGGACGTTTTTCGGCCCAAAACTGGTCGTATCCGACCGATGTCCAGCCCTATCTCAGATCATCGCACTGCAAAGTCCTCAGAAATTGACAAAGATTTACTGATGATTGGGAGCAAGCAGGCTTTCAATTAGTCTCTCTTTTGGTGCAAATCGTTGAGCCTTCCTTGCTGGTCTATTATCACTCGTATACTACATGTTATGATATTTAGGAGAAAGCTAAAAATGTCTATGCTAATGATGTCCAACATCTCTATGACATTATTCATAATCTAGCTACTCTTTAGATGACAGAAGATAACATCATGTCTTATGCTAATAGAGCTCAATCATTGGTAAACGAATTCAAGCTCCTTGTGGCTGACAAAGACTAAAAAGAAGATGCTCGAGAAATTGGATAATGTTAAATGTTTGCACGTCCTTCATGGCCTTCATAAAAATTATGAGTCGGTTCGAAGCCAAATTCTTGCCGCGTCTGATATTCCCTCGACAAAGAGTCTCATCAGCCGCATCAAATGTCTTCCCAGTTCAGGAGGAACAGGGGTGAATGGATCTCAAACTGACCTAGAATCTTCTGCTTTTGTTTATAATTTTGCAGGTTGTGGAGTTGTGGGGGTTGTAGAGGAGGTTGTGGTGAAGGCCGCCCTCAGTGCGCTTACTGTATGCATTTTGACATACCCAAGACAAGTGTTATTTTAATTATTGGCTTTCCAGAAAAACCAGTCAATGTGACTCAGTCCTGTGATGATCTGAGCCAAAGAATACCAAACACAACGCTGAGTACAAAGAGTTCCTGAAGTATAAGGCATCACAAGCCTCATCCTCGGCCACAATTGTTCATACTGGTAATTCTCCAGTTTGTATCTCTCGATCCTCGTCTGCTAGTCCCTGGATTTTGGACACCAGAGATTCCGATCATGTGGCTGGTAATCCTTTTCTTTTCTAAAAAAATATCCCAACCTAAATCCCAACATTACATTACCCTTGCAGATGGATCAAAAGCTAAAGCTAGTGACAATGGTCTAGCCACTCCTTTTCCATCTGTATCTCTTGATTCTGTTCTTTTTGTTTCCAATTGCCCCTTTAATTTATGTTAGTTGTCTAACTTGTAGTCAATAACCTTCACTCCCAATTCTTTTCTTATGCAGGATTGGGGTACGAAGCATATGATTGGTATAAGTTATGAGTCACATGTGCTTTACTACCTTCAGTCTTCATGCTCAGTTGCTTGCACTGTTTCAGAGTCTCCCAGTCTTCTTCGTCGTTGGTTAGGTCATCCAAGTCCCAAAAAGTTCAGAGTTATGGTTCCCCACTTGTCTCATTTGCAGTCCTTGTAGTGTGAATCCTGTCAGCTTGGGAAACACGTCTGATTTTTCTTCCCCTACAGTGCCCAATCACAAGTACGTTCTCTTTTTGATGTTATTCGTTCTGATGCATGGGGACCGAGTCGAGTCACTTCAGTTGTAGGACATAGGTAATTGTCACTTTTGTTGATGAGTTTTCTAGATGGACATTGGTTTACCTACTTAAGGACAGATCCGAATTGTATGGTGTATTTCAATATTTCTTTAAGGAAATTCAGAATCAATTTGGTTGTTCTATTTGCATATTGCGGAGTGATAATGCAAAATAGTATTTTTCAGCTTCTTTTAAATCTTTTATGGCTGAGAATGGAATAATACATCAGTCCTTTTGTCCTTGTACCCCTCAGTCCTCTTGGCACTGTCATATCATTGAAACAACACGTACTTTACTTACAAATGCCAATCTCCTAGTAAGAAACAAAATTTCATTGATAAAAATAAACATGTACAAACCCCAATTATATAGATTGACTATCACCTAAATAAGGAAATATAAATCTGTACAAATCAGAACCAAATCAATCCTAATTATGGCACATATCTCCTAATAATACACAATGATTTTATTACACAACACTCCCCCTCAAGCTGGTGAATGTATGTCTGTCATTCCCAGCTTGCAAATAAGGTCCTGAAATTGCTCGATGGGAAGTCCCTTGGTCAACATATCTGCCAATTGATGTCGTGAAGGAACATACTCCGTGGATATGAGACCACTTTCTAATTTCTCCTTAATGAAGTGTCGATCTACCTCTATATGCTTTGTCCGATCATGCTGAACTAGGTTGTGTGCAATGCTGATGGCAGACTTGTTATCACAAAACAATCTCATAGGAGCTTCATACTTTATTCTGAGGTCATGAAGTATAATCTTCATCCATAACAACTCACAAATCCCTTGAGCCATAGCTCTAAATTCTGCCTCGGCACTTGATCTTGCAACCACATTTTGTTTTTTACTCCTCCATGTCACCAAGTTTCCTCCCAAGAACATGCAATATCCAGTGGTGGATCTCCTATCAACAACTGACCCTGCATAATCTGCATCAGTATATACTTCCACCGATAAATTCCCTTCCTTGTTGAACAGTAGTCTTTTCCCTGGGGAGGCCTTCAAGTACTAAAGAATTCTATTCACTGCCTGCAAATGCCTTTCTCTTGGATCATGCATGAATTGACTCACTACACTGGCCGCGTAAGCTATGTCAGGTCTAGTGTGAGATAAATAGATGAGTTTTCCCACAAGTCTCTGATATTGTGCCTTCTCCACCTTTGGGCTTTCCAAGTCATTCCCAATCCTGTGATTCTGCTCTATAGGTACTCCAGTAGTCTTACAACCTAGCTTACCAGTTTCTTTAAGAAGATCGAGGATATACTTCCTTTGAGAGATAAAGATACCTTGTTTAGAGTAAGCAACCTCTATTCCAAGGAAGTACTTTAGCTTCCCGAGGTCTTTCATCTCAAATTGAGTAGCCAACCTCTCTCTTAGAGATTGTTTCTCAAGCTCATCATCACCTGCAATAATCATATCATCTACATAGACTAAAAGAACTGTAAGTTTTCCATACCGAGATTGTTTTATAAAGAGGGTATGGTCACCTTGGCTTTGCCTGTACCCCAAGGATATCATAACTTGAGTAAACCTTCCAAACCAAGCACGAGGAGACTGTTTCAAACCATATAATGCCTTCTTGAGTCTACAAACTTTATCCCCCCCCTTCAGTGACACCATATCCAGGTGGAATTTCCATATATACTTTCTCTTCTAAGCTTCCGTGTAAGAAAGCATTTTTAACATCGAATTGGTGCAGTTCCCAACCAAATTGTGCTGCCAAGGAAAGTATAATTCTCACTGTATTCATCTTTGCTCTTTGGAGCAAATGTCTCCTCATAATCGACGCCATAGGTTTGGGTGTAACCCTTTCCAACCAGTCTCGCCTTGTATCGGTCTAGTGTGCCATCTGACTGATATTTAACAGTGTATATCCATCTACAACCAACTGCCTTCTTGTTCTTTGGTCTCTCTACAATTTCCCAAGTCTCATTCCTTTCCAATGCACCCATTTCCTCATTCATGGCTCGAACCCAATTCTCATCCTTTAAGGCTTCCTGTACTGAACTAGGGATTCTGATAGAATCAATAGCTGAAATAAAGCTCTGGTGTTGCACAGAAAGGTTTTTAGTAGACACAAATTGGGATATAGGGTATTTAGCACAAGATCTTTTTTCTTTTCTCAAGGCAATTGGTAAATCATCTGGGTTAGGTTCACAAGAGACATTTAAAGTATCTTCAGGGTTATGAGTACTTGCCTCGGGTTCGGACGATTGAAGTTGCTGTTGAACCAGGTCGGGTTTCTGCTTGTATCTTTTCCGGTAATATTGCTTCCCAAATTTACCATTATTATCCTGCACTGCATCTTCCTCTTTGTCATCCGAGACATCTTGTAAAGAAAAAGCGACAAGGGACTCGGACTCGGACTCGGACTCGGACTCTAGAAGGGACTCGCTTCTAGACCACTCTCCCTGAAGGCGAGGACTAGGGAAGAAGGAAGGTGATTCATGAAAGGTGACATCCATGGAGACATAGACACGACGAGTTTCGTGGTGATAACACTTGTACCCACTTTTTGTTTGGGGCATACCCTATGAAGATACATTTGATGGCACGAGGATCTAATTTTCCCGATGAGGACTGTGAACATGGACAAAGGCGTAACATCCAAAGACTTCGACTCGAAGATTAGTCATAATGGGAATAGAAGGATGAAAGGTAGACAAGTGTTGTATCGGACTGACACCATCTAAGACACGAGAAGGCAACCTGTTTATCAAATAAGTGGCAGTTAAGACAGCTTCCCCCCAAAAAGACTTGGGAACAGACATTTGAAAAAGTAAAGATTTGGCAACCTCAAGAAGATGACGGTTTTTTCGCTCTGCAACCCCATTCTGTTGGGGGGTGTCCACACAGGTTAGCTCATGGATAATACCATTATCTTTAAGAAATTGGGAAAAATGGTGATTCACATACTCTCTCCCATTATCAGAACGCAATCTTTTAATCTTATTTCCAAATTGAGTTTGAATCATATTGTAAAAGTTTACAAACAATTGGAAAACTTTGGACTTATCTTTCATGAGAAATATCCAGGTAACCCGAGTGCAATCATCATTAAAGGAGACAAACCATTTCGCTCCAGAAATATTACAAACAAATGTAGGTCCCCACACGTCCGAATGAATAAGATCAAAAGGATTGGAACTTTTATTATTACTAGGAGAAAAAGTTGTACGATGGTGTTTAGCAAATTGACAAACATCACAATGAAAGGACTCAACTGACACTTTTGTAAATAAAACAGGAAATAACGACTTAAGGACACTAAATGGAGGATGACCAAGACGCCTGTGGTGAAGCCATATCTGGGCGGATGACCAAGATTCTGACTTTGTTGGATGACTAGAAGCGAGAGCCTTTTGTCCAATGTTCTCTTTATTCTTTTCATGTTGCAAGTAGTATAACCTGTCCTGTTCCTTAGCAATTTCAATCATCCTCCCCGTCGCAAGATCCTGAAAAACACAATGGGAATGGAAAAATGTTACTGCACAATTTAAATCTTTGGTGATTTTATGAATGGACAGGAGGTTACTGGACAGCTTGGGAACATGAAGTACATTCTTTAAGTGATGGGTTTGAAGCTTAATGTTTCTACACCCGGTAACTGGGATTTGTGATCCATTAGCTACAGTGATGTGTTGACTACTAGGTAAAGTGGTGTAGGATGAAAAATAAGAAGTATGGGGTGTCATGTGATCTGTAGCACCAGAGTCAATAATCCAGATATTCTCAGTACCAGAAGCATTAAAGGATAAGAAACTAGAACTCTTACCAGTCATGGTGAGGGAGCAAGTGGAAGAGGAAGGCTTACTAAGGGAACTCATAAGAGCCCGCAGACGTTCCAACTCATCTTTGCTAAGAGCAGGGACCTCCTTTTCCAGTTGAGTGGTTGGTGAGTCTTCAACTAAGGTGTCTGAATCAGTGATTGCTTGGTTAGCACGCCTCTGAAAGGGACCCTTAAATCCCCCAACACGCTCCAGAACCTTCTCCTTTCCATGTAGTTTAAAACATGTCTCCTTGGTGTGACCTGTCCTCCTATAGTGAGAGCACCAACGATCTTCACAATTAGACTTAGCATGAGGCTTTCCAGAAGAGGAGGATTCCTTTATGGGACCCTTCACGGAAGTTAAGGCTGAACTTTCAATGGGTTTATCTTCCAACATTACTGCCCTGCGACTTTCTTCACTACGAATAGTGTAAAACACCTCCGAGAGAGAGGGGAGTTTCTCTTTGCCTAAAACTTGAACCCGAATAGGATCAAATTCAGAATTCAGGCCAGAGAGAAACTTGAAGATCCTTGATTTCTCAATAAATGTAGTTAGTGTGGCGGAATCATCAATGCACTTCATCTTCAAATTTTGATATTGATCCAATTCAATCCACAAACCATTCAATGTCCCATAATAGTCGGTTACAGAAGAAGTCCCTTGCTTGGTGCTGAATATCTTATTTTCCAACTCATAACAAGCTGAAATATTTTGTTTCATGGAATAAGTTTGAGACAAATTGTCCCAAATCTCCTTGGCAGTAGAGAAGAACATACAGTTCCGACTGATTTCCGGAACCATAGAGTGCCAAAACCAAGTCATGATAAGTGAGTCGTCTTCATCCCAAGCTTCAAACATAGGATCAGTGTTGGCTGGTGCCTTTCCCTCGATATGTTTCAGCCTCTTACAACTCTCAAGAGTTGTGCGAACAAATTGGGCCCATTGCATATAGTTACGCCTATCAAGCCGGTATGTACCTTTAAGCACCGGTAAGTCAGAATGGCTTAGAGTCTGATCAGCAGTCTGTTTTTCTCCAGAAACAAATTTGTCAACTGCCATGGTTAAAAAAGGGATAAAAAAAAAATAAAAACGTGTCTTTAAAGGTTGAAGAAGGGGGGCTTCACTGTAAGCCCAAGGTCGAGGTGCCAAACACAGCTGATGACCCCTGATATGGAACCAGGAGGAGCCGGCGAACCAGACGGAACAAACGGCGTGGCGAACGGAGGTCGGGAGGGCGGCGCGTGGTTACACGCGCTCGAAACTCAGAGGTGCGGTGACGGCGCGTGTAGGCGCGTGTGATCTCAGACGGTCCGGAAATTTTGGGAAACGTCAGATCGGCGGGAGTCGCTCCTGGTGAAGGTGGTTTCGCCGGAAAAATTCACCGGCGGCGGCGAACAGTGCTCTGGCGGCGGACTCGATCAAACCAGGCTGGGGCTGGTCTTGAGTGAAAAACGCAGCAATGAAGGCTGCCTGAGAATGACGGCTAAACCTAGTACTGGCTCGTGATACCAAATTGTAAGAAACAGAATTTCATTGATAAAAATAAACATGTACAAACCCCAATTATATAGATTGACTATCACCTAAATAAGGAAATATAAATCTGTACAAATCAGAACCAAATCAATCCTAATTATGGCACATATCTCCTAATAATACACAATGATTTTATTACACAACAGGGTACGAAGCATATGATTGGTACAAGCTATGAGTCACATGGGCTTTACTACCTTCAGTCTTCATGCTCAGTTGCTTGCACTGCTTCAGAGTCTCCCAGTCTTCTTCGTCGTTGGTTAGGTCATCCAAGTCCCAAAAAGTTCAGAGTTATGGTTCCCCACTTGTCTCATTTGCATTCCTTGTAGTGTGAATCCTGTCAGCTTGGGAAACACGTCTGATTTTTCTTCCCCTACAGTACCCAGTCACAAGTACGTTCTCTTTTTGATGTTATTCGTTCTGATGCATGGGGACCGAGTCGAGTCACTTCAGTTGTAGGACATAGGTAATTGTCACTTTTGTTGATGAGTTTTCTAGATGGACATTGGTTTACCTACTTAAGGACAGATCCGAACTGTATGGTGTATTTCAAAATTTCTTTAAGGAAATTCAGAATCAATTTGGTTCTATTTGCATATTGCGGAGTGATAATGCAAAATAGTATTTTTCAGCTTCTTTTAAATCTTTTATGGCTGAGAATGGAATAATACATCAGTCCTTGTACCCCTCAGTCCTCTTGGCACTGTCATATCATTGAAACAACACGTACTTTACTTACAATTGCCAATCTTCCTTTGAAGTTTTGGGAGTGAAGCTGTCTTCTTTGCAGAGTACTTGATTAACAAAATGCCATTTTTTGCTATCCATAACAAGCTTCCACGTTCCATATTGTTCCCTGATGAGCCCGCGTTTCTCCACGGTTTTTTGGGTCTTCCTGCTTTGTCCTTGATCTAACTTCACGACTTCATAAATTGTCTGCCCATGCAATTAAGTGTGTTTTTCTCGGCTATTCAAGAGCTCAGAAAGGGTATCAGTGCCATTGTCCCTCCACGCATCGTTTCTACGTGTCTACTGAGGTCACGTTCTTTAAGGATACACCTTTCTTCACATCACCCATAGAGTTGAAGGCTTTGCCTCTCAGGTACTACTTATTCCTTATCTTGTTCCTAACTTCATCCACGTCAGCCGTGACCACTTAACTCCATCTTCTCCATTGGAGCCTCCTAGTTCTCGTCCCGCTCCATCTTCACCATTGGAGCCTCATATCTCACCATTGCAAATTTATCAGCGTCGTCCACATCTCCCTCTTGTCGACCTGCATCCTATCGAAAGCCCAGGTGACTCATCTTCTGTCCCGATCTCTTCTGCTTCGGATCCTCCTGCTTCGTCAGACGATCTTCCTATTGCACTTCGCAAAGGTACACGTTCTACCTGTAATCGTCATCCCGTTTATAATTTCCTCAGTTATCACTGTTTTTCACCTACACACTTTGTATCTGCTCTTTCTTCTATCAATATTCCTATGTCTCCATAGGAAGCTCTTTCTCATCTAGGTTGGCAACAGACTATGATTGATGAGATGATAACCTTAAAATCTAATCAGACATGGACTCTTGTACCTCCTTCTCTTGGGAAATCTGTTGTTGGATGTCGTTAGGTTTACGCTATGAAAGTTGGTCCAGATGGGGAGATTGATCGTTTGAAAGTTCGCTTAGTGGCTAAGGCTACACTCTGGTGTTCGGTCTTGATTACAGTGATACTTTCTCTCCTATGGCTAAAATGACATCTTTTTGTCTTTTTCTCACTATGGCTGCCATGCGACATTGGCCATTGTACCCGATGGACATAAAGAATGCATTTTTTCATGGAAATTTAGAAGAAGTTTATCTGTAGCAACCACAAGGTTTTGTTACTCAGGGGGAGTGTCGTGGTATGTCTATCGCCTTCACAGGCCTTGTATGGTCTCAAACAGTCCCCCCGAGCATGGTTTGGGAGATTCAGTAGTGTTGGTCAGCACTATGGCGTGATTCAGAGTGAAGCCGACCACTTTGTGTTTTATAAATGCTCTTCTAACAAATTTATTTATTTTGTTGTCTATGTTGATGATATAGTCATTGCAAGTGATGATAATGATGGGATTGCATGACTTAAACAACATCTAATCCACCAGTATCAGGCAAAGACTTAGGTCGGCTACGGTACTTCCTTGGAATTGAGGTAGCTCAGTCAAAAGGCGGGAATTGCTATTTCCCAGAGGAAGTATGCTTTGGATCTTAGAAGAGACTAGTATGTTGGATGTCAAGCCGATTGATACTCCTTTGGATCCAAATGTCAAGTTGTTACCTGATCAGGGGGAGTCCTATCCAGATCCAGGGAGGTATAGAAGGCTAGTTGAGAAGCTGAATTACTTGACCATGACGAGGCCAGATATTTTTTATGCTGTAAGTGTTGCTAGTCAATTCTTGAATTTCCTTTGTGATGTTCATTGGGATGTTGTGGTTAGAATTTTGAGATACATTAAAGGAACCCTTGGAAAAAGTCTAGTATAGACAGGCAGAGGTCATTCAGACATTCTTGCATACAGTGATGCAGATTGGGCAGGATGTCCAGCAAACAGATGGTCCCCAACAGGATACTGTGTTCTTATTGGAGGCAATTTGATTTCATGGAAAAATAAGAAGCAAAATGTTGTTGTCAGATCCAGTGCAAAGGCTGAGTATCGAGCTATGACACTTACTGCTCAGGAGCTCACATGGCTTAAACTCCTTCTCCAGGAGTTGGCTCACACTATGAATCTCATTTGTGATAACCAAGCAGCTTTACGTATTGCCTCTAGTCCAGTCTATCATGATCGAACTAAGCATATTGAGGTTGATTGTCACTTTATTCGTGAGAAGATTATGTCTGGCGAGATTGCTACTTGGCTCTAATGCTCGGTTATTAGATATCTTCACGAAGTTTCTTCGAGGTCCAAGGATAACTTACATATGCGACAAGCTTGATACATACAATTTGTATGTTCTAGCTTGAGGGGGAGTGTTAAGATATGATAAGATTTGATATGATTTATGATATGTATTTAAAGCGTATTGAGGTTGATTGTCACTTTATTGGTGAGAAGATTATGTCTGGCGAGATTGCTACTTCATTTGTTGGCTCTAATGATCAGTTATCAGATATCTTCACGAAGTCTCTTCGAGGTCCGAAAATAACTTACATATGTGACAAGTTTGATGCATACAATTTGTATGCTCCAGCTTGATGGGGGAGTGTTAAGATATGATAAGATTTGATATGATTTATGATATGTATTTTTTATGATAGCGTATATTTAGGGATTTGATGTAAATATTAATTAGGATCAATTAGGATTATATCTCCCAGATTTAACTTGATCCTTTCCTTAGTTATAGGCTTTCCCTGTACCTATATATATGTATAGCCTGTGTACATGATATTAGAGAAATATAGTCTTCACATATCTCTCTTCTCTGTGCTCAACTGTTTTGTCAATGAAAATTGATCACGAACTTTGAGTTTGTCAAGCAGTTCACAGAATCTGGGTCCAGATAGAGCCTTACGTTGAATATCCACATACTAATCTAGAAAAGGAATGTGGTAGTCTGTGAGGCTCTAGTCAATGACCTTTATCTTTTACTAAGATCATATCCAACTCTATATGCTTAGTACTGGAACAAAGGACCAGATTGTGTGTGAAACAGTGCTAAGTTGTTAAGTAGATTTTATGGGTGAGAACTACCTTTGACTCTTGAAGTGAAGTTTGAATCTACAATAACTCTCTTGCAGTGTTTTCTAAGCTTCTGTATTTGGCTACAGTGCTGGATTTGGGGTCACCAGAAGATGTGATGTGGTTCTAGATACACACATGACCCGTAGGTAGACCTCTCTTTAGAGTCGAAGTCCTGTTATAGTATGCATCACAATTGTTTTGTACGCAAAATGGCTGAAGGGAATTGGCAGGCTGCAGAAGCAAGCCACGATGGATGTGCCCTTGAGGTACTTGAGTACACGTTTTGACTTATCCAACACTTCCCAAGAGGTTGGGAGACCTTTTGAAGTTTCTGGTTGTTGAGATCTCACATCGACTACAATAGATTTATGATAGGCTTCGATATTCCATACTAAAATTTGGGCTTAGGTCTAAGTCAACCCTACAAACCGACTCGTAAGGTGAGAACTATCCAATCCTTAAGCACTACTTAAGCCATGTCTTTAGGCGATGTCATTCTAAACACACCCCACTCACACCCAGCACAATAAAGGAAAAGCCCAAAGAGACCGCAATTAAGGCGACTTTCCAACAATTTCCTTAGAGCAGAATTTCTCATCTTTATGGGTGTGTCTTTGTCCTTGAACTTTACATGGGATAATAATATCTTTAAAGCTTCTTTGTTTTCTGTATGCGGCAGAATTTCTCATCTTTATGGTGTGTCTTTGTCCTTGAACTTTACATGGGATAATAATATCTTTAAAGCTTCTTTGTTTTCTGTATGCGGCAGTTGGAGCGAGTTTCCATTTCCGATGCGCTGGGAGATTGGGCATTATAAGAATTAGTGTCTTTGGCATTGTACATATAGAAATGACTCCTCCTTAATATCTTGCTGTTTGCAATTTAGCATCTATATCTGTATACATAGTTTACTAATGTGTACTTACCTGTTTGTGACTTTATGCATGCATGTTCAGTAAAAAAAATTGTTTATGTGAAGATAATGAACAGACAGTTTTTCCTGTTTGATCTGTGTGGTGTGTTGTTTTGGGTTTGCACCAATTAGATCATGTTGTAATTTGCTGGTTCCTCCCACGTGATGTGGCTTACTATCTAGGAAGCTGGAATCGATGTGCGCCTTTGTGATGTTGGTGCCGCAATTCAAGAGGTCATGGAGTCTTATGAGGTTGAGATTAATGGGAAGGTGTATCAAGGTATGATGCTTGTAGGGATTTTTCTACTCATTGTGTTCATTTTAATTTTTCTACTCATTGTGTTCATTTTATTTGGTTTGCACATTTCTATAAGGAGCAAATGCAGTTTTTTTAAGAATCAGTTGAAACGGGGAACTTCAATGATTGACACATCTATTGAGGGTTCAGACTCGATTTTCCTTGGTATTTGTTGATATTATCTGTTAATACTATTGATACTGTGATCCCATTTAAATGGAAACAAAATCCTGATATATTTAGGATGCATATTAATCCCTAAAATTTATGGCTGTTCAGGGTTGTTCACGTTGGGCTGACATTGAGATAAATAAATTGGTTTTTAACTCAAGTTCTAAACAGTTTTAGCTCAATTTTGAAAATGAAAGGATTTTTTACAACATGCCACACCTCCATCCCCAATGTTTTTGCAGCGGTGAGGGTATCGTGTGGTGGAGGGTGGCTAGGCAGCGGCAATGGAGGGTGGTGGTGGAGGGAGCATAACGTTGGTGGGGGCTGCCACATGGTGGCAGTGGTGGAGGGTGTGAGGCAGCAACAGTAGTGGTGAAGAGTGCTCGCCACGGTGGTGGTTCCCTGGAATGCTGTTTGGAACCCATAAATTGATATCAGAAAATAGAAGGAAAAGAAGAATAAAGAGAAAGAAATTGAGGAAGAATTTTATTCAAACTAGGAGAATAATCTCCCCAAGGGTTTTTCCTTTACACCAATGAGCCACTGCTCAAGGTTTACACAAAGATAACAATCTAAATAATATTTGTCTAAGCCTACACCCTCCTATTTATACAAGATAAGACTCTACTAATCAATTAACTAACAAACTTCTTATCTCATATCCTAACAACCCCTTAACCCTTATCCTAACAAACTATTAACCCTTATCCTAACAAACTCCTAATCTCTTATCCTAACAATACACCCCACCCCAAAACAACCTTGTCCTCAAGGTTGGAAATAGAAACATAAAAACAAAAATGCTTAAACAACTGGGAAAAAAAATATGAAGCAAATATGAAGCACGCAAAACAAAGCCATGCCCCACCGCTAGTTCCATGTCCACTTGTGAAGGGTCGTGCGCATATGGGACTCCAGCAGTGTTTGGGCTCAGGCCCATTAACAATAGATGAAAAAATCTTCTCATAGAATTCCAACATAACTGCATCCAACCCTAAATCCAACAACAAAACAAAGACCAATAAGTCCAGAACTGTACCCAATCCACGGAATTCCCATTGAACCCTAAATCTTCTCTTTTCCAACAGAACCGCATCCGCCTCTGTGAGATGAACATTGTTTTCCACGGGCGAGGCAACCCAACTGGAAGGACGCTCTGGCGGCGGTGGTGAATGCATTAACGGTGACGACATCGGCCCAGGACTCAGGTCGGGTACCTGTGGCAAATCTGAACGCTTTAACGTGGGCAGCTTGACACGACCCATCGCCGCCCACTGACACGCCCAGATCTGACAGTTTTGGTGGCGTTACTGAGCGGAGAAAGGTCGCTACGCATGCGCCAGTGTCCGGTGGTTCCGGCGGTGGTGTAGGGGCAACCGAGTTCTCGGTTATTCGGATCCCTCCGATCGCTACCATCATGCAAGCATACGACACCTCTTGTGCATGTAGTTGGCTATCGAATCCCTTTTTTTGTTTACTCCATAGGCTATCACCAAATTGGGCCAGGCCCATTTGTTAAAAAATCCCAACTCACCTGAAGCCAGTTTTGCTCCTGTGTCTTCCTCCTCTTGGAACTTTTCCTGTTTCTTATTCATCTTTTCAACCGAGTGCTCCAAGAAATCAATGGGTGATTCCATCGTTCCTTGGTGGTCTTGTTTCCAGGTAATCACCCTTTCAGAAACATTGCTATCATAACTTGCTCTGAATCTCTCAATCAAAGCTATGGAAAAGGACTCCCAGATCTAGATATTCTTGGTACCAGGAGATGAACCAATGTAAAGCCTCACCATCCTCCGTCTTCATGAAGGCCCATTGCACCTTATCAGATGAATGGATTTGTTGTTCCTCAAATAACCTTTCTGCTATACGGATCCATCCGATGGGTTCTTCACCCACAAATTCTAGCAGACCTTCGCTCTTGAAATAATTGTTCGATTTTCCATCTTTGGTATCATTGGCTCCCTCTCGACGATCCGGCAGGTCGGACCTATTGTTAGGAACCCAGAAATTGATATCAGAAAATAGAAAGAAAAGAAGAATAATGAGAAAGAAATTGAGAAAGAATTTTATTCAAACTAGGAGAATAATCTCCCCAAGGGTTTCCCTTTCACACCAATGAGCCACTGCTCAAGGTTTACACAAAGATAACAATCTGAATAATATCCCTTTAAGCCTACACCCTCCTATTTATACAAGATAAGACTCAACCAATCAATTAACTAACAAACTTCTTATCTCATATCCTAACAACCCTTAACCTTTATCCTACTATTAACCCTTATGCTAACAAACTCCTAATCTCTTATCCTAACAAATGCAAAGGTTCACAAATCTTTTTAATTGGAAACCATAAAAATTGAAATGGGTTTTGGTTTTCAAAAATTTCAAAACTTTAACAACCGAACAAGTAAGGCCTTGGGGATTTAGACATCAGTTTTGCAATCCGATCTGAATTTTTCCAGCATTACAAAATCATGGGCTGAGAGGGTTTATTTCAAGATGAACCAATAGATTCAAGCTGGTAGCCTGTGTTAGAGTCCTTATTCTCGAAAAGTCAAAACCGCTGTTGTGACAACTCTGATGAAGCCAAACCGCTATGAAAATCTCTACTGCAATCGAGCCGCTATGACCCACTCCCACAAAACACACCTTCAATGCAGTAAGAATTTGAAAAAAATCATCCGAACTTACTCATAAAAGTTTGTTTAAATTAGTTTATTAAGACATGGTTCAACCAAATTACTGGGACGGGCTGTCACTATCTTTTTAAAGACATGGTTCAGCAAATTTATCTCCTCTGATAATCATATCAAGACTTGTGGAGGTTTATTTCTTTTTCTAAATTTTCAAAAATAGTTTTTAATTTTTCTACAAGTTATTATTAAAATACATTAAATCGTTATAGTGAAATGCATATCCATTTCACATGGGTTGCGAGTGTTGACCCCAGCTATAGAAATTGAAACCAAATTCACCTCAACAACATGTGATCTCCAAATAAAAACACAATAGTTCAATACTTGTTGAAACCAACATATTAAAACTAGAGAAGGAGGAAAATACAGACAAATAAAAGTCAAAGCATTAGCATGGTTTTTCATCTATTAAAAGATCATTAACAAAGTTGACAATAGCAACAAAATAGTTCGTACAAAAAATAAAAATAGCAACAGAAGAGTTCTCAATTTATCATCATTCCAGTAAAAGCAAGCCATTGAACTTAACCACTGTCACAGGTTCAAGCAATTTCATTTATAAACCCTAACCCCACGCGATTCACTCCCACAAATCAATTATTGTGCACATTTGTTATTGGATTCTATGCCTTAGTTTTGTCAATATATTGGTTTAAATGAGTTAAAATGAGTAAAGAACTAAAGAATAATTTTCCGCTCATAATTTTTTATATTTTGTCTGCATATCCTTCACTATAATATTTGCCAGTATTGGGTGTCACATAGAGTGTGATGTATATTGCAATGAGGTTGTCACTGCAGTTAAGAGTATACGGAATTTGAATGGGCATAGCATAGGCCGCTACCAAATTCATGCTGGAAAATCCGTTCCCATTGTGAAAGGTGGAGAGCAGACAAAGATGGAAGAGGGTGAATTTTATGCTATTGAAACTTTTGCATCAACTGGTAATAGTAGTTTCTTCGAGTATTGGACTTCATTATATTGCCTTTGAATGATGCATGATGGAATTGTTCACTAAATGTTATGTTCAGGGAAAGGATACGTACGAGAAGACCTGGAATGCAGCCACTACATGAAAAATTTTGACGCTGGTCATATCCCACTGAGATTGCCTCGGGCTAAGCAACTGTTAGCAACTATTAACAAGAACTTCTCTACTTTGGCCTTTTGTAGACGATATTTAGATCGCCTAGGAGAGACTAAATACTTGATGGCATTGAAGAACCTGTGTGACTCTGGTATTGTTCAGGTACGTTATAGGAGTTGCAAACAAGAAAGTTTGTGGATATAAAGATTTTATAAAATTTAAAAGTTGAATGCATGTTGTAATGGTTGCAATGAGAAGGAAAATGTGTCCAAGAGGGTCTTTTGGTAGCTTTTTTTTTGGTCAATAGTCTTTGGTAGCTTTGAAGCCTAAGATTGTGTGCCTTATTAATAGCTTTCATGGGCTTGACTGCCATTTATTACTAATCAAATATTTTTAAACCAAATCCCTTAGCAGGTTACATTTCAATGCAAATTTTCTGTTTAACATGATTTTATGCTGTCCTTAAATTTTGCAACATAAATGATGCTATATATGCTTGTCAAGACTTTATCGTCCAGTGTCTTCAATCTTGGACTCTTGGTTGATATGCTTTCGTCTTTAGGTTTATACTATTAGTCTGTCCTTTCCACTGTGAAAGCACTTATACTGGTATGGACACGCCATATATGTATGTTAGTATGTATGTATATGTATGTTAGTGTGTATGTATGTGTGTATGTCGATATATCTTGTCAAAAAAAATGTGTATGTCGATGTAGCAATACTGATATTGTAAACCTTCTCGGAAAAACAATGGAGCATCATTTCCATTGACAGTCTTCGAAATATTTATTGAACTAATTTAGCATACAAGTACCCAAAAATACAATTTTTTTTTTTTTTGCATATTTTAAATGGCCCGTGACCAAGCTCTTAGCCAAAAAAAAATTAAATTATTCAAAATGGTGTTGATGCTTTGTTTTTTATTTAGCATAATTGCTCTTACTTTTATATTAACTTGTTTAAATGATAATTATGAAGGACTAAATATTCCTCCCTTTTTCCTCTGTGCAGCCTTATCCTCCTCTATGTGACGTGAAAGGAAGCTATGTATCACAGTTTGAACATACAATCCTACTCCGACCAACATGCAAAGAAGTTATATCGAAGGGTGATGATTATTAATGCGAATTAAGTAGTATTCTGTTGATGGAGACACATCGTACCTTTTTGTTAAACTGTTACTCACCATATCAACACTAGGGTTTTATATCTGATGTTATGCCTACAGAGTGTGATATTACTCGTCTAATAATTTGTATATTTCGCCAATCGTGACAGTATCATATTAACAGGTTCCCCTTAACAAAACCATTTTGGTTAACACTGTCAAAATTACAAAACATTGTCCGTTTAATCTCACGCAAGAATGCAATATCATGCGAGATAGAGAAATGCAATATCTATCCATAAAAAAATTGTTACTGGATGGATTGGATGATTTTTTTTTTAAATGGATGATGGATGGATTGGATTTTCTTGATGAAATTTTAGTAGATGGTAAATGGATAAATGGATTTTTTCAATCCATCTATTAGGAAAGTTTTGAAGTTTTGAAGCCATTTTATGACATTACGACTCTATTCTCAGGCAACATTTATCCAACGACAAACGTGTATAAGAGAGAAAGGAGAGGGGGAGGGAGGAGAGAGAAAGATAGGAGAGAGAGCGAGAGATGGGGGGAGAGGAGGGAGAGAGAGAGATAGGGGAGAGAGATAGGAGAGAGATGAGAGAGAGATAGGGGAGAGATGAAAGAGAGAGGAGATAGGGGAGAGAGAGATAGAGAGAGAGATGAGAGAGAGAGAGAGAGATGGGGGAGAGAAGAGAAGGGGAGAGAGGGGAGGGAGATAAGGGAGAGAAAGGAGGGAGAGATATATTTAATAGTTAAAAATATTTTTTTGTAATTAAAATATTTTTTATGATTAAAAATAATTGTTTAGTAATTAAAATAATTTTTTTGTAATTAAAATATTTTTTATGATTAAAAATATATTTTATGATTAAAAATAATATTTCGTGATTAAAAATAATTTTTATGGATGGATTGGATATTCATACATAAAAAAATTGTTAATGGATGGATTGGATGGTTTTTTTTCAATGGATGATGGATGGATTTGATTTTTTTGATGAAATTTTAATGGATGGTAAATTGATAAATGGATTTTTCCCATCCATCCATTAGGATCCATGGATGAATTTATCCAATCCATCCATTTTGCCACCCCCTAGTTTTGGGGCAAGTATATTTGGGGCGGCCATTTAAATCCTTTTTTTCGGAAAGGAAATCCAAGAAGTACGAAAGTTTAAAACACAAAAAGCGACGGATGTGTTTCATCCGTAGGATTACATTTTGTTTTATTCTTTTGGACTTTATTTATTTTCAAAATAAAAAATGTATAACCATTGCAATTGTTTATATTCTTCGATTTGGTTTCTCTAAAGTGAGCAAGGTAAAATGAGTCTATCGAAGCCATTCAATTATTTTTGATAAGATGTTTTCATATTTAATTTTTTGTTTTTAAAAAAGAAAATTCAAATTTCTCACCACTATTGTCTCTCATTTTCCTACATCGTTTGTAAGCATTACTTTATGAAGTGGTACCCCAAAGGTTTTTGGCTTTCCCTTTGCCCATTGCCACCTCAAAATTTGTTTGCTTTCTCTCTTCGCCCATTGCCACTTTCAATCGTGCCATTGTACTCGAAAGGGAATAAAATGAGGGTGTATTAAATATCAAAAACCACCACTTGTACCATTTTCACATGGCTTCTACGATCCAATCTTTGTCATGCTGGCTCATCTCGTCGTCGTCTTATTGTTTATCGACTATGCTGATGACCTCACCCATCGTCTTCAATGTCGGATCCTGGATCCTTGGTGTTGCTAACAAGTAACAACTCCAGGGGCCCTGACGTATCCTCGCCTATCTCTGCCATTGACAACAACTAGTATATCAAAATGATTTGAAAATTTGAAGATGAAAAATGGACGTGAGAAGAGGAGGAGGACCATGGTTGATAGAAGATTAACAAATCTGATTAATTTTTACAAAGGAATTGGGGGTGGTTGTTGTAACGCACTGGTTCCTATCAGAGTATTAGTACTTTAACGCAGAAATTTAATCAAAATTGGGTAGTACAAATGGAAGGGAAATAAAAAGGTGGCATGAAAATATAACTTTTATGAAATTTGAAGTACAAGTTCTCTTTTTACAAATAAACAACACTTAATAAAAAAACATAAGACCTAGACCTAATAGAACGTTGAGTGTGATCTGGCATCGACTCCATTACTAAACCCAACATTGGGCAAGGTCGGACATTCTGAGTATGCTCTATAATCTCCAATAATTTCCTGATACCTGGAAACATCACCCTAGAACATAATGAGTTTAAACAAACTTAGTAACATAGAATTGTAATAAAAGCATTTTAACCAATATTTCCAGTCATACTTGGTGTGCGAGGCATGAAAAACTCCTCTAAAAAATGGAATAACAGTACTAGGCAATCATTGTAGCACACAAGCCTTATTATTAACTAAAATCTAGCTTCACAATCTTATCTGAGGATACTCATCATAAACAAGACAATCATGAGCGTAGTATTCATCATATACTAGCTATTAGTTACATATGTGGCTTTATGTCAAAGTAAATAACATAATTCTTGTCATTAAGCCCTTCCATTATCTTACATAGGAAATCTCATACACCTATGCGATCTCATCACATACCGTTTTCTTAACATACGTAAGTAGGCCTTATCTGCTCTACCTCACTACTTGGAAGCACGAGGCTTCCTACTTATCCTTAGGTCTTACAATGCATACAACATTTGTCGTCATACATTATCTACTTCATTAGAATACATTAGTACTAACATACCCTCTTAAGACATACAAACATTCTAGCCATTGAAGCTCTTCTTAGGCACCGCTATAACTACTTACCTTGCTCATATGCACACTAAGGTTATTCGTATTCTAGACTAAGAGTAATACATCCACCTCACTCTTAGTAGCCAACTAGATCTGACGACATTCTAGACGTTCCTTAAGGCTCCAAGTCTAAACTTCGATCCTACACAAGATAACATGACCTTGCCACTTAAGAATTACGGTAGAGCAGTTTATGAATGTCTACGCGGTGGATTTGATTTTACCAAAGATGGTGAAAATGTGAACTCCTAACCATTTATGCATTGGAGAGACCGTTTCTTATTTTGTGCCGAAGCAATTTATAAAGCACAGGCTGATACTGGCGAAATCAAAGGACACTATTTGAATGCTACTGTGGGTACATGTGAAGAAATGATAAAAAGAGCTGTATTTACCAGAGAATTGGGTGTTCCTATTGTAATGCATGACTACTTAACAGGGGGTTTCACTGCAAATACTAGCTTGGCTCACTATTGCCGTGATAATGGTCTACTTCTTCATATCCACCGTGCATTCCTCTATCTTTCTACTATTGGCTAAAGTCCCGATAAAAAATACCACATTCAGGTTATGGAACCTAACCAGGTCCCTGAAGGCCGAAACTACCTGGAGGGTACCTAGGCCTTGGCAGTTCTAACTGATTATTTTCATTTGTCCAAGCAGGCCTAGTGACCAAGACCCGCCAAAAAAAATGCTTCTCTGTATCTTGATCAGCAACATCCGCAGTAGGGTTGTCAATCGTAGTGTACCCTAGCAGAGGGTTGACATGTCCGCTACCCTAAATATTCCCTCTCATGTGTTTGGTCTGTTACTATTGACCATATGCACTGGCTTACCCATTTGGTCATGGGTCGAAATAGGCATATTGGGATCACGCAAAAATTGAATGGATTTTTTTCTTCAAAGAGCCTGAGATTCCGGCCTCCAAGGGACGTCGCGGTAGTTATTGAGGTATTCCCCATAAAAAAATGTCTCTCCATTATTATTACTATCATAAAAGGGAATTCCTTCACCATTATTGCGACCATCATTGCCCTTAAACCCATTTGGACCAGGCATAGAATCTGCTTGAATGTGTGGGAATGACTGATTGTCTGGTTTTAAATTTGAATTTGAAAACTGTCGCTCCTCCTCCCTAGGGTTAGGGTTATGCCGATAATTCTTCTCCGTCTTAAGCCAATGGCTGCCACTGTCATTGCCCTGTTTACGTTATTCAGCACGAATTTCAGCGCTCCAACCTCGCATTCCATCATCAAGGCCCAAAGCGAACAAGACTTCACACTTGTGCTCTGTGTGTCCAAGACACCCACAAACAAAGAAAAACACCCCAAAATTCTCATACTTGAAACTCACGATGCACCAATCTGCGCCTGCTTTCTTGGCCCCTTTCTCCTTCAGAAGAGGTTTCTTGGCATCTAGCCGGACACAGATGCGCATATATGTACGCCAAACACTAGTGTTGTTCGACTCATCGTACTCCATAAAGTTGCCAATGCAGTTTGCGAGGTGTTTTCCCACCACCTCCGACATAAAGCCCACAGCAAGGTTGTATGCTTGGACCAAAAATCAACAGGAGTAAGTGGAATACTATGGATTGCAGCCCCGAAGTTCATTCTGCTTAGTATGAGCAAATGATTATCAAAGTTCCATGGTCCATCCTTCATGACGTTTTCTAGATCTAGGACATGAAAGAATTGAAACATAAATAATCCTAGAGAGGCCTCCTTTATTATTACCCCTCACACCGGTCCCCAAATGCCTACCATTATTCACGATTTTTGTTTGGATTGGTCTATCCGTGAGGAATCTACCCACCACACAAAGGGAGATGTCATGGGACGTTTAAGTGCATTGTTCCATGTTGAAACTTAGCCCATCATTGTCGTTATCGACTAGAGAGAGTCATTCCATACTCAGTCTGCTATCTCTATTTTGGTCATCAATCCAAATAAATCCAATTTTATGCTAGTGTTATGTCTGATCATAGAAAGGGGGTTATAGCCTCTCTTCTTGGATTATCTGGTGTGCTTCCTTTTATCTATCTGGGTGTTCCTTTATTCAAAGGGAAACCTAGAAAGATTCACCTTCAGTATATAGCAGATAGAATTAAGAATAAATTGACTAGTTGGAAAGCTTCTCTTCTCTCTATAATGGGGAGATTTCAACTAGTTAGATCTATCATTCAAAGTATGCCCATCTATAGTTTCCATGTTTATCTATGGCCTGTGGGGCTTGTTAAGGAGGTGGACAAATGGTTCAGAAATTTGTTTAGACCGGTGATACTGGTTACAAAAAGACAGCCATGGTCGCTTATTGTAAGGTTTGTAGTCCTTTTGTAGAGGGAGGACTTGAGTTGAGATCTTTGAGAGCTATCAATAATGCTTTTTTGATGAAATTGGGATGGGGACTTATGTCTTCTAAAAATTGTCTTTACAAATGTTATGAGTAATGTTTCTTGGTGTATTGGCAATGGTAACTTGGTTAATTTCTGGACAAATAAGTGGCTTTCTGAGCCTTTGGTTGATCTTTTAAGTATTCCTCAACATATGCATCATTTGTTAACTGCAAAGGTTTATGATTTTATAAAGGATGGTTCTTGGGAAATTCCCAATAGTCTTCTGTAGCGCTATCCTTCGCTTGCTGTAGCTTTGAAGATAGTTTCCATTCGTATTAATGCTACCGAAGACCTTCTTGTTTGGAGTTCCACTTATTCAGGCTCTCTTTCTCTAGAAGAAGCCTATTTGCATCAAGTTCCAATAGGTCAGCAGGTTTTTTTGGCTAAAATCATTTAGAGTCTGATCATTCCCCCTTCCAAATCTTTCTTAGTTTGGAGAATTATTCATCACAGGCTGCCTACAGATGAGTCGACGAGAAAATAGGGTTTTTTAGTTGTGTCCATGTGTAGTCTATGTAAAAGGGATGCAGAAACCTTGGAGCATCTTTTCTTTGGATGTGTTTTTGCTAATCGAATTTGGTCTTGGTTTGAGGCAATCCTGCAATGCAATCTTGATCTATTTTCAATGTATGTTGTATTATCTATCTGTCAAAGAAATTGGAGTAAACAAGTGATGGATACAATCACTGCAGGTGTCATTAATATTATCTATGTCATTTGGTTTTGCAGGAATAAAGCCAGATTTGACAACAAAATCATTCCCTTTGATGTTGCTATAAATTTGATTCCAGCTAGTGTGTCCTTTGCTGGCAATTTGAGTAAAGTTTCTACATCCTCAGACATCAAGGAATTCACTATATTTGAAGGCTTTTTCAACAAGTGCTCATCCTGGCAAAGCCTCAGATTTCAAGCAGGTAGTTTGGGCCTTGCCGAAGTGTAATTAGATCAAGTGCTCATTCTGGCTAGAGTGTGACTCAACTCTGGTGATCTCTGCTTTTACTTCTCCCTCTTTGGTGCCTGTGACATCCCCAATTTTAGTACCTCAGGTTTTGCTTGTTTATATATGTGTGCTTGTGTGTTCTTAAGTTAATTTAGGTGTTTAGGAACCCAAATGAGGACTTTTAGAAAGTTATGGGTAGATCAAGAGCAAAACTAGGTCAAGAACTTTCCTACGGTCATCCTATCACTGTTGACCATAACCTGAGCTAGGGGTGAAAGATTGACGTGTTCTTTGTGGCACTGGAAAGCTCTCAAAAAATTCTACAAGTGAGTGTCAATCTAGTCGCGACACGATGAGGTTAAAAGACGTGTCGCTCTGTATGTGTTTTGGGCTGCCACGTGAAGTCCCCGTGAGACGCGAGAAGAGTAGCTCACAATGGAAGCCAACCTATACCAGCCTATAAATAGGTGGCCTCATTTGGCCGAATTTTACTATCCCGGGCTCATCTAAGAGTTCTCTCTCTATCTAAACCCTTTTCTCTCTCTAAAATAAGGGTATTTTAGTCATTTTGGGTCCGAATACCCTAGTTTTAGTCTTAATGAGGGGGTTCTGTTCAAGGAAGGCGAGGGAAGCATAATAATAAGGTGAAGGGTATAGGCAAGTAACGGAGGATAGTGAGCAGTGGCGGAGCTTGAATTATTTTTTTGAGGGGGCTGAAATTAGATATACATAACTATATTTCAATTTATTCAACGTCAGTGTCGTAGCGCAGCGGTAAGAAAATTCGCTTATATATTAGAGTCACGAGTTCGATCCATTCTGCTACAATTTTGATATTTTTTGAGTAAAAATCAACAAAAAAAGCTAAAAATCAACAAAAATAAGCGAAAAACAACTATGTGGGATTTGAGGACCCTTTCGCTTGCGAAAGCACCCCCAAAATCACTGCACTGCTTCAAATAACAACGCTTATATCGTAAATACCATGTATATATGCGTTGTTTTCAAAAAGTTTGGGGGAGCGAGTGCTCCCTCCTGTCACAACGTAGATCCGCCCTTGATAGTGAGGGTCAAGGCTGTTAGAGAGTTCGCGATACGAGTCTAGGAGTATGCGGGGAATCCATGTGACCGGGAAGAACCTTTCAATTAGGGAAACTATTTGTAGATTATAGCATTTAGTTGGCATATGGCTCCTCAAACCCTACTATGGGTTGACGTTAGCAGTACCTCAGGAGAGGGTTGCGGGATGTTGTGACTAATGATAGTCGTCATAGACCTATCAACTAGTTAGGTTGTATTTGTTTGCTTACTTGTGTGTTTGTTTAATAACATGATATATATGTTCTTGTCTATGCATTACATATATTTCTTGTGATTGGTTTATTGTGTGATAACATGATAGAAGTAGGTCGCCTTAAGCGACTCTAGGCTTTGATCCTTATGTTTGATTATGGATGGTCGTGTATATGCGAGAACATGTAGAATGTCTGATGAAAACCCTAGGTAGAGCCGTAGTTATTAGTGCCTACTTATGGTTATTAGCTATTACATAAGGAAGACAGTCTGTACTATGGAATTTTCGTACAAACTTGTGCGACAACGATGCAAACGGTGCGATCTGCACTAAGCACGAGGTTATCCGTATGACCAGCTACTGTGATCGAGTTAACCACGAAGATCGGACATTGCACCAACCGTATGGGTAATGTAACACCCTAGTCTTTATACTTCTTTTCTTATAATTTTATTTTTGTATTTGATTATATTTCCTTAAAACTTATCTATGTATTGTTATGATACTTTTTATCGAATAAAACTATACGGTTAAATCTAGTAGATTTTTCCTGAGTCTTTTGATGTTTATTTTCTTCTGTAATTTGATTGTTTTTTGGACAGTGTTGTCTCTTCACTATCCAGTAATGGATTGTTAAATATTGGAGATTAGACTAGTCTGTAACTTATACTGTTGAGTTTTGACTATAGAACAAGAAAATACACAGTTATAAAACATTAGACTTAACTAAAAATTGTTAGGAATTTTATATAAACCAAAGTTAGGAATTTTATTTTACCTGAATCCTAGATTATAAAATTTAGGAAAAATGATTATAGGAATCTATAGAATTTTCTCTAAATTGTAGTATGTCTTAGCCAATTTCTATAAATGTATAACCTAATTATTTTAAGATTCAGGGATCTACCAATAAAAATATAACATTTGTACTTGAACCTTAACCCTTTTCACACTAGAACTTAACCATGTTTACACTAAACATGATTAAGAAAATATTTAAGAAATTAAATTAGAAATTTATTAAATTACAAAATTCTACTAGATTCTAAAGAATTCTACTAATTTCTACAAACTTCTAAACAATTCCACTAATCTCTACAAGACTCTATTTTAGGAATAAGAATCACATGTGTTTTTGAATATTCAAATCATGACAACACACATATTAAGGTGGCATACACATGGAGCAAAATTAGACAAGATTCAGAATTTCAAACTTTATTTTTACACCTCGCCTAACACCTTGCATAAATTAGTCAAAAGGGAAAAGCAACTCACACCTAAAATAATGGTGACTTGAGGAGGTGAAAATTGGCTATAAATATAATATTTAGGTGAACATATACACATCTTAAAATCTAGTCTATTTCCTACACAAAAACCAAACCTAAAACTTATTTGAAGAAGAGAGAGAGAGAGAGAGAGAGAATTCATGAAGAGAACGGAGAAAGGTAGGAAAGGAGAAAATCAAGCTAACTTGAATGAAGTGGAGAATTAGATTCAAGTGTTGAAATCTAAGCTTAAAGCTTTAAGACCAAGTTTTGCATCAAGAATTTTAAAAAGACTAAGGTATGGGTTTAGAACATTTAATCGTAAACTTAGATTTAGATTTTGTTTTAGATTTCATTCTAATGTTAAGTTTACAATGATTTAGGTAATTAATTTAAGAAATAAGGTACTAGGAAGATTGAATTCTAATTCTTGTATTGAACTTGAGTTCATAAGTTTTGTTTGAATCTTTGAACTTTTATATTTTCTATGATGAATTAATTCTATGATGAAATTATATTTGTTTCTTGGTATAAGCTTGATTTCTTGTATAAATTTATGGACTATTTAGATATGATTGTGAAAGATTGTTTGGATATTGAATTTTATGTAGATATGTTAACAAGGATCAAAATAAAATCTATTAGAATTAAGGATCTAATTAAGATTACAAGAAGATTAGTAAGCTAATTAAACATATAGATATACTAGTTTACAAGAAAATGAATTTAATTAATTAACTAAGTTTAGGACATAAATAGAATTTGGTAGAAAGATAAAAGGGTAAAATAGTCATTTCATAGTAATTTCATTAGATTAGTAAGGACAAAATACTAATTTCATAAATTCTAGAAAGTTCAACGACATTTTGATAATTATCTAAAATTATTAAGGGTAAAAATGGAATTTCATAAAGAAGGGACATAATGGTAAATCTAAAAAAGAATTAAGGGTATTTTGGTAATTTTATAACAAGGGTGGTAATTTAACACCTAAGGGCATTTTTGTAATTTTAGGAATAATAAGGGCAAAATTGGAATTTTCGAAAATATAAGGGTATAATTGTAAATAAGAAAAAATAGTAGGGATAAAACTGTAAATTTATTAAAATAAGAAAAATTAAAGTTTCTGATTTATCTTGTGAAATGCATGATTGCATACATACTTGTATAAAAGTATTTTGAGTCAAAAGTTTTTTTTGAAACAGTCATGAAGGAGGATTGTTTGAGAACATATTTTTAGACTGTCAAGATGGTTGATATTGGTTGAGTAGAATGAGTAAGACGGGACCGAAAGGTCTAGGGAATACCCAAGTATTGGCAGTTTCACAAATGGCTAGTCTTTATCGATTCTGTGTCATGGTAGCCTTCGCGTTGCACGAGTATTTTGACATCTGTATACTCATTCGGGTTTAGTAGGGCATGTTAGCCCAATCATAATTCCACCCGCTAGCCGTGGATAGAGTGATGTTTAAGTCATGGCTCTACTAAACGCTCAAAAAGGGAACTCCATGAAGTATTGGGTCAAATGATTTTATTGTGTCTAAAAACATTTTAGGAATGAGTCAGTTTTCATTTAAAAATGCATATTCATGATTCATATTACATTTTATGTTATTTTGAATTATGTTGTGTGATTTATGATACATGAAAATAATTGTTAAATAATTATATTAATTGTTTGCATTGTTTAAGATTAAATGTTCTTACTCTTGTAAATTTTTGGACCCTAGAACTTAGAGAAGATGTGACTGAAGAAACTCAAGTTGGGACTAACGATTTTTATTGAATGATCTGATTGTTAGTTTTTGTTTAACTTATGGAACCAAGAGCCCTGAAATAGGATTTTGGGAGTTATGTGTCGTACTTAGTTTGAAAATTTTGTAATCTTTATTTTGAAACAATTAAGTATTATTATGGAATATTTTATGTAATTTGACTTAGTTAAATAAATTTGGTGTTTTGTAAATTATTTTTGATTTAAATTAAATTTAAAAGACTTTTGAGTATCTATTTTAAATAAGTTGCGTTTTTAATAAATGAATTAATAATTGAATAATATTAATGTAATCTAGAAATGAGTTTCAAGTAATAGCTGGATGCGGGTTAGCCGTATGACCGACAATTGCATACGAGCTAACTGGGGGTGCCCCAACGAATTAGTAGTTACATACGGGTTAGAAGACAACCTGTTAAATGCCTTGTGAATTCTCAAAGGTTGGATAGTGAATCTAGGCTATGATAAGTAGACTTAGATAGCGCAATAGGAAATGACTATGTTTAGGGTTTAGGGCATGCTAACTGACCATGGTTTATGAAGTTTTCTCGAGTTTAACTAATTGAAATGTATTCTTACCCCCATGTTTTTGCAATCTTTATATACAATGTGGTGGGTTAATAGAAGAAGACCAGTTGGTTCGTGGAACCTGCTCTGGAAGAACAGGATATTACCGTAGCAGATGTCGTGGGTGATATGTGTAACAAATGCCTTGGTCAAGAAACCAATTAGTCCAGTCGAGTCAGTGTCGGTACCACGGCCAGCGGGTTGGGTCATTGTGAATAATGTTGTTTTTGTGAACCTGCTATTTATGTAAAATATTGTTTTTTATAATATATAAATGTTATGTTTTGCGTAACTCTAGTTTTATTTTGATAATTAATATTATAAGTAATTAGGATGTCATAGTGCCTTGGAAACTTCGGAATAGAGGGATAAATTGTTTGGAGCTTGCTAATAGAATTAATTTTAGATTTTCTCATATTTATCGAGAAGACAATTATTGTACAGATAAATTTGTCTCTCATGGTACTAGTACACAAGGATTTATTTGGTGGGATTTAATTCATAGTTTTATTGGGGAGGATTTTTTAAGGAATAGATTTGCTCTTCCAAATTACAGGTTCAAATAATTGTATATGGGTTAGGTTCATGTCCCCCCATTATTTTGTTTTATTTTCATTATTTTTAATAATACTATGGTGTGCTGCAAATGATAAATAGTGGATGGTGTGCCAATCTAGCTGGGATACCAGTTACCATTGTGATGCTTTTACATACTATTTTACCTTTAAAAAAATTTATATTATTGTACTAAAACTTGTTACTTCTTTTTTTAACCCCTTCTTAAATCTCAGCACAAGTCCAATTTTTATTAAGAAGAGCTAAATCTCAGCACAAGTGGTATTACCTCTGTTTCTAATTGTAAGATCCCTTTGTAAAATTTTCTAGTCCATTTTTATAAGATATCTTTCAAATAACAAGATGCATTAATTTTTTTTTTCAAATACACCCCTGATTAATTTACTCTGTAGTCAAGAGAATAATAAATAGAGAGAATTAAAAGATTAACTAATTCTCTCTCTTAATAGTTTTGGGAGATGAAAAACCAAAGTTGTTGCTATAATCAATTTTGCCTTTTCTTATGGATTGCATTACCTATAATTGAAGGATGATTTAGGGGAAAAAATATACAATGTTGACAAATTTATTATGAATAAATAAATTAACTAATCTCTTTAATTTCTGATTGGTCAATAGGGTCTTACAATTAGGGACATAAGTAGTACTTGAGATTAGCCAAAGAAATACAACCAGTCCAATCAAATGCACCAAATATCAACCCAAAAAAGGCAGTTGAAGAAAATATCACATTGAATTTGTTAAACAAATTTGTGCTGATGACTCTCATGACAGTGCTCATGTGAACAAAACAAAACTAGTTTAGCAAAAAGAAGGGGCCCTAAACAACCTGTTGCTCACAAAACTTGTCTAATTGATGAAGAAGAACAATTGTCGACTATCGGACTCTGTGACAACGAGTCTTTTTTATAGGTTTGGGTGGGAGGTTTAGCGAGTAGCAAGCAAAACGGTTATGGTGCTTGCTTTTGTTTATGGTGGTGTATGGTGGTTGCTTTCGGTTGTGGATGAGAGGAAGAACAACTTCATGAGCTCTGTAACAGTGATCTCTGTTGCAGGTTTGGGTGGGAGTTATGCCTTAGGTTTAGTGTGTAACAGGCAAAACGTGTTGAGGCAAGATCTCCATAAATGTTTTGATGTAAACAAACTCAATTGTGTGTTGCTTAAGTTTATCTGAACATTTGTCTATTTAACTATGCTACTTGAGTATGTATAGAATTAAGTAGGATAAATTCTCTCAAGTATTTGAAAGGACATGAAAATTAGTTCCACAACAAAGGATGAGAAGCTTGTATAGACATACTTCAGTTTAAGCAAGTCTGCACCAAGATAAAAGCCGAAGAACTATGAAGAAAAAAAGTCTACAGCACAACAAGCTTATCATGATTGATGAACGTACTCAGGATGAGTCGGTTTGGTGCGCTGAACCTTCTCTCACTATGTACGCATCAACCTCAGAAAGAATGCAACATTTAATGAAGAATTTATTACTGCTCAACTCAATACAGTAATGAATTAATATTCAACACTTGATATAATTGTTGAGGTGATCCTCTATTAAAATCAGAGAAGATCCTGTACAAATTCCAGGATGAGAAGGTTCTGTTTGCTACATGACAGGATAGTGCTCTACAGAAAAGTACAAAAGCTATTGTACTTTATTGCAGAAGTCAGATATGCTTTTTGCTGCTATTGGGAGCGTCTCCAATGGTCCTAATTGACTTCCATGGTTTATATAAAGCTATCAACACTTCAAAAAAAAGTGTGAGAGTGCATTGAACTGTTACATTGCATTTTAAAGTTCAAAATCATCATCCTCACAACCACACTCAAGTCTACTGTACATTCTTCTCTGGGATTTATTTCTGAGTGTGTTTTGCTTGATTAAAGCCATAAATATCCTGAATCATTATTTTGTAATCAAGTATTAGAAATCCCACAACCAAATACCTTGTATCCTTGTACCTTGTTTCATTCTACCAAATAACTTAGATGGGTGAGTGTTGGCGAGAAGCTACTAAGTTAAATCTTCTTAAACTGAGAATAGGTTTCTGGAGGGTTAGAATCTTGTAGATCTGGGTTAGATGCTACAAGGCAGTAAGAAGAGCTGTGAAAGAAAACTACCAGAAATCTTTTAGTCAAAGCTTGGACTAAAAGGGTGTTGTAACTACTTGGAAGAAATAGTGGAAAATCTCACTGAAAGTGAGGAGTGGAGTAGCCTATTCTGGGTGAACCAATATAAATTCTCTGTGTCATTATTTCAGTTTTTCTTTCATTGATTTACTGCACTAAGAAATTGTGAAGAACTGTCTCTTCATAACTCTGAGAAGGTTCGAGATCTCTGAACATTCTCAAGTTTAAAGAAGAACACTGATTTACTGTTGAAAGAAGATTAAGCTCAGTTTACTGTTGTTTATCTGCTTCTCATATTTAATATTATTGAAATAGTTTTCAAACAATTTCCACAGCAACAAAATCTATTATGTTTCAGCTTTTAGCTTACTCTTATTTTAATGAAGGTTAACCAGAACTGCTTGTGACCAACCTTCTCAATATCAGTATTTCTTTTGAAAACAATTTTGTGTTACTTTAACAAAAAAATTAAAACGGTCACAATTCAACCCCTCTTTGTGACACTAATTCACTTCAAAACGGTTATGTGGAAAATCGATTAGCGGCAACTTTTTTTTTCTTTTTAGTTTTTAATTAATAGTTTTTTAAAACAGGAGATCCACGTCACTCATGGAATTCATGAGCGAATTTGTTCGTGGTATATAGGAGAATTGATAAATAATTGAAGTCTGGAAGAAAACTTTCCGCTCAATATGTAAGGATTGCTCGAGATCTTATGTGGGATTGGGAAGAGGTTGCAAGATTGTAAACCGTGAGATTGTAACACATATGTTAAGATCCTACAAAAAAAAATATTAAAATATATTTTAACATAAAAATATGATGATATAGTTAATTAATGAATTAATATACAAATACGATAATTTAATTAATTAATAGTTTACAAATATAAGTTTAATTCAACTAAGAATTTAGATAATTATTTTTTAGTTATGCTTTGGAGACTATGTACTTATTATTTTCGTATATTTTAAGCATCAATTAAGAGCAAGAGTGTAAGTTCAAATATTTTTAACGGTAGCCATGACCAATGTCGAAGATGATTAATGATCCACGTAATGAAAGATTGCAAACGCAAAGCTTATGCCCAATGTTATTAAAATCAGATCGGACATCGAATCGAAAAAGGTACTAGTTCACGGTTTAAGGGTTCAACCAGGGTTAGATCGAAAGTCATTAAACAATATTATCAAATATTTAATATAATGTTTTTAAACAATATACAAGAATTAAATAAAAAATTATAATATTCATAACATTAGTTCCTCAATATTTTATAAATTTTTAGACTTCCAAGTAAGCATATGGCACATATTTACTGAATCCAACATTTTATTATTTTACATACTCGTGTATGTCTCTTGGTTTCAATAAGAAAAAAAACATAATTTATCAATAAAAAAGAAAAGAAAAAAAACATAAAGAGAAGATATTCGTATGTATTTAATGCGGGTTATTGTATGGATCTGACACACAGTACATAGACTTGTAAACAATGCCAACTTAATGTAAAATTAGAGTAGCTTTAGCGGCGTATCTAAATTTGGGTTGCTTCATTTTTTTATGTGGTCCATCAATTGCTTTATGTCATTTGTAGTCCATGTGTGTTCTCTTATTTTGCCAAAGGATTGCTTTATTTGTTGGAGAGAAGAGAACGGTTGCTTTATTTGTAGTCCACTTGTCTGCACACCTGGACCACATGCGTTCACTTAAATTTTAGTAACCTGCGCTAAAGTTGCTTTTAATGAAAATCTCAATCTCGTAAGTAACAAAGGGTCAAAACAGTGGGTTTGACAACTACTCTATGGTAGTAGGAGTAATTCATACTGTTAGATTCCAATATTAAAAAAAAAACTTTTAGACTCCCATATTACTTCAGTGTTTTTTTCATTTTGTTTTCTTCTTTTTGATATATTGGTAAGCATGTTTGCATTTTTAATTATCTCTAGTTACTTGTCCATCTCTATATACCCTAGCCCAACTTGGAAACCTTTCACCTTCCATCTTCTTTCTCTGACTTTCTCTCTTCCCCATTCCTCTGTCTTCTGAACATGTCTTCTTCTTCTTCTTCTTCTTCATCTAGTATACGATTGATGTAACACCCCACCTGGACAGGGTATTACTTTGTTTTCAAATATTAACAGTCCACATTTAAGGAAACAACACATTTTATTTATTATCAAAGTATGCAAAGCATGACACATACACACACATAGATATATACACCACATTTGCAAAGGGTGACAAGATGACACACTGGCCGTGATACAAATGTCTGAACACTGCCTCTAGGCAGTTTTCCCATAACGGTCACCTCCATTAGGTCCCATTCCCCAGGCTTTAAGTACATGTTGTTCTTGTCCATCTGCTATTCATCATGATATAACATAGAAATACAAGAAACGAAAGGGGTAAGACATCCATCAATCACCAATAAGTAGGAAAACAGAATAGCAGAGTACCTGTCACCATGCACAACACAACTAACAAAGACAACCATTATTATCAAAATACTAATACCACAAATACCACGTACCGAGCACACGGTCACATACCACATCATACCCTTATACCACATACCGAGACAGACCACTGATACCACAGATTACCGATACCATATACTGATACAGATTACTGATCCCACATACCGACACAGACCACTGACATTGCGGGCTGATCACCAACCCTACTCCCTAGACTGATCACCAGTCTCAAGGCACAGAGGAATGACACATAAGTTAGTTTATCCCAGAGACATATTCTGATACGCTATCATCTTCGATTACTGAAGTAAGGCATTTTCCCCTATTCAGGGAATCACTATCTCCGATTACCGAAGAAAGGTATCGTCCATGTGCATAAAGGACGGCATTCCCCATACCGGGAATGGCCATGATTATCCCTTCGTCAGACGTGGAGTCCTCAAGCCTCGTCGGAATGACCGAGCGCATACCTTCGGTCTCATTCACCACAAGTCCTTCAAGTTGACTAGCTCCAAACTAATCCATACAGTCAGTCTCATTCACCTCAGGTACACCAACCTCGGGTACACCGACCCGACTATCACCACTGACAAACAGAGTATCGACAATAATACTTACTATTACCGCCTAGGGATTCGTAATCCTCTAACAAGAGGGCGTCACCCTTGGCACTAAGACATACACTAATCATCACACCCACAGACAGCATACCCAATCAATCAGCACGATATAGATATCAACATATAATTCAGAATATCAACATATCATAATTAAGCAGTGTATAAACTATTCCTAGCGTCGTAAAGGCAAATGCCAACTAATCATGTAAGTCAAACAAGCACACAAACCATACCAAGCAAAATCTATGTTGGTTGATAGGTCTACGGTGACTATCCTTAGCCACTGCACACCACAACCCCTTTCCTAAGGTGATGCTGATATCAACCTCTAATAGGGTTTGAGGTCCTCTATGCACGCTAACAATACTACTCTACTACCTATTTTTCTTAGTAATTGAGGTATCTTCCCCCTCACTTGACACTCCTGATTAAGCTACTAAGCTTTGACTCTCAATCGCTATCCACACTCCTACCTGGGGCTACTCCTCTAAGCCTTACTCTTCTCTTAAGGGCTTCCAACTAAGAGCTTTCTGATGCACAAGATCCTCAGTTGAGGCAAGTGCAGAGCATACTTACTCCTTAGAGGAAGTTACTAGAGAGAAGAAGATTTGGTGCGAAGGAAAATTAGGGGTGGAAGGGGTATTTATAGGTGAGCTTCGGGCTTATCGCATCACGATGGAACCTTCTGGACCCTTCCAGATGCACACGCGGCACAAATCGAATGGTTTGATTTTGAGCTCTATCGCGTCACGACCAAGCCAATCAGGAAATATCTCGTTTATAGGGTTTTCTAGGATGTTCCACACCTTTCGAGGGTCCTTCTTATCCTATTTAGGGGTTTATAGACTTTTCCTAACCTTTGTAGAACTTTCCTAGGGTTTTGGGTCCCACTTAAACTTATTTTGTCCGTTTATCACCTGGCTACTGATCTAATTATACTTCTAATATTATCCTAGATTATTTGAAAAAACGGGACGTCACAATTGAAGCTAACAACAGATAGCATGAGGCAAATATCAAACGCCGAAAGTCAAAGAAGTAAAACACGCGGTACAAGGCAGCAAAGGGTTGTGGGCGACAAAGACCCAAACTGTGGAGGTCACCAGACATCGTCAGAGTCATGGAAAACGAAGTAAGATGTTCTCCAGCAGACTGCTCAAACCTGCTGAACCACTGGTTTTGCCCGGTTTTCCCGGTTTTACGACGGTTATCCGGTTTTTTGTCCGGTTTATCCAAATAGTGGTTATAGGGGTCATTCCGACCAGACTGAATACTGGTTCCCGGTCTGACCGATCGAACCGGCCAGTCCGGTTCGGTTTTGATAGCTATGCTTATGCTAGAAACCCTCTTTATGAATTTGAGAACACATCATTGATATTAATAGCCAAAAAAGAAAGGAAGAAAAACAACTGAATTATAAAAAATATACCTTAAGGTAGACAAAAAAATTAAAGAAAAAAACAATTTTGTACTCCATCTGGACTCAATTATAAGCAAAAGGAGTAGTGATGTTTGGTGGATCTAAATATAAGCAAATTCTATCTAAATTCCCATCATTTAATGTTGTCTATCCCAAAATACCATTCATTTAATATTATCATGAAACAAGTTCACATAGAATATTAAATGAGAAAGAATGATAGTTTGAGGAATACTATAATTTTTTTATTACATCAAAAAATTAAATGGTGTTAACTAATATTCTTAATCATTGTATATCTAGTTAATTTTGCTTATATTTGAGGGTGAAGGGAGTACTTGAAAAAGAGCCACCAGGCTGGATGCTATTGTTGCATCGAACTTCCCTCTACAAAAACAACCTTGTATCAAATGCTTCCTTCTTTTGAGAAAACTCTTTATTGGGAAGTTCAATGGGCATAAGTTTGGAAGAACAAGGAACAATGATGTCCGAAAAGAGGGTAAAAGAGCAACGATTTTGGACAACCTTCAACCTAGGAGAAGAAAATGTCTTTGCAAATGCCAAAGGTGAACCTTACCTATAGTGTTAATTTTCTTCATTGAAATCGAAATCCGGGGTGTATGGGGAGGGGAATGGGAGATGGATGGCTGAAGGTATTTTTGGGAAAGTCACATTGTAAGGGTGCATGGCTGAAATTTGCGGGGTGTAGACACCAATTACCGGTCTGGAATAACACATCAGTACTAGTGTAGAAAAGGGCACGGCTCGTGATTTTCCCCTTCCCCATTTTAATTTTCGCACCTCTCCCCACAGTAAAAAGACAACACTACCCCTATTAATTTCCCTAACCCCTCCCCTCCCTTTTCTTTTTCATTTCCCTCCCTCACTCTCACACCTCCCTCCCCGATCAGTTCTCTCTCGAAACCCCTCCCCCTCCATCGACCACCTCCCTCCGTCTTCCACCTCCCTTCGCGCTCGCAGTGAGCATCGCTATCGTCAGGTAACATCGCAATCCAATTACTCTGCGCATTTTTTTTCTGCAAATTTGAACAATCCGAAAACTTGTTTCCGGAAATATATGGAAACAAGATGTCGGACGTTAGAAAAATCAGTTTTGGATTTCAACGTTCCGGAATCTTGTTTCCATATACCTCCGGAAACACGTTTCTGGATTTGGAAATTGGGTTTTAGAAAAGCAGCTTGGGATTTCTAATGTCCGGTATCTTGTTTCCATACCATTTCGGAAACAAGTTTCCGGAAGTGAAGGTTCCAAAAGAACCAACCCGGAAACAAGTTACCGGATCCATTCGGCAACAAGTTGCCGGTGGTTTAAAATGTTTCTGGAAACAGGTTTTCGGAATTTCTTTGAATTTAGTTTTTTGAGATTTTGGCTTAGCTGATTTGGTTGTTTAAATTTTCACAGATATGGCATGCACAAAACGTAGTGAGCCAGATCGTGAAAGACCCACTGCGTCGTCATGCACAAAACAGGTGGAGCAACGTCAGCAGCTGCAGAGTGTCCTCGAGGAGTATCTACACATTGAGGCTGCCCAGGATGAGCCATCCGTTGATGAGGCTGCACCTGTAGATGAGGTAGCACGCGTTGACGAGGCTGCACATGTAGATAAGGCAGCACGCGTTGATGAGGCTGCAGATGTAGATGAGGCAGCACATGTCGATGCGGCACACGTAGACGAGGCTGCACGTGATGAGGCTCCATTCCCTGGCGGCCCTGAGGATGGATCAGTCCTCATTACCTATGCTGACCACGTTGCCACATGGTATGGCATGGCATTGTAAGTAATACTTAATTTGTTATTATGTTGTTTTCATTTTATATTTTATTTAATGCAATTGACTTATGTTTTTTGTTTGGTAGTAAGATCGTGGAGAGCTGAAGGTTACTAGTCACGAAAAAACCATAGGTAACTTAGCGGACCGTGCGGAGATTAGGGCATTCTTGGAGGAATCTGAGCTGGAAGAACTTTGCAAGGTCAACTACAATGTAGTTGACAAGGGGCTGTTGTGTGCATTTGTGGAGTGTTGGCAGCCTGATACCTGCAGCTTCCACCTACCTGTTGGGGAGATGACAGTCACCCTAGATGACGTCTCCCAGATCCTCCATATTCCAGTCACGGGGGCGTTCTTCACCATGCCTGCGCTGGATAGGTATTTAGCTATTGTTTGGCTGCACGACTTATTAGGCATCCCCATGGCTGATGCAAAGATGGAGGTTGACAAGAACAGGGGACCCACGGTTCGTCTCGACTGGCTGTGAAGAATGTACATGTCACGTTGCGATGACGGCCAGTGGGAGAGGGCAGCTAGGGCATTCCTGCTGCACCTAGTCGGTGGCACTATCTTCGCCGACAAGAGCCAGATGTTGACACGGGTGGCATACCTGGAGATGGTTAGGGAGTTGAGCAGGGTTCACACCTATGCATGGGGAGCGATGGCATTAGCGTTCATGTACGACCAGCTCAGGGAGGCCAGCAAACATCAGACGAAGCAGGTGGCCTCTTATATGACGCTATTACAGGTACGAATGTCATTGTTTTGAAATTATTTTCATGCCTGTTAACATACAAATGAAAAGAATTTGACTTGTCATTTATCACACAGGCATGGATATACGAGAGCGGGAGGCCGACTACCAGGAGCCCTGACCCCGAGCCTGTCATTGGAGGCTGATTAGGGGTGCAGGATCGGTGGAGCCATACAGGCATGTGTTGGACAGACTGGCTGCTAATGAGGTTACCTGAGACCCGTATGCGGAGCACATAGCAACACACGCTTTCCAGCCTATCTACTTATTCAGAGGATTCATCCAGTTTGGACCTTTGATGTATCCCTACCTGCCGGACAGGGTGCTGCGCCAGTTTGGATATGTACAGGGCATTCCCGTGGATCCTCGCAGCATCAGATCGCAGTCAATCACTCCGCAGCAGATGAATGACATGTGGATTCATTTTGACGACCATGTGATCCAGGGTGGTCAGCGTGGCACGCAGGCAGCGGACGTGGAGCCAGGTTATATGGAGTGGTTCCGTAGGATCTCTCACCCGTACATTTACCCGCAAAATGTCTGCCGCCTCGACACGAGCAGTTCGGCACCCACGGCCCTAGTAAAGTCAGAAGTATGTTAGAATTATTATTCATATTTCGTTATATTTTATAAAGTCCTGATTAACTAATATATATATATATATATATATATATATATATATTGTTGTAGGAGGAGAGATGGACCAGTGCGTATGAGATCGACCAGAGATTGTCAAAGGGGCGCCTGGTGATACAGCCGGGCACCGAGGGTTGGGAGCTTGTGCAGGAGCTTATGAGACTAGCGCGTCACGATCAACACGCCGGGCAGAGTTACGTCCGGAGGAAGAGATCTAGGACCGCCACATAGATCTAGCACCTCCCATTTTTTCTATGATTATCTCATGTATTTCTTTTTGGATGTAACAAACACGTTATTTATATTTATATATAAATATATATTTTGATTGACATAAGTTAAAGCGTTTTTTCAGTTAACTGGAAATAACAAACTTGCAACATGAAACATACAACAAACACAGGAAACCCCAACACTTGACAAATATAACAAAGATAGTTAATTAAAATCCTAACACTTGAGATTTTTTCTGCAAATTCAGATTTTCCGGCTTCTTATTGCCGGAACCCTTCGTAAATAAGATACCAGGCGTTCAAATAATAGTTTCAAAATTCACGAACATTCCGGAAACAAGTCACCGGCCTTCTCTGGCATCCAATTGCCGGTGGTTTTAAAATGTAAGTTTTAAAAAAGTATAACTTCCGGCAACATGTTACCGGAATAAGCCGGCAACTAACCACCGGTCCTTTTAAAATATTGGAATATCCGGCAAGTTGTTTTCGGATTAATCCGAAAACTTGTTTTCGGAATGAATATTGCTGCAGAATCTTACAGAGGCATACTTTGCTTCTTTCCAAATTCTTCCAATCTCCATTCCTCTTCATTCCAAACCAAATTTTAACGAAATTAAAAATTTCAGATCAAACCAAATTAAAAATTCCAGAATGTTGCGTAGGCATAAATTGGGCAACAACATATTCAACATAAAAAATTCATAATCAGCACCAACCCATTTCTAATCATATTACGTTACCAAAATCAGTTTACATAGAATTCATCAGCAAAAACCTACAACAAATTACATAGAACTCAATCAACAACAGTTACATAAGATTTTGTTCTGGTTGGTAAAAATATCGACTTCCAATATTGCATGCGATGCGCATATACAGTCTCCCATTCCCTAGCGTCATCGCCTCTACAAGTTTCCCAAAGTTGATTTGAAGGTGGTATTGGAGCCTCATTCTTGAAATATACCTGGATACATGTCATTTTTTAACAAAATTAGTATTATCATCTATCAAAGCCAATTAAATGTCTGGAAAAATAAATAGGCTACATGGATGTCGTACCTGTACAAAATGTCGCATACTATGTATAGACCCAATGCAAATGACGCGGTGGGTATTACGATCTCTTGGTGGTGCATGCCGAAGAGGGAATATTATGTAACTTCGTCTTGATTCTAAACATATAACCACGACTTTATACTCGTTAGCAATGACATATCCGGCATCTGGCATCGTCATCCACCTATCAGACCTGCATCTGCCCACGTTCTCAAGATATAAGGATCGAGTTAGTTCGTCCACATACTCATCGCCACCAAGCACCCTGACATAGTTGTCACGGTTTTGTCGAAGCTCTTTAATTAAATCCTGGCGGATTAAAGGCCAAAAATCCTCACCCATACCAAGTAAAGCAGTAATGCTGCGATATCCACAGTTGCCATCAGGCTCTACATCAATAATGTTCTCGATGTATTTATGAATTTGATGTGGGAATTGATGTATCAATGGCAAGACTGGTAGCGGAGGTGGCGGTGGAGTTGACTTATTCAACGGAGGAGGAGATGGCGGTGGAGGTGGAGGTGGAGCTGACACTTTAGGTGGAGGTGGAGCTAACACACTAGGTGGAGGTGGAGCTGTCACTATAGGTGGAGGTGTCGATGTACTTGACTTCTTGGATTGAAAAGGAGCTGACCGCTTAGATGAAGTTGGAGTTGACGTGCTGTCATGTTGGGATGCAAAGAAGTCATCAATCCGTTCCTAATAAGATGGATCACGTCTTGCCGAACTATCTACTGACAATCTCTTTCCTTTCTTTGGTGCTCCCTTTGGGTTCACCTTACAAGGGGGTGGACACAAGGAAGTGGTGTCAGGAAATGCTAACTCGCGCAATTTCGCCTTCAGTGCTACCTTGCCTGCAACATCAAGCTCCTGGAACCTGCGTGTCAATGCTTGTAGCTTAACCTGTATACTTAGTTCTGAACCGTGGCCACTGTCAGAGTCACAGGTGTTGTCGAAGTTCAATCTCCTCCAGTGAACATGGACTGGCTCCAATGGGATTGGGATGTAGTGCATTGTATATCTGGCTAGTTCACATGCACAAGGTAGCCCATGAGTGTACGTAGCACGCATCCACATGCAGAACTATCAATACCAACTGTGTTAACTCGACGAAGCTCATCTGCAATGTGGTCTAATGCACTCCTCGATACAAGTCTAGTTAAGCGCTTGTAGACTGGAGTATTATAACAATGCTGTTGTCTACTAATGCTGTGCTCGAATGAAGCCTTCAGCTCAGTGTGTTGCAACCTGATCATGTTGTTCATAGCATCCCAACAACTACATAAGTCTCCTCTATGATCACCTAACAACCTCTTCAACCTCTAGTGTGCAGACTCAACCTTGTTAAAAATCAAACACACCAACAAATGTGCGTAATCAAACTTGTACAAAACACCAACAAATACGAATAATCAAAAGTTGCATACCTGTTGGTTGTTGTGTTTCCAAGGTGCATTACCTGGTCTATCCATGCTGCAACGCACTTTTGCCTGTGAGGATTCAGCTAAGTAGTTTTGATATAGTCAATGAAGTTACTGAATGGTGCAGATACATCCTCAAAATGTGCCAATCGGTGCGTGTACGCATCCTCGTCAGGAGAGTCAATAAAAGAATCAAATGTAGTCATCACCAACTCAATTTTCTCCTGTGGATACACGTAAGTCTTGCACTTGGTCTTCACATTCTTGTGGATATGGAATTGGCACAACAGGTTAGATGACGTGGGAAAAACTTTAGCCACTGCGTTCATCAATGCAAGATCCCGGTCGGTCACTATCACTTTTGGCAAGGCATCCTTCTTCAATAACATACTCATCACCTTCTCAAGCACCAATACAAAGTTATCCTTTTTCTCAGACTCCACAAAAGCAAATGCGACAGCGAACGTCATCTCAGTTGATGTAACATCGACAACCTCAAGTAGTGGCATCTTATATCTGTTAGTCTTGTAAGTGGAATCAATCAACAAAACAGTGTTAAACGAATTTAGAAGCGTGATGGCTTCTGGATGTGCCCAACATATATCACTCACAACATCAGTACCATCCGTCTTTCTGTGCCAGTGGACATAACGATCTCGATGCATTAGGTTCATCAGGTGTTGCAGCTCAGTTCTGTCCTCTCTAAGATTTAACCGGATCTTTTGACGTGCGTTGTAAATCTGCCTAATTGTGGTGTGGCTGTCTGGGTTGTTATGTTGCAATGATAACAAGGCGCTTCTCGGCTTGATCATATTTTTTGTCATGTCACCCAGAAAAGACTTTTCTTCGGAAGTAAGCCGACCAACATATGAATGACCTTAGAAGTTTTTGACCAGCTCGTGATTGTGAGTCCCGCACATTACCTTCAAAACCCACCCTCCAACACCTTTCACCAGGATTTCTTTCAGTCTGAATAGGCACTGACTTTTTCTAGTACCAGTTGCCTTCACTCCCGTCCTGTGAGGTTTATACTTGCTACTTTTTTCACAACTCAGCATCACAAATGTCTTACCACTTGATCGCCCGTTGTCTGATCTTGAAATAACAAGCACACATCCAATAGATTTACCAACAGCTCGTGTCCATGTCAATAGGTCTTCTCGGATAGAAAATACCTGAAAACGCATAAAATATTGATTTAACAACTCGTCCAATCCAACAGTAAAAACCTACAAAACTAATCAACAAAATAGTAAGTACTGCCGCAGTAGTGAATGCCCTAGTACAATCATGTGTAAGTTCCATTGCGGTACAATCCACATCCTGTAATGTGTCATCCACCGCAGTACAATCCACGACTTCAGTTACATCCAGATCAGTACTATCTGCAACACACACAAAACCTGTCAAAAACAAAACTGACTTAATACCGGAAACTAGATTCCGGAACTAACCGGAAATATGAATCCGGAAGGTTTGAAGATATTAACTTTCCGGAATCTTGTTTCCGAATACTTCCGGAAACAAGATTCCAGAAAGTTTGAAATCGCAGGAAAAAAAAAACGACAGACTGACTTGTATTGACGGCCGACGGTGGCTGTGATGCCCGCGACAGCGGCGAAAGGACAATGCGAGGTTGAGGTCGACGTTGGGAGAGAGATGCAGCGAGAGAGATGCAGTGGGAGAGAGAGATCGGTTGAGAAAGTGGGAGAGATTGTGGGAGGGGTCCTGATCGAGAGTGGGAGGGAGGGGAGGTGAGGTGGGAAAGAGGGAAGAAAAAGAGGAGGTGAGGGGAAAAAGAGGAGGGACATTTTTGTCTTTTCATGTATGAAGGGAGGTGGAAAAATTAAGTGAGGGATGGGTTAAAATAAAATCCCAAAGGGCACTAGCACAATATCACTTTGGCATAGAGTTGGTGGCGAGTGGCCATGGCTTTGCTTCATCCAATGATGTGTCCTTTCTTAGTTTCCTCTTGTTTTGTTAGTGACTCTCTTCAGTTTCACCGCTCCCTCTCCGTTAGCTTTGCCCCAAAGCCGAGAAGCAGCTTTACAACAAAACATCCTTCTATCATCTGCAATGCTTTGCCCCATAATGCTTCATGGCAAGAGGTCTGTGCTATACTATTCCCTTTCGTAGTTTCTATTTCCCGTTCTTTCATTTTATGATTCAATAAAACGTTCCGATTGAATCGAAGCTTGCGGGAGTTTTACTATTCTCAGCGATTCCTTTCACTGCCGTGAAAGCTATAGCTAACAGTCCACTAGGGGAGTCGCTTCAGACGAAAATGGAGGAGACAAAGAAAATTGCCGTACAAAACTCCTCTAAATTCAAGGCCTCAGCTGAGCAGGCCAGAAAGGAGAGGTAATTCTCGGTAAGCTACGTTTTTCAACTATCATCATGATAATTGGCCAAGACACGCTGCAAAATTTTGTATGCGAACATGTTTCATCTTTTGAAAGATATAAATGAAGAATCAGTGAAACAATTTATTGCATTTTTTATTATATTGAACTTATCAATTTCAAATGCGCAACACTTGTTTTCATTTCTTTAAATAGTTGAATCACCAATTTAGTCCCGCTAGACAATTTGGTTCTGAATGATCATTGAAATTGAAAATCTTTGACCACATTAGTCTCTCTTGGACAATTTTAGGGAATAATTTGACCAACCAAAATGACTAATGTGGTTGAAGATTTTCGATTTCAGGGATCATTTTGAAATTTTGTTAATTTTAGGGATCAAATTGTCCGATTCCTACAATTTCCAGGGATAAATTTGTTATTCACAAAAAATAGTCTTTAGTAACTTATCGGCTTTGTTGGTGTTTTGTTTTGTTCAAGGTATTGTTTTGACTCCAGTAATCATAGGGAATTTTTTCAAGTGGTGCACATAACATTTACTCTTGCTACTAGATTTTGGTGATAAGAAAATGACTAGCATTGTGATACAAACAAAAGGGCTTACTCCATATTGGGGCTTAGTACACAAGACAAGCCCAGCCCTGCAAAATGCCAAAATGGTTAAAAGACTACATTTAGCTACAAGATGAGTCAGCACCAGCAAGAGTAGCATGCAACAGATCCGTTTATATTTCATTTAGCATCTTGTATAGGATTCCAATTCTGTTATTGCAAATTGCCACGTAGTTAGGACACTGATAGAAACTGGCATTTAAGATATAAAAATAGGCACTGAATACATAGTTATTATTGCATATTCCTATGGAGAATAGTTCTCAAATCAGAGGTAATTATCAAACATAACAGAATTACAATACGAATGAAAAGACAGAGAGGCTAAGAAAGAAAAAAATGGTTACAAGGAGTTGTTCCCACCAAGAGTTAGAGAGCTTGGTCTCTCCCTTTCCCAAAACAGCTATGTTATTTGTACACTCAAAATTTGACACCCTAGTGACACCTGGTTAATGGCGTGCAGAAGTTTGGTTAATTCAGTTCAGTAGATGGTTAATGATGAATTGTATCCATTAACCAAATATTTGCATTATTAACCATCTTCTGATTAACCGTCTATTGAACTGAATTAACCAATCTTTTGCACGTCATTAACCAAGTGTCGTTGGGGTGTCAAATTTTGGGTGTCCACAAATCATTTATGTTCCCAAAACCGACCAGAAAACTGGCCAGCCATTCCCTTCCCTTTCTCTATTTACTCAAATGACAGACTTGACAGTTACAACTAACAGAAATAATAATAATAACTGATAGCACCAATAATAATAACTGAATCAACACCCTCAGCAGAACCATTAGAAGTGTTACGGACAGCTTTAACTGCAGCAGGTACAACTTGCGCCTCCAATTCTTCGGAAAGCATTGGTGGAAGCGGTTGTGGTGTAACCGAAGGAGATAGAGCTTTTTTGAGTAATGAAGCATGAAATACAAGGTGTATTTTGATGTCAGATGGAAGAGCTAATTCAAATGCTACTGGTCCAATTTGTTTAACAATCTGATAAGGGCCATGGAAACGAGGACTTAGCTTTTCATTTCTCTTCTTAGCCAAAGATCTCAATCTATACAGCTGCAACTTCAAATAGACCCAATCACCAGTAGCCAATGTAACAGGACGTCTGGATTGATCTGCATAAGTCTTCATTTGATTCAAGGCCTTCAATGATTTCCCTTTTAAATCATGTAGAAGCTGGTCCATATCTTGAGTCATAATATTCACCTCCTCAACCACTGATGGAATAGTAGTACCTTTGAGCAAGTGTGGTGGATCACGACCATAGAGTGCTTTGAATGGGGTCAACTTCAAAGAACTATTATAATTGGTATAAACCAAAATTCAGCCCAACTTAGCCACTTAGGCCATTGCTTGGGTCTGGTTCCTGTGAGACATCTCAAGTATGTTTTCAAGCATCTATTCACTACTTCAATTTGTCCTTCAGTTTGTGGATGATTGGCAGAACTGAACTTTAATTTAGTACCTGCCATCTTGAATAATTTAGACCAGAAATGACTGTGGAAGATCTTGTTTGGGAAGCAATGTTTATTCGGGGTTCTATGTTTGGTCAAAAACCGCTGCATATTCTGTTTCGATTGAAGTTGTGCCACCATCATATATTCAATTTGAGCTTCAACTGCTGGAGTGAGCGCTGAATCAATATTGTTTAAGTTTATTTCGAAATTGTGACACTTCCGGTTAAGGTTTCAGCTGTCGGAGTAAGCGCTGGCTTAACATATTCTTTTGTATGAAGTTGTGACACCTTCAAGTTTGGGGTTCAGCTGTCGGAGTGAGCGCTGACCCATTTGTGGTTTGGTTTGATGTGGTCATGTGGTGACACCTTTCAATTATGGCTTCAGCTGCAGGAATGAGCACTAACCCAATATTGTTGCTGTTTGATTTTGCTTCTGATTGGTTTGTGCTTCCCCTTTACAACTTGTGGTTTTAGTTCGAACTCCTCTTTGAAAGCAGTTTTTTGGTTTGCTTCTATTAAGTGGTTAAGCCTTGAGTTATTGCTTTTGCTTAATGGTTAAGCTTTTGCCTTTTTAGGCATTCGATGTTTGTTCCCAAAATTGGGGTTCTTGATTCTTTTGGAGTGAGTTCCGTGGTGATGTTATGTTTTCTCTTTCAAAGGTTAAATTTGTAACAAGCTTAAAGCTTAGTAAGCTTTAACTTGATGGAGAGTGTTAGAATATAGGAAAGTATCTAAGAATATCTTGGTATTATCGTAGTTTATCTCGTAAGATTTGTTTATAATCTTAGTGTATCTTAGATTATCTTCTAGGATTTGTTTCCATATTTAGTTATTAATTATTAACAAATTATGATAATAACTAAATATGGAAACAAATCCTAGAAGATAATCTAAGATACACCTATTTAATTAGGATAGAGGTTTTGTATCCGTATAAATAGGGATTAGTGTTTGGTCTTTTGTATCAAGTTATTATCAAGGTATCATTATTATCAATGCTATTACATTTTTATTCTTTCTATTCTCGTTATTTTATCTAAATATCCATAACTTCCACATGGAGAAACCAGTTCGCTTTGAATGTGTTTTTTCGGGCTTTGAAATTTGTTGTGCCCCTCATCTTGTTCCCTTTGAAGGTTTTGATTCCTTCAAGGTTTTGCCGGCTTCGGTATTGGGACCTTCACCGTCGCCAAAAGCATTGAAGGGGGTTTTGACGGTAACCGAGAAAGGGTTTTGCAACCTTCCTGCCGAGATAACACCGGTCGAGATTCCCCCACCGAAGCCACCCAACTGTGTTGTTGTTCCGCCTTAGCTGATGACTTGATGTGGATTGATGATCACCACTTGATGGTCCTTCTACCAAATCAGTACACTAGTTCAAAGGTATCTATTTTCTCCTACAATTGGGTATCTTACAATCAATGTGCCTCACTCCCAGTAATTGTTGCTCATAAACAAAGGTGGCAACAATGAAATTTTTCCCCAAGGTGTTTTGGGGAGCTTAGCTTTGAGAAGTTGTAGAGAACAAGCGAAGAAAATACTTTCTTGTATTACTCAGCAGACTAAGGTTGCTTATATAGAAAAAAATACATTAATGATTTCCTAAAATAGAAGATACTAATTAATAATAAAATACAATCAAATCTGACGAAATAAATATAAAATAAAATCTAGGAGAATATTATCGGGATTGGGCCTGATTCTCCAACACCCCCCTCAAGTTGGTGCATAGATATCTGTCATGCCCAACTTGCATATTAACCGCTCAAAATTGGGCCTGGCCAAGCTCTTGGTCAAAATGTCCGCAGTTTGTTAATTAGAAGTCACAAAAGACAAACAGATAATTCCAACATCCAGTTTTTCTTTTATGAAATGGCGGTCAATCTCAATATGCTTGGTCCTATCATGCTGAACAGGATTATGAGCTATACTTATTGCGGCCTTACTGTCACAATAAAGCTTCAAAGGTAGATCAACTGTCGCTCTAAGTTCCTTTAAGACTTTGTAAATCCATAAGCCTTCACAAATACCTTGAGCCATTGCTCTAAACTCGCCAGACTGCTTCTAGCAACAACTCCTTGTTTCTTACTTCTCCAAGTAACCAGATTTCCCCACACATAGGTACAATATCCAGTGGTGGATTTCCTGTCGATAACTGAACCAGCCCAATCTGCATCTGTAAAGATGGCAACATTCTTCTCATCAGTTTTCTTAAAATACAAGCCCTTCCCCGGGTTGGTCTTTAAGTATCTTAAGATCCTGTATACTGTCTCAAGATGTTCCTCATAGGGAGAGTGCATGAACTGACTTACAACACTAACAGAGAATGCAATATCAGGCCTGGTGTGAGATAGGTAAATTAGTTTACCAACTAGCCTCTGGTATCTGCCAATATCAACTGGAACACTACCCTTCTCCCACAGCTTCATATTAGGATCCATGGGAGTGTCTGCTGGCCTACATTCACTCATCCCAGTTTCTTCCAAGAGATCCAATGTACTTTCTTTGGGAGACTACAATTTCCTTCTTTGAGCGAGCAACCTCCATGTCAAGGAAATATTTCAATGCTCCCAAATCCTTGATCTCGAATTCTGCTGCTAAGTTTCTCTTTAATCTCTCCATTTCTACCGTATCATTTCCGGTGAGGATGATATCATCTACATAGACTATCAAAACAGCGATTTTTCCATTAGGAGAAAATTTTGTGAACAATGTCTGATCTGCTTGTCCCTGAGTGTATCCCTGTCTTTTTACTGACTGGGTGAACCTTTCAAACCAAGCTCTTGGAGATTGTTTAAGGCCATAGAGTGATTTCTCCAACTTACACACCTTTGACGCAAATTTTCTTTCAAAGCCAGGAGGACAGTCTATGTATACTTCTTCCTCTAAGTCACCATTGAGGAAGGCATTCTTCACATCAAGTTGATTCGATTGGCAGTCTAAGTTGGCGTGAAGAGATAGAAGAATTACGGCGGTGTTTAACTTTGCAACAGGGGCAAAAGTCTCTGAGTAGTCTATGCCATAAGTCTGGGTGAAGCCTTTAGCCACCAACCGAGCCTTGTACCTTTCAATTGAATTATCTGAGTTGTACTTCACAGTGAAAATCCACTTACAACCCACAGTCTTCTTTCCTTTTGGTAACGTCACAACTCTCCAAGTTTTGTTCTTCTCAAGGGCTTTCATCTCCTCAAACACAGCTTCCTTCCACTTTGGAACTTTTAGAGCTTCCTGTACATTTTTTGGAATTTCTACAGCAGACAACTGAGAGGTAAATGCAGCAAAAGAGGATGACAAATTTGAATATGACACATACTTGGATAGATGATGCTTAGTACAAGATCTGATAAAAATAAAGAAGAATATTGGAATGTTGTGTGTCTTATGTGACCACACAGACTGTATTTATAATCAAAGAATACAATCGTATAATAATTACAAGAGATCAAATCAAATCCTTGATTTGTATGACTATATCCCTAATTGCCAGTACGTATTAATTACATAATAAGCACATGTTAAATATGCTTTCTAACACTCCCCCTCAAGCTGGATCGTATATGTTATATGAACCAAGCTTGTTGCAAATATGATCAACTCGAGAGCCTTTGAGGGACTTAGTAAACATGTCAGCCAGTTGGTCCTTAGACTTGACAAAGTCGGTGGTGATTTCTCCTGAGAGCACTTTTTCTCTTACATAGTGACAATCTATCTCTATATGTTTGGTCCGTTCATGGAAGACTGGATTTGAAGCAATGTGAAGTGCAGCTTGATTGTCACAGATAAGTTTTGTATCCTGGAGGTCACCTAATTTCAGCTGTTGAAGTAGATTTCTAAGCCATGCAACCTCCTTTGTAGCTGACATCATAGCCCGGTATTCTACACCTTTGGATAGAATCGTATTTTTGCTTGCTCCTCCATGAGATCATGTTTCCTCCAATGAGAACACAATATCAGTGGATCTTCTATCGATGGTGATCTGCTTGATCGACATCTCGAGTAATAAGTGATTTTGGCATTGCCTTTATCTTCATATAATAGTCCTCTACCTTGTGCATTTTTTATGTATCGAAGAATACGAATGACCGCATTCCAATGGCTATCACAAGGAGCATTCAGAAACTGGCTTACAATACTCACTGCAAAGGTGATATCAGGTCTGGTGACTGTGAGATAATTGAGTCGACCTACAAGACGTAGGTATCTTCTCGGGTCTTTCAATGGCTCCCCCTGACCCGGAAGAAGCCTGATATTGGGATCCATAGGAGTATCAGCTGGGCGTCAATCAAGCATACCAGTTTCAGTAAGAATATCCAGAGCATACTTCCGTTGGTTAATTGCAATGCCTGAAGAGGACTGGGCAACTTCAATCCCTAAGAAGTATTTGAGAGGACCCAAGTCTTTTGTCTGAAAGTGTTTGAAGAGATGGGCTTTGAGCCGGTGGATACCGTCTGTGTCATCACCAGTAATGACGATGTCGTCAACATATACTACTAGAAAGATGCGCCGACCTGTAGGATAATGTATGGAGAAAACAGAATGATCCGATTCACACCTGGTCATGTCAAATTGTATTAAGGCAGAGCTAAACCGACCAAACCAAGCACGAGGGGACTGTTTCAATCCATAAAGAGAACGACGAAGCCGACAAACAAGGCGAGAATCACCAGGAATACTGAAACCTGGGGGTTGGTCCATATAGACTTTCTCCTGCAACTCTTCATGCAAAAAGGCATTTTTAATGTCTAGTTGATGAAGTGGCCAATGATGAATGGCAGCCATAGCAAGAAATAGACGAACAGAAGTTATTTTGGCCACTGGAGAAAATGTGTCTCCATAGTCGAGACCAAAAATCTGTGTGTAACCTTTAGCCACCAAACGAGCTTTGAAACGATCAATCTGACCATCTGGCCCAACTTTCACTGTATAAACCCATCGACTGACCCTCGTAGTTTTATCTGGAGGTAACGAAACAATCTCCCAAGTGTTATTTGAGTGCAATGCTGCCATCTCTTCCAACATCGCCTGACGCCAGTTGGGATCAGTCATGGCTTCACATGTAGACTTAGGAATAGACACAGAATCCAAAGCAGAAACAAAGGAAACATAGGATGTAGACAAACGGTCATAGTTTAAAACACAAGCATATTTAGGATTAGGGTTGCGAGAGGACCGAATACCTTTCCTTAAAGCTATAGGAAGTTCAGTCAAAGCGACGTAGATGGAGGCGGTTGGAGTAGGAGATGAGGCTGGTGGATCAAGAGTGCATTTGGAGGTTTGTGTTCGCCGCTGGTAGACACACAGAGGAGGTGAAGTAGAAGCTACAATAGGTATCGGAACAACAGGTGGGATATCCCGAAAGTCTTCAGTGAAGTTATTATCAGGTACCGCAGAAGAGAAGAATGGGCAAGTCTCAAAAAATGTGACATCAGCAGAAACAATATATCGTTGCAGTTGAGGGCAAAAACAGCGATAACCTTTTTGTACACGTGAGTAGCCCGGAAAAATACATTTGAGAGACTTAGCTGAGAGTTTATTTTTACCTGGAGTGAGGTCATGGACAAAACATGTGCAACCAAAGACACGAAGAGGAATGGGATAGAGATCCTGTTGTGGGTACACAAGAGAGTACGGAATTTGATCATGAAGAACATAGGAAGGCATGCGGTTGATAAGGTAACAGGCTGTGAGGAGCGCATCACCCCAAAAACGAAGAGGAACATTATGATGAAGGAGGCGGTACGTCTTTGTTTCAACCAAATGACGATTCTTTCGTTCGACCGCGCAGATTACGTTGTGGTGTGTGGGCACATGATGTTTGGTGAATAATTCCCTAGGAAGACAAAAACGATTGAAATTGGGCAGATAAATATTCACGAGCATTATCAGTGCGTAACATTTTAATGGAAGTATCAAACTGGTTTTGAACTTCTGCACAAAATCCTTGAAAAATATTAAAAACATCAGAACGATTTTTCATTAAAAATAACCAAGTACACCGAGAAAAGTCGTCAATGAAAGTAACAAAGTAATAAAAGCCTAGAGTTGAACAGACACGACTAGGACCCCAAATATCAGAATGAACTAAAGTAAAAAGTGACATAGCACTTTTATTGACTCGCTGATTATAAGTTTGACGAGTATGCTTTCCTAACTGACACGACTGACACTCAAATGATAAAACCTTAGAAAAACTAGGCACCATAAGGCGCATTTTATTGAGGCTAGGGTGACCCAGACGTTGATGCATAAGGGTTTGAGAAGCAGCAGAGACACAAGCCACCGGCAGTGAAAGGTGAGATAATCCTCCAGACTCATGTCATGTTCCAATCGTCCGTCCCGTACGTCGTTCCTGCACATAAACAGAGTTATCAACAAAGAGGACCGAGTAATCAAGGGTATGAGTGAGTTTGTTAATGGATATTAAATTAAAAGGACAACCAGGAACATAAAGTACAGAATGTAAGGAAAGGTTGGGAAGGGGTTGGGCTTGACCAATGCCTTGAACTTTGATTTTAGAGCCATTTGCCATGGTGACAGATGGCAAACAATCAGAGTAAGACAGATGAGAGAAAAGGGATTTGTTACGGTCGTATGGTCCGGGCACCGGAGTCAAGTACCCGTGGTCCAAGAGAGGAGGATTGAGAGACAAAGGTCGCAGGATTACGGTGGCGGCGGCGTGAAGGTGTTGGCTGATGGGTCGCTTTGGCGAAGGAACTCATTGTAATCGGCCGAAATAGTAACGCGTCTTCGGTGAATGCGAGATGAGCAACATTGGCAACCTTAGGCTCGTTGTTGTCTCGCTTTGGTGCGACATTCCGCTTCAATATGGCCATAGCGATTGCAATAGTTGCGGCCGAATACCACGGCGTTAGCCACCACGTCCTCCATTACGTCCACCACGACCAGGATAGTTGGAGACAAGTGCGGAGGAATCGGCAGGATCGGAGGAGTGGCCAAAAGCATGAGAGAGTAGCAAGACGCAACGATTGTTCACTAAGCGTGGCATAGGAAGGAACAGTGGAGCACGATAAAATGCGGTTGCGTCTGAATCAAGTTACGGCGGTAGGCGGCGGTGCAAGAATCATGAAAAACTTGCTGCGTTGCTCGGCAAATTTCTTTGCATCACTAGTAAAGGGCATGAGAGATTGAAAATCAGCAATCAAATGATCAAGCTTACCAAGGTAAGTCTGCACATCCATGTTTTCAAGCTTCAGAGAGATGAGTTTGAGAACGACACTATAAAGGCGATGAACGTCATTGGAGTAAACTTTCTTGGCTTTTTCCCAAACATCGTAGCAAGTGGTGAATGCTTGATATTGCGGCTGGAGCTTGGACGCAATGGAAAACCATAGGACAGTACATAGGGAGGCATCAACTTGCTTCCATTTTGATCGATCTTTGGTAGGAATATCCTTGGCTTGTTTGGTCAAGTGGTCTTCACGTCCTTGACCTTGAAACCAAAGCCGACAAAGAAGCCAGATCTTTGTAGTTGGTCGTCTCCGCCGATTTTTCACACGGGATAAAGCGGAACCTTGGTGAATGTCACGGTGTCGGAATCGAGTCATCACCCACGTGAGTGTATGAAGGTGAACTGCGGATAGGCGCTGGTGGTGGGGAAGACGGCGGAAGAGGCGGCGGACGGTGGGCCGCGCCGGAAAACGGAAAAAAAAGAGATCTGTGCGCGCGCGCGTGGGTGACACGCGCCGGAGACTGGTCGCGCGTGGAGGCGCGTGTGGCGGCGGTTGGGGACTCGCTTCCGGCGGCTGGGTCGACTTGGGGCGGCGGTTCGACCGGTGGTGGCAGACCGGAGAGATGAGTCACGGTTGCGGAGAAAAAGGTCTTCTCAGTGCCGGCGTGCACTGTTCACACAGTAGATGAATGGCACTGAGGCAGGGAACTAAAGGAATTTTGGATCAAAACCTAAACTACTGATACCATGATAAAAATAAAGAAGAATATTGGAATGTTGTGTGTCTTATGTGACCACACAGACTGTATTTATAATCAAAGAATACAATCGTATAATAATTACAAGAGATCAAATCAAATCCTTGATTTGTATGACTATATCCCTAATTACCAGCACGTATTAATTACATAACAAGCACATGTTAAATATGCTTTCTAACAAGATCTAATACCTTTCCTAAGCGCTATAGGGAGATCTATTGCAGAAGATTCATCATGACCTATAGGTTCAGAAGAAGACTTACCTGTGTCAGGTTCACTAGGTGAATTTTCTCTTGGTTCGGACTCTTGGCAGTGCTGGAGAGTGAGTTCCTTATTTCCTTTCTTATGGTTTTTCTTCTCGAAGACCTTTCCCTTCCAAGTTTTGTCACCATCATTGAACCTATTTCTTGTCTCTTTATGGGAATCATTTTGTTGTGGCATTACGGTTGATTCATCACCAGTTTCACAGGCTTGTTGGTCATGCTTTTGATTTAAAGATGTCGCCTCAGAATCAATGAGAACCTCTTCCATAGTGGGAATGGGTTCAGGTAAGGATTCATGGGCATTTTCTTTTGGTGCAACACAATCAGTCTCAGGCTCTTGTAACAAATAAACATTATCCAAAAAAATGGTGTTTTCAAACGAATTTTTTTCAAAGAATCTTCTTTTGGATTCCCCCCCTGAAGATGAATGTCACTGAAATAAGGTTGTTTTTCAAAAAATGTGGCATCTATAGTCACAAAAACCTTTTTGGATTTTGGATCAAAACACTTGTAACCTTTTTGGGTAGGGGAGTAACCAATGAAAACACATTTTATAGCTCGTGGTTCCAATTTTCCTAGATGCTTATGGTCATGAACAAAAGTAGTACACCCAAAGATTTTCAATGGCAAATCAACTGAAACACGAGCCAAGGGAAAACAATTTTTGAAAACATTGAGAGGAGTTTGAAATTGTAAGACTTTGGATGGCATACGGTTAATTAAATATGCAGCAGTCAAAACAGCCAAAAAAATGGTGTTTTCAAACGAATCTTTTTCAAATGAATCTTCTTTTGGATTCCCCCCTGAAGATGAATGTCACTGAAATAAGGTTGTTTTTCAAAAAAATGTGGCATCCATAGTCACAAAAACCTTTTTGGATTTTGGATCAAAACACTTGTAACCTTTTTGGGTAGGGGAGTAACCAATGAAAACACATTTTATAGCTCGTGGTTCCAATTTTCCTAGATGCTTATGGTCATGAACAAAAGTAGTACACCCAAAGATTTTCAATGGCAAATCAACTGAAACACGAGCCAAGGGAAAACAATTTTTGAAAACATTGAGAGGAGTTTGAAATTGTAAGACTTTGGATGGCATACGGTTAATTAAATATGCAGTAGTCAAAACAGCCTCACCCCATAGGTATTTTGACACCTTATTTTCAAAGAGTAAGGCACGAGCCACCTCAAGGAGGTGTCTATTCTTCCTTTCCGCAATCCCATTTTGTTGGGGTGTATTAATACAAGAACTATGATGCACAACACCATTTTCAAGAAAATTTTTTCCTAAAATCATGTTGAAATATTCTTTCCCGTTGTCACTTCTAAAGACTTGAATATTAGTTTGGAATTGAGTTTGCACCATTTTGAAGAAGTTTTTGACAGCTTGTCCAACTTCAGATTTTTCTTTTAACAAGTATACCCAACAAAGTCTAGTGTGGTCATCTATAAAAGTTATAAACCACTTTTTGTTAGAAAAAATATTTATTCTATTTGGACCCCAAACATCACTGTGAATAACTGCAAAAGGTTTAGATTCTTTATAAGGTTGAATAGGAAATGAAGAACGATGATGTTTTGCAAACTCGCAGGTTTCACAATGAAATAAAGATGGGTCTTTATCATTAAACAATTTTGGAAAAAGATGTTTCAAACAACGGAAACTTGGATGTCCCAATCGTAAATGCCATAACATAATGTCATCATTACTACTAGAAACAAAAATAGATTCAAAACAGGAACTTATAGATTGAACTTGTGGTCTGGAGTCGATTCCATCTTGAAGGTAGTAGAGTCCCCCACTCTCTTTAGCACTGCCAATCGCCTTCCCAGTTCAAATCCTTAAAAACACAATAAGAATGAAGAAAGTTAGCTTAGCGATTACTATCTCGAGTTAATTTAGTAATTGACAAAAGATTACAAGACAAGTTAGGGACATGTAGGACATCCTTAAGAGTTAATAAGGGTGATAGAACTATGGAACCTTTTCCCGCAATGGTGAAAGAGAACCATCTGCAATTTTAACTTTACGGTTACCTCGCAGGACTATATGAAGAAAAGCAGACTCGACTCTCGGTCGTATGATCGGTAGCACTTTGAATCAATGATCCAAGCATGACTGGACCGACACTAAGGAGGACAAGATTTAGAAAATTACCTCTCCGAGCTATTGCACAAGAAGGATTTTGAGATTCAAGAAGCTTATGCAGTTGGTCTAATTGTTCCTTAGTGAATGGAAATGAGCTTGAAGGAGATCGCTTCCCTTGATCGTAAGTACTAGCTTTGAAGAGCACGACCTTCATTCCCCCCTTTCTTCTTCAAGTTAGGAGGCTTACCATGCAGTTTCCAACATGTCTCTCGTGTATGATAGGGACGTTTGCAGTGATCACACCATGGTTTTTTCCATCTTTCTTCCCTTCTTCATTGGAATTCCTACTGACAAGTGCAGATCCTTCCACCTCAGCCATAGGAGTTGTCTTTCCCATCATGACACTGCCTGCAGCCTCCTCTCGCCTTACTTACGAGAATTTTTCCGGATTGTTGGCAGCGGATCTTCCCTAGAATTCTACCTCGACTTCATCGAGGTCTTTGTTAAAGCCGGCTAGGAAGACAAAGACACGATCATTCTCCTGTCTCTTAAGGAACAACACTGCGTCCTCAAGACATTTCGGTGATCATCATAGCAAAGATCAAGTCCCTACCACAAAGACATCAATTCTTTGTATTAAGTAGTGACATCCTTGTCACCTTGTTTGGCATGTCATAACTTTGATTTGAGATCAAAGATCTGAGAAGAATTCTGAATGTCAGAATAAGTGTCTTTGACGGCCTCCCAAACATCTTTAGCAGTTGGCAAGAACATGAAGGGCTTTCCAATTGTTGGCTCCATGGAATTAATTAGCCAAGCAATGATTAGGGAGTTTTCAGACTTCCAAGCCCTAAAGCTTGGATCTACTTCTGCAGGTCTGGGTACATCTCCTGTAAGAAACCCAAATTTTCCTTTGTCATCCAGCACTAATCTCACAGTTTGAGACCATTCTGTGTAGTTTTTCCCATTGAGACATTGAACATCAACTTTAAGGGAGTTGGAGGATCCCTCATAATTGTTGAAAGGGTTATGGGTTGAATGTCCATAGGGAAAAACTCCTTGAAAGCCGAAGCCACCTCCTGGGCCGCCGCCAGCACCTCCAGTGCCGTTGCCGCCGCCTCCTGAGCTGACGCCACCGCCGCCCGCACCTGGGCCGCCGCCTTCGAGGCCTGGGCCGCCGCCACTTGCGCTGTCATGCGCAATGCCTAGGCCGCCACTTCCGCCACCGGTGCCTGGGCCGCCGTCAGTGATGATGGATCCATCACTGTTACTGCTCCCTGTAAGAGCCTGCTTCCATGAGTTGTTGTTTTTCGTCATGAGGAAGGAGAAAGAGTAATCCCTTGATCAAAATACTGTCGTACGGAATGAACAGTGCGCCGTACGGAATGAACATTGCCGTCGTACGGAATGAACATTGCCGTCGTACGGAATAAACAGTGCCCGTACGGAATGAACAACACCCACTAGGGTTTTACGCGAAAGTGAGACCCTCAAGATCGAGAGCTCTTGATACCATGTAGAGAACAAAGGAAGAAAATACTTTCTTGTATTACTCTGCAGACTAAGGCTGCTTATATAGAAAAAAATACATTAATGATTTCCTAAAATAGAAGATACTAATTAATAATTAATAATAAAATACAATCAAATCTGACGAAATAAATATAAAATAAAATCTAGGAGAATATTATCGGGATTGAGCCTGATTCTCCAACAGAAGTCGTTCTTGGAAGGTGAATCCAAACCCTTTGTGGAATGAGGATTTGCCCCATGATGGCTTGTCATAAGCTCTGCAGAACCAGATACGCCGGGTTTATGCTTTCGTAGATTCTGAGTTGTTGCATCCGATAACATTTGAGAAAAAATTGGACTTACCACTTTTGATGGCACTGAGAGCAAGGATTCTGGAGCATGCCAATAATTTTGAAACTTTTGTTCTGAAGCTTATACTGAGTACTGATCTCGGGCAGCCACTGCAGTTGGCCAAGGTGGTTATTGGACTTGTTACCTTTCCTGTAAATGGTGAGCAATTACTTGCGAACTATTCTGTTTGCTGTGCTGACAAGCCGGTGCCAATTATGATTACCTTGACATGTTCAGACACATTCTGTTCACATTACTTGAGGTCCTATGCTGATGGTAATTTACAATGTTGTCAAGTTCACATGAGTAGCATTGTTTTAAGCAAGGGTTCAAACTCTTCCATATATAGTGACAACATTCTTGCATCAAAGGGGGACAGGATATCTTATGAAGGCAACAACAATTCTGTGTGAAACAAATCAAATCCGCAAAATGCTTCCATCAGCAGACTTATTGCTTTTGAAACCCAAAATGGTGGCATTGTTTCACGAAACTCTGTTCATTCTAGTCAAGGGTCTGTGGAGGCCCCATCTGTAGGCATTAATCACGCTCTTGATGAAGCTGAGAAGGAAGATATTAACATGCCAACCCCTGAAATGTATTTTAATGAACAATTGAAAGACAATATATATGCGGCAATTAGTCCTGATGCTATGCCAGCCTTCCTTGCAAATGACACTGAAGCTTCCAGTCTAAAAGTTGAAAATCAGAAAGGTTTGAGTGAATCAAGTTTAAAGGAAATCACTGAAGAATCTAGCACTATTGAGAGTAAAGGTAAAACATCCCCCTCCACCTTTGGCTGGGACCAATGTCATGAATGTTATATTGGTTGCAGTAGAATGTGCTCGCTGGTCTAAAACAGGTGGGCTTGGAGATGTTGTTGGGTCATTACCAAAGGCTTTGGCTAGGTGTGGACACAGAGTTATGGTTGTGGCTCCTCGCCTCGGTATGGTAATTATGCTGAACCCCAAGATAAAGAAGTGCGAAAAATGTACGAATTTGATGGTCATGAGATAGAAGATATTTCCTGGCCTACATCGATGGTGTAGACTTTGTTTTTATTGAAAGTCCAATTTTTCATCATCTAGAACATACCATATATGGAGGAAGCTGGTTGGATATTCTAAAACACATGGTGTTGTTTTGTAAAGCAGCTGTTGCGGTTCCTTGGCATTCTTCCATGAGCTGTGAAGAATACCAGAATTTGCCAAAGAAGGAGAGCGATACGTCTGACATTGCCTTGCAACGTCTGGCCTAGAATAAAAGATGGAAGTATCGTCAGCAGTGTCGTATCATGCTTGAGCTTACTCGAGGTTGTCACCACATGATGTTTATTGACTTGTATGCAAAGTGTGGCAACGTTGACAAGGCATATGAGCTATTCTATGGCATAAGAAAAAGGGAATTGGTAGCTGATTCTGTCAAGTTGGGTGCACTGCCACTGGAAGTCTAATTGGAGAGGGAATTGGCCCTTATGTAACCGCCGCCACTGGAAGTCTAATTGCCTACAGATTGCTTGACACTGTAAAGCGTAGCGAAAGAGCTGTCCAGTAGTGCATTGATCTGGGGCGTGATACAACTAGTCTCTATTCTCTTCTTTTTGATATATATGCTACTGTCCGAATATGGAAGGCTGCCAAGCAGTTGCGGCTGGGTGTGGGTGCAGTGAAACACATATATCAAGGCACCTACTGGAGAGTTGCACAGTTCTTGTATTCCGGTAAAATCTTAATTGGCTGCACCATCAACATTTTGTCTCGCTATATGGACACAATTTCTGCCACAGCCCTGCACTCTTGCCTGCATACAAATATAGTCTTAAAGCAACTGTTACTGATCACTCTCCTTGGCATTTCAGACTGCTTATTACTATGGGAATTTTTTGTCCATTGTTATCTCTTAATGTTTCTGTTATCATGCATAGCAGTGTGCACAAAAAAGGCGGAGTCCAATACTCAAAATGGCCCTCACTTTGCTTCTGAGTTAGTGGTTTGAAGGATAGAGACTGACAAGATTAAACTTCAGAATTTTGGCCTTTCAACCATGATTTTTCTTATGGTTGCTGCTGAACCAGTGAGACAAAAGGCCTTGCAAAGATTCCTTCATTAACCAGGCGTTATGGCTTATCTCAAAAGGTCATGGCTGCTGGATATGGCCTAGCAGAAAATTCTGCGTTTGTCAGTTGTTCATATGGGTCCTTACATTTCAATCAGTGGGATCCGAGGGGATGTTTTCTTATTCATTGGAAGGGTCAACTCGAGTTAGAGGTTGCTTCGGAAGATACAACTGACATTATGAAGGCTTGTCTAAATCACAACCTTGAGGACAAGGTTGTTGTGGACGGGTGGAGTAATGATACGAACAAAAGGGCTCTTTTCAAATTGGGGCCTAGTACACAAGACAAGCCCAGCCCAGCAAATACGAAAATGGTTAAAAAATTACATTTAGCTACAGGATAAGTATAGGATGCCAACTCTGTTATTGCAAATTGCCACCTAGCTAGAACACATGTACAAAGATCCACATTAGATGGTAACAAAGTCATTGTTCACATGTGAGCAATGAATGAAAGCAAAAAAGAAAATTGTTTCAATTCTATTTTGCCTTCTTCTTCCCTAAAATCTGGAGTTAGAGGCGAAGCCAAGGGGGGACACACTGGTGCCATGGTCCCCCAGCTATTGGTAACTTCTTTGTAATACTCCTATATATTATAATGTTTATGCATCCCAGGATTTTTCGGTTTTCGTTGAGAATAAAATTACAAAACCTGGCAGAGATCTAATGGTCTCTGTTCATAATTTTGTTGGCATCATATATCATATCTAGTAATAATTAGTATAAAAAAATGTAAAACAAATTAGGAAAAAGAATTAGAGAACCAACTGATGAATTTATTTTAACTGATAAAGGGTATAAATTTTGTTTTCATAAAAACTGATGAATTTATTTTAACCCTTTGATCATACTTAGTTTCAATTTTTATTTATCTCGAAAACATAGAACATTCAACTACTGATGATTCAAAAAATTGCAAGATTACCACTAGACAAAATTGTTATTTTATCCATATCATGCGCTATATATTATATATTTTATCTCATGTGGTCCCCCCAAAAATAAAATTCTAGCTCCGCCCCTGTCTGGAGTAGCACTTGCTCGAAAGGTGCATCCCATTTTCATCCCCTATCACATTGTGTATCCCCAACCACAGTTTTGCTGTTGTGAATCTTGAGATGTCACTTAATATCTTATCATTGATAACATAATTTCAGCTTTTTCAATTCTTTAGAATATCAAAGATATGAAATGGGTTTCAAATTATCATTCCATTACCTGAATATTTTCCTCATTGTAGCACGCGTCTAAAATTTGTTCTCATTCCTTAAACATTCACTTTGTTTTCAGCTTTTGGTATGGAGAAGATCGGCCTCGTTGGCTTGGTCCTATTTCATATGGTTACCCATCATATCTTATTGGGGAATTGCCTGGGGATTATGGCTTTGACATTGCTGGGCTTGGCAAGGATCCTGTGGCACTGCAGAAATACTTCAAGTATGTCATATTATGAATTTCTTTCCCGCGGAAGCCATTATGCATATGTTATTGCTGCTTGTCATGTAGGACTTTTCTTATATGATGAGATTTGTGATTTTTATTTACTATCTTTATTCTTCAAAGGTAGCAAATTCGAAGTATGTTGATTGTTATGATATCATCTGTGCACGAAGTTCCTGTAACGTGAAGAATATCTTCTAAATAGTTTATCAACAGTAGAATTTTTGACAAAGAAGCTCATTGTATAAAATAAAAATAGTTATAAATGATATCTTTATATTCTGTGAAGCATTGTTGAATTTAGATAGCTAACTGAATCTTTTAACCTCATTTATCATCAAGCTTTGAGATATTGCATGCTCGGTGGGCTATGCTTGCATCTGTTGGTGCTCTAGTTCCCGAATTATTAGACCTATTGGGAACGTTTCACTTTGTTGAACCTGTTTGGTGGCGCGTTGGTTATTCGAAGCTCAAGGTTAGCATGCCCTATGTCTTTGACAATCTTTTGTACCATCTTGCTTATCAATTTGTCGAGCTTTATCATGCACAAATTTGTGCAATTATTTATATAATCATTCTCCATTACCCACCCCACGAATATTAATTAGACAGGGAAATTATATCTTATTGAATGGTGGTTAACAATTTCAGAAAGTTACAGATGCTCTAAGACATGGCTAGATGGCAAATAAATATTCCCATGTGAATCTTGATAAATTTCATAGATGTTAAAAAATTGACTATAGCTTTTCACTTCTTCTGTATCTTGTAATAATTTCTTTGATCATGCTTTTATCCCTCATCTCATTGACCATGCGGTAGATTTCATTGATATGAAAATTTAATGGGAAAAATATATGATTCACATGCATGCAAATAAAAGTTTGCAGGCACGAACAGGGATTTGGATCATCTCCCCCCTTTTTTAGCGAATGGGAGAGGGTCTAGTTATGGGAGGTAAAAGTATAACACTATTCTTAAAGAAAATGAGAATCCGTATACTAAGAACAGAGATGTCAAATATCATCAAGACATATGTCCTTGTCCACCTACCGCAATGCATAATTGATGATGATAATTAAGTGAACAGTCTGTAGAGCATAAAAAAAAAACGTGGACTCTAAATTTTACATGGGAAACCTCAAAGAAAAAATTTGTAGGACAAGACTAACTCTCCTAAAAGTTTAACTTTAAGCTATTAAATGGAGGCTCGAGTAGATTTATATCTACTTTTTTTTTTTTTTTTGGGTGTGTACAAGAGGCTCTAGGACATATATATTACATATGTGGAGGGTGGAATTGAACCTAGGTGTCCGGGGTTACAAGCCAAGCATCTTACCAACTGCGCTGGCACCCACAGACAGAGTAGATTTATATCTTTGACATGCATCCTCATAAACAAAAAATATTGAATTGCTGACTGCTGACAGTTGATTATAGAAGCTCTAATATCATGTTAAAGAGTAAAGACAACTATTTTAAAAGTTTAAGCTATTAGGTTGAAGCCATAGAGGCACTGCGGAATAAAGAGATACCCAAAATTTATAGAATCTTAGGACTTTTCTTGGTGTAATTTTCATCCCAAAAACTCTTTGGTCCACTGTCCTCCGTTGTTGGCTGTTGTTCGTTGCCGCAACAGTCACCTTTATGACGGTTTCCGCTCTCCACCATCGTGTTCATTTTTTCCAGTGTGATCTCTTCCATCTCCAGCCGTAGTCTTTTGTTGCATCCGTTGCCCTATCGTGTTTGCTGTCACCTCTAGTCATTGTCTCTGCCGTCGTCCACCATTAGTCACTGTTGAAAATTTTTCTGGCTAGACCCTTGCCATTTGGATTGGAATTCCTTGATTTATCTCACCGACAATCATTCTGGTGGTGAGGGTGTCCAATATTATTGGTTTTGAGAAGGTTGGACCTTGCTTTACGTCATTGCTTGCCAAGAAATTTCTCTTAGGCTGATGATTATTCTAGCTATTTGGCTAAGCTATCTTTCTAGCACTTTTCGGCTTTTTCAGTATCCCTGAGTTGCCTTCCCAAGGATTGTATTGGTGGAGCTCAATTTTTATGTTTTCTATTTATTTATTATTTGTGGGGCAAGCAAACTCATTCCGGAACGCCATGAGCAAGATCACGCCATGGATTTTTTGCAGGGTCTTCATGACCGTTTCTCGAATATCCTGTACTTCGCATATTCAGTCTCATCCTTCAAGAAGAAGAACAAAAAAGTATTAATTCCATATCATTGCCTTCAATTCAAAGTGTTGCCCTCAACATATTTTGACATATAATATGTTGTTTAGAATACAAGTAAATATCTACTAATTAGGTTACATACATATGAATGTCATAATTATCTAAAATTTAGTATACATGATTATCAAGATTAATATTACATGATTCAACAATTGGATTGTGCTGGAAATAACAGCATTAAAGTATTGGGTTCATCTGCTTGTAGATTCATGTGCAATAATTGTAACATTCATATGCTTAGTAAGTTGCATTTTTATTAATTTTTCCTTGAAAACATCAACATGTAATTGATTGTAAGTCTATATAAATATCAACTCTGCTGATTGCTGAATGCTAATCACTCAAGCATTTCATGAATCTCTTTGGCTAAATTCTTAGTATCCAAACTTGGTATCAGAGCATGCTAGGCCCTGCTTCTGCTTTGTTCCTTGAAGTTTTCCATATGGTCCTGCAAAATCCTCCAAGCCCTAGGTCCCCTCTTTCGTCCTTTGTTAAGAAAGTTACCAATGTTGGCCAACCCATTTCCCACCATCACTAGAAATCATCTTAGAAGCCGCTGACCTGCTAGCCCACCAAACATCGTCACCGGAAAACTTTCCATGTGCCTTCACCTGCTTCTCCACTGGACAGTGCATGTACTCACGCATTGCCTTCCTATCACTGGATAGCGACGCAACTACCTGGGTCTTGTTCGTCAGCCTATGCTAGTCTTGTTTGCTCCATATTTCCAGTTTGAGCATTGTTTGTTCAGGTCCCTAGTTATTTGAAGAAAACAAATTCTATTCTTTCTGCATACCGCCTTGTTTTGGTTTTGGATCTATCTAGTCCTTTAACATTCACTCTCATGGCATTAGAGAACCCTTAGTTAGGACATAAAATAACAAATGATGGCTCTTCTATCTCAGTTTTGGGAACCCCAATTATCACCCTATAAAAGCTCAATGGTGAAAAAATTATCCTGGTTCGATTCCGTGGAACTTTGGTTTCTCGGCCAACAGTATCATGACCATTTGGAGAAATCATGCGATGGAAATTCAAAAGAAAATCACAATCAATGGAAGAAGCTTGAGTATCAACTTTATGCTTTGTTATGGCAACATGTTAAACCCAACATCTCGGCAAACTTCAGAACTTTCTAAACCTTTTATTATGGAAGAAGGATCAAAGCGTGCGTTTGATAGCCCTGAAAATAAAGAGAAAGGAAAGGTAAGAAAAGAAAACTGCGTTGAAACGCGTGCTTCTCTCATTTGGAAGCGCTGTAAAAAAACAAACATTGGAAAAATTGACTTGTAACTACCTGAAAAAGGCTTCCCGGTTTGGGAAGAAAGGAGTAAAAGAGCACAAACTTGAGGTACTGCATATAATATATTGGATTTGTGATAGTTTATTGATTGAAACTATAATTGATTTCACTTAAATTAAAATACTTAATAATTTAAATTTGTTTTCAAATAATTTAATGGATTAATACCCCTTTTGGTCCCTGAAATTTGAGCGAAATTCGGTTTTAGTTCCTGTAAAATTTTTTGTTTCGATTTAGTCCCTGTAATTTAAGATTCTTCCACTTTTAGTCATTGCCGTCAAATTACAGGGATTAAAAATGGAAGAATCTTAAAATTACAGGGACAAAAAGTGGAAGAAAAACTCAACATTTTTAATAGGAATTTGACGGCAGGGACTAAAAGTGGAAGAATCTTAAATTACAGGGACTAAATCGAAACAAAAAATTTTACAGGGACTAAAACCGAATTTTGCTCAAATTACATGAACCAAAAGGAGTATTAACCCTAATTTAATTAAAAAATTGCCATTTTTAAATTTTAATATTCGTTTATACAAGTTTGTTTATTTATTTATTTATTTATTTATTTATTTTTCAATAGATGTATTTGGTCCGGTACAGATAGATATTCATCATAAAAATAATTAATAATTTTTCATGCATTTTATTTATTTTATTTTAATATATAAAATAAATATTTTAAATTTATCTTGAATTTTTATGTAATATTTATTTTCTCTTTTTATATATATATATATATATATATTTTTACTATGTTTCATTTTTGCTTGGGGATATTTACGTCATTTTCTAAATATGCTTATTTCTTTCCTATCACTCTTTCCTTTCACTTTTTTTATACCAAACCATTAAACAATCATATCATTTTCTACCCCATTTCTCTTCTTATTTTCTTTCCTCTATCTTTCATAAGCTAAACAAACTCAAGCGTCTTTGTTAACAATACCCAAAAGTTGGCCACTCGTAAACAATATGTTCATGATTTGACTTCTTATGTTTCTGAAGCCCAATCTACAATCAAGGAACTGAAAATGTTTTTGGAATTTGATACTCTAGAAGGTATGGATAATCTGTATATAGTGCTAGTTGTTCACGGCATGCATCCAGATTTTGAGCATGTTCATGATGAAATTTCGACTAATCAATAGGTTCCTTCAATGGAGAATTTGGTTCTGCAACTTCTTTGAGTTCTTTCACAAGAAGCAGGTGGCAATTCATTTGATTCAATTGAATCTTTTGCGATGGTGTCCAATTGTGGAGGATGAGGAGGTTGTGGAAATTGTGGAGGACGAAGTAATGAAACGGTTGTCCTCAATGTTTATATTGTAAAGAATGGACCATACCCAAGACACACGTTTTCTCTTCATGAGTTTAATGATAAATATCTATAATTCTAAAACATCTGAGATTTTCTTCCCCAAAAGAGTATGAAGAATATCTCTAATTAAAGGCTGCTAAGCAATCTCAGTTGTCTACCGCTGGTGCCATAATCCAACAACTTGTATCTCTCAATCTAATAGTGATCAAAGTCCAAAGATAATTCATTCAGGTATCTCTGATCACATTGGTGGTAATAGTGCTTTATTCTCCTCAATGTCTTCAACAAAATTTCCACATTTCATTACTTTAGCAACTCGACCTCCCGTCTCGTGCTCTGGTCCCCACTCCAAAGTTATATAAGGAGGTTATTTGCTTCTCCCAAGTATGTGCACTATTTACTAATACCATTACCCTGCTGAAATTTTCACTAGCTTGAGCGTGAGAGTGCATTTTATAAGTATCCACTCCTTTGTCCGCCATGTTACTTCATGTAAGGTGACAGCTTAGCCAATGGACATTCAAACCCCGGATCGCAGACTGTGCAGTTTTCTGATTGAGTTTGCTACTTGTATCAAGCTTAAGCTATAAGGGGAGTTTTACGATATTAGGATTATTTGGTTATTAGTCTTATTGTTAATGGGCTTGGGCTTGGGCCTAAAGTACTAGCACTTGACTTAATTATTATATAAAATAGGAGTACTAGGTTTGTGTTTGTTTCAACTTACAGCTTTCATTATACTTTTAGCAACCGAATAATTCTTTGGCACTCTCCTTTCCGTTACTGCACTTTATTCATTGAAACTAGTCGATCGGTTTTTTGCCCACATGAGAATAAATTCAGCTTAGGCTGACTTTGTATGCTTTTTTGTTGAGTAAACTGGTGAATTGTAATAATGCAGTTGGCACTCCTTGCTTATGAGTCTTTCAATTTTCGACAGGGAGATACTTTAGATTACCTTGGCATCCCAGGTCTTCACTTAGCTGGAAGCCAGGGAGTGGTTGTGATTGCTATTTGCCAAGCACTCCTTATGGTAATGCTTGTATCCACACCTTGTCTTATGAGCTCTGCTAACATTTTTTTTTTAATTTTGCAACATCTGTCTTCTGATATTCGAGTTTGTTTGAGCCCATATGATGCGAGTGATGACGTGGTGCAGCGCTTATGGTTTCAGATTTTCAACAAAGTTGTGTTGGATGAAGCATTCCCTTTTAATTCTACAAATGGAAAATGTTAAGAAAAAGCCTTTCCAGGCATATCTCATGATCTGTAATCCTTCGTAGTTTTTGTCTTGAAATACCGGAATGCAACAAGATAAACTTTGCAAGTTAAATTCCTGTCCCACTCAAAATTAAAGAAGTTATATTACGTTCATAAGCAAAATTTATATGGGCCAAAATAAAATGTTTCAATAATTGGAGCTGCTTAACTATAAATTCTGTTCCTTTTGGATGGAGTGGCCGGTGTACTAATTTGAGATTCGTATTATTTAACAGGTTGGACCAGAATACGCTAGATATTGTGGGACGGAGGCATTGGAGCCTCTAGGAATATATCTGCCTGGTGACGTAAACTATCCTGGAGGAGCATTATTTGATCCCTTAAATCTGTCCAAAGATCCTGAAGCTTTCGAAGAGCTGAAGGTGAAAGAAATAAAAAATGGACGCTTAGCGATGATTGCTTGGTTAGGCTTCTTCATGCAAGCAGCTCTGACGGGTAAAGGTCCTGTGGAGAACCTTCTGGATCACATCTCCGATCCTTTCCACAACAACTTGCTGGGCTCACTCAAGTCGATGAAATTACTCTAATTTTATTACAAAGGAATTTACATTTGCTCTTTTCCATAAATTTTATGGAGGTGTAGAAAGTAAAGAAACTAAATATTGACATAAGCTGAAAACTGAATTGAATTGATTTCATTCTTCAAACTCTGTGAGAACAGAGGTATTTATACAAGAGGAAATACAAGAGGAAAGTAACCACTTGTGATAGCTGGCAGTAACTAACTGCTTAGCTGTCAATGAACAAAAGAATCAGCTTATTATACACTATCATCCCCCCTCAAACTCAGGGTGATAGCTGACTGAAGCTTAACACTCTGAGTTCGTCTCTCAGAGCACAAAAACTGGTCTTTGGCTGAGGTTTAGTCAGTATGTCAGCAGTTTGAGCCGCAGCAGGAACATAGGAAACAATTAGAGACTTGTTTAACACCTTTTCCCTGACAAAGAAGATGTCTAGCTCCATGTGCTTTGTTCTTGAATGCAGAACAGGATTGTGACTTAGTGCAACTGTACTCATATTGTCACAAAATATTTTCTAGAGTTGGAATCTGAATTTGAAGTTCATGTAAAAGAGACTGGATCCATAAAATTTCAGAAGCTGCAAGAGCAAGGCTTCTGTACAGCCTCCGCACTGGACATAGCAACCAATGTTTGTTTCTTTGACCACCAAGACACCAAATTGGGCCCAAGAAAGAGACATGCACCAAAAGTGGACCTGTGGTCATCCATATCATATGCCCAATCTGCATCTGAATAAGCTTGCAAGCTGAGAGGAGATGTAGGAGAAGCAGGCTGCAGCACCAAGCCAAGATCCATGGTACCTCTCAAGTATCTCAAAATCCTCTTAATTGCTGTCCAGTGAGAAATCAGGGGCTGTGCCATGAATTGACACACCTTATTGACTGCATAACCAATCTCAGGCCGAGTGATGGTTACATATTGAAGTGCACCAACTATAGATCTATAAAGGAAATGATCTTCAAGGTAATCTGACCAAAATTTGGACAATTTCAGATTTGCTTGCAAAGGAGTAGAGATGCCTTTAGCTGTTCCCATTTCAGCTTTTTGAAGAAGATCTCTAATATACTTTGCTTGAGATAGAATGAGAGAGCCATTGGATGTATGTTTGACTTCAATTCCCAAAAAGTACTCAAGATCACCAAGTTGTTTGAGTGCAAAAACAGAATTCAGCTTAATAATCAAACTTCGCACCATAGAAATTGATGAACCAGCGACAATGATGTCATCTACATAGATGAGAATGTAGAGACAGAAGCCAGATTTATTGTAGGTGAGTAAGGATGGATCACATTTGCTTTGGGAAACAGTCTTGGTTAGCCTCTCATACCAAGCCCTAGGGGCTTGTTTGAGACCATCGATGGCTTTATTTAATTTACAAACTAGTTGTTTGCCACCTTTTTCAAACCCAGGGGTTGGAACATAAACACATCTTCTTCAAGAAAACCATTGAGAAGGACATTATTGACATACACTTGCTTAATGGGCCATTTATTTGTGAGAGCAAGGGTGAGTATAATTCTGACTGTGACAGGTTTTACAACTGGGGAAAAATTTTCAGAATAATCACACCCATATTTTTGGTGAAAGCCCTTAGCTACTAATCTAGCTTTGTATTTGTTAATGGTGCCATCAGGATTTTCTTTCACTCGGAACACCCACTTACACCCAATCACAGATCTACCAGTGGGATTAGGAACTAATGTCCATGTATTATTGGCCAAGAGTGCATCATATTCAGCCTGCATAGCTTGCTGCCAGTGTGGGACAGGAAGGGCCTGTTGGACAGTGGAAGGTTCAGCAGTGGTAAGAAGAAGTGTGGGATGCAGTTTTGGTTTGACAATGCCATTTTTTGACCTGGTTATCATAGGATGAATATTGGTGGGAAGTGGAGGCTGAGGCTGGTTAGAATTATTTGAAACAGAAGGTGACTGAGGGTTAATTGTAGCTGATGCAGAAAATGGAAGTGACATAGCAGAGGGAGAGGAAAGTGTTGGATTATGGACATGAGATTCAACAGAAAAATGTGATGAGGAAGAGGAAACTATAGGACTATAAGAAGGAGACTCAACAGGGACATGTGGTGTGGAAGAGGAACCAAGAGTAGGCTGATAAGAAGGATATGATAGAATCCCAAGAGGGACAGTAGTAGAATTCGAAACTGAGACAGGAGAAGGAACTGCAGTATGTAATTTTGGGAACTTATACTCATTGAAGATGATATCCTTGGAAATGAATAGTCTACCTTCAAGACTAAGACATTTATAACCTTTATGTGAAGGAGAGTAGCCCAAGAAAATACATTCAGTGGATCTATATTGAAGTTTATGAGAGTTATATGGTCAAAGTAGAGGAAAACAAGCACAACCGAAAACCTTAAGAAAGGAATAATCAGGAAGCTTGTTAAAAAGGGTTTGCAATGGAATGGCTGACTTGTGATATATAGAAGGGAGCCTATTTATGAGATAAACAGCTATATAAAAGGCATGATCCCAATATGACATTGGCAAGGATGCTTGAGAAAGAGGAGTAAGATCCATATCAACTATATGTCTGTGTTTATGTTCCACAACACCATTTTGGTGATGTGTGTGAGGACAAATCAACCTATGAACTATCCTCAAACTGCTCAAGTATTGTTCAAAGGGTCGTCTGATTGAACAGATTTGATTTTCTTGTTTAGTTGTAACTCATCAAGGGATTGAAACTGTTTAAAAACAGTTAGAGTTTCAGATTTAGCTTTAATGAAATAAATCCAAGTGAATCGACTAAAAACATCAATAAAGGACACATAGTATTTGTATCCCATAGAAGAAATCATAGGAGAAGGACCCCATAAATCACAAAATATGAGTTCTAAAGGCTCATGATAAATGGAGTCAGAGAGTTGAGAAGGGAGTCTATGTGACTTTCCTATGCAACAAGATACACAAAAATCATCTTTATTTCTTTGAGAAACAGAAACATTACAAAGTTTCATAATAGTATTCATTACTTGGGAATTGGGATGACCAAGTCTATTGTGCCAAAGAGAAAATGAAGTGGTGTGTGTAGGTACAATAGCAGACAAAACAGTAGAAGAAAAATTAGAAGAGCTTGCCACTGGAGAAGGAGACTTGGTGTCAGCACTGGAAAACAAGCTTGTAAATGAGTATAGACCATCTGAATTAAGCTGACCACGCAGGAGGACTTGGTTATCAACCTGAGATTTGACTAGACAAAATGAATGGTGAAATTCAAAATAAACTTGATTGTCCTTGGCAAATCTGCTTACACTAACCAGATTTTTGGTAATATTAGTTACTAGAAGCAAGTTATTGAGATAAAGATGAGTTTTATTATGAATAGGTGAAAGGAATGAGTTAGATCATATAGATGTGATGGCCAGACCTTGTCCATTACCTAAGAACACATGTTCCTGAGTGTTGAGAGGAGTGGCAATAGCTAGATTGGTAGGATCCGCTGTGACATGGTGTGAAGCACCTGAATCGATAATCCAATTCTGAGATTGTTGAGCATATCCAGCATTGGTAAGGTAGGCCTGAGGCACTTGCTGAGGAACAACAGTTTGAGGCACTTGCTGCACTTGAAAATTAGCTGGAGGCACTTGCTGCACTTGAAAGTCAGGAGCAGTCCAAACCATAGCATTTTGTGGTGCATTTAGACTTGAGTAGGCCTGATGTATTGAAAGGGATTGGTGAGCCGTGGAGATGCACCTTGTGGAGTGGAGTACTGAGAGTTAAACTTGTGATAGCAGTATGAAGCATCATGACCAAACCTATAATAGATTTGGCACTGAGTGTTACTGCGACCTGCACGACCAACTCTTCTGCCAGATTTGCCACCTCTAGAATTTCCTCTGAAGCGAAAACCACCACGAGGATTATAAGCATTTTGTGACATATCAGGTGTAGACATAGGCGGTGCAGTATACTACAATTGAGGAGTTTGTGCAGAGGTCGTGGTATTAGCAGAATTTGATGCTGGAACAGTAGACTTGGTGATGTTCAACGAAGCTACAGAGTCAAGAATTTCTTTCTGTTTGGTTATGCGACATTCATTTGCTAACAACAATGATTCAATCTCATCAAATTCAAATCACTCAGATTTGCTCATGATTAGAGTGATTCAGGATTCATATTCAGTAGGAACACCTTCTAATATAGCATCAATCTGTTCTTGAATAGAAACAGATTCACCAATTGACACGAGTGAATCAGAGATTGACTTAATTTTGCTAAGAAATTCAGCAATTGACTTTTCACCTTTCTTCATGTGGCGAAGATTAAAAAGTAACTGTCTAGCTTGCGCTTTGATTTTAGATCTGCAGTGATGGCGTATCTTCTCCCAAAGTTGCCAAGATTAACGACATCCAATCATCTTAGGAAGAACAGAAGCAGAAAGAGATGCTTGAAGCCATGCAAGTAACAACTGATCCTGGAGTTCCCAGGCAGAATAAGCCAGATTCTCGATTCCAACAATTCGATCAGATTCAGAGAGAAATTGAATCGAAATCTGTGGCGAGACACAAAAACGATGCAGTTTATGTGCTTGAAGCACAGGATCAACTTGTTGAAGCCATACAAGATAGTTATCATCACCAAGTTCTCTGAAATGTTGTAGAACAAGTTTGAGAAAGATGACGTAGCAGTGTGCGCACCGAACAGCGGCAACACCATCGAAGAAAGATGCAACGCTGAAAAAGACGAACCAACGACGGTGGTGGAAAAACCTGTTGCGACGAAGCAAACAGACGTTGCTCAGGACTGGAAGCCATGCGAGCGGCTATCGAAAGCTCTATGATACCGTGTAGAAAGTAAAGAAACTAAAGATTGACATAAACTGAAAACTGAATTGAATTGATTTGATTCTTCAAACTCTGTGAGAACAGAGGTATTTATACAAGAGGAAATACAAGAGGAAAGTAACCGCTTGTGACAGCTGACAGTAACTAACTGTTTAGTTGTCAATGAACAAAAGAATCAGCTTATTATACACTATCAGGAGGGAACTTCGGTGATCGTCTTTTTGTCATTCAAATAGCCAAATCTCAGTACAAAAGAAACTCTTTTTCTTTTCCCGCAGAGGTACTATTTTGTTTTGCACAAATTTTTTCTTGGGCACATATCCCAATCTTTCTAATACGGGCTTAAATATAGTTTATTCCAGCAACGTTGGGTTGGTTGAGGTGGTAAGGGGCCTCAACCACTAGTGAGGATTTGGTAGGTTCAAATCTTAAAAATGATCAATTTGAGAGGTTAAGGGCCAGTTTGGGAGTTCATGAGGGAATGGGAGGGCTTCAAGAAAAAGAAAGGACGAAAATGAATGAGAAGGAAGGATAGTCTCCCACTTTGAATGAGGGGTTTGTTTTTCTTCATAATTAAAAACCACCTAATATGAGGGAACTAAAAAAATGTATTAGAGAAGGGTTTTGGAGGGCTTAGAAAAATTCTTCAAATCCTTTCCATCTTTTTATATTACTCTCAAAATTAAAAATATACTAGTCATAAGCATTCCTTTTTCCTTTTTTACAAAAACACTCTCTCAAATAAGGCGGTAGATTTCTCTCTCTTTTCCTCTCCTCCCCTCCCCCCAAAGCCCTCCCCTTCCCTCTCCACCTAGCTCTCAAACGAAGCCTAAAGGTCTATTTGGATGGAGGGTTTAGAAGAAGGGGGTTTTGGAGGGTAAAGTTTATATCTTGACATATATTTGAGATTTTAAAAAAAATTAAAAGAATAACATGATAGATGATCATATGACATTTCATTCACCTTTTATTCATTTTTTAAAAAACATTCCATATATCAAGATTTATACTTAACCCTCCAAAACCCTCAATCCAAACTGACCCTAAGTAACCCAGAGCTAATTTTTCCGCTCCATTGGTCAAGCTGGGGATTAGTCTTATAGTCGATCCAAAGGGGGCCGAAGCTTGAGGGAATACCTTGGGGTGCCATTGGGGAACCAAAAACCCTAACTACAATGATTTCCCAAAAACAATAAAGTTTTGTTCATGTAAATGATGCAAGTTTATATTAATTTTTATTTAAATTTGTTTCATTTTTAAATTGATTCTTATTTAATAAAAATAATGTGTTTTTACTCTTAAACATTTTTGTAGTCCTCAACAAGGACTAAAAAAGAAAAAAATTAATAGGTATTAATTAAAAAAATTGTATATACAAAGACCAAAAATATATTTAAGTCATTAAAGCATGTTAGTGGACACATTAAGATAAAAAAGGATATAATAAGTTATTTAATCTTATTTTAATCCATAAATTAGTGAGCTAATAAGATATTGAGCTGGGCGTATTCACGACCCGAGGAGAAGGACGATATTGACATAGTGACATTACCTCGTAGGCTCCAAACTAGGCCCAAGTCCATATCAGAAAGGGTCATCATTACAAATAACCCTTGGGTACATGCAGGGACGGAGGCACATTTGTGCTTCCAGGGGTGCTAGCCCTTGCAGATTTTTTTAATCATTTTACTACAGCCACACAATATATCTTGCAAAAGATAACCCGCTCCCAACGTTTTGGACCATTTGCTTTTATTTATAATTAAATAAGCCAATCATTTTCTTTTGATACATAAACCAACACATTTTCAAAAGCAAAAAAGTACTAGAGCCCTGTAGTTACATCTCCTAATCGGATGAAAATCCCTTACCAGTAATTTTCTCAAACGAAGCCTGCTTCCAAACAGAAAAAGTTTTGGAATACACAAATTCGCCCCCTCAGCCAGTTAATCCTGGCTTCGCCCCTGGGTACATGAGAGAAGAGATTTAGATGTGGGGAATCCACCCCGGTGCATGTAAATGGTAAATTTTGAGGTGCAATTTCATGCAAAGGTATGTTATTTTCCTATTTTTTAGCCACATTGAGCTTTGGAGTGCCTTTGCAGGTATCCACCCCCACCTCGACTCGCAAGACCTGAGAGTTGGGCAGCCACAGGTTGGATCATTGCTTAGGAGGCCCAATTTCACTTTCTGCCTGTTGGAGAATTGGAACGAAACAGTGGCGCCGTCTATGGCTAAAAAGGTGCTCATGAGAAAAATATTAAAACATAAAAGCCTTAACGCCATAAAAAGATGCAAAACCATGGAGTATCCTGACAAAAAAAAACTAAGGAAAGTAATCTACCCATCTCCTTTCAATTTGATTGAGTAATGAAATTTTGTTCTTGTTTGCTCTCCTTTCAATGAAATTTTGTTTATGAAAGAACTACACTGAAACAAAACAACGACCTGAAACGGAGAAAGAGCACATCCCCGAGGCCTGAAGTGTGGAGATGAGTTGCTGACCCGAGTTCGTGGAAGGACCCATCCTCGAGGCCGTCGAAGTGAGATGTGGGTCTAAAGGTGGAGAAAGCGCACATCCCTGAGGCTTGAAGTGCCGAGGTGAATTGTTAACCTAAGTTCATGGTAGGACCCATCCCCGAGGCTTGAAATACCTGAGCTGAGATGTGGATTTGAGATGGAGAAAGGGCACTTCCCTGAGGCTAGGTTTGCCGAGGTGAGTTGTTGACTCGACTTCATCGTAGGAGCCATCCCTGAGCTTTAAATGATGAGGTAAGATGTGGATTTGGGGTGGAGAAACGACATATCCCCGAGACCTCTGAAGTGCCGAGGTGAGTTATGGGCTCAAGTTTGAGGTAGGACTCGTCCCCGATGCCTGAAGTGCCAAGGTGAGATGTGGATCTGAGGTGGAGAAAGGGCACATACATGGGGCCTGAAGTACCGAGGTGAGATGTTGGCTTGAGTTCGTGGTAGGACCCATCCCCGAGGACTGAAGTGTCGAGGTGAGATGCGGATCTAAAAAAGACAAAGAGAACATCCTCCGGGACCTTAAGAGCTGAGGAAAGATGATGATTTCAGTTTGTTGCAAAGACCTTTCCCCGAGACTTAAAAACCAAGGTGAGATTTGAATTTATAAAGGACTGTTTCCTCCGAGGCTCTAAAAGGGGCGAAGATGAGAAGCAGATACGAAATTTACAAAGGACTACTTCCTCCGAGGCTATAAAAGGACTAAGGTGAGAAACAGATCCAAAATTGATAAAGGAATGCTTCCTCCGAGGCTATAAGAGAGCTGAGGTGAGAAATAGATCTGGAGTTGATAAAAGACTGTTTCCCAAGGCTTTAAAAGAGCCATAGTGAGAAGCAAATAAGCCAAGCCGACAAAGAGACCTCCCCTCAAAATTCTATGAGAATTTAGCGACCTAATTTCCCAATGGGAAGAATAGGAAGAAGATAGAAGAAATAATCGGCTCGATACCGAGCTGAGGGATAATTGATTTGGGCTCAGTTCACGACTCGAGATGCCAGAGTGCATCAGTAAAATGATTGAAGAGGCACATCACATTGTGGGATACAAAGTAGGCCTAAGTCACATCATAAATGGTCATCATTACACATAACCCTTGGGTAAACACGAGAAAATATTTAGACGCGACTCCTTGTGGCAGAGATCTAGCCTATTGTAAGTAATAGAGCTGAATGTTGATGTATTTTATTCAATGGAAAAAGTGCTCCTTAAATACGAGAATTACATTTGATAGAAAAGGAAAACTAAATAAATGTTGATTCTAATAATAAATGCTAAATCAACTAAATCAAATAAAGACTGATTTGTTTCCCCAGTCAAGCAATTCTGAGATATCCTCAATCAAGGAGATATGCATGATAAATCAAGGAGGTATGCGACATCTTTGACACCCCTCTCAAGTTAGTGCATAGATACCTATTATGCCCAACTTGCTTATCAACCATTCGAACTGAGGTCTTGCTAGGCTCTTGGTTAGGATGTCAGCTGTTTGTTGATTTGATGACACAAAAGGCAAACAGATAATTCCATAATCCAGTTTCTCTTTTATAAAGTGACGGTCAACTTCAATGTGCTTTGTCCTATCATGTTGAACCGGATTGTGGGTTATGCTTATTGCAGCCTTGTTGTCACAATATAGCTTTAATGGGAGTTCTAATGTCACTCTCAGTTCCTTTAGGACTCTGTAAACCTATAATCCTTCATAAATTCCATGGGTCATTGCTTTAAATTCAGCTTCTGCACTACTCCTGGAAATAACCCCTTGTTTCTTACTTCTCCAAGTTACCAAGTTTCCCCACACATAAGAGCAATAACCTGAAGTAGATTTTCTATATATAACAGGCCATCCTCAATCTGCATAAGTAGAGATAGTCACATTCCTCTCACTGATTTTTATTTTATTTTATAAAAATAGACATTTTCCAAGAGTTGCCTTTAAATACCTTAAGATTTTGTAGACCGCCTCAAGGTGTTCTTCATAAGAGAGTGCATGAATTGACTTACAACACTCATAGGAAAGGCAATGTCAGGATGTGTATGAGCCAAGTAGATTAGCTTGCCAACCAACCTTAGGTATCTCCCAATATCAACGTGAACTTCCCCCTTTTCCCATAGTTTCCATTTAGGTCCATGGGAGTGTCAGCTGGCCGGCAACCACTAATTTCAGTTTCCTTCAAGAGGTCCAGAATGTACTTTTGTTGGGAAACCACAATCCCCTTCTTTGAACGGGCAACCTCCATACCAAGAAAGTATTTAAGTGACCCCAAATCATTGATCTCAAACTTTGTTGCCTACTTCTTTTTCAATCTCTCCATTTCTTCTACATCATCTCCAGTGAGGACAATGTCATCAACATAGATATTAGGGCAGTCATCTTCCCAATAGAGGAAATTTTGTAAACAAAATATGGTCTTGTTGTCCCAGCGTGTACCCTTGTCTCTTTACTGACTGGATACATTTTTCAAACCATGCCCTCAGAGATTGTTCAAGGTCGTAAAGTGACTTCTTCAGTTTACATACATCTGACCCAAATTTATCATCAAAACTTGGAGGACCATCCATGTAAAATTCTTCCTCCAAGTTACTGTTGAGGAAATAATTTTCCACATCTATAATTGGTGCAAGGGCCAATCTCGGTTAGCAACAATAGATAAAAAATTCTCTCTATCTACACCTAATATCTCTAACTTCTCATGACTACCACTATTTTATCTATTTTATGAGAGTAAGTGAGTAACCACACCAACAACACTTAAAGAACATTGCTAATGTTTTGTCCTTTTTTTAATGGCCTCGTCTACGTCTGTCAGATACTTTTGATTAAACGAGTCACGTCACCATTTATATCTTTTTACATCTGTTAGATACTTTTTTCAATTACTGTTGGACATTTTCAATTTTATCACTTTAACTTATTTTTCAATCATGGTTTCTTTATTAAATTTTAAAAAAATTACAAGTTTAATTTTTGACGAGAAAATTTTTTACAAGTTAAAAACAGCTAAATGTTGAATGTTACTTTTTTTTTTTTTGGTGGCTTCATGGTATATATTATAAGATGAATTGTGATAGGTGAATTTCGAATTTTTAATAATAATTTTGTGATACTTAATGTTATTTTTAAAATTTTTTAGTTTATTTTAATTATGATTATACTTCTACTTTTTTTTAACTTTTAAAAACTATAATACATTATAAGTGTTTATGTTAATGATATATCCAAACACTTTGATTTTGTGTAAGCACTTTTCAATATATATATATATATATATATATCCAAACACAAATAGTTTATTGAATGTAAGCGCTTATACTATAAGTGCTTGAATAAGTTGTTTATCTAAACAGGGCCTAATAATATTATGATAGATTTAATGTTCCTTTTTCCAGATTTAGGTGTTTATCTCCTTATGGGTATTGGTCTAGTCCTCCCTTGCAATTTTGTATTCTTCATTCATTTTCTGTTTTTTAATAAAATTTTGGTGTGCTGCAAATAATGTATATATATATATAAACTAAGCTTGAGTTTTAGCTGAATGTAGAATTACCATGTGTAAAGTATAACATTGAAAGTTTTGTATTGAGTACAAATTTAAACCAACTTATGAGTTACAACCTTTCAATTACACTCATTAATCAATTTCATCATTTTAATAATCTATTTAAATATTATTATTATTATTATTATTATTATTATTATTAGTAGTAGTAGTAGTAGTATTAACTGATATATATAAAACACTATAAATTGTTAAATATGGTTATCAAATATAAAATATTGTGATATTTAATAAAGTTGGTTAATTACAATATTAAGGGCTATTTACTATTTAAATAATTATCTTAAAAATAATTAAATGTAAATTTTATATTATCAAATGTTAACTAATATATATATATACTAGAACGTGACCCGTGCGATGCACGGATGTATAATATACATAGGTATGATATGTTTGGTTAACTTTAAAATTAATTTAAATTCTAAAAAAAAATATATAAAAGAAAATTATAAAGGCACTTCACAAACTTCCAAGACAATAAATAAAAAAGACTACCAAAGAATGTAGAGCATTTTGTAACGTGATCAATTTGTACGACCAACGAAAAAATTGGACTATAAGGTAATGTTAAAGTCATCTTCAAGTATTTCAACTAATCTGCTTTTATAAGATAGGATATCACTTGACCAATAAGTTCTCAAGAATGTTTCTTTTGTTTTATCTATCAATAAACAATTAAAGAACATTTCATGTATCCACTTTATGATTCTATTATTTCATTTGTTAATGTTTACCAAATTAGCAATCATATACAAAATACATCCAAGTCAATTAACATTTAGTTACCTTCAACTTTTTTAGGGAGAAATGATCATTGCATAAAGTTTTGTACCATTGTGTTTGTCAGTAGCAAGATCTAAGGTATTGCCACCGCTCATTCGTTGCAAAACAATGCCACCTAAAATCAAACCCACAGACATATAACCTAGACAGCAAAAACAATATAAAATCACAAAGCATAAGTCTCACTTACAAAACTGCACAATACCCAAAATTTTAAGATATAAAGAAAAAACCACTTCTAATCAACCCATAAACCAAGAAAGGAAAAACCATACAATAATTGTCACCTAAACAAATATATTCAGACTATGATGTCGAATAACACATCAACCCTTCTAGAAAAAAAAAGGAGACATAACACATACCAAACTACATATTTACCAACTAAATTAACCTAAAATATAAATATTTTTTTAATAATCCCAAACTGCATATTTGTTATAAAATCATTATTAATAAACTTATCAATTAGAAAGCAGTGTATCATTTTATTTTATTTTTACGAAAAAGCACGTGTATAGTTAAAAATTAAAATTTACAACAAAAAATGAAACTATGCTTTTTCTTATTAAATGGAACGTTTATGCTACATGATTTTATACACAATCACAATTGAAGAATAAAAAAAATTAATAGCAACAAAATTTCCAAAGAACAAAGTAAAGCCCCACTTTTGATGCTACCAGTAAATTCAATTTGAAATAGAAACTATTTTTTTTCAGTTCCCACGGTCGCAAAATCATACAAAAATTGTTATAAAGACTTCCCCAAAAATTTTAAAAATTTTAGTCAACATAATTTAAAATAACAATCTAGGGAAATAAACATTCGAAAAACTACCTGAATTCAACAACCAAAAAATAAACATAATTCATCTTTGCAAAATCACATGTTTCAAATTGAAATGCATTTTAAGTCATACCTTTAAAGAAATACTCTGAACGCTCGTGATCATTCCTATGTGAATCATCAAAATTTTGAACTTTAGCATCCCTTTTTAAGATTTTTGATATCTATCCACGACATAAGTGATAAACTTTAGGAGCTAAAGAATCATAAAATATGTCTAGTAAGTACAACTGACATGGTAAAAGGTTGCGAGGACATATGAATTGTTGGGGCACGGGTTCGAACCCGCAGTACCCCTATTCTCTACACCCAGTGTGTTGAGTGTCGCCGCTAGGCCACTTTGAACAAAAAAAAAGATTCATAAAATATAACTGAATGTAACTTTATATTAAGAATTTGGCAGCTTGAGTGTCATTTAGTATTATCTGTGTTTGTTTAACATTTTTCATCTATTTTAATTTTAATTTTTTAAATTTTTAATTTGAAAAATAACTAAATTAAATCAAATAATAAACAAAACCTCAAAAAATTGAAATTAAAAATCTGAAATTAAAAACTAAAACTAAAATCTAGGTTAAAAGAAAATTAAATTAAAATTAAAATTAGAAACTAAAAATAAAAATGAAATCATAAAAATAGATAAAATATGGTATTCACACACACTTACCGACCAAAAATGGGAAATACCTTCTTTTATATATAAATATAAATATATGTACACACACAATAATAATTAGTTTTCTTTGAAAAATTTAATTTGTAAATTAATTGAAATACTTATTACATAAATTACTTAAAACAACTTAATGCACTTTTTCTTTATACTGACTAATAATAATTTAGATTATATGATAAAAGTAATTAGATAGAAAACTGATACAAAAAATGAAACAAATTCAACTACTAATATGTTTTATATTTTACATTTTTATTTTACTGTTTTAATTTTAACTTATACTTATGTTATATTGTTATTGAAGTGAAAGTAAGTCACAAGAAATGGGGGGTTTGAATTGTGACCTATTTAAAAATCCTGCACTAAAACAATTTTAAACTTGCTCTCAAGTCAGTTCTTGGAGTTGAGTAAGTTAGTGATACTGCAGTTGAACTTACTCAAGTTGTAGTGTTTACATATGTTGTGTGATTGATCAATAATCATGTAAGACTAAATCTTGCGTGATGTGAGAAAAGAATCATATGAATTGAATTAGCAGTAAGTAAAGCATGATTATGCAGAATGGTTGAAGAACATTGTTTCTGAGTTTTTAAGTGAAGTGTGTGAAGTGTCACAGGTGAGATGGATTTAAAAACATAAATATAAATCACACAAGATGTATAGTGGTTCACCCCAAACCTTGGGCTACATCCACTCCTCACTTCCAGTGAGTGTTTCCACTATTTCCCAAATAGTACAAGTATTCTTTCACTCAGCCTCTTCAAGCTGATTACAATCAGGAACTTACTCCTGTTCCTGAACTATCTTCCTTAGCAGAACTCCTCACCAACACTCACCTACCCTAGGAAGTTTGATAGGATCCCACTAAGACAAAACAGATACAAGGATAAGTTGTATTTGGGGTTTAAGGCTTGGTTACACACAGAGAATTACAATTTAAATTTCGTGTTTGCAAGCAGATAGGTGCACAGAAAGATCCCCTAACAATTTCTTCAGAGTGCACTTTTGAGTGAGTTGAGAGGCAGTTGATTTGCAATTTGAATTTGATGCAACAGTTGAATTTGGCTCTCTCAATCTTGTTCAGTGTTCCAATGCTATGATATATAGCCCTGATTTGGTGATCTAGCCGTTGCAGAGCCGTTTGAAATCCTTGGGACAGATTTGCACAGTGTGATGAGTGTTTCTGCACATAACAGTCTTGCTTTTCACCAACTATCAGTTCTGTCTCCCTGTCACATCACCTTTTGGAAGCTTCACTTGCTGAACTTCCTCACTTACAGCAGTAGCACCAACAAGCTCTTGATTTCAGCTTATGTTCTTCATTTAATAGCATGGTGTGCTCATAAATGTGATCACTTGATGCATTTAATTTGTTCTTTTTGCTGCTGAATCTGTTTCTGCAGTATTCGAGAGTAAGTTGGAACTTACTCACTCCTGAGTGAGTTTGCTGGAATTTGATTGTGGTTACTGCAGTTTTGTCTTTTAAGAAAGTTGTCCATTGTCATGTCATATTTTGCTATTTTCCACTTTGTTTAACAGCTTCCTTCTCAAGAATGATGTCCAATGTCAATTTACCATATTTCACAGAATCTTATGCTTAATTCCATTTTCTTCTTGCTTAACATGTTTCTTTTTCTTTTCTTTCTTTGCTGGAATTTACTCACATAAATTGTTAGAGACATATATGAGTCAATAAACTTAAGTATCTTTCTCAGAGTTTGTTGATCATCAAAACTAGAATTTCAGAGTTTGTTTCAACAGTTATATTAAACCAAATTATTTCTAAAAAAATATATGAATTTTTTTTGATATAGCATAAAATATAAACATATATTCTGTAAAAAATTATAAATGCTTTTTATGCAATAAAAAAAATATAAATAAGCATTGGGTTTATATAATAGTATAAATAAATTAACTTTATCATATAAATTTTTTTGACACAATTATCATATAAAGTTTAAGAAGTGTATTCCCATCATATTTTTTTCCTTTAAAACCATTAATTTATAAATTAATTGAAACACTTATTACATAAAATAGTTAAAACGGTTTAATGCAATTAAAACCAACTGAAGACAATAATTAAAAATAAGCCAATTTTTTTATTTTAAAACTATTAATTAAATTATAAGATTACCAATTAACTCATAAATGGAAGAAAAAAAATTTCAATGTTGCCCCTAGATAACATTCTTTTATATATATATATATATATATATATATATATATATATATATATATATATTCTTTGAGTAAAACTTTTAAAAATAAATAATGATACTACATATTATTAAATATTAACTATTAAATAAAAAATCTATATCTGTCTATCTATCTATATATATATATGTAAAGGCATGGGAAACTTAAGCTTTACTTGAATGACAATTGTACCAAACTTCAATGAAATAACTTTTCATGATACTAGTATAAATTCATGGCTTTCCATTACTTATGTTCTTTTAAATTTTCAGTTAGTTGTCAATATTAAAGGGTAGAAACACTCGTATTTAATACTTGAATTATATATAAATTATATTAACATTCATGATGGTAATGTTAATTATTAATAGCAATTTGAAAAAAATACTAAAAAAAATTAAACTACAGTATAATTTATTAAATATTATTATCAAATATAAAATACCTGTATCTAACAATTTTAGCTTAAGTAAAAAAAAAATAGCTTTAGAATTATATACAAATGTAATTTAATCCATGAGGTACAACCTCCCAGTTGCTCTAATTACTTAATTTCACCATTTTATTACTCTATTAAATATTATTCGTATTAACTATTAAATATTAAACTTCATAGACATTCTATTAAATATTAAAATTGCATAATAGTAATTTTTTTTGTTATTTACAATTTGAAAAAAAATAAAAATACAATTAACTTACACTATAAATTATTAAATATTATTATCAAATATGAAAAATAGTGTTTTTTATTAAAATTCGTTTTTTATGGATTTACTAAAATTAGTTTATGACAATACTAAGTGATATTTTTTATTTAAAAAAAGGTTTAAAAAATAATTGAATGATATTTATAATGTCTACCATATTATAATGACCTAACATGGATTTTAAAGGATAAATAAAAGGTTTTTAATTTCAATTTTTAATGTTATATCAATTGGAATGAATTATAATATTATATTGACTGTAAAATTTAGATGTAATTTTTATTAACAGTATCTCTTTAATGATTATATTTTTTTAAAAGATATTCCTAACATGTGAAACTATGAAACTATGTCATGCAAATAATTACTAAAGAATAATTATTTTTGTGTTAGCATTGGTTCACCTTATTTTTCTTCAAATTTCTTTATTATTTATGACATGTGCTCCTATTCCTATATTTAGTTATTTGTAGCCATAATATCTAAAGCATCGCAACAAGAGAAATATGTGAAATTGTATTTAAAAAAAATTAAAAAACCTTGATGCCATCTTACTATAAAATTTCTATTAAGAGAATGCTTGCTATTATCTTATCTTATATATATATTGTTATTTTAAGTTATTGAATTTACCAAAAATATGTTTAATCATAAATTTTGGTCAAATTTGTTATCGCGTCATTGTTTATTCTATTTTTAATTTTATTTAAAATTCTTATTATTAATGTATGATTACATAATTTTAAAAAATAATTATTTATTACTTAATAATCATAGTGACTAATAACTATATTGTTTTATGACAAAAGTTACATGAAAGTTTAATGGCATAATAGAGTTAAATCAATGTGGTCCCTCTTGTTTTTTTGTTCCAAAATGGTCCCTTTTGTTTCAAAAATTATACCATGTGATCCCTTTTTTTGCAACATATGGAACAAAAAAGGGACCACATTGGTATAATTTTTGTAACATAAGGAACCATTTTGGAACAAAAAAATAAGAGGGACCACATTGATTTAACTCTTACACAAAGGGACCAATTTGAAACTTTTAATACATAAGGGACCAAAACAAAAATTATAAGAAAAGTAATTTATAAATAAATGAATTAGTTACGTTTTAATATGACTATACTTAATTGTTACATTTTTTTGATGTGATACTTAATTATTACATGTTATTCTATAATGAATAAAACTTAATTTATTTATATTCTTTTTTGTAGTAAGGAGGGCTAAGGCCCAAAGAAAAAAAAAAGTAAAATCTAATCCTTTAATATGAGAATAATCATACCAATTTTATCAACAAAAACTAAAAACATGCTAAAAAATTACTATGCTCAAGTGAATACCAATCTGTTGGGAGATTTGTATAAAATATTTTTATATATTTAAATTATATAATTTTTACACTTTTAAAAAAATAGTATATATAAAATATAAACTAACTAGTGCAATGCACGGGGCTATATCTAGTATGTAGAGTTTGAAATGTTAACATAGTTGTGATCTATTTTCCTATTGTGATGTTTTTACACACTATTTGTTTTAAAAAAAGGCCTAATAATATTATGATTATAACTACTATTGCGATGTTTAACTTCCCATTGTTGATAATATTTGGACTCTGCGATTTTGTCATGACATGTGGGGCTTTTATTTCCCCCCTCCCTCACTTAATTTTTCCAACTCCCTTTTTTTTGAAAAGTCAATAATACCCCTCCTCGTTTTCCCCCACTCCCTCTTTTTCTTCTCTCTTCCTCACCTCACCTCACCTCCCCCATTCATTCATCCCCTCTGTTTTCCACTCTCTCTTTCACGCTCACTCTCTCAATCTCTCCCACAACATCTCTCTCCCAACCCCATCCTCTCTCTCTCAGTGTCCTGTCTCAGGCGCCGCTGCCATGACCGCCACCGTTTGCTAGATTTCTAAGGTGCGGCAACTCTCTCTTTTTTTTCCTGCAATTTCCAGCTATTCGGAATCTTGTTTTCGGACATTACATTATTTTAAAGCATCTGGATTCTTATTTCCGGTGAGTTCTGAAAATTAGTTTCCGGATGTAATTTAGATTGGAATTTGATAAACTTCTTGTTTGGTGCAGATTCCAGGCATCATAACCATGAGTTCTGTTCTTGTTTTTGTGTATTTCAATGATCAAATTACAACAAGTGACAAAGGCATCACATTTGAGGGCGACACCCCTAAATTGTTTAGGGGCTTCGAAAGGCATCACCCCTTAATTCCTTAAAGAGAGAAGTTAACGACGCGGTGGTTAAATTCGGAGACACCAGAAGGGTGTCTGATATCCATTATCGATGCCCTGTCTGTTGGGAACATGGACGTGTTCAATATGATGTTTTGAAACTTCAAAATAACGGCGATGTCGAGATGATGTTCGCAGTCCATGAGCAATATGCTAGCCTCGGGCCAATCGAGTTATACATGGATCTAGTGAGAAGTCCTGATCAGATTATCTCTCTCCTCAGAAAACGAAGATCTGTCGACAAAATCATCGCATTGTGTAGTGCCCCAGATTCGTCAACCATCACTAGCTTGACACAACCTTGACGTTTTGTTGTATTTCTCAAGTGTTAGGGTTTGAATTAACTGTGTTTTTTGTATTGGTCAAGTGTTGGGGTTTCCTGTGTTTGTTGTATTTGTCATGTTGCAATCCCGAAATATTCCAGTTAATTGAATAACGCTTTATTTATGTTAACCAAAATATATATTTATATATAAATATAAATAATATGTTTGTTACAAACAAAACAAAATACATGTGATGATCATAGAAATAAAGAACGCGCTAGATCTAATCGGAGGCCTTAGATCTCTTTCTCCGAACATATGTCTGCTAGCAATGTCGATCGGGACGCGCTAGTCTCATAAGCTCCTGCACGAGCTCCCAATCCTCTGTGTCCGACTGTATCACCAGGCGCCCCTCTACCAATCTCTGGCCGATCTCGTACGCCCTAGTCCATCTCACATCCTACAACAATGTATATATTATTAGTTAATTAGTACTTTATAAAATATAACAAAATAAGAATAATAATTCCAACATACCTCTGATACTGGAGCTGGCTTTGATGTTGGAGCTGGTGGTGCTGGAGCCGGTACATTTTGTGGGTAAATGTACGGCCGTACGGGTGAGAGATCCTATGCGCTGACCACCCTCGATGACATGCTCGTCAAAATGAAGCCACATGCCATCCATCTATTGCGGTGTGATCGACTACGATCTGATGCTGCGAGGATCCTCGGGAATGCGCTACACATATCCAACTGACGCAATACCCTGTCTAGCAGGTAGGGAAACATCAAAGGCCCAAACTGGATGAATCCTCTGAAAAAGCATATAGCCTGGAACTCGTGCGCCCCTCTGTGATCCACATATGGGTCCCAGGTAACCTCCTCAGCAGTCAGTCTGACCAAAACGTGCCTGTATGGCTCCACCAATCCTGCACCCCTAATCAGCTTCCAACGATAGGCTCGGGGTCGTGGCTCCTGGTAGTCGGGCTCGAGCTCCCTGGTGCCGAATGCAACACCCTGAAAGTGCTCGTATATCCATGCTTATATGATAAATGCCAAGTCAAATTCTTTTCATTTGTATGTTACATGCATAAAAGTATTTTAAAACAACGACATTCGTACCTGTAATAGCGTCATGTAAGATGCCACCTGCCTCGTCTTATATCTGCTGGCCTCCCTAAGCAGGTCGTACATGAATGCTAATGCCATCGCTCCCCATGCATAAGTGCGAACACTGCTCAGGTCCGTAAACATCTCCAAGTATGCCACCCATGTCAAAGACTTGTCGGCGAAGATAGTGCTGCCGACTAGGTGCAGCAGGTACGCCCAAGTTGCCATCTCCCATTGGCCATCATCGCAGCGCCTAGCGTACACCACTCTCCGCAGCTAGTCGAGACGACATGTGGGTCCCTTGTTCTTGTCAACTTTAGCCCGTGCATCAGCCATGGGGACGCCTAACAGGTCCTGCAACCAAACAACAGTTGTCTCCCTATCCTACGCAGGCATGGTAAAGAACGCCCCCGTGACTGGAATATGAAGTATCTGGGAGACGTCATCCAGAGTGACTGTCATCTCCCTGGCAGGTAGGTGGAAGCTGAAGGTATCTGGTTGCCAACGCTCCACAAACGCACATATCATCCCCTTGCAATTACCTTGTAGCTGATGCTGCGAAGTTCCTAAAGCTCAGATTCCTCCAAGACTGTCATAATCTCTGGACGGGGCAATAAAGTGACGATGCTTTTGCCGTGATTTACTACCTTCAGCTCACCGCGATCCTGTTACCAAAAAAAAATAAGTCAATTGCATTAAAATATAAAATGAAAACAACATAGTAAAAACTTAAGTGTTACTTACATCGTCGCGCCATAACCGCGTGGCAACATGGTCAGCGTAGGTAACAAGGACTGATGTGTCCTCCTGGCCACTAGGGAACGAATCTGCCTCATCAACGACAGCTTCATCAACATGTGCAGTCTCATCTACGCGTGCTGCCTTATCTACACATGCAGCCTCATCAACGGCTGCCTCATCGACGCGTGCTGCCTCATCCTGGGCATCCTCATGGGCAGCCTCCACGTGTGGTGGCTCCACACGGGCAGTCTCATCTACGTGTGCAGGCTCTTCGGGCACATCCTGCAGATGTTGACGTTGAACCGTCCAGTTTTTGCGTGATGACGCAGTGGACGAGTCGAGCCACTGCTAGATGAAGGATTTCTGACTGCTTTAGAACCACCCCTGGTTTTTGCCATATCTGTAGAAAATTCAACAACCAAATCAACAATGTCAAAATTATAAAAAACTGAATTCACAGTCATTCCGGTAACTTCTTTCCGGAAACATGTTGAACTACCGGAAACTTGTTTTCAACATGTTTCCGGAACTGTGTTATTTTTTGAAAACCATTTCCAAATATGGAAACTTGTTGACGAGGGATTCCGGAAACAAGATTCTGATAGTTCAACATGCGAAACTGCTATTTCAAACGTCCAGATTCTTGTTTCCGAAGGCCTTCGTCAACAAGTTTAAATTCGCAGAAGTTCAACATGCGAAACTGCTATTTCAAACGTCCAGATTCTTGTTTCCAAAGGCCTCCGTCAACAAGTTTAAATTCGCAGAAAAAAAAAATGCAGAAGACAGGAAAATGCAGCACGACGAAGAGGTGTGAGGAAGAAGGAGATGCGACGGAGAGAGAGGGAGGAGGAGGAGGAGAGTTCTGCATTGGGGGAGGCGAGATGGTTGGGGGAGGATCTCCGTGAGAGAGGGAGGTTTCAAAGAGTGGGAGAGGGAGGTTTGAAAGGAGGGAGGTGAAGTGACGAGGGGAAGGAGGGAATAAAAAAAATGAGGGGTAGTTTGGTCTTTTTGAGGGGAAGGGGGGTGTGGAAATTAAAATGAGAAGGGGGAAATCATGGGCATGACATGTGTGATGGTTGCCATTGTCAGGGGTGTTCAGAATTTGGGAACTGTGGGCCAAAAACACATGAACAACAGATTTTATAACTTGGTTGTCCTGTAAGTTGGTTCTCCTCTCTTAGTCAGTTGGTTCTCCTCTCTCAGTTCAGCTTTGAAGCAAACTTCAAATTCCCCACTACAAGGCATTCACAAGAAGCGTACTAACAATAGCTACAAGCTTTATGGGAAGCAAACTCCATGCCCCGTAGAAGCTACGCACTAACGATAGCTACAAGTTTTATTTTTCTTTTCTTAATTAAAAAAGCTATAAAATATTTTTAAAAACGAATTAAGTGTGATTGAAATGTTATATGGTCATTTATTATGTTATTCTTTCAATTTTTTAAAAATTTCAGGTATATATCAAAATATAAACTTAACTCTTCAAAACCTCCCCTCCAAAAACCTCAATCCAAGCCCTGTAGTCGGAACAAAAGCAGGCGATCCACTAGCCCTTGTCCATGTCAAACTTCATGCACTCAATATTAATTTGGACTTAGACCAAAAGAGAGGGGAAAAAAAACATTAATCCAGACTCAGCTTGAAGAAAACAAGAAACTACATTCATTGATCAATGATCAGTAAGATCTGGTCAAACACGAGGGACAGAATCTGTTAGATCTAGGTTAGATCATTCCATCTATTAGACAACCCCAAGTAAAGAGTTTCCTTCCTTTCTTTCTTTCTCTTTTTGGTGGTTTTTTTTTTTTTTAAATAAAAGGAAGCTGCAAATTAATACACATATAACAGACAATCTGTCCTGCACTGATCAACTAAGCCATGCCAAATCACATTCCCATTCCCCTTCCTTCTCGCAAGCTTCTGCCCCTCCTATAGTCAACCTCTGCATCGGAGCAAGATAACCCCATCTGATATTTCCTGCTGATTCTGGATGACCCCATTTTTGAGAATATATCTTCATCATCCACGAGAGAATGGTTATCTGGTGTACTTAATCCAGAGCTGTTGCCACAACGCCCCTGTGATTTATGATCTGACGTGCAAGAAAGAAACATATTTGATTACAGGTAGATATAATGGTATGGAAAAGCTGAAGTAAAGATGGGACATCCTACACAGCTAAAAACACAAACGCATACAATTATTCTAACCCTTCAATGATAATCCAGATCTAATACTTTTACCACTGAATATCCAAAATGACCAATATGCCTTGAATCTTACCAGAGAAAAACATTGACAACCTTCTTATCCATTAAAAGTAAGGACAGCATGAAAAGGCTCTGGCTATTGAAACGATATTATATATAATATTGAAACCAAATCTTAATTAATTTAGAAGTGCCCTTCTCTATCTTCTTTTTATATTTCCACGATTTCTCAAGATGTAATAAAACAAATCATATTCAAATAAGTGTTTACAGCATACCTTCATATCCTTCACATATAGGGAGCTGATTGTTTGCTTCTTTGCCAACTAGACCCTGAGCTTTGAATCCTTTCATCAATGAAGGCTCTACGCTTGCTTCCATCGTTGATTTGCCAGCGGTCAAGGGCATCATGGTAAATGAGTCATCCATTACATCAGAAATCTCCACATATTGAGTGGTGGTTATAATCTCATCTGCACTGAAACCAAAGGATGCTCGGTAAGCTTCTATTTCTTCCACATCTTGCTTAGGACTTCTAGCAGGCATACTCTGATGTCCATTTCCACCCGTAGATTGAACATCTGAATCTTTTGAAACACTTAATCTCCCACCATTATGAGGGAATGGAGGATTTTGGTCTAAATAGAATTGTGCATAGGTAGCAGGGCAAAAGAAATTTGCATCTTGGGATGCCATACTGACACCATTCGTGTCATGCCCAGACACCCTCCCTGACCCAGTCCTCTGATATTTTCCATTTTGGGGAGATACTGATGAATCCCACTGTGGGTGGAACTCCCGTTCAGGAAAAGATGATGATAAACAGTCACCAGAGTTCCTTGATCTTGGAGACTTAAAGCTACCGGCAGGACTTCCAGGATAGAGTGAATATGTAGTTTGAAGATCATTTGCAGTGATGTAGTTACTCTTGTCACCGTTTTTGATATCTGCTGAAGATGATAGAAAATGAGCAAAAGGTACATCGGGGGAAGAGGGAGTTGTTAAGTGAGCCAACTCTGGCGGAGGAGTGAAAGGAGCAGTAGATGGTTCGGTAGTAAAATTTGAGAAGACTGGAGGAGACACCAGCTGTGTTTCGTGAGCATATGGTCCGGTGGCAAACATTGTAGATGAAGGACCACCAGGTGAGTTTGCAGACAAGAAACAACTAGGCGACTGTGCAGTTGAAGGAAGAGCAGAGTGAGTGAAGGATGCTGGTGAAGAAGGTGGTGCTAAGAGAGAAGGATCTAGTCCTGGGGCTTGATTGGTCAACCCAACCATTTGATGGCCATTTGGCTGAGTCGCTGACCCATTACCGTCAGGAATGCGAGATGCAGGTACAATGCGCTTCCCACCTTTCTGTGAACCAAAACAAGAAAATGCACCCAAGCATCCTCCCCATCTCTTTCGCTGTCAATGCAAGTCAAGCAATATAGACTTACTCAAAGGAAAAAAGGAGATTTATAACAGGTAGATCTGAAAAGAAACAATAGCTATTGAGAATTCTTTCTGAAATTTTAAGCTTTTAACAGCCTCTCAAACATAAAGCCTTCTCACTGTTCCAAACAAACATCATTAAATATTTTATTAAATTGTTACTTACCACATTTTTTAGTCATACCAAAACAAAAGCTTACACTTGCTAATCACAACTTATGTTTTAGGATCTAAGTTTTTTTATCCACGAGCAAATTTTATGAGAACTGTTAAATAGACAATATATAGCCAGTCACAAACCCGAGAAAAAGAGAATGGTTGTATCAGGCAATCAAAAGCCAACATAATATGTCGTCGAATCTTCATGGCACAAATCATTGATGTTAAAGAGATTAATAAATCAAAATGTATACATTGCAAAGCTAAATGGCCTAGTGTGTCTTTGGCACTTGATTCTATAATCTCACACTTAATCAATATGGACCAATTTAGCCTTAAGATTTTTCTAGTGTTTCTTCTTCTTTTTCTTTTTTGTATTTTACCCCCATTTTTAATCCACTCTCCTAATCACCCAGCAGTTTCTTCTTGACCAACCCATTTGTAAATCTAAATATCCAATGTAAAGTCTTCCATTTGGCAATTGTACTTAATAGAATTGACATAACTGACATGCAAGACTTCCAAGATTCTTAGACTTCTGGCAGTACTTTATCTAATGTGCATCATGTAGCTCATTCATTTTTTCATTATGAGGTAACACTTTCTGGTGGAATAATTTGTTTAAATTTTTTTGTGAACATTGGGTGCATCCTCTCACCTTGGAGTAATTTCTCATGATGCATTTGAAAGGTTTTGGCAGGAAAAGGGAAGTTGATATTATATAATATTGGAAGTTTAAAAAGTTCTTTGGTGCATTTGGTTGGAGGGCAATGCTATATTTTCAAAGGTCTTTTTTGCCCTTACTTTGTTATGGGATAGGTTTGTGTTTTTGGCTTCTCTTTAGCACTAATATACAGAAAGACTGGAAACCTTCATTGGTTTTTTGTGCCATTTTTCATTTTGGTTCCCAATTTTCACTGTATTCTTGTCTCTTTTCAGGAGAATATTTTTGTCCCCTCATGGACGCATGTTCCCTTCTTTGTTTCAATTAATACCTTCTTTTATCAAAGAGAAAAAGAGCACATGAGATTGCCAGAGGCCATCCTTCATTCATCTTGAAAATATGAAGACCACTGAAATGCTGGCAATTTAAGTGTTTATCGATGAAGAAGCAAGATCATATATATTTGGAAGGAAACAAAAAAGACAACAAAAAGTTGCAGGCCTGTATAAAGAAAAGCTAGAATGCTTTTACTACCCAAATATATTTAATGTATTAATTTTTCTACATAAATAGAATGATTATTCAAAATTTAAGGTTTGCTTTTGATTTTATGTGATATATAGTATATTCCAGTTACGGCAGTGTATTTTATTCTCAAGGACATTTGGCGAAAGCAGACTTATTTGACTTATGAGTTTTAAGTGTTAATATGTATCCCAAGTAATACAATCTTATTTGTTCCACAATGCAAAGCATCAAGCTATTTAATTCCCGTAAAGCATTCGACCCAGGTGCTATGCAGTATACAATATCAAAGGGAAATACCAGATTTGGAGCACTGAAGGAAATCTTTGAAATTTAAGTTAATCTGCAGGTTGATAGAGAAGAAACGGAAAAGAGGTACAGTAGAGGAGCAGGACAGAAGTAATGTTTCTGCTTGGGAAGAATAATTCATCGATATTATAAAACGACAACCAAAATGGGACAAAGCTATCTTGCTAAAACGACAAACAAAATGGGATGGAGGAAGTATTTGTGACAGCTAAACTAAAGTAGTTTAGGATAAATGACAGAGCTCAAGCCAGGGAATGGATAACAATGCCCCACAGACCACACAAAAGGAACAAGAAACTTTTCTGAACCCTGAATAGAAAAATGCTATACTAATATGTCAACAAGAATTTTATCTGAGCCCTTCAATTTCTTTTCAATTTTTCATGTTTTCCCTTCATGCAAACATTTTCAAGATACTTTCTGTGAGATTTTTTCCTCCCTTTACTTTTGGCATATAGTATTATTAGAGACATGGAAGAAAGATTTCAAAGCAATGGAGGATAAGTTATCACAGAGAAGATAAACAAAATTCAATATAATCAGGCTCTCCAAAACTCTTTATGTGCCTCTTAGGGAAGCTCCCTGTATAGAGACTATTGGTCAACCAGTAAAGAGCCCAGAAAAACAATCTTTTAGGCTGACAATGATTCTTCAAATCATGAGCAGTTTATTCAAGCCAAATAAATCACATAGCACCATTAGACGACATAACACCCAAATCCCTTCCTTTCTTAAATTTACCAAAGTCACGGGAAGTTAATCAAAAGAAACTGTTAGAAACTTTGAGGTAAAACCCAGTATTAACCAAAAAAATCGAATAACTTACTCCAAATGATAGTGGCTTCTGGTCAATGTTAAAACAATTGGGCAGTTATCTCAGGGAGTAATGACTGCTTCCTTAATCTTTCCCTTGCCTTGCTCATCAGACTACACTTAAACTGATGAATGATCTTGACTATGATCTTTCAAGTTTTCAATCTGATTTCGTTTGTTGATTTGCACAACTATTTGAAATTATAAAACCTTATATTGGATAACTCTCGGAAAATCTCAGATACGGTGTGCATTTACAAATATTTTTATCAAAAAACACAAGCCTCTTCCTCTTCTCACCCCAGTGTTCTTAAATAATGATCTCAATGACCATAATTTATAGCTACCCACAAATTTCTGTTGATATATGATGACGGCCTGATATTCACGTGTGAATGTGACTCTATGGATCTATAGGAACAAAAATGAAATTAAACAGGGAAAAAAAAAAGATCAGTAGCACCACAAGAATCAAGAATGTAGAATTCTCTAAAAAGCTTATGTTAGATGATAAAATGCGGCAGCTTTGGAAACTAATAATTCAGGCATCGGATCAGTGCACGTTTAATTCGGACAGGTTGAAAAAATAACTTAAGGGCCGTGGGAAATCTTAGCCGTCCATAATGTAACCAGAGGACGAAACAGAAAAGCAATAAATAATAATCATAGTGATAAATGCAATTGTTGTCGTTTGACGTGAGATCTGAGGAAGAGGTGTGCATAACAGCAACGAACAAACCTCAAAAAGCAAAATTGGTCTTAGGTTATGTACTAGGGACCTGACCTCAGATCTAACCCAAAAACCCTTCTCTCACTCGCAAATAATGTATTACGAAAGATAATTTTGAGTCATTTATAAATGAATTAGAAGGATGCGTGAGATCGAGAGAGATACCCTTTCATGCTGAGGAAATCGATTTTGCTCGGACCCCATTTGATAGTAGCTGAGCTGCGCTGCTACACTTCACTAGGACTCACGTTGCTGCGTTGCGGGCACTAGCTAAGATCGTTCTTACATTTCTTCTTCACAAGCTGACACCACATGGACTTGTGATGTGAAGAGAGGGCGAATATTAATTAATTAATTTATGCTAACAATCAAAGGACAAAGAAAGACAAAAGCGAAAAAGATTGAAGTGTGATGAAGATAAAGAAAAAGCGATAAACACCGGGATACGGGCTGTGTCTTTTTTTTTTTTTTTTTTTTTTTTAGCAAAAGGGGCAGCCCCCTAATAAAAAAAGAAGATTTTACTGTAATTTTGGTCCTCTTATTTTTATCAATCCGTAATTTTGGTCCTCTATTTTTAAATCCACAATTTTAGTCTCCTAATTTTTAATATTTCTGAAATTGGGTCTCTAACTCTAATTTGGGTCAAAATTAGGTGACGTAGCAGTCAAACGCTAAGGTAGCCGTCACACATGTAATTTTTTTCATTATTTTAATTCTTTTTTATTATTTTAATTATAAATTTTAATTTAATAAATAAATTAAAATCCAAGTCATTTAAAATCAACGGGGCTCGCCGCTTTTTATTATTTCTGAAAATTGAAATTTATAATTAAAAGAAAATAGATCAAAATCTGGAAAAAATAATTCTTCTTCCTCTCTATGTTCTGGTGCTAAATTCAACAATAACAACAACATCAACAAGAGCAAGAACATGAAACAACAACCTCATCAACAACACCAAAATTAATAACATGGAACAACAACAAATCAAATTAACAGCACATCTTCTTCTGGAAAAATCAAATTCTGGATCAAATTCAAAACACTCCACTAACAACAAATTCAACAAATTAACAACAACACCAACACTTCTTCTCACCCTCCATCGTTCTTCTGCTTCTTCTGCAACAACAAAGGAACCCCAAACCCTAACCCAATCCAAAACGCAATCCAACAGATCTGGAACAATGAAGAACATTTCTGGAACGATGAAGAATTGAAAGAACAGATCTGGAACGATGAACAATTGAAAGAAAACAGAAACGTTTGAAAGAACCAATGAAAAAGATCTTGACCGAAACTATGTCTTCTCAGCCGCTCACTTTGTCTTCTTTTTCCCTCACTCAGCGTTCCCTCTGTCTTCCCTCTAACCCTTTCCCTCTTGGCCGAACTCTAACCCTAAAAGAGGAAGAAAACGGTGCAACCCCTTCTTCTGCTCCTCCTCCTATGTTCCTACACTATCCATCACAGAAATCTCCTCCCAATCTCACAAATCCACCTTCAATCCACCATCCATTTTCAATTCTTCATAAACCCAGAACCAGTGGCATCAACAAGAGTGACTGTGAGGTTAGGGTTTTTGGAAAGTAGAGCGAGAGTGACTATGAGGAGAAAATTAGAATTACACAAGAATAGAGAGCGAGAGAGCGAGAGAGCGAGAGTGACTATGATGTGTGAGGTAGCGAAATCGATTGATCGAGACAATGGTTTCTGTTTTCTTTCAAATTTGATTTGGTGGTGAAATGGGATTTGGAAGAAGGAGGAGACGGTGACTGTGTGAGGTTGTTGTTGGCTTGTCTGAGAGTGCAAGGAGAAGGAGTAGAAGGAGAAGACCGTGAGTGGAAGGAGAAGGAGTAGAGTGGAAGGAGAAAGAGCAGAATGAGAAGCAGAAAGATGAAGGATAAGGAGTAAAATCAGAAGAAGAACGATGAAAGAGAAGCAGAACGATGAAGAAGACTGGGTTTGGGATTAGGGTTCATACAATTAAATGTTGTGTCTTTCTAAAACTTTGTTTTTTTATTTGAAAAATTAATTTAAATGATTTATTTTATTATTTTAATTCAGTTTTAATGACATGGATACCAAATGTCACAAACATTCCACCTAGACAGTCCACTTAGATGCCACATCAACATCTCACTTACCACATCAGCAAATTTTTGACCCAATTTTAGTGTTTGGCAAAATGTCAGAAATTTTAAAAATTAAGGGACCAAAATTGCGAAATTAAAAATTAGGGGACCAAAATTACGGATTACTGAAAATAAGGGGACCAAAACTGCAGAAAAACCAAAAAAGAAACAAATTAGAAACCCCTTTTGAAAAAAGGTCCCAATACAGTCTGCCATCAAGGCATTTTTTTTATACAAAGGTTGTGCTTATTATTATTATTATTATTATTATTATTATTATTATTATTATTAGTTTTTTTAATGACAAATGTTTTTTTTATATACAAATATTTGTTGTTAGTACTTGTTAGTTTCCTGGGTTTGAACCCAGGACCTCCAGCTTATACTCCTTCAACGTCCCTTAGCTCACCAACCGAGCTACCTACTTGGGATAAAAAAAAAACCACACCCATCAAGTCAAAGGTTAGTTGTTAGATATTGTTAGTAATGTTAGGTTTTTGGGGTAGGGAGGATTTGAACCCTCATCACCTTATACCTCTCACTCCTATACCTCTCCCACACCCACCACCAGACCAGCTTATAACTCCTATTATTTTTTTTAACGGAACCTTATAACTCCCATTATTATTATTATTATTATTATTATTATTATTATTATTATTATTATTATTATTATTATTATTATTAGTTTTTTGACCAGTGCACAGGGTAAACAAAGTTTGTCATATTATTTTTGCGTTTTTTTTGTTTGAATTATATATTTTGTAACTTTTGTAACACAATGAGTCACCTTAATGAAAAATCGCAGATTAAAAAATGAAAAACAAATCAAATTTCGTTTACAGTATGAAAACAATCATGTTCTTTCAAATTGAGAAAATAATGTCATAATTTTCTTAAATGTAATTACGAACATATAAAATGGTACGTCCGGTTTTTGTACCCAAAAAAAAACATATAGAATGGTAAATAATAATTATATTTTTTTGACAAAGTTAAAAAACAATTATTTAAAGAACCGCATTAGGCAACATATATAATATTATAAAAAATAACTTTATTTGTCATGCCAAGTTAACATGCATACTATCAATAATTAATTGGCACGTTCAGCAAGTAGAACTCCTAACCATTAAATTCAAACTTGTGGTGCAAAAACTAAATAATATAGAGTTATGTATATTTCAAAAGTTGAGAAAATAATGCTAACCCAAACTATCTAAGTTAATTTCTGAAAAACTTCTTTATAAACTACATTTGAAATGGTGGTTGTCATGTAACACCCAGGGCTATCCTTAAATTGCCACACTTTGTGGGCTCAAAGGCTTTCCTTAGCGTGTCACTCATAGGACTTCTCCCCCCTAAGGGAGTTTTTGCCTTTAGCAGGACTCGAACCCGTGACCCAGAGGGCTTAAGTCCTATGAGTGGCATGCTAGGGAAAGCATTTGAGCCCACTAAGTGTGGCAATATAAGGATAGCCCTGGGTGTTACAACAAGTGTTATATTTTTTAACTCTTCATCTGTCAACACTAAATTTTTCATTGAATTAAAAAAATGAATTAGGTATTTACTATGTAATAAATTGTTGGAATATAGTTAAATATAATATTGAAAATAACACTGATAATTACTGGAGAAGAAGTAGTAAAAAATAACCTTTGACTTGAAGAAGCACTCTTTGTCTATGCAATATATCATCACTTAAAAACTTTCAAGTCTTTTGCCAAACAAATTCTGGTCTGGATAGCTGGTTTGAAAAAAATATGCTAGTAAACAATTTTCTCAAATAATTTCCTGAGCTCCAATGACTTGCCTCAGTAATAGCATCAACATATTCTCGATCGTCATCTAGCAAGCCTAATGCATAGCAAGTGTAACATCCCGTTTTCAGAATAAAGCTAAAATAATATTACATTAATTATCAAGTGATAAATAGGTATTTAAAATCATAATTCGACAAGAAATAGGCTTAAATAAGCCATAGAAACATTTATAAAGGGCCAAAAAACCCCTGGAAACCTTAATTCAAGAACTTTCTAGATTAAGTGGATCACGAAGCGATGAAGAAAAGGAAGGACAGCATCGCGACATGATGGCAGAAATTTCTGGAAACCTGTAGACCATTCAAAGTCGGTGATCACAGCCAATGAAAGGGTGACACGTGTCCCTGTCGCGATGCGACGAAGATTTAGCCGACGCCCATCGCGACGCGATGGACCTAATATGCTTATAAATACCACCCTTCACCTCTCCATTCCAACTCGCTCCAAATCCTCTTCTCTCTCTAGCTTTCTCTCTGTAGGAACTTCTAAGGAGTGAGTATGCTCTGTGCTTGCCTCTAATGAGGATCTGGCACATCAGAAAACCCTTAGTAAGTAATCCTGGAGATTGAGAAAGGGAGTGAGACTTAGAGGGCCACTAAGAAGCAAGGATGCTCTGCACTTGCCTCAAGAGAGGATCTTGTGCATCAGAAAGCCCTTAGTAAGTAATCCTCTGAGAGGGGAGGATGAGAACGACCTAGCAGACAGGGTAGGAGTATCTAGAGGTAGGAGTACGAGCAGCGGGAGCGGCGAGGAATATAAAGAGTGGCAGCAACTGCGACAGTCTTCTAACCAGGTGGGAGATCTGAACCCTATCCACCAGAGATTGTAGGATTAAAATAAATGTATAACTAGGCATAGGGTGACCCAAGCCCTACTAGAGGTTGATAACAGCAACATCTCAGGAGAGGGGCTGTGACTTGTGATAGCTAAGGATAGTTGTCAGAGGTCTATCAACCATAGGGATGATCTATTGATATCTATGGATGGATGTTGATTGTTGTGGTGATGATCTGTATGACTGATCTATTATTGTATGATTGTTAATGTGCTAATTAATAACATGTGTGTAGTAGGTCGCCTGAGCGACACTATGAGTGATTCTTGTATTGATTGAGGATGGTTCCTAATTGATGATGTGTTAGATGATCTATATGTTTATGAATGATGGATGATAAATGGTTTAGTGGTCGTTGTACTGTATTGCTGACGGTTTTACTTATGTTAATTCAATAATAAGTCGTTATACAGGGAATATGATGAGTTGATAATAATGGTTGAAATAATAATAAGCTAATAAGCTGAGTTGATAAAGAATTATAAGAGATGGGATAAGATGAGGATGCTGGTTGAGATGATGATGAGTTGGAAAGGTGTTGATATCGGTTGAGTTGGTAATAATGAAAGATTACGAGGAAAGGTTTCATACACATGGCTGTGTGCTGTAATCCACCGCCGTGTACATAAGATGTGCACGAGGCCAGGTGCTAGAGTGCGGGCACGATACAGTCAGTATAGGACACATCGGTCCTTGAGGATAAACTGGGTCCGGCTCTATTTCACAGGTGACGGATGGCTCGCGACCATCCTATCGGGTCGTCGGGTAGCCTGGTTATCCTGACGGAGTATTGTTGTATCACTACCCATAGTGTCAATCCCGAGTGCCGCCCCGATACATGTTCCTAATGTCAAAATTGGAGAGCAGGGATGCACTCTTAGGGGTACGATGAGCAGGATAGGGGGATGGACAACTGGCTTGACCTACCCACATGTTGGTGGGAGGTTATTGAGGAGCTGTTATCTAAAAAAGGCAAAGTGACTAAGGTGGGGCCGCTTCTGCCAACCTTGGAAGTGATGTGGCCACGTAGGCATGTAGAACTCTAGGTGCATGAGTACGAGAGGGACTGACCTGTTTAGATGGGAGTTTGTCGGTTTGATTATGTGTGATTTGCCTTTATGTGCTTGCCTTTTTATACATAAGTTTTAATTCCTGCTTTCCCATTTAATAGTGCGATAGTGTGCTCTGAATCTCCCGTCCTATTTCTTGTATTGTATATGCCTTCGGATATTAGCAGGTGTCAGATAATTCCAGGGGAGAGATTATTCAGTCAATCCACAGTCAGTGAGTCAGATGTCAGTAGCTGAGGAGTCCAAGTTCTCATACATATTATATAGATAGGGCCCTAAGGGTACTTTTAGGTACATTTGTAGTTATCTTTGTACACTTCCGTCTGCAATAATAAGAAAAAATTATTTCTACTATTATTATAAAATTATTAATTTTGGAAAATGGGACTGGGTGTCACAGCAAGCATCCTTAAAGGTAGGATATATGACATTATTAATTGTTCTTAATTCAGCATATGATTGTTGCCCCTTGCGTAATTCAAAAGAATTCTCAAATAATATATCTCTCCGATTCTTGGAGGAACAAAATATAATCTTTCGACAGTTGATCCTCTTTGTCTGGGACACCATTGACGTTCATGCTGCTTCCAAAAAAACTTTGAGGAAAACTGAGCATATAACATACTCTTGGCTTTAGGGTGAATTTTATTTGCATCCATCCATCCCAAAAAATTTAGATGTGTTGCTTTTTGGTTTTTCAAGAACATCTTCAATGGGTTCATCTTCATCAAACAAAACATTATATTCACCAGGCAAATAGAATGGTAACCTCTCAACAGAAGGTTCTCTGTAGTGAATGTCAAATGCAAAAATTCTCCAGGCTGCTTCACAGGACAACAAATACCTGCAATCATAATACATTTTGAGTTTATCCACATACTGAGACTCAGTCTGTCCGGCAGCACTATCATAGAAGGCTGCAGTTATCCGATCATGACATTTGTTTACATACTTGAACAGATACTTGGTAGAACGCGATTGATTACACCACTCAACATTGATATGTGCATTGTATTTTAGTAATAGATACCTATTGTAAGGGACCACAAACATGTTATCAATTAAACAATCACCTTTTCGAATGACATTGCCATTGTCCCTCCTTCTTTACAAAGGCTGTCTTATTGACAATTTTTTTTGGAAAATAACTTGTACATTTTCCATTATGCATGCACGGAGATCTCCTATTTTGGACTCTTCATGGTCCGTGAATCATTACTGCTGCTATAATTTTATACAGATCAGAATAAGCTCTTTGATCTGGTATTTCAGCAGATATGATTTTGTCTATATCAGCAAGATTTGGATATCTATATTGAGGTTGTAGGAAAACCAATATATGTGCATCCAGTAATCATCCTTTTTGAAACTCAATTGTGTATATCACTACATCGTAATAACACAACCTATCATTAATTAATAGTAAGCATATAATTATGCTATTAGTAATAAGCCATGAAGGATGAGTTGTGATACATACCTGCATTAATTTTTCTAAAGACATTTCCCTGCTTTATCTTTGCTACCATTAGATCACGTTTGACTTTGAAAACTCTACAATTCAAATCTGGCCTATCTTCAGATTTTAGACCCTTTTTTTAAGAAGTCTACACAATTCCGGCGATTTTTGGTTGCAAGTAGATGTTATGAACAAATCAGGATATCCTACCAAAGAACAGATTGTCATTGTATCTTGATAATTTTGAAACATATAACGTGCACCACATGTAAAACTTGATGGTAAAACAATTCTTTTTCCTGTAGCTGAAGAATTATTTTCTCCCCTCAATATTGCCTCTGTAAGACCTTTGTACATCTTAGCTGTTAGCTCTTTTTGGTGAGTTCTAACGTACTGCAGTTTGAAGGACATTATCATACTATAGGCGTTAGCTAAAAACTGTTGAAACAAACGTTTAAAAAATAATATAGATGACTGCTCTATGATTTTGTCTTGTATCCTGAAAGCAAAAAACTCCCTCAGTGAGATATTCTTCCTTTTGTATGGTGATGTGGTCTGAGTATCCATTCTCTTCTCTGGGAAATAGCAGTGGATATTGCGATGGCAAATAAGCTTTGCTTATAACAGATACACACTTTAATGTTCTTGATCTAGTTTCAACAATTAAGTCCCTTTGAACAACATGGCCAATGACATCTATGATTGGAAAATAATAAATGTCAGCGTATTTTTCACAAAATTAAAAAGAGAATAAGTTATTATAATAAATGGAAATTCACAAATGAGATGAATTTGTTACCAAATGGAAAACCTTCATCCGAGCCAGCAATGATTTTTGGAAACGGTAGAAACTCGAAATAATTCTTAGGTATATTATCAGCATTAACCTAGGTACACTTTGTGATTCTCATAAAAGTCAACTTGTGATCGTACCTTGTGATTTTGAAGTTGGGATCAGTATTCCCCACCAATAAATTATCAATAACATAAGCAGAAACCTATTCTATTTGTCTTTTAAACATAGACATCAGAGTATGCTTGATGGCAGCCTGGATCTTTGTACACTATATTTTTGGTGTACCACAAAATGAAGTCAATATAAAGATGAACTGTCATGCAAATGAATTAGTTACAATAGAATGATTTGAATAATTGGTAAGAATTAATTTTACATCAATAAATCTTTATAATTGATAGATAATTGATATGGTCACCCAATAAATCAAAAATTAAAAAAAAATCGCGCTTGTGTATCCATTAAATGATGTAAAAATCCTTTTGAATGAATTGGTAAAAAATAGATTGATTGAATAGATATATTATCATTCATAGGAAAAGATTTAAAATTACTACTAAATTACTTATATTTATGTAAAATTCTTTTTGAACGAAATTGGTCAAACATACCTTACGTTACTTTACATTATCGTGATTCGTTGAATGAATTGAATGCTCTAGGAAACATGTCTCAGATAAATGATCATTACTTATTTTCTTATGAATTAAATCTATCAATGTGCATCAAACCTATTTGTCCCCATATTTACAATTGAGTAATGAGTATTATAGGTTTAAAAATAGGAAACATTAAATTATTATGTGATTGTCTTAAAAAATTATTATCTCATCGAAATATCAATGTATTAATTATAGAAACTTAGGTTTGCTTCTTTTTCTTACATACAATATTATAGGTTTAAAAATAGGAAACCTATAGTAAGTGGATATGTGGTTTCTCTAAATTTCTAGGGAGTTGTCATACTATCATTGTTGAGCTTTGGGGAGTGTTTGAGGGTTTGCTGTTGGCTAGGGAGAGAGGTTTTGGTGCAGTGGATATCCAAGTTGACGCAACAATTGCTTGTCATATTGTTAATAATGATCACTTGGATAGTTCAGTGGGTTGGAGTATTGTGCAGGAGATTTGGAAGCTTATGAAGCTAGCTTGGCAAGTTCGTTTGATTCATATTTATATAGAGGCCAACCAGTGTGCTGACAAGTTGGCTAATATCGGATGTCATCAGAGTCCACCCCCCTTGATTGTGTATGAGCAGTGCCCAACCCAAATTGGGCACTTGTTGCTTGCTGATAGAATGGGAGTTTTTACTCCCCATAGTGTTGTTGTTTAGTTGTTGTTGTTCAGTTTTGGGCCTTTGGCCCCATTCTTTACCCAAAAAAAAAAAGGAAACATTAAATTATTATGTGATTGCCTTAAAAAATTATCATCTCATTCAAATATCAATCTATTAATTATAGAAACTTAGGTTTGCCTCTTTTTACGTATAGTAGTATTTAGGTTTGTTATCTCTTTCATTTTAAAATAAATCTTTTTAATTATTATTTGCTAAAATCTCTTTTAAATTAAAATAGATCTTCACAATTTTTAAATACAAAAAATGCTAATATTAAATATCATTAAATATCAATGTATTAATTATAGAAACTTATGTTTGCCACTTTTTCTTACGTATAGTAGTATTTAGGTTTGTTATCTCTTTCATTTTAAAATAGATTTTTTTAGTTATTATTTGCTAAAATCTCTTTCAAATTAAAATAAATCTTCACAATTATTAAATGCAAAAATGCTAATATTATATCTTATTTAAGTGATTTGACCAAATTGTCCTCCTAACACTATCACTTTTAATATTATAAAGATAAAGATTATTATTATTATTGTTCGAAAAACCATTGATTTTAACATAGCCTCTATAATATTCCATTCAAAACGATCGTAGGCTTTAGACATGTCAAGTTTTAAGCTAACGAAACCTTTTTACCACTTGACTTCCTCGTATAGTGAAAGGTATCAAAGGCAATAAGAGCATTATCTGTAATCAATCTGCCCGAGGCAAAAGCATTTTGGTATCTATCATTGATATCAAACCGAATTAATTTCAGACGATTTGCAATAACATTTATAACTATTTTAAAAAACACATTATACAGAGAAATTGGTCCGAAATCACCTGTATGATTTGACTTTTTCTTTTTCGGAATGAGCCAATTGTAAGTATGATTGATGTTACTTGGGTTTACACAATTAATGTGTAAATAATTTTTATATTATTAATATATAATCATTAAACTCATACTCTTTTTTAGATGACCGGAGTCGAACTCCGTACGTTACCCCACCGGGTTTACAACTCATGCACACATTCGCGCACCAACTGCGCTCACACGCAGTGGTCTCATCTCATATATTATTGAAAAGGAAAACCATAAAAATTTTAAAAAGTAAAATAAAAAGTGAAAATAATATGGCGAGTTGTCTAAAACTGATTATTATTATTATTATTATATATTTAATTCTGGAAAAAATGTATACTAATTAATTTTGAATTTCATTTCATTTAAATTAATCCTTAAAATCTTACTGTTATTACAGTAGATCTTTTTGTCAAATTGGGGATTATTTCTCAACGGTGAATATGTTTTCACGATTTTTTTTTATTATGGAAAATTCATGAAAACATACAAATGTGTGTGATTGATCACTTTATCCTTTAACCCCATGTTTTCCGTCAAAGAGCAAACTGATTGTGCATCTATCTATCTATTATCTTCTTTAAAAAGTCAATTACATTGACATGGTAAAAACTAATTCACCAGTTCAAAACTGTTTTCACACTTTTTTTCCCTTCTCAAATGTATTGTGCACCTGTGAATTACGGATATCTGACTAGCTGATTCTTCAAAAATCACACACTTACTGGTTCGTGCCCTTCGTATCAAATGTGCTTCGCACTCTCTTTTATTAAATCTAAATCGTTTATCAATATTTTTATTTTGAAAGTATAAAATAATACTATTTTAATCTTGAGAAAGGGGGGAAAAAGGCACAAAGCCACCGAAAAACCATCTCTGTTCAAAATTAGTAAAAGGTAGAGTGGGTGGGTTGCCGGAGAAACAATTTCGAATTCGCATTATCCATGACTCGACAAACTTGATTTTCATTCTTCAAGTAACTTGAGACTGTCCGAATTGAACATTCAAGTTCCTAATTTCTTGATGACGAGATTCCAGTGTTAAAAGTTTTATTTTCCTTATTGACGGGTTCGATGATATTGCTCTTTGTTGAAATTATTGTTTGTTTCCAGGAATGACAACGAGGAATAGATCCTATAGACAGAGCCAAGCTGGGGCAGTACCCTGTGTTCATCTAGCAATCATCTACGGACAAGCCAAATAAACAACATAACATCGGCAAAGCAAGGAAAAAAGCAATCAAATTCAAAATAACCATTTTCTAAAATGGATCAGTGCGAGTGTAAGCAGCTAGACACCAAGTTTCACCGCAAGTAAACTAGATAAAGGGAACAAATCAAATTGAAAAAATACCATTAAAATTGAGTCTATCCTTTCCCATGAAACTTTCCCATCCGTGGCCGAGAGTCAATCTAACCTTTAGCCTCACCAAGTTCGACATCCTTCAATGGACTATTTTCTATTCCATCCTTCAATAGCCTAATTTCTTCTTCTGTTAGGCTGTTTTTCGCATGAGGAAGAGCCTTGGTATTTACCTGCTTTTCAACCTCCACAGCCCAACTATAAACTACCATGCCAACAACTGCGAGAACCATTCCCATGATATTCTTGAAAGTTAGCTCTGAATCAAATAGCAGCCACCCCAACGTCAGAACACATAATGTTTTCATGTGGCCTAAAACCTGGAAGGAGGTTGCTGAGAAGCGCCCAATGCAGAGGTACTGGCTCATATTGCAAAATACAGCTAGGGTGCATGAAAGAAGAATGAATAACTGCAGAGATTTACAAAGACACTAAATAAACCATCCAACACTATATGTATAATTAACAACAGATACATAGCGAAACAATCTATATTCAACACAGAAAAGGATGATCACTTACAATGGAACCAGAAGACATCTTATAGTTGGTTATCAACTTGCCACTAAGATAATAATCAACAAATGGACCAAGAATAATGAGAGAGAGAGCTTGAATAGGAGCAGTCTTACTCAGCAATTCAAAAGATCCAATTGAATATTTCTTTTGTAGAGAACCAATTGACTGTCGCAACAAATGGAAAAAAAATAATCAGGTATAAAAAGGAATGAATCCCACAAATAGCATGATTTACAGTGTATAACACAAGTGCCTTTTATAGTAAAAAGCATTGTTTTAAAAATCAGATTGGTCATTATAGTGGTGAAAGCCATCAATTCATTATTCATTAGTTCGATCACAATTGAATCGTGATATAGCCCATGATAATTAAAAATATGTTTTTAATATTATATAATAAATAAAGTAATAAACTAACAAAATCATAAGAAATCTAGTTAGTTAAAATTTTAAATTAGCATAAATGACCATATTATATGTCTTACAAGATAAAAAAATTAATAAGAATAGGCTAATACTAAAAACCCATATTTGCTTCGACATTGAAGCTTTATTAGACTAATTTGTTTTTTATTAAACTGAAAAATTAAAATGATTACAAAAATAATAAAAATATAAAAACAATCAGTTCACCACCTGTTCTCTCTGGTTTTGAGTCAATCACTTGACAGATTTATTGGTTCTCCAGTCAAACCACCCAATCTAGTCTTATTTTTTTTTATTTTTTTTATCAATGTTAGAAAGTATGTTTTCAACTCTCCTGTTTAACAATGAAGTCTATTTGATCTAAAATGAACATTCACTGGCAAATACAAGTTCAAAACCTTCAAAAGAACAAAAATGATGCTCACTTATGATTCTACATCTGCGCAAGTTCCATCTAGTACTCACCTTCAATTACTCCAACCAATTCATCATACATAAAAGGATAATTGAAAAAAAAAAAAAAAAATCCCACATGAAAGATGTGCCCAATGAAACACTAAACTTCCTGTAAGAAATATGTTGACTTGTGGGGCCCACAATCAGCTTTCACTGTTGAAGTTACTTATTCCTTTATCTGGGCTTAACCCGGGCTACATAGCCTTGGGCTACAATACTTGAATATAAATGACAAGAGAAAAGGAAATCACAACAAAAGATATTGCCCGCATGGTGGAACAGAAACATTATATAACACTTACAATTTGCTGCAAAGATGATGATACAACTGCTAGACAGGCACACAGGAAACCTTTAAGGTTAACTTTTACATCAGTTACAGTGCAAACACCAACACCAATAACCACAACCATGACCGACATTTTCACTTCCTTTGAGTAGTGTTTGCTGTGAAGGATCCATTCCATCACACAAACCACCGGAATCATGCTTAGTTTTGATATCTGTCCACATATACAATGAGAATATTAACAATTTAAGAATAGAGGAATTAAAAATTCAAAGAGAAAACACGAGGGTAGGCGCATTTAAAAGTTAGAAAACATGGGAGGAGAAAGCTGAGCCTCAACAATGGAGAGTCAGACAACAGTATGAGAGTGCTGCAAAACCCAAAATTTAAATATTGAGATACAATTATAATAACTACTACACATGTCTCTAAAATGAAGAGTTGAGCACAAGTTGAAATTATTACAAGATAACAAGGATTGTAATCTTGCTAAAGCTTGCAAAAGTATTCCAGAAAGCATATTAACAAAATGCATTGGTTAACATCCAATGCCTACATAGATTGTCAAAATCACTCTTCAAGACCTAAATTTATAATAGAATATATTTTTTGACTAAAAACACTCAGCATTGGTATTCCTTACATTTAATAATAATTATCTTTTCAGGTACTAATACTGTGAGGGTTGACGGGTTGACAATTTGACATTACCAATCACAGTTGCAGATGGTCAAACAGAAAGGCATATAGACTTGAAATATCTCATTATAGCTCTTCAAGTTCAAACAAAGAGACAAGTATGTTGAAATAATGAAATCAAAAATATACAAGCACCATTCTACAAGCAATTCAAAGCTTCGATATGGAATTCCTGTTACATTCTTTGGGTAGTCTTTCACAAATGGATCTGCAACAATCAAGCCTTGTAAAAAAGCTGGGGTTGGCTACCTGATTCAAAAGGCACCATTGGGCTTTACCAGAAATCAAGTTTTCAATAAGTCCAAATAGTAAGCTATGTTCAAGTAGTTTTCACGACAATTCATTCTTTGTTCTCTGTCTACCATTTTTTTAATCAAATTATCTTCCTATTTGATCCACTTCTCTCCTCAATAAGTATTAGGTACTATTCCATCTTTTTAGGTACTATTCCATTTGATCCACTTTTACATGTCTACTCATTTGTCTCAAATTCTCAACCTTTAAGAATGGATAAATAAACCATACACATACATACATATATGCATATATACACTATACATTACAAACATGCATACATACTCCTCAATTCTTAATCAAAAGCACCTAGTTTTCGTCATATGATAAATTATACACACGCGAATCATTACATAAGTTTAGACTAGGTGCACATTTGACATAATTACCCAGGTGAGAATTTGACAGGAAGATTACTTTAATTATATACACTCATTACTCATGTTAAAGAATGGCAGCAAAGACACTTGAAAATGGGAAGGATGAAATGCATAACCAAAAAAAGAAAAAATATAAAAGATCGATAAACACAAATATGGTTGAACTTGATAATATGATCTATGCATACGGGAAGAAATGCTCATAAGAAAACCGTACTTGGTAGAATCCAACAGAATTGAGCATGAGGCTGAAGTTCATCCCTGTGATGGATATATTGGCAATTACTGAGAACCAAATAAGCTCCCACATAGGAACATGCTTTGACGCAGAATAACCGGTAGCATTTGACACCAGACCCACCAGAGCAGTTACAACAAAGTGAAACCCAGTCAACGTAGTTGCTGGTAAAAGGAAAAATAATAAGAGAGAGGAAGACAAGTAGTCATGATCACGAACATAAATTCTAGCATTTAACAAAAGTAAATATGATTGGTCCGTAGAAATTTGGATCTGGGTGCAAATCCAGCGCAAAAGAAACGAATACAATACAGTAAGTGAAGAGATGTCCGAGAATGTAGAAGAGTGTTGGAGAAGTTAGAGATCTATTATATTTCCCTTCCTAAGATTCAAACATAAGCATAATCGTTGATTTAGATTAAACAGAGGACTGGACTGACCGAAGCTGAAAGAATATCCATTGTTGGACATGAGCTGCTTATTAGCCATGATAATTCCAACGGAGCTGACAACGTTCATAGCCCATGCTCCCACGTTAGATATCGCCGACGATTTCTTTTCGCTCTCCATCTTCTATTTCCAAAAGAAATTGTCGTTAATTCAACAAATATGTATGTATATGCGAGAAAGAACAATATCGATTATCAAAGGGGTAACCGCTATACACAGAGAGACCAGATCTGAGGAACAAAAAGAGTACACAGATTTATGATAAAGATATTGCGTCGTTAGTGACAGATCCCAAAGGAAGAAAGAGACAAATTGGCTCTTCGGAATTCAAATCCAATTTGAAGGGTTGCGTTGCGTGCGTCGACTGGGAAAGAGAAAGGGAATAAAGAAAGTGAGGGAGGAGCTTTTTGCGTGCGTCGACTGCGTCCGTTCCGCTGTTGGCAGTTCAGTTCTATATGTCTGTCCCTCCTCCCACAACACTTTCCAGTTCCTTTCCCTCACCTTCACATTAGTGTTGTCTCCTTCTGCGTCTTCCACTCCACCTCTCTAAATCTGTAAAATTTTCTTTTCTTTTATTTACTGAGGAAAGCAAGTTGTTTAACACTCGCCCAAACTTGCGTCAAAAAAAAAAAAAACACTCGCCCAAACATTCATCTAATCGCCTATGCTATGTTTGGTCAGCAAGAGAAAGAATCTCAGAATTAGTCCATTTGGGATAAGGTAAATATAATTTTCATCGTAATTACTCAAAGAATCTAAAAGTTTTACCTGTCATAGACATTTTTTGATCCTTAGTACAAATGGCCATAGGACAGGGGGATGAAGAGAAGAGAAGTAGAGCATTGTAGATTCGAACCCATGCTCCCAATGTCCCGCAACACTTTACCACTCGACTGCCTTTTCTGAAAGCCATAGATTGAAGCGTCATCTCTTGACACTATTTTTTTTATAAAAAATAAGAAAGAATATGAGTAGAAAATATGATAAAATTTTAATTATTTGATAAAAAATAAAGCAAAAGAAAGGTAAATTATTTGTTTTTTTTTATATTTTTGATTTATTTCCTTTTTATTTACGGGGGTGTTATCACCAAAAAATAGCCAATGGTAAGCCAATTAGAGCAATAGCCAATACATGGTCTAGCCGATCATAATATAGCCAAATGTGTTCCTATTGAGCGAGGCTAAAACTCAGAATTGATTAAGGCTCAAAGAACATTATGAGGCTAGCCGATAGCCACAAAGTTTAGCCGAGTGTGGTTGAACAAGTGTTTAAATATTACAAGACTATTAGCTGAACAATTACTACTAAACAGGGAAGCAATGTAATTCGACCAACAGTTGGAGTTGAAAGTCATTGTACTCTGGCGCTCAAAGGTTAAAATCAGCTCTTAGAGGGCCCTCAACATAAATGGAAACGTGAAAACTGATCTTTTCAGCCGAGAATAAAGCGGTTACTTCAGGAAGTGCGTGAATGTGGCAGTTGAGGGACACACGACCGCTTATTGTCAGCTACCAAAGTAGTGGGAGCGTTTAGTGGCCAATAAGGGGCGGCTACAATTTTGTTTTTCTCTTTTGTATATATAAACCCTGTTGAGAAAATGTACATAACACACACGATCAATCAAGCATCTATTTTTCTCTTGCAATTTACAGCATTTTATCTTAGCCGATTTTATGTCTCTTAGCCTTAGTTTAGCGTAGATTCACTACTCCAAACGCTTTCTGGAGTAGTTGGAGAACCCATAACCGAGAAGTAGAGTTCCGTTCTCGGTGTAATCACTTGACAGTAATCAATTTGTCAGCTGGATATTAGCCGATCCCTCGGTTGATTTGTTCACGCAAACAAATTTGGCACGCCCGGTGGGACCATAGGTGAATCGAAGGCCAAGTTTGATTCTCCAGGGCAGGATCACGCTTGGCATATGAACCTGAGGTCCGAAAAGAAACTCAACAACAACATGGAGTCGAGTTCAAATCCCAAGAGAACCCCGTCACGCACGAACAACGAGTCAGCATACACCCTAGGTATGCCCGTAGCGGTTGAAGACATTCCAGTCTCCGCACCAGCCTCAATTGACATGAATGACCCCGAGAATACTGAAGCCCCAGTGGTCATGACCACCTCTTTCATCAGGAAACAGATTAACATGGGAATTCATGACATTATGTACCAAGTGTCAAGACAATTAGCAGATATTGTTAAACCCATGGTGCACAATGAGGTTCAGCAGGAGAGAGACACGGAAGCAAGCCGAGGGCAACAAGGTGAACACTCGGCTAATTCTGCGCTACCAGGGGGAAATGGGCAAATTCAGCATGCTCAAGGAAGTCAGGTTTAGCAACATCAGCTGAACGTGGTTCAAACTGGGCCTTTCCAGGCACAGTCGAACCCACTACCGGTAGGGCCACCAACCCAAACATGTGGTGACCAACCGAATACATGGATACCACCTCATGCTGGGGGGCAAGTGATGCCAACTGATCAAGCTAATCTGCAGTATGGGCAGATCCATATGGCCCGGAGGCCAGTTAGCACGGCTGGACACATTGATTTGCCACCAGTAATGTCATATGCTCCAACACATGGCCCTACTGTGCAGGCAAACACTTATGGACAGCCGAATTGGCAGCCGATGGCCCTTGGTTATGGTTAAGGGAAGCTACCTGGGGATTGAAACCTCAACAATCCACTATTCTACCAATCACAGCCAGTCCCCACGCCATACCCTCCAGTAAGTTCAAATTTACCACGAACGACTGGCAACTATGGGGGAGAATAGACATGGAATCCTGTTCCACCTTTTCCCCACAATGAATCGGCAATTCCAAGAACTCAGGGAGAAGGTTTTAGTGAATATGGACCAGAGCAGCAATGGAATACCAACCCATCTCTAGGCAATGTTCCACCAAGTACCTTCAACCTTCAGAATTCGTTCCAATAGGCTTCACCCTGGAGACCAATGGGTCAGAGTGTATGTCAGCCGAATTCACAGGATAATCGGCAGGGGGCTTCTCAGCTGATAGACCCGGAGATGATTGCAAGTACCATCAAGAAGTATTTTGGGGTACAACTAAAGTCGTTGGACTGTCCTCTTTACAGGAAAACTTACCCTGAATGGATGGATCAAATGATTCCTCTTCCTAGAGGATTCAAGAATCCAGACTTCACAGTATTCTCAGGGGAGGATGGCAAGTCTACCGTGGAGCATATACAACATTTCACAGCTCAGTGTGGTGAAAGCATCCAAAATGAGTACCACAAACTTCAACTTTTCCCTTTGTCACTCACGGGGACAACCTTCACTTGATACTCTTCATTACCTCCCAACTCAGTGCAAAACTGGGCTGACATGGAGAGATGCTTCCATGATAGATTTTACTAGCCTCAACCCCAAGTTACGGTAACCGATCTCACTAGTCTCAGGCAACAAGTTGTTGAATCGGCTGCTGATTACATCGAGAGGTTCAGAAAGAAGGTAGGGAAATTTTCTGTGCAATTCCCTGAGACAGAGTATACATCCATGGTAATCAATAATATGCATCCTCAACTGAAAGAAAAGCTAGTAGGACAACCCCGCATAGACTTGAACCAATTAGCAGAAAGGGCTATCCGAATTGAGCAATACATCCAGGAGAAGGAGAAGAGGAGGGCCAGCCGTGGAAAGGGTCCCCACTTAGTCTCTATCATAGAGGGGGAAGAATCTGACTCTGAATCGGTTGACCTCACGGCTGACATGATGGTAGCCGAGATAGTCAAAGGAAAGAGTTATTCCTGCCCAGCATTGAAGGCAGCTAAAGCCAAGGAATCCGAGTCAACAGAAAACAGGGCTGAATATCCTTTGACATAACCAAGGCATACCAAATCTTTGATTACTTGCTAAGGACAAACAGATCTGGTTGTTAGAAGGGCATCAAATCCCATCTTCGGAAGAGCTAAAGAATAAGAAATACTGTAAGTGGCACAACTCTTATAACCATTCTACAACTAATTGTGTAGTTTTCAAGAAGGCAACACAAAGGGCTATCAAGGAAGGTAGGTTCAAGTTAGCTGCCAAGAGCATAGCCGAGATGTCAGTGGACACCAATCCATTCCCTGCTGTGACTATGGCCATGGTGTCCTTCTCAAGGTCTGACCAGCCCAAGTCATTCATCACAAAATTATCGTAAACCTACCATGGAAAAAGACTTTAGAAAACCAAATGTGATAGGGTCGAAGAAACTTTTCCTGATCGATATGCTCCTTAAGAGGAAGAAGAGGATTGAGAAAGGTGTTATTATTTTGATCATCAATGGCAAACGCCAGGATATAGCTCGCAACGGTCCAATGGCAGTGAGGAGACCATAATGACACATGACGGATGCGACATGTCGTCAAAGAGAAAAAGGTCAATCAGTGTTGGTTGGTAATACTCCTAGGTGGTGTTTCCTTACTTATAAAAGGGTTTACGTAGCTCTTGGTGGTGGATGGACTGGGATCATGTCTTATTTTTTTCATCACAAAATTTTCGTAAACTTACAATGGAAGGAAACCAAATGTGATAGGGTCGAAGAAACTTTTCCTGTTCGATATGGTCCTTAAGAGGAAGAAGAGGATTGAGAAAGGTGATATTATTTTGATCATCAATTACGAACGCTAGGATATAGCTCGCAGCGGCCCAATGGCTGTGTGGAGACCATAATGACACATGACGGAGGCGACATGTAGTCTAAAGGGGCAAAGCTCACAAAATAGAGAAACAATCAATCTGTTTTGGTTGGTAATACTCATAGGTGGTGTTTCCTTGCTTATAAAAGGGTTTTCATAGCTCGTGGTGGTGGAAGGACTGAGATCATGTCTTATTTTTTTATCACAAAATTTTCGTAAGCCTACAATGGAAAAAGACTTTAGAAAACCAAATGTCATAGGGTCGAAGAAACTTTTCCTGTTCGATATGGTCATTAGGAGGAAGAAGAGGATTGAGAAAGGTTTTACTATTTTGATCATCAATGGCGAACACCAAGATATAGCTCGCAACGGTCCAATGGCAGTGAGGAGACCATAATGACATATGACGGAGGCGACATGTCTTCAAAAGGGGCAAAGCTCACAAAATAAAGAAATGGTCAATCTGTGTTGGTTGGTAATACTCCTAGGTGGTGTTTCCTTGCTTATAAAAGGGTTTCCGTAGCTCGTGGTGGTGAATGGACTGGGATCATGTCTTATTTTTTTCATCACAAAATTTTCAGAAAACCTACAATGGAAAAAGACTTTAGAAACCAAATGTGATAGGGTCGAAGAAACTCTCCTGTTTGATATGGTCATTAAGAGGAAGAAGAGGATTGAGAAAGGTGTTATTATTTTGGTCATCAATGGCGAACGCTAGGATATAGCTCGCAGCGGCCCAATGGCTGTGTGGAGACCTTAATGACACATGACGGAGGCGACATGTCGTCTAATGGGGCAAAGCTCACAAAATAGAGAAAAGGTCAATCTGTGTTGGTTGGTAATACTCATAGTTGGTGTTTCCTTGCTTATAAAAGGGTTTCTATGGATCGTGGTGGTGGAAGGACTGCAATCATGTCTTATTTTTTTCATTACAAAATTTTCGTAAACCTAAATAGAAAAAGACTTTAGAAAACCAAATGTGATAGGGTCGAAGAAACTTTTCCTGTTCGATATGGTCCTTAAGAGGAAAAAAAGGATTGAGAAAGATGCTATTATTTTGATCATCAATGGCAAACACTAGGATATAGCTCACAGCCGTCCAATGGCAGTGAGGAGACCATAATGACACATGACGTAGGCGACATGTCGTCAAAAGGGGCAAAGCTCACAAAATAGAGAAATAGTCAATCTGTGTTAGTTAGTAATACTCCTAGGTGGTGTTTCCTTGCTTATAAAAGGGTTTCCGTAGCACGTGGTGGTGGATGGACTGGGATCATGTCTTATTTTTTTCATCACAAATTTTTTGTAAAACTACAATGGAAAAAGACTTTAGAAAACCAAATATGATAGGGTCGAAGAAACTTTTCCTGTTTGATATGATCCTTAAGAGGAAGAACAGGATTGAGAAATGTGTTATTATTTTGATCATCAATGGTGAACGCTAGGTGTAACATCCCGATTTTTAAATAATGTCAGAAAAATAATCAGTAAATGATAAACGGGTTATTAAAACCCTAGATAGGGGTAAAATAGGCTTAAATGGGGCCCAAAAACCCTAAAAAAGGAAATAGAAATCATCAAGAATAGTCTAGAAGTCCCTAGAATAGCCTAGAAGTATCTAGAAGGGTAAAGAATACCCTAGAACCTTCTAGGGCCGCAAAAACTAGATACTTTTGGAAGTGGTCGCTCGCGATTCGACGGAGGAAACAAAGGAAATCGTCGCGACGCGATATGAGTCGGTGGTTAAGTCGGTGATCACGCTCGTCTGATGCGTGACACATGTCCCAGCTCGCGACTCGACGGACTTACGTGTAATTAGCTCGCGACGCGATGGGGCCAATTTATGCCTATAAATAGGCCTTAACCCCTTCCATTCACTCTAACTTCTTCTAAGGGTCATTAGGAAAGCGTGGAGGGCGTGGAGGAGCTCCGAGGGTGCGACGCGGGTGGCAGCGGTCTTCTAAGCCAGGTAAGGGGGAATATACCTTAATCTCTAGGGAAAATAGGTAGTAGAGTAGTACTGTTAGCATGCGTATGGTTCCTTGGCCCTACTAGGGGTTGGTAATATGTTGCGGCTCAGGCAAGTGCACCTGATCGTAACTCGTAATAAAAGTGGAGTATAATTTGGACTCCGAATGTCGAACCCACAGAGAATGAGCGAGTACCACTGAATTAGTATGATTCTATTCTATTAGGCGAGCAGAGATTGTAATTAAGCAAGTAGTGTAAGTAATCAGAATTAAAGCAATAAACAGATTGAATGCAAGAACGGTTTAACAATGTTATGGAGAGCCTAGGGGGAACCGGGTTCACCAGTACTCTACCCTTGAGTTCATTAATCAATTAATATGAGTTATTCTATCATGAAAGAGCACTAACCACCCACTCTAAATTACTAGAGGCTTTCTAGCGTACAATAGCTTTCCTCCCAACTAATTACTCCGTTTGGTCCAGGAAGATAACTAAGGGAAAGAACATTAAGTTCAGGTGGGTTTGTTAATCTAATAACTGAATAGAAATAAGCTCTAACCTATCCGGCGTATAAAGCGAGTTCTTTTATCTTATGGTTCTGTTAACTAATCATGATCTTGTTACCACAATTAAGCCAACTAGATAAAGGTTGATTAGGCCTTATTGGATTAAGCACAATAGGAATAAAATACTCAAACAATCAATAGAAACTCATATAATTAAATAACAAAACATCAAGAATATGGTAAAGGATCCCCCATCACCCCTAGTGCTGGGTTTAGCTACTCATTACTAATGATAATAACATAAACTTAGATACGAAATCAGAATAATCCATAACAAGAGAATAAATATAAACCGGGACACCCTTTCGGTATGACGACGGTCCTTAAGCACGTTCTTCGCGTCCTCACAAGCTCCGGTAGCGATTCGAGATGGCACCAAGCTTCAAGGAAATAAGAATTCGATGGAATGGGCAAGGGATTAATATTAGATCTCAATTGGGGGCTCTTGACTCAGGAATTCGTCAAAAGGTCTTTGTAACATGTTACGAGCCCCTATTTATAGACTAGGCTGCGAATTAGATCATCTGGCTTCAAATCTGCACTATTCTGAGACGGGGTATGTCTGTACCGCATATATACACGACTGTACCGAGCTTCGTTGATGACGTTGGACCGTACCAATACATGTTGTTGCCCTAACCTCACTTGTGTACGGCCGTACTGCCTTTGGCACGGCCGTACCGTTGGTAGGTCAGGTCGTACCGCTTGTCCAGTAGTGCTAAAACTCTCCAAAACTAGCCAGTTTTTTGTCCTTTTTCGCATCTTTTGCTCCGAGTGGTGTCTTCATGATATTTTTGCATAATAAGATATAAATGAGTACCTTTGTGCATTAATTAGTGCAAAATGGTATAATTAGATATTAAAAATGCCCTATAAATATAAATAAATTGGTGTGTTAACACATCCCCACGCTTGAGCTTTGCTTGCCCTCAAGCAAACTACTTGGTTAACTATAGTAAGAAAAACTATTTCTACTGAATAGGGGCATAAAAACAAGTAAGACAATAATATGATATCACAAAACATGTTAGTAGATAAAATGCCCAATTAGAGGTGTAAGTTCAAGTAAGCTAACAATCTGTGATTTTCAAGTCACACTCTCATCAATCTCAAAGTATTTGTAGATATAGTCATTAACACTCAGATTTTTCAAATGAAATGGCATCACCATAGACTTGTACATTGACCAAAAACTCTACTAGAATCTATAAGACATGCAAAATGGAAATGAGGGTCTTTCATTGGTTGTAATGGGGCTAATGTAATAATGTTTGGTATGATAAAAGAAAGAAAATGTCATGCAAAGGGTCAGAAACAAATCAACCAAAACAAGCAACCTAATTCTTTTTACTTTCAAGAGCAGGCAAGAATCCCAATTTTTCAATCAATATTTTTTTTCTTTTTGTAAATTACGAAGGCATGAGCATGATCACAAATTTTTTCTTTTTCTTTTTCAATGCTCTTTCTTTTCTCTTTTCCTTTTTCCTTTCCTCCTTTCATGCATTTATGCAGCAGTCAATCATTTTTAAGAACCAGGAGGAGAACAAATTGTTAGGCCTTCTCTTTTGAAAACATATAAAAGGGATTTTGCAACATTATTCTTTTGATTTTGCCACTAATTGCTCTCAAATAAAATTTTCCAAGGTTGCCTTCATAGAAAATAATTAATAGTAACAAGAAAGGTACCAAAGAAATTAAACACAATACGTTTAGGCACAAAAGTGGCAACTAGTGGGATAATGTATTCAAAATGGTAGTGGCCTGAAGAAATCCTAAAAATTGCCCTTTCCAATTCACATGCAAATAAATTCATATTCGCTTCGTAATGGTCTCAGCACAAGTTCTAGAATGCACATTCCAAGAAAAATATCACTCAACAAAGAGAACAGGCAAAAGCATGATGTGACCTCTTATTTCAAGCTCAAAACTCACATTTAATAGCTTACACAGATAGTCAAACTCACAAAACTTCAATGCAAATTTTCAGCAAATTCCAATACTAGCAATGAATTGACTCAATCAAAAGTTGTCATAAAGAAAAAATTTTGTGTAGCCCTTAAATCAGCAAAAATTTAAAGTTCTTCTATAATTATAAGCAGTTATAAGCACAACCAAGTAATAAGCACAATGTAAAACTCCCTCCCCACACTTATTTCTAGCAGTGTCCTCACTGCGTCTAAGTTAAAGCAAGCACAAAAATATAAAATAAAAATAAGTGCTATAAAAGAATGTGGAAAGAGACTCCCCTCTGAAAAATATCATGAGCAAATTGGAAGGGGATATTGGCAAAGTATTCTGTTTCCTTGTCGCAATACCGATGGAGCTAGTAAGCGATGGAAGAACTGTGCAACACAAAACTCAAAAATTTAGAAACATAATAAAAAGAAATAAAGTAAAATATAATAACAAAAATAAAAGTAAAAGCAATAAAATAAAATGTATCCTGCGAGTGTGCCCTAAAATATGTACTTCTCTTTTTAATTCAAAAGCAAAGCCTAAGTACTAAAAGAGAAAAATAGAGTAAAATCCTGCATCTACTCGGCAGGAGGGAAAGGCTGGATGCGCTGTAAGTGCTTCAAAATATGTGCCAGCTACTGGTCCACATGTGTCCTGTGCTCTACAAAGCTAGACTGCATCTCGTCGAGACGCATAATGACGTCCTCATATGAGTGGCCCTGTGCTGCTGGCTGAGGTTGTGGCGGTGGTGGTTGCTCCTCTGCAAGTGGGACAAAATCTGCAGCCTTGTCCTGCTACTGCTGCTGCTCCTCCAGTCTGACGACCTCATAGCCCTCGTTCCCTAATCTCCGCAGAACACCAATGTTAAGAAGGGTCTGAAGGCCAATGGGCTCCATCTCAATCATCGTAGCTCCAGCTCCGGAGCGAACTCCGAAGTGATGGGCTAGACGGGAGATGAAAGAACCCAAGACGATGTGCCCGGTGTTCTAAATCTGAAATGAACGCCCAACCGTAAGAAAAACATCTCGGCGTAGCAGCGACGTCCTTGTGTCATAGCTAACAGCAGAAATAAGTCTGGCCTCGTGACTGTGCCGTCGCTCAAGGTTGTCCCATTTATGGAACGGGCAATCCATCTATGCACTATCCGCACAGCTGGGTCTCTAATCCTGCTGGCCTTGGCATGGCTGGGAATGTGGTGGCCATCCCCAGTGAGAGCTCTCTAACTCTCTGAATCCTGCCATCCTTCTAGGATCTCCAGAAGGGCCTTCAAATACTCCAGCGTCTGAACTGACTGCGCCGTCTCAAATCCAAGTCCAATGTTGAACTCGACCAAAGTGATCTCGTGGTGGTTCCCACGGATCCAAAAAGTGACCACGATCTCCTGCTCCGGCTCCTCCTCCCAGTCTGGATGTTGGGGCTCTCTGTCTCTCATATGATAGCTACAGATGGCTAAGAAATCTATAATTGCCTCCACATAGAAGGGCTGTCTGATAGAGGCTGCCTGGAGCCATCCTATCCTCCGCAGCAGGGTCTCCACCTCCTCCCGCAAGCCAACCTGCTGAAGGGCATCAAAGTCCAAGTATCTCTGGGTATGGGTGTAGAAATCCTGCAGCTGCATGTATCTGTCTCTAAACTGCGGTGGTATATAGTTAGGCACGGGCCTGGAGCCACATGTTGCTGCAGCAGAGGAAGAAGAATCGTCGATCTTTTGGCGCTTAGGCATTTTTCCTGCAAAAATATAATAGAAAAACTAAATTCAAATAAAACCTGTGTTAGGTACGGTCGTGCTTCATGTGGTACGACTGTACGTATGCTCTAAGTATGCCTTGATTCAATGGGTCAGTACGGCCTGACTTAAGGTCTATGTATGGTGTCTGTTGCCACGCAGATGTACGCCGTCCCTATGGTCAGTCTTGACCCTAAGGCATTGATGCGGCTGTTCTTGATAGATACGGCCGTACTGCGCTACGGTTTTGTGAAAAATCTACCCTATGATTAGATTTTCTCAATTTTAAGTCTAGATTTTAGGTCTCTAATCATTCCTAGTCTCTAAGCATGCAAAACCAAGCAAAAACTACTCCTAATTACTAAAGTTAGAGTTAAACAAAACCAAAAACCTAAACTAACTAAAAACTTAAAATAACCAGTGAAACAACCAATCAATCCACAAATTGAGTTCAGAATCAGTACCTGGATGATCTCGTGAGTGGAAATGCAAAGAGATTGAGAGAAGAGGATGCTCGAATGGAGGGGTTTTGGGCGTACAAGGTTGAGGTACGTCCTTACCTTTTACTGTTTACCTTATATTCAACCTCTGGACACGGGGTACGGCCGTACCTGATTTATGTCTGGTTGTACCTGTCTATTTTTCCGTGTTTTGAAAGTTAAGCTAAATGGTACGGTCACACTTGGTGCAAGGTGCACCCGTACCTACTGGTTTTCTGGAAATTTTTTTTGCTTTTTCAATTTTGTAATTTTTTTGTATTTTTGAATATTCATAAAATGAATAAAAATAGAAATAAAACAAACAGATAAGAGATAAAAAAATGTTAGTAACTAAGGTTGCCTCCTGGTAAACGCTTGTTTAACGTCCCGAGCCTGACGGGTCGGAGGACTTAAAAATTAGTCCTCAGCGGGCAATGGCCCATCCTTAACATTACCTTTTGTTTTCTCTCCATTGGGAAACACAGCAAAGTAATCATCTTTTTCTGAGTGGTCTATCCATGCAGAACCTGAGCACTTTTTTTGTGGGTTCATTGTGTACCCACAGTCTTCACAGATGTAGATTGGCTTCTCAAAGTTAGGTGCAAAAGTCCTAATGAATTTCTTCACTAAGTTATTCCATGTTTTCACTTCCTCAACTGGTAAGAGATAAAGCCAAACCTTGACTTCCTCATCTAGTGAGAATGGGAAAATCATTAGTTTTGCTTCATCTAGAGACAAGCCTTTAAACTTTGCATTCCACATCTTCTTACAGAACTGTCTCATGTGCTCAATAGGATTTTGTCCCGTGGTTCCCTTGAATTGCAATTTTGACACCTCTTGGATTAAGGATCAGTCTAATTTAAAACCTGTAAATTCCTCTTAAGTCTCCTTCTTGAATCCTCGAAAAAATTAGAATAGGTCCATTCTTTCTTCTGGTGTGGATTTGAAAACTCTTAGAAACTCCTTTATTAATTCTTCTCAACTTGAAAAGTGGTGCTTGGGATATATTGAGAACCATTTTTTTGCTATTCCTCCTAGAGAAAGGGGAAATAATTTGAGCTTTATCCTTCCTGCTTTGGCTCCTGCAAGATTGTTAGATTTTTTCAAGCCATACAAGTGTAATAAATGACAAGCAACTTCATCACTATCAAGTCCTTTAAATTTAGGCAACCATAGTGCATCCAAAATCAAAGAAATTTTCCTACCTTAACTAGCATATCTTCTATTATTCCTCTTGGGTAAGCAAGAGTTCTATCAGCTAATTGCAAAGACATTTAAGTTGGTTGTGGTTCCTGCAAATTCAATTTCTTCCAAACAGACAAAGGCATTAAATTTATACTTGAGCCTAAATCACATAGTGCCTTAAATGTATTATTACCAATTGAACAAGAAACAACAAAAGTTCCTGGTTCTTTAAGCTTAGGTGGTAATCTTTTCAAAAGAATAGCAGAGCAATCCTCATTTAATTTAACAGTCCCATCTTCTATCCTATTTTTGTTAGAAATTATTTCTTTCAAAAATTTAACATATTCAGGGACTTCAGAGACAATTTTAGTCAACGCAATATTGACAGACAACTTTCTAAGTTTTTCTAATAACCTCTTAGCTTGCCTATCCTTACAAAAATTTTCAGAACCTTGGAAAGAGTTACTTACCTGCTGAGACTCAGTCTGAGTCTTCTCCTCTTTTGGTTCCTCTTTTTCCATGAAGATTGCATTGCACTTTTCATTGGGATTTGGCTCCACTTGACTTGGGAGTGCTCCTTTTTCTCTTTGAGTCACTGCTTTCAACACAATTGCCATTTGCTCACTCAATGTCTTCTGTCCTGCTGCATTCTTAGTGACTATTTTTTCCATGTTGCTACACCTTTCATTCATCTGTCCCATAAAGTTGGTAATATCATTTTCTCTGGGACTTTTATCGTTCTGAGCACGATTTTGCAAATGTGGGGGCTTATAAGTATTCTGATTTTGGCCCTGGGATATCTGTTGATCTCTCCATGAGAAATTTGGGTGTCGAAGAAACTTTTCCAGTTCGACATGGTCCTTAAGAGGAAGAAGATGATTGAGAAAGGTGTTAAAATCATGCCCTTCGGTCTAAAGAACGCAGGTGCCACATACTAAAGAATGATGAACAAAATCTTCCAAAAGCATATCAGGAAATTGCTCAAAGTCTACATAGATGACATGATTGTAAAAACTGTCCAGATGTCAGACCACGTCGCCGACCTCACCGAGGTGTTCTCTGAACTTCGCAAACACAATATGCACTTGAACCCAGACAAGTGCACCTTCGGCGTGAGGACGGGTAAGTTCCTTGGGTTCTACCTGATCGAGAGAAGCCAATCCAAACAAGTGCAGAGCAATAACCAAAATGCAGGAACCGACCTCGAAGAAGGAAATACAACGACTAACGGGAATGATGGCAGCGTTGACAAGGTTCATATCGACATCGGCACAGCGAGCACTCCCTTTCTTCAAGTTGCTTAAAAAAGAGGTCTTTTCCCAATGGACCCCAGAATGTCAAGAGGCCTTCACCCGATTAACGGAAGTTCTCTCCACCCCACCAGTCTTGAGCAGGCCCCGGGAAGACGAGACGTTATATCTTTATTTATCGGTAACCGAAGAAGCCCTGAGCGCCGCTCTGGTAAAGGAGGATATCGACGGATAAAAGCCAGTATATTTCATCAGCAAGGCCCTCTAGGATCCCGAACTGCGATACCAGTGAGTCGAGAAGGTATCCCTGGCTCTCGTTGTTTCAGCGCAAAGACTTGGCCAATACTTCTTGTCTCACCGCATGGTAATCAGAACCGACTAGCCGATCAAACAAATTCTGCATTGGCCCGATCTCGTGGGTCGCATGATTAAGTGGTCAATCGAGCTTTCTGAGTTTAACATCAATTACGAGCCAAGAAAATCGGTTAAAGCTCAATCACTCGCGGACTTTGTGGCAGAGCTTACTCTGAAGTCAGCGTTGCCAACTGACAAATGGTTAGTCTTTGTCGATGGATCCTCTAATCTAAAAGGCAGCGGAGCCGGTTTAATCCTTGAGAACGAGGACAGCTTAATCGTTGAATACTCGTTGGCGTTCGCGTTCCCTACTTCGAACAATCTGGCCGAATATGAAGCATGTATAGTTGGACTAACTTTTGCTTACGAACTTGGCACCACGCGAGTTGTTGTTCGTACCGATTCGCAACTTGTCGTCTCGCAAGTTAATGGCAATTATTAGGCTAAGGACTTGTTGCTTCAAAAGTACCTCGCCCTAGTCAAAACGCTAATGGGTCAGTTTGTACAAGCCGAGCTCATACACGTGCCGAGGGAACAGAACGTTCGGGCTGACGTCCTTTCCAAACTCGCAAGTACAAAGATGGAGACCTCGCATCGATAGGTTATCCAGGAGACGTTGACTCCTCCCAGTGTCCGAGAATCTGCCCCCAAGAATTCTTCAGAAGAGCTAATTGAAATGCCGAAGGCAACCACGTCGACGTACATCCGTAGCCTGTCAGTTTCAAACATAAACAACCCCATCGACTTCGGAGATTCATGGGTGACTCTGATCTTGAAGTTCCTCTATTTGGGGAAATTACCTGAAGACCCTAAGGAATCATCCAAGCTCCACTGGAGACATGTTTGTTCTCCGTCATCAAAGGGAGGTTGTACCGAAGAGGATTCTCCATGCCCCTATTGAAGTGCCTCGACACTTCGGAGTCCCAATATGCTTTAGCTGAAATCCTTGAAGGAATTTGTGGGCAACACCTAGGAGGAAGAGCCCTAGCAAAGAATGCATTGAGAGCCGGTTACTACTGGCCGACAATGGGTGTTGATGCTATGAATCACGTGAAAGAATGTGACAAGTGCTAGAGACACGCCGACATCCACATCGCTCCTTCCGCTGAGCTGACTACCCTGTTGTCGCCATGGCCCTTCGCCTGGTGGGGGATAGATATTCTCAGACCATTCCCCTTGGCTTTGGGGCAGCTCAAGTTTTTGCCTGTGGCTGTTGATTACTTTATGAAATGGGTGGAGACCTAACGACTTACAAAGATAATGGCGAAGAACTTGATTAAGTTCTTCAATTCCCAAATCTTAAGCAAGTTCGGAATTCCTGAGGTCGTGGTTACCGACAATGGCACACAATTCATCGACCAGCAATTTCGGAAAACACTGGCTGACCTCAGCGTGAAACACCACTTTGTTGGAATCAAATGGATTCAGAAAAAATGACCCTTAATTGTTTTGATGATAACAAATGATTAAGAGAACAATTTATTCTCTGATGTGTTTGTTAGTGTGCAGAAATCACTATTCATCATAAGAAGATATCTCAGAAGACTTAGTGAAATCTTGAATTTCACACATCTAAGTCTGGCATTGATCCTCTGTTTTGATGCTGACATGATGTGAAAGCCTTGCTCTGAAGTTGGTCAACTCTGTTGGTGGTCAACGCTCTGGTGAGACCATACATGACTTAGTCAACTCTGTTTGACCAGTCAACTCTGTTGGTAAACCAAGCTCTGGCAAGACTAGCTCTTGACTTGGTCAACTCTGTTTGGTCAGTCAACGCTCTGGTAGACAACACTCTATTGAGACCACATTCTGTTTGGTCAACGCTCTGGTCTTCAGTCAACGCATAAAAGACTATGGTTAGACCACTCTGTGGAAGCCTTCATGCAATTCTACAAGACTCTCTGTTATATGAAAGGCAAATAAATTCTACGCTGAAGAAGTTGTCTCTGTTTCAAGCTCACTTTGGTGAACATTACTCACTCTAGTGAACAGTGTAGCTCTGATAGGAAACAGACTGAAGCTTATTTAAGGCTACTTCACGTATTTAAGAGACCTTATTGATGAAGCATTTTAATGTACAAGGTATCAAAGGCCAAAAGGAATGTCAACGAATATAATCATCAGGAAACTTGCTCTCGAAGGGTCGAATATTCAAAAAGCTCACAAGAGACAAACACTCTGATTTTGTCTGTTGCGTCAATATGCTTTGAGCAGAGTGAAAAACGACGTGACTTGCTAAAGCCACAAAAAGGGGATCTGAAGTCTTTTGACCAAGGTGAAAAGAGCTGTTAGGTCACAACGGCACTATTCACTACCCTAGCTATATATACCTTACTTCATCCACCGAAGTAGCTTAACGTTATTATACAAAGTGAGCAACCAAGAATCATTCCAAGTATCTGAGATCACATTGAACAAAGCACTTAATCATTTTTATTCTTTCAGTTTGAAAGTTATTCATTGTGCTTAAGTTTTTCATTGTATATCCTCTCTATGAGAGTTATTTGATATTGCTTCAAAACATTTTTGAACATTGTATTTAGCCCAGTAGAGGATGCATTCCTTAGAGACTTGACTGTACTAAGTCGTTCTAAGAAGTTGTAAGTATAGCCAGTTTGGCAGTATTATACTCTCAAGTGTAATCAGGTTGATCATAGTGGAGAAATCCTTCAAGTGTGTGAAGGGACTAGACGTAGCTATCAAGTGATAGTGAACTAGTATAAATCACTGTGTCACTCTCTTCTCTCTTCTCTCTTCTCTTTACCTACGTACGGCCTTATTTTATTAACGAGTTGTTTTGAAAAGGTTTTCATAAACACACAAGCTTTGCGAAAAGATTTCTAAAATCCAATTCAAACTCCCATTTCTTGTGTTTTTGCCACATTCACACTTTATTTCGGTCGAACACCCCCAGACACTACAATAGAAAACATAATAGCCAGCGCTTTTTTTTGCCTTTGCTAGTGCTTAAAAACGCTGCCTAATCGGGCGCTAGTGATATGTGTTTTGAAAATGCAGTGTTTTTTGAAGCGCTAACGATTTTGAGAATAGACAGCGCTTCCTCAAGGAAACGCTATCTGATCTCAAAAATTCTGAGAATAGACGGCCCTTCTTCAGGGAAGCACTATTGAAAGCCTACTTTCAATAGCGCTTCCTCGAGGAAGCGCTATTGAAAGTAGCTTTCAATAGCACTACCTCAAGGAAGCGCTGTCTATTGCCCCTTTTTTTTAAAAAAAAATATTAATTTTTCACATTTCCTCTTTCGTCACCCTTCAAAAAAATGATTTTAGTATTAAAATAATCAATAAAATATGTTTTTACAATAAAAAAATAAAATAGCCACAATGATTAAATTAGCTTTTACAGGCCTAAGCAAGTGTTAGACTTGGTTCAAAAAATGGTTAAATGTTAGACTTAATATTGGAAACACAACAAACAAGTAGCAAAAATTCAAGAACAAAGAGGGTAACTGAGCCAACCACATAACCATGATACACAAACGAATACTGATATAATTTAAATCCAATATATAATGTAATCTAATAACAACCATCAGCAACAAGCTGCGTCCAATGGATGAACCAAAATATACATATTAAAAGCCAAAGAGGATTGAAACAAGTAGTGGAAAAGCATAATAAGTTCTCATGATGCATCAGTGTTGTGGTCAAAGGATAAACAAGTAGTATTACACCCAAAAAAAATGGATAAACAAGTAGTGGAAGTCACCAGGGAAACCTTTCGTGCACCACTCTCCACTGGATTTAAGCCACAACTGGATAAGAGGCATAAGTTGCAACACCTGAAATTAAACCAGAAGTATTAGCAAAAACCGATACTGCAAGTGCAAAGTGATTGTTTTCAATTTATAAAATCAGAATTATAATTTCACTATCAACAACTCTAACAAGACCAAATTTTGGCGAAGACATGAATGGCCTTTGCCACACTTTGTTAATCATTAAGACAAATAAGGACAATTGGATGAAGGTCATTTCAATAGTTCTTTTAAGAAATTAGATCCAGTGGATACTTACCACACATGTTCTTCCCCAATTCCATCTTGAATACATGTATTAAAGTTACAAATATCATCAATAGACAATTCATGATGCTATACCATGAATTCGATATAAACAATCAATGCATTTAACTTGTAGCTAAACATTTTTTTTCTCAAAATTGCATTAAACACGAGATTGAGGAGGATCAGTAATCTGTTGCAGAATACTCACCATGGGCGTGCTGCCACATGTTGTACTAGTGTAAACTCCTTTCTTGTATAAGCTGAAGACATCCACCACCAAAAAAATTTGAAAATCTCATATAAATGTAATTGAGGTTTGAGTGATCCAATTCCTCCACGTCTCTCCAGAGTCAACATCAATGTTACAATTATCCACATACATCAAGCATTAAACTATCTATCAAACGTTTAATTACCAAGGTGATGTTGACAGAGTCAAAGACTCGAACATCAACGTTTTCAGCTGTAAATTTGTAGACACCATCTTTTCCAGTGTAGGGATATGCTTCCTCTATCTCAAGGCCACCATTGTATTTAATGTATTCAAAGACTTGTGAAGGCAACCCACCGTTGCAACCAAAGTTATTGAAAGCACCAGCACAATCCACTAGCTGCTGCTCAGAAAGAGAGATATTTATTCCAAAAGCCTGAGCATAAGCTGATTCCAATGCACTAGTTGTGCTGCAGATGACAAATGTTACAGTTACAATAATGCTATTAGGAGTTGTTAAAAAGAAACTGAAAAAGGAAGTTAAGAATAAAATGCTAAAAATTTGTTTATAATCAAAGGATAGGATAAGGTTTCAAGAACTCCAGAGTTCATGCTTTAAATTTTATAAACAGATAGCTATAACTAGATGGTTTATTCATTCCAAAACAATTCCACAATGTGCTGGAAAACTTTAACTTGAAACCTGAATGCAAAGACTGAAGGCTGGGGTAAAAGGGTACCTGGACTAGTGGGATCACTGCCAAACGGGCATCAATGTTGTCTGATGATTTCTCACATCCCCTCCATAGCAAATTGTGAACTGGCATATCTCCATATCTAGTTGGAAAAGAGAAGCAAAAAAATCAGCACAATCAACTAGTTTTGGCCACAAAACGAAGTAACAACTAACAACTACCCTTACTTAAAACTAAGCTCGGCAAGCCTTTGTGAACACCAAGAGATGTGGCGACTCTCATTATCAGCAACATGAGCAAAGTCAGCAAAGAACCCTTCCCCAAGAACATCACTATAGGAAGAAAATCGAACAACAGTATCCCAAGCCAAATCAATTGTATTAAACTCCACATGTGCCAGATTATGAAGCCAATAAGCATTCAGAGGCAAACCTGAGTTTTTGGGTGCGGGAATTTCCTTAGTTGAAACCTAAAACCAAAGAAAACAACTTCATTATACACACACACACCCCATTAAGACATATCAAAAACCATAAAGAAGCATAGAAACAAGTGACAACCGAAAGGCTGTATTTTTAATACTTAGGTATTCATTTAGCTTGTGCAGGACTTGCAAGGATTGAGTATAAGATCGAAAAAACCGTAAGGTTTACCTAGGTCGAAGCCATGGAAACGTTTTCTTCGTGCAAATCTGAATGAGAAATAATAGATCTGAAAAATACCAGAGAAGAAGGGGCAAAACCAACCACCGCGAAGCCACCACGAAGTCGTTGAGCACGAAGCCACTCAGTGGAAACCAACCACCGCGAACGAATTCGTCCCTTCCACATGGAAGCACCGCGTGCAGCACTACCGTTCACCTACCGTCTCGAGCGTTGCGAACCACGGCGCATGAAGCGAGTTCGATGTCGCGAAGGAGATGAAAATGAGGATCTGGATGCTGAGGGATTCAGAGATGAAGAGGTAAAAAAAGATGATGAGGGGATGCAGAGGAGAAGGATGAGGCCACAGAGGAGGCTTCCGGCTTCGAAGGATTTGGGGCTCGCAGTGTGCTTCTTCACCTTGTGTTAGGGTTTCTTTTCTGCTCATGCTTCTAATGGTCCCTATCGCGTTCCTTTTTCATCTCCCTTTCCAGATTAAAAATTGGGGGAAGATAATAGACAGCGATTTCGTCGAGAAGCGCTGGCTATCACTAATCAGGGAAAGATAATAGAAAGCGCTTTCGTCAGGAAGCGCTGGCTATTACTAAGTTATCACTAGTGCTACCTTCAAAAAGCGCTGGCTATTCCATCCATGCACTTTTTACTAGCACTTTCATCAGGAAGCGCTGGCTATTCCTAAATTATCACTAGCACTTCTTTGAGGAAGTGCTAGCGATAAGTAACGAATTTTTTTAGCTAGCATTTTTAGTGGATAACGTTGTTTAAGGGGGCGCTATTCTTCTATAAATCTGTTGTAGTGAGACAAACGGGCAAGCAGAAGCGACAAATCGGGTAATCCTGTGCGGTCTCTGACATCACCAGGACGAAGCAAAGGGTAAATGGGTCAATGAACTCCCTCAAGTTCTGTGGGCTTATAAGACAACCCCGCACTCACCGACAGGAGAAACTCCCTTCCGCCTAACTTACGGGTCGGAAGCCGTAATCCTAGTCGAAGTCGGTGAGCTGAGTTGGAGAACCTTACACCCACCAGAACCAAGGCTGAACTACCAATACCTCCGAGAAGAGCTCGACCTCTTAGAGGAAAACCGGGAGATTGCCGCTTTCAACGAAGCCACCGTCAAACAGCGCATCACTGTGAGATACAATCATTGCGTGGTCCCTCGGGACTTCGCTATAGGGGACCTTGTTCTCCAAAGAGCGGATGTTGGCCTGAAGAACACATCACAAGGGAAGTTAGCCCCGAACTGGGAAGGTCCCTATCGAGTCGCCGTAAAGACCAGAACTGGGGCCTACTGCTTAGAAGATCTCCAAGGAAGGGCCATAGCCCAAACTTGGAATGCAACCAAACTTCAGAAGTACTATAGTTGAACCCGGTTGCTACGACCAGGATTCACCACTGACAGTGCTCCATTTTGTTTACTTGTTCATATAGCCATCTGTTTTAACTTTCTTTCGTTGCAGATCGGATGAAACCTTCATAGTATTTCCTAAATTGTAATTTGACATCAACATACAATGCAAGTTACTTTTCTAATACTTCATGTGTTGTGTCAGGAGACAAGAAGTGAGGTCACTAACGCCTCAAGACATACTTCGAAGGTGATTGGGAATCTACTCCCGTAAAACCTCGAAAGTATCATTTCGACAAAAACGATGCCGAAACCCTCAACTCCCAGTGCGTACTTCGAAGGAATTCGGGAAGTCGACCGAAACTCCCGAAGAACCTTGAAAGTGGAGCCCGAGGAACATGTGATAGACCACCTGATCGACCTAGCTAGTCTTTCAAGGACCGATCATGCCGAGATAGCGTTCACCTGTCGAGGAGGACCTCCCTTGGTCAGGTAGGGCCCTCCAAGAAACTAAGTTGGATACAACTCCAAGAAGCCAAAACGGTTCAGACACTACAGACAAAAAATAACTACGACAAACATCGCAAAACTAAGACATGGAAGGCTTGTTAGCGATCAACACTTTGTTCATATTAAATGACGCGTCGAATAGATTTTCTAACACAAAACACCCTGGAAACCGTCACCAGACTCGACACATGCCCTCGTGCATCAATGGTCAAGCCCGAAGTCGCCCCACACAAATCCTTTCAAATTCGAGTGGACAGCAGAAATCATCAATTCGGAGGTAGTCCCAAACCTTAGGGGATGTCAGCGCTTAAGAGCCAGAAGTCTGAATCCCACATACTACCGAGGTAATCTGCTCCTAAATCTGAAGTCGCTCATCGCCCCACCGGTTCACACTCCTTAAGTCGAAGTCCTCTACAATCAGCCATCGACTTGGGGGGCAACTGTTTCGGACTGGGCCAGGCCCATTCCGACGAGATCGTACTCAGATCGGCCCAACCTTGCTCTTGGACTAACACAAGACCAGGGCAACCAATCTACACCGTCCATGCAATCAACGGATCCTAACTCGCGTATCATCTACACAACTGAACTATAGCCGCCGATCAGATCAACGGATCACAATTCACCCAGCATCATATCGCGATTCCATCTTCTGCCACGTGTCCCAAACTCGTTTAAGCCATATAAATAGGGGACCCATCACGGAGAAATGTACGCATTCCTTACATCATACATACCTCATCTAAGAGTAATACTGACTTGAGCGTCAGAGTGCCTTTTGCAGGTACCCACCTCCGTTCTCCGTCGTCATCGCCACCGTACACGGCAATCTTAGAGACTCCAGCCAGATCTGTGTTCCTTACTCGGAACAAATATAATTCTTTTGGTTTTAATTCGTTTAAAAATCTTTCTAATGATTGGATTTTTATTACTAATTTGAGACCTGTTGATCCTTAAAAAGGATAAATCTATTATAGAAATGTAATGCCTTCATATTTACATTTGAGTACACGAGACATATATATAGGAATACATTGAGGGGACAACATTCAATGCTAATTGATGCTCATTGCTAGTGATTAGGAGGAGTGAATCTCTCTCACTAATTGCATATAAATGGCTGAATAATTGACAGCTATAAGGAATATTCTCACTTGATACAAACATATTAAATACATGTGTTAATGCTAAATAAGGTAGCAAGAGATCACATGATTCAATGAGGTTCAGCTGCTGCGACTTCTCTGCTGCATTGAATGAAAGTTGACTCGGTTGCTGCATTATGATCCAATACGCCCCCTCAAGATCAAGTTGCCATCAGCTACTTACATCTTGGTAGTAAGATCCTTGAATCTGGATGTTGCTAGAGGCTTGGTTAGGATATCTGCCAATTGATCTTTTGTGGATACATGAGACACTTGTAAGTTACCAGCTTGGACTTGTTCTCAAACAAAATGGTAGTTCATAGAAATATGCTTCATTCGTGTGTGAAAGACAAGATTTGAGCATAGGTAAGTAGCTCCTACATTATCACACAGAATTCTATGAGGTTGTTGCATTGGTACCCTTAGCTCCTTTATGAGTTTGAGAAGCCACATGATTTCTGAAGCTCCTGCTGCCACTGCCCTGTATTCTGCCTCTGTGGAGGATCGAGCTACTGACCTTTACTTCTTGGATAGCCAAGAGATAGGATTGCCTCCAAAATATGTGAAGTATACAGTGGTTGATGTTCTATCATTTGCATTGCCACCCTAATCCGCATCTGTGTATGCGAGAAAAGTGAGTGAAGTTGGTTTCCTCAATAAGAGACCAAAGTTGATTGTAGACTTTAGGTAACGAAGCAATCTCTTGAGGTGTTGAAGATGTAATGTGGTGGGCTTATGCATAAATTGAGATAGTTTATTGATTGCAAAGGAGTGGTATGGCCTTGTCAAATTTAAATACTGCAGTGCTCCAAGAATGCGCCTATAGTATGTTGAATCCGTGGTTGGGGTACCATCATGAAGTGTGAGTACAGCAGATTGAGACAATGGTGTTGGTGAGGGTTTCGCCCCCTTTCTTGTCAAATTTCTCAAGGATGTCTCGAATGAACTTGTGTTGGGATAGAAACAATCTCGTGGATGTTGGAATGGGTTCAACTCCCAAGAAATAATGAGGTGCTCCCATATTCTTTAGTGAAAACCGATTGGATAGGGATGCAATGAAGTGATTGAGGAATTTAGCATCATTACCTGTAAGCAAAAGGTCGTCAACATACACAAGAAAGTAAGCAAGGGTGGATCCTGAGGCATATATGAATAAGGAAGGATCATTTTTGCTCATGATGAAGCCACAAGATGTGTTGAATGACTTTAGAGCATCAAACCATGCTCTTGGTGCTTGTCTCAACCCATAGATAGCCTTGTGAAGTTTACAAACATGATTGGGATTTTGTTGATCCTTCATACCCGAAGGTTGTGCCATAAATACCTCTTCTTTGAGTGAGCCTTGTAGGAATGCATTGTTTACATCAAATTGATGTATTGGCCATTTGTGTCCTAGAGCAATAGTGAGTATGAGTTTGATTGTTTGAGGTCTCACTACTGGAGCAAAGGTCTATTTGAAATCGATTCCTGGACATTGGGTGAAGCCCTTTGCAACAAATCGTGCCATATACCTTGAGATAGATCCATCCGGGTTTCTTTTGATCCGAAACAACCATTTAAAATCAACTATGTTGTGTCCACGTGGTGGTGGTACCAAGGTCCAAGTTCCATTCCGGATGAGAGCATCATACTCTTCAGAAATAGCTTGTCTCCATTGTGGATGTTGCATTGCTTGTCTTACATTGGAGGGCTCAAGATTTTCTGGTAGAGGGTAATTTGACACATTGAAAGCACGTTTGGGTTTGGAGATGTTGTTTTTGGACCTGGTGATCATAAGGAGACTATTGGTTGTGGTTGCTGCAGCTTGGTTAGTGACACAATTAGAATCAAAGGAGGGTGGAGAGGTGGATAAATCATTACCTGATGAAGAGTCTGAGCCCAAGGATGCCTCTTGAATGACTGGTGGTGTTGTATTAGATTTAAGGTTTAGTTAAGCAGGTGCATGGGTTGAGGGTGTGATATGTAGGATTATGTGTGGTGTTGATTGGTGAGGGGTGGTGATGGCTTGGTGAGGGAATTGTATGGGAAGTGAGTGCCATGAAATATGACATGTCTTGAGGTGTAGATTTTGTTGGTGATACGGTCTAGGCACTGGTAGGCATACTATGCCTTCATATTTACATTTGAGTACACGAGACATATATATAGGAATACATTGAGGAGACAACAATCAGTGTTAATTGATGCTCATTGCTAGTGATTAGGAGGAATAAATCTCTCTCACTAATTGCACATAAATGGCTGAATAATTGACATCTATAAGGAATATTCTCACTTGATACAAACATATTAAACACATGTGTTAATGCTAAATAAGGTAGCAAGAGATCGCATGATTCATGATGATTCAATGAGGGTCAGCTGCTGCGACTTCTCTGCTGCATTGAATGAGAGTTGACTCGGTTGCTGCATTATGATCCAATATCTATAAGTCTCGTTTTCTACGAACTTGACAGGGTGCTACACTTCCACATTTTGACTACTACCCATATTATTTTGGTTTTAAAAGAGACTGTGTAGTTGTGTTTTCTCACCATTGCTTAGTCTTGTCTTTTTGGGTTAACAATAAAAATATTCTCGTAGTTCTGTTACCCGAGATCCTCTCGGAAGGGCCTGTTGAATCCTGGGGGCTTATCGTCTTAGGCGAATAAATCCTTGAGGACAGTGTGCCTCCACACGTCTCAAGCTTGCTCTATGTTTATGGTGTTCATGGTTCGTGGTTCGTGATCTATGTTAGTGGTTTGTGATCTATGTTCATGGTTCGTAGTGTTTGTGACTTGCACAGTTCGTGACCAAATTTTTCAACAAAAAAAAGTTCAAAAAGGTTAATAGGGTTGGCATAAGTGATTTGAGATTCAGACTCAAGACTTTCGCCTCTCCATGGTGAGGGTTTGAATCCCCCCGAAGCCATTACAATCTTCTATGGTGGGTAACCCTCCCAAAAGAAATCCTTTAGTGCCACTAGTTAGTTGAGCAGTTGAGTTATTTTGCAAGTAGCCCCAGGGAAATGGCTCCGAAGCAGCCAAGTACGAGTCTTTTTGTTGGATTGAACAAAGGTCATGTTGTTACCAAGAAGGAGTTGCCTCCACGCCCCTCCGATCGCAAAGGGAAAACAAGCAGTGGGTGCACTTTGTGAGAAGCCTCATCCGTGAGGTTGCTGGTTTTGCATCGTATGAAAAGCGTATAACTAAGTTGCTGAAGGTTGGAAAAGATAAGAGGGCATTGAAAGTTGCCAAGAGAAAGCTTGGAACCCATAAACATGCAAAGAAGAATCATGAGGAGATGTCCAACGTTCTCCGAAAGATGAGGGCTGGTGGAGCAGGTGATAAGTTGAGTAGCTGCAACTAGATGAAATCACTTGCAATCTAGACATGTACATTAATCCTCTAGATTGGGTGCAGTCCCAACAAATCATTGGTATCATATCGAATAGCTTTGGAAATGTTTTTCCACTGCAAAATTTTCCCCAGTACACAAAAAAAAGGTATTCCAAAATTCCAAATGATGCAACCCAACTATTCTATATAAGTCTATGGTTTCTTACAAATGAAGCTTTCAATAACAAAAGGGTTTGTTTCGATAATATATTCATTTGAATGATTGAATCAATATTGTAATATGGAGTTTTGATGTAATTGTAATACATCTAACATTGATGTAGAGTTATAGTTTTTTTTTTTGTAAATAGAGTTATAGTTTTTTCAATCTATCTATAATCTTAATAATAATAAAACAAGGCTATACCTATAGAAAGTTTTGACAAGTGTCACTCTCTCATCCAATGATTTCTTTAGTACTCTTCTTAAATCTTAACTACTTTCTAATTGTGGAAACATTCTTCAATAGTACTTTTTCGTTTTACAGGTGCCAGCTATTTTGTTTTGTGATTTTTGTTGGTGAACCAGTAATCAATTAAATTTCAAATTTGAAATCAGTGAATTTATTTCTGGAGCAATTCCCTATATTCTCTCCACCCCATTCCTTTGGTTTCCAGGCTTTTGCTTCCATGAAAGGCTTTTTTTTTTCCTGTACCATAGCTTTTTTATTTATTTACCGATCTACCATACTTTTTCTTTTAAGTACGAGATTACCACAGTTTTTTTCCCTGTTGAGAAATCGGTCCTGGAGGTCCCGATTTCTCAACACAGTTTTATTTTATTTTTTTAAAATTTTAGTATGGAAATCGGTCCCTCTGGACCCGATTTCCCTTCGTGTTTTTATTTTTTATTTTTTAAATTTTCGTAGTGAAATCGGTCCCTCTGGACCCGATTTCACTCCTTTTTTTTTGTTTTGTAGTTGAGAAATCGGTCCCTCTGGACCCGATTTCTCAACGTGTTTTCTGTTTTTTTTTCCTGAGCGTGGTTTTAATTTGTTTCCTGTTTAGTTTATTTTAATTGGGTGGTGGTTTAGGGTTTTATGTGATGGTTTAGGGTTTTGGTGGAAAATTTTGGTTAATTATTGTAATGGTTAAATATTTAAGTTAGTTAATTAACTAATATAGTTAATTTAAAAATAACATTGGCCTAAATAATTCTTTTAATTATTTAATTTAGTTAATTAATTAATTATTTTATTTTTTGGTTAATTAATTAATTTTTTTTCAGTTAAGTAATATTAATAATTTTAATTAAATTGGTGTTTGTATTTTTTAATTTAATTAACTAAATATTAAAATAACTAAAAATATAATTGGAAGATAATTAACTCAAACTGATTAAAAATTAAAAATACCGACACGAAGGGGTACAAATACAGATATAAAAGGGGTACAAATAAAAATACAAACGAGGAAATTTTTTTATTCTTGCCCAGGAGTTCTAAAACAGTTTGGGCACTTATTCTTGCTATGTCCCTCATTTCGACACAATCCACATCTCTTCGGGTGACGACTCTTTTCCCTTTGATCCATCTCGGTACGAATACGTGTGGATTGTGGACGACCTTTTGGATCTCTCCGCATGGCTGGATTGTGACACAATTCAACTCCATTGTACTTTGGCCAGTATGATTCGTGAGGCACTGGTTGGAACTCTTCGCGATAAACGTTGAAAACATATTGTAACGTGTACTGGGGAGGCACATATGTCATGTAGTCGTGATGAACATGAGAACAAGCAGCGATGACGTGTGAACATGGGCAGTGTAGTGCCTGGAATTCGCCAGCACACTGCTGTTTTCCCAGATCTACTTTGAATGTCCCTGTTGGTCGGCCTGATGGGGGGCGTCTCAACTCCTTAACTGTGAAAATACTTTGCTCTCAGTTGAAAATTTGAACTTGGTGAGAGTTGGACATTCCCCGCTCTATCTCAAGTTTTTTGATGACTATGTCTGTATAAATCCTGCCGGATGTCATCATTGCTTAGGCATGTCTCCCCCTTTCAACGAATTTTGCATTCAACCTGTGATAGGTTGATCGGACTAACGAAGTGATTGGTAGATTGCGCGTCCCCTTTAATACATTATTGATGCATTCGGCTTCTTCACCGCCCTTCATCCCATGCTTAGAGCCATTGTTCCTTTGGGATGTTGTCAACCCACCTGACGGCTTCTTCACTCCATTCACTGATTTCGCTCTTGTAGTATGCGGCTCCCGGTTGAGTCATTGAGTATCCTGAAGAGTTTGAAGGAACAAAAGTCAAGGTTGGTAACGATAGAATAAAAAGGAATGGATAAGCATCAATGTATATGAAAAGTATACTAACCCATATTGATGACACTTTTTCTCATGTCCGCATTCTTGAAAGTCCTCATAAAGTTTTGTGCGATGTGACGAATGCAGAAGACGTGATGCCAATCACTATCTAGGCGCCGAACATCACTCTTTATTGATTCATGTCTATCCGAAATCAAGCAGAGGTCAGGCTGGGGTGTAACAAACATTCTCAAGCGTTCGAGGAAGAAATACCATGCATCTGCCGTCTCACCCTCCACAAGGGCATATGCTATAGGAATGGGTTGATTCCTCCCATCTTGAGCAATTGCCATCAAGAGCGTCCCTCGATACTTGCCATACAACCATGTTCCATCAACTGAAACAACAAAGTTTGCAAAGAAGGAAATGCGTTGATGCACTGTTGGAAGGTCCAGAAGAGTCGATGGAAGGTACCCTTTCCATGAACTAGTTGGCCATGTTCATAGAAGGGCATTGTTTGCCAATCGACAATAGTTCCTGGAACATAGAATTGCAAAGCGAGCATAAACTGTGGAAGCTCCTTGTATGATTCCTCCCAGTTCCCGAATATCTTTTCAACAGCCTTTTGCTTTGCCATCCATGCCTTCCTGTACGTAGTGGTATATGTGTATTTTGATCATATGTGTGCAATCAACACCGAAAGCGATATTGTTGGATCTTCCTTTACAATTTGCAGGATGCTTTCACAAATAAAGTCCGAGGATACCGGCGGTGATCTTGTGAAAGCCGTGTTAATGCACATGTATGCGGTGCTTCCAGCTTTCGGATCTCCCAAAGCTGTAATTTTTTGCGGTATGTAACTCGACACCTCCACATGCAGTTTTGGTTTTCACAACAAACAATCCATTTGTCTTGATCGGAGTACTCTACAATGAAGTTCTGGGACTTGTTCAGATGGTATTCTTTTATGGCATGTTGGGCCATTGCTTTTGTGGGAAATGTCATCCCAACTTGTAGGTTATTAGAGTTCGGAACAAGGTACGTGGGGGTGCGGGACATAAGATGGCCAAATTCTGGGTCTGAGTTATCCACCTCGTCGGAGGTCACATTGCGAAAATGCGAGGGCAGGTCATAGAACTGAAGGGATGACAAGGGACCCCCACCGGATTCCATATCTTCATCACAGGCGGCTGCATATAGCCCAAGAAGGTCGTCTTCGTTGTCGCTAAAGTCACCGACTTCTTCGTTGTGGACACCAGCCACAACACTGATAGGAATACGATCAACTGGGATGTTAAGATCAATTGTGGTGTTAAGATTAACGCCCTGAGTTGATGGTGTTGGGTTATAGGTTGACGAAGAAGGCATGGAGTGATGATGGTGGGGTTGTGTTTTGGTAAAAAGTGGATTGAATTCTTGTGTTGGGATACTGAGGTCTATGGGTTCAGAATATGGTGGCTCGGTTTGGGTGTCATCATTGGGAGCATCTACCAGCTCCGCATACACTTCAGCGGCAGAAACACCAAGGCGTTTACAGGCCCTGAACATGTCAAACATCAATTGTACGTCATCATCTCCTACAAGATTCAATGACTCATACCGATGATATCCCTGTACAAGAGCTGTAGGGTATCGATAAATAAGTCCGACCACCCTCCTTGTATTGTCTGGTTGAATCTTCTTCTGGATTTTTTGTATAAGTTGATGCAATTTCATGTTTGTCTTCACTTTGAGTAAGGTTGTATGGTTGCATGCAAAGACCACACCTTCTGTATCAGTCCTGCCAACATGTCCATTGTAATAGACAGAGAGAAATAACTCTGCTGGAGGCATGATTTAGGTAAGAAATAGAGATGAACGTTTTAACTTAGGTAGAAATAGCTCACTGAAGAAATAGCTCACTTAGGTAGAAATAACTTAGGCATATTTATAGTTTTTTTTGGAAATAGTTATTAACATTGAATAAAAAAAAACAAAAGTAAGGAATTCACTGAGAAGATAACATGCACGTTCTTTTGCATCAGTGCACCCATAATTGAAACACATTTATTTTTTTGCACCACATAATTGAAAAAGAATATTGAATAGTAATGTTAAGCAACTCAAGCATGGCATGCACATGGTTTAAGCCTTACATTTTTGTTTCTTATGCAGTACTAGTATGAGCCTATTCAGGAGACAAAAGCATGGCATGCATTGAATCTTTGGATGTGTTAAATCAAGTCACGTTAAATCAAGCATGGCATCCACATGGTTTAAGCCTTGCATTTTTGTTTCTTATGCACTACTAGTATAAGCCTATTCAGGAGACAAAAGCATGGCATGCATTATTCACATCACATGCTTGACACTAAAAAAATACTACCCCATACATTCTATAAATACCAACACTCTTCATCAGTTCATCACACACAAATTTTTCTAAATCTATTCAGTGCTTTATTTTGTTCTAAAACACACAAGCACACACCCATCACACACTCAATGGCACTACTAAGAAACCGACTCAATCATAGATCATCACAAAGAGGTTCAACGGTAAGTGATCTTACTTTTTAGTTATTCGTTGTATTTTTATACTTGTCCTTTATCATCTTGTACTAACGAATTTGATTCAACTTGTAGAATCTGATTGACATATACCATCTAAGTGTAGAGGAACCAAACCCAGTATTGGTTCCGTACTTGGAACAAGCTGGGTTTTCAACTGTTGCAACTTTGGGATTTTGTAAGGTGGACAAGGCATTGGTGACTGCTATGGTAGAACGGTGGAGGGATGAAACACATACGTTTCATCTTCCAACTGGAGAATGCACAATAACTCTAGAAGATGTTGCGCTACAGCTAGGTTTGCCGGTTAACGGACCACCAGTCACTGGACCCAGTATGTGTGAATGGAATGACGTGTGCGTAGAACTTTTGGGTGAAGCTCCTCCAGCCAATCAAATGGTGGGACAGTGTGTCAAATTAAGATGGCTGAAAGATAGATTCGCCACTATACCACAAGATCCAACAGAGGAACAACTACAATTCCATTGCAGAGCATACATTTTATGCTTGATCGGGGGGGTCTTGATGCCGGACAAATCAGGCAATAGAGTACACCTAATGTATCTACCTAAATTGAGAGATCTCCAAAGTGTTGGACGCTACAACTGGGGCTCAGCCTGTTTGGCAACACTCTACAGAGAAATGTGTCGTGCAACTCTACCATCATATAATTCTATGGGTGGATGTACGATACTGCTACAGTCTTGGGTATGGTACTGCATGCCATTCATTGCACCACAATGCGGCTACACACCATCATTTCCACTAGCACGATGGTAAATAAAAACTACAGCATAAAAGCTCACTACACTTCTATTGATTATACAATACTAACTTATAAATGTGTATGTATTTTACTAGATGGAGTCTCGGGGGAATGAGTTATATCGGAACACCTCGTGGTGACATTACGATTCTGAGATCACGTATAGATCACATGCAAAGCCATCAGGTTAAAAATGTCATTGTTCAATATATTCACTTATACACTGTGCAACCAATTACCTTTTCATATTACTAACGTAGCTTAATTTTGCAGTTTCTATGGATGCCCTACAGAGATCTTCTTGGCTACCTACCAGAAGCAGCATTCAGGGGTTCTGAAATATGGACTGCCAACACCGCATTAATATGTTTTCAGAATGTAGAATGACATCAAACAGACAGAGTCAAGCTCCAGTTTGGTCTTTTGCAGGAAATACCAAACGAGCCTGTAAATATGGATGCACAACACGATGTGGACATGCGAGGCAATCAATCTGAAAACTGGAAACACGTACATGCTGAGTGGATCCAACTTTGGAAGGAACGCAGACGTCGGGTGCTTACGGGACAACCAATTCATGGTCATGTGTTGCCCACTAACGAGTATATGGTGTGGTTGAGGTCTAACTCCAACCTATACCTATCAATTCAGCCACAATTGCGAGACCCACGAGGTAATGTTCAAGAAGAGTCAGATGTTGGGCCCAGCATGCCCCCCAACCAACCCAACGACGCGCTCGACATAGTAGGCGTCGAGGGCCCGTCCCCAGCACCCATAGAAGATGAAGACCAAGAGGGGCCCCGGCACTCATTTTCTTTCACCCCAGAACCGCCACGCCATTCATTTGCCTTTACACCAACCCAACAAGATGCTCCTTAGCATTACGGCTCTCATCGACACTCTATTGCTTCCAGCGATGTCGATTTTGTGAGCAACTTGTTTGGTGTCAAGATGGATACGCCAGCATCGGTTCAGTATATGGACAATTTGTACTCATTCGGTGTTCCAGCTTTTCCTAACCTAGCGGGTGCTAGTTCTTCACTGAATCCAACAAATGTTGATCTCAATGAGGCGTTGCATCAAGAAGAGCAACTCACCATTGTTGAGGAAGAAACGACCCTAGAACCACCTCGACGGAAAAACCACACGCGTAGGAAACCTCGGCGGTGTGGGGTGGGCATCATTTTGGAGAATAATTTAATTTAATTTAATATTTACATTTAATATTTACTTGTTTGTGTTTTTATTTGTACCCCTTTTATATCTGTATTTGTACCCCTTCGTGTCGGTATTTTTAATTTTTAATCAGTTTGAGTTAATTATCTTCCAATTATATTTTTAGTTATTTTAATAATTAGTTAATTAAATTAAAAAATACAAATACCAATTTAATTAAAATTATTAATATTACTTAACTGGAAAAAAATAAATAAATAAATTAACCAAAAAATAAAATAATTAATTAATTAACTAAATTAAATAATTAAAAGAATTATTTAGGCCAATGTTATTTTTAAATTAACTATATTAGTTAATTAACTAACTTAAATATTTAACCATTACAATAATTAACCAAAATTTTCCACCAAAACCCTAAACCATCACATAAAACCTAAACCACCACCCAATTAAAATAAACTAAGCAGAAAACAAATTAAAACCAAGCTCGGGAAAAAACAAAAACACGTTGAGAAATCGGGTCCAGAGGGACCGATTTCTCAACTACAAAACCAAAAAAAAAAATTAGGAGTGAAATCGGGTCCAGAGGGACCGATTTCACTACGAAAATTTAAAAAAAAAATTAAAAACACGAAGGGAAATTGGGTCTAAAGGGACCGATTTTCATACTAAAATTTAAAAAAAAAAACTGTGTTGAGAAATCGGGTCCTCTAGGACCGATTTCTCAACAGGAAAAATATTGTGGTAATCTCATACTTAAAAAAAAGTATGATAGATCGGTAAATAAAAAAAAAGTATGTTACGGAAAAAAAAAAAAAAGCCTCCATGAAACATTTCGTTTTCTCTTTCTCACCACTAATTCTCTCTCTCCGCTTTACTTTACACACTTTTGTATTATCAAGTCAAGACAACATTCTGCTATTTTTTTTCTACAGGCGGTGGCATTTTTCTCATGGTGTCATTTCACATTTCCTCATGAATTTATACTCCCACTCAATTCACACTCTCTTTTCATGCTGATTCATTTTATGAAATTTTTTCAAATCCCCTTTCTTTTCAAATACACAAGTTGCCCTTATGAAATACCTGGATTGAAACATTTGAAGCGCACTTGAAAAGCAGAGAAAAGCGAAGCTGCAAAGAGAGGTGGAGTATGTCACTGTAAGTGAGAAAAGAGATCCATGAGAGGAAGAGAGAATGAGGGAAGAGAGAGGAGGGGCCGCTATGGCTGCAGAGACCAGCCGCTACAGCAGCGACGTATTTAATGCTGCCGCAAACCATACAGCATGGCAAGCCCGCGCGAAAGCCTGCCGGTGTCCGTTTTATGGGGCTCCACCCCAATTCTTTCCATCTCGCTCTTTCTCTCCTCCATCGCTCCATCTCTCTGTTTTATAGCTTCTGTCTATGTCTATTTTTTGGTTCTTATTTTTCTATTTTGACAGGAAATTGTTACTGCCGCGGTGGAGGCACACCCATGGTGGACCGGTTATAGTGGTAGTGGGTGCTTCCATCCACGACTTTCAAAACAAGACCACCACGCTTTTGGTTGTCTGAAATTAAAATTTCGACCTGTTGATGTTTGATTTGACCATGTTGCGGATGAAATGTATTCATTTTTAATTAGTCTTGAATACTGATTTATTTGCCAAAGTTCAGTGTTTGTATTCAGAGTCCATATTTTCAACCAGAATTGGCTTATTGTATTGCTGTTATCTTTCGTATGAATTCTTAACTTTGGTTTAGATCACAACACTTGAGGTTTGTTTGAGGAGATTTTGTACCAGATGTTAAGATGTTGAGTCTGAGACGGAGCCAAAAAATCAATGTCATGGGAGCCAATTTTGAGTGTCATAGACACTACCAAGTATATACAGCTGGTAGAATACACACTCATACATATAAGTACAACTGTGATTTACACATTGGATAACTTGGTAACAAATTTTCATATGATTTTGTGTGAACAATCCCATGCCTGTTAGAGGATATGGCGAGATTGAAAGAGAAGAATTTAAGTGGAAGAACAACAGGTTCAAGAAGGTGGAACTTTTAAAATAAAAATTCAGTGGTGGCTAATTTCTACAACATATATAAAATGATTCTAAAAGTTATTGAAAGATTATACTTTTTAATCACTCATTTTCTGAAATTTAGAGTTGAACTTAGTTGATTCCTTTCTGATGAATATTTCCTTTGTTAATAACCCCAATGAACTAGGTAATATCTGGGAGTCGCCATGTGGGAATTATGTCTGCAGATAACCAGTAGGAAAATATGGGTTAAGGTACTACAAGCTCATACATTAGGAAAAAAAATCAGTGCCAACATCTAATTCTCTCTGTAAGCTAAAACATGATTATTGAATTGGTTGGTACACACTCAATTTTGATGGTTTCTTTTTTGTTTTCAGATTACGTCATTTAAGTTTTGTTTTCTTAGCAAGAACACTCTTTCGGAGGATCCTACTGAATAAGGTAACATGCTCAGTGTGATTAATTATGGTACATTTTATATGGTTGAAGTGGTTTTAAAATGTGGTTGTTTCATTCATTTTCTGATATATATGATATTTTTTTTTGCATAGATTCTGAGATTAACTAACTGCATTTGCTATTAATGTTCTTAATGGTAAAGATTTGCTAAGCTTATAGTTCACCTTGCTGTTTAATTATGCAGGATTGTCCATTTGAATATCTTCATAGCAATGTGGTGGTATGTTGTAGCTGCATTTGCTGTTTAATTACACAGGATTGTCCATTTGAATATCTTCATAGCAATGTGATTGTATGCTATAGCTGATTACAGTCGCTGGAAATGCAGTGCTGATGACTTAGGAACTCAACTCTTTTACTATTGTCCTTCTTAGTATCCCTCTTTCTTCTTTACTTTCTTATTCTGTTTTGGGAGGGGATTATGGGAAATGTTTGGAGATAAATTTCTTTGGGTACATATCTGTTGTAGGAGTAAATGGCCCAAGAAATTCAATTTCTTTACCATTGGATATGTTCCCTTCATTTTGTGAATCTCTTCATTTAAGTGTTTAGGAAAAATTATATGATAGATCAAGGACTGATGGTTACAACAATGATGAATGGGTGGATGTGGCTGGCATAAGGACGAGATAGGAAATGAATGTCTATTGATGTAATAGAGATAAAGGAAGACAATAACATAGGGAAAATGTTTCAGAAGAAAGTAAGACAGTCCCAGTACAACTGTGCCTCAAATGCAAATAAGTTGAGTGAAACAATTTTACCTCAATACAAGAAGATTTATAACAAGTAACAACTATTGCCCAATGCTTAGGAACATTTTTGTTTATGCAGAAACAAACTGATGATCACCAAATTAGATATTCCACACCAGTTATGAAGAGTGCTCTTCTGCACCATGTTTCACAACATTCATGAGCAGCAAAACTTTTGGCCCTCACATGACAGTTCCATTGAAAATATAAAATGAATTTGGGTATCATTGGTTTGATAGTGAAAGGGGGAAGAAAGTTGGCTTTTTCTATCCACACCCCCCGCATTTTCTAGCCACACCCCCTGTCAGCTTTTTGTTGATGAAAAGACGAAAAAGCCCCTACCCCCAAACCTAATCTCCAGCCACAGCCATCCTCTCAACTCCATCCTCATCCTCACAGCCATTCACAAATTTCGTGATTTAATCTCTCCCACACTCTCTCCCATCCACTGTGACCCAGGTCCGATTCCCACCTCCACCATTTTCGTTGGTGGTGCAACCCACTCCTACGACGGTGGACGACGGTGAGCCGTCTGTTTTTTTTTTCTTCACCTGCGAATCGTCCGTAAATTCAATTCACGTACTCACACGTGAATTAAATTCACGTAATAGTTGTTTTTTACTAACTTCACGTAAATTAAATTCACGGAACATCTGTAAATTCAATTTACGGAACATCCGTAAATTGAATTTACGGAACATCCGTAAATTCAATTCACGGACGGTTATAATTTGTAAACAGGTTACGTAAATTCAATTTACTGAACATCCGTAAATTCAATTCACGTAAGAATATAATTTGTAAACTGGTTACGTAAATTAAATTCACGGAACATCCGTAAATTCAATTTACGGAACATCCGTAAATTCAATTCACGGACGGTTATAATTTTTAAACTACTCTCGTAAATTCAAATAACGTGTGTTCTGCAAATTCAATTTACGGAAGTTACGTAAATTAAATTTGCGGAACATACGTAAATTGAATTTACGGATGCTGAAATATTTGATTTCAATTTTGTACCGCTTTAAAACAATTCTAAAATATTCTGAATGCTTTCCATGCAGTAAATGGAGGTGGATCAAGATAATTTTGATGAAGTGGATGACGGTGTGGAATACGAAAATCTTGAATTTGAAGTGGATTGTAGTGAAAAATTTACCACGGACAATGTAATTAATTTTTGCCTCTAGCCTTTAGCAAATTTACATTGTTGCAAGTATTTGTTTCAACTTTGTCATTTTTTTCTTTATAGGTGTTTGCCACGCGAAGTGATTTGTTACAATGGGCTAGAAATGTTGGGAAGGAAAATGGAATAGTTGTGGTGACTATTAGGTGCAAACAAAGACAGCGGGGCGTTCAGGAACAAAGACAAAATTAGTCATTGGTTGTGAAAGAAGCGGCAAATACAGACCTGAGAAGAACCTTGAACTGGCGAGGAGCACGGGCACCAAAAAATGTGATTGTCCCTTTAGATTGAAAGGGAGACCCACAGTGGCGATGAAGGATGGATCCTGATTGTATCATGTGGGTTGCCTGACCACGAGTTGGTTGAAACACTTGTTGGCCATTCTTTTGTTGGTCGTTTGTCATGTGAAGAAAAGACTTTACTAGAAGGCATGACAAAGAATATGGTTAAACCGAGAAACATTTTGCTAACAATGAAGAATAATAATGCCGAGAATATGACTACTATGAAGCGATTTACAATGCACGACAAGCATATCGGTCATCCATTAGAGGTAATAGAACCGAAATGCGACAATTCTGAAGTTGATGGACCGCGATCGTTATGTCTATCGATATAGGTTGGTGGAAGGTTCTAATGAACTCAGAGACATTTTCTGGACACATCCAGATGCCATCACCCTTGTCAATACCTTCCACCTTGTGTTGAGTATTGACAAAGACATACAAGACTTGTCGATACCGCTTGCCACTACTTGAGATTGTCGGAGTTACATCGTTGGATTGACATTTTGATGGCCTTCACATATTTACGAGCAGCGCGCGATAACTTTGCATGGGCACTCTTGATGTTGAAAGAACAGATTAGAAGCGGTGATGTCGAGGTCATCGTTACTGATAAAGACCTTGGCTTGATGAGCGCATTGCGTCTTGTTTTTCCCTACGCGTACAACTTATTATGCTTGTTTCATGTGTGCAAGAATGTGAGGGCCAAGTGCAAGACTCTTGTTGCCGAAGAAGAAACAGGAAGAGGTCATGGACGCATGGGATGCTCTTGTGAGGTGTTCGACGCTTGAGTATATAAAGCGATTAGGTGTGTTTGAACGTGTTTGTCATGATTCTCCTTATTTCTATGATTATGTGATGTGGCGGTGGTTGAAATCTCACAAGGAAAAATTTGTTGAGGCATGGACAAACCAGGTGATGCACTTAGGGAACACGACGACAAATAGGTATAATGATATATGTTGTGCATTCAAACAAACAATTATGCAACCATCACTTATTTTGTGTTATTGTCTTTGTTGTTTCTTAATAGAGTCGAGTCCGCACTGCTGGAGTTTGAAGAGGTTGTTGCAAGATAGTATGGGTGACCTTTGCGGTGTTTGGGATCTTTGTTTCAAGCAAGATCATACTCAAAGACAATCGAAATAAAGGCATCGTTCGTAAAAGCATAGTTGTACAAGAACATCGACATAGTAGCAGATTGTATGCCCATTTGCGTGGCGTTGTGTCAAGGAGTGCATTGATGCACATTGCCAATGAATTTGATCGTGTTAAGTATGTTGGTATTGATAAGTCCTTATGTGGTTGCATCATTAGGAAGACACATGGATTGCCATGTGCTTGTGAGCTTGCCATTTACAGTATGATGCCTGCCGCCATTCCTTTGGACACGGTTCATATTTTTTGGAGGAGCTTAAATTTTGTTGATGAAGGTTTTAGTAAGTCCTCAGTTTTATCTTTAAAATCAGAGTTAGAAGTCTTAGAACAAACATTTGATAGGCCTGATGTATCTGGTAAAATTGCAATCAAGGGTAGGGTGCTCGAGCTAGTATTCCCAGCAACCACCTCAATGTATCCACCTCCTGCAAAGGTAAAAACAAAGGGTGCACCGAAAAAGGGGAAAGGTAAGTTGTCCGCCTTACGAAAGGCGGAGAAAAAAGAAAAATCAACAAGGCGTGACCTATCATATTGGGAAAGTGTGGATGATTATTTTGGATGTAGTGGAGTAAAGGCATGCGGTACTCAGTCATCGATCCATAAAGTTATCCGACCTACTGTTGCTTCCAGTCATAAACCACCTAGTGTTGAATCGGTCCCTAGTGTTGAGCAACCTAGGGTGTTCCCTATATGGAGTGGTTACCTGGAGATCCATCCTTTTATTTCTAATGTCGTGGATGTCGGTGGCAGCGGAAATTGTGGGTATCGTTGTGTTGGTGCCTTGCTAGGTAGGGGTGAGGAATCATGGCCTGAAATCCGTCACGAGTTGATCATGGAACTTGTGATGGGCGGTGATTATTCGAGGCTTTTTGGCGGTGAGTCTGGGTGTACCACCTTATTGACTCTTTATATGTTCGTGATGTTGTAAGATATGATAAGCTGGATGACCCTTCCGAAATGGGACATGTAATTGCTTCAACATATAACGTTGTCTGGTCGGTTTATCGCTAGGCCAACCGTTGACTTTTCTTCCACTTAGGCGTGGACCGTCTACATCGTGTATTCCGTCATCGCGATTGCTTTTGTTAAGCGGTGTCACTTTGTGCAGTACTAAAACCTTTATGTATCACACAAGTTGCTATAATTATTTGTTTTTTTCAAATAAATTAATTTATACAATTGTCCCATCATGGCGAGTTCATTTGCGGCGTGATGCGCCAATACCTCCTCCAACAAGCCTATGGAGGCGGTGTGCCTATGAAGATGCCCGCACATGGGAGGCTCTTTGCGTTCCACACATACAACCTTTGGTTGCGAATATTTCCACTTACCGAGACGCCTCATATAAACCTTGCGGATGGTGATATTACTTAATAGCCTTTTTACATTATTGTAATTACTTCTACCGACACTTACGTGTTTTTGCGTATTGTATCGTTTCGTTTAAGTATACTGTGACTAGTCCACAAATCTGTAATTTTTCTTAAGTACACATTATCAATTTACTCTAAATATACTCCAAAATATAAAGCCGCTACAGGCAAATATACAATACGCCATAGGTCCACAGATCACGGGAATACGCCAAAGGTACCAAAACATAAAGCCAAGACGGCAAATATACAATACGCCATAAGTCCACAGATCACCGGGAATACGCCAAAGGTACCAAAATATAAAGCCACTACAGACAAATATACAATACAGTAATCACCGGGAATCTCGACCTCTCTTCTGTTCTCACATATGTCCTACTCCAACGTCCACCACCGATGCGCATTTGCGTCTTTGCGGAGAGCATCCCCACGATCATGGTCATCGTGGATCAAATGCATCAACTCCTGGCGATTGGCATCCCATCGGGTGAGATGTACAAGTCCATAAGAGTCCGCATGAGCTCAACCATCCTCATATGTCTCAACCGCAATAAATAACAATGACCATAGATATATAAAGTACAATGTCGTTTTATAAGCTAACAATGTAAGTTATAAAGCGTACCCAGATCTGGTGATGGATGCGGGCCGGACCGAGCGTAATCGGATCTGGCCGCAGTGGAGCATGTCGTGGGATGATGAAGGGGTGGGAGATCCTGCAAAACCAGTCCATATAATCAGCAGCCGCTTGCCGGGTGCACTACTGGGATGGCCGTGAATCACGTGAATACCCCACTGCGTGAACATGATGTCCATCTCCTCTGGCGTGGTCGTATGACCTGTGATGTCGCTCGGTGAGGGTGGAATGGTCTGAATAAACCCGTACTGGCGCAGGACCCTATCAGGGAGATGTGCAGACATATGCGGACCCCATCTGATCCATCCTCTGTATAGCGATGCCTCCTGAAAAGGCCATAAGGCTCTATGGCCCTCGTATGGGAGTCCAAAGACACGGACTCGTCTGTCAGCAGATCCAACTGCCTCCTAAAAGGAAGTACAAGCCCCCTAAGCCTCTTCGGTTGCCATCGAAGAGCCTGTGGTTGGGCCTCATTATAACCTGGGTGCTCCTTCTTGTAGTCGTCACATAGATCAGGAAAATTAGCATATATCCAAGCCTGTAGAAACACAAACAACATGTTGCTCTAATGAGCATATAACTGAAAAAAGGTTCACAGAAAACATAACAAAATAAATACCTGCAGGAGAGTCAGATAACCGGCAATAGTCTTTGTGTGGTGAAGACTGGACTCGCATAAGTTGTCATACAAGTGTGCAAGGCCTGCAGCGCCCCAAGCATATCCTCCACAGCTGTCCAAGTCCCTAAAACACTCCAGAAAAGCAACGTTGACTGCAAATGCACTCTTGTCGCTAAACAGTGTGCACCCAACTATGCACAACAACAAAGCCCTGGCAGCCTCCTCCCATCGCTCCTGGTCACAACGTCGTCTGTATATGTCAAGGAGCTCAGTATAGCGAATAGCTGCTTGTTTGGTAGTGCGGAACTCGAGCATTGCTTCTGATCTGGTGACTCCCAACAGCTCCCTCATGACCTCTGCAGCCTGATCCCTGTCAAACACGGTCACAGTGAAGAATGCCCCCGTGATCGGTATGTGCAGCAGTGACCACACGTCGTCCAGAGTAATGGTCATCTCCCCAACCGGGAGATGAAAACTGTTGGTGTCCCGGTGCCATCTCTCGACAAAAGCAGACACCAGCCCCTTGTCAACAAGGCCATAACTGCACTCCAACAGGGGTAGGAGCTGTGACCCCTGCACATATCGCATAACCCCGGCATGTACAACCACATCCTTCAACTTCTTCCCATTGCTGAACAGTCTCAGCTCTCCACGATCCTGAAATCATAATAGATTTTATCAAAACAAATTTTATTTTGTTAGTTAATCAGCAATTCAATCTGACAACAAATAAATGTCTTTTGGGACACATTACCTCTCCACTCCACAATCGAGTGGCCACATGGTCTGCATATGTCCTGAGGACAGATGTGTCAACAGGACCACCAAGAAACCCCTCAGTCGGGAGATCGACATCATCATGTAATTGGTGCTCCTGAGGCTGTGAGTCTTCAGCGGACTCCTCATGGGGTTGTGCCTGATACTGCTCCTCCTGTGCAGGTGGCTCATCTTGTGCAGGTGCCTCATCCTGAACCATTGGCTCATCTGCCGAGGTGAGGCGGGCCTCCCGTGGCGTCGGGCGCGGTTTGCTGCTTCTTCTTTGCTCGGTCACGGACCCACGTGCGAAGCATGAAGCATAACACGGCGACCCTCGCCATCAATCATCATAGTCTTAACCATGCCTGCACATAGTTCAACAAGCATAACTGAACTTTTCTTCAAAAATGATAAAAACATAAAACCAATGATAAAAACATAAAACCAAAAAAATGTCATACTTTTAACTCATACAAGTTGAAATTTTAAACCAATAGATCAGCTATTACATTTTTAGAGACAATAATTAGTAACCATATAGAGTCATGTCCATTTCGTAAATTCAGTTTACGTGTATTACGTGAATTTAAAATACGGAAAGAAAAAATACCCCATTACGTAAACTGAATTTACGTAGGTCACGTGAACTCAATTCACGTGGCCTACGTAAATTCAGTTTACGTAATGAGGTATTTTTTGGTTTACGTGTATTACCTGAATTTAAAATACGGAAAGACAAAAAAATACCCCATTACGTAAACTGAATTTACGTAGGCCACGTGAATTGAGTTCACGTGACCTACGTAAATTCAGTTTACGTAATGGGGTATTTTTTGTCTTCCCGTTCACGTAACATACGTGAACTCAGTTCACGTGTCCTACGTAAATTTAGTTCACGTGTGGTACGTGAATTTAAAATACGGAAAGACAAAAAATATCCGTTACGTAAATTGAATTTACGTAGGTCACGTGACCTACGTAAATTCAGTTTACGTAATGGGTATTTTTTGGTTTACGTGTATTACGTGAATTGAAAATACGGAAAGACAAAAAATACCCCATTACGTAAACTGAATTTACGTAGGCCACGTGAATTGAGTTCACGTGACCTACGTAAATTCAGTTTACGTAATGAGTATTTTTTGTCTTTCCGTATTTACGTACCACACGTGAACTGAATTTACGTAGGATACGTGAACTGAGTTCACGTATGTTACGTGAAGGGAAGACAAAAAGTACCCCATTACGTAAACTGAATTTACGTAGGTCACGTGAACTCAATTCACGTGGCCTACATAAATTCAATTTGCGTAATGGGGTATTTTTTGTCTTTCCGTATTTTAAATTCACGTAACACACGTGAACTCAGTTCACGAAAAGTTCAAATTTTTGGATAAACAGGTGCAGCAAAACCGCGACTGCAACCATCAAAATCTATACTCAAAACAACATGTAAATCACTATAATCAAGTTTGAATGCCCAAATGTGGAAACAATCAATGCCCTAAATGAACAGAAGTTTCCCTAAACGAACAGAAATCATATAAAGGAGGAAAAAAAAAAGAACGCAAGCTGCCTTACCTGTGCGATGGGGGTGGTGAGGCGCGACGGGAGCTTCTCCGGCGTGGGTGTGTTCAGCGTCGTGAGGGAGGGGAGGCGCGACGTCAGCTTCTCCGGCGTGGGTTCGTGAGGGAGGGGAGGCGCTCGTGAGGGTGAGGGAGGGGAGGCGCTCGTGAGGGACGGGGAGGGAGCTCGTGAGGCGGGCGCTCCTATGGCTGATAAAACATATTAGGTGGGGGTAGGGGCTTTTTCGTCTTTTCATCAACAAAAAGCTGACAGGGGGTGTGGCTAGAAAATGCGGGGGGTGTGGATAGAAAAAGCCAAGAAAGTTCACTAGATTTAGCCCAATAATTTTTATTTTTTTTCTACCTGTATATTTTGGAAAACCGAGTTATGTTTGCAAGAACAAAGCAATTAAAATTGATGTAAAAGTAGTTTTGCATATATTAAAAAATTTATTATACCCTAATTCTGTAGTGATTCCAATTTGATTGTTGTCCCAGATTATAGTACGTTTTTGTTGTCTGTTCTTTAAAAGGATTTTTTTTGGGACTCTATTATGCACTGGATGCCTTTATTACAATTATATTTGGATGCAGATACCTCAGCAAAAGTCTTGGTTTTATACTTGATAGTCCATCATACACACGTGTTAGTCGAGTCATCTATACTTTAAGCAGATAAAAATAATTTATATTATATGTGAATGTGATGATAAATATGAAGTTTGTCAGTGTTCTACTCATGTATAAAGGATGTTCAAATTGGGCTAATAATGTTTTTGGAGTTGTTGGCTGTGACTTGAGAAAGTGAATGAAGTATGATACTGGAATTTAATATGATGTACTGATTGTAATCTTATACACTTTTTTTGGGTATAATAATCTTATACTTTTAACAAGTGCAGAATTTGCCTGCAACCTTGGTTAAACAATGCCTACAATGGAATGTAACAACTGTTATACTTTTAACAAGTGTAGAATTTTCCTGCAACCTTGGAAGCAAGTGGGGAATGAAGTAACTTTTGTGCTGTCAATAGATTGAAGAGAAGCAGCAGCATTTTTCTGTTTGTAGATCCAACAAATCATGTGTTTTTTCCAGAGTAAAAGCACACTGAGGGGGTCCCTCAAAATTTGCTATAATTTATACTAGCACGATACCAGTGCAAATGCACGGGGCGCACGTTGTTTGTTGAACTTAATATTTTAAGACGTGATTGTTTATAACAAATGATATTTTTGAATCAATGTAGTATTAAAAATTAACTAATTTTATAATGAAGATGAAAAAAATATTAAATGTGTATCAAATATTACTATTTATTTAATTGTGTGACTTGTGTACCATATATAAATAGTAAAATATATAACAAAACTCTGTTGGGACTAAAAAGTAAAATACTCACTTAAAAATAATAAAAATATTTATAAAAACTGATATGTGCTCAAAGTTAACGAAATTATAGCGACAATATGTTATTTTCTCCCGTCGAGAAAAAAACAAAATAATAATTTATAAAAACATAATAGCATTCATAAAAAAAGAATATAAAAAGTAATTATACAAACAACATACTATGTTTTTCTGTCTAGAATCAAAAGCAAAATAATAGATGTTAGTATGTAATGTTTTTTCTCGTTAAGAATAAAAAGTAAAATAATATTCTATATTTAAATAATATATAATAAAGATATTTATAACAAAATATATAAATATAAAAAGTAAAATATATAACAAAACTCTGTTGAGATTTAATAATTTCGTTCCCGTCAACAACATTGTACTTAAGTAGTGTTTCTCGTCGGAACTCAAAAACAAAATAATCATTTATAAAAATTAAATACATTTATAAAAAAATAATTATACGGACATGTAATGTCTCCCATCACGATTCAAAAGCAAAATAATAATTTAAAAATAACTTAAAAAATATAAAAAAAATGTTAATAATAAAATAAAATTAAAATTATGCCGACAATATGTAATATTTCTCCCGTCGAGACTTAATAATTTTGTTCCCCGTCGATAACATTGTACATATGTATTGTTTTCCTGTCGAAACTCAAAAATAAAATAATCATTTATAAAAATTAAAGACATTTATAAAAAAAATAATTATACTGACATGTAATGTCTCCCGTAACGACTCAAAAGCAAAATAATAATTTAAAAATAACTTAAAAAATATAAAAAAAATGTAAATAATAAAATAAAATTAAAATTATACCGACAACATGTAATGTTTCTCCCGTCGAGACTTAATAATTTCGTTCCCATCGACAAAATTGTACATATGTATTGTTTTCCCGTCGAAACTCAAAAACAAAATAATCATTTATAAAAATTAAAGACATTTATAAAAAAAATAATTATACCGACATGTAATGTCTCCCGTCATGACTCAAAAGCAAAATAATAATTTAAAAATAACTTAAAAAATATAAAAAAATGTTAATACTAAAATAAAATTAAAATTATACCGACAACATGTAATGTTTCTCCCATCGAGACTTAATAATTTCGTTCCCGTCGACAACATTGTACTTAAGTAGTGTTTCCCGTCGGAACTCAAAAACAAAATAATCATTTATAAAAATTAAATACATTTATAAAAAAGTAATTATACCGACATGTAATATCTCTCATCACGACTCAAAAGCAAAATAATAATTTATAAATAACTTAAAAAATATAAAAAAATGTTAATAATATAATAAAATTAAAATTATACTGACAACATGTAATGTTTCTCCCATCGAGACTTAATAATTTCGTTCCCGTCGACAACATTGTACTTAAGTAGTGTTTCCCGTCGGAACTCAAAAATAAAATAATCATTTATAAAAATTAAATATATTTATAAAAAAGTAATTATACCGACATGTAATATCTCCCATCACGACTCAAAAGCAAAATAATAATTTATAAATAACTTAAAAAAATATAAAAAAATGTTAATAATATAATAAAATTAAAATTATACTGACAACATGTAATGTTTCTCCTGTCGAGACTTCATAATTTCGTTCCCGTCGACAACATTGTACTTAAGTAGTGTTTCCCGTCGGAACTCAAAAACAAAATAATCATTTATAAAAATTAAACATTTTTATAAAAAAATAATTATACCGACATGTAATGTCTTCTGTCATGACGTAAAAATAAAATAATTATTTATAAATAATTTAAAAAAATGTTAATAAAAAATGAAATTGAAAAAAGAGAGAAAGAGAAGAAGAAAAAAAGAAAAGAATGAGAGTGTGAGAGAAAAAAGAAAAGAAAAGAAAGGACCAGATGATTGGCGCACTGGAGAGAGAGAAAAGAGAGTGAGAAAGGAAAGAGAAAGAGAGAGAGAAAAGGAAAAGTAAAAAGTGAGAGAGAGAAAGTAAAAAATAGATAGAAAAAATAATTTTTTATGTAAATAAAATATTTTTTTTATTGTTGATTTAAATTGACATTTTTGTCCCTGAAAAGTACATGTGTCATTAATATAAGATGTCTAGATTTGTAATTTCCCTATCATGTTGGTTTCTTAGTTACCAATACGATACCTGTGCCTACGCACGGTGCGCGCGTTGTTTATTACGATTTTGAAATAAAGATGGAACAAAATACTTATATAAAAGTAGATATATTAGATGATTAGTCGAAGGCCAAAAGTTAATTCCAAAACTTCATATTTCCCAAAGTACATATATAGAACCATATATAGAAACATATGAGAAGTACATAGTATCCTGTCCACATATTTCCAAAGCTATCAAAAGTCCATATATAAAAAGTACATATATTCGTTGTTGAGTTGAAGCCCATAAGTCTATTACCAAAATACATCCAAGTCCAAGCTTTGCCAACAGAACAGAACCAATATATGGTTCTGGACATATACATTGGACGTAAAAAAGAAACCAACAGCAAGGGATACCACAATAACCATTTACTTAACAGACTTCTAAAACCAACATCCAATTGTAGCACATTAACTTCAGATTTTAGTAACCTTGACAATGTTATTCAAGGTGAAATTAAGGAACTCAATCCTAAGTTCTTGGCCAGCTTTCAATTCATTTTCCTTGCAAAACTGTTTCCAACCCATTCCTATTTTTGTTGACATCTTTGACTCATCTCTTAGCAACAGACTGCAAGTTGTGTAGCCACCAGAAGGTCCATAGAGCAACACATTATCGTAGTCATAAGCCCTCAACATTCGACCAACAGTGAAATTAGGTAAAGTCTGCAAATCACAAAAGATAGTAACTTGAAAGAAGCAAATGATACATTGATTATAATATAGCATTGTTTAAGAAAATTAAATTGCAAACCAGTTGACTTCCACTTGCTGTGTACTTGGAGAGTTGAACAGTAATAGAAACACAACGACTGTTTCAGGTACTGTGAGAGTGAAAACTTGGAAAGGATGATGGTGTTGTTGTATTGGGGTAAACTGCAAAATGAAATACATTATCCCCTAAATATTGAAGAAAAATGTGATGATGACCAGTCATGTGGTAATCAGTTGTCAGCTGCTCCCATCCCTAAGTAATAAGTGGTTCATTCCATGATTGGTTAAACTTCACCAATTGATTGTTACCATACTCATCAATCAAATTCAATTCAGGTCCTAACTCATGAAAGAACTGAGTTATGAAAATAGGTTCCAGCTCTCCATATGGCTTACAAAAAGATTAAAGAATGTTAGAATTTTATTTGATGTTCACAATGGTATGCAGAGCAGTGTCAATTTAATTGACAAACACATTATCAACCACATAGACTATTTTACTTAACAGCTCTCCATATGCATCGATTATGTTTGGTTTTATAGTATCCTAATATCACTGACAGTTGAATATAAAAGTGCAAAAAAATGATGTCTTCTACGAATAGACTATTTTACTTAACAGTAATAGCGTTATCAACCACATAAACATATGTTTTGTACAGGGAATGAATATAAAATCATGCTTGTAGTGATATTATTTAGTTGTTCTTAGAATCAATATTCAGAATATATATACTATAATCTATATTATAAGTGATAGTGAACTGAAGTATGAACTAAAAGGAAGTGTTATGTTTGTATAAAGCATAAAGCATAGAGCTGAATAAAAGGAAATGATTATTCGGGTTTTTCATCAATCAAATAGACTATAATGTAAGTGGTATGAAGATTTTCAGCTTGCATGCAGTGATACCCGAATGATATTTGTAGGTACAAAGTTCCAGGAAAGCAGAAAGCTGAAGAGAAAGCAGAGAAACTTACATAACCCTCCACATATACAGTAACGAAGCAGCCCTTTCCTTCCTTGTTATTAATCCTTTGAAGTGCTGCCATTATTGGATCGTTGGAGAAGAAGTGGAACCGAGTTCTATTTGAAGTGCTGCCATTGTGTCACGTTGGAAAGATTTTGGGATGCTGGAAATATGTTGACTGTTTTACATTGGTGGTCATTCCTTTGATTATATTTAGTTTGGTTTCATTGGTTTGGTAGTATCTATAGCATAGGATAGTGATAGGGTCATGAAAGGTTGATGCAGACTGAAGCCACCATATGCTTTTTTTTATTGTTGATTGGATGCACATGTACTTATGAGATGACTTATCTACGAAAGATGCTTATAACTTTTTGAATCCTCGCAGGAATTCGGTTACCTGGTGCAAGTGGATTTGGAACCCTTCTATTCCTCCCTCCAAGTCTTTTATCTTGTGGCAGATTCTCCATAATAGAATGCCCACAGATGCGAACCTTAGAGCTCGTGGCTGTATCACCGTCTCCGCCTGTAGCCTTTGTCTTAGAGATGGGGAGTCTACTGACCATCTCTTCCTTCATTGTGAGTTTGCTGCTGCTTTATGGCGTTGGTTAGGCTCTTCTCTGAATCTTCATTTTAATTGCTCTTCTCTGCCTAACATTCTTAATAGCTGCTCTTTTGGTAATACGTCGCAATCTCGTGATGTTATTACTGCTAGCATTATTAACGTCTGTTGGGGTATCTAGCATTGTCGGAATAAGTTGCGTTTTGATAATATGAGTATCCCGCTTAGAAAAATTCAAAGTTTAATTTATGGTAATGTGGCTTTAACTGGTAATATTAGTCGTGGCAACATGTCTCATGCGACTGTTTTGGACCTCACTATTTTGAAAGCTTTCTCTATCCCTTTTAAGCTCTCGAAAGCAGAGAATATCAAACAGGTGCAATGGGTGTCCCCTCCTTGTTATTGGATTAAATGTAATACAGATGGTGCTTCTAGAGGTTGTCCTCGGCCTAGTGCTTGTGGTGGCATTTTTCGTGATAGAAGTGGTGCTTCTTTGGGTTGTTTCTCTGCTGGGATTGGGAATTCTTTTGCTCTTTATGCAGAGCTCACTGGTGCGATGTTGGCAATTGAGATTGCTCATAGTAGGGGCTGGCGCAAGCTTTGGTTGGAATGTGATTCTACTTTGGTGGTCCAAGCCTTCTCTTCTTCGAAGACTGTCCCTTGGCCGTTGAAGAATAGGTGGTTCAATTGTTTATCCTTGCTTTCTTGTATGGATTTTAAGTGCACTCACATTTACAGGGAAGGTAATGCCTGTGCAGATAGTTTAGCCAATTATGGTGCGGGCACTCAATATTTTTTGTGGTGGAATACCATCCCTAAGTTCATTAGTGCGAATTTCTTTCGTAATAGAATAGGCCTTCCTAGCTACAGATTTACTTAAGGCTTTTTGTGTGGGCTTTGGTTTGGTCCTCCCATATTTTCTACGTGTATTTTACTTTTTTTTCTAATAAAATAAGGGAGGAGTACTCTTTTTCCTTATTGGTGTTTTTTTCCTAAGGAGGGTTTTGCGCCATAAGGTTTTAACGAGGCTCCTTACCTTCTTTTGCCAAAAAAAAAATGTACTTATGAGATGACATCTCTGTCAAACAACTCCCAATATGTCACTTTTGCATTAAATGGGTTGACAGTTTTTTATTGTTTTACACTTTTTTTGATAAGAATTATTTGGATTTATAAATTTTACTTGTTTATAGCCAAGTTTTACTTTTTCCACAACAATTGCTTAATTTATTTTAATCGACAATGGCAAAATCATTGAGTTTTAATACTGTGAAGTCTTCATTTTTATTTCACAAAGCTATACAAATCTATTTTGCATATTGAATAATATATGAATTCATATTTATATGAATTTGTTTGTGCATTTTCATTAGTCCTGGTTAGTAATTATGGATTTCGAGATATTTTTTGATATATAAAACAGGTTTAAAACTGTGTGGTGTGTCTGTATGTGTTATAAATATAGTCTCCAATTTTAGTGTGTCTCCCGAATAAATATACCCAACATAATTTTATCATATGATATAATGACATAAATTTCTAAGAAAGGACTCGAAATGTGTCTTTGGATAGCATTTAACAGTCACAATTATATATAAATATTATTGATATCAAACATAATACAAAAGCCACTTAAGTGTACCACCAGTGCACATGATATACAGATTAGTTGGAAAGTTTCAGAGCCCCCAACTTTTAGTTGTTACAACAAAATATGATAACCAAAAAACTGTTGTTACATAATCTTAATGCCTCTTTCATAGTTCAGCTTCACTTCAATTCATTTTTCATGTGCTTTGGCATCTTGGTACATGATAGTTGTGCAGATGGTACATCTTCATTAAGCAGTTCATCAGAAACCACCTCAGCTGACACTCTTTTTGCAGGAGTAACAATACCAAGTAGATCAGGATCATGATCTGCTGTTGCAGATAAAGATTGCTACACATAGGAAAATAACAAAAGTATATTAAATTACACACATAGGAAACATTGTAATTCAGATGAAATGTAAATTTAGACATACTGTGTCAAGCTGCACATATTCATTTCCAGCAGACTTTGAGTTCTCAACTTTGGACAATTCCTAATAACCAAATACATAGAAATATTCACTAAACTGCACTGCTTGCATTAGTTAGACATTGTCAAATAACAAATGTACATTAAATTACAAAATATGAAACAGTGGAAATCACAGGAAATGTAAATATATGCTTACTATGTCATAATGCATAGATTCATTTCCACCTGAATTCTCAACTTTTGATAAATCCTAATATCAAAGTAGTCACAAATGTTAATTCAGTTGCAAATTCCTATATTTGACATAACCATTAGAAGATATGACATAATCTGAATATGATATACCTCATTAGAAGCAATTTGGTCTAGTATGGTTTGTATAAATTCTTGGCTTTGAGAATACCTCATTACAGATGAGCTTTTGTAAGTTGGTTGTACCTTGACCTTAAGTGCTAGGGTAAGGGCCAACATCTTATCCAGTGGTTTAGGATAAGCTTTTCGATCATCTTCACCTTCCTAAATATTGAATGACAGATGTGTTTGATTACATACAAAATCCAATAAACATGTTTAACAACTTTGATAAACATGATTTATGCTGAAAACATACCGCAAGCATTTTGTTCCTTAATTCAAGTGCTGACATCCCAATAATTTCAGCACATTGGGAGTCCCAGAAAATAAATTTTCCGCTTCCCTTTTTATGCACTACTTTGATTACCAATTTATATCTGCTTTGCAAATAAGCAATAATAATCAATGAATTTATAGCCCAACATAAAACAAATATTATTAAAGTGAAGACATAAATTAAATTAGTTATATAGGAGACAACCTTGGAACCCAGTGTTGACTGAAATGGCCGTCTTCACAGATGAAAGAACCTTCTTTCGCATCAGCTCTCTTAGTACACTAGGTACATCCCTCATAATACCAACCATTTTTCCCAGGCAAGAAGATTGCAGTTGTGCCAATAGTAACACAAGTTATTTCCTATTCAGGTTTAGAAATTTAAGACCAGTGAAAACAATTACCAAATAAAAAATACATAAAAGTTTGAAATAAACATGATTATTAAACTAATTAGTTACCCCTGTATTTGTCAGGCTATTTATTTCAGAAATACTCTTGACCATTGCCTTATACATAAACCTTTCACTTTCAGAGAATTGAGAGCATCCAGTCATCTGACTTTGTGTCTGAGTTGATTGTTGACGTAAATCACTTGCATCATAGCTGGAGCAAATAAAGATTGAGAAATTAGCTCAAATGACAGCATAATTGTGTTTTCTATTGCCCTAAAATATAAAAAGCTGATTATGCATGTTTAGAAATTGAACCATATACCCTTTCTTGAAGTCTTGTATGTCTACAATGTGTTCATTTATGAGCAGCTTTGAACCATTCCACGAATTTGATACCGTTGGCAGATATGTTCCTAAGATATAGGATCAAGTTAAAATGTTACCATAAAAGGAAGCAGAACAGATATTAAAGAAGAACATTAATTGAGGAGACAATTTTTTAACCCTCCGATCCCTTGATCCTAGCATGTGTGAGTATAATTATGATTGACCAAGAATAAGATCTTTGGTTATAATAATTCAGAAACTTCATGGCAATGTCTTCCCAGAGGGTACACTGAATGATATCACCACTGCATTTAAATAAATTGTAAAAGAACTATCAATTAGTATAACATGCAAAAATTAAATTGAAAAAGAACTATCAATTAGTATAAAATGGGAAAATATGAACCATTTATTTTCAAAGTAGATGACCTTCATTAAGATTATACCTTAGATCTTTTAGGTTGAAAATGACTCTCTTCGGTTTTGCATCAGGCTATAACGAACTTATTTTATGTACACCTCCAATAATGTCTATATATAGATAATAAAACTGTTATTAGACATGTAATTGTAATAAGTCAGAGTAAGTTTGGAATTGTATAGTTTGCAATTTACCTACTAATAAATCAGCTTGAAACTGACCAACAATTATATCACTAAATTTTTTAAACTGGTAGTGGCAAAGAGGAATATCAACAAAGTCCTTCTCCCTAAGGATTGTACCACTTGTGAAAAATAGTCTGTAAGGATGATTACATGTCTTGTACCGAAGATCATTACGCAGCAGACTAAAATTGTGAATGAGATAAGTAGAATTCAGTTTGAACTTTCCATTCCATTCCAAAAACTCATCCCTTGTGACAGTTACTTGTATTTTGTCACCCTTGGTCATATAAAGATAAACAATAGTACATCATTAAAAGGCAAGTAAATAGTCATTTTGATTGAAAACTGAGAGCAGAAAACTAAGACCATGTTGCATAAGATATAAATGATACCTTGGCATCCATGAAGACCATTTCCAGGTATTGTTCTTGGACATACCAAAAGTCTATAATTCTTACAGCAATCTTCCATAAGTGTTTACCGTCATTAAGATATTTGATCATGTCACATGGACGTATTGTCATCATTTCCTAGAAAGGGCAAAATGCTTTAGTTAATTTTAGTTTTTACACTGACAAACAATTGCTTAAATTAAAGTTATTGACATATTATATTACTCATCTAAATAACTTCATAAAAGAAGTTAAATTGTTGACAGAGAAACTGTAGAAATACAAAGTTTTTTAAATCTCCTCTCAACAATAAACTATAAAAAGGTTCATGAATGTTGAAACACAAATAACATTCAGCAGTAAAGAAACAAAGTCTGTAGTGCTTAAAGGCAGTCAGTAAAGACATCAGTGACAAAATACGTATTTTTTATTCAATGTCTTGCAAATCCATATTTTTTATGATACCTTTGTTGGTGGTGGGACTTTTAGTCCCACATCGGGTAAAATAGTAAAGAGGAGTGAACCTCTTTGTTATAAAAGGAGGCTTGGGCCTTGGTTTTATGTACACCATTCAAAAGTTTGTCTAGCAACTTTTGTCTCTAGATAAATTCCTCTCTTTGTTTTAGAATTTAATAGAATTCTTAGTATGCTCTGTGGTTGCAGCTTGGGCTGAACCTCCACATCAGAAAAAGAATTTATTAGGAATATTTCTTGTAAAAGGAGAGGTGTGAGGAATAAGTTTTGCTAGTGGGGAAGCTTTGTGGGTGTGCGGGGGTGCAGAGAGAAAATTGTGTAGTTGTAATAATTTTCTACATAGTGGATTTTTCTCTGGTGCTGGTGGTTTTTCTCCTGGTTTGGGAGTTTTCCACGTTAAATTCTTGTGTTGTTATTATTTCTCTATTTTGTTTTTCCAATTTTCCACAAGTGCAGTTTCTGGGGAAGAGAATTTGAAGAGTCAAATTCCCAACAAGTGGTATCAAAGCACAGGTTCTGCCAAAGAGGATGTCGGGAAGCAGAGTTTCAAATGCAGTCAGATTTGATGTAGAGAAATTTGACGGAACGATCAACTTTGGCTTGTGGCAAATACAAGTCAATGATGTGTTGATTCAGTCTGGTTTACACAAGGCTTTGAAGGGCAGGGTTACTCCTGAAAGTAGCGGAGATGCTGATAATGAGGCTAACATTATCTCGGATCTTGATGTCTTTTGAAAGAAGGACATGTATATCCTTATGGCATGGGTCCCAAAGTTGCCATGATAAAGGATATTAAATGTTAGCGGGGCCATATTTTGCACACGGGCATTGGTTGACATTGATGCAGGGTGTGTGGTGAAATTTATGTCGATGGCTGATTAACTTCCATGAGAGTCAAATATGGGAGTTGCACCATAGTTTTTTCAGCAAGGTTATATTTCGACATGTGCCGAGTTTAAATGCTTGGGATGGCTACTTCTGAGTGATTATGCTTTTATGGTGGAGCATGACTGCGTTGATAGCGAAAAGCTATGGGAATCTTCATCAAGGTGGAGCGTTGTGGGACCACAAAGTCACAAGGTGGAGATTGTTGGTGTTGGGACTTTTAGTCCCACATCGGGTAAAATAGTAAAGAGGAGTGAACCTCTTTGTTATAAAAGGAGGCTTGGGCCTTGGTTTTATATACACCATTCAAAAGTTTGTCTAGCAATTTTTGTCTCTAGATAAATTCCTCTCTTTGTTTTAGAATTTAATAGAATTCTTAGTATGCTCTGTGGTTGCAGCTTGGGCTGAACCTCCACATCGTGAAAAGAATTTATTAGGAATATTTCTTGTAAAAGGAGAGTGTGAGGAATAAGTTTTGCTAGTGGGAAGCTTTGTGGGTGTCTGAAGTCTGAGAGAGAGAAAATTGTGTAGTTGTAGTAATTTTCTACATAGTGGATTTTCTCTGAGTCTTTGGTGGTTTCTCTGGTTTGGGAGTTTTCCACGTTAAATTCTTGTGTTGTTATTATTTCTCTATTTTGTTTTTCCAATTTTCCCACAAGTGCGGTTCAGGGAAGAGAATTTGAAGAGTCAAATTCCCAGCAAGTGGTATCGAGCCACGAGGTTACGCCAAAGAGGATGTCGGGAAGCGAGTTTCAAATCTGATCAGTTGATGTAGAGAATTTGTGGAACGATCAACTTTGGCTTGTGGCAAATACAAGTCAATGATGTGTTGATTGATCTGGTTTACACAAGGCTTTGAAGGCGGGGGTTACTCCTGAAAGTAAGCGGAGATCTTGATAATGAGGCTAACATTATCTCGGATCTTGATGTCTTTTGAAAGAAGGACATGTATATCCTTATGGCATGGGTCCCAAAGTTGCCATGATAAAGGATATTAAATGTTAGCGAGCCATATTTTGCACCGCGGGCATTGGTTGACATTGATGCGAGGTGTGTGGTGAAATTTATGTCGATGGTGATTAACTTCCATGAGAGTCAAATATGGGAGTTGCACCATAGTTTTTCAGCGAGTTATATTTCGACATGTGCCGAGTTTAAATGCTTGGGATGGCTGCCACGAGTGATTATGTTTTTATGGTGGAGCATGAGCTGGCGTTGCGGTGATAGCGAAAGCATGGGAATCTTCATCAGGTGGGCGTTGTGGGACCACTGAAAGTCCTGAGGTGGAGATTGTTGGTGATGGGACTTTTAGTCCCACATCAAAATAGTAAAGAGGAGTGAACCTCTTTGTTATAAAGGAGGCTTGGGCCTTGGTTTTTATATACACCATTCAAAGTTTGTCTAGCAACTTTTGTCTCTAGATAAATTCCTCTCTTTGTTTTAGAATTTAATAGAATTCTTAGTATGCTCTGTGGTTCTTGACTTATTTGAACCTCCACATCCAGAAAAAGAATTTATTAGGAATATTTCTTGTAAAGGAGAGGTGTGAGGAATAAGTTTTGCTAGTGGGGGAAGCTTTGTGGGTGTCTTGGGGAGTGCAGAGAGAAAGAATTGTGTAGTTGTAATAATTTTCTACATAGTGGATTTTTCTCTGGTCTTTGGTGGTTTCTCTGGTTTGGGAGTTTTCCACGTTAAATTCTTGTGTTGTTATTATTTCTCTATTTTGTTTTTCCAATTTTCCACTGAAGTGCAGGTTCTGGGAAGAGAATTTGAAGAGTCAAATTCCCGACAAAGTGGTATCGAGCACGGAGTTACGCCAAAGAGGATGTCGGGAAGCGAGTTTCAAATGCGATCGGTTGATGTAGAAATTTGTGGAGCGATCAACTTTGGCTATGGCAAATACAAGTCAATGATGTGTTGATTGATCTGGTTTACACAAAGGCTTTGAAGGCGGGGTTACTCACGAAAGTAGCGGAGATCTTGATAATGAGGCTAACATTATCTCGGATCTTGATGTCTTTTGAAAGAAGGACATGTATATCCTTATGGCATGGGTCCCAAAGTTGCCATGATAAAGGATATTAAATGTTAAGCGGGGCCATATTTTTGCACGGGCATTGGTTGACATTGATGCTGAGGTGTGTGGTGAAATTTATGTCGATGGTGATTAACTTCCATGAGAGTCAAATATGGGAGTTGCACCATAGTTTTTCAAGGTTATATTTAGAGCATGTCTTGGGAGTTTAAATGCTTGGGATGGCTACTTCGAGTGATTATGTTTTTATGGTGGAGCATGAGCTGCGTTGCGGTGATAAGCGAAAGCTATGGGAATCTTCATCGAGGTGGGCGTTGTGGGACCCGCAAAGTCCTGAGTGGAGATTGTTGGTGTTGGGACTTTAGTCCCACATCAGATAAAATAGTAAAGAGAGTGAACCTCTTTGTTATAAAAGGAGGCTTGGGCCTTGGTTTTATATACACCATTCAAAAGTTTGTCTAGCAATTTTTGTCTCTAGATAAATTCCTCTCTTTGTTTAGGAATTTAATAGAATTCTTAGTACATGCTCTGTAGTTACTGACTTGATTTGAACCTCACATCGAGAAAAAAGAATTTATTAGGAATATTTCTTGTAAAATGAGAGGTGTGAGGAATAAGTTTTGCTAGTGGGGAAGCTTTGTGGGTGTGCGGGGGTGCAGAGAGAAAATTGTGTAGTTGTAATAATTTTCTACATAGTGGATTTTTCTCGTCTGGTGCTGGTGGTTTTTCTCCTGGTTTGGGAGTTTTCCACGTTAAATTCTTGTGTTGTTATTATTTCTCTATTTTGTTTTTCCAATTTTCCACAAGTGCAGTGTCTGAGGAAGAGAAATGGAAGAGTCAAATTCCCAACAAGTAGTATCGAGCACGTGTTACGCCAAAGAGGATGCTCGGAAGCGTAGTTTCAAATGCAAATGATTTGATGTAGAGAAATTTGACGGAACGATCAACTTTGGCTTGTGGCAAATACAAGTCAATGATGTGTTGATTCAGTCTGGTTTACACAAGGCTTTGAAGGGCAGGGTTACTCCTGAAAGTAGCGGAGATGCTGATAATGAGGCTAACATTATCTCCGATCTTGATGTCTTTTGAAAGAAGGACATGTATATCCTTATGGCATGGGTCCCAAAGTTGCCATGATAAAGGATATTAAATGTGAAATGGGCAATATTTTGCACACGGGCATTGGTTGACATTGATGCAGGGTGTGTGGTGAAATTTATGTCGATGGCTGATTAACTTCCATGAGAGTCAAATATGGGAGTTGCACCATAGTTTTTTCAGCAAGGTTATATTTCGACATGTGCCGAGTTTAAATGCTTGGGATGGCTACTTCTGAGTGATTATGCTTTTATGGTGGAGCATGACTGCGTTGCAGTGATAGCGAAAGCTATGGGAATCTTCATCAAGGTGGAGCGTTGTGGGACCACAAAGTCACAAGGTGGAGATTGTTGGTGTTGGGACTTTTAGTCCCACATCGGGTAAAATAGTAAAGAGGAGTGAACCTCTTTGTTATAAAAGGAGGCTTGGGCCTTGGTTTTATATACACCATTCAAAAGTTTGTCTAGCAACTTTTGTCTCTAGATAAATTCCTCTCTTTGTTTTAGAATTTAATAGAATTCTTAGTATGCTCTGTGGTTGCAGCTTGGGCTGAACCTCCACATCAGAAAAAGAATTTATTAGGAATATTTCTTGTAAAAGGAGAGGTGTGAGGAATAAGTTTTGCTAGTGGGGAAGCTTTGTAGGTGTGCGGGGGTGCAGAGAGAAAATTGTGTAGTTGTAATAATTTTCTACATAGTGGATTTTTCTCTGGTGCTGGTGGTTTTTCTCCTGGTTTGGGAGTTTTCCACGTTAAATTCTTGTGTTGTTATTATTTCTCTATTTTGTTTTTCCAATTTTCCACAAGTGCAGTGTCTGGGGAAGAGAATTTGAAGAGTCAAATTCCCAACAACCTTTAGCAAGAAAATCAGTAAAGAACCAAAGAAATTGATAGGTAGTTCTTAAAGGAAACAACTTTTTTTCCAAAAGACTACATTTTTAAGCACATTATAGCAATGGTTTTAAGCACAGGAACTGTCTCTGATAAAAAACTGAATAAAATGTTCTTCACATTTAGCAAGACATTGAGTAAAGGAAATGGAATTTTGAAGTGCATGGAATAGATACCTACGAATATAGTCTTCAATACAGTCTTCAACGCAAGGAAAGAATATGCTCTTCAATCCAACTTCACAAACAGGTACTGACCTATGGGAAAAAACAGCTCGCATTAAGAACAAATAGAAGAAAATGAAGAAAAAGAAGTAGCTTAGGTTTTTCAGCCAGAAACGCTCTTGAAGAAACCGGAAATGGACCAGAATTAAAAATGGAGAAACAAATGTTGCAAAAACCTTGCGAAGAAGATGATAGAAATGGTGGAGGAGAAGCAGCTGAAATCGCCAACAGTGAAGAAGAAACTCTCAGTAGCGACAGGAAGAAGGAGAAAGCAGAAGCAGAGCGACAGAATGAAGGAGAAAGGAGAAGGCAAAGGACTGGAGGAGAAGTGAGAGAGAGAGGTGCAGCACTGCTGTCTTTCGTGTGTCAGTAGAGAGAACAGAACTTTGGAAGCAATTTTTTTTCGAATAGAGAGAAGAGAAGCAGAGAAATATTTTTTAACATATGTACCTTCTTTAGTCTACCCGTGAAGCTCTAATTAGCAACTAAATTGACAATTATGTCCCTAATTAGTACGTGTGTCATCTATATAAGAGTGCTAATTTTGGGATTTTGTTAGTAGTTTGTTTTCTTATCTATTAATATTAACTATCTAATAAAACAATATAGTGTTCTATTTACAATTATAGATCTCTTATATTTTTGACAACTAAGCAATTAAGGGACTAAAATGGAATTTTAAATCACTGAGAGAGTCAGAATTTTTCGAAAAGACAAATCACAACTGAGCTTCAGAGTGTAACCGGGATTTTCGCTGGAACAACGCACGATATTTCACGTCTGACAGATGCAATGTTTTCTCAGAACCCAGAAATGAATTGAAAATCAACCACTTGCAGCGCCAATATCTATTCTTTTTCCCATCGCACCTGTTCTGCTCCAGTGCTGCTTCTTCTCCAACTCTCATAGTTGGTCACCTCTTCTCACCTCATCATGTTTCTTTTTTCTGGTAGCGAGTTTGTGCTGCTTCTGGGTCAACTTGCTGCTGCTTGCTGGTGGCGAGGTTCATCTGTTCTGCTGGCGTCTTTCTTCTGCATCTGGAACCATCCCCACGGTTTGCTTTCCTTCTCTCACTTCTTTCAAAATCGAGTCACTGTTTCGTCTCCAAAGAAGATCTGTTTCTCAACCAGCCACAAGTTTTGCTCTCCCAACTTCTCCTTTCTTCCAGTCGATGTTTCTTCTGAACCAAAGGTTTTTATTAGCGTTTTCTTCTTCCTTCTAACAAGATCCGCCATGACATTGTGCTGATAACATACTTGGGTTGAGCTGAATATAAGTTGGAGGTATCTGTTTATGATTTATTGGTACCACACTGCAAGATTATGCAAGATTCTTTACTTTGTTTTTCTTTTAACAATGCAGTCCTTCTATTTTTAAATGACCTTTTTTCAACAAAAAAATTCACCATGTGGAGTGTATTAGATAACCAAGAGTTCTGTCGAGATCAACACCGGGTGTTCTTTCGAGATCAACACCGGGTGTTCTCGACAGAACTCTTGGTGTTGATCTCGACAGAACACCCGGTGTTGATCTCGACTGAATTCTTGGTGTTGAAGTTATCGACAGGACTCTTGACAGAACTCTTGGTATTGAAGTTCTCGACAGAACCCTTGGTGTTGAAGTTCTCGACAGAACTCTTGGTTTTGCTCTCGACAGAACACCCGGTGTTGATCTCGACATAACTCTTGGTTAAGTGAAGCTATTAGATAACCAAGAGTTATGTCCAGATCAACACCGGGTGTTCTGTCGAGATCAACACCAAGAGTTCTGTCGAGAACTTCAACACCAAGAGGAATGTCGAGAACTTCAACACCAAGAGTTTTGTCAAGAGTCCTGTCGAGAACTTCAACACCAAGAATTCAGTCGAGATCAACACCGGGTGTTCTGTCGAGATCAACACCAAGGAAAACAAATCGACGCTTTGTGGCTGAGAACCAACTTTCTAATCTTCCACCCTTTTTCAAATTTGCCTTTTCACCAACTTTGGAATTTTTTTGGTCTCATGTCAGCAACCAAATGTCATTCGATTTTTTTAATTTTGTATGAATAATCCTTTTTGCCAAAGGGTTAACCAACCAAATATTAGCCATTATCAAAGTGTCTAAAATCTGTGCCACTTTTTAGGCAATGGCTGTTGTACGTCCATTTGACATGATCAAAGATCTAAGTGATAAAAAACACCTGTGGAAAATCGCTGTTAAAGTTATTGACATTTGGTATCCAAATCCAGGGCATCTAGAAATGATTTTCATGGATATGAAGGTATCGTTTATAATCTTATATGCTAAGTCTGTTACATTCACAAATTTGTGTCTTCTTTTCTAATCATGTACTATTGCTTATGTTTTGATCACCAACAAGGGTGATAGGATACAAGTGACTGTCAAGCAAGAGGAGTTCGTGAAATGGAAGGGAAAGTTAACAGAGCAAAAGACTTATGTCATTCACAATTTTAAGCTGGGGCGGAATGATCTTAAATTCAAGCAATGCGATCCTCCTTACAGACTTTATTTCACATCTGGGACTACCCTTAAGGAAAAAGATATTGCTGATATTCCTCCAATGCAATACCAATTTAAGGATTTCAGTGATATACTTGCTGGCAATTTCCAAAAGGATCTGTTAGTAGGTAAGTCTAGATATCTTTAATCACTACATATTTAGCGCCTTAGTCTAAATTTCTTTATAATAGTACAATTTAACAAACAATAGTTATGTTATCTTCGTATAGATATCATCGGAGCAGTTGATAAAATAGGAACTTTTCAACTAAACGCAAGTCCAAAACGAGCAGCTTTCAACATCAAATCTCTTAGGTAAAACCTTAATCCAGTTCATCCATTCTAATATATTCATTTACTACTACTAATCTAATCGTTCATTTGCTTCATGACATTGTAGTGGTGATGTCATCCAATGTACTCTTTGGGACGACTATGCTGACAAGTTTGTGACTTATTGGAACCAAAGAAAACTTGGAGAAACAATTGTTATTATATTAACACATGCTAGGATCAAAGAAGCACAAGGTGAAACCATTGTTTATCAGCACAGATTAAAAATTGCTTAGTATTCTGATTTGCTATTCTTATTGGAACAAGGTGCAACTTTCGCATTTGTTTTCTCAGGAAACTATCTGCCCACAGTATCAAATGCATGGAATGGTTCGAAACTGCTGATTAATGAAGATATTGTAGACATACAAAACTTCAAAACTAGGTACATGGAATTCTTTTATATTATCAATATTATGTGACATAATTCTGTTAATATTACTTTTATATTATCACAGCTTTGAAGCCACTGAATTTTGTGCATCTTCAACTCAAACTATGACTCAACTGTCGGCATGCTCTCAAATGTCCCTATACTCTCAGTTTTCGGAACAGGAGAGGTTTTTCTATAATGCCCAGGTCAAGATTATTTCTGATATAAATGGTCTTGCAACTACTAAGGTATTTTTTGCTAATAAAGGAGATCTAACCTGTTTTTAACAATTTGACCTATATTGAACATGAATTACTTTGAAGACATCTCTTACTGCATCATATCTTAAAAGGAAATAACAAAGAATTATCGTTGGAACAACCGCAATGCATGTGCCTGGAAAAAATGGTTGGTATTACAAGGGATGCCCTGTTGCACTAAGAGCGTTGAAGCCCAGAGGATGGTCAATACAAATGCAAAGACTGACCACTTAAGTGATACATGGGTTCCAAGGTTGTTTTCATCGATCCTTAAAATCACACTAAGCTAATTTCCGACATCTTGTAAAATAGAGATAGAGATGTTAATCGCTTATTGCCTTTTGCCTACTGGTATAAGTTGGAGATTAAAGTGGTTCATAAAAAAGACAGTGGAAGATTTATATTCTGGGACAGTGACTGTGCTGAAATGATAGAGATGTCAGCACTTGAACTTAGAAATAAAATGATTGAGGTATGAAGTGATTAAAACTATCTTTATAGATTGAGGAGGGTATTTCAATTCAATGTTGCATTAAAAATAACGAAACTTTTCTGATTTGAATGAATTAGGCGGGTGAAGATGATCCTTCTGTTTATCCAGAACCACTTGATAGGGTTTTGGCAAGGACCTTAGCACTTAAGGTTAGGGTGCAACCAATTTGGCACAATTCATCTGTGATAAGGTATTCTCAAGACAAACAGACTATTCAAACCGTACTAGACCAACTTCTATCTGATGAGGTAAATGCAGTTTAAGCTACTCCCATTCAAGTAATAGCTGTCTTGATTACATAAATTTTAGGGGTATATTACAATGTATATTGTTTTAGTTGTTTTATACATTAAAAAGGATAATGTTAATTACACAGGAGACATCCAAACTTGATAAGGGGCAGCATGATGTTAATGAAGCTGTTAAATATGTCACTGTAAGCAGTTAACTGGTCTCTAACACCAAATATATAGTACCTCATTTTTTATTAGCAGTTGCAAATAAATATTTTTCATTTTTCAATCAGGATGCAACAAGCCTTGATAAGTCCAACTCTGATACTAATCAGTGTATGCAATTTGACACTGTAAGTCTAATTCACAGTTATTGCTTTCAATTAGTGTATTGTCTAATTCACGCTTATTTTCTAATTGGTCGTACTTTGCACATTTGTACCAAATTGTACAAAGAATCTTTATCGACAACCTGAGATTATGATCCGAAGTTCTCGCTTACATTACTCCCGCCAAGAGAGTGTCAGATGGACTGGGATTTCATCAATCGGCGAATGAAGAACTTGCATCTGCACAACTTTCAACTACAAAAATGACAAAGCACATCAAAACTGAATGAAGTTGTGTATTTAGAGTCATTGTGTTATGTATAAATTTGACCACCCTTTTGACAATTCAGTCTTTTGTCTATTTCAAATGTTATGTTTTGAGTTGGCCAAACATTAAGTACCAGTGCCAATTATATATAGTGGCCTGCCATGAATACTTTTGTAACCCACAAACTGTTGACAACTACTTCTTTTGTAAGCCACTAACTATTTGCTATTAATTCCTACTGTTGTTGTAATAGTTTAATGATGTGGAAGCATAAGTGTGGCATCTGCAAAATCTGTAGTTTTGATGCTGTGTTTTTTAGCATATAACTCAATGTTATTTATCTTTATAGTTTGCCAGGGATATGTAAGAAAAGATGAAATTTTGAACTAAGAAATTTATCACCAGATTCTTGAAAAGCAGTCAAATATAAATTGGCCTGAATGAGTTTGAAGTGTTGTAAGTTAACAAAATTTGTATTAAAAAACAGCCGTGTTATTTGAACACAGCACCCGACATCAACAGTGTCGACATCGTATCTCACACACATAGTGTACGTTCTCGGTTTGACTAGCTCAGCAAAAAAAAAATTAAAAAAAGGGAAACCGTATCAATATACGATGTCTGTGTTTGGATTTGTGTCCAAAAAACAATTCTCATTAAAAAATAGTAGCATGACTGATTTGGTGAAAAAGGCAAATTTGAAAGAGGGTGGAAGAGTACAAAGGTGGAAGATTACAAGATCACAAAGTTGCTTTATCAAAGAAAAAAAAATCGACACTTTGTAACCCAGCACCAAATTTCTAATCTTCCATCCTTTTTCAAATTTACCTTTTCACCAATTTTGAAGTAAAGGCTTTGGGAAAAAAGTCAATATTTGAAGCATGGGCTTTAGTTTCTAATGCTGCTATTGCATGTCAGAAAAAAAAAGAACTATTTAGATAATCCCTTTCTCATCTTTCCCCATCAAAGAACTCAATAAAAAATGTTAAAAAAAAGGATAGTGGCAGTAGTTTTGCAGATATGTCAACTCAGAAGTACATTTTCAGCCAAAAAATCAATAAAATAGGGAAATGTTAAGTTTCATATGCATCAGAGAGTGTGGGCTATGGCTATCCTATGCTAGAGAAGCTACCAAACCAGAGGAAACCAAATTGCCATAGGAAAAAGGGCTGATGTAATGATAATATAGTTCCACAAGCTAAAAAATAAAACAAAAGTTTAAGTACAATATTTCCCTTTACCCTAAGTAATTCGAAATCCTTAACCGTGGGTACAAAGAAAGTAACAGTAACTCTCTCTACAATACAACAGTTTCAAGTACTCAAAAAAAAAGGATGATTGCCATATCTCTCTTTAATCGAACCGAGGAAGGAAACCTTTAGCATGGCCACCAATGCAAGTCAAACCAAGGATAACAACCATTGAAACACATCAAGTATAAGGCTTCAGTGTTCAGTAGAAACCTCCACTGCAGTAACACCATAAGACTCAAGAACAGACAACCAAGGTGTATCCAACCAATGCGAAAGTTATTCAAATGCAGTACGTATACATCTTCTATGGATAATCAGTTTATACTTGACATCTGACCATATCATTTGAAACATAAAGAATACATTTAACTGGATTTTGATGAGCAAACTTTAACACCTAGCATAAAACTGATTCTTAAATTTTGGCAACTTCTCCTTTCTTCTAACTTCTCCTTTCTTCCAGTCGATGTTTCTTCTGAACCAAAGGTTTTTATTAGCGTTTTCTTCTTCCTTCTAACAGAAGATCTGCCGCGACATTGTGTTGATAACATACTTGGGTTGAGCTGAATATAAGTTAGAGGTATCTGTTTATGATTTATTGGTACCACACTACAAGATTATGCAAGATTCTTTACTTTGTTTTTCTTTTGATTTTCAAGTTATGATTTGTTTATACTTTGTCAGAGTATGTGTTTATGATTTATTGGTACCATACTACGAGATTATGCTTCTTGCTTCCATTTTTTTCGAGCTGCATTCTGTTCCCAAATATTGTTGTTTTAGGGATTGTTACAAATGAAATTTGTAAAGATGTACTTTGTTTTTGCACTTATATGTATCTTTAATTTGTTTTTATATATCTTTACTTTGTTTTTTATAGTACTCTGTTCCCATTTTTTATGTATCTTTGCTTTGTTTTTCTTTTCATTTTGAAGTTATACTTTGTTTATAATTTGTCAGGGTAGAAGTATATGTGTCAACATTTCTACAGATATATAAAAACAACATTTGGTCTTTCCAAAGAAATGTAGAGTATAAGTATATATATCAACATTTTTATCAGCATTCGGCATGTACTATAGAATTAACAGGTATTAACAATGTAGTCCTTCTATTTTTAAATGGCCTTTTTTCAATTTTTTTTTCACCATGTGGACTGTATTAGATAACCAAGAGTTCTTTGCAATTTTTTTGTCTCATGTCAGCAACCAAATGTCATTCGATTTTTTTACTTTTAGATAACCAAGAGTTCTGTCGAGATCAACACAGGGTGTTCTGTCGAGATCAACGCCAAGAGTTGCCTTACGAGATCAACACCAAGAGGTCTGTCGAGAACTTTTGGTGTTGATCTCGACAGGTCACCCGGTGTTGATCTCGACAGAACTCTTGGTGTTGAAGTTCTCGACAGGACTCTTGACAGAACACTTGGTATTGAAGTTCTCGACAGAACACCCGGTGTCGATCTCGACAGAACTCTTGGTTATCTAATAGACTGAACAACGCAAAGTTGCCTTACCAAAGAAAACAAATCGACGCTTTGTGGCTGAGAACCAACTTTCTAATCTTCCACCCTTTTTCAAATTTGCCTTTTCACCAACTTTGCAATTTTTTTTGTCTCATGTCAGCAACCAAATGTCATTCGATTTTTTTACTTTTAGATAACCAAGAGTTCTGTCGAGATCAACACAGGGTGTTCTGTCGAGATCAACACCAAGAGTTGCCTTACGAGATCAACACCAAGAGGTGTGTCGAGAACTCTTGGTGTTGAAGTTCTCGACAGAACACCCGGTGTTGATCTCGACAGAACTCTTGGTTATCTAATAGACTGAACAACGCAAAGTTGCCTTACCAAAGAAAAAAAATCGACGCTTTGTGGCTGAGAACCAACTTTCTAATCTTCCACCCTATTTCAAATTTGCGAGAACCAACTTTCTAATCTTCCACCCTATTTCCAATTTGCCTTTTCACCAACTTTGCAATTTTTTTTGTCTCATGTCAGCAACCAAATGTCATTCGATTTTTTTACTTTTACATAACCAAGAGTTCTGTCGAGATCAACACAGGGTGTTCTGTCGAGATCAACACCAAGAGTTGCCTTACGAGATCAACACCAAGAGGTCTGTCGAGAACTTTTGGTGTTGATCTCGACAGGTCACCCGGTGTTGATGTCGACAGAACTCTTGGTGTCGACGTTCTCGACAGGACTCGACATAACTCTTCGTATTGAAGTTCTCGACAGAACATCCGGTGTTGATCTCGACAGAACTCTTGGTGATCTAATAGACTGAACAACGAAAAGTTGCCTTACCAAAGAAAACAAATCGACCCTTTGTGGCTGAGAACCAAATTTCTAATCTTCCACCCTTTTTCAAATTTGCCTTTTCACCAACTTTGCAATTTTTTTTGTCTCATGTCAGCAACCAAATGTCATTCGATTTTTTTACTTTTAGATAACCAAGAGTTCCGTCGAGATCAACACAGGGTGTTCTGTCGAGATCAACACCAAGAGTTACCTTACGAGATCAACACCAAGAGGTGTGTCGAAAACTTTTGGTGTTGAAGTTCTCGACAGAACACCCGGTGTTGATCTCGACAGAACTCTTGGTTATCTAATAGACTGAACAACGCAAAGTTGCCTTACCAAAGAAAACAAATCGACGCTTTGTGGCTGAGAACCAAATTTCTAATCTTCCACCCTTTTTCAAATTTGCCTTTTCACCAACTTTGCAATTTTTTTTGTCTCATGTCAGCAACCAAATGTCATTCGATTTTTTCTTTTAGATAACCAAGAGTTCCGTCGAGATCAACACAGGGTGTTCTGTCGAGATCGACACCAAGAGTTGCCTTACGAGATCAACACCAAGAGGTGTGTCGAGAACTTTTGGTGTTGATCTCAACAGAACACCCGGTGTTGATCTCGTAAGGCAACTCTTTGTGTCGACGTTCTCGACAGGACTCTTCACATATCTCTTGGTATTGAAGTTCTCGACAGAAAACCCGGTGTTGATCTCGACAGAACTCTTGGTTATCTAATAGACTGAACAACGCAAAGTTGCCTTACCAAAGAAAACAAATCGACGCTTTGTGGCTGAGAACCAACTTTCTAATCTTCCACCCTTTTTCAAATTTGCCTTTTCACCAACTTTGCAATTTTTTTTGTCTCATGTCAGCAACCAAATGTCATTCGATTTTTTTACTTTTAGATAACCAAGAGTTCTGTCGAGATCAACACAGAGTGTTCTGTCGAGATCGACACCAAGAGTTGCCTTACGAGATCAACACCATGAGGTCTGTCGAGAACTTTTGGTGTTGAGCTCGACAGAACACCCGGTGTTGATCTCGACAGAACTCTTGGTGTTGAAGTTCTCGACAGGACTCTTGACATAACTCTGTCGACAACTTTTGGTGTTGATATCGACAGAACACCGGGTGCTGATCTCGACAGAACTCTTGGTGTTGAAGTTCTCGACACCAAGAGTTATTGAATTTTCTGAACATTAACTAATTCTGCCTCTCCCGTTTATATTGTAAGGAATACATGGATAATAATCAAATGAGGCAAACAACTCCAGCTTTGATGGCACGCCAAAAAAGAAATAGTGTCTTGCACGAAAAAGGAATGAATTACTCAAGATCACAGGTGTACCAAGGTATTGGGAAGCAAAATCAACAATCGCAAAATAGATCAAGCAATTCAACACCACTATCAGATATTACATCCAAAGGTGCTTAATGCAAGAAATCAAAATGGTGCTCAGCTACATAGCAATTTGAGATCTATTTCAGCAAACTGCACAGAACCAAGTGCTAACCAACAACCATACCAAAGGAAAAGGAGATTGATTAGTAGGAATTCAGTGGGAGTGAATTTAATGACCAAATTTGCTGAGCCTAATCAAAATGATGGAAATAATCATTCAACTGTGGCATCTTCTTCATCACAAAGTCACATTGGAATTCCAGCCACTTCTAGCCATTTCAACTTAGGCCATCGTCAGCAGGAACACTATGAATATGATTCATCTTGCAGTGAAGAAAGTGACTCTCACATTGATGATCCTTTACATGAAGGTATGGAATATATAAAATACTAATCCATACTTTATATTTCATTGCATCATACATACACTTTGTAATATTTCAGTGTTAATAACAAATATATGATCCTGGACTGGAGTAGGTTTTAATTCTGAGTCAACATCAGATTCTGAAGGAGAAGAAATATTTTCTAACGACACTACAAATAATTCTGCAAATCTTATTGAAGGTTATTTCCTATGTTATTTACATCAAAATAATGTATACCTTTCTTTGAATTTGATCAACTGCAATACTAACAAGGTTACTAATTTGTTGTTTTCATTATAAGTTTTTTTGATATTGGAGATCCACTAATTGAATGTAATCAGTGTGGAGCATTGATGTGGTACCAAGAAAGAATATGTAAATTCACCCACACAAGTCGTCCTAAATTTGAACTTTGTTGTGGTAAGGGAAGGGTTCAACTACCATTATTGAAGCCACCACCTCCACTACTTCAACATCTTCTATTTGATAAGATTTCAGCAGAGAGCAAGAATTTTCAATCAAATATCAGACTCTACAACATGATGTTTGCCTTTACTTCCCCGGGGGCAAAACTTGACAGGTCAATTAATGATGGTAGAGGACCCCCAACTATTAGGATACAAGGACAGACATGCCATAGGATTGGCAGTATGTTACCCATGCCCGGTAATTCTCCAAAGTTTGCACAGCTTTACATCTACGATACTGAAAATGAAATACAAAATAGGATTCAAGGAATCAGGTATGTATATCATTTAGATTAGATTAGATACGCATTATTGTATTCATCTGAATAAGATTTCTAACTGAATTTATTGGCTGTTACTGATTCATAGAAATCAAAACAATGTGGATCCCCAAATAGTGTCGAAGTTATCAGCAATGCTATATGAATTTAATGAGCATGCAAAATCCTTTAGGATGGCAAGTCAAAGACTGAAAGATAGAGATGTGCCTAATCTAAAGCTAAGGTTGATATCTCAGAGATCTACAGATGGGAGATTATATAATCAACCATCAGTTTCAGAAGTGGCAGCGTTAATTGTTGGCGATATTGACACTGGATCCAAGAGAGATATTATTATGGAATATCAAAGTGGTGAACTTAAGAGAATAGATGAGTTACATCCAAGCTATTTAGCTTACCAGTACCCACTAATATTTCCATATGGAGAAGATGGCTATAGGGATGATATAAGCCATAGAGACGGAGACAACACTCAAATCAGAAAAAGGAATCGTCTTACTATAAGAGAATGGCTTTCTTTTAGGATCCAAACAAGAAAAGACGAGGCACAAACTTTGCTGCGATCAAGAAGGCTCTTTCAGCAATTTTTGGTTGATGGTTATAGTATGCTAGAGTCAGACAGATTATCTTTTATCAGGAAAAACCAAAAAAAACTAAGAGTTGATAAATACAACAACTTGAATAATGGAAATCAACATGTACAGACACAAGGAGCAAACAAAGGAAAAAGAGTGATACTACCTTCCTCATATGTAGGAAGTCGCAGATACATGGATCAATTGTATTTTGATGGGATGGCAATTTGTAGCTTTGTTGGATTTCCTGATTTATTTGTTACATTCACTTGCAATCCTAACTGGCCAGAAATCCAAAGATTCCTTGGACCATTGAATTTGAAGCCACAAGACCGTCCTGACATCATTTCAAGAATTTTCAAAATCAAATTTGATGAGTTGCTTGAAGATCTGACCAAGAAGCGTTTGTTGGGCAAAGTACTTGCATGTATGTACAATACTAATCTTATATCCTGTCTAAATTTTTTTTCTCCCGTTACTCCCTCTTATTACAATGTTAATATACTAACATGAATTTCTCATTGGTTTCATACAGACATGTACACAATAGAGTTCCAAAAAAGAGGGTTGCCACATGCACACATCCTTATCTTCTTGCACCCATCTAACAAGTATCTAAATCCAGATGATATTGACAAGATTATTTCAGCTGAAATACCAAATCAAGACAGTCAAAAAGAATTATACAGCTTGGTGACAACGCACATGCTCCATGGCCCATGTGGTAGAGCTAATATATCAGCACCATGTATGAATGATGGGAAATGCTCTAAGTATTATCCTAAGAAATATCAAAGCTGTACAGTTGTTGACCAAGATGGCTATCCAGTTTACCGAAGAAGAAACAATGGTAACACAATTATCAAGAATGGAATTTCTTTTGACAATCGACATGTTGTCCCATACAATCCAAATCTCTTAATGAAATTCCAAGCACATATCAATATGGAGTGGTGTAACCAAAGCACTTCGATCAAATACTTATTCAAGTACATAAATAAATGGTATGATCGGATTACAGCAGTTATTCTTCCATCAGAAGATGACCCATCAGGAAGTCAGCAGAACATTGATGAGATCAAACAATACCTTGATTGTCGATATCTGTCAGCAAGTGAGGCATGTTGGAGGATTTTCAAATTCCCAATTCATGGTAGAAAGCCAGCAGTTGAGCGATTGTATTTCCACCTTCCAGGTGAGCAGCCTGTTTACTTCAATGACCATGAAGATATCGACAATGTCCTTTCAAAACCGAGTGTTTCTGAATCGATGTTTACTTCTTGCATGGAGGCGAATAAAACTTTCACACAAGGCATAAATTTGACCTATACTCAATTTGTTTCAAAGTTTGTCTATGTCAAAAGGAACAGGTGCTGGAAACCACGGAAGAGAGGTTATACAATTGGTAGACTAATTTGGGTTCCTCCGTCTACTGGGGAACTATTTTATTTAAGAATGATGATAACTGTGGTAAAAGGACCAACTAGCTATCAAGATATAAGAACAGTTTCAAATATTGTTCATCCGACTTTTAGGGAGGCATGTTTTGCCATGGGCTTGCTTGAAGATGATAGAGAATATATAGAAGCTTTAAGAGAAGCCAAGGACTGGGGCTCGAGTTACTTTTTGAGGAAATTATTCGTTACTATGCTCTTATCTAATTGCATTAATAGACCCGACCATGTCTGGCAAAATTCATGACAATGGTTATCCTATGGCATTCTTTATGATCAAAGAAATGTTTGCAATAACCAAGGTATAGATCCACAAAGACATATCATGAGTGGTCATAATAATGGTGCTTTGCATTAACAATGCAGTCCTTCTATTTTTAAATGACCTTTTTTCAAATTTTTTTCACCATGTGGACTGTATTAGATCAACACCGGGTGTTCTCGACAGAACTCTTGGTGTTGATCTCGACAGAACACCCGGTGTTAATCTCGACAGAACTCTTGGTGTTGAAGTTATCGACAGGACTCTTGACATAACTCTTGGTATTGAAGTTCTCGACAGAACTATTGGTGTTGAAGTTCTCGACAGACCTCTTGGTGTTTATCTCGACAGAACACCCGGTGTTTCCCTTTTCACCAACTTTCCAATTTTTTCTGTCTCATGTCAGCAACCAAACGTCATTCTGTCGAGATCAACACCGGTTGATCTGTCGATATCAACACCAAGAGTTCAGTCGAGATCAACACCGGTTGTTTTGTCGGGATCAACACCAAGAACTCTTGGTGTTGATATCGACAGAGCACCCGGTGTTGATCTCGACATAATACCCCGGTGTTGATCTCGACAGAACTCTTGGTTATCTAATAGACTAAACAGCGCAAAGTTGCCTTACCAAAGAAAAAAAATCAACGCTTTGTGGCTGAGAACCAACTTTCTAATCTTCCACCCTTTTTCAAATTTGCCTTTTCACCAACTTTGCAATTTTTTTTGTCTCATGTCAGCAACCAAATGTCATTCGATTTTTTTACTTTCAGATAACCAAGAGTTCTGTCGAGAACAACAGCGGGTGTTCTGTCGAGATCAACACCAAGAAGTCTGTCGAGAACATCAACACCATGAGTTCTGTCCAGAACTTCAATACCAAGAGTTCTGTCAAGATTCCTGTCGACAACTTCAACCCCATGAGTTCTGTCGAGATCAACATCGGGTGTTCTGTCGAGATCAATACCAACAGTTCTGACGACAACACCCGGTGTTGTTCTCGACAGAACACCCGGTGTTGATCTCGACAGAACTCTTGGTTATCTAATAGACTGACCAATCCAGAAATGGCACTTTTCACTAACGTTAATTTTTTAGATTTGCAACTTACTGATGAAGAATTGGAAAATTTGACTCTATTGGAGATTGAGAAATTATTGGAAGCCAACAGAAAGAGTCTTAAGGAATATCCTTCAATGCCATTTCCAAAGGGGCATATCACAAGTCAATTCGGTAATAGACTCATATATGCAGAGCTTGATTATGATGCTACTGAGTTACGTGATGATTTCCATAATTTATATAGTTCACTTACAGGTACGATATTTTTCTTTATTAATTGGTTCTAACCAAATTAGTTATGGTAATCTTACTATATTTATATTTATATCATGTCTGTTATATCAATTCCTTTAATATAATTACAGATGAACAAAGAAATATCTTTGAGACAATCATGGAAGCTGTAGAGTTGCAAGAAGGACGAATGTTTTTTCTATCTGGTGCTGGTGGCTGTGGAAAAACTTTTATGTGGAGAACTTTCTCTTCTGCATTGCGTTCTCAAAAACATATTGTATTGAATGTGGCTTCCAGTGGCATAGCATCTTTGTTATTACCAGGAGGAAGAACAGCCCACTCAAAGTTTAAAATTCATGTTCCTACCCTAGAAAATTCTATTTGTAATATCCACCAAGGGTCTGAACTTGCAGAGCTTCTAAAGATGACAAAGTTGATTATATGGGACGAAGCTCCAATGGCACATAAATACTGTTTTGAGGCATTAGATAAGAGTCTTCGAGATATCATGAGTGGTCATAATAATGGTGATCAAGTGTTTGGAGGTAAAGTAGTTGTATTTGGTGGAGATTTTCGACAAATACTACCAGTTATTCCGCAAGGATCCCGAGTTGATATTGTTCATGCAACAATCAATGGATCATATCTTTGGGATCACTGTCAAGTATTAACTCTTACAAAAAACATGCGTCTAAAAGATAATCTCCAAACTACAACTGCAAGAGAGCTCAATGACTTCTTACAATGGATTCTAAAAGTAGGAAATGGAAAGATAGCAGAACCAAATGATGGTGTTGCTGAGATAGATATTCCAGAAGAGTTTTTAATCACAAGTTTTGATGACCCAATAAATGCCATAGTCCAAGCAACATATCCAAACTTGCTTCATGAATTCAAGAATGAGGAATTTCTTCAGTCCAGAGCTATTTTGGCATCAACAATTGAAATTGTGGATCAAATCAATCATTATGTCTTGCAATTAATTCCAGGTACTATTTTGGACATATTTATAAATTCCTTAATGATATTATTCAACTTCAAAATTTATTACTTTATATACATATCTCATTATAATAGTTATTTCATGTATTTAGGTGAGGAAAGGGAATATCTGAGTTCTGACAGTATTGATAGGTCTGAAATTAATGATAGTGAAACTCCTGAGGTTGTCACTCCTGAATTTCTAAGTACCCTAAGAACATCTGGACTTCCAAATCATCGAATCAAACTCAAAGTTGGATGTCCAATAATGTTGTTAAGAAACTTGGATCAATCAGAAGGTCTATGTAATGGCACAAGATTGATTGTAACAAGACTGGCAAGTCATGTCCTCGAAGCCAAAATTATGTCAGGAAAGAACATTGGGAACATTACATACATTCCACGAATGTCTATGTCTCCATCTGAATCACCCTGGCCTTTCAAGCTTATTAGAAGACAATTTCCAATAATTGTCTCTTACGCAATGACAATCAATAAATCTCAGGGTCAATCACTAGGAAATGTCGGATTGTACTTGCCTAGACCTGTCTTTAGTCATGGTCAACTGTATGTTGCAATTTCAAGGGTACAAAGCAAACAAGGACTAAAGATTTTGATCCACGACAAGGAAGGAAAGCCATTGAAAACTACCACAAATGTTGTCTTCAAAGAGGTTTTCCAAAACCTCTAATAAGTAAGTATCTCCTTAATTTAGTACCAATAAAATGATACAATTTACATCATATAATTAACTGGTGTTTCTGTTTCATAAGGATCATTCATTGGTTCAAACAACTGCAATACTTGAATATTCAGGTATGACTCACTCATTGAGTTTCACTTAACAGTTAGATCAAAATAACTATGTTTGCATTCATTTTATTTAATTATTAACATTGTTTTTCTTCTTAGTTTACCAATTAATTTCCTATAATTTACGGCTTTTGTTTGCTGAAAAACAGTTGACTAAAGATGTGCACATTGGTCATGTGAACAAGAATGACAAATATGCATATTTTGGATCCTGGTATGCCAGAAAAGAATTTTGGAAGCCTTCAATAGTCTTGAGTATGAATTACTTTTACACATTATACTTTTGCACCTCCATATTTTGTCACATGTTTTCTAATGTGTACATATCCCTCAAATTTATTATCACTGTCAATGTAAACATAGTTGGGTAATTTGTAATCTATTTAACTATGGTGTTAATGTTTAACACTATTAACACTTATACACAACATAGTATATTCTTGGACCTATGAAGTATGCAAGTTACTTAACACTACCAAGAATACAAACTTTGGGCAACCATTCACAATGATGCACATTTGGGTCTACTTACAAATACAACTACTAATTTTGGTATAAGAATAATTATATTCAAATATTTGTTACATTAAAACACGTACTGATTCCTATTCAATTTTCATTTTATATACGTTCGTAATAATCATCACAACGCGACCCGTGCGAATGCACGGGTATACACACTAGTTTTGATAGTTGGTAGATATAATTGATTGATTGATGTTATTAATTCATCTTTTATGTTTAGTTCATTTAGGTTATCATTTGTACTTTCTTTATACTTTTTTGAACTCCTTTATATTTTGGAACAATTTTAATACAGTTAAATTTATTCTATGCAATTTCGAGTGTTACCTTCTTGGAGGTGCTGCATGTCTTGGATGATATATTTTGAATATTTTATTTCTGAAGTTTGTCATGATCAAGTAATCTTTACTTGGTCAATCTCTCGATGTAACACATAGGAAAACATATAGTGTTGTTTTTCAATTGAACTTTGTGATAATAGATCCCCATTAACAAGTATTTTATGTCATGTTTAAAATCCTTTAAGGAATAATCAAATGGAAAATAAATATCAACATAAAAACTAATTTACAAATTAAAGAAATTAATTTTCATTTTATAAAAAATAAATAATTTGGTGTCGTTAAAACAATATGATATATACTCCTATTTTAATAAATTTATATTTCATGTAATGTAATTTTTATTCCACTTGAAAATAACAAATTATAATCACTAAATTTTATAAATTAATATTTTAGAATAGTACAAAAGCTTCACTTTCTTTTTTGAAAATATTTTAAGCTATTGTGTGTGCCAAACGTGAAATTTAGATGTAAAAAATTCAGAGTAAGAGCATATTATAAAGAGAATGAACATTGTATAAATAATAGTGGAAAATTATGTTGGAACCTAAACGATTGAGAAGTTTAGACCCTCATTAATTTTGATGATAACAAAGTATTCACAAGAGAACAATTTATGTTCTAACATTTCTTGAAGTGTGCAGATACTAATAATACATATATTCTAAGCCACTCAAGCAAGAAGAAAGTAATTCTCAAGAGAAGGATTCATTCTATGTGTCAGCATCCGGCTCATCCTTGTGAGCGTCTGGAATTTTCTCTCTATGACACAAAGCTTATGCAATTGCTACGAGCGTCCGAACTTCCGATTCTGAGCGAAGGCCTCAACTTCATTTCAAATCACGTGTTAGTCACGTTGTCGCTCTTCCTCTCGAAGTTTCGAGCAGTTTTCAAAATTGATTCTGGCGCTAAAATTGTTGTACGAGGTATCAAAGGTGACACCTTTAGCTACAAGACAAAAATCGTACAAGCAATTGTGAAAAGCAAGGTAGTGCAAAAACGGTAATATGTACCATCGGGATATTCTCTGCAAAGGAAGAAAGAGATGACTTTTTGAATTTACCTCACTCAATGGAAAGGAGCCATTTTTACCGTGAACGGTAATATCCTTGGAACTCCTATATATACCTCATGGTATCCATTGAAGAAGTAACGAACATCTTGTGAAAAAGCTTGCTGAAATTCTGCTGAAATATTACCTCATTTATCGAGAACAAGCATCGCTTCGTGAGCAACCAAGTCTCGTGCTAAGTCTACGGACTACAAGAACTGAACTCGGCGTCCGACCCTTTCTTTAAGAAAGTTTTTCTATAGTTGAGCTTAATCTTTTATCCTCTCTGTGAGAGTTATTTTTAAGCGTATTTCAACTCACTTGTAAAAGTTTGTTTTGGCCTAGTTAACATTTGTTTCCTCAAAGGCTCGATTTGTCTTGAGTCGTTTTGAGAAGTTGAGAGTATAGTCAAGTTGTGACAGTAGAATACTCTTGAGGAAATTGTAATCAGATTGATTATAGTGGAAAATCCTTCAGGAACGAAGGGACTAGACGTAGCTACCAGTTTGGTAGTGAACTAGTATAAATTTTTGTGTCTCCTGCTTTATTGCTTTCTATTCATTTCTATCTTGCTGTGTTAAAAACAAGTTTTATCAAACTGCTTTTTCCAGCGTCCGATTATTCCCAGCATCCGATAAACAAACAGTTTTGAAAAACTTGTGTTCTAAAGTGTTTCTAACTTAAAGTTTGCGAAAAGTTTTGAACACAATTCAACCCCCTTCTTGTGTTCACGTTCAGTTGGTACCAGAGCTCGGCCTCTTGGTTGAGCACTTAACAGTGTCAAGAGAAAAGATCCTATATTGTGAACATGTCTACTGAAGGTGGTCATATGAACCGTCCTCCTCTATTCAATGGAGAAAAATTTGATTACTGGAAAGATAAGATGAAAGCATTCCTTGAGGCACAAAGTCTTGATTTGTGGGATATAGTTGAAAGCGGATACATTCTTCCCGCTAATGCCCTTGGTGTTGCAATACCTAGGGAAAACTGGTCTGATGATCAGAAAAAGAGATATCAAACCAATCAGAAGGCCAGATTTATTCTCATCTGTGCTATGACAGAAAGAGAATATGATAAATGTGGTAAGTTTGATACTGCCAAAGAAATCTGGGATTCTCTTGTGTTATCTTATGAGGGTTCTACCCAAGTAAGAGAAACAAAAGCTAGCATGATGGTACGCCAGTATGAGCTATTCAGAATGGAAGATGAAGAGAACATTGAAACTATGTTTGGAAGGTTCCAAACACTTGTTCATGGGTTGCAGGCCCTTGGAAAAAGTTATACTACACCTGATCATGTGAGAAAGATCTTGAGAAGCTTGACTAAGCAGTGGAGACCCAAAGTCACTGCTATTCAAGAAGCAAAAGATCTAAATGTTCTTCGGCTTGAAGATCTTATGAGTTCTTTGAAAGCTCATGAACTTGAGCTAAATGAAGAAGAACCTACCAAGAAGAGTAAGTCTATTGCTTTAAAAGTTAATCAACATAAACCTAGTACTTCTAAAGCTTTTCAGGCTGAAGAAGAAGAATCAGATGATGAAGCTTCAGACGGAGATTCTGATGGATCAGACGATGAGCTAGCATTCATATCTAAGAAGATCCAGAGAATGTGGAAGAAAAGAAACTTTAGAAGGAAGTTTGGAAGAAAGATTGAAAGGACAAGAAGGAGAGCAAAGACAAGGACAAAGCCCAAGTCATTTGCTATGAATGTAAAGCCTGGACATTTCAAATCAAGTATCCTAATCTTAAAGAAAAGCCCACAAGAAGCTCCTTCAAGAAAAAGAAGAAATGTCTCATGGCAACATGGGAAGATCTTGACTTATCCTCCTCGAGGAAGATAAAGAAGAAGCTCACATTGCCTCATGGCGGAACATAATCGACATTGACTCAGAAGAAGAAGTTGAAGAGGTAATAGTATATGATTCCTACTCTGAACTTCAACTTGCTTTTGATGATCTTCTTAAGGATTCTGCCACTCTCTCTACTGAGTATAAGAATTTGAAAAAGAAATTTTTAAAACTATCACAAGATTTTCATTCTTTACGTAATGAAAACTCTATACTCAATGAAGAGAACCAGAAGCTGAAAACTGAAAATCAGCGGTTGATAACGGCCTGGAAGCTAACAAGCAACCGGTGAGAGCTCTCAAGCTAAGAGTTACGTAGATTCTGAGCAATCCTAGCGCAAATCAAATGACTATGAACAAGCATTTCAAAAGTTTCTTGCAGAGAGTGTAACTCGTAGCAAGCAAGCTTCAATGATCTGGGTGTCAAGAAAGCGACAACTCATGGTCTTGGGTATATATCAGATGAAACCCTTTTGGAAAATAATTCAACATCTGATAAATCCCATAGTCACAGTAAATGCTTACATTGTACTTACTGTAATAAATCTGGTCATTTGAAAAGTGCATGTAATGTTTTTAAAACTAAGAAGGATAAGCCTCCTTCAAGAACTAACAAGAAAGGACCCAAAAAGATATGGGTACCTAAAGATAAAATAGTCTATGTTGCAGACATGCTTAGCAACAAAGTCAACACACCAGTCTTGGTACTTAGACAGTGGATGCTCGTGTCACATGACGGGAGAAAAACATATGTTCCAAGAACTAAGACCTAGAGAAGCTGGATTCGTTGGTTTCGGAGGAAACCAGAAAGGTAAAATAGTTGGAATTGGTCGCATAGGTAAAGGCTCTCTTCCTTCTATTGATAATGTTTTATATGTTGAAGGACTGAAACATAATCTATTGAGCATAAGTCAATTATGTGACAATGGTTATGAAGTCATCTTTACAGAAACTGGATGTTTAGTAAAAAGCAAAAACGATGGATCTATATTCTTTGTGAAAGAGGAAACAAAATGTTTATAAAGTTGATCTTTCTGAACTTGAAAAACAAGATGTCAAGTGTCTTATATCTGTTGAAGATGAGCAATGGATTTGGCACAAAAGATTAGGTCATGCCAACTTGAGGTTAATCTCAAAATTAAACAAGCACAATCTTGTTAAAGGCTTACCAAATCTTAAGTACAAATCTGATGCCCTTTGTGAAACCTGTCAAAAAGGAAAACAAGTTAAAACTTCCTTTCATTTAAAAAATGTTGTTTCAATTTCTAGACCACTTGAACTTTTACATCTTGATCTTTTTGGTCCCACAAGGACAGCCTCTTTAACTGGAAAGAAATATGGTTTAGTCATTGTTGATGATTTTACTAGATGGACATGGGTTAAATTCCTTGCCCATAAGGATGAGTCTTTTAAAGTATTTACTGTTTTCTGCAAATCAGTTCAAAATGAAAAAGGCATTTGTATTTCTTCTATTAGAAGTGATCATGGGGGAGAATTTGAAAATGAGAACTTTCAAAAATTTTGTGAAGAAAATGGCATCTCCCACAATTTCTCCTCTCCTAGAACACCTCAACAAAATGGTGTTGTAGAAAGGAAAAATAGGTCCCTCCAGGAAATGGCGGGACCATGATCAATGAAGGCGATATTGCAAAACATTTTTGGATGAAGCGATAAACACAGTGTTATATTCAAAATAGAATTTATATAAGACCTATTTTGAATAAGACTCCTTATGAATTGTGGAAAGGAAGAAAACCAAACATTTCTTACTTTCATCCTTTTGGTTGTATTTGTTATATCCTGAATACTAAAGATCAGCTTGGTAAGTTTGATTCCAAGGCTGACCAAGGAATCTTTTTAGGATATTCTGAAAGATCTAAAGCTTTTAGAATATACAACAAAGAAACTTTGACAGTTGAAGAGTCCATTCATGTCAAGTTTGATGATAAGAAGCCTGACACTGCAATGTCAAAGCTAGATGAGTTATTTTCAGATTTAAACCTCGGTGACAAGTCAGACGGTGAACATACATCTTCATCATCTGGTGGTGACAAGACAATGAATTCTACTCAAGCGGAAGCTGAAGCCAGAAAAAGCTGGAAGTACAAGACTAATCATCCAAAAGATCAAATCATAGGAGAACCGGGTGACAAAGTACGAACCAGATGCTCCTTTAAGGAGCATGCTGACTTTGCACTTCTCTCTGAGATGGAACCTAAGACGATTGATCAAGCGTTGGAAGATGAAGGGTGGATTCTAGCAATGCAAGATGAGTTAAATCAGTTCCAAAGGAATGATGTCTGGAAGCTAGTCACTCTACCAGAAGATAAGCAAGCTATTGGTACTAAATGGGTATTCAGAAATAAGCTTGATGAAGACGGTAAAGTTGTGAGAAATAAAGCAAGGTTAGTTGCTCAAGGCTACTCACAAGAAGAAGGTATTGATTTCACTGAAACTTTTGTACCTGTTGCAAGATTAGAAGCTATTCGCATTTTACTTTCATTTGCAGCACATCATGAGATAACTTTATATCAAATGGATGTGAAAAGTGCTTTTCTAAATGGTTTTATAATTGAGGAAGTTTATGTTAAACAACCTCCTGGCTTTGAAGATATTGAATTTCCAGAACATGTTTTTAAACTTAAAAAGGCACTATATGGTCTTAAACAAGCTCCCAGAGCATGGTATGATAGACTAAGTTCCTTTTTAATGGAAAATGGATTTACAAGAGGTTTAGTTGACACTACTCTTTTCAGAAAAACCTCAAACAAGCATTTCATACTTGTTCAAATATATGTTGATGATATTATTTTTGGAGCCACTAATGAAAGCCTTTGCAAAGAATTTTCTAAGCTTATGCAGGCTGAATTTGAGATGAGCATGATGGGAGAATTAAAGTTCTTCCTTGGAATACAAATCAAGCAATGCAGTGATGGTATTTATATTCATCAAAGCAAATACATCGAGAATTATTGAAGAAATTCAAGATGCTTTGGATTGCAAGCCGATGTGTACACCTATGCATCCTACCGCACTCTTAGTAAAGATGAAATTGGTAAGAAGGTAGATCGAAACTATACTGAGGTATGATTGGATCTCTACTTTATCTTACGGCTTCAAGACTGATATTATGTTCGATGCACTGTGTGCTAGGTTTCAATCGGATCCTAGAGAATCACACCTAAGTCTTTGTTAAAAGAATATTTAGATATTTGCAAGGAACTACTAATCTTGGTTTGCTTTATAAGAAATCAAAAGATTACAAATTAGTAGGTTTCTGTGATCCGACTTTCTTTGGAGATCGAATTGAAAGAAAAAGCACAAGTGGAGTGCCGGTTTCTTGGAGCTAATCTTGTGTCTTGGTCAAGCAAAAGGCAAAGCACAATAGAACTCTCAATGGCAGGTGAATACATCTCAAGACAAGTTGCGGTTCTCAACTTACGTGGATGAAGTATCAACTTGAAGACTACTTGATAAAAGATAGTAACATTCCTATCTTCTGTGATAATACATCTGCCATATGTCTTACTAAAAATCCTATATTGCATTCTAGAGCAAAGCACATTGAGATTAAGCATCATTTTATAAGAGACTATGTTCAGAAGGGTATTTTAGAAATAAAATTTGTAGACACTGATCATCAGTGGGCTGACATATTTACAAAACCCCTTGCTGAAGATAGATTCAATTTTATAAGAAGAAATTTAAACTTTTATCTTATAGAAGAATGATTAATCTCAGCGTCTGATGACAAACTAAATCTCAGCATCTGACATGACATAAGCATGTATGTGCATAAGCATCTGTCATATGCATCATGACTCATCATCTGGTAAGTCGGTTGCGTGCGTCCGAGCACACCCACACGTGTCACACGTGTTAAGGATTCAAGCGTCTCATCATATCTACTGAGTCATGATTATTTACGTTTTCAATAAAATCTTTTACTTTTATTTTGGCTTCCGCATTTAATGAAAAAGCGAATCTTTATTTTCTTTTCTTTTTGATTTATTTTTATAAGAGAATACGAAGCGATATTTTGAAAAATAACTGTACCATTCTCCTTTAACTTTCCCACTACTCCACATTTTTCGCTCCACTCTGTGTTTTCTGCAAAACTGTACTCGTTCTCTTTTTCTCTCTATCTCTCTGTGTGTGTGTTTAAACCCTAAAACCTCCATCACCTCCATCTCTCAACTGCAATCATGGATGGAGTAACAACTTCTGAATATACAGCTATCTACGACACCATGACTGAAGGAAAAGTCTTGTTAGAAAATCGAGTTGATTTGGAAAACTTCAAGCTCTATGGCTTCGACTTCTACAATGGGTTCAAGGCAATGGGCTGGGAACAGTATTTCTTCTGGAACCCGGTTGAGGTTCTGGTGACTGCGATTAAAGAATTTTGGGGTAATGTTCGGTTACACAAAGGTGGCATCTTTGAAGGAACAGTGAAAGGATTCAAGTTTGTTTTTACCATCAAAAATATTTCTGAAGTTACTGTAGGGAAATAGCGCAATAACAGAGTTTAAAAAATGCAGCGGAAATTTAAACTTTCCCTTCCATGGATCCTTGCGAATGGTCATGACTCAGGGTTATATGAATTACCTCTTGTAGCGCAGATCGTTTGCAGACGAAAATTGGAATCGAGCACGAGCGTCGCACAGAAAACAACGCCTCTACGTAGTCCACACGAGCGACCTTGAATGGGAGCGGTCTCCGTCACAGTGCTAGCTGCCGTACGGACCCAGTCACGATGCAAGTCCCGATCTTTGGAACGGCTAGGGTTTTTCCGTGTTCTGACTTCAGTCTTAACGAGTCTATTTATAGACTTCACTTAAAGCCCGACCTAGCGCACCGTAGCTTACCGTGTGCTCTCGGTAGACCGTAACTTATCGTGTTCTGCGTCTTTCTTGACTCGCTATTTGGTGCATTGTAAGAATGCACCACCGAATAAAATGAGTCTCACTCATTTATTTAATCTCCCATTAGCCTGTTCTCATGTGTGTGACCCTATAGGTTCCCGTAACGTTGGCAGTAATATTAAATCACTATTTAATATTATAAGCGATGGCGGTGTCTAGCAATACATCACTGCTACCCAAGTAACGAGAATGTCTTTGTTGTGACGTAACCTTTTCGTGATAATGATCATGTGTATAATTACTCTTTTGCCCTTATATCTATATTGAACACAAGGCATAGTATGTGTCACCCTTGTATAGTTCAATATTATATTCCTTGATGCCCGAGTAGACTTAGTAACAACAAATAAGATCAATATCTCATATTGACTTATTTCAGCATGGCCATGCATTTTACAGTCATACTCTATCAAGGGGCCCACAGATATTAGTCCTGTTATGTAGGAGGGGCAAATCCCATCTAGGTCACTCATGTCTCTTTGCATGACTCGTTGAGTGCCCAGTTGACCGACTTTATAATTGTCCTATTACAGACAATGTTTGACGGCAATAAAACACTCAACTCCTCATGTAGGGACCATAGTGGTTTCAGGTCTGAGGGTGGCATACACCACTATCACTATGAGAATAACTCATGACACTTACATAACACACTATGTAGTATTCTCATGGCGGGTCAATCCAGTACACAATTACCCTAACGTGTACCTATGTGGTGACTTGATATCTCATATCTATAACCTGTGAGATGAGGTTATCAGTCCACCCACATAATAGTCTTGATGCATTATTATTGTCCTTAATAATAATAATACTCGACTACGGATATTTAGAGTAAGTTCTTTAGTAGTTACTGGGTGTCCGTGTGAAGGCATCGTCTTCTATTCAGAATGGGCTGACGCATTTCATGGGATTGAGAAGGTCAATGATGATCTGTTTGAGAACTACAAGCAGCTGAAAGAATCTGGTGAAACACCTACTGCCAAGAATCTGAAAAGTCATCTCAGAGTTCTTCATAAGATAATCACCAAGAGCGTCTTGTTGAAGGCTGGCTCCAGTGACATTGTCAACTACGAACAGAAATTCATCATGAGACACTTCATGGCTGGAAACAAGGTAAACCTGCCAAGGTTGATTTACAACAACCTGCTTAATGCACTGGTTAACTCGAGAAAAGGTGTTGCTGACAAGAAGAACACCTATAAGTTCATTCCTTATGGTGTCCTGCTCACCAAAATGATGATCAAGAATCTGGTCATAAATAAGATTGCTTTACGGATCAAGAGAAGGCAAAGTTTTTGGTCTTTGATAATATTGTGATTCCCGACACTTTTGGAGTCAATGACTGGTAAGAATGAAATTGCTCACTGGGTCCATGATCAAGAAGGTGAAAGTTGAGCAGCGGGAAGAGGAAGCTGAAAAGAAAACCACCAAGCTCAAGCCTGGTGTGAAAAGACTCTTGAGTCTCCTTCACGAGAGACCAGAAGAACAAAACAGAAGGTGGCTCTTGCACCTACTTTTGAAGAACCAGAAGATGAGGACAGAGTTCCCATCTGTCAGGTTCTGAGAAAAAGGAGCAAGCCAGAAGCTAAGAAGCAAGTCTCAAAGATCCGGTCAATGTAAGAAGGATATTCAAAGATCCGCCTCCAACAATCGCCCCCAGACAGGTGAAGAGATCGGTCGGGCATTACGAACTGAACCAAAGGTCTTGAATTCTCTGATGAATCTGTATCTGTTTTTGCATCTGATACTATTCCTGCTCCACCAATATCCGTTGCACAACCACCAAACACTCAAACCCGTATACAGAAAACCTCCATAGTTTCTAAACAACTTACCCAACCATCATCCACTACACTCAACCTTAACCTACCACAAATTTCCCCAAACACTTCACTCACTTCATACATTTCCAAGCTTCATTCTCATCCTTTTAACCTCCTTTTCAAAACACCTCCCATTAATCCCTTCAAACCCTACTCACCAAAAGCCTACAAAATCACCAAAGCCACTCCCACCTTACTTACCCTTACCATTAAACCCACAGACGCTGGTGGAAAGAAACATATCTCATACAAACCACGGTTTGTCAAGTATGAGATATATAACAGCATCTACAACCATCCCTCCACCTGGCATTTAAAAACCTTCACCTCTGGAGCTGCCAGATTGGAAATTGCCGCTCCAATAAGTGCAACCTTCAAGGATGGGGAAGACCACATCCAAATGTCTTTCAAAGGAAGGTTGAGACCAGCATCCGGAAGCAGAGCAATTCCTTTCTCTGTTGATCTTCCTAGATCCCTACCACAGTCTGAACCGCTCACGTTGGAAGAATGTGGAAGGTGGATCACAGATGAAGAAGCTGCCTTCATAGCACCTTTGTCTTGGCGAGAAAAGGCTTGAAGTCATAGGACAATACCGAGACCCATCATCTGCATTTACGTTAAGATAGTACCAAATAGACAAAGGTGGCTACCTTGGTCTATCCCTGAAAAGGAAGGAACTCGCTCGGCAAGCGACCTTTCAGGCAAGATCGGGCTAAAGGAGTATGAGAAGGCACTGCAAAATGCAGTCTTAAGGAATTCCCTCGACTTGGGTGCCAAGATCTATGAGGATCATGCCAGAAGGTATTACCTGACTTCTCTGAAGAAAGATGAATGGAGAACTGGCTCCTCAAACTGCTGCAATGCTGAAAAGGCCACTATTTCAACTGTTGGGACAATCATCAGAGCTACTGACATCAATCTCAGAATAGTGTACTTCGATGACATGTTCAGATGCTCAGTAATCAGACCCTTGGATTGCATGAAGATTTATGAACAATGGGCTGCTGTGACCAAGCACTTCGACATTGGGTTTACGTGGAGTCAATGGTCTGAATCGTGGAAAGCCAAAGCCATATTACCATGCCTCGACCCCCTAGTGCTAGAAGAATATGACAGGGAAAATCTGAGAAGAATTTACCTGGCAGAAAATGAAGCACTCTCCTTCACCTGTGAAGCATTGAGTGTCTTTATCAGAAATTTATGGGGAGAAGACGCTGGGAATAGGTTTGACTCTTACACAGCTGATGTTGTCCTTCATAGAGAAACCATCTTCATGAATTTGCTATATCCAGAGGATGTGAAGCATCAATGGAAGATTCAGACAGAATCAGAGCTCAGAAGACTCGGAAATTTCATCAAATGGGTTATACCAAATGATGCATTCTTCTTAAGAGCTCAAAGGAAGAAGGATTTGAGACTAAAGTTATCCAACTGGGTGCTAGCAGAGCATCAGAAGATGAAGTCTGCATTTGTACCAGAAGCTGGACCTTCTACTTCTACTTCTGCAGTTGAGATGGTCACCATTCCCAAAGCAGAATTTGAAGAAATGAAGGCTACAAACTTGAAGGTTACTCAGCTGCAGACTGCACTGAAGCTACTCTATGAACGTCTCAATATATAAATATGTTTGATCTAATTATCTGCCTTTTTGTTCAAATTTTTCTAAGTCTTATTTTGACTATGATGTGTTTTTACACTCTTTTTGTCTGATGATAAAAGGGGGAGTAAAAGAAAGGTATGATGAACACGAAAGAAAGGTATATTGAACACGTGAGAATCCGATTATCCACCATCCGATGGATACACTGGAACTAAAGTATCATGTATATCATTTCATACATAGCATTTTTGTGCGCTAATATTCATTGATCTAGTGCTATGATAATGTTTAATAAATTTTCGGTACAATGAAATATATTTGATTAAATCAATCTATTTGGTATATAATCAGCATCCGATCTCACTTTATTAAATACATGCTCTGATACATTTACGGATTTTTTGTAATCACTTAAATGAATTTGTTTACCAACAATTGCCTTAATACCTGAATTGTTCATATATATCTAAAGTTAAATCTGTGGGGAGACCCTTAATGTCTTTTTGAAACTAAATTGTTCATCAACCTTAGATATTTGTCATCATCAAAAAGGGGGAGATTGTTGGAACCTAAACGATTGAGAAGTTTAGACCCTCATTAATTTTGATGATAACAAAGTATTCACAAGAGAACAATTTATGTTCTAACATTTCTTGAAGTGTGCAGATACTAATAATACATATATTCTAAGTCACTCAAGCAAGAAGAAAGTAATTCTCAAGAGAAGGATTCATTCTATGTGTCAGCATCCGGCTCATCCTTGTGAGCGTCTGGAATTTTCTCTCTATGACATAAAGCTTATGCAATTGCTACGAGCGTCCAAACTTCCGATTCTGAGCGAGCGTCTGAACTTCATTTCAAATCACGTGTTAGTCACGTTGCTGCTTTTCCTCTCAGAAGTTTCTGGAACGGTTTTCAAAATTGATTCTGAGCGCTAAAATTGTTGTACGAGGTATCAAAGGTGACACCTTTAGCTACAAGACAAAAATCGTACAAGCAATTGTGAAAAGCAAGGTAGTACGAAAACGGTAATATGTACTACTGGGATATTCTCTGCAAAGGAAGAAAGAGACAGCTTTTTGAATTTACCTCACTCAATGGAAAGGAGCCATTTTTACCGTAACGGTAATATCCTTGGAACTCCTATATATACCTCATGGTATCCATTGAAGAAGTAACGAACATACTGTGAAAAAGCTTGCTGAAATTCTGCTGAAATATTACCTCATTTACTGAGAACAAGCACTGCTTCTGTGAGCAACCAAGTCTCGTGCTAAGTCTCTGGACTACAAGAACTGAACTCAGCGTCCGACCCTTTCTTTAAGAAAGTTTTTCTATAGTTGAGCTTAATCTTTTATCCTCTCTGAGAGTTATTTTTAATCAGATTTCAACTCACTTGTAAAAGTTTGTTTTGGCCTAGTTAAGGTTTGTTTCCTCAAAGGCTCATTGTCTTGAGTCGCTTTGAGAAGTTGAGAGTATTGTCAAGTTGTGACAAGAGAATACTCTTGAGGAAATTGTAATCAGATTGATTATAGTGGAAAATCCTTCAGGAACGAAGGGACTAGACGTAGCTACCAGTTTGGTAGTGAACTAGTATAAATTTCTGTATCTCCTGCTTTACTGATTTCTATTCATTTCTATCTTGCTGTGTTAAAAACAAATTTTATCAAACTGCTTTTTCCAATATCCGATTATTCCTAAAGATCCGATAAACAAACAGTTTTGAAAAACTTGTGTTCTAAAGTGTTTCTAACTTAAAGTTTGCGAAAAGTTTTGAACACAATTCAACCCCTCTTCTTGTGTTCATGTTCAAATTATATTTTTAAATATATATCGTACGTTGCATGAGCCATAAACTATATGTATGTTGAAATTTTTACGTGACAATAAATTTCCTTCGGATGCATTAATATATGTTTCTTAAAAGTCAAAAGTAATGATGAACACCAGTCAAAAAAAAGTAATTATGAACAAAATAAAGATAAACTAATAGTAAAAATATATATGACATAGAGATAAACATTTTCAATGAAAGCATACTAATATCTGTATAAAAATATATTAAAATTTAAATTTCAAAATAAGAATATATTATAAACAGATTGAATATTATAAAAAAATATTGAATAAATTTATATTTTAAATATATACCGTGCATAGCATAGACCATATATTATATATGTGTGTGTGTGTTTTGAAATGTTTATAATATACAACATAAAAGTTTTGCACTAGAACACATTCATGTTTAATTCTTAAAACTAACCACAAGGATGAGTATTTTCCATGAGAGCATATTAATATCTATATAAAAATATATTAATATTTAATTTTTGGAGTAAGTATATATTATAAAGAGATTAGACATTATTAAAAAATATGAAAAAATATATATTTTTTAATATATACCGTGCATAGCACGAGCTATTTACAATAGGTATCTAGAAATATTTACATGATAAAAATTTTCCATGAGAAACATTAATGTCTACTTCTTAAAAGTGACATGAACAAAAGTTTGATAAATCAAGAGTAAAAATATAAATTTTGATATGTTAACCATAAAAAATTTCCTGTGCATAAAATTTTGATGTGTTTTTATTTATATAATTTATAGTTAAGCTATTTATAATGAAATTTATATATATAAGTATTGATATGTTAACCATAAAAAATTTCCCGTGTATCGCACGGGTTAACACACTAGTTAGTATAAATAAAAACTAGAATATAGAATTAAAATGTTAAATTTAATTAAAAACTCTTTTAAAAGATGTGAATAGTGATTTTGTCAAAAAAAAAGATGGGAATAGTGACGATGAGTGTGTTAAAAAAAAGTGACGATGAGTGTGTTAAAAAAAAGATAAAACTTATATCAAGTTCCATAGGTCAAGTTCAATTATTTTCTCTCACAAAAAATTGGTTATTTTTTTTAAAGGTATATTGTATAACTACTCTTGCATCTTTCATAAAAAAATAATTATTTTTTTGTGAGAGAAAATTGTTAAACTTGATTTACGAAACTTAAACTTAAATTTTTCGGTGACTTGAGCACACTTTGTAATTTAGTTTTTTTGGTACGAAAAAATTGTTCCTTGTACTTTAGTTATGTCCGGTTTAATCAATTTGTTGACTTATTAAAAAAACACTTCTCTTAAATAGACTATAAAATATTTTTTAATTTTGTGAAATTGAGCTTTAAATTTAAAATCAAATTTCGTATATAATTAGAATAATAAGAAAAATATTTCAAGATAAACACAAAAAAATATTTTTCTTTTTTTTTAGTCACAAAAATGATTTTTTTTTACTGATAAAAAAATGATTTTTCTAAAAGGCATAAAATGCGGCAAAATAACCTATGAACATTATTGTTGCACATATAAACCTTGTATTTTTCTTTTCATACTTGGATTTGAGTGCGGACGAGCCAGCCCTTCATCAATCAAATTTTTTTTATTTAAAATAAGCCCTTGAACAATTGGGAAAGGTGATATTCATTGTAAACATTACTACATTTATTAGTGAATTATCAGCAATTACATTTGTAAACATCCATGTTATCGATTCAAATAATTGCTTTTGGTTTTTGGTTACTTGTTTTTTTGTTTTTTTTTTGTTTTTCTGTTTTTTTGTTTTTATTATTATTATTTATCTATTTTGGTGTGCTGCAAATGATGGTTAATATCTTTGGTGCCAACCTCGTTGGGACGAAAGACATTATAGTGATGCATCTGCATACCACTTTGGCTTGGCCTAAGCATTATTCCTTTCCCTTGGATATTTTTCACCCTTTGAGTATGTATTATGTTCTTATTTATGGGTTTTGGCCTAGTCCCCCCATTCTTCCTTGTTCTTTTTCTATTTTTATTAATAAAATTTAGGGGGGAGTACTCTTTTTCCTTCTAGATGTTTTTTCCCTAAGGAGGGTTTTGCATCAGAAGGTTTTAACGAGGCTCCCTTCCTTTCTTTTAAAAAAAAAATTATCAGTAACAACAATCGTTCAATATATTATTATTTTAATAAATATTTAAATTTTGTTTTTTTAACAATTAGTATTGTTTTGTTATTGTTTTAACAATTAGTATTGTTTTATTAGTATGGTTTTTTATCCAATGAATTAGTATGGTTAAATACTAGGCCCATGATTTTAGTCCTCTACTTAATTTTACCACCTCCCCTTCCCCTTAAAAGGTGTAAAATACCCCTTATTTAATCTTCACCTTTCCCGGTATGTGATGTTGCGCATCCCTTTTTTTTTGCTAGATTTGAATTTTACGGATTCTAAATTCCGGAAAATCTCGGCAAGAAGAATCCGGAAGTATTTTGAACAACTTAACGTTGTTTCACCTCCCTTTTTATTTGCTAAATTTGAATTTTCCAGATTCTAAATTCCTGAACGTTCTGGTAATAAGAATCCAGAAGTATATTTCACAACTTAACGTTGTTTTACCTCTTTTTTTTGCTAGATTTAAATTTCCCAGATTCTAAATTCCGGAATGTCCCGGTAATAAGAATCTGATAGTGTTTTACCTCTCTTTTTTGCTAGATTTGAATTTCCCGGATTCTAAATTCCGGAATTTTCCGAAAATAAGAATCCGGGAGTTGGTGAAGTATGTTTTCTGCATACTGCAACCTGAGCACCAATGGGTTTTTGTTTGATTAATTACGTTATGGATGAAAGAAAGAGATTCAGAGAGCAAGAAATTGATTTTATTGAGTGTTTTGAAAGAGAGCGAAAGAGATTCAGAGAGGGAGTGTAACATCCCGCCAAATTTATTTAATTTGCTTAAATTGCATAAATTGCATGACTTGTTTAATTTTCTTAAATTGCTTAATTTCACTAGTTAACCTCTTAAGTTAGGATTTATATGTTTGTGATTAAGTAATTGAGTGGATTGTGTTGTAGGTGTAATATAGGACTTTAGGGGTGCAACTAGAAGTGGTAGGGTGTAATACTAGCACTTAAGTAAGGGTAATGCAGTAAAAGACCCAAAAATCCTCACCTCTCACCCCTCTCACTCTTGACCTCAGCTCCCATTCTCCTCTCTCTCTCTCTCTCTCGAAATTCTGCACTAAGGGAAACAAAGGAAGAGGAACAAAGATGGAGAGCTAGGGCTTGGTGATTGAGGAGGAGGAAAGGTCAAGACTTGAAGGTTTCACTCATTGTTGTCAAGAAGAAGGTCCTACTCTAGCATTGGCCACTCTTGGGAAGCTTGAAGCTGCCCTAAACTGAAAAGAAAGAGGGATTTCGAAAATAGGAAGAAGAAGAAGAAGAGAAGAGAGGCATTTCTAAGCTTCTTGCCCCTTTTTTACTTCAAAATTGTGGTGAGTTTTTCTCCTCTTAGAGTGTTGGACAACCCGTAAGACCCACATTAGGCTCCTTTCCTACCTTGTTTATCCTTTGCATGTTATGGTTATTAAGCTTAGAAGGTTGAGTCTAGATGACATGGTTATGACTAGGTGTGGTTGGAAGGTGTGGTTGGAGTAGAGTTTGAGGATTTGAGAGATGTGTTTAAGCTTTGCATGCAAGTATAAGTTTGTGCTAAGAGTATGAATCATCATTTAAACATGTTTGAACACTGATATTTGAGTTCTAGTTGGGTTGAATTGAGGGTAAAACATGGTTGGATAAGTTATGGGTTTGAAAGGGGCAAGATTTGCAGAATTCTACAGAGGAAGCGCTGGAAGCGCCCCTCCTTGCGTTGGAAGCACTGGTTTTCCCGAGAGCACTGCCAGATATGCGTTGGGACTGCTCCAGGGGGTGTTGGGAGCGCCAGACTTGGGCTGGAAGCACTGCCATCTGCGCTGGAAGCGCCCTTCAACAGCTTTTTGGCGATCGTTTTTATTCTATCGAATGTTATGCTTCTTGTCTTATACTTCCATGATTGATATATTGTCCTATGATTATGACTCAATATCTAAATGGCTTCAACTATTGTTAGTGATTAATGAGGATGAAGAATGAGTCATCTATGGTTATGTACCTTAATTGTGTGACATTACTTGCGCATAGATGTTTCCTTCGCTGAAACTTGTTTGGGTTTGGAATGTTTGCATTGTGATTGATGTTTTAGATCTGAGTCTGAATTTGAGAACATCCATTGCCAAAATAAGGGCCATTGACAAAGGTCGTGCCTGGGCCGGATGTGTTGTATTTGATGTCATTCGTAAATTCTTTGTGAGTAATGTCCATTGCCAAATCAAGGGTCGTTGACCAAGGTCGTGCCTGGGTCGGATGCGTTGTGTGTGTGTGTGTGTGTGTGTATATATATATATATATATATATATCAATTATATTGTTATGTTTGAGGAAAGTGTCGGTGAGGGGTCCGTGAAGGACTCACTGAGATTTCTTAAATCTCACCCCTTCCATTTAATTGTTTCAGATAAGCAGGTGCCGGGAGATTGACTATAGCTGAAGTCCTTAGAAGCAAGCCTTTTATACATTTTGTCTATGTGATGTAAAAAGGGTTTATAAACCTTGTATTTTGTACTTCTTATGGTCTTGAAGATGTATTTTGGAACATAAGTCTATGTTTTGTATTCCGCTAATCTATTACTCTGTATGGATTATAACTTGACAACTATCAAGTTTTAATTTATTCGCGTTTGTGATATCTTGTAATGTAAAATTCTATGATTCGATGTAAAAATTGAATTAGGGTGTTACAGGGAGCATCACGCATCCCATCTTCTTCACAGGTTATGGAGGATCTGGTTTAGGAGACTACAGTACTTTCAGACTTTAGGAGCAATGTTTTGAAAAATGGTAAAATCAATGGTGGGAGGTGAATCCGGATTCTGGTTTAGGAGCACATTGTTGTGGAAATGAAAGGGAGGTGAAAGTACTGTGGATCTGGTTTAGGAGCACGTTTTTGTGTTATCTGAGATTCAGAGAGGGAGGGAGAGAGGAGGAGGCGAGGGTAAAAATATAGGAGGTGTGAAAATTAATGGTGGGAGGTCGTAAAATCAAGCCCCTAAATACTAATCTAGCATAAAACATTACCAAGGCACGTGGGCCGGCCCAATGGGCTAAGATTACGGCAAGCCCTTCCAGCAGTGCAGGTTTTCCACCATGATCTATGTGCACCTTACTGTATACAACCATCCCCCATTGTTCTTATTCGATTGCAACTTCCCAATTGCAATTTCTCACGTACCCATAGAATCACAATTTTAAAATCCCGAAATTGCCCTCATCCACTTTATATATAAACACCTCACCAGTTGTTATTTTCAAGTCACACTCATCACTCAACTTGAAGAATGAAGGACGCTAGAAAGAGCCATAAGGCGAACAGAAAGTCGTCGTCGGAGATAACGAAAGATCGAAAGTCAGCGACGAGAATGAGCGGATCGCTAAAGAAAGGAGGCCACGGAGGCAAGTTCACATGGATCGGCAACCGCTACTCAGTTCGTGAGATCGGGCCGGAGCACGGAGCTTTGGATTCAAAGGATCCAAACTTTGAGGATCCCGAAGAGATCACCGTCGTCTGATTGCGGTGGTTCTGTCACTAGATCTGTAAATACCTATTTGCGAGACGCTAGTTGGTCCATGTCTTTTGAGTTCAATAATGTGAAACTGAAATGAATCGTTGGAGAAACGTGTTGGATTGCGTTTTCTCTGAATCTGGATTTGTTGCATTGTTACTAGTATTTGTGTTGTTGTACATATACGGTTGGTAAGGTCTCTGAAGTGTAGTGACACCGGGACTCACGCCATTTTGTGTTTCTCTGCGATTTTCTTTATCAATGAGAGCTAATTTTAACTACTCAAAGTTTCAGTACCTGTTTGGGTCCTGAAAAAAATTTTGACAAAAAAAATTGTTCATAAAATAATTGAAGACTATCGTGTTTACTTTTGTAACATCCTGGTTTTTAAATAACCTAGAATAAGAATTAGATTAATGATTAAGTGATAAACAGATGATTAAAGGTTTTAATTAGGATAAAATAAGCTCAAGTAAGACCTAGAATACCTTGGAAGGGTAAAGAATACCCTAGAACTCTCTAGGAAGGACGAAACTGGAATTTTTTGGAAATGGTCGCTCCCGACGCGATGAGAATCAGTGTAAAGTGGTTTCGATGAGACTCTCTATGTTCGTCATACCGAAGGTATACGTGTCAAGTTGTGGTATGAGAGTATGATGTGGTATATGACTGTGTGGTCGGATTGTCAGTATGACGTATCAGTGTAGTTTGGTCTATGACCGTATACTCAGGAGTCTGAGTGTGGTGTTTGTGATGTTAGTCGTGTTGATGGTTGTTGAGATGTTCTGATATCTATGTTGTGATGTTTTGTACATGGTAACAGTCTATCTACTGTGATGTTTTCCTGTTTATTGGGGATTAATGAGTGTCTTACCCCTTTGTTTTCTTTGTGTGTTTGATGTGTTATATGCTGTTGACTGACAGATAAATAAGAAGATCATGTAATTAGAGTTGGCACAGCGGAAGCGCGAAGGTGACCACTGATGATACCCAGTTGTCTCACGACCAGTGTGTTCTGTTGCTTACTATGATGGTCAATGGAATTGTATTGTTGCTTTGAATGTACGTGTCAGTATAAAGTGATGCCCTGTCTCGATAACTTTTGACGAAACAAGTTCCGATACATGGGCGTTTTTGCTGTACTTGAGCGCGGAATGAAAATGGGAGCAAAGTGAAAATAAGAGTAAAAATTTTCCATCAAAAAGGGAAAGAAAATGAGAGCAAATATAAATAGCAAGCTTACTATATTTGGTTTTTGTTTTTAATGTATATAAAATAAAAATTATCAAAATTTGACCAGGAAATAGTAGAATTTTTAATTAGTTTTGTTTTACAAAATTTGAGAGTAAAAAAAAATAAAGGAGTACTTTTATAATTAAAATCGAAAATAAAAAAAGAAAAACAGGGAATGAAAAATAAAATTACAATGTCTTATTTTTTTTTCATTTGTTAGGATTAATAAAAACGTGAGCATTTTACAGTAATCATGAAATTGATACAACTAAGTTGTAATTGATAAAACAATATAGGAATTTTCTGTCATAAAATAGTATGATATTTAATTAATAACTAATATACTAGGAATGACAAAATGGGTTAGCTAGGTCCAACCCACAAAAATTGCAAAAGGGGGTGCGAGTGGGTTAGGGTATTTAAACCCACCAATTCGCCTATCTTGTCTCGTCCTATCGGTGGTGGCCAACCTCTTGGTTTAAAAAAAATATTAAATTGTATTTTTAAATTAATTTTTTGTTTTATTTGTGGGTTGGGTCGGTTAACCCGTCAATATGTCATTTTGAAATGTTTTTAAATATTTTGCGAGTTCTAGTGGGTTTAGCTGCGTCAATCGCCATTTTTCAACTCGAGACGGGTTGGACAACGCTACCTATATCCTTTTATGGATCAATCCACACCCACCCCATTTAATGCAGGTTGAAAGTGGGAGATGGGGCATAGTGGGTTCGAACCAACGCCACAACACACCTCACATGTTCCTAATTATTATTGGTTACTAGTACTTTACCCGTGCATACGCACGGGTCAGTTGCTTTGCCTAATACACGAAACTGTAATAAAAATTGGTAAAAAACTATTGTAATAAAAATTGGTAAACAATGTAAATGTTGTGCAATTGTTGTATCAAAAATTAATTGACGGATATAAACTATACAAAGCTATTAAATACCATACACACAAATCATTAACAGTTATAATGGTCAAAATGTATAAACAATACCATAGTAAGAAGACTTTTGTAATTTAGCAAGTGTATAAGATAGTAATAATATATACTATATTACATATATATATATATATATATATATATATATATATATATATATATGTATGTATATATATATATTTGTCCGATGCATAGTTACAAAAAAGTCATGACATTCTTTTGCCATGAAATTGTCTATAGTTGGCCAACATATACATTTGTTGACACAATACAAAAAACAGAAGCACCCTAAAACCAACACATCTCAAAAAACATAAGTACCTTAAACCAACATAACTTAGATTCTTTTGACAACTACAACATTGATCAAATTTACATTAATGAACTCAAACTTTAGTTTGTTGCCCTTTTTGAATTTGTTTAGTTTGCGAAACTCCTTCCAACCGAATCCAATTTTGACAGTCTTGTGCCCTCATCTCTAATCAACAGATCGCATGCGACTTCTGTATTAGGTCTGCAAAGATAAATAGTTTTGTAACCTAGAGTTATGACAGTGTTTCTGACATACTCTGCAAAATCTTTTTTTAGAGTCTGTAACATATAATAACAGAAAACAGAGAAAACCAAAAAACACCCAATGTTAGAGCTATTTTAACTTAAACAGGTTACAAAAAAATGAGTAATTGAAGCACATATTGTTCGACATATTGACTTTCTTTTGTAGTGTATTCAGACAGATTCATTTCAAAGGAGATCACTTGGGCTTTTGTACTCATACTGTGGTAGGTTGGGAATGATTCTGGCAGTGCTTCATTTTGAAAAACTGAAATGTGAAATATGCTATCTCCCAAATAGCTTAAATAGATGAAGTGATGACAAGTGAAGTTATAAAATTGTCTCAAATTAATCCATCCATTAGTCATTCGTGGAAAGTGAGCAGATTGTTTAAAGGTATTCTCATGACGATTACAGTGTTTGTCTAACAAAATCCAGAGTGGACCAAGCTCGTTTTTGAACTCTTGATAGAATTCATGATATACCTCTCCATATGGCTTAAATGAAAGATAAATAGAAAAAAAAACCATGATTAGGACTTCCTAAAATAGAAATAAAGTGTAAAATATAGGGATGATTATTCTGTACATTACGTTTTCCTATTTGTAGTGGTCTAAATTTATCTTCATGTGTTTGCTTTTCGGTCCCTACTAATCGTTGTTGTATGTTGTTTTAAGAAAGCCTAAATAAAAAAAAAGTTTTCAACAGAGTGATGAAAATCCCTAAACGCAGCAAAACGACGATGCAGAGAAAAGATGGAAGACGTACCTGATCTTGGTGATGGACAGTGAGAAAACTCCCTTTTTCTTGTCGACAGAGTAATTGTGAATCCAGGGCCATGTTTGGTTTTGTCTGGAAAGGGAAAGCAACCCTACCCCTTGTCGGGGAATGTCTTTGTTGTTGTCTGGTTTCGAAAAGGAAATCAACGCTACCTCAAAAGATTGTTTTTATTATCTGTATAGTTTTTTATTTTTTAATAAGTGGGCTGATACTATCAATGTCAGTTTGGGTATTACAATGTGAGTTGGGCTTCATGTATATTTAATGGGCTTTGTCCTAATTATTTTGATATATGGGTATTATTTGCTGATCGTTTAAGTCTATATTTAAGATGTATAAATTATACGGCTTCGTTAATTTGTTTCAGTAATCTGATATTGTTAGGTAATTTTTTTTGATAGATTTGTTAGGTAATTTTATATTTACTATTTGAACATTTATAATACTGGTTAAAATTTGCAGATTGTATAAATGTGAATCACAACAGATATATTTTGATGTATAATTACTAATAGAGTAAAAAAAAAAAAGATGTGTAATAAGTAATCGGAAACCCAATTTTGAAGGTCACTTGATTTTGAGCAATTCATTGTTCTAATTTCATATATCTAATTAGTATAACAGTTTTCGCAAAATTTACATATTTACTTAAGCAAATGCTCAATTGTCAAATCAAATCAAAACATGTATAATCTCCTTTGCCTTTAATAGTATGCCTTCAATTTTTCAAGAAGCAGCTTCGGCCAAAAAACCTGCAATTAAAGTAGGAACTTCACCCAAATAACCTGGAAACAATACATTTAAAAGAGTTATATACAATAAAACTGGATAAGTAAATATTGAAACATATAAATCAAACATTGGCTTAAGTTAATTATGTGTGATTAACCTGTTGGACAGCTGAGAAGTCATTAACAAATCATCATTCAGTTACTGAAGTTGAATGATGTATGCTTACATTCACAGCTGAGAAGTAATTAAAAATGGATGATTACATTGACATGTAATCATTAAGTTTTAATCCAAAAAATGCATATCTTTGTTATAAAGTACCTGTAATAGAAAAACATAAACTACTTGTGTAAGAAGCAGCGATACATTTACTTCCATATATAGTTGACAATGGTAATGAGACATAAATTAATTTACTTACATAAGGTTCTGGAGTCTTACTCTCAACTCAATATTTGTAATGAAGAAAATTGCTATTCTTTGAAACTACCTATATTAGAAAGGTAAAAACTACCTGTGTAAGACTCAGAATTTGTAGTGCGTGCATATATAATTGAGATTGTTAATGGAACATAAATTTATTTACTTACATGAGGTTCTGGAAAACCTCTTTAAAGACAACATTTGTAGTTGTGTTCAAAGGTTTGTTGTCTTTGTCATGTATCAAGATCTTCAATCCTTGTTTACTTTGTACTCTTGAAAATGCCACGTATAATTGTCCGTGACTAAACACCGGTTTCGGGAGATATAAACCAACTTTAGCCAGGGATTGACCTTGAGACTTATTTATTGTCATAGCATAAGATACAATAATTGGAAACTGTCTCCTGACAAGCTTGAAGGGCCGAGGTGATTGCGATGGTGACAGAGACATCCTTGCAATATAAGTCAGATTGCCCACATTTTTTCCAGATATGATCTTTGCTTCAATGACATGATTAGCCAGCCTTGTGACAATTAATCGAGTTCCATTACACAATCCCTCAGATTGATCGATGTTCCTCATCAACAAGATTGGTGTCTCAATTTTAAGTTTAATTGTATGATTTGGAACACTTGGCGTCCTTAGTGTGTTGAGGAATTCAGGAGTAAGTGCATCAAGTGCATGATCTGCAACCATAACAGACATGTCAACAGAGTCTGAGCTAAGATACTCCCTTTCTTGACCGAGGATGATGGATAGAATGTAGTCGTTGATCTCATCAACTACTTCAATAGTTGAAGCCAAGATTGCCTTTGATTGCCAAAAATCTTCATTCATATAATGATGAACTAAATCAGGATATGTGTCCTGTACAATTGCATCTATTGGATTACTAAAATTTGTTATCAAAAGTTTCTCAGGAATTTCGATATTTGCATAACCATCATTTGGTTCTGAAAGTTTTCCATCCCCTACACGCAATAGCCATTCTGAAAATTTTTTCAACTCTTGGGAATTTGTGTTGCTTGATCCTGTTTACAGTCGCATATTTTTTGTCAGTTTCAACACAGTGCAATTATGCCAAAGATAGGATGAATTTATTGTGGCATTCACAATATCTGAACGACTTCTTCCTAGAACCACTAGTAGAATTTGTCTAAAGTCCCTGCCGAAAACAATTACTTTTCCACCAAATAGAGATTATGAGTGTTCAGTACCGGTCATAGTATCTCTCAGACTCTTGTCCAATGCTTGAAAGCAAAACTTATGTGCCATTGGAGCTTCATCCCATATGATAAGCTTTATCATTTTCAAGAGCTCTGCAAGTTCACTTCCTTGATGTATATTGCAAGTCAAATTATGCAATGTAGGAACAGGTATAGTAAACCTAGAATGTGCAGTTTTTCCTCCTGGAAGTAATAATGATGCTATACCACTTGATGCTGCAGTTAAGACAATATATCCTTCTGAACGCAATGCAGTTGCCAAAGTGTTCCACATGAAAGTTTTTATGGTACCTCCATAACCATATAGGAAGAAAATACCACCTTGTTGACCATTGATCATTTACAGCTTTCATGATTTTGTCAAAAATGTTTCTTTGTTCATCTTAATGTCGTGGTTACATTAAAGTATTAATTAGTTTAGTGTAGTGATATTTGTTTTTAAAAAAACAAATATGATAACATTGTCACAATGCAATGTAATGTTACCTATAAGAGAGTTAAAACATTTGTCGAACCGTTCCTTCATTTCAGCCTTGTCATAATTCATCTCTGCATAAATTAACCGATTACCTAAATATGATGTTATCATGTCTTCTGGATATGGCATATTTGGATAATCCTTCAAAGTCCTCCTATTTGCCTGCAATAGCTCCTCTATTTGCACAAGTGCCAAATTTTACAATTGTTGATCAGAAAGTTGTAACTCTGTAAAAAGAAGTATTCTTTGTTAATAGTATGTTATCAAATGTATAGTATTTTGTTGCGTGTGACAAATAACTATTTAGTAAACAAACTTGACCTTTATTGTTTGTTACCCTTCCTTGCTGATATAGTATTCCATCTACCAAACACTTCCATATTTGTTGCCAAACATGTTCTGGTATACTAATGCTATTAGACATTAGCATACTGACGAATAATTTTCTCAAATATAGTACAGATCCCCAGTTGTTTGCCTCCTTAATTGCTTCAATGTATTCTCTGTCATCTTTTAAAAAGCCCAGAGCAAATCAAGCTTCTCTATAAGTTTCATATTGTGTACCAACAACAGTTCTAATTTCTTCATAGGTACATGGCCCTTTAGCTGTTGTAAGCATCATTCTGAGGTAAAACAATTCTCCAGCACTTGGAGGAACCCAATTAAGTCTACCTATTGTGTAACCTTTTTTCCTGGGTTTCCAACACCTTGGTCTAGGATGGTAGACAAACTTTGAGACATAATTTGCATAAGTCAAAATCTCCCCTTCTGGATATATCTTGTTTGATTCTAACCAAGCTATAAACATTGATTCACTGACGCTTGGTTTATAAAGTAATGAATCTATATCATCGTCATCGCCAAACATTATAGATTGTTCTCTTGGAAGATGGAAGAATAATCTTTCAACAGCAGGTATCCTTCCATGCAATTGAAATGAATAAGTCCTCCAACATGCTTTAGCAGCTGAAATGTATCTGCAATCTAAATATTGTTTTATTTCATCAACAACTTCAACCTAAGATGTATCACCATGTTGTGTGTTGACAATTATGGCTGTGATTCGATCACATCCTTTGTTTATGTACTTAAAAAGGTACTTGATTGAAGTAGATTGATTGCACCATTCAATATTTAGATGTGCTTTGTATTTCAATAAAAGATTTGGATTATATGGAACCACATGTCGATTGTCAAGGATGATACCATAATTTTCAATGACATTGCCATTGTCTCTTCTCCTGTAGACTGGATAGCCTTCTTGATCTACAATTGTTGAGGCTTGCCACTTTTTAGGAAAAAATTTTGAGCATTTCACATCCTTCATGCAAGGAGCTTTTTTGTTGGCTGAGTCACAAGGTCCATGTATCATGTGAGATTTCACACAGTCATATAAATCTTTATTTGTCATCTTATCTGGTATTTCAGCTGAAATGATTGTGTCAATGTCTCCTGGACTTGGGTACTTGTCTGAAGGATGCAAAAATAGAAGGACATCTGCATGTGGCAAACCTCTCTTTTGGAACTCTATTGTATACATATCTGCATGAATTAGATCAAATATTTATTTAATATCATAGGAGGTTTTATAAACTTGTGCAAATTATAAAGATACTTGTGTTAGGAGCTTTATTAAACTTACATCCAAGAATATTGCCAAAAATCCTTTTGTTCTTCAAATCTGTCATGAGTTCATCAAACTTTATTTTGAAGACTCTTGAAATAATACCAGGCCGATCTTGTGGCTTCAAATTCAATGGTCTAAGTAATCTTTGGATTTTCGGCCAGTTTGGATTACATGTGAATGTTAGGAATAGGTCAGGGAATCCAAGAGCTGCACATATTGCCATCCCATCATAGTACAGTTGATCCATGTATCTGCCTCCTACAAAGATAGATGGCAATACAATTCTTTTTCCTCTACTAGATCCTTGAGTTTGAGTTTGATTCAAAGACTTGTTTAAGCTGCTGTATTTGTCCACTCTCAATTTCTTTTGATTCCTTCTGATAAATAACAATCTGTCAGACTCTATCAACTATAAATTGTTGAAAAAGTCTTCTTGACCTTAACAGTGTTTGTGCCTTATTGCTCCTGCTTTGTAGTCTATAACAGAACCACTCTCTTATAGTCACTTTATTCCTCTTTTTCTGTTTTGAAGTTTCTTGATCTGCATATGATACATCATCTCTGTATCCATCTTTAGCATAAGGAAATGGCAGTGGTTATTGGTAAGCTAAGTAGCTTGCATGCAACTCATCTATTCTTATTAGTTTGCCATTTTGTTTCTCAAGGAGAATGTCTCTGGAACTTGAGTTTTCAACATCACCAAGAATTAGAGCTGCCACTTCATTTACTAAAGGCAAGTTTTGTGTTCTACCATCAGTAGTCCTATTGGAAATCAGTCTCGATCCTAGTTTTGGAATATTTGTTGACTTATACCTTTCCTTAGCCATTCTGAAAGATTTTGCATGTGCATTAAAGGCATCAAGCATCTGCTTTAATTGTACCACTGTCTGGGGATTGAGTTGTTTGTTTGACCTGTATATATTGACAATAATAAGAGTTAGTACAATATAAAATATGTATTGTCAGAGTTATCAATTTACTTGGAATATGGATGTATTGCATTAACCTCAATCCAGAAAGCCTATTTTCTATCTCATTCTTAGTGTCATACATATATAGCTGTGCAAACTTTGGTTTCTGACCGGGCATGGGCAATAAGCTACCAATAAGATGACATGATTGTCCTTGAATCCTAAAATTAGGTGGTCTTCTACCATTGATAAATGACCAATAAATATTGTGTCCAAGTGATGTAAATGCAAACATCATGTTTTATGCCCTTATATGCTTCTGGTAATTTTTGCTCTCTGCTGAATGTTGATTATAAAGGAGGTGCTTAAGAACATCAGGAGGATGTTGTAGATGTGGAAGTCGTATCTTTCCACCACCACAACAAAGATTAAACTTTGGGTTTAAAGTGTTACGATCCTTTTTTGTCCTCTCTCCATACCACATGTTGGCTCCACAATGTTTACATTGATATGTAGGATCTCCAATATCAAAATACCCTAAAAAAATTTATAATATATACATATTAAATCAAGCTATGACAAAGTATAAATTCAAGACATTTGTTATGTTATATTCTCAATATATTCAATACCATTGTTTTCAATGCCCTTGCCATGATGATGAAGGACAGGCTCACATTCACTTTCACTGTCTGATGTACTACTCGAATCTAGAAATAATAATAAGTAAGCAACAAACTTTGAAATTTGCATTAGTCATTCATTACAAATATGTTAGTCATGTTAATGTAATAATACTATAAATCATACCTTCTACTTCATCAGAATTTAGAGTGGAAATGTTACCTGGCTCCTCTGGTTTGTCACTTTGAACTTGTGTTATAAATTTATTACCTTGACTGATAGTAGATGTATCTAACAACCTTGTGTAATTATTTTCACTTTGACGTTGTTGAAGATTTACATTGTTTCCAGAATTTCCATTACCATTGATTCCACTCATGCCAGCAAATTTAGTCATAAGACTAACTCCTACCGAACTATTAGCAGGTAGTGCTCTTTTTTTTTTCAGTTCCTTGTCAAATTGGTAGATGGAATACTATGGAGATTGGAAGAGGCACTTCCCATTGTATTATTAGTTGTATTGACAAATCCACTCTGATTAAGAATATTAGAAGCTATTTCAGACAGTGGTGTGACATTGTGATCTCTTTGTAACATCCCAATTTTTGTGAAAATTATTTTACAGTTCCGACTACTTGGAAATAAATCATAGAGATTGATCACCTTGATGATTTATGAAAAGTACAAAGAGCTGCTACATTTGTTGTAAACATTTTACTGTTTTAGTAATTAATTCAGATTAAGAGACAGTGTAGACGTATACTGTTTTTAATATGAATTAATCTTGAAAAATGTGAAAAATTGTTGTTTGATTAAAGAAAATTATTTTATTGAAAGAGAAATAATTTTCAGGATTTAATAAATATTTTCAAGTCATAGTTTGAATTTTCATGGTTTAGTTATTGTATTAATTGTCTGTTTAATGTCATATTTAATATGACTATTATTTTAAAAGATTTTGTCTTGATAATTTTATTTGTTTGAATAATATCTAGTTGATAAGAGAAATTAAAATTAGTGATCCTCACTAATTTACAGTTTTTATTACGCTGCGAGAATTCTATCGAATTCTGCCGTAACTAGGCTATTGGGTGAGTTTCTAACTGAAACATGCCCAAACGTAATCCAAATTTTATAAAATTTGAGATCTTAGCATTTTCCAATATTTATGATTTATTTGAATTTTTTATGGGATTTTTGGGTATCAAAAAAATATAGGGTGTTTTCTACGCGCAGAACTGTATTACTGTCGCGTTTTAGCTCGTAAATCGAGAAAGCGACATTCATAGAAATACTTCTAATATTTTTAGGAAAATTTTGGTTGATTAATAATTTTTGATTATAAAATAATTTATTAGATTTATTTTTGGAGTTTTTGGTTCAAAAACCCTAGTATACGCGTAATGCCGCGCACTCGATTGAGCGAAAACGCGACGAAACGAAATATCTAGATATTTTGGGGCAAGTGGAGATTGAGATAAGGGCTAGGGAAGCTGAACATCATCCTTTAGAACCTTCCTTGAGAAGTGTTGCAAGATGATTGGTTAAGTTGTAATTGTAGTTAGTTAGTTTGTAACTAGTTTGGTTAGTTTCCAACTAAATGAACAATTTTTGTTCCTTCCATGTCCTCAAATTTTCGTGGCCTCTCCTTCATGTGACCAGCACCCATTTCATTTCTCCATTGTTGGAGAACTTGGAAGAAATTTTAGAAACAGTAAGTGTGAGAAAACTTGATAAATTTGTGATTTTGGAGTTCAAACTTCCATCCTTGTTCTTGATCCTTGTTCTATCATCTCTAATCTTGTTGGTAAGTGCTCTTGATCACTTTCCTTTTCTCCATGGCTGCCATGGATGAGTTTTTAAGATTTTTGTTTCTTATGATTTTGGTGTTGATTCTTGAAGGAAGTTTGATGTTAAGCTTACAATCTTCCATCCATTCTTCTTAATCCTTGATCCATCACCTCCAAACTTCTTGGTAAGCTCCATATCCATTCCTTTTCCCTCTCTTGAGTTTCATGAATGGGTTTGGTTGGTTTTAGAGTTATTTTTTATTAGAAGTTGTTAGATTAGCATGATTAGTTCCTTGATCCCTTAATTTCTTCCATGATTAAGCATGTTAGAGTATTTAAAAATTAGAAAACCCTAACCCTTGGTTCTGGCCGAATTCATGGGCTGTTGTGGGGGCTTGATCTTGATTTGGTTTTGGTGGTTTTGGAGTTAGATAATTGGGGGTTTTGGTTTAGTATGCTTAAACTAGTCATATATGCATGTTTAACAAAGTTTTGAGAAATTAATTTGGGGATTTTTGGGGCTGGAGACCGTGGCTATCTTACATGGTTTTGATGATGTTTTAAATTGTTTTTAAAGTGTCTTAAGTGTTTAAGAAATTGGTTCTTGGTTGGGACTTTAAATCTATAAGGATTTAGTAAGTTTAAAGCTTTGAAAAATTGTTTGAAACAAAATAAATTTGGGCCTGTTTTGAGACCTTAAAAACAGTAACTTATAAGCATGATTTGAGTGAGTTTCAACTTGTTTTTAGTTGTATTAAAGTGGTGAAGAAATTGGTTTATGATAGAAAGTTTTGGATCTAACAAATTTGTATGTTTTGGAAGTGAAAAGTTTGAAAGATTTGAGTTTGTTTTTAGGGCACAAAACCGTGACCCATGTGTTGGTTTAGAACATTGTCTTGAGTTGTTTTATGACTCAAAAATGTTGTAAAAGTTGATTAAGAACTTGATTTAGCAAAACATTTCAAAGAAGCTTGATTTTAGTAAATATTTTGGTTTATGTTTCAAGTATTGTTTTGGACTTGTAACAAAATTGTTTCTAAAATTTTGTGACATGTTTTAGTGTTTTAAAAAGTGATTCAAAGTTGGCAAAATACTATTCATTTGTTAAAAATACTATTCCAATTGGTAAATTTTGGTTTAGGTATTTTCTAAGTGTGTAGAGTTAGTAAAAGTTTGAAAACTTGCATGACCTGAACTGGTATCATGCTATGTGACTACATGTGAACCATATGGGATTAAGTGAGTAATTCTTAGGCCTTTTAGGGACCTAAAACCGTGGATGTCCTAGGGGTCTAGGATTTGTATTTTTGGGGTCTAATTGTATTAAGTTTGTGTTGTTAAGGTTCATGCTTAAGGTATGCGCGAGGTGCAACTTGATGATAATTTTGAATTACCTAGCGTGGATTGTTAAAGCGCCCAAGGTAAGGGAAATTCTTACATAATGAGTTTGGGCTTTTCACCTTGTGTGTTGTTTGGTTTGATTGATTGATTGTGTGGTATTACAAGTAGTATTACTATATGCTGTTTGAAATGTTGTAACATGTTGTAGCATACTGAATTGTTATAGGCTGTCTGAAATGCTGTAGCATGTTCTTGGCCCTGTGTGGCATTATGATTTGTATTGTTTTCCTTGAATCATGTTGGATTTAATTGGAACTTGATATTGACTAGAATATGCAAGATATTGTTGATGATAATAGATTAATTAATAATGCATTGATCGACTGTTATTGGTTTGACGACTTACAACGATAAGTCTGATGCGATTTCATGAGCCGAGAAATATTTTCATGGTAAACTAAAGGTATCTTTCTAAAATAAGTCGGTGTACAAATACGCTTTATGGATCAGAGGGTTAGTAGTTGTTTAAGAGGATCTTTTAAAAAAGAAAACATTGTAAATTTTGAAAACGGTTGAGTTAAGTAATGTGTTTGGGAATTATCCTAGCGTATTCTTTATCACAACTAGGGTTTCAATGACCTAGAGCTAAAAAGTCTTTTTAGATAAATGGGGGTGATACAGGAACTGAGATCGAGATTTCGAAAGACTAAAATATAGGGAACCTAGTGTTCCTATTGAGCGTATGGGCCATGTGTCCTGTGCTGGGACTTAATGTCCTGCTTGCGTGCACATTTTCTTGATTAAGGATTACACCTAGTGTTCCATATGGCGTGCCTAGTAACTCAACCTAAAAACTGAGCCTAGTGTTCCGCATTACGTGTCTAGGGTTTTGATCTAAGATTAAGATTAGCGTTCCGCAGTTGAACACCTGGACCTAGTGTCTTGTGTTTGAGCTCTAAGGGGTATTTCTCATCATCTCAGTTCACTGCGTGATGAAGAATACCTGGGCATTACTTGAGTAGTATGGGATGCTCATTGTAGTGCTTAAACTTTGAGTTACCTCCACCTTTTCGAATGTGAAACATAGTTGAAGTTTGTCGATCCGCATTGATTAATTAAAACATTACTCGGACGCTCCCTACGGTGAGCATGCCATATTGAAGAATTTGTTGGATGCATACTGATCATTGAGCATCGACACTCGGAGCGTTTGATTTGTCTTAAAGACTTCAAAAGACGAGTTATCATTACACTGGGAGCGTTTAATTTGTCTTAAAGACTTCAAAAGACGAGTTGTCACTTCATTGCCTAATATGTGGCAAGCCTAATGTGTGGCTATATTATTGGGAGGTTGGGAAAATTCCTCGTCATACTGCTGACTTATTAAGGCTGCAAGTGTATACACAAACTAGTCATACTGCATTGACATGCATAGCTAACCACATTTATGATATGTGATGACTTGATCGTTGATCTGTTGATAGAATTGTTGTTCACATGCAATTGTTGGATATTGTGGTAACTTGATTGTTGATCTGCTGGTTGAGTTGTATGCTCACATGCAATGCTTGATATACCATGATAATGCGTGCGATCTATTAAGTATGTATATATATATATATATATATATATATATATATAAAAGCATGTTATTGTATTATATATGTATACATTGTTTGCATTCGACATAGCCTATGATAAACTCGTGGACAAAGAATTTAGCCTTGCACTGTTGTTGGATTGGATATCCCTATGGATGTCACTTCCAGATGGAGCTCCATAGCTGCTGCAGTTTCGTCTTTCCAGGAGCGTTGAAGATCGAGCCAGTGGGGGAAGATTCCTCTGAATGTTTCATGTTTTGATCTTGCTGAATCAAGCTTTCAAGAAGAGTTATAGTTGTTGGCCAGCTTAGCTTAGGGTTTTGTCTTTGTTGTTTTGTAATTACTCTATTTCAGAAAACCTCGCCTCAGTGCAAAACGATTATATTATGTTTTATGTTATGAGAAGTATTGATTGTCATGCGTTATACTCTGATATTTGTAAAAGACTGATTTTGCATTATTTAGAAAATTGTAGTACTCTCTATGTCTTATTTTTGAAAAGGGTTTCAAAGGAAAGAAAAAGAAAAAAAAATTACTCCTATTTTTCATTGCAAAAGACAGAAGAGTACTCTTTGTTGAAAGCATACAAGCATTAAATGTTTTCAGCATTAGATTGGGTTGCACAGTAGCGCTCCGGAAACGGGGTGTTACACTCTTCTTCTTAATGGTTGTGTAGGATTGATTTTGGAGGCAGCCGAAATTTGTGGACTTTCTAAGTTAGAAGAATTTTCAGATGAAGCTCTACATTTCTTAGTATTCCTTTGTTGCATGAGTAGTTTTCTCTTTGATCGAGCCTTTGCTCCTTCATCCATGGTGTTTTCTTATTCATCCATTGTTGCAGTTACTCGAGTAATTCGTCCAGAAGTCAGAATAAAATATTTAGGTGTAAGCTCCAATCTTTAGTAATGTTAGTTGTTTATCAACCTACTGATCTGCCACAACCACTACACACTCTGTTCGGCCATCAACCTACTGATAGATAGCTATAACTTAGGTGTAGTTCCAATGAGATTGCAGTGAAAATGTAGTACAGCTAGTGCCTTGATAACTGTTACATTGGGTTGATACTTTATTTTGGTAAGCAATTCTATGGGTTAGGCTTTGTACTTTTATATTTATATTGTTGAATAAAATATACTTTGTATGAATTTTCTTGTGTGATGATGGCCACATCAAATACCAAGACAATTGTTACTTCCTCTGTCAACTATACAGTATTAACCTATACAGTTCAAATGTGACGTTCATTTAGTTCTTCCAAAGGTTGTTTGATTATACTAATCAGTGGCTAGTATATTGTGGACTAATTGTTAAACTGAAAAAATGACATAATATTTATATATTGCTTCCAAAGTTCTTGATTTTATAGTCAGCTAAATATCAACTATTAAAAGTATTATACTTTTGCACAATTATATTATTTAGATATTTACTATAATTTGTGAATTGTAATATTAAAATAATCGTACTATAGGTTAATTTTAAACAATGAGTCATTTATTCCTTTACAAATATTAAACAAACGAGTCATATTTAATATGCATTCATACGTTTAATTTGAATCTGAATATGAATCATTATTACTATCATATTTAGATGATAAATTGTAAAGGTAAGATAATATATTGCATAAAATATAGAACATTTTTAACATAAATATAACAGATTTGTCCATCTGTAACTGAGTATCTTAAGATTTCTCATATAACCCATGTCCAAAAGATCATGTAAAAGTTCATACAACCCAAATCCAAAAGATCATGTACTAATGATCTATTAGTTGTCACAAAATAACATTGTTAAATATCATGGTTACAGATTTAACGAAATAGTTAATCATTTCTCCATTCTACTGACAGCAGCCTTGTTCACTCCATCTTAATATGTTTTGCCAATTTTGTAGATAATAGCTGAGTAGATCCCAAGTCTTGAGTTGGTATTTCATCGAGGTGCATACCAGCAGACAACCTTTTTGCTGGGGTAAATGTATCAACTTTTTCAGGATCAAAGTCAGTCATTGCAGATAAAGATTGCTGCTCAATATCATATTAAAGTTACCAAATTAGTATTAAATAATGGAGAGTTTGGTGGATTCATATTGAATGTAGAAAGTCAGGGTGTTGAACACTCACACTTTGCTCCAAATTTGCAATATCCATGTCAATAGAGCAACTTTCCATTTGTTTGTCACTTGTAGGTGCTTTGAGAGAGCAAACAGCCTTTCCTTTTGCATCTGGATCAAGTTGCAGATAAAAAAGAAAACAATTAATGGAACCTTCAATATGTCATGTTGGCATTAATAGTTGAATAATTGAATAATATTGAATAATATCGTCTAAAATAATAACTTTCAACTCTAACTTGATATCAACAATATTGTAAATTAACTATGTTAACCTCTTCCACTGGGAATTGCTTTAACACTTGTTCAATTATTTGTTGTTCTTCAGAGGCTTTAACCACAGATGAACACCTATATCTGGGTTGCACTTTCACTTTGAAAGCCAGATTTTTACCCTCAAGTTTGTCAACAGTTACTGGAATTGCCATTGGATCGATTTAATCAGCCTGCAAAAGTTAAATCAGGATTATTCTTCATCTTGGTAAAAATAACAGAGTAAGCCAATATGAAGTATAGTATACCAATACTTCATAATCGATACTTACTGCTATCATTTGTTTCCTTAGATCGACCGCTGTACAGTTTAGTAGGTCTTTACAATCATTGTCCCAGAGAACAAACTTGGTACTGTCTTCTTTGTAACTTACCATCACCTCTACTCTAAACCCGAATCGAAGATTATATAAGTGTCAAAATTATTAGATGTCTATTATTATATTTTGTTATGATTAACGATAAAATAAACATATATTTACTTATATAACAGGACCTAGAAATTCATATAACCTTGTTTCAATCTTATTATTTTGATCTCCACATCCACAAGTGCGAGCAGCTTTGTTGCACCTTGTACAATGGTCATAGCTCCAACCATATCCAGCCAATACATTGTCAATTGTTGCAATAGTACAACATTGAGTTTCCTTGATGACAAGTGAGCAGAACCATTTTGAATGGTGAGTAAAATGTAAAATTTTCAGAAATTGGTAGAGAAGATACTTAAATGTAAAAGAACTGATGTTAACACATTACCTACCTAAGGTTACATATGTCAGCTAAAGTCATGACATCAGCTTTGTAGAAGAATCTGTCCATGGTAGACCATTGAGAAGATTGAGAAGATCCAGAAATTTGACTCATGATTTGACTTACTGTGTCATAAATCTCAATTATGCCCAAGCTGCAGCAAACCATTTGTAAAGTGCATTATAATAAGAAGTCATTCATAAGTGTATAGATTTCAGTTCAAATTTTAGGTGTAAGGCTTTGGAATTTAATACCTTGATTTGAAATCATTAATCTCCTTCATATCTTCATTAATAAGAAGTGTGGAACTCCACTTGCTGTTTGATATTGTCGCTGGATAATTATCTAATTAAAAATTGATGTCAAAGTTAGAAGAATAAATCTATAAACAGTGAGATAATGATTCACAGTCAACATGTTACACACATTGAGCAAAATAGAGGACAATGTCATACCTATCGCATCATGGATTTTGGCAAGTGTAAGGATGATAATAATTGCAACACCCTTGTTGTTGTCTATATAATTTTTCAACTTTGAAGCATGTCCTTCCCACAAAGTACACTTAAGTATTTTGCCACTACAATATTAAGAAAACATAAGTGAAAAACAACACTACATACACCATCAGCACAATAGAACTATCAGTGAAGGTAATAATTTTTGATAGTTACGATTGATCCTTCAAGGAGATTATAGCCTTCTTTCGTTCAGCATCAGGATAGTACTTAAGCTCAATAAATTGTCCAATGACATCTATGGTAAATTCGAAAATACATGCAATATTAGGTGATTTAAAGACATTATAATCACAAATTAAATGAAAGATTAAATTGATATTGATATGTACCTACTAAAATAGCTCTAGATGCCTTTCCTGACAAAATATCATCAAATGATGTAAAATGATAACAGTTTGTAGGAATTTGAGAACATTCAATCTCTTTGGCAATTGTCTCAGTGCTAAAGATGAACTTGAATATATGATTAGTGTTCCGATATTGTCCATCAGCATGCTGGACAATGAAATTTTGCATTTCATAACAATCACCCTCTTTCAATATTGCCTTCCATTTAGGCAATAAATCTTTGTCTCAGACTGTAGCATGTATCTTGTCACCCTATTTTCCAGTGGTATAAATTATATTATTCATATGAATTCTATAATGTAGTTATAAGGAATTTGCAATTTGATAAACAATAACTGAAAGAGGAAGATAACAATTACCTTTGCATCCATCAGAATCATTTCTAGTGTTGGCGGATATTGTGCATTATCAACATACCAAAGACGTGTTATTCTCACTGCAACCCTCAAAGACTGTCTTAGAGTTTTTATTTCACTAATCATGCTGACTGGACGGGCCATGTTTCTGCAACATTTTCAAACAGAAGGCCAACAACACACATTAGAAATGGCAACAATATTAAAAAAAAATGGGAAACAACAATCGTAACTATAAAACCTTAAACATGCAAAACCCCAATAAAATTGAAAAATAAACCCAAAATTGCACACAATCATACCCGAAAAACTTATATACATCCATTCATTTCAATCGGTTCATGTTAAATATTAAAAGATAATAAAAAGAAAGAAAAAGAACAGAGAAGAGGATAGTAAAGTTGAAATGAAATAACAAAACCATCTAAGTTAGTTTCACAGAAGAGGAAAGTAAAGAGGAAGAAGAAGAGGAGAGGAAAATGCGTCACAGAAGAAGATGAGAGGATGGTACCAGAGGAGAATGGCAGATGAGCGACCAGTTGAGGTGAGGAGAACAAGGCTTTTTCTATCCACACCCCCCATTGGACTAGCCACACCCCCCTGTCAGCTTTTTGTTGATGAAAAGACTAAAAAACCTACCCCCAAACCTAATCTCCAGCCACAGCCCTTAACTCCATCCTCACAGCCTCCATCCTCTGAACTTCATCCTCATTCACTACCAATTTCGTTTTTTAATCTCTCCCACACTCTCTCCCATCCACTGTGACCCAGGTCCGATTCTCACCTCCACCATTTTCGTTGGTGGCGCAACCCACTCCTACGACGGTGGACGGTGAGCCGTCTGTTTTTTTTTTCTTCACCTGCGAATCGTCCGTAAATTCAATTCACGTACTCACACGTGAATTAAATTCACGTAATAGTTGTTTTTTACTAACTTCACGTAAATTCAATTTACGGAACATCCGTAAATTCAATTCACGGAAGGAACGTAAATTCAATTCACGGAAGAATATAATTTGTTAACTGGTTACGTGAATTCAATTTACGGAACATCCGTAAATTCAATTCACGGAAGCAACGTAAATTCAATTCACGGAAGAATATAATTTGTACACTGGTTACGTAAATTAAATTCACGGAACATCCGTAAATTCAATTTACAGAACATCCGTAAATTCAATTCACGGACGGTTATAATTTTTAAACTACTCTCGTAAATTCAAATAACGTATGTTCTGCAAATTCAATTTACGGATATTCCGTAAATTCAATTTGCGGAACATACGTAAATTGAATTTACGGATGCTGAAATATTTGATTTCAATTTTGTACCGCTTTAAAACAATTCTAAAATATTGTGAATGCTTTCCATGCAGTAAATGGAGGTCGATCAAGATAATTTTGATGAAGTGGATGACGGTGTGGAATACGAAAATACTGAATTCGAAGTGGATTGTACTGAAAAATTTACCACGGACAATGTAATTAATTTTTGCCTCTAGCCTTTAGCAAATTTACATTGTTGCAAGTATTTGTTTCAACTTTGTCATTTTTTTCTTTATAGGTGTTTGCCACACGAAGTGATTTGTTACAATGGGCTAGAAATGTTGGGAAGGAAAATGGAATAGTTGTGGTGACTATTAGGTCTGAAACATCAACAGGACGTTCAGGAACAAAGACAAAATTAGTCCTTGGTTGTGAAAGAAGCGGCAAATCTGGACACTGGAAGAACCTTGAACTGGCGAGGAGTACGGGCACCAAAAAATGTGATTGTCCCTTTAGATTGAAAGGGAGACCCACGAGTGGCAGTGAAGGATGGATCCTGGTTGTATCATGTGGGTTGCACAACCACGAGTTGGTCAAACACTTGTTGGCCATTCTTTTGTTGGTCGTTTGTCATGTGAAGAAAAGACTTTACTAGAAGGCATGACAAAGAATATGGTTAAACCGAGAAACATTTTGCTAACAATGAAGAATAATAATCGAGAATATGACTACTATGAAGCGATTTACAATGCACGACAAGCATATCGGTCATCCATTAGAGGTAATAGAAGCGAAATGCAAAGACCATCAAAGTTGATGGACCGCGATCGTTATGTCTATCGATATAGGTTGGTGGAAGGTTCTAATGAACTCAGAGACATTTTCTGGACACATCCAGATGCCATCACCCTTGTCAATACCTTCCACCTTGTGTTGATTATTGACAGCACATACAAGACTTGTCGATACCGCTTGCCACTACTTGAGATTGTCGGAGTTACATCGACTGGATTGACATTTTCAGTGGCCTTCGCATATTTACAGAACGAGCGCACTGATAACTTTGCATGGGCACTCTTGATGTTGAAAGAACAGACATGGCGGTGATGTCGAGGTCATCGTTACTGATAGAGACCTTGGCTTGATGAACGCATTGCGTCTTGTTTTTCCCTACGCGTACAACTTATTATGGTTGTTTCATGTGTGCAAGAACGTGAGGGCCAAGTGCAAGACTCTTGTTGCCTCGAAGAAGAAACAGGAAGAGGTCATGGACGCATGGGATGCTCTTGTGAGGTGTTCTGACCCAGCTGAGTATATAAAGCAGTTAGGTGTGTTTGAACGTATTTGTCATGATTCTCCTTATTTCTATGATTATGTGATACAGCAGTGGTTGAAATCTCACAAGGAAAAATTTGTTGAGACATGGACAAACTAGGTGATGCACTTAGGGAACACGACGACAAATAGGTATAATGATATATCTTGTGCAATCAAACAAACAATTATGCAACCATCACTTATTTTGTGTTATTGTCTTTGTTGTTTCTTAATAGGGGCGAGTCCGCATTAATCGGAGTTTGAAGAGGTTGTTGCAAGATAGTATGGGTGACCTTTGCGGTGTTTGGGATCTTTGTTTCAAGCAAGATCATACTACAGCACACTGAAATAAAGGCATCGTTCCAGAAAAGCATAGTTGTACAAGAACATCGACATAGTAGCAGATTGTATGCCCATTTGCGTGGCATTGTGTCAAGGAGTGCATTGATGCACATTGCCAATGAATTTGACCGTGTTAAGTATGTTGGTATTGATAAGTCCTTATGTGGTTGCATCATTAGGAAGACACATGGATTGCCATGTGCTTGTGAGCTTGCCATTTACAGTATGATGCCTGCCGCCATTCCTTTGGACACGGTTCATATTTTTTGGAGGAGCTTAAATTTTGTTGATGAAGGTTTTAGTAAGTCCTCAGTTTTGTCTTTAAAATCAGAGTTAGAAGTATTAGAACAAACATTTGATAGGCTTGATGTATCTGGTAAAATTGCACTCAAGGGTAGGGTGCTCGAGCTAGTATTCCCAGCCACCACCTCAATGTATCCACCTCCTGCAAAGGTAAAAACAAAGGGTGCACCGAAAAAGGGGAAAGGTAAGTTGTCCACCTTACGAAAGGCGGAGAAAAAAGAGAAATCAACAAGGCGTGACCTATCATTTTGGGAACGTGTGGATGATTATTTTGGATGTAGTGGAGTAAAGGCATGCGGTACTCAGTCATCGATCCATAAAGTTATCCGACCTACTGTTGCTTCCAGTCATAAACCACCTAGTGTTGAATCGGTCCCTAGTGTTGAGCAACCTAGGGTGTTCCCCTATATGGAGTGGTTACCTGTGGAGATCCATCCTTTTATTTCTAATGTCGTGGATGTCGGTGACGACGGAAATTGTGGGTATCGTTGTGTTGGTGCCTTGCTAGGTAGGGGTGAGGAATCTTGGCCTGAAATCCGTCACGAGTTGATCATGGAACTTCGGCAGTGGGCCGGTGATTATTCGAGGCTTTTTGGCGGTGAGTCCTGGGTGTACCACCTTATTGACTCTTTATATGTTCATGATGTTGTAAGATATGATAACTGGATGACCCTTCCAGAAATGGGACATGTAATTGCTTCAACATATAACGTTGTCCTGGTCAATTTATCGCCAGGCCAACCGTTGACTTTTCTTCCACTTAGACGTGGACCGTCTACATCGTGTATTCCCGTCATCGCGATTGCTTTTGTTAAGCAGTGTCACTTTGTGCAGGTACTAAAACCTTTATGTATCACACAAGTTGCTATAATTATTTGTTTTTTTTTCAAATAAATTAATTTATACAATTGTCCCATCATGGCAGGTTCATTTGCAGCGTGATGCGCCAATACCTCCTCCAACAAGCCTATGGAGACACTGTGCCTATGAAGATGCCCGCACATGGGAGGCTCTTTGCATTCCACACATACAACACTGGTTGCGAATATTTCCACTTACCGAGACGCCTCATATAAACCTTGCAGATGACTGATATTACTTAATAGCCTTTTTTACATTATTGTAATTACTTCTACCGACATTTTTGTGTTTTTTTGCGTATTGTATCGTTTCGTTTAAGTATCTGTGACTAGTCCACAAATCTGTAATTTTTCTTAAGTACCTGTTATCAATTTACTCTAAATATACTCCAAAATATAAAGCCGCTACAGGCAAATATACAATACGCCATAGGTCCATAGATCACTGGGAATACGCCAAAGGTACCAAAACATAAAGCCACTACGGGCAAATATACAATACGCCATAGGTCCACAGATCACTGGGAATACGCCAAAGGTACCAAAATATAAAGCCACTATAGACAAATATACAATACAGGCAATCACTGGGAATCTCGACCTCTCTTCCTGTTCCTCACATATGTCCTACTCCAACGTCCACCACCCGGTCTGCATTTGCGTCTTTGCAGAGGCATCCCACGATCATGGTCACTTGTGGATCAAATGCATCAACTCCCTAGCGATTGGCATCCCATCGGGTGAGATGTGCAAGTCCATAAGAGTCTGCATGAGCTCAACCATCCTCATATGTCTCAACTGCAATAAATAACAATGACCATAGATATATAAAGTATAATGTCGTTTTATAAGCTAACAATGTAAGTTATAAAACGTACCCCTGTATCTGGTGATGGATCTGGGGCTGGACCCGGAGCAGGCACTGGATCTGCTGCAGGTGGAGCATGTCGTGGGATGATGAAGGGGTGGGAGATCCTGCAAAACCAGTCCATATAATCAGCAGCCGCCTTGTCTCGGGTGCACTACTGGGATGACCGTGAATCACGTGGAATACCCCGCTGCGTGAACATGATGTCCATCTCCTCGGCGTGGTCGTATGACTGTGATGTCGCTCGGTGAGGCGGAATGGTGCGAATAAACCGTCTTGGCGAGGACCCTATCGGGGAGATGTGCGGAACATATGCGGACCCCATCTGATCCATCCTCTGTATAGCGATGCCTCCTGAAAAGGTCATAAGGCTCTATGGCCGTCGTATGGGGTCCAGCACACGGACTCGTCTGTCAGCAGATCCAACTGCCTCCTAAAAGGAAGTACAAGCCCCCTAAGCCTCTTCGGTTGCCATCGAAGAGCCTGTGGTTGGGCCTCATTATAACCTGGGTGCTCCTTCTTGCAGTCGTCACATAGATCAGGAAAATGAGCATATATCCAAGCCTGTAGAAACACAAACAACATGTTGCTCTAATGAGCATATAACTGAAAAAAGGTTCACAGAAAACATAACAAAATAAATACCTGCAGGAGAGTCAGATAACCGGCAATAGTCTTTGTGTGGTGAAGACTGGACTCGCATAAGTTGTCATACAAGTGTGCAAGGCCTGCAGCGCCCCAAGCATATCCTCCACAGCTGTCCAAGTCCCTAAAACACTCCAGAAAAGCAACGTTGACTGCAAATGCACTCTTGTCGCTAAATAGTGTGCACCCAACTATGCACAACAACAAAGCCCTGGCAGCCTCCTCCCATCGCTCCTGGTCACAACGTCATCTGTATATGTCAAGGAGCTCAGTATAGCGAATAGCTGCTTACTTGGTAGTGCGGAACTCGAGCATTGCTTCTGATCTGGTGACTCCCAACAGCTCCCTCATGACCCCGCACTGATCCTCGCCAAACACGGCCACTGAAGAATGCCCCGTGATCGGTATGTGCGGCGGTGACCACACGCCGTCGGTGTAATGGTCATCTCCCCAACCGGAGATGAAATTGGTGTCGGTGCCATCTCTCGACAAAGCGGACACCACCCCTTGTCAACAAGGCCATAATCGCACTCCAATAGGGGTAAATGTGACCCCGCACATATCGCATAACCCGGTATGTACAACCACGCCCTTGACTTCTTCCCATTCTTTAACAGTCTCGACTCTCCACGATCCTGAAATCACAATAGATTTTATCAAAACAAATTTTATTTTGTTAGTTAATCAGCAATTCAATCTGACAACAAATAAATGTCTTTTGGGACACATTACCTCTCCACTCAACAGTCGAGTGGCCACATGGTCTGCATATGTCCTGAGGACAGATGTGTCAACAGGACCACCAGGAAATCCCTCAGTCGGGAGATCGACATCATCATGTAATTGGTGCTCCTGAGGCTGTGACTCTTCAGCGGACCCCTCATGGGGTTGTGCCTGATACTGCTCCTCCTGTGCAGGTGGCTCATCTTGTGCAGGTGCCTCATCCTGAACCATTGGCTCATCCTGCTGAGGCTGAGGACGGGGCCTCCCCCGCTGGCGTCGGGGCACGATTTGCTGCTGCTGCTCGGTACGGACCCTACGTGCAGAAGCATGAAGCATAACACGACGACCCTCGCCATCAATCATCATAGTCTTAACCATGCCTGCACATAGTTCAACAAGCATAACTGAACTTTTCTTCAAAAATGATAAAATCATAAAACCAATGATAAAAACATAAAACCAAAAATGTCATACTTTTAACTCAGCTTCTTTAATACAAGTTGAAATTTTAAACCAATAGATCAGCTATTACATTTTTAGAGATAATAATTAGTAACCATATAGAGTCATGTCCATTTCGTGAACTGAGTTCACGTCTATTACGTGAACTGAAAATACGGAAAAACAAAAAAATACCCCATTACGTAAACTGAAATTACGTAGGCCACGTGAACTCAATTCACGTGGCCTACGTAATTTCAGTTTACGTAATGGGGTATTTTTTGGTTTACGTGTATTACGTGAATTGAAAATACGGGAAGACAAAAAATAACTCATTACGTAAACTGAATTTACGTAGGTCACGTGAACTCAATTCACGAGTGATACGTAATTTCAGTTTACGTAATGGGGTATTTTTTGTCTTCCCGTATTTTAAATTCACGTAATACACGTAAACTGAATTTACGTAGGACACGTGAACTGAGTTCACGTATGTTACGTGAACTGAAAATACGGGAAGACAAAAAATACCCCATTACGTGGCGAATTTACGAGGTCACGTGAACTCAATTCACGAGTGATACGTAATTTCGGTTTACGTAATGGGGTATTTTGTTTTCCGTATTTTCAATTCACGTAACATACGTGAACTCAGTTCACGAAAAGTTCAAATTTTTGGGTAAACAGGTGCAGCAAAACCGCGACTGAAACCATCAAAATCTATACTCAAAACAACATGTAAATCACTATAATCAAGTATCAATGCCCAAATGTGGAAACAATCAATGCCCTAAACGAACAGAAGTTTCCCTAAACGAACATAAATCATCTAAAGGAGGGGAAAAGAGCAGTCGCCTTTACGTGCGCTGGGGGTGGTGAGGCGCGATGGAGCTTCTCGGGGGTGGGGGTGGTGAGGCGCGACGTGAGCTTCTCCGGCGTGGGTGTGTTCAGCGTCGTGAGGGAGGGGAGGCGCGGCGTCAGCTTCTCCGGCGTGGGTTCGTGAGGGAAGGGAGGCGCTCGTGAGGGTGAGGGAGGGGAGGCACTCGTGAGGGAGGGGAGGGAGCTCGTGAGGCGCTCGTATGGCTGATAAAAAATATTAGGTGGGGGTAGGGTTTTTGGGTCATTTCATAAACAAAAAACCTGACAGGGGGTGTGGCTAGTATAATGGGGGGTGTGGATAGAAAAAGCCGGAGAACAAAAGTGGAAACAGTACTGTTAGGTCTTATGAGAAGGAAAGAAATATGATCACCGAAGCTGTTTTTTTCTTCCCATCGGTACTACAAAATGGAGTAGGTCTGTATTCCATTGATATGTCTAATCAGTGCAGAGCAGAAGCAGCGTATTACTGTAGCTGAGAGAATGGGTGTGATATGTTTTCCCCGGTCAAAATTTGAATCACAAATAAATGAATAAAAAATGAATAAAAAACAGTTATTAAGTTGAAGAGAGAAAAAAGTTGTCGTGTTGAAGAAGCTTAATTGTGTTAGAAGAGTTGTAGTGTTGACACCTGTCTTATGTTGCTATTTTGTCTTATTGTAGGTTTAGTTTTCTTCTTATTAAGTTGATGGTTAGCATAGGAATTTTTGGAATTGCATTTTGCCGAACGAAGAATGGCTCTGATAGGGTTTTGCCTCTCGTGATCCGTAGGGTTTCTTTGCATGGTTTTCATGGCTGACGTTAGAGTTATTTGTCCTTGGAGCTTCCTTGCTCCATCAACCATTCCAACTCCTGCACCTGCAAAACCTGCCTCTCCTGTGGCCCAAAAATCATTCGCAAATGCTTTAAACAAATCTTTGGAGGTTTCTTTGTCATAATTACCACGTCCGTGTATCAAAGGAGATAGAGTTTCGATTACTATATCTCAGAATGAATACATCAAAGGCTTAGAAGGGTGCAAGTTGAACCTTCATGGTCGTTTCATCCTGTCCAAGGGCGACAAGCCTTTGCAGTTCCGTGCGCTTAAGGAGAAGCATGCTGCTATATGGAAACAGATCGGCCAATGGAGAATGACCTCTCTTGGCAAGGTTTTTTTGAATTCAATTTCTCATCCCAGGAGGACTTTCAGAATGTTTGGACTAAAGGCACTTGGAACACTAATCCTGGCTTGCTGCAGCTTTCTAAATGGACTCATGATTTCAATCCAAAAATTCAGAAGCAAACTAACATCCAATGCTTGATTAGAATTTATGATCTTCCTCTATAGTATTGGAGAACTAGGATTTTGTTTGAAATTGCATCAGGAATTGGCACTCCAATTGCCATTGATGACATGACTCGCAAAAGGTTTTTTGGACACTATGCTAGGGTGTTTGTCGATCTAGACCTTACTTCAAATCTGGTATCTGAGATTTGGGTAGAAAGAGATAATTAAGCTTTCTATGTGGGGGTTGACTATGAAAATTTACCACCGGTCTGTAACTTTTGTCAAGCAATTGGTCACTCTATTGATCAATGTAGCAGGAAGAATGGTCAACCTCAGCATAAGCAGCCACAGTGACCTCCTCAAAGAAATAGGCCAGTCTTTATTCCTAATAAAGCCAAACCTCAAGTGGCTGCAGAGAACCCAACAATACAAAATGGAGGCTCTGATGCAATTAGAGATAAGGCAATAATTGTTGGTACAGAGGAGAATGTATCCAATGCTGATGACATTAGAGAAAATGTACCCAATGCTGATGAAGAAGAGCATCATGCTACCGAAGTGAATGCAGATGACACTGAATCTATTGAAACAACCTATGATGAATCTGTGATTCCCAATCCAGTGGCTTCTAATCTTGGTTCAGGTATTGTTCAAAATTATGGCAATGTCTCACATGTTTCTGACACTCTAGGTTCTGTGGCAGCAACAGTTTCTGGTCACAATGATTCAACACCTCAGGTGCAAAAGGAAATGGGAATTCTCTCTAAGCTTTGGAGTGGGGAAACAGAACTCCAAGACCAATTAGAGGCAGAGATGCAGGCAGTCCAAGTTGAGGATATAGGAGAAGGCACTTCTCATCAACAATTTGAGAAAGTTTTATCCAAATCTCAGAAGAAGAAATTAAAGCAAAGAAAGCGCAATGTTGCCAATTTAGTTGTTCATAACACCGGAATAGGGCAGGGCCAAGAAACTTTGCTTAATGAAGATCCTCTATTGGAATGCTAGAGTTTCTGGAATTCTCTTAATCTTAAATCTTTTGCAACTTCCTCTGCTAAGCCTTCTAAGTTGTGGTTTTTTTGCTTGAAGCAGCCCTCTCCTACTGTGATTGCTGCCTCAAAGCAACATGTTTCCTTTTCTATTTCCTGGGAAAATAAGACTGTTAACTTGGCAGCTGTATATGCAAGCACTTCTTACCTGTAGAGGAGGCTGTTATGGGCCGAGTTAAACACTTTGCAGCAACTTAATCAAGGGTCTTGGTGCTTTATAGGTGACTTCAATGCGGTGTTGGGAGCACATGAAAGAAGAGGAGGAAATTTACCTGTACAAATCTCTTGTGATAAATTCAAAGATTGGACAGATAGCAATAATTTGACTCACCTACTTACTAGAGGTACAGAGTTCACTTGGTCCAATGGCAGGAGATGTGCGGCTTTCGTGGAGAAGAGATTAGACCGGGCCATTTGCAATGATTCTTGGCTTGATGCATGGTCTAATACAACTTGTTGTTCCCTCACCAGAAGCAAGTCAGACCACTATCCATTGTTGCTCACAATGAAAACTGGTGTGCAGCCTTATCCATCTCATTTTAAATTCATGAATATGTGGACAGACCACCCGGATTGCAACAGGTTAGTTGCTGAAGTCTGGAGAAGACCAGTTTCGGGTTGTCCATTGTTTGTGCTTGCAAAGAAGCTAAAAAATATGAAACAGGAGCTCAAAACTTGGAACAAACATACTTTTGGTGATGTACATCAGTAGGTGCAGCAAGCACATAATGCTGTTGATTTAATTCAGGAATAAATGCAGGCCAATGGTTGCAATGACAACTTACTAGACTAGGAAAAAACAGCATAATTGGAATTGCATAGAGCTTTTCACGTTCAGGAGGAATTTTGGAAAGAAAAGTCTAGGATTAATTGGCATAGTTGTGGAGATAGGAATACCTCTTTCTTTCACAAAGTCACTAAGATCAGAAATGCTTCTAAGCAAATGTCAATTCTCAAAGATGGCTCCATTATCCTTGACACTCAACAAGCTATAGAGCAGCATGTGTTAGAGTATTACCAATCATTATTTGCTTCTGAAAATACTTGCTCTACTAATGCTCTCATTGACTCAGTGATTCCCAACCTAGTTACAGATTCGGACAATGTCATGCTCACCAATATTCCTACCAGAATGAAGGTTAAAAATGTTGTTTTTGGCATGAGCAATAGCGGAGCTCCAGGGTCGGACCGTTTTGGTGGTTGTTTCTATCAAAAGTTTTGGCGTATTATTGAAGATGATGTCTTTAATTCAGTTGCTCGGTTTTTTACTCAAGGTTGGCTCCTTCCTAATCTTAACTCCAATCTAGTGGTTTTAATTCCTAAATTTCCTGGTGCATATTCTATTGAGAACTATCATCATATTGCTTTGGCTAACTACCAATTCAAAATCATTACAAAAGTGTTGGCTAATAGGCTAGCAACCATTGCTCCTAAAATCATCTCCGTTCAACAGAGAGGCTTTCTTAGGGACCGGCATATTCAGGATTGTGTTTGCATCGCTTCAGAAGCAGTGAACATGATGGATAAAAAAGCGTTTGGTGGCAACTTAGCCCTTAAGATAGACATCAAAAAGGCGTTTGACACTATTGATTGGAATTTCCTTCTTCAAACTCTCTCGGCCTTTATGTTTGACAATAAATTTTGCAACTGGGTTAAAGTTATACTTCAGTTTGCCAAGCTGTTTATTTCAGTCAACGGTCATTCTGCTGGTTATTTTTCTTGTAAAAGAGGAGTGCGTCAAGGGGATCCTGTCTCTCCTCTCCTTTTTTGTATTGCTGAAGTTGTTTTAAGCCGTGGGATTTCTAAATTAGTTAGCACAGGCGCTCTTCTTCCCATGGCTAGCATTAGGGGTTATCAAACTCCGAGCCATGTTCTGTATGCTGACGACATCTTAATTTTTTGTAGAGGCACCAAGAAAAATTTGTCAGCATTAATGAATCTTTTCACAACCTATGGTGAAGCTTCAGGTCAGAATATTAATTTTGCAAAGAGCAAGTTTTTTTCGGGTTCTATCCCTTCTTGGAGGTTAGCTTCTATTGCTTCCACGTTGGGTTTTTCAGTAGGCAGGTTTCCGTTCACTTATCTTGGGGTTCCGATTTTCAAAGGGAAGCCTACTAAGTCTCATCTTCAGCCTATTACAGACAAGATCAAAGTTAAATTGGCTAGTTAGAAAGGTTCCATGTTGTCTATCATGGGTCGTGTGACAACCTTAACCCCATTTCGAATAAAAATAAAGTTCACTCAAATAAATAAATAAATAAAATAAGAATTGATACGCATTTAATTTTCAAATAGTCATTCGTTTAAAATATCTCGTGCAGAAATAGCATAAAAATTCAAACTAATAGAATCTAACATAACAAACTAAAATCCAAGTAAAATTTTCAATGGTACAAAAAATATTTCATCTCTAATAAACTTCAAGTCAAATCTTTTTTTTTATAGGTAATACGAATATTTATTTAGAATAACACCGATAAGGTTAAATAAACCAAATAAAAACCCCCAAAAATAATTCTGTCACATTAACTCAGAGCTATTACATAACCCGAATAAAATCAATTAAAATCATGTAGTCCAAATGAACAACAAAAACAACGTGGCAAAAATAAGTTCAGCAGACACTCATGATCTTCAATTTAGCCACTAACTCCAGCATTAGAATTATCTGCAATTTAACATAGAAGTACGAAGAGATACACAAACATAGAGGGGTGAGTACGTTGTGATTGAGTTATGGTGATATTTAGAGAGAATAAGTGAATAAATAATATACCTATATATATAAAAATATATATACGATTATAGCAACTTAACTCACATAAAAATACACCACGTCACATACTCACAAAACAACACTCACATTAAGACCATGAGCACCCATAGATAAAATTCACTATTTTTCAGAGTCACATAATCATATAAAAAAATGTAGATACTAACAATACTACTTCATATGCATGTGGTACCATCTACTACTCTGGGAAGTCGCCTAGGAGTACATGTTTAGTTTATTAGAGGAACACCGCAATGGTAATCGCTCTGTTACCGCATACTCTCGACTAGGAACGATAATGTACGGTGACAGTCAGGGTAGCTAAGTCCGATAAGTGGTCCCCAGCCCAAGGCGCGACACTCAAACTATTAGGGGCCACAAACTCTGGCTTCTCACCTTCTAGGCCGAGATATTGCCACACAGGCTCACTCATGTTGGCCTTCACCTTTCATTTCAATGGTGCTTCCCCCCATCCTATCGCAAGGTTTGTATGACAATCAAACACACAAGGTCGGGTTTCCTCCGACCATCATAACTCAGTTTTTCATCGACAATCCATCATGGCCCATATGGCTAGGATCATCTCACAAGGAATGACTCAAGTCCCATTATGGCTACTAATAGCTAGGTGACTTGCACACAAGGTCATTTATCCTTTCAAGGTCATTGCCACAAGCGTGGACTTTGCACAATCATCATCACAAAATAACAAGCAGATTAAAGAACAAATTACAGGGAATCATTGATTTGTCTCAAGAATAATTATCCCATAATCATGCAAATAAAATTTGCAGAAAACAGCCCAAGGCATAGAAAAACAGCAACCAATTAAAATCGCAGAAACAACATAAGAGATGCAGCAGAATACACTTAATCATGTAATTAAAATTTTGTCGGAATAGCAACCAAAACTGCGTTGATTTTCTGCAGAAAAATAGATTGGAAACAGCAGCAAAATCGCGTTGAAATTCAACAGAAAATAGAACAAATACGCATAGGAAACACCAATTAAAACAACATTGAAATGATATAGAAACAACACCAAAAACAGCATTGAAATTCTGCAGAAACAGACAGAAAACAGCAGCAAAATTGCACGGGAATTCTGCAGGAAAACAAATAGAAAACAGCAGCAAATGGCATAGGGAAAACAAATTTGAAAACAGCAGCATAAAAGCATAGGAATTCTTGTAGGAAAATAAACTGAAAACAGCAGCAAAATCACTTAAATTACAGCCATTTTCGCAGCACAAAAACAACAACAGAAAACAGAAGCAAAATCACTTAAATTACAGCAATTTTTGCAGCACAAAAACAGCAACAGAAAACAGAAAACAGCAGCAGCAGGAAAAAAAACAGCATTCACTTAACTCTTTCTTAAAGTCTTTAAATTCACAATTCTTCATTTAAATCATTAACGGACATATGAATTTAGGTCTCTAACAGTTCAATGATATTCTAGACTTCAAAACAAATATTTTTTTTTCTTTTTTAAAACCCTTATAACATCCATGGCAGCCACATAATTCATATAAAATCATGATTACATTATTTATAAGTATTGAAAACAGAATTTATTTAAAACAATCATCAAACAATGAGGGTCTAAGGACAACCCCTTCACCTATCCCCTCAAATATCCACAACCACAATAATCTCCCCCTACCTTAGTGACTTGTTAATTCTTCTAATGGAAGAGGGATGATGATGGATTCCAATTAATCCTATGGTGAGTTTGCTATGAATAGAAAGAATTCATAAGGATCATTAGAAATTCCCCAAAACTCTAAATCCCTAACATAAGAACTTAGGAAGAAAAGGATCATGAAACTTACCAATCTTCTAATGGAGAACGAAAATAAGGTTGTCCCTAAGCTTGGTGTGGCCGAAATTGTAGAAGAAAAAACGTGGGTGGTCTCCTCTCCTCTCTTGGGTGGCGCTAGGGTTCAGGGAGATAGGAAGGAGAAGAAAAAAAAATGAACTCTAGGGTGGAAGGGCTAAGTATTCACGTGGAGGAGCAAGGGGTTTCACTACCCATAAGTCATAAAAATTGGGTTGGGTGAAGCCCATGGAGGTTGGCACAATAGGTAAGTGAAAAAAATATAACTCTACATACATGATCTTGCCCAAAGATGCGCTCTATTCATTTATTTTAAAACCATACTCTAAGATTATCAAACCCAAATTAGAAAGGTTCTAATATACATACACATATAACAATTAATAAAATTTTGTTTAACTCATAATAATCAAATATTCACTTAAAGTAGTCTATGAAAATGAGGGGTGTATCAGTAAAGAATGGGTGTACACAGTAAATCAGTAAAAATTATTTTTTGATATAACTTTAAAACCTTTTAACCCATCAAACTGATTTTTAACACATCTTTAACCCAAAATATCTTCCCAAATTAAATGACATTTCAAATACTAATATTTTATAAAATTAAGATATTCAATAATATATTACCGTAATTTCTTAAAATACAAAAATTACAAATTCAACATTTCATAAAAATTAATGAAATAAACACATATTTAAAAAATATATGACGTATGAAAAATGCGGGCTGTTACACTTTACCCCCTTAAAAGAAATTTTACCCTCAAATATCAAGGACAATTTAAAAAAAATATATTTTATCTAATACTCGCTCACTATACTCCACGAGTTCAATAATATATAAGGATAAGCATAATTAGAACTTTATCATATTTACAGAAAAGAAACTGTGAACAACAGTGTAGAGAAAAGAGTCGAAAAGGTCAACAAGAGATAAACTTCCTCATAAGGATTTGCTAGGCTCTACTTTCACGAGAAAGTAAAAAATGAAAAATCTTATAAGCAGAAGATACTGAAAATTCAACGTGTAAAAATAGCCTTCAATATATTCCTGAGTGTAAAGATGTGTTGGCCTAACACATGCTTACAAACAGGACTCTACCGAAGTTTCTTCCTTCACGTGAATTTCCATAATCACTACAACTCAAGCAAAACATTCATGACCAATTTTGAAGTGAACGACAATCAGACTACCGATCAAAGAAAGACTTGGTGAACTCAATTTTCTAAGGCACTCACGAGTACCTAGGCACCAGAAAGAAACTCTCATGTTCAATGAGTCATAAACTCGAGCATAATGGGTGGCTTAGTGTGACGAAGTTGGGACAATAACGATCTATAAGCAGAAGGAGTATAAAATCTACGAAACCATAGACTGACTATCTTATTCTAGCAAGAACTAATTCATCTCCATCAAAATTAACAACACCAATCTTATGTGGGGATCTATGGTTACCCTAACATGCACAAGGAACTCATGTTACCACTTTATTCATATTACCCATTTATTAAGCATAATTATCACACACAATCCTCATATAGACATCTACCAAAAATAACATAAACAAGCATATGTAGCTGCAAACTTACTGAATTTATAAAAATATCTCCAAGGTTAAGAAAATTCTAAATAAATTTCAGGTCAACATATAGCATGTTATAACTTTAGAAGTAATTTTTAGAACTCAGGAACAACTCATTCAATCCTCAAATAAATTCAAAACCGGAACATACACAGAAAGTGCAGAATTTCTCAACTATTGTGCTATTAAAAGTAATGATTTTTCTGCCATATCAAACAGACTCAGATTTTAACACAATTTAGTATGCAGGTCCTTGACATGCATATGTTCATTGCCATATTTTTATTTGGTCAAAATGCATTACCAAAAATTACAAAAAAATCATGTAAGATTCGGATTCTGCCCAGAATTTTTCAGTAAACACTGTTTGTGATGCATAATGTCATAGGACAGTCAAAACTCAACGAAAATTCACCAAATAAAATATGCAAGGTCCTAACATAATACAAACAGTCTCCAAGTGGTCCTATGTCAAAATCATGTCTCAAACATTTTCAAAAAAAATTGAACAGAAACTCCTTCTACACAAAAATCCAGAAAAATTCAAGTTTCCATCTTTTACATGTTTTAAGTCATTGTATTTCGCATGGAAGCTTTGATAATTCAAGCATCATCTAAACGGATATCACATCATAAGGCATATACTCAATGTAAGGTACTCACATAACCATTTAATCATGTTATCATACAGTTTCACAAATCATGCGGACTCAAATCACACGGGTACATACATTGATTATACAACGCAAAACTTTAACAAAAGCATATCGCATGATTATTCTGTCTTAGTCATGGCACAAATCGTCATGTACATTTAGGCTCTTCCCTAAGGAAAATCTGAGACACAACAAAATTTTCAATCACAGGATTCTATCAAAACAGTTTAGCAAGACTGGATCGAGGGATGACAAATCCATTTCGAAAACGATGTCAGCTTGTGAAAGAGACAAACAGATTAAATCAATTACAAGGTAAATAAGTAAATGACTAGTTAAAATAGCATTAACATAAAACCAACACGTCACAATAGTATATATACAGATACAGAATTTATGCATTTAACGGTTCCAAAAAAAAATCACAGATCAGGCAGACTCAGATCACACAGGAACGTACGTCACATTGGTACACAGATCATGCAAATTTATTAGTCATGCAAACTCAAAATCACATGGGCACCTTCATTAAGTAGTTCAGAGGTCGCACATGCATCTACTGTACCACACAAATATTTAATAAGAACATATTACATGGTTACACAGATCACTCAAGGCATGAATCATACAATCATAGATACAAAATTTCCACATAATCAACATGTTATAAAATCATAGAAACAATGTAATAAACACAAAAGTGACATCATGTTACAGAGTACAAAACCAGCGCAGAAAATACATAACATATTGGCCAAACGAATCGACCAAACTCTGATTCCTCTCCGTGCTCTGGAGAGCATCAACAATCACACGATCCTTCCTACCAGTAGTCATTACCTCCTACTCTAGCAGAAAGCAAAGCTACTTAGTAAGTCCGAGTACAAGGAACACAATTAAATCAAAGAATACACAAAAAAATAAACAAGGTCATAGAGTACATAGAAAAGCACAATAGACACATACACAGTCCGGTAAGACCGAACTGCTCTGATACCATTTAATGTGACCCCCTTAACCCCGTTTCGAATAAAAATAAAGTTCACTCAAATAAATAAATAAAATAAAAATAAAAATTGATACGTGTTTAATTTTCAAATAGTCATTCGTTTAAAATATCTCGTGCTGAAATAGCATAAAAATTCAAACTAATAGAATCTAACATAACAAACTAAAATCCATGTAAAATTTTCACTAGTACGAAAAATATTTCATCTCTAATAAACTTCAAGTCAAATCTTTTTTTTTTATAGGTAATACGAATATTTATTTAGAATAACTTCGATAAGGTTAAATAAACCAAATAAAAACCCCTAAAAATAATTCTGTCACATTAGCTCAGAGCTATTACATAACCCGAATAAAATCAATTAAAATCATGTAGTCCAAATGAACAACAAAAACAACGTGGCAAAAATAAGTTCAGCAGACACTCATGATCTTCAATTTAGCCACTAACTCCAGCATTAGAATTATCTGCAATTTAACATAGAAGTACGAAGAGACACACAAACACAGAGGGGTGAGTACGTCGTGATTGAGTTATGGTGATATTTAGAGAGAATAAGTGAATAAATAATATACCTATATATATAAAAAAAAATATATACGATTATAGCAACTTAACTCACATAAAAATACACCACGTCACATACTCACAAAACAACACTCACATTAAGACCATGAGCACCGACAGATAAAATTCACTATTTTTCAGAGTCACGTAATCATATCAAAAAATGCAAATACTAACAACACTACTTCATATGCATGTGGTGCCATCTACTACTCTAAGAAGTTGCCTAGGAGTACATGTTTAGTTTATTAGAGGAACTCCGCAATGGTAATCGCTCTGTTATCGCATACTCTCGACTAGGAACGATAATGTACGGTGACAGTCAGGGTAGCTAAGTCCGATAAGTGGTCCCCAGCCTAAGGCGCGACACTCAAACTATTAGGGGCCACAAACTCTGGCTTCTCACCTTCTAGGCCGAGATATTGCCACGCAGGCTCACTCATGTTGGCCTCCACCTTTCATTTCAATGGTGCTTCCCCCCATCCTATCACAAGGTTAGGCATGGCAACGGGCCGGGTCGGGGGCGGGTTTTGCCTCCCCCGTCCCCGTCCCCATTTCCAACGGGTTCGGGTTTTGCCTTCCCCATCCACGTCCCGATAGGGTCGGGTTTTCCCGCGGGTCCCCAACTCAGCTCTAAATATGTAGAAAAATTGAAAAATTATAGTTATGATAATTAATAAAATAAAATCATAATTATTATACAACGATAAAATAAAATAAAAAAACATTAAAATAAAATGTTCTATTGAAAAGAGATTAAGTTAAAAATAAATAAAATATATGAAACAAAATGAATGAGTATAAATGCATAAAATAAAATAAAAATTAACAATTTATATTTAATTGGGCGGGTTCGGGTCGGGGGCGGGTTGGGTATCGACATCCCCAACCCCGTCCCACCCCCGGTCAAAGCGGGTTTTCCCCGTCAAAATCGGATCGGGGTCGGGTGGGTACCCGTGGGTTCAGGTTCTGTTGCCATGCCTATTTGTATGACAATCAAACACACAAGGTCGGTTTTTCTCCGAACATCATAACTCATTTTTTCATCGACAAGCCGTCATGGCCCATATGGCTAGGATCATCTCACAAGGAATGACTCAAGTCCCATTATGGCTACTAATAGCTAGGTGACTTGCACACAAGGTCATTTATCCTTTCAATGTCATTGCCACAAGCGTGGACTTTGCACAATCATCATCACAAAATAACAAGCAGATTAAAGAACAAATTACAGGGAATCATTGATTTGTCTCAAGAATAATTATCCCCTAATCATGCAAATAAAATTTGCAGAAAATAGCCTGTAATGAAGCTGCCAGGTGGAATTGATGATGAGTCAGCTGATTTGGTTGCTGGGAAAAGTGATAGCACGATTGTGAGGAGGGGAAATAGGACTCGAGTAGCTTCTAGAAGGCTAGGAGAATATGTGTGGGGCCATAAGTAGGGGAATGAGAGAATGAGTGAGGAGGAAAAAGTTGTGTGATGTAATTTCTTCCCTCTCTCCTCTAACTGTCTTCTGCTCCCTCTCTATCTCTCTCTCCCTCGAATTCAGTCCCTCTGAATATTCCCTTCTATCCCTGTACTTGGCTCATAGTCACACTGACTATTGAGGAATTATCTCTTGCAAGTCAATAAAACATTGCACGTTTTCCTTCCTTGAGTGAATTGTAATTTACTGTTACATTGGTTTTAGTACTGTTACATTGGTGCTTTCATCACTGCCATGGCGAAAAATACTCGTATGAAGGAGCTCAATGTTGAGGTCAAACGTATTTCTGAAACGATGGACAAGAATTATGTGGAGTTGCAGAATCAGATTCAGCGGTCTGATGCAGAAAACGACAGTCGAGCTGCAGCTTTTGATGACAAGTTTTCCAAGCTAACTGAGGCCATTACTTCGTTGTTACAGCGGAGTCAAGGATCTTCACCGCCCTTCCATGGCATTGGGAACTCAAATCTGGACAACAACAGACCTCCATTTCAAGTAAGGTCAGTGAAACTAGACTTTCCTAGATTTGATGGCAAAAATGTGGTGAACTGGATTTTTAAATCTGAGCAGTTTTTTGAGTATTATAACACACCCGATTCGGAGAGGTTAACTATTGCATCTGTTAATTTGGATCAAGATGTTGTGCCTTGGTTTCAAATGATGCAAAGGACTAATCCCTTCCAATCGTGGAGGCAATTCACCAGGGCACTTGAGTTGGATTTTGGTCCTTCTCCCTATGATTGTCCTCGTGAAAATTTGTTTAAATTGAGCCAATCTGGAACTGTGGCTGATTATTATTTGGAGTTTACAGCTTTAGCTAATCGGTCTAAAGGATTGAGTAGTGAAGCCTTGTTAGATTGTTTTGTGAGTGGGTTGCATGAAGAAATCTGAAGAGATGTCAAGTCTCTAACTCCTAATACAATGGTGAAAGCTGTATCATTAGCTAAGTTGTTTGAAGAGAAATACCCGAACCTAACCAAGACTAAGGCGAACATAAACCAATCCAAACACCCAAACACTAACCCAAACACTACATACCCAAAATACACTTATAACCAATCCAAAACAGAACCAAACTTGAACCAGAACAAGCCCAAACTACCACCACTATTACCTACACCAAACACTAAACCTTGGAACCAAAATCAAAGTAACAATGTTGTTAAGAGAATGTCAGCAGCTGAGATACAATTGAGGAGGGATAAGGGATTGTGCTATTTCTGTGATGAGAAATTCTCAACCTCACATAGGTGTCCCAATAAACATCAGATGATGATATTGCAATTGGAAGAGGAGGAGGAGGAGGTACCTGACACAGACCCTCCTGATACGGGCCAGAACTGAAAGTGTGTGCCACCAGGGGACCATCACTTGTCTCTTAATGCTATGAAAGGAGGCACAGGGGTGGGTACTATCAGATTCTCGGGCCACATTGGCCACATTCCAGTGCAAATCCTGCTGGATGGTGGAAGTTCTGAGAGTTTTTTACAGCCTAGGATTGCTCAGTTTTTGAAGTTGCCAATTGAGCCTTTACCAAGTTTTAGAGTGTTGATTGGTAATGGGCAAACTATGCAAACTGAGGGATGGATCGAACAATTGACAGTGAGTATTCAAGAGCAGGAATTATTGGTTCCTGTGTACTTATTACCTGTAGTTGGAGCCGATTTAATATTAGGTTCTACTTGGTTGGCAACATTGGGACCTCATGTGGCAGATTATACAGCCTCTATTATTAAGTTCTTTCACCGAGACAGATTTATTACGTTGAAAGGGGATAAAAACTTACAACCAGCTCAAGCTCAATTTCACCAGTTGAAAAGAATGCAAGACACTAATGCTATATGTGAATATTTTGCTGTGCAAATGATTCCAACTGAAGTCCCTGCTGATGAATTGTTGGAACTGACAGATACCATGGAGCCTGAATTAGCTACATTGTTGCACACATACAGGGTGGTGTTTCAAGCCCCTACTGGCCTGCCCCCAGACAGAGATCAGAACCATGCTATCACTCTTCAAAATGATGCTAAACCAGTGAAGGTGTGGCCTTACAGGTACCCTCACAGTCAGAAAGAGCAGATCGAATTAATGGTGCAGGAAATGTTAGATCAAGGGATTATACAAGCTAGTAACAGCCCATTTTCTTCTCCCATTGTCCTGGTGAAGAAAAAAGATGGCAAGTGGAGGTTTTGCACAGACTATCGAGCTCTAAATGCAGTCACAGTTAAAGATAGCTTTCCTATGCCAACAGTGGATGAATTGTTGGATGAGTTGTTTGGTGCAAGGTACTTTTCAAAACTGGATTTAAGGTCCGGTTATCATCAAATTTTACTGCAAACCGAAGATAGACACAAGACCGCATTCCGAACACATCATGAGCATTATGAGTGGCTTGTAATGCCATTTGGATTGACTAATGCGCCGGCAACTTTCCAGAGTTTAATGAATAAGATTTTTCAGAAAGAGTTGAGAAGGTTTGTGCTAGTATTCTTTGATGACATACTAGTGTATAGTGCTTCTTGGGCTGCTCATTTGATACATCTCGAACTGGTATTGAGGACACTGCAGGAACACCAGTTATATGCGAGGCTTTCTAAATGTTCTTTTGGTTTACTAGAGGTTGATTATCTAGGCCACAAAGTCTCTGGGGCAGGAGTGGCAATGGATGAAGGAAAGGTCCAAGCTGTGAAGGAGTGGCCTATACCTACAAATGTGAAACAAGTAAGAGGATTCCTGGGTCTCACAGGATATTATCGAAGGTTTATTAATTCTTATGCTTCAATAGCTGCTCCTCTGACCGATTTGTTAAAAAAGAGGGTTTTAAGTGGTCAGAAAACACTGCTGCAGCTTTTGCTAAGTTGAAGGAAGCAGTGACATCCACGCCTGTTTTGACATTGCCAAATTTTGCTCAACCATTCACTCTAGAGACTGATGCTTCTGGTATTGGAGTGGGAGCAGTGTTGAGTCAAAATGGTCACCCAATTGCTTATTTTTCTAAGAAGATGGTCCCAAGGATGCAAAAACAATCGGCCTACACAAGGGAATTGTTTGCTATAACAGAAGCATTAGCAAAGTTTAGGCACTATTTGTTGGGACACAAGTTTGTTATTAAAACTGATCAGAAGAGTTTAAAGAGCTTGTTAGATCAGTCATTGCAAACTCCTGAGCAACAGGCTTGGCTTCACAAATTTATGGGCTATGATTTCCAGATTGAATATAGGCCGGGAAAAGATAATTTGGCAGCAGATGCTTTATCAAGGGTGTTCTTTATGGCTTGGTCAGAGCCACATTCCAATTTTGTGCAGGAATTGAGGAAAGAAGTGGAAAACAACCATGCACTTCAAATTGTGATACAGCAGGGCATGTAGAATGATGGTGGCTGCAAAGATTATAATGTCAGGGATGGCTTGGTCTACTGGAAGGACCGGTTGGTATTGCCTGATAATAGCCCTTTAATTCAACAAGTGTTACAAGAATATCATGGTTCCCCAATTGGTGGACATGCAGGGATCACTAGAACTATGGCTCGAATCACAGCTCAATTTTATTGGCCAAAGCTAAAGAATGATGTGCAGGAATTTGTGCAGAATTGCAGCATTTGCCAGCAAGCTAAGGCTTCAAACTCCTTGCCTGCAGGATTGTTGCAACCCTTACCCATACCAGCCCAAGTGTGGGAGGATATAGCCATGGATTTCATAACAGGTCTACCAATTTCTTTTGGCTTCACTGTTATTATGGTAGTGATTGATAGATTGTCTAAATATGCTCATTTTGTGCCAATGAAAACTGAGTATAATAGCAAGAGTGTGGCTGAAGCATTTATGAATAATGTAGTCAAATTGCATGGCATCCCAAGATCTATTGTGTCTGATAGAGATAGAGTGTTCACCAGTGCTTTTTGGCAGCATCTGTTTAAGCTTCAAGGCACGACATTATCCATGACCTCAGCCTATCACCCACAATCTGATGGTCAATCTGAAATTCTTAACAAATGTTTGGAAATGTACTTGAGATGTTTCACTTTTGAGAATCCAAAGTCTTGGTCTAAGGTGCTGACTTGGGCAGAATATTGGTACAATTCTGCTTTTCATACAAGTTTGGGCATGACACCATTCAAGGCTCTCTATGGCAGGGAGGCTCCAACTTTGGTGAGACCAAGTTTCAGCAGTGATGATCCTGCAGAAGTGATAGAAAAACTGGCTGATAGGGAGATGTTGATGCAACAACTGAAGGGTAACCTGAATAAGGCTCAACAAAGAATGAAAATGCAAGCTGATAAAAAGAGGACAGACTTGCAATTTGCAGTGGGAGATCGAATATTGGTCAAGCTTCAGCCATATAGACAACATTCAGTGGCTTTGAGGAAGAGCCATAAACTTTCTATGAGGTATTTTGGCCCTTTTGAGATAATTGAAAGGATTGGGCTTGTAGCTTACAAGCTGAAGTTGCCTGCCACAGCTAGGATTCATGATGTTTTTCACATTTCTCAGTTGAAGCTGTTTAAAGGGGAGGTTACAGACCCTTACATGCCTCTGCCTCTGACTACAAATGAATGGGGACCGATTTTATCACCTAGAGATGTGCTAAGGACCAGAGTAGTGCGGAAAGGTAACACTCAAGTTCAACAAGTGTTGATTGTCTGGGATGACAATGATGCTGCCACAGCCACTTGGGAGGATGTAGAAGACATCAAGGACAATTACCCTCTTTTTAATCTTGAGGACAAGATTAATTTTAAAGGGGAAGGCAATGTAATGAAGCTGCCAGGTGGAATTGATGATGAGTCAGCTGATTTGGTTGCTGGGAAAAGTAATAGCACGATTGTGAGGAGGGGAAATAGGACTCGAGTAGCTTCTAGAAGGCTAGGAGAATATGTGTGGGGCCATAAGTAGGGGAATGAGAGAATGAGTGAGGAGGAAAAAGTTGTGTGATGTAATTTCTTCCCTCTCTCCTCTAACTGTCTTCTGCTCCCTCTCTATCTCTCTCCCCCTCGAATTCAGTCCCTCTGAATATTCCCTTCTATCCCTGTACTTGGCTCATAGTCACACTGACTATTGAGGAATTATCTCTTGCAAGTCAATAAAACAGTGCACGTTTTCCTTCCTTGAGTGAATTACAATTTACTGTTACATTGGTTTTAGTACTGTTACACAGCCCAAGGCATAGAAAAACAGCAACCAATTAAAATCGCAGAAACAACATAAGAGATGCAGCAGAATACACTTAATCATGTAATTAAAATTTTGTCGGAATAGCAACCAAAACTGCGTTGATTTTCTGCAGAAAAATAGATTGGAAATAGCAGCAAAATCGCGTTGAAATTCAACAGAAAATAGAACAAATACGCATAGGAAACACCAATTAAAACAACATTGAAATGATATAGAAACAACACCAAAAACAGCATTGAAATTCTGCAGAAACAGACAGAAAACAGCAGCAAAATTGCACGGGAATTCTGCAGGAAAACAAATAGAAAACAGCAGCAAATGGCATAGGAATTCTTGTGGAAAACAAATTTGAAAACAGCAGCATAAAAGCATAGGAATTCTTGTAGGAAAATAAACTGAAAACAGCAGCAAAATCACTTAAATTACAGCCATTTTCGCAGCACAAAAATAGCAACAGAAAATAGAAAATAGAAGCAAAATCACTTAAATTACAGCAATTTTTGCAGCATAAAAATAGCAACAGAAAACAGAAAACAGCAGCAGCAGAAAAAAACAGCATTCAGTTAACTCCTTAAAGTCTTTAAATTCACAATTCTTCATTTAAATCATTAACGAACATATGAATTTAGGTCTCTAACAGTTCAATGATATTCTAGACTTCAAAACAAATTTTTTTTTCTTTTTTAAAACCCTTATAACATCCATGGCAGCCACATAATTCATATAAAATCATGATTACATTATTTATAAGTATTGAAAACAGAATTTATTTAAAACAATCATCAAACAATGGGGGTCTAAGGATAACCCCCTTCACCTATCCCATCAAATATCCCCAACCACAATAATCTCCCCCTTGCCTTAGTGACTTGCGAATTCTTCTAATGGAAGAGGGATGATGATGGATTACAATCAATCCTATGGTGAATTTGCTACGAATAGAAAGAATTCATAAGGATCGTTAGAAATTCCCCAAAACTCTAAATCCTTAACATAAGAACTTAGGAAGGAAAGGATCATGAAACTTACCAATCTTCTAATGGAGAATGAAAATAAGGCTGTCCCTAAGCTTGGTGTGGCCGAATTTGTAGAAGAAAAAACGTGGGTGGTCTCCTCTCCTCTCTTGGGTGGCACTAGGGTTCAGGGAGATAGGAAGGAGAAGAAAAAAAATGAACTCTAGGGTGGAAGGGCTGAGTATTCACGTGGAGGAGCAAGGGGTTTCACTACCCATAAGTCATAAAAATTGGGTTGGGTGAAGCCCATGGAGGTTGGCCCAATAGGTAAGTGAAAAAAATATAACTTTACATACAAGATCTTGCCCGAAAATGCGCTCTATTCATTTATTTTAAAACCATACTCTAAGATTATCAAACTCAAATTAGAAAGGTTCTAATATACATACACATATAACAATTAATAAAATTTTGTTTAACTCATAATAATCAAATATTCACTTAAAGTAGTCTATGAAAACGAGGGGTGTATCAGTAAAGAACGGGTGTACATAGTAAATCAGTAAAAATTATTTTTTTATATATCTTTAAAACCTTTTAACCCATCAAACTCATTTTTAACACATCTTTAACCCAAAATATCTTCCCAAATTAAATGACATTTCAAATACTAATATTTTATAAAATTAAGATATTCAATAATATATTACCGTAATTTCTTAAAATACAAAAATTACAAATTTAACATTTCATAAAAATTATTAAAATAAACACATATCTAAAAAATATATGACGTATGAAAAATGCAGGGTGTTACAGGTCGTGTTCAGTTGGTTAAGTCCATCATTTATGGAATGCTGATGTACAGTTTTCACATTTATGCTTGGTCTATTTCTTTGCTTGACACCTTAGATTCTTGGATTATGAACTTTATTTGGTCCGGAGACATTAATTTGCGAAAGATTGTTACCGTTGCTTGGCATAAAATTTGCATTCCTTTTGAAGAGGGAGGGCTGAGCTTAAAATCGGTCAGAAAAATTAACGAGGCTGCCTCTTTAAAGCGGTGCTGAGAATTTTTTTCTGTGGATTCAGATTGGGTTCATTTTCTTAGAGCTAGATTTCTCAATCATGGAGTGCCTTGCAACCACTATATCAAATCTTCAATTTGGCCTGCTTTGAAAGCCTCTATTCCCTTGGTTCTAGACAATGTAATTTGGAAATTGGGAGATGGCAAGACTATTAATTTTTGGCATGATCACTGGTTGCCAGAATCAGTCACGAGTTGGCTACATATTCCCTCTGACTTGCATCACTTATTTCAATCTAAAGTTTGTGATTTCATTTCCAATTCGGCCTGGTCCATTCCTCCTCTCCTTGTCCAGCACTGTCCAGAACTTAATGCTGCTATTCATCAAATGGCTATCCCTCTTGTGCCTGTTCACGATCATCTTCAATGGTCTAATTCAGATTCAGGTTTACTTTCTCTTAAGGATGCTTTCAATTTCCTTAATCCTAAAGGTCAGGTCAATCAATGGTGTAAGATTTTATGGCAACCTTACATTCCTCCCTCTAAATCTTTTCTGACTTGGAGACTATTACATCATAAACTACCTACTGATGAAAATTTGGCAGCTAGAGGTTGTGTGACAGTTTCAATTTGTAGCTTGTGTGGCTTGAATGCAGAGACATCGCCTCACCTCTTCCTAGAATGCTCTTTTGTTGCTGGCATTTGGAATTGGGTGCGATCTGTGCTTGCATGCGACATAGACCTCACCACTTTCTCGTCTCTTCTTTCAGTTTGCAATAGGTCTTGGAGCTCCCAGGTAAGAGACATTATTTTGGCTATCATATTGAATACGATCTACATGATTTGGAGGTGCAGAAACTTGTTGCGGTTTGAGGACAATAGGATTTCCCTCAGGTCTGCTATCAATTCGATTATTGCTTTAGTCTCCTTGTCAGGTTCCTTCTCTAAAGGCACGATGTCCTCTTCAATTCAGGAGTTCTCATCATTAAGTCCTTTTTCTATTGCTGGTCATGTTGCTAGAGCTCCTTCTAAGTTATTTGGTCTCCTCCTGCGTGCAGTTGGGTCAAGTGTAATTCTGATGGTGCTTCCAGGGGCAATCCGGGTTGGTCGGCTTGTGGTGGTATTTTTCGTGACTACAGGGCGGCTTCACTTGGGTGTTTTTGGCTAACCTTGGTGTGACTTCTTCTCTGCATGCCGAGCTTATTGGTGCCATGTTGGCAATTGAGCAGGCCGTTTTGAGAGATTGGAAAAATCTTTGGTTGGAGTGCGACTCTGAATTGGTTGTAGCTGCCTTTTCCAATCCGTCTAGTGTTCCTTGGCGGCTTAGAAATAGATGGTGTAATTGTTTCTTGCCACTAAGGGTATGAATTTTGTAGTATCTCATATCTTTAGGGAGGGTAATTCTTGCGCTGATAAGTAGCTTCCCACGGTCTTACTATCTAGGGATTCCTGTGGTGAGACAGTATTCCTTCGTTTATTAAGGAAGACTTTTTCGACAATAGGTTAAATCTTCCTTTTTATAGATTTAGATGATTCTTTCCATAGGTCAGGTTGATGCCCCCCAATGATTTTTTGTTATTTTTTTTTTTGGCTTTTTTAATAAAATTTTGACGTGCTGCAAATGATTGGTAGGCTCAAAGGTGCCAACATAGTTGGGATGTCTGAGTTCTACAGTGATGCCAGTACATGTCAATTTGCTTAAAAAAAAGTTGATGATTAACTTATTATAATATTTTTATATGATTGTTTACATTTATAAAGAGAACTTAAATATGAAATTTTATGAATGTTACTTATTAAAATATTAATTTAAAATACATTTTATTATATTTTATTTGTGTATAAATAATATTTAACTAAATAAAAGAAGCCTCTGAAATCCTTTGGCTTCCACGAGAAGCTTTTAAAATTTTCCAACAATTATATTTATAATTAGCATTTTTTACAATAAACTTTTGATTAAATACATTTTAAATATAACATAAAGTAATCCAAATATATTGTGACTTGAATGAGAAATTCACTAAGATTTTTGGTTGAACAATGACTTCGTTAAATGGTTTATTATTATTATTATTATTATTATTATTATTATTTAGAAAAAAGTAGCTAGCACTGCGAGTTTCATACAAACACTATTTTTGGCGGAACACACGTTTGTGCTCACTTATGTACATCCATGCTATTAATGAAAACGATCTTTTTTTCGCTTCTTCTCTGTATTTGTCTTGTTTCCACAATAAAAAAGAGAAAGTAAAACCCAAAACATGTTTAAGCTATTTTTATTTTTTAATTTTAAAAAAATCTTAAGAAATAGTTTTCTAAAAAGAAGTAGATCAAGCGATTTTTTTTTTAAAATTTTTAAAAACAAAAAATAGTTTTGAAAACTGAAATCAAACATGAGCCAACTGGGTTTTTTTAACCCCTTGGGCCTGTTGTTTTTTAGCAGATGCGGCCCACTAACACAAGCTTCGTCTTCAAGTGTCTTGGTTGGATGTGCCCTAGGAACCGTATCAGAGGCTGCAGAGAGACTTCGCATTTTCGCACAGAAAGGGAGTAGAAAGAAAGAGAGAGAGCGACGGAGGTTGTAGAGAGAAGTGAACTTCTGTATAAAAACAAATTCCCGCACTCTCCAACCTTGCGACCTGACCTAATAACTAGCGATTCTAGCAACACTGGTCTTAACAGATTCACTGGAAGTTGCAGCATCTCGGGAGTTTTGATTAGGGATGGCAAACGAGCCGACCTGCCATAATGGGGCGAGTTGGGCTGGATACCTCAACCCGCCAACCCACATAACCCGCCCCGCTTAACCCACCAACCCACTGGGCTTTAGATGGGGCGGGGAGGGCCAGCCCGCCAGCCCGTTTATTAAAAAAAAATTTGAGTTCTTTTGTTCAGATCACACACAACCCGTTTATTCTGCTGACAAAAAAAACACAGCCCTTTATTCTCATTTCTCTGACTCACTCAGCCGAACATAAAAATTGCCTCTCTTTTGTTCACAGCCCAACACACAAAGTCACAACCCATTACCCAACCCTAATTTCTCTTCTCTCTCTCGGTCTCACTACTCACGCCGCAACAGTGCACAAGAAGAGCCACCACCCAGCCCTAATTTATCTTTTCTCTCTCTCGGTCTCACCCTCACAGCTCACTCGCGAGTCACGCCGCAACCAAACCGGCCAGGCCACAGCGCGCAGCCACAGCGGCGCAGCGCTCTCTCCCTGCTGTTCACACTCACTGTTCACACTTCACTTTTGATCAAGTGTCCACCATGTTCATCGTAAGTTCATGGAGTTCCTATTACCCAATCAATCAACTAATTAAGATTAATTAGTTACTTAGTTAATTAGTTAATTGATTTATTTACATTTCTGAGAGTGGATTGTTTTATTGTTGTGCATGATAACATTCCTGAGCTCTTATATTTGTAATAAAATGTTGATGTTAGTTTATGTGTTTGGATATAGCAATTAGATTGTCCGGCCAGTGTCAAAAAACAATTGGCGAAGCTGTTTGAGGAATCTCTGAAAGCAACTGTGCCTGATGAACCCGATGTCGTGCCCTTAATTGATGCATGCGTTGCTAAATCTGGTGTCAAATTTGCTGATTATCAATGGTGGGTTCAGATATGTGAAATGGATTCAACGTTTTTGTTGCATTTGTGCATGGGCAAAAGACCCTTATTTGCACACTAACTACTTAAAGCTAACCAAAAGAACCTTTTTTTTTGTTGCTTTTTGCAGTAATAACGCAATGAGTCTGTGGGCTAAGATTAAAGGAAAGCAGACGGAATTCCGAAATCCCAATGCAGTTGGACAGGTATAATCAGAGATAATATCCTTAGTTTTCCCCCACCCGTATGTTTGTTCTTTTGAATCCTTTTTACTATTTATTGATTTTGGAATTACATTTTGATTTGTTATTGTCAAATGGTAATCTGTGTCATTTTGTTTGTGTAGGCCATCATGAAAAATCTCCCTCCTTCTGAAATGATTGAATCGTGCTCTGTTGCCGGTCCTGGATTTGTGAATATTGTCTTATCAAAGAAGTGGATAGCACAGGTGATTGATTGCATTTCTATTTGTAGTTTTGATTTAGAAATAGTATGTACCACGTGTATGTGGGTCCCCAATTTTTTAAGCTGGCATCTGAATCATAGCGTGTGTCCTAGTGTGTGTAGTTTGGATTATGCACTAAACAGAAAACATTCCTCCTGCAGAGCATACAGAGGATGCTGATTGATGGTATTGATTCCTGGGCACCTCGACTTCCAGCCAGGGTCAAGAATGTTATGGTTGACTTTTCCTCGCCTAATATAGCAAAAGAAATGCATGTTGGTCACCTGAGGTCAACCATTATTGGGGACACATTAGCTCGAATGCTTGAATTTTGCCAGGCGGAAAATCTTATCCGGCGAAATCATATCGGTGACTGGGGAACTCAGGTACATTAAATTACTTAAGTATGCTATTTTTTGCCCTGTGTTTTGAATAGAGTGCATGTTTAAACTGAGGTTGAATTTTCATGCGACTTCTTGTGACTAGATCATTGCTATACACTGTCAAAGCTGAGTTTTCTCCATACTTTTTGTAATCATTTGCAACAATCATTTAACTTGACAAACTTATGTTCATTAGCATGACTTATTGGGCTTGAGCGCTAGTTATGTTTGGTACCAATGGCTGATGTAAGTTGGATTTTTAACTATCTTCATGATTGAGAACATGAATTACATTCCTCCAAATTAAACAAAGGTATAATGTGTGACCTTTGTTATTCCTCTTTGTTGTGTGACCTTCAACAGTCGATGTCCTAAGACGTTGCTGTATCTTCCCATAAAGAAAATAGTTTAGACTTTAGATATTGATTTTTTTTTTCCCATTTTTATTTATGGATAAATTATAAATGTTTACTCATGACATATGACCTATTTGCTTGAGTTATAAAACATTCTATTAGGAAAATTCCCATTTTAACATTGGACCATATGGCTTAAAGTCTCTGCATTGATTTTGCAGTTCGGTATGCTGATTGCATACCTCTTTGAGAAATTTCCAAACCCAGAAGATGTTAATGAAGCAGCTATTGGAGATCTACAGGTGAGAAAATATATTGAAATGAATTTTATGCCAATTTTCTCATGTAGGTGCTTATTCATACATTGTTTTGTAGGTATTTTTAGTTCAGGCCAGACATTAGTTTAACTTCATTAGCTGCATGCTTGTTCTAGTTGAATTAAATGCAAGTAAAAACTATGCATTCCTAGATATCTAGAAGCTAATTTGTTATAAATACTATGAAACCTAACCAGATAATATAAGCTGCTATTTTCACATGACAACAGCCAACAGCTTTAAAAAGATAAGTAATTGATTTTCTTTGCGGGTATTGTTGCTAATAGTTGTGTTATACTTTGTTCATGAATAAATTTTTTTTAATATAATAATTTTAGCTGTTTGAAATCAGTTCAATACTTCTATTGTCAATTTTTTTTTTTAAATTAGAAAGATTTGAAGGCGTGAATTTAGAAATAAGTGTTTGGGTTCATGTTTGACTATGAATACTAGTATCTTCTAATCCTACTCATTGTCAAATGGTATAAATGATTGATCTTGAAATTGCAATGTCTATAGTTCTTGAGGAATAATGTTCTATTTGTTACTTAGTTTATCCTTATAGTTCTTGTCACACATATCTTTGATGATGAAGAATTTGTGTTTAGCTGGAAAAGTGAATTATTTTAGTTATTCTGAAAATTTTGGAGTTGGTACATTTTTAGGCATTCTATAAGGCCTCGAAAGTGAGGTTTGATAGTGATCCTGATTTTAAGTACGAAGCACAACAGTCAGTGATCCGGCTCCAGGTAAATTGTACTTTATAGTTTTTACTTTCTTTGCCCTATTCCGGTGATCATGGGGAATTTGTTTTACATTTATTGTATGCCTGGATTTTGATTTCAGAGAGGGGATCCCAAGTATCGCAAGGCATGGCAGCAAATTTGTGATGTCAGTAGGGCTGAATTTGACAAGGTTTATAAACGCCTTGGAGTTCGATTGGAGGAAATGGTAAGGAGTTCTAGTTTCTTTTCTATCTTCCATAAGGAATTTCTAAGCTGTTTTTATTTATTTTAAATTCAGTTTATGACCACTTAGAATTTTATGCATGCCTTATATATGTTTGGTTTTGTAGAAATTCTGGCTGTTGCTGTGCCTTTTATTGAATGTGTTGTCAGTTAGATTCTGTGTTGCAGCCAGATCCACCATATTCTATCTAGTAATTTTGTATCTTATTCCTTGTTCTGTTGATACTGAATGTTTGACTGGTTGCTTGACTTGGCATCAGGAAGCAGCTTGTTATCTATCTCATCCATAAGCTTGTTGGTTTTTCTGTTTGAATTATATTCTCAATTCGACTATACTGAAATAATAGTTATGACTCATAGCAATTTTGGTCCTTTATATAGCAATTGCAGCAAAATTTACCGATTTTACAGCTTAAAGGACATTCTTAATGTGCATGTATTGCAGCAATAATAGAATATCTTGAATTTATGCTTCGATGATTACAGATTTTTATTTTAATGGATAATAATGACCTTTTTTACCGTGTACTGATTGGTGATGTACCTGGTCACAGGGAGAGAGCTTCTTTAATGATTTAATCCCTCCAACTATTGAGAAACTGGATAAATTAGGACTGATTGAAGAAAGCGATGGTGCTCGTGTGATATTTGTTGAGGGTGTAGACATACCATTAATTGCTGTGAAAAGAGACGGTGGCTACAACTATTTTTCATCTGATCTGGCATCACTTTGGTTAGTTTTTACTTTTAGTTTTTTTGGACATATTCTTGAAAACTGTGTTGTGGTCGGTTCACTTGAATGTTCAAACTTTGTTATCGAATACTACCTCCGTTCCCTATTAGAAGAAAATTGTTGGTGTATTTTTTTATAAAAAAAAAAACTCATTTTAAAGTGCATTAATTGTTAGAATTTTTTTTATACCCCTATTTAGTATGAGATGTATGTTTACTAGAAACTCACATAATGAGTATAAAACATTTAATGCTCGGGGTATACTTGGGATAACATATCAATTTTATAGCATTAAATAGGCTCCTTGGTCTTGCGGTTTTTGTAATTTCTTCTTATATTAGGGACCAGAGGTAGTATTGTCAAAGTAATTTATCTTGAATGTCACACACTTTGTGGAATGAGCCTTTGGTGGTTTGATCATCCAAGGAGAAGACATATAGAAGCGCCAATAAGAAGAGTAGAAGAGTAGGTTAGATGTTAGAGGTAGAAGACAAAGAAAAACTATATCATATACCATCAACAAGGATTTAGATTTAAATGGTTTGTTATTAGACATGATTTATAATAGGAAATTGTGTTGTTTGATTCATGTAGCTGGCCTCACATAGGAAAAGGCTTTAATTATTGTTTGTGTATATACAGTTATACACTGTCTTTTGTGTAAAATTTGGGAGACATGTTTCTATGTGATTGCAATTTTATCAACTGTGAAAAATAAACTGTCTTGGTTATCTGAGTTACTTTAACAATGTAGGTATCGTCTGAATGTAGAGAAGCTTGATTGGAATATATATGTTACAGATGTTGGGCAGTGGCAACATTTTGACATGCTTTATAAGGTATATATCCCAATTGACAATTTTAATATGATTTTATGGTTGTATTTTGTTGTTTTAACAAGAACCTTTTGTATTTGCTTTTGCCAGTTGGAAGTTGTCTTGGTTATTGACTTTTCTGTTTTTTTGGTAGCATCCTTAGATAGTTATTTTCTCTACTAATGCTTTTCTTTGTTGTGTTGTATAATCAGTCCTGTCTTATTTTTTTTCTTTTCCTTTTTTTTTAAAAATTAACGAATGCTACTGCTAATATTTATTCCAATGAGTTTAAATGTCTGGCATCCATTTCGATTTTTCTTTCAGGCCTTTCGGCGTGCAGGGTGGCTTCCAAAGGATGAAAAGGAATTTCCAATATGCACTCATATAGGTTTTGGTCTTGTTCTTGGGGAGGATGGAAAACGATTTCGGAGTCGCAGCAGTGAGACTGTTCGATTGGTTGATTTACTTGATGAAGCTAAAAGGCGCTGTAAAGATGCCCTTCTTGAACGTGGTAAAGTACCAGTTGCCTATTGCAAATTTTGTTACATCCTGTCTGCGAGCGTGAATCTGTGAAATGAAGTTTCTTTTTGTTTATGATCCATGAAAGTGAGATATTATACAGCAGACAGTTGACCTTCCAAATCCTGTGTTCTTCTAGATAATGCTAGAGATTGGACGGAGGAAGAGATTGAGAAAACATCAGAGGCAATTGGATATGGGGCTGTTAAGTAAGTTCTCATATAATTTTTTACCCTTGTTTTAAGCATAATCAACATGCTTTCCAGTGATAATATTTTGTAGTTTGCTTTATGGTAGGCTTATTTATTGTGTTAAATTGTAGCTAGATTTAATGTCTAACAATTTCCTCTTAACTGAATTTTTAAAATTTTATATGTGCTGCTTTAAATTCTGTGTGAATGTTCTAAATCTGGTTGATATATACTAGTTTTCACTTTGGGGTTTGTGATTATGTTTTCTAACTGCTAATTAATTAATTAATTAAATCAGATCAAAACAGAAGCACATGTTTGGTTGTTACATTTTTTTGGATTTTTCTTGCCAAATGCTCGACCCGGTGTCACATTTCTGTTCCAGAGTTATAAGGATTGCTTTTAGTATCATATAGTTCCAAATATGGTTTTGCTTTGTCTTTACAGCATTTCAATTTTCTGCTTATGCCTTGACTGGAATGCTAAATGAGTTGTAGACTTATTGCCCCTCCTGTCCATGCTTTTAACGTGTTTACAGGTATGCTGACTTGAAGATCAACAGATTAACGAATTACACTTTCAACTTTGATCAGATGCTTAATGATAAGGTGCATTTTCAAAATTTAAGATACTGGTAGATTTAATAGCACCATTATTGATGGCCTCTGGCCCTGTCCTACTATCCCTCCCTTGGCAAATATTTATGAAGTGTGAAGCTCTAAATTTTGCTCATTTCTATTAACAATTGCTGTCAGAAGTGCTAAGAAGCAACTCTTAGCAATTGTTGAACCCGTTCTTCATCCCCAACAAAACTAACTAATGTAAAGCTATAACGTATAAATGTCTCACCTTCCAAAGTTTTTTTGTCCAACAGGGGAATACTGCTGTTTATTTGCTGTATGCACATGCTAGGATCTGTTCCATTATTAGGAAATCTGGTAAAGACATAGAAGAACTAAAAAGAGTAAGTTTTTCTTATTTCTGTGATGATGACATTAAACTTGTTGCAAAAAAATGTGATTTAATTGGTTTTTGTATCATGCATAATTTTGAAATATAAAACATGCAAGAGTTGTGCCTAGGTTTTATACTCCACCATGGTTGACTTGATGCCAATCAATTCAGCACTCCTTTATTATAATTGTGATATGTGATATGACTCAGTACTGTATTATGGGTTCTTACATTGTAAGACGGTTAAACATCAACTGGTGCGAATTTCTTATGCTTAATATCCTGTTTATCATCCTGACAGAGAGGGAATGTGGTGTTGGATCATGAAGATGAGCGTGCATTGGGACTTCATATAGTACAATTTCCTGAGGTATTGTGAAATACTATTATTTTTCTTGAGATTTGTACCGTGCATGCTATACTGGTAATGTTTAACTTTGTTAATCTGGGTCCATTTTCTTTAACTAAAGGCTTTGAGGTATCATGACATAAGGACTATGGCATTCATATACATATTATTTTATAATCCAATAAAATACATACACTTACATGTGGGTGTTTTTTTTTTTTTTTTTTCCCCCAGGCTTTCGAGGAGTCGTGCGCCAATTTATTACCAAATGTGTTGTGTGAATACCTATATAATTTGGCGGAAATCTTCACAAAAAAATTCTATTCTAATTGTCAGGTATACTACTAAAGCTATAAATTTATGCTGTATATTAGTTTTGATGCCCTTCTTATTCCGATTTTCAAGTAATGAGGCCTGTATGAAGGTGCCAAGTAGAAAATTTGTTGTGTTCTAATTCAACTTCTTCCCTTTGTAGGTTGTCGGGTCGCCTCAGGAAACTAGTAGACTCTTGTTGTGCGAAGCAACGGCTATTGTGATGAGAAAGTGCTTTTATCTCCTTGGAATTGAACCTATTTACAAGTTATGATCTGTCTGAAGCGGTTCAAATGCAAGTTTGTTATTTGGAACAGACTTGTATTTTTATGCGCTAGTGTAGGGAACTTCTAATATGAGAATTATTATGGCAAATCAGCTCTACCTCTTCTGTTTTGTTTATTGTATGAGGTGAAAGCCGGAAAATAGTGAACCATTGATAGCAATGTTACTGACAAGGTCCATTGAAATTTGTTTCGATATTGTTTATTGTATGTATTTATATTTTCTTTTATATTTGTTTCCCCCCTCTCTTTTAGGAAAAGAGATCTATACCATATGGCTTGGTTTTTTCCCCGGTTTGGTGTGGAGCAACGTTACAATTTTATTGTTATATGATATGCAGATGTAGTGGAATTTTTTTGACTGATGCGTTGGTATGCTATACGGAACTCGGGAACATTACATAAACGTTAAAATCACTTGGCAGAATAATTATAAAAAAAAATCACTCGGCAGAATATGATGGTAACACAGTATTTTGTACACATAAAGATTAATAAAGCTGTATAATGGTTCCAAAAAAATAAAATAAAAATGAAGTTGTATCATGAATTGATTATCAGAAATGATTTTTGTACACCAGGGTGATAGACATTTGGGGCGACACCTATTAGACACCTGTGATAGTTAGTTAATCGTGTACAAATTTTTAGTTAATTCAGTTCAGTATATGATTAATGGGTGTGTTACTCATTAACTATTCTGCCAAGTTAATGAGTTACTCAATAACCATCTACTGAGCTGAATTGACCAAGAATTTGTATACGTGCTAACTAATAGTCGGAGATGTCGCCCCAAGTCGCCACACAGGTATACAAATAGCAACACCCATTGATTACAAGTAAATGGTAAGTTCAAATATCCAACGGTTAATTACAATGAATGTCTTATAGTGTTTTACTTAAATTAAAGAGGAAAAAATTCTAATTTCTCCATTCAACGAAGTGTAGAGAATATTTTGGTTTTAAAGTGTCTTAACCACTTTGTTTAAATTCTTTATTAAGTATAACGATAATCGTCATGTTTGTATTAGTTAATTATTAATTAATTAATTATTGTTGTTTGTATGAAATTTCTTGACCCGAAACTGAAATGGTTCAATTTATCTCATTTTGAATGTACTGTACTCTCAAAATTTAAAAGTGTTAATTTATTTATTTATTTATTTATTTATTTATTTATTTTTTTATTTTTTTACAGAAAAAATCTAATTCATTTCATTAATAAGCAAAATTCAATACATGTGGGAATAAAAAACTTGAAGATTACGTTTACACTGTAATGTCGTTGTACAGTTACTAATCTCTAATTACTCACTAATTTCATTTTTCATTCTTAATCTTAAGCTTATTATTATCGGGTGAAAGTAAAACACCTGGTTGCAATTCAATACTTGCACAGCACTGCAGTGCACCTACCTCAAATGAACGAACCGCTGAGCTAGAACCGTACTCAATATCGGTGAGGGTGAGCGAGCGTTTGGAGGAGTTTCACACTTTCACTCCCAAGCTCCAAAAAAAAACAAAAACCGCGATTCACCATAACAATTCTCTCTCTCTTTCTCTAAACTCTCTGGTTTTCTATTTTTTTGGCTCTCCCATACGAAACCCATTCTATCCATTGGGATTCCTTGCTAGAGCTACGATTCTCTTCGGTTAAATCCCTTGGGAAATAAAATGCCCCAAATATTCAACTCTAGTTGTAGCAAAGTAGCACTTCTTTCTCTTAAGAAATAATTGGTGAAGCCTAGCTGTGGCAAAGACTTGTGCCAAGTGATCCACATGAGCATCCGATGTTGGGCTATAAACCAAAATGTCATCAAAGAAGACAATGACAAATTTTCTCAAGTAGGGTTGAAAAATATGGTTCATGAGAGATTGGAAAGATGCAGGAGCATTAGTGAGGCCAAAGGGCATCACCAAATACTCAAAATGGCCACTATGTGTCTTGAAAGCAGTCTTAAACTCATCACCATGCTCAATTCTCAATTGGTGAAAACCAGATCTGAGATCAAGCTTGGAAAATAGTGTAGCAGCCCCTAACTCATCCATAAGGTCCTCTATAAGGGGAATAGGAAACCGGTCCTTTATAGTAAGCTGATTCAATCTTCTATAATCAACGCAAAGCCTCCATGAACCATCCTTTTTTCTGACTAGGACAGCAGGAGAAGCATAAGGACTATTGCTGTGCCTTATTATCCCTTGATCTAACATTTCAGCAACCAATTTATCTACCACATTTTTCTGCACAATGGAGTATCGATATGGCCTTAAATTAAAAGGAGAAATACCTTCCTGCAGGGGAATTCTGTGATCGAAACCAGGTCTTGAAGGTGGGAGTTGAGTTGGTTCAGCAAAGATATCTTCATAATCAGATAAGAGACAATCAATTTCTGGTGGCAGCATGGGAATCTCAGGTTCCAGAGAGAGTAATTGGCAAGTGGGAACCTCAAAAGAAGGAGAACCGTGATCAAGATACAAGAAACAGATCTCAGCCCCCTCTTGGACAGATTTGTTGAGCTTTTTATTTGTATTGAGCTTAACAGGAGAGGGGTGTGCACCTCTCAAGACACACCTCTTGCCATTAACAGAGAATTCCATCTGTAACTTGTCAAAATCCCAGAGAACCGGCCCAAGAGATTTTAACCACTGAATTCCCAAAACCAAGTCACAACATATGAGTGGCATGACTATTACATCACTAGTAAAGTAAGAGTGTTGTAACTGCCATGTGAAATTCTTGCACAAGTAAGGAGCCTCAATTTTGTTTCCTCCACCTGCTGTGACAGACATTGGCTTAACCGGATCAAGCTTGCAACCCAAGCGACGGGCAGCCTCCAAATCAAGGAAGTTGTGAGTACTTCCACTGTCAAGCAAGACATGTATTGGTTTCTTGTTGTGCAATCCTGTCACCCTCATGGTTTGAAAGTTAGGTGTCCCGGTTAAAGCATTTAAAGATAGCTGAGGACTGCCAAACTGAGAATTATCAACCAAAGGTTCATTATGCTCCTCATAAGTTTCACTCTCTTCTAACTCTTCCTCTTCCATTTCCATCACCATGAGTTGAGCTCGCTTATGCTTAAATTGATGGCCAGGGGTGAATTGCTCGTCACAGAACATACACAAACCCTTGGCACGCCTATCTGCCATTTCAGCAGCAGAGTAGGTCCTTGTTGCCTTGGGAAACAGAGGTTTGTTTGGTTGGCTTGTGTTTGTGGTTTGGTTTGTGTTTGGGTTGGATGGGTTAGGATTGAGGGATAAGGTTTTTGGGGTTGAAGGTGGGGTGTTTAGGTTGGTGTTTGGAGAGTAGCGTTGGGTGAATTTGTGGGGTTAGGGGTTTGGCTTAGCAGATTCATGTAAACGGGCCAGGTTCGCCGCATGTGCAATGGTTGATGGGTGAAACATTCTAACATGCATCTGTGTGTGGTGTTCTAAACCAGAAAGGAAAATACTCAGAGATTGTTCGGGAAGCAACGATACCTGAGTTTGAGCAAGCTCAAATGCATCAATGTAGTCTTGAACCTTGCCGGTCTGCTTCACCTGAATCAGAGCAGAGAGTGGGTCTTCAAAAGCATCGCCAAAACGGGCTACAACATCCGTAACATACTGAGGCCAAGGTGGATAGATATCGAATTTGGAGCGGATATAGTTAAGGTGCCATTGGAGTGCTAAACCCTCCAAATGAATCGAAGCGAGGCGAACTCGTGAGTCCGGTGGAGTTTCATCGAGAAGGAAGAATTGGTTACAGCGGTACAACCATTCCTTCACCCGCTTACCATCGAATTTAGGGAACTCAACCTTCGAGATACGCGTGGAGTACGAATTAGGTGGGTTGCCGCCGTCCGGGCCACCGAATCGATTGCGTCGGTTGTTGTTAGAGGAAGCATCGTCGTTGTGGTTCCGATCACGAAACGACGCACGCATGTCTTCAAAACCCAAGCTCATTTGCTCAAGGCGAGAACTGAGCTCAGCAAATCGGTCGTCATGCTTCTTCTCCAATTCGGCGATGGTTGCTGCAGAACGGGTAGTCATGGTGAATGTACTAGGACCAGAACGAAAAACTGATACCAATTGTGATGGATATGATTCACTAGGGATTTAACCGAAGAGAATCGTAGCTCTAGCAAGGAATCCCAATGGATAGAATGGGTTTCGTATGGGAGAGCCAAAAAAAATAGAAAACCAGAGAGTTTAGAGAGAGAGAGAGAGAGAGATAATTGTTATGGATGATGATTGGTAATCATTCTCATTGCCCATACTGGGGTATACGTACGCGATTCTGTTACAAAGAATAATCAGGGAGTGATCCCCTACAGCTGAGCACATGTGCACCAGCAACTAAAGCTAAAACAGAATTAAAAAAAAAACAGAATTGATTAAGCTAAACCAGAATTAAAGAAAGCAATTAACATAGTTCAGCAGAATTCTAATTACATAATGGTAATACTGTAACATTCCGAAACGTATTTATTCAGGAACCGCAGAAGCCGATAATCGCAAAACGCTAAACGGGAAAAAGCAGAAATGGGAAGTTAGTTTAGTTAGAACTTAGGAGTATAGCGGAAGGAAGTGGTTGCGCGATTGATCATCAACGTCGATGGGGAACAAAATCGCGCGCACGACGCAAGTTTCGGCGTCGGAGTACTACCTGCACGAATTGCCGTCGACGTACAATCTGGTTCTGAAGGAGGTTCTCGGACGTGGTCGTTTCTTCAAGTCGATTCAGTGCAAGCACGACGAGGGTTTGGTCCTCGTCAAGGTCTATTTCAAGCGCGGCGATTTCATCGATCTCTCCGATTACGAGCGCCGTCTCTCTCAGATCAAGGATATCTTCAGCGCCATTGAGCACCCTCACGTTTGGCCCTTTCAGGTCCCAATTTCCTTCGATCTTCACCTCTTTTGATTTTGAAATTAAAAATTGTGGTTGCGCTGTGTTTCCATACTGAATGTTGAGTCAATTTGATTTTAACAGCTTATAATTTGAATGAGACGTTGTTTTTTTGTTTGAGGAATTTTGATTCTGTGTTTGGTTACTGAAAGTACTTGTTGATGTTATGCTCTTTTTTTTTTTTTTTTTTTTTACCTGTTTTGATTTTTATTTTGATTTTTAAGTTGAAATTGTAGTTGCGCTGTTTCGTTGCTCAATGCTGAGTCAATTTGAGTTTAACGGCGTAAAATTTGAACAAAGTTGTTTTGGAATTTGAGGGAATTACGATTACTATTTTTGGCTACTGAAAAGACTTGTTGATATTCTACTCTTTTTTGTTGTTTTTTTTTATTCAGCTAGTTTATATTGCTCATGTGGCAGTGTGTGTGATGTTGCAGTTTTGGCAAGAAACAGATAAAGCAGCGTATCTCTTGAGGCAATATTTCTTTCATAATTTGCATGATCGATTAAGCACCCGACCTTTTCTTAGTTTCGTTGAGAAGAAATGGTTGGCTTTTCAGGTCTAATTCACCCATCCACTTCTATGAATTTTGTTAGCACATGAAAGTTTTGTATTTTAGTTGACTTTTATTTTGGTTTGGTGTGATGTACAGTTGCTTTTAGCTGTACAACAGAGCCACGAGAAGGGAGTGTGTCATGGTAAGTCTTGATTGGATTGAAACTTAAGCCTTCAAAGACATAACACAACTAGAAAAGAGAGAATGGAGTGGAGAAGGATCTGTTAGCTGCTAATGGTATTTTCTCTTTTCATGGGTTGATTGGCATTGCATTGATGTTGTTTGTGTAAATTTGCATTTTTTGTTAGGTGATATCAAGTGCGAGAACGTGCTAATTACATCCTCAAATTGGCTTTACCTTGCTGACTTTGCATCTTTCAAACCCACTTACATTCCGTATGATGACCCGTCCGATTTCTCTTTTTTCTTTGATACTGGTGGAAGAAGACTCTGTTATCTGGCACCTGAGGTTGGATCCTTTTCCTTTTATATCTATTTGATTACTTCTATTGTCTGTCTTATTTCGTTTTGTTGGCTCAACCAAGATGCTTTTGTGCCATTATTATTGAGTTGGAAGTTGGATCCTACATGTTATCTTGTGAAACTATTGCATCAATATTGCTATTTGCTGGGTTTTCTCTTTACCTTTTTTTAATTGATGTAAATTTTAGTGTAAAGATGCAAGTGGAATGTGTACCACATAATCCTCTGTTTAGAGGCTTAATTAAATTATAAATTAAGCTAGTAGCTGTAGCCTTGAAGACTTGATTAAACTAAGACTCTATTGGTTATGAAACTTTTGTTTACACAGGTCTATATATATAATAGTGACCTGTGCTTTGGAATTGAAACTGAGGTGAACAAAAAATCTGTCATCTTCTTAGAGAGCCACTTTCTAGATTTTTTTTGGTGTATGTAACAATTTTGAACTTTATCATACAATTGACAATGGAATTTCTTTTTTTGTTTGTTTAAGATTAAAAAATGCAATTATCAGGCAAACTGTTAATCCTTCTAATGTGCCACTACTTGCATGTTTTCTTGCTGGTCACTACATGTTCTTACTAACATGATGATTATATTTCTAATTCACTCTCTCTTTATCTCTTTCTTTCATTAAACTTTTTTTTGGGCTGTGGCCTGTCAGAGATTTTATGAACATGGAGGGGAGATGCAGGTGGCACAAGATACCCCCCTAAAGCCATCTATGGATATATTTGCTGTCGGGTGAGGATTCTTTGCTGCAAGAATCGTAATCTTGCCGTAACTGTTTTAGTTTTTTCAACCTTGTTACAGGCTTAAAATTAGAATACTCATGTGCATGAAATTTAATTAACTGACTTAACAATGGAGAAAATAATTGTGTGTATTTGTTATTGCAGTAATATAATCTGCAAGGCATTATACTTCTGTAATTATGGTGAGGTAGTGGTGATGTTTAGTTTGCTGTTGAGTTGATTTTTATATAAATTTGTGTCGAATCTGAGATCTCTAGATCTATTTTGATGAAACAGTAACAAATGTGGTTTTGTAATCATACCATTTTTAATTACTGTTTTCTTGTCATTTGTTGTATTCCTTCTTTTTTAAGGTTCAAATATCATTTTACTTCCTCAGGTGTGTAATTGCTGAACTTTTCCTTGAGGGGCAACCACTGTTTGAACTGTCTCAACTTCTTGCTTACCGCAGAGGGCAACATGATCCAAGTCAACACCTTGAAAAAGTACTCTATTTCTGTGTCTGTGTGTCTTGTTTGGTCCTCCTGTGGTCCCATCATCAGGGGGGTCCCCACTGGTGACTCAGTTTTTAATATTTTAAAATTTAAATATTGTATTCTCTATGGGTGTAGATACCGGATATTGGAATCCGTAAGATGATTCAGCACATGATTCAGTTAGAACCAGAGTCTCGATTTTCTGCTGAAAGATATCTAAAGGAATATGCTGCAGTTGTATTCCCAACCTATTTTTCACCATTTCTGCATGATTTTTACCGTTGCTGGAGTCCTCTCCATTCTGATATGAGGGTATATGGATTTAGTGAAATATTTTTTTGTTTATCAATTATTTGATGTTTTTTGTAACTTACTTATTTTACCTTAATGGTGTGCGAACAATCTATGTAGGTTTTACTATGCCAGAGTGCTTTCCAGGAGATACTTAAACAAATGATGAACAAGCAGTCATCTGATGATGCAGCTGTTACTTCTGGAGAACTTTTGGAAGAGATGGTTGCTAAAGAAAGTGTGAGTTTCATGAAGGATTCGCGAATGAAAAGAGAGGACATAGGCAAAGGCTTAGTTCATGATCAATATGAACTTCTTGGTGATATTAATAGCCTACTGAGGAATGCTAAAAAGAATAATAATCCATCTGGTCCCCGGCATGTAATAGGAAATGCACAAAATTCTACCTTTCCTGAAAATCTAAAAAATTTGCAGTCTCCTGGTGAGCTACTTCAAACTATCTCTAATGCATTTCGAGGAAATGGTCATCCCTTTTTGAAAAGTATTACTATGAATGATTTAAATTCATTGATGTCCGAGTATGATAGTCAGTCAGATACATTTGGGACGCCTTTTCTACCATTACCAAAGGATAGTATGAGATGTGAAGGCATGGTTTTGATAACTTCTTTGCTCTGCTCCTGCATACGCAATGTCAAGTTGCCTCACCTGAGGAGGGCAGCGGTACTCTTATTGAAGGCTTCTGCCCTATATATTGATGATGAAGATCGTTTGCAGCGTGTTATCCCCTATGTGATTGCAATGCTTTCTGATCCAGCAGCAATTGTGCGTTGCGCTGCTTTGGAGACTTTGTGTGACATTCTGCCCTTAGTCCGAGATTTTCCTCCCAGTGATGCAAAGATATTTCCCGAGTATATTCTTCCTATGCTTTCTATGCTTCCTGATGATCCAGAGGAAAGCGTGAGGATATGCTATGCCAGCAACATAGCTAAGCTGGCTCTCACTGCTTATGGATTCTTGATACACTCCATAAGCTTGAGTGAGGCAGGTGTCCTTGATGAATTGAGTTCACCACAGAAGCCATTGACATCATCCACTCAGACCTCTGGGAGAATGAAGAGGATAAATAGTGATGTCCAGCTTCTGCAGCTGAGGAAATCAATTGCAGAGGTTGTTCAAGAACTTGTTATGGGTCCAAAGCAAACGCCAAATATTAGGAGAGCACTTCTTCAGGACATTGGTAAACTGTGCTGCTTCTTTGGTGTGAGACAGAGTAATGACACTCTCTTACCTATCCTTCCTGCCTTCTTAAATGATCGAGATGAGCAATTAAGGACGGTATTCTACGAGAAGATTGTTTATGTCTGTTTTTTTGTGGGCCAAAGAAGTGTAGAAGAATATTTATTACCTTACATTGAGCAAGCTTTAAGCGACATGACGGAAGCTGTCATTGTTAGAGCCTTAGAATGTTTGGCTATTTTATGCAGAAGTGGGTTCTTCCGGAAGAGGATACTGCTTCAAATGATAGATCGTGCCTTTCCTTTATTGTGTTATCCTAGTGAATGGGTACGAAGATCAGCTGTCTCTTTTATTGCTGCTAGCAGCGAAAGCCTGGGCGCAGTAGATTCTTATGTTTTCCTTGCTCCTGTTATACGTCCTTTCCTTTGCAGGCAACCTGTGTCTCTTGCTTCAGAGAAAGCTCTTTTGTCATGTTTAAAACCTCCTGTCTCGAGACAGGTTTTTTACGAAGTCTTGGAGAACTCCAGGAGTTCGGACATGTTAGAAAGACAGAGAAAGATATGGTATAGTTCATCACAGTCTAAAATATGGGAAATGGATTTACTAAAGAAAGGAATCGATGAGCTGGACTCATTAAAGAACTGGACTGACAAGCAACAAGGTCCTGGGGTTCAACAAGCTGTTGGCACTGCCTTCCAACAGCCAGGGCTAACTGATTGTGACAAGGCTGAGGCAAAATTGAGAGATATGGGAGCCTTTATGCATAATGATAGCAATACGGTGGGACATCGTGATCCCCAATGCTTGGAGAAGTTACAATTTTCAGGATTCATGTCACCAACTTTTAGTGGCGTAAACAGTTTGACATATGAAAAGCCATCAGAAGGCATACCTTTATACTCCTTCAGTGTGGACAGGAGAGGAATGGGAATAGCTCCTGCAGCATCTGATTCTCCATTACAAATGAATTCTCTGGGTGTTAGTTCATCTGCAATGCCTTGGGTTAATCCACTCAGTAAGTCCTTTAATTTGGCTAGTTCAGTTCCAGCACCAAAGCTTTTTTCAGGTCCTTTTAGCATCAGCAATGGTTCTAAACAGTTCCACCGAGTGGTACACGAACCAGATGCTAGGGAAAATGAGACATCCTATGTTAATAGCACATTTCAAGATGTGGGATTATCTTCTAATATTAAAGGTACTTCAGTTTCACTAGAAGATGCAACTGTCCAAACTGATCTATCAGGAGTTCCATCTTTTGCCCGAACATCGATTCCCGATTCTGGTTGGAGGCCCCGTGGGGTGTTGGTTGCACACCTACAGGAGCACCGTTCAGCTGTCAGTGACATAGCGATTTCTTCTGATCAAAGCTTTTTTGTGAGTGCATCTGATGACTTTACAGTCAAGATTTGGGACTCCAGAAAGCTGGAAAAAGACATTTCATTCAGGTCAAAGCTAACCTATCCCCTGGAGGGAAGCCGCGCCTTATGTGTAGCAATGCTTCCAGGTTCAGCACAAGTGATAGTTGGAGCATCTGATGGGTTTATTCATATGTTTTCTGTTGATCATATCTCTAGAGGTCTAGGAAATGTTGTTGAGAAGTATTCTGGTATTGCTGATATCACAAAGAAGGATATCAAGGAAGGTGCCATACTTGGCCTTTTAAATTGTCCTGTGGATAATTATAGCATTATGTATAGCACCCAGAACTGTGGCATTCATCTATGGGATACTAGGTCAAATTCCAATACCTGGACCCTAAAAGCTGCTCTTGAGGAGGGCTACGCCTTGTCTCTGGCATCAGGGGCTTGTGGCAATTGGTTTGTATCAGGGTCATCCCGGGGTGTTATGACACTTTGGGATCTGAGGTTTCTTGTACCTGTGAACTCTTGGAAGTATTCTCTTGCTTGTCCTATAGAAAAGATTTGTCTCTTTCTTCCTCCTCCAAATGCTTCTCTGTCTTCAACTACTAGGCCTCTTGTTTATGTGGCTGCGGGTTGCAACGAAGTTTCTCTTTGGAATGCAGAGAATGCTAGCTGCCACCAGGTATGGGGTGTTTTTAATTGCTTAGAGATAATGAGAGCAAAACGTAGTTCTAACAATTATCCTGCCTAAATTCAAATCTCTATTTATCCAGAGAAGATATGGTTTTCTAATGAAGTTTACCACCTTTTGTTTTTATCGCAAGTACTTGGAGCGTTGTATAGTTTATAATTTATCGTTTGCTGGTTTCATGATGCTTATGATATGGACCTCTTCCTAGATTGCTTATAACTATGTTGAATCACATGAAATATATTGATGTTTCATATTTATAATACTCTGATTAATGCCTTGTACAATTTAAAAAACTTCTTGCAGGTATTGAGGACGGCCAATTATGACAACGATGCAGAAATGTCTGATATGCCCTGGGCTTTGGCCAGACCTTCTAGTAAGCCAACTTCTCAATCAGATCCAAGACGAAATGTTAATCGCAAGTACAGAGTTGATGAGCTAAATGAACCTCTTCCCCGTCTTCCTGGTATTCGTACATTACTTCCCTTGCCAGGGGGTGATTTATTGACTGGGGGCACTGATTTAAAGATACGTCGATGGGATCATTACAGGTTTTGAGTTGAACTTCAATCTTGTTTACTTTTTTTTGTGAATATGGTCTAATTGAATTTCTTTATATACCTTTGTGTTTTGGCAGTCCTGACAGAAGTTACTGCATTTGTGGACCAAACTTAAAAGGTGTCGGAACTGATGATTTTTACGAAACAAAATCTAGTTTTGGATTGCAAGTTGTACAGGTAATTTATGTTTAAACTGATTTTTGTATTCAAGCTTTTTCCCCCCCTTTTTATTTTGGGGGGGGGGGGGCAAAGGCTCTCAATCAGCATAGGTACATTAGCGGAAGTTATGGTTCACATGGCTGATTTTGGGCACTTCAACTATCTTTGAGATATGACCTTCGTAATATGCTTCCAGTTGGTTCAGCTCAACTTTTTAATTCTCGTTAGTTACTTCTGTTCCAACTGCCAGGGTTCAGCTAGTGATTCCTTTGCTGAACAAATAAACAAATTAGACATACCCAGCTATCATGAATATTTTGTTAAAATAATTAGTTTTCATGGATGCTTTATTTTTTCTTGTTCAAAATTCAGTCTTCCATCACAGTTTTCTGTTTACTACAGAAACTGAGAATACTGATGCGTGAACAATTTGTTCTAAATCAACTTGAGATAGGTCATTTCTATATCATGCATCCCTTGCAGAAGGTTTTTTTTTATTTTTTTTATTTTTTTATTTTTAAATCTATGTAGAGAAGGGGAACAAGAGAGAATGGCCTGCGAGAGGGATTCAATGTTTGATACGATGACATATTAAAGCATGGGTGACAGGAGTCTGTACTTTCTCCAAATTTTTCTGTTTTTTCCAATGACCAAATCTCCTGTTATCCCAGTAATTGTTTTATTTAAATTTGTTGTACCATCTAAATGCTGTTGGATATTGCTTGCATCTCCTTGAATTCTCCAACTTGTTTAGAATATATGCAGCAGAAATTTCACCTTCTACTCTTGTAAACAGGAGACAAAAAGACGTCCTCTTACAACCAAGCTGACGGCAAAGGCAATTCTTGCAGCTGCTGCCACTGATTCCGCCGGTTGCCATCGTGATTCTATTGTTTCTTTGGCTTCGGTTAAGTTAAACCAGAGACTTCTACTGTCAAGTGGTAGAGATGGGGCCATCAAGGTTTGGAAGTAAAATACTAAAGTTCTTCTTGGCATTGTTGTACATAATTAGCAATTCCTGGTAGTTAAAACTGTACATAAAGTAAGTTATAGGAACTAACCCGTCAAATCGTCAAAGTCCCCCCTTAATATTTTCCAATTTTTGGTGTACCCTTGATATGTACAGCAGGTATTATTAATAGTGAATTAGATAAATTTGATAAGGTTTGAGTGTTAATGGTGCAAGTAGTTTGTAAGATTAGCTTTTCTCGGTACATCTTTGCTTGGTGTTTTAACAAGCAGATTTCATTTTGTTAACACATATTTTACATAATCTACTCCCATTATACTGGAGAAGTTATTTTGGGTTTTTTTTTAGTGTCTTCTTGGCTGGCCTGGTGGTGTTTAAAACACATCAATTATGAGGGGTTTCTCTTTAGGGTAAGCACCAGTTTTCTGAAGATGTTTGAGTCTTGTGGCTTCAATTGATTAATTACCATTAATCGTTTCAGAAAAGATTAATGAGAACAAGGTTAATTTCTCTCATATCTTGGATTATATGTCTACCAAGATCTGTTTTCAGCTGCAGGCAATTGTATATCACTGCTTCCCAAAGTGAAGTAACAAGCAAACGTGGCATAGGATAGTATTCCTCAAACTCTTGGTTTGGGATGAAGATTACAATCTGGAATTTCTCAAATAATGTTGTCAACAAACAAGTTTTTCAGAAATTATCATAAACAGCTGTGATATATTTAATGAACTTGCGTTCAGGACACGTGGAATTTGATTCCTTGCAAAGGCCCCCCCCCCTTTTTTTAGTGCTGTCTCCGCTTTCACTTTTCCATCAAGATGTTTTCGGCAAAAATGCATTGCCAAAAGGAAAATAGGGGCGTTACGTGTCAAGGTTGATATTCAGATTCGTAATATTTACAAATATGATGGAAAAAAAAAATCCAACTTGGATCAGAGATTCACACGTTGGCTTCTCATCACAGAAGAGGGGCAGCCTTGTACTATGCATGAGAGAAATTACGTTGCAATTAATCCTTCAAATCTAGGCGGGGAAAATCCAAAATAGCTTCTTTGAGGTATGAATGATTTATTATGTATCATCCATCATATATACTTATTTATTCTTATCGAGATGTAAGTTATCATCAATGGAAAATGTACAAGCGAATGGGTATTCATGTTAGACGACCCGAGAGAAATAAAGAGGCATGTCTGATGACTCTTGAGACTCCAAACTTCGTGTTGTACACGATGCCATGATTCTGCAGTATGTAGATTTTTGGCCATTTTTACAGCATCATCAATTCCAGGGATTGATTGGGAGCCATAGTCATTATGTTTAGATGGTCCATAGATCTGAAAAATTGGGGAAAATGAAATTAAAGGGGAAGATTTGATAATTTAATATTTCAATAACTTCAACAATTTTTTTTACTAGATAATTAGACTAACATTGCCAATTTTTATCCATTTTCTCTATTCATTCAATTTCCTCATTTTTTTTTTTTACTTTTTAATTTGTTGATAAAATCCTTTAATTTTATCTTTAGTAAGCACCCTTGATTTAGTCAACATTTTCATATTATCCTGCATATACATGCAATCTTTACATAGCATTGGTTGTTGGTTATGATATTATGTCAAACCAGAATACGAATGAGGGAGTTGGCCTGAAAAATACTTACCAAATGCTTATACCATGACATTCCAAAGAGGCCATCTCTGTCAGTGAATGCTCGCTCAGCCATCATCAGTCTATCATTCAGCTCTCTCACTTTCAAGTGGTCCATCTTCCATGTTGTCCAACCTTTACTTGCTTCTATTTCCTGAAGAATCACATTTCAATAGTTTGCACTTGAGAGCATCTATTCTCACACTGAGTTTACACACCCAGTTTCTACACTCATAATTGTAGGTTATTTCCCATAATTGCAGGTCAATTTTTTTATTTGCATAAAGATGTACTGATTTTACAGGATGTAAAGCAAAGGTATAAAAAGGTGACGTGGGAATAGAATTAAAAGAAAGCAATATGCTACTGCTTATTTAATAATTATGGTAAGGTCTAAAGATAGTCAAGACATACCTTTCTCTGTTTATTTATCTTGGTTGCTGCTTCCTCAAGCTCCCTGATGGATGTGAATATAGGAGACAAATTTATATCTTTATTTGAAATCTCAGTTTCCAGTTCCTCCACCCTAAGCTGTGATTTAAATATTTAGTGTTGTAAGTATCTTTCATGCTCTCAAATTTAGTGAGAATAGCCTTTGTGTAACCACAATGTTTTATCAAATCACCATCTAACGTAGGCACACACACCTGGAGTTCATTAGCATAGGATAGATAATCAAAAGGTAAGAATTCCTCGTGCTAGCCAAAGTGCTACTAGACCCTAAACACTTGCCGCTGTTTTTCCAGAACATAAGCAATTATTGGGGTAAGAAAAGAAAGGCATATGTATCAAACTCTTCATAATATTCAAAATACAGTGAAGATATATACTACTAAAATAGAGAGAAAGTTCATTTAGATGTCACTACAGTCTTCTGATATAGGGTTTACTGTGATAGAAACTGTAGAAGAAATTTATCTGACCAACCTGCAACATGTCTTTGAAACATAGGATCACCAAATTTTTTCATCCAGATGAAATCATCATAGAGTGAGTGGTATACTGGGTATCCTGCAACATCTGTGAAGAAAGTTGGTTTTGATGTCCACTCATTGATTACCAAATGTTACATCCAGGCATAGAATACTGAGTTTGCTTATGTGTTGTACATATTATATCCCAGTTGACTAAGGCGCCTGTAAAATGAGCTTGGCTCTAATGTTATAGAATACTGAGTTTGCTTATGTGTTGTACATATTATATCCCAGTTGACTAAGGCGCCTGTAAAATGAGCTTGGCTCTAATGTTTTAGCAATTAAATGTGTATCCATCCTTGATTTAATTTGAAGTGTATCTTTATCTTAACTAACTCATTTTAGTGTGAATACTCACACTTACTCACTTTAGAGATGCTTTTTGCTACCCGGTCAATATAATTGTCATCAATGAACATTACTTAAAAAAAAAAAAAGCTTTCTGAAATTCTTTCTTGTACTAGTTTGAAATTCTTTCTTGTACTAGTTTAAAGTTTCTGTTCAAAATTATTCGGAATTTCAATGTTTAAATTCCATACATGGAAGTTGCAAGTACCTAGAGAGGGGAAGGAGGTAGGTGGCAGTAGGAGAACTCAACTTCCAATATCATCATTACACCCTAATTCTTAAAGACTTGGTCCTGTACTAACTGATCCATAAGCCACTTAGCATTTGGAAAGTGAATTATGCTTCAAGTATTGTGTGCTCTTTCTTTCAGTTTGTTAGTAAGAACTAAGAAGTCATTTATGTCTTGCTTCTCCAGAACAATGACATGTATAATAGAAAATAGATTATTGATTTATCATCATCTATGATTAAAAGAATGAATTTTGTCTTTTACCTCCTCCAAAGGCTATGTCAGCTGCTGGAATTCCCACATGCTGCAAAAAAGGTGCATAATCTGATCATCCACCCCCTAACCTTCCAAACTTTCAGAGAAATATGGTTTATAAGTATAGACAGATATTTAGATTATACAGCAATTCTATAGTTTATTCCCCACTGACCACTGACTAATTTGTTGAAATTAAAGGCGAAGTAAACTGTTGTACCAAAAAAAAAAAAGGCGAAGTAAACTGAATGTTTCTACAACTGCAAGATGCTTACCAGAGGAGAACTACCAGAACCAATCCAAGAATCATAAATGCTCTGTGATGAGTTATCTGGGTCTTTGGCCTACAAGTTTAAAAGAATATAAAATCAATATTAACAGAAGTTTTGGTGACACCATCATGTATCTTCTTTCACTAATTATGTACAAAAGAGCTTACTCTAGTTGTTTTCAGTTCAACTTTTGTAATACTTTCTGAGTTGCTCTTTTGATCAATTCATCAAGCTATGGAGTAGCACTGGCATGAAAACCTGGTCCACCTACTGCACAGTCAACATTCAAGTAAGCGACCGCCCTTGAAGCAAGAATTTCTTTGTTCTCTTCTACCCATTCAGTTGATCCTATCTGGAAGGAATGATGACATCAAATTTTCATGTGGCATGCACCTTTTTGTGTAAGAAAGAGAAAAGAAAGTGTGAAAGAAAATTACAAGGCCATATTCCTCAGCATCCCAATTGCATAAGATGATTGTTCTTCTTGGTTTCCACCCTCTTTCCTGAAGCTTCCCCAGTCTTTGTGCCACCTGAATTTTCAGGAGACATGTCACTTTTGCCATTGGTATGAATGAACAAAACCATGTCTACAAACAAAGCCAATGTTACCTCAAGTAGTGCTGCAGTGCCACTATTAGGATCAACTGCTCCAAATGTCCATGCATCCCTATGATTGCCTAGGATGACAAATCTACAAGAAGTTGCAACAGTGACTAAATAAAAAAATTCAATAAATCAAGACACTGAATTTTCTAAAGTTCTCAATCTTGGGCAGCATCATATTTCATTGCTACTGAATGCAAATGACAAGGGAGGAAATATTGCATACCGGTCAGGCTCTTCTGCTCCTTCAATCACACCTATAACATTTTGAATTGTGGTTACAACCTGCTGCCCCTAAAAACCAATATCCAAAAAATTTTCTTCCCAATCCTATAAAGGGTTCTTGTTTGATCAATCGTACGCTTCAGACAATTTGGATCCTGAGTTAACGAAATTCTAAAATAATCCCTGAAATCGAAAATCCTCAATCATATTACTTCTTTTGGGTCGATCAATTTAGTTCCTGAAATTGTCTCAAAGGAATTAAAGTGATCGAAGATTTTCAATATCAAGAATCATTTTAAAATGTCGCTAATTTCAAGGATCAAAATGTGTGACCTTTACAATTTTAGGAACTAAATTAGTGATCCGGAGGTTCTTTTGTTTGTAACATTTTCACAAGGCCATAATTAATAAAGTTTACAGGTAAAAAATCATTGAAACTAGAACTAGATTCATAGATAAGATACCGTGTAACTGAGGTTGAGAATTCCTGGTCCTGGTCCAACCCTATAAGTAGGGGCATCTTTGCTTCCCTGCCAATCATCCTCAGCAACAGGTCCACCAATTGACCTCAAAATCTTCTCACCATCCTCTGCTGACACTGGCAATGAAGGTATCAAAGGAACATCACCTTCTTTCTCAACCTCATCCTTTGACAACCTCTCACACTCACCACCACTACTAGCCCAACCAGGAGTTGTAGGGTCCCCTTTCCCACCATACACACTGCCCACTTGAACCCCACTTGGTGGCACCCACTTCTCATCAGGGAACCACAGTGCCTTCCCAGCACCACCATAGTCCTTCCTATCTGAATATATCACCACCCTAACAACACCTTCATCATATGCATTCTTCACAATATCCCCTCTAAATATTTTCCCATACTTTGCCAACACAACACTGCCTGAAACATTTGCCCCTATTTTTTTCAGTGTCAAATAGTCCTTTACCCTTCCATAGTTCACAGGGTATGTTAAGGAAACCTCTTAAGATGTTACATGGGTTAGTATGTTGCATGAGGTGAGGATTGAGACAACATAGGATGCAGCCTCTGCGTTGGCTTCAGAACCTGCTATGTGGGGTCTGCGGGTGAGAGTTTCAAGGTGGGTGGATATGGAGGCATTATCTGATAGGGAATTGGATATGAAGAGAGAATAGTAGCTAGATTTCTTTGTTGGAGTAACAAGAAGTAACAAGTATGAGGTAGCTATGGCTAATAAGGTGCTAGTGCTTGTTTTGATCATGGCATAGGTTAAGAGTGGATAGTGTTTTTTTTTTGGTTGCTTCTTTCTTTTGCTTATTTGATATTTGAGGTGCTTAATCTTGGCTTGGCCTATTTAAGAGAGATAGACGGAGGGATTGTTATATTGTTTTTGGCATTTATTATACTTTAGTATTGATTGATAACGAAACCAAGTTTAAGACTTTGTTTTGTAAGTAAATTTAAAATATATGTCAAATCAGAGGGCATTGGATCCTTTAATCAATGTCAAAGGAAATAGGATTACATCAATGTGTAAACTACTTTTTTTTTTGGTTGTTATTACCACAATCAATATTTGTTGCTTCTGTTACTTTAGTTCCCTTGCATTGTAACCAAAAAAAAGTTCCCTTGCTATGTGGCTTTATCACAATCAATGTCAAAGATGAATATTTGCTATCAGGATTCAGAATTTTTTTTTTTTTTTTTTTTTTTTTTTGCAAAAATTGGCATGTAAAAACATCACCGTAAGGAAAGCAATTCCAACAATGTTGGCAGCACAACTCCAACCAATCTTTTGCAGCACGCCAAAAATTTATTAAAATAAGAGAAAAAAGAACAGGAACATGGGGACATAAACCAAACCCATACAAGAAAAGTCAACGAAACCTAAAATTAGAGAGACCCGATCTATTGCGATTAAAGTCCTCCCTAATAAAATCAGGCGGCAAATCCCACCAAAAGTGACCCACCAAAAGTGACCCTGATTAGCAATCCCATAAACTACTAATTTATCTGCACATGTGTTTCCAACAAACAAAGTACCAAAAAACTTCCAACAAGAAAAATGGCTTAAAAATTTGGAGGATTCCCATCAATTGTCGTGATGAGTCATGGCTATGTATGAATTTAACTACAGATTTGAAGTCGACGATGAAATCAAATGGATAATTAATCCACAGTGATTCATCAAACTGAGTTTACTGTGTGTTTATGGAACCTAATTAAGTAGGATGTCTTTGTCCCCTATATATAATTTTCTTCGTAAATGCCATCAAGTGTCGCGATGAGTCATGATTAAGCAACTTGCAATTTTTAAATTCGCATCCGACTCTTCAATTTGTTTTGGTTTTCAATATCCGTATTTAAAATATTGTGACTTGTTGATGTTATTGTTAGGAGTATATCACTTCCCTCACAGGCACTTGGCTTGGTGCATTACATATAATACATGCAACGAAAATGATAGCTTTCCTATAGACTATGATTAAATTTAAAATTCGTGATCATCTAATCACTCCTACGTATGAAAACAATTTTGATGTTGCGTATTAAATCTCACAAATTGCAACCATTTGTTGTTGTTGTTGTTGTTTTTTATTTTATATTTTTTTTACGGGGTTTTGGTATTGTTTTGTTATTATTGCAACCATGATTCTTAGCTAGTGATTCTTGCTTTTAATTCAATTTCTATTGCTCCATGGCAGCTCAGGAATAGATGGAAAATTGTTTGCAATTAATTGCTAGGATGCATTTATGTTATTCTCATATTTATAGAGAGGACAACTCTTGTGCTCATAGGCGGACTACGTTTAGGGTGTGCACTTGCACACCTTGAAAAAAAAATACTACTTATATCTAAAAAAATTATATTTTGACCCCCTCTTAGTATAATAATAATTTTCACCTAGTCACCTCTTTCGTCTCATTCACTCAGACTCAGTCATCTCTCTCTCAATACTCAAACACAACTCATCTCGCTGTCTCACATCTCGACCCACTATGCCTCCTGTTGGTGAGTGTCATTCTCGGTCTATGTTTCCCCCTTTTACTAGGTTCAGATTTCCCTAAATTTAGACTAAAACTTTAATCCGATCCCTCTGTTAAATTTCTCTTGTAATTTTTTCTGTTGTAATTGGGTCTCTGTAAATTCGGTCTATGTTGTTTTGTTATTTTCTCTTGTATTTTTTTTTTAATTCTGAAACTTTCTATAAGTCTAAAAACCTGTTTTGTGCTATCAGAAATCATGGTCTTGTTATTTTGCAAGAAGAGTAAATGTTTGCTCTTGTTATTTTTTTTTGTTAAAAAACATGTGTTAATTAATGCTCTTGTTATAATTTCGATGATTTTAAAATTTTATGCACCCGTTGACCCAATGTCTTAGATCCGCCACTGCTTGTGCGAATAAGTTAGCTAATTATAGTACTACCATTCATGGATTTTATTGGTGGGATACCATCCTTGGGTTTATTTTTGAGGAGCTCTTCCGAAATAGATTAGGCCTCCCTAGCTACAGGTTTAAATAATGTTCCTCCCTGGGTTTTGGTTTATGTCCCCAGGGCTTTTTAGTTTTTTGATTTTTGTCTTTTAATAATTTTTTGGTGTGCTGCAGATGATTGGTGGCTACTAGGGTGCCAATATAGTTGGAATGCTAGTTTGTTCTTGTGATGCTTTTGCATGCCAATTTTGGTTAAAAAAAAATACTAATACTATAGTCTAAATTGTATTATCGTTACTGGTGTGTGTGAGTCTCGCTGCTAGCTCTTTAAATAAATTGTATTATCGTTAACAAACTTACTCTTTTTTTCTTCCTTTCTTTTTCTTCTCATTTTTTTTTACCAATTGTGATTTTTTTACACTCTGGTTGTCTCGTTTCTTTTTAGGTTAAATGACATTTTTTGTCTCTTAACTTATTTATTAGGTCACTTTGGTCCTTTAATTTATCAAGTTAACTCAAGTTGGTCCTTTCTGTCACTATTAACAGTAACGCTGTTAGCTTTGGCAGATGTGGTGCTGACGTGGCAAAAAAGTATCTGACATGGACAAAAAAAATAACATTTTAATGTCATGTGGCCCTCTTCTTCTCCAAACAATACCCTCTGGTTCTACCCTCCCCTACCAACACCCAGCCACGACCGCCCTCAACCTCTCATCCTTAACCTCACCGACACCCTCTCCGATGGCCTCTCCTCTCATCCCTAACCTCACCGACCCCTTCCCTCCCTCCTTCTCCTCTATCTCTTCCCTCCATTTCCTCAACCTCTCCAACAACGCCTTCAACGACACCTTCCCTTCTCACCCACATACTCATTGTTTTCTTCGCAACACCTCGTTGCCTAACAAACAAACAAACAAACCAAGTGAGGTTGAAGAAAGGGGTGGTTGATCCACAAGAAACCAAGTGAATAAAAACCCAGAAATCTCCTTCTCAAAACCCCTAACCCGGGGTGACATAACGGAGAAAGGGGTGGTTGATCCTCAGATTTGGGGGTAACAAATCTCAGATTTGAAACCCTAATTTTTTGAGAAGGAGAAACAAATTCCCAAATCGTGATTAACAAATTCATCAATTCGATTCTCAGTTTGAAACCCTATTTTTTTTTTCCGGAGTAACAAATTTCCAAATCGTGATTTACAAGTTTATAAATTCGATCCTTAGATTTTGTAAACTTGCGATTTGCGTTTGGTTACATGTTTGGTTACAGATTCGCGTTTGCGATTTGTGTTTGGTTTATTGTTGAGATTGGCGATTTTTGGGGGTGGGGTTTGGCCGAATGGGAGGGGAAGATGGGAGGAGGAGAGGGAACCTGACGGTGGAGGGAGGTTGAAGAAGATGGGGTCAAAGCTGACTGTGGAGGGAGGTGGTTTCCACGTCAGCCAAAGTTGACAAAAAATTGCCAGCTGGCATCCACGTGAGACACTTGACTTAACAGTTTGGACGAAAGGACTAACTTTGGTTAACTGAGACAACTTAAGGGACTAAAATGAACCTTTTAAAAATTAAAGGACTAAAGTGAACCTTTAAAATAAGTTAAGGGAACAAAAAGGTCATTTAACCTTCTTTTTATCTCTCTCTTCCTTTTCTATTATATCAATTTATCAATAGCATTTCTCTCTTCTCTTTTCTACATGCATGTGGAGAATTATTGTTCTTTATTATTATAGTACTCGTCTCTATAACCATATTTAAAAAAATATTCATACATGTACCCATTCATGCATGTAGCAATTTAGTCCCTGAAATTATTTGATAGGGTCTAATATATATATATATTGATAAGCAATCCGATAGGGACTAATATGATCAAAGATTTTCAATTTCAGGCCCATTTTGGAATATGAACATTTTTAAGGACTAAGATGACATTGTCTTACAATTTTAGGACTAAATTGGTGATTCACATTAAGATTTAAATTGCAATAAGTTTATAATCGAATGATTTATATTTTCATATGTTGCAGCAAATCCTCGGCTACACCAACACGGAGGACATGTTGGAGCGCGAGACAACGAGAGGCGCACATGTTCGCTTCAACTAGCTGCAACAACCCTACAAGTCTGAGTTGACGTGTAGGGAGGAGCATCGCCAATAGGCTACAAGGGCGTATTTGTTGTATATGGTGGGAATCACCATATTTGCTGATAAGAGCTCCATGTATGTCGATATGGTGTTTTTGGATGCCCTCCGTGACCTGGAGTTATGCTGACAGTATGCATGGGGTACAACTACCCTTGCATACTTATATAATCACTTATCCAACGCAAGGTTGCACAACACCAGATAAATAGGGGGATACATGACTCTTCTATAACTTTGGATTCAATTTTTTAAATGTTGGATAATTACTACTTATTATTGTAATTGATGCATCTAGAGTGCTATTCAGATGTTAATATCTCAACAACACTTATTAAACTGTCCAGATGTTAAGTTCGAGATGTTGTAAAGTGTCACAATGTTAACTTCTTGAAAGGTTTTTACCCATGTAGTGGGTGTATGGCTTCCGAAAGTTAGCTTCTGAACATGGTAGTTTTGGAAAGTAAAAATAAATAATACTCTATAGGGATGTATCCGTGACGAAACTGGTATTTTTCTGGAAGCTCAATCAGCTTGGTCCTCTCCTTGCATGATAGTTAAAGAGGGGGAAGCATTGGCTTTACAAGTAGCGCTTCATTGGACATTGGAGCTCGGTCTGGAGAATATTATCTTTGAGCTTGATGCTAAGGTTGTAGTGGATAGCATCTCTAGCAATTCAATTGATGACTCGGAGTTTGGCTCTATTATCTCAGCTTGTAGGATTGCTCTTTTGTCTAGAGAAAATTGTTCAGTCCAATTTGTAAAGCGACAAGCAAATATGGTGGCTCATGCCTTGGCAAGGGCAGCCGTATCTTATCCTTGTTGCTATAACTTTTTTGACGTTCCCGACTTTGTTGCTGAAATTATTCTGAGTGAAATAAAATAAGTTCGTTTTTGTCAAAAAAAAAAAAACTCTATAGGGATATATGTATCAGAAAGGGAAAAAAAAGGTATCAATAACAGCCCCTAGCTTTGTGGGTTAATATAGTCAGATCCATTAATTATGGATCAACACGAATTGAATCATAACAAGTCGGGGCTTTGATTTTAGCACCTCCCTTCATTAATTTTCCCACCTCCCATATTTTTAAATATACAATTTTACCCTCGCCCTTAAACGCCAAACCAAGTCTAGACACCTCCCTCGTTTCTCTCCCTCTCAAACCTCACCTCCTCTATCACTCCCTCTCTCAATCTCTCTTGCCCTCTCTCAATCTCTCCCACTTTTGAAGGTATTTTCCCCCTTGTTAACTTCTTTGTGGTTGGTGTTCACTAAAATCTCTTCCACACTTAGGTGCGTTCTTCTCGTTTTTTTCCTGCGATATCTGGTTTTCCAGATTCTTATATCCGGATTCATCCCGCAATAAGAATCCGATAGTACAATAAGAATACTGTAGCCTAAAACATAAATGTTGTAATTCAACGTCCGGATTCTTGAGTACGGTATTTTCTGTAAACAAGAATACAGGAATGTAAAACATACATGTTGTATTTAAACGTTCGGATTCTTGTGTTCGGAATTTTCTGTAAACAAGAATATGGAAATGTAACAGATACATATTATAACTCAAACGTCTGGATTCTTGAGTCCAGAAATTTCCGGACTCAATAATCTGGAATTTCAGACCACGCAGAAAAAAATTAATAGAAACGGAAGCTGCCTGAACGAACGCGAGAGAGAGGGCGGGACTGTGGGAGAGGGAGAGAGGGAGAGGGAGAGAGAGAGAGAGGGAGGTGAGCAAGAGAGAGGGATGTTTCGTATGAGAGAGAGGGGGTGACGAAGAGATAGGGGGAGTGAAAGAAGGGGAGGTGAGGAAGGGAGAAGGGAGAAAGGGGGAGGGGTATTTTCGTCTTTTTAGTGGGGGGGAGGTGTTAAAATTAAAGAGGGGAGGTGGTAAAATCATGGGCCAACAAGTCGGGCTCGCCCTACACCAGCCCTAAAGAGGACTAAAGATGGACCGACAATAGTACCAAGAATCTACCGAAAGAAAAATAGTACTTCCCCGGAACAAAATCATAAAAAAATGGAACGAGAGAAGGAAGATTGGAAAAAAATAGCAGTTTTGTCTTAGTGCCGATTATTTCACATCACTGTAGTTATAACTTTGGCCTCACCATTATTGCTTCTGCTAAACTTGGGAGCCCACAGAGTTTCTCTGATTCACCAACTACATGGAATTTAGAATTGAGAATTATTCCAAACCATAACAGGTGATCAAATAACAGTAACCAGCTAAACAACAAGAAGAATCTAATGACATTAATGAGGTTCCAAATATTGGACGGTCATGATTCAAGGGTAGGTATTATCATATTACTCGGCATCCATAAGCCGAAAAGTTAGCTTCAAATTATATAATTTTCACATTAAATGTTATCCATACACTTTTCATTATGGTAAGTCCAGGACCACTGTACATGCACTATCCATAGGTTACAGGCAAAACACTGTCCATCAAATTTTTTTTAATGGAATTATTAAGTTTATAATGACCGAAAGAATCATTAACATTGGTGAAGGTTTACGTATATTTTACCAACAAGAGAATTCAGGATTCAACCATCTATGCTAACACCTCATGGTGACATTATAATATTATTTCTTAAAACTATTGTTTTAAAAACCGAACCGAACATCTAATCAGTAAGACCTCTAGGTCATGGTTCAACCGCTTTAAAATCTTGAACCGGTATGAAATCTTGGTCGAACTGCTAAAATAACAGGACCGTAGACAAGGACGGTTCAAAGTTCAACCAGTTAAACCGTCCGATTCTGCTCGGTTTTTAAAACAATGCTTAAAACTTATTTTATTCTCCATCAAGTAAAATATTATTAAAAATCGGTGTGTATAGTTAATAAATTTTAACTTAGCTCATCACAGCGTGGCAAACCGCTTTTCAAATCCACACTAGAAAAAGCGCTGGTGTAACACTCGTACTTTTACGATACGTTATTTAGCGTTATTGTAGTGTAAATTTTGTCGTAATTATGCTATAATAAGCAATTCCTTGTTCTCTAAATAAGTGATTTAAATAAATCAAGATCAAATTGAATTTGAGAATTAATATTTCATATTAATTCATGGTTCGAATATCGTCAAAAAATTCTAACGAAGTTTCGTCGCGTTTCGAATTGCCGGGCAGTTTTGCTGCAGATAAAATTTTAAATGAATCTCGATTTTGATGAAAATCGAATCGCGACTTGTTGTGATTATTTGTGAGTGTTTTAGATTGTTTTTATTATTTATGATAATTTATTTTCACGCGGTGAATCAATTTCTCGTCAAATTAATTTTCACGAATTTATCGGCGGGAGATTTACCGGTAACGTGATTACTCTACGCCATGTTTTAGCAACCCTTAAACTCTAGAATTAGAGGATAATCATGAGAGATGTGAGATTAGATGGGTAGGATTAAGTGATGTGATTAGCATTTTTACTTTTTGAGAGGTGTCACTTAATGTGTGATTAGTTTTATTTACCTTTTCCTTAAAACATTTTTATCCTAGTATTATTTTTTTAAGTGAAAAATTAATTTTCCCTCCCCTTAACCAGCCTAAACCCGAGCCCCCACCCTCTCTCTACCCTCATATGTTCATCTTCTTCAACCATGAGATAGAAGCTCTAGGGAAACTCCATGGAAGCCATTTCCTTCACCATCTTTGAACTATTTCATCTCTAGTTCTTCACACCTTTTGTTACCTATTTCTTCTTCTCCTCACCCTCATCTATTTCATCACCAAGCAAGGTTAAGAGAAGCATTTTCTCCCCCCACAAACAGCCCCTTGGCTGCGAGCAACTAGGGGAGGAGAAGTGGTGATTCTTTTCTTTTTCTTCTTCATTTTCATGCTTGTTTTGGTGTTGGTTTTGTGCTTGATTGTGATCAAGAGGAGATGAGCACTTCAATCCTATTTCTTGGAACCCTAGGCGTGACCTAAGGGAGAAAAAGAGGGAAAATATGTGATCCTTGGTGAATCAAGCAATTAGATGGTTAATTGAGTCTAATTGATGTTGTTGTTGTTGTTGTTGTTGTTGTATGTGCTTATAGTTTTGGAATTAGATGTTGTTTGGGTACCATTGTGATGGAAACCTATTCTTGAAAAAGGGGAGTAATGGGATTAATTGATGAAGCATGTAATGAATTGTTGTTCTTAGCCTATTTAATGTTGGTGTTGTTGTATTGGGTAATAGTTTGCAACTAAGGCATTCTTGGACATTGTTTTAATGGAAAACTATTCTTGAAAAAGAGGGATTAGTGGTATTTAGTTGTGAATCATGTATTAGTTGTTGGTTCTTGATCTTGTTTAATACTTTGGGTATTGTGATGGTTGAAAATGATTTGAATCAAAGGAATTGGAAAGATTCCCTTGAAAACCTTACTCTTGAAACATTTTGAAAATAATTTTTGGAACTTGATTAGGCTTAGTCTTGTGCAATAGTTTGTGGTTTCATGAACATGGTTGTGTGCTAGATGGCATTGATAATTATTTTGGAACTTTGAGTTATTAGATCCTTGTGAAAACTTATTCTTGAAAGCATGAATTTGGAATTTGGCATGAGTCTTGGTTATGTTTTGAAGTTGCTTGATGTCTTGGTGAATAATTAGATGATTAGGAATGGCTTGCTAATTTTTAAAAGGAAGACTTGCAATTTTTTTTTAAGAAAAGGGGTGGTGGCCGAGAGCTCAAGCGAGGTTTTTGAAGGAAAATGATTTTTGTGAACTTGATTAGAATGATTGGTTGTATATGTTTCGAGGCTTTAGAAATATAGAAAAATGATTCTTCAAAAACTAGCACTTTAAATTAAAGTTTTATGTGATGGTGTTTAGCTACGATAAAAGGTTAGGATGAGAGCCTAAGGTTTTAAGTTGAGTCTTAGAATTGTGTTAAGCTTACCTTGTGATGATAGGACTTGTAGATTTCGAATTCGTGAGATGCGGGATCGAGGCGAGCGGTACCATACTAGTGGACGACTTTGGTAAGGGCAACTTGTAGATATGGATAGATTTTAAATTTCTGTTATAAAGCGAAGAAGTCTGAGATCCTCAGGGTTCGAAGTGAGGGTCTTATACCCCTTCGATTTTTAGTTCTTGAAACTTTCATTATGATTATTTAGTGGGCTTGTCTGTAAGTGGTTGGCAGCTGTCCCCAACCCCCACACTTATTTGATTTCCTCTCTGTCAACTCCATTGAGCTGTAGATGGATGAATTGTATTCCGACTGTTGTGATATGACTTGATTGCTTGATACTGTTGAATTGGGTTATCTTGTATTGAGATTTGTGTGAATATTTATTTAATATGCGATTGAATAATTATTCGAGTTGCTTTCTTGAATTATCATATGAGTTGATTTATTCATCATGCTTCGTTGAATCATCGTATGCGTCAATTTATTCATTGGGCTGGAGAAAGTGTCGTCGTGGCGTTTTTGAACTATATCCCGAATAAACTTAGGGTGCTAGGACCCCCTTGTTTTTCAGCAACTTAGTTAGATGTCTTAACGTCAAGGAACTCGTCCTGAATATCCTAGGGTGGTCGTGGAGCCCAAAGCCTATGGCTGGATTTCAGCAGCTTGTTCGGCGTTATTTCCGGAATTGTAGAGCGTGTTGGGAGAGTGTCTTGCATTGCATTATGGGCATTGTGCATTTTGTTATTTCTTGTTCTATGTTTTGCTGTTTCTATGATTATTTGAGAAGTTTACCCTTTCTCGTGGTTCCTTCAACCCATGATGGTAACCCAGGCGATGACGAAGACCCTGGTGATACCGGCGATGACGACATCGTCGGAGATCGTGTTTGATTTTCCAGATATCGAGATGCTCGCGGCGATGGAGTTCGACCCCATCTCCCGCCGTGTTGTATATACAGGTGACGTTGTACAGACTTTTCGAGTTGATAAACTAGTGCTGAGACAGGAGACATCTAGGCGTACAGTTAGTTTTTCAATTAGGACTATGCAGGTGGTGGATGCTTGGCGCAGCATTCAGAGAGAGCAGGCGATGCCACTATCATCTTCTTCGCCGGAGGGATCTTTGGAGATTCTGAGGCGTATTACTACTCGTTATGCACCTTTGCCTAGGGGAGCGAGATTTCGGATGACCGCTCGAAAGAGCGTGATCAGGCGTGGGACTGCTGGAGCTTCTACATCTCGAGCGACAGCTACCCCGAGTTCTTTGGTAGAGCCGGAGCCTGAGACAGAGCCGGCTTCCCCTGTCAGGACACCTACTCCACCGGGACATCTTTCACCAGTATGTCGAGAGTACAGTGAGGCAGGATGTAGCGGCAGAGGATTCATTGAGGAGGTGCTGGTATATGAGGACGTGTCAGAGGGTATACCTGCTACGATTCCTTTCATAGACTTGACTGGAGAGGATGCGGCGGACCCGATGGAGGATGATGACGAGGAGGATCCGTCTGAGGATTCAGATAGCTATATGTAGTTGATGTGATTGTCTGACTGCTTGTTTTGTATTTTTGGATGACTGTAGTATTTCGTTTATAGTGTACAGTTTGTTTTGGTGACCAGTCGGGCTTGGTGGATGTCTTTTGTGTACTGCAGGGTAGACTGGTGGCATACTTTTGGAGCAGCCCCCTGCGTAGGTATCTGTCGGGAGTAACCCCGGGGTATGATTGCTCTCACGAGGGTCTTCATACCATATGTGTATTCTCTTGTACATGTTTATGCACTTTCTATTTGGTACGCACTGCCTATGGCTACTTGCTTATATATATGTATGTATTTCCAGAGCATGTTTCTTGTGTCTTAGATTGCACCATGTTTCTAAAAGCTGTGACAACTCTGTGTATGCTTGCAGATGTAATTGTTTTTTTTTAAAAATAAACCGCATTTTTCAAAGGACACAAGAGTACTATTTTAAAAAGTGCGTCGCATATATGGTTGGTTTTAGTTTTAGTAGCGGTCTGGAAACGGGTCGTTACAATAGTGGTATCAGAGCAGTTCGTTTCTAACCGGACTGTGCATAGGAAATTTGGAGCTGGTCACCGTGTCGGGTTATGTTTATCGGGTACCTAGTTGTGTTGTATTGCAATTATTTGCTGAGTGAAGCAGTTTTGCTTGCCAATTGTTTAAATTTTTTCCTGATTGAAGCAGTGTGTGTTAACACATTCTTTAATTTTGAGGTTTTGACAGGTTTTTGGACCTTGGAGGAATCTCATGCCACCTTGCAGAGACCCTACGACCGGATCTGATAGTCCCAATATGGAAAGGGCGATTCAAGCAATGACAGAGATGGCGGTGGCTATGGCTCAACAATCGGCTGCTGTGACTCAACAGTCTAATACTATGGCTCAGCAGACTGCGGCTTTGGCCCAACAAAATCTACAACAACAGCAGAGAGCGGAACAGAATACAGAGGCGAGAGGATTAGCTGATTTCCGTAAGCACGACCCACCGAAGTTCTACGGCAAGCCGAATCCAGACAAGGCAGAACTTTGGATGCAGGAGATAGAGAAGATCTTCGAGGCACTCCATTGCCCAGGGAATGTTAAGGTGGACTATACGACCTACTTATTGCTAGGAGATGCCGAGTACTGGTGGAAGGGAGTGAAGTAGACTTTGACGACAGAGCGTCGTGAAATCACTTGGAAAGTTTTCCACAGGAGATTCATGGACACGTGTTTTCCTGATACTGCACGAGCTGAGTAGGAGCAAGAGTTCCTCCGACTACAGCAAGGTAGCATGACGGTGTCGGAATATGCCGCCAAGTTCGAATCACTTGCAAGGTACTTTAGTCCGTTTCGTGACCGAGCTGACCAGGGATGGTTGAGCGAGAGATTTCAGCGAGGATTGAGGTTCGACATCCAAAAATCTGTGACGTCTCTAAGGATCAGGAATCTTCAAGAACTGATTGACAGGTGTGTTGAGGGGGAAGTTATGAGAAACGCCAAGAAGAGGAGTGGTACAGGGGGACCAGTGAGACTCCAATGCGCAGGACAGAGGGTTGCTCAGAAGGGAAAGCGGCAGAAGAAGCCGTACAGTCGACCTCAAGGGAACAACAGTAAGGGACAATACCATCTGATGGCTCAGAATGCGATAGGCGGGAGTCAGACTAGCGACTGAGTCATTTGTTACCGTTGTGGTAAGCCGGGGCACTATGCGAGCAACTGCACTGAGAAGGATAACGTGTGCTTCAACTGCAAGAAATCAGGGCACATTGCTAGGGACTGCCCAGAACGTAAGGATGAACCAGTAATGAATGCAGCAAAAGCTAAAGGGAAGCGTCAGATGGCCAAAGGAAGAGTCTTCTGCATGAGCGGTGAAGAGGTGGAGTAGGCTGATGATTTGATTCAGGGAGACTGTGAGATTGAGGGTAAATCCTTAACCGTTCTTTTTTATTCTGGTGCAACCCATTCTTTTATTTCTTTGGATTGCGTAGACCATTTGAAATTGTCTGTGACTACCTTACCTTTCAAACTAGTAGTTACTACCCCAGCTGCTAAAACCTTGGTTACCAACACTGCATGCCTTAATTGTGTAGTGGTCATCCAGGGTAGAAAATTTGTTCCATTAAAGGGTCTAGATATTATTCTCGGGATGGATTGGTTGTCTTACCACCATGTCCTTTTGGACTGTTCCCGAAAAGCAGTGATTTTTCCAGATCTTGGAGTCTCCAATTATCTTTCTGCTGAACATATCAGAGTTTCCTTGAAAGAGGGAACTAGGGAATACATGTAACTGGCTAGTTCAGGAGTTTCTCAGGAGATCGAGTTGAAGGATGTCTCAGTGGTGTGTGACTTCTCAGATGTTTTTCCCGAAGACGTACCAGGGTTACCACCGGTGAGAGAGATCAAGTTCTCCATCGACTTGCTTCCAGGAACAGGACCAATTTCGATAGCGCCCTATCGGATGTCACTAGCCAAGATGAAAGAGTTGAAGTTTCAGATTGATCACTTGGAGTCGAAGCAGTTCATACGACACCTTGGGGAGCTCCAGTGTTACTGGTGAAAAAGAAGGATGGACGATCAAGATTGTGTATGGATTATCGTCAGCTCAACAAGGTTACTGTCAAGAATTGGTATCCGTTGCCGCGTATCGATAATTTCATGGATCAACTACGAGGAGTCACGATATTTTCTAAGATTGACTTAAATTCAGGCTACCATCAGATTCGAGTGAAGGAAGAGGATATTCCTAAGACAGCCTTCAGGATAAGATATGGTCACTACGAGTACTTGGTGATGCCGTTCGGAGTGACGAATGCGCTGGCAGTATTTATGGACTACATGAACAGGATCTTTCACCTATTCTTGGACCAGTTCGTGGTGGTGTTTATAGATGACATCCTGATTTATTCGAGGAGCAAAGAAGAGCATGAAGAGCACTTATTCCAAGTATTGCAGATTCTGAGGGAAAAGAATCTCCAAGTGTGAGTTTTGGCTTGAAGAGGTGAATTTTCTCAGACATGTGATAACCAAGGACGGGATAACTATGGATCCAGCCAAGATTGAAGCTGTGTTGGCATGGGAGAAACTGAAGACTGTGGCAGATATCAGAAGCTTTGTCGGTTTAGCAGGCTACTACCGGAGATTTACTGAAGATTTCTCGAAGATTGTAGCACCGCTTACACGACTCACGAGGAAGGATCAACCTTTTGCTTGGACCGAAGAGTGCGAATCCAGTTTTCAGAGGTTGAAAGAACTTTTGACGATAGAGCCTGTGTTGATTTTGCCTCAATCGGAAGAACCTTACGAGGTTTACTGTGATGCTTCACACCAGGGTTTGGGATGTGTGCTGATGCAACATAGGAAAGTTGTGGCTTATGCTTCGAGACAGCTTGAGATTCATGAAAGGAATTATCCTACACATGATTTGGAGTTTACTGCGGTGGTCTTTGCATTAAAGATTTGGAGGCACTACCTGTATGGGAGCACGTTCACTGTTTACAGCGACCACAAGAGCCTGAAGTACTTGTTCGATCAGAAGGAGCTCAACATGCGACAACGGAGATGGATGGAATTTCTGAAAGACTACGATTTCACTTTGGAATATCATCCAGGGAAGGCGAACGTGGTAGCTGATGCACTGAGCAGGAAGAGCGTTTTAGCTTCAACAATGATGATCAAGGAGTTGGAGATGCTAGAGAAGTTTCGAGACTTGAAGCTGAATGTGGAAGTGTCACCAGGAAAACTGAAGTTTGGCATGCTCACCATTTCTAACGGACTGTTGGATAAGATTAGGGAACAGCAGGCTCATGACGAGCTACTATGAGAGAAGGTTGAGCTAGTAGCACGAGGAAAAGCGATGGAATTCAAGGTTAGAACAGACAACATTTTGAGATGCAATGGAAGTGTTTGTGTACCCAACGTAGCTGAGCTAAGGAAGTTGATTCTCGATGAGGCGCACAAGAGTGGACTGAGTATTCATCCGAGAGTTACAAAGATGTACCAGGACCTGAACAAGCACTTTTGGTGGCCCGGAATGAATAAACAAGTGGCAGATTATGTAGCTTCCTGTCTGACTTGCCAGAAAGCAAAGGTAGAACATCAGCGACCAGCAGGGATGTTACAATCACTTGACGTACCTGTGTGGAAGTGGGATAGCATTTCTATGGATTTTGTTGTGGGTTTGCCAAGAATGCCGAAGAAGCATGATTCGATTTGGGCAATCGTCGACTGATTGACCAAATCTGCCTATTTCTTGCCGGTGAGATCGACGTACAACGTAGAAAAGCTAGCAGAGGTCTATGTCGTGGAGATTGTACGACTGCATGGTGTGCCTTCTTTCATTGTTTCTGATCGAGATCCAAAGTTTACATCTCATTTCTGGAGGGCATTACAAGAAGCGATGGGAACTAAGCTCCAGCTTAGCTCAGCATATCACCCTCAGACTGACGGTCAGACCGAGAGGACGATCCAATCACTCGAAGATTTGCTGAGAGAGTGCACGTTGGATCACAGAGGAAGTTGGAATGATGTCTTACCGCTAGTAGAGTTCACCTACAACAACAGTTATCACGCGAGCATTGGTATGACACCTTACGAAGCGCTGTATGGACGTAAGTGTCAGACGCCTCTTTGTTGTTACCAGGATGGTGAGAGCTCTTTTATGGGACCAGACATGATTCAGAAGACTACCGAGAAGATACGATTGATCAGAGATAGGATGAGAACATTGCAGAGTCGACAGAAGAGTTATGCGGACCATTGTTGTTTAGTTCGTATAAACTAACTAAACAAGCGTTAATCAGTTTATACGAATTCACACCGTTCCGAGCAAGCGCCGAAACAGCGGGTTCAATCGGTCACGGGAGCGGACAAGCGCCGTTAAAACGCAACCAATATCATAACAGAATTCTAATCAACCCTCTATCAATTTCTACTCGAATCAATTAATCTTAAGCAGTCAAGCAATTCGAAATATTAACAGTTATGAAACAGATGCATACAATCAAGTGTTCATACACAACTGAATCGCGTTTTTGCAATGAAGACAGAACAATTAACTAAGCAGAAAACGAACTGGATAGATTGCAAACATTTAAACCAAATTCGAAATTGATAGAGATGGAATTGAAGAAATTAAAACGAAATTGTATTAAACATTAAGCACCGAACCTCAAAATCTGTAACGACAACCTTTCACCGATGAATCAACTTAGGAACTTAGGCTTCCATGGAGGCTAGGGTACGTAAGTGAATAATAAAACGTAAGATAATGAAAGAAAACGGCTGATCATCTATCTAATAGTCTCAGCTTAACGAAAACCTAATTCCCTAAACGGGTTATAAGATAAAAGCCCGATAACAAACTAAAAATATGCCCAAAACTCGTAGTGCAGCTCGTCAGCTTCAGTAAAGTGGAATTTCGGCCTTCAAAACGGCAGAACTAGGCTTCGGTCCCAACATAAGAATTGTATCTCTGCTTCTTAGCTTTCCAACGCCACAAAGAACACTAAAATCGGACAAGTATAGCCCAAGTTATGGCCTGTAGAAGCAACATGGATCAGGATATAACAAAATCCAAAAATTAGCAAATAATTTCACTAAAGCCCAATCGTGACCCAAAGATATAAAACCATGCTAAAAAGTAATTGTTGGGCAAAATAAACATTTAAGAACACTAAGTGCACTGCTATAAAAGATGCATTAAAATGCATTGATCAAATTCCCCCACACTTAAGCTTTTGCACTCCGGGCAAAACACACAAAACAAAGCAAAAATGCATTTCCAATGAATTCCAAGGATACAAAGTGGCAAGCTAAATGCTCATTCAAGGTTCCAAGGACTCATGGAAATCATGAACAACATCTAATTACCTTCAAAGCAACCAAAGAGTGCATCAAAAGTGATAGAATCCTCACAAGAAAGCATTTCTCTCAAACTCTCAAGTGTCTAGGCTAGTGTTTACACTCAAAGCACATCATGAAAGCTAGCACTACCATAGGCTTGACAAGACTCTAACATCCACACTTGAAACACATGCACACAAAGATCAAAAGGTCTTTATTAAGGTTATAATGGGGCCAAGGTCAAGGTGGGATAATTGAAAGGGGAACTAGGCTATAAAATCAAAGAGGATAGAGGAGCAATGGAAACAATTACCAAATAATCATGGGGGGACAATTCAACCACAATTCAATCCATTATTTTTTTCGAGAAATGATATGCTCCACTACTCTTTTGTTTTGTTTTTTTTTGTTTATTTCTTTTTCTTCTCTTTTTTTTTTATTTTCTTTTGCCAAAATCCCAATGAAGCAATGAAGCACAACAATACATATGTTTTTACAACCACAATTCTGAGCCCCCCACACTTTGCAAATTTATTCTCATTGTTTTTTTTAAAGCTCCTTAATCCCCTAAGATTGGGTCATAACATTGTTTTTCACTTTTAGGCTTGTAATGAGCTATATAACAAAGAATGAGATAAATAGGCTCAAAGGGGCTAAACAAAGGGATAATTGCAAGGTAGGCTTATTTGGCTAGTGGCTAAAAGAACAAAAATTGCCTAGATCATTTCAATGCATGCATGTGAACAAGAGTTTCAACAAGAGTCAAGTCAAGTTCTAGAGTAACCAACAATCATGAGTGAAATCACTCAAGAAAGAAAGAGAATGGCAAAATGTATTCCATCCATTATAAGGCCCAAAACTCACAAAGGAAAATATCTATCACAAAAGATGCACAATTTAATACTCCAACCAACTTATCACACTAAGAATGCAAGGAAGTCATCCATATCATGCCACAAGACCTATAGTCCTAGAATAGTGAAATCACTCCCCACTCATACAAACCAAGAAATCCAATGAAAATGCAATTTTTTTAAACAAAAACTCAAAACAAAAACAAAGCAATGAAACAAAACTACTAAGCTACTAAAAGACACCCCCACACTTAAATCATACATTGTCCTCAATGAAAACAACAAGCATAAAATAAGAGTAAGGAGGAGTGAAAGAAAACTCCCTCTTCAAGGCGGCTTTTTCAAGTGGAGCTCTTCTACAGTCTCCTCTTCAAGCTGGGGCTCTCATGGAAAAGCTTGGGACCATTGACTTTGAAGGTTTCACTTGGTGACTTCACTTTTTATTCCCTTTGCATCATAAAGAAAAGTGCTAGCTGCAACAAAATGGTCAATCCACTTGGGTGAAGCTTACTGCTATGATTTTGAGGCGAGAATGGAACACATGGAAGTGTTTGATTTTTTCTTCTTCTGACTTCCTTCTTGATGGGTTGGGTTTTCTTTGTGATTGCTCGATGAGGAAGTATCTTGGTGCATGGAGTTACATCGAAGCTTGCGGTGTAGCAACATCATTTGTAACATTAACACGCATGACCATGCAATGAGTATCTTCAACTAAGTCCGCAAGTACTTCTATTTGAAAAAGAGAATGCTCTTCCACGGGATGTTTCATAGCGACATTAAAGATGTCAAATTGAACTATGTTATCCCCAAATTCCATGGAAAGAGTTCCGAATACACATCAATCTTGGTTCTTCTTTGTTCTCAAGAATGGTCCGCTTAGGATGATCGATTGCTCTGTGGGTGTGTCTCTCCTCCATGTCCGTAATGTAAAAATCTGCAGGAAAAACCAAGTTATTAACTTTAACGAGCACGTCCTCCACAAGTCCAGCAGGGTGAGCATTGCTCCTGTTTGCCAACTGAATAATAACACCTGTATTCTGCAAAGGTCCAAGAGCCAGAGAGTTAAAGATGGATGTAGGCATCACATTAATGGAAGCACCCAAATCCAGCATGACATTTTCAAATTTACTCTCGCCTATGGTACATGGAATAGTAAAAATTCCTGGATCCTTGCACTTTTGGGGTATCATGGGCTGCATGAGTGCAGACACATTGCGACTCACATTGACCTTTTCATTTCCCTTCAGCCTTCGCCTCCTTTTGTGTGTGCACAGCTCCTTAAGGAACTTAGCATATCTTGGAATGCCTTAATTGCTTGAGGAGAGGTATATTAACTTCAACCTTCCTAAATGTATCCAAGACTTCGCTATCTTTATCTGCCTCATCCATCTTCTTGGTTATCACAGCCCTTTGGGGGAAGGGGAGTGGTATAGACCGTGCATCATCATCTTCTTCAATTGGGGAGGTAGGTGCAGAAATTGGCTTATCACTTTTTCATCGCCACTTGAATTTTCTGGAGGAGGTTACGGAGTGTCAATAGCCTTGCGGATCTTAGAGTGATTGCAACCGACATTTGCACCGGCATTTGGATTTACTACTGGTTGGGCGGGAAGTTGGCACGCCCCGCTTGCATATGATTAATTGTGGTAGCCATCTGTCCCATTTGTGTGTGCAAATTCTGAATTGAGGCATCATTCTCTGTTGGGCTGGAGATTTTGGGCAGCCATCCGCTTAACTAGATCCTCTAATGAAGGTTCAGGCTCGGGCTGACGGCGACTGTGGTGGATTATTTTGCTGCCTGAAATTTGTTGTTGTGCAACTTGATTTCCCATCTAAGGTTAGGATGGTTCCTCCGGTTTGGGTGGTACTGTTGGAAGACAAATCAACATTGGCTTGAGGGTTAAAGATGTTAGTTGCATATGCCCCGAGGGGTATCAAAGATTAGGGTCCTCTTGCGGTGTAGGACATGCATCGTGGGGTGCTCTGCAGGTACAAATACCACAAACCCTTGTTGTCCGACTGTTGCCAATTTTTACCCAAGTGTGAGTTCTTCCAACTTTGTTTTCCAAGTTCTTCTCACTAGTAGCCTTAGCTTTGTATCTCATTCACTCCCTTGTTAGAAGCTGAATTGCTTACGGTTGTGAATTGTTGGGAGTTGATGGACATATTTTCTATTAAGGCTCTTGCATCTGTTGGGGTTTTGTCTACAAGTGCCCTCCACTAGCAACATCCATAATATTTACGTCCATGGGCAATAAACCCTCGTAGAAATCTTGGATGAGTATTGCTCAGAGATTTGATGATGAGGCGACTTGCACACAACTTCTTAAATCTCTCCCGGTATTCATGTAAAGACTTCGGTGGGGTTACGGGATGCCACATATCTCTTTTCTGATTGAGGCAGCCCTAGACGCAGGAAAGAACTTCTCTAGGAACAATTTTTTTAAAGTATTCCAATTTTCAACAGAACCTGGTTGAAGGTAATACAACCAATCCTTGGCTGCATTTTGGAGTGAGAAGGGGAATGCCCTTAGTTTAATGTGCTCCTCTGGAATTCCTTGGGGCTTCATGGTCGAGCACACAATGTGGAACTCCTTAAGATGTTTGTGTGGATCATCACCGCAAGACCACTAAACTTTGGCAACAAGTGTATTAAACTTGATTTTTAATTCAAAAGGGATGACAAGTTAGGGATAATTAATACACAGAGCATTGTAAGTAACATCAGATGCGACAAGTTCCCTAAGTGTTCTATCACCATATTAATGAGAATCGAATCAAAATCAAAATCAAAATCGAGATTAGAATCGGGATCGAATCAAATAGATTATGGCTAAAGATCTTTGTCACTATCACTATCACCAACTTCTATATGATCCCTAAGTCTATGATGCAATGTTCTCTCAATTTCAGGGTCAAAAGGATGCAAGTTAATAGTATTGGACCTAGTCATGCACTGTATATATCAAGGAATAGGAAAATGCAACAATTCTAGAAATACCAACTATGTCCCTACGCTAAAATGAATGCAAAAATTGGAAAACGACTAAAATCTAACCTAAAAATTATAAAAATACCACGAAAAATCTAATTAAATCAAAAGAAAGATATGCAAATTTTTTTGGATTTTTTCGGAGATATGAAAAATTAAAAAAATTAATTAAAAATAGAAAACAAAGGAATTTGGGATTTTGAGCCTGTTGTCCCATAAGCAGTCTTTGCTAGGGGACTATTGATCCTGGATTTTTTTCGGATTTTTCAGCTGTGGTTTCGGAGCAATCTGACGAGATTGCCCGAAAACCGATTTTTTTTATTATTTTCGCCTACAGAATCTGACGGAGCAATCCTAGAATCACCAGTCTCAGCGCCTACAACCTGTAACAAGGCCTGGAAACACGTCAAGAACAGAGCAAGAAACGTCAGTAATTAGTGGGTCCTGAAGTTGGTAATCTCTAATTAGAGATCCCCGGCAACGGCGCCAATTTGATCAGCGGTCGTACGCGGGTCAAAATAATTAAACAGTAAATATAGTAACAAGGCAAGAGACCTTGGTCGTCTCACGAAGACCTCTAACACCAAAATTACCAAATTCAGGAAATAAGAAAATTGACAATAACGAAAAAGGGGGGTTTTGTGAAAACAGTTTCTGTTGAGAGAATTATCAGATTATAGAGACAATTGATTCACCGGTTTCCGGGTGCACGTCTTGGATTTATCACAGGTTCTAAATAACAACAATTCAATTAATTCCGAATTCACAGTTGACATAAACTAACTAAACAAGCGTTAATCGGTTTATACGAATTCACCGCTCCGAGCAAGCGGCAAAGCGGCGGGTTCAATCGGTCACGGAGGCGGACAAGCGCCGTTAAAGCGCAACCAATATCATAACGAAATTCTAATCAACCCTCTATCAATTTCTACTCGAATCAATTAATCTTAGCGATCAAGCAATTGAAATATTAGATTCTGAAACAGATGCATACAATCAAGCATTCATACACAATCGAATCGCGTTTTGCAATGAAGACAGAACAATTAACTAAGCGAAAACGAATGGATAGATTGCAAACATTTAAACCAAATTGAAATTGATAGAGATGGAATTGAAGAAATTAAAACGAAATTGTATTAAACATTAAGCACCGAACCTCAAAATCAGAACGACAACCTTTCACCGATGAATCAACTTAGGAACTTAGGCTTCCATGGAGGCTAGAATGCATAAGTGAATAATAAAGCGTAAGATAATGAAAGAAAACGGCTGATCATCTATCTAATAGTCTCAGCTTAACGAAAACCTAATTCCCTAAACGGGTTATAGGATAAAAGCCCGATAACAAACTAAAAATATGCCCAAAACTCGTAGTGCAGCTCGTCAGCTTCAGTAAAGTGGAATTTCGGCCTTCAAACCGGCAGAACTAGGCTTCGGTCCCAACATAAGAATTGTAGCTCTGCTTCTTAGCTTTCCAACGCCACAAAGAACACTGAAATCGGACAAGTATAGCCCAAGTTATGGCCTGCAGAAGCAACATGGGTCAGGATATAACAAAATCCGAAAATTAGCAAATAATTTCACTAAAGCCCAATCGTGACCCAAAGATATAAAACCATGCTAAAAAGTAATTGTTGGGCAAAATAAACATTTAAGAACACTAAGTGCACTGCTATAAAAGATGCATTAAAATGCATTGATCAGTCGCCGATCGTTAGAGTTTGAAGAGGGAGATCATGTATTCCTCCGAGTTACACCTACTACTGGAGTTGGTCAAGCGATCAAATCCAAAAAGCTTACTCCTAAGTTCATTGGACCCTACCAGATTCTTCGTCGTATTGGTCCAGTAGCATATCGGATTGCCTTGCCACCATTTCTGTCAAATATTCACGACGTCTTCCACGTTTCTCAGTTGCGGAAGTATATTTTCAACCCTTCTCATATTATCGAACCTTATGCGATTCAACTGAAGGATGACTTATCATTTGAAGTATCACCTGCAAAGATTATCGATCAGAAGATTAAGCAATTAAGGAATAAAGAGATTCAACTTGTCAAGGTCTTGTGGAATTAGAAGACCGGTGATGCAACGTGGGAGCTGGAAGAGAAGATGAAGGATCAGTATCCAAAACTTTTCCTCGGTACGTATCTTACTCGTAATTTCGAGGACGAAACTATTTTAGAGGGGGAGTATTGTAACACCCGTACTTTTACGATAGCGTTATTGTAGTGTAATTTTTGTCGTAATTATGCTATAAAAAGCAATTCCTTGTTCTCTAAATAAGTGATTTAAATAAATCAAGATCAAATTGAATTTGAGAATTAATATTTCATATTAATTCATGGTTCAAATATCGTCGAAAAATTCTAACGAAGTTTCGTCGCGTTTCGAATCGTCGGGCAGTTTTGCCGCAGATAAAATTTTAAATGAATCCCGATTTCAATGAAAATCGAATCGTGACTTGTTGTGATTGTTTGTGAGTGTTTTAGATTGTTTTTATTATTTATGATAATTTATTTTCACGCGGTGAATTATTTTCTCGTCAAATTAATTTTCACGAATTTATTGACGGGAGATTTACCGGTAACGCGATTACTCTATGCCGTGTTTTAGCAACCCTTAAACTATAGAATTAGAGGGTAATCATGAGAGATGTGAGATTATATGGGTAGGATTAAGTGAAGTGATTAGCATCTTTACCTTTTGAGAGGTGTCACTTAATGTGTGATTAGTTTTATTTACCTTTTCCTTAAAACATTTTTATCCTAGTATTATTTTTTTAAGTGAAAAATTAATTTTCCCCTCCCCTTAACCAGCCTAAACCCGAGCCCCCACCCTCTCTCTACCCTTATATGTTCATCTTCTTCAATCTTGAGAGAGAAGCTCTAGGGAAACTCCATGGAAGCCATTTCCTTTACCATCTTTGAACTATTTCATCTCTAGTTCTTCACATCTTTTGTTACCTATTTCTTCTTCTCCTCACCCTCATCTATTTCATCACCAAGCAAGGTTAAGAGAAGCATTTTCTCCCCCCACAAACATCCCCTTGGCCGCGAGCAACTAGGGGAGGAGAGGTGGTGATTCTTTTCTTTTTCTTCTTCATTTTCATGCTTGTTTTGGTGTTGGTTTTGTGCTTGATTGTGATCAAGAGGAGATGAGCACTTCAATCCCATTTCTTGGAACCCTAGGCGTGACCTAAGGGAGAAAAAGAGGGAAAATATGTGATCCTTGGTGAATCAAGAAATTAGATGGTTAATTGAGTCTAATTGATGTTGTTGTTGTTGTTGTATGTGCTTATAGTTTTGGAATTAGATGTTGTTTGGGTACCAATGTGATGGAAACCTATTCTTGAAAAAGGGGAGTAGTGGGATTAATTGATGAAGCATGTAATGAATTGTTGTTCTTAGCCTATTTAATGTTGGTGTTGTTGTATTGGGTAATAGTTTGCAACTAAGGCATTCTTGGACATTGTTTTAATGGAAAGCTATTCTTGAAAAAGAGGGATTAGTGGTATTTAGTTGTGAATCATGTATTAGTTGTTGGTTCTTGATCTTGTTTAGTACTTTGGGTATTATGATGGATGAAAATTGGAACACCCGTATTTTTACGATACATTATTTAGCGCTATTGTAGTGTATTTCTGTCGTATTTATGCTATAATAAGCAATTTCTTGTTCTCTAATTAAGTGAATTAATTAAATCAAGATCAAATTAAATTTGAGAATTAATATTTTATATTAATTCATGGTTGGAATATTGTCGAAAATTCTAATGAAGTTTCGTCGCTTTTCGAATCACCGGGTAGTTTTTATCCGCGAATAATTTTAAATGAACCCTGATTTCGATGAAAATCGAATCGTAACCTGTCGTGATTATTTTTGAGTGATTATTATTGTTTTTATTATTTATGATAATATTTTATCACGCGGTGAATTAATTTCGTGGTAACGCGATTACTCGACGCCGTGTTTTTAGTACCCTAAGACTCTAGGATTAGAGGGTAATCATGAGAGAAGAGAGATTAGATGAGTTAGTCTACTTGATGGGATTAGAATCTTGCTTTATTGTGAGGTGTCACACTTTGTGTGATAATTCTTTTTTCTTTTTTTGTTTTACCTTTCCTTATTTCTTTTTAACCAAGCATTATTACTAAGTGATAAAATAAAATAACCCCACCCCCTTAGACAGCCCAAAACCACGCCCACCCTCTCTCTCTACCCTCATTTGTTCATCATCTTCATCCTTTAGAGAAAGAAGCTCTCAAATTCTCCATGGAAGCCACCTCCACCAAGTCTTGAACTATTTCATCTCCTTGCTTCATTTTTCTTGCTAGTTTCTTCTCCTTCTCTCCATAATCATCTAGCTCATCATCAAGCAAGTGGAGAACACCATTTTTCTCCCCAATAACAGCCCCTAGGCCGCGCCCCACTAGGAGGAAGAGGTGGTGGTTCTTTTGCTTTCTTTTCTTGATTTTATGACTTGTTTTGTGTTTGATTTTTGCTTGGTTGTGATCAATGATGGATATGAACATCATATTCCTAATTCTTGGAACCCTAGGCGTGACCTAAGGGGGAAGAAGAGGAAAAGGTGTGATCTTGAGGGAATCAAGAAATTGATTGTTGATTCTAGCATAATTGATGTTGTTATTGTTGAATTGAACTCATAGTTTTGAAATTAGAAGTTGTTGAGTAATTTTTATGAGGAAAGCCTATTCTTGAAGAAGGGAAAAATGTGGGATTGATTGTTGAAGCATGTAATTAGTTGATGGCCCTTGTTTCTTGGTTAGTATAATTGTGTTTGTGATTGTTGAAATGGTTTGAATCAAGAGAGTTAGTAAAATTTGATTAAAAAACTTGTTCTTGAGAGACTTGAAAACATTTTTAGAACTTGATTAAACTTTGCCTTGAGCTATAGTTTGTTATGTTGTGAAAGGAATTTCAAATGAATTGGTGTTGTTTGATTGTTTTGGGAAGTTCGGAAATTGTCTCCAATTTTGGGTGTGAGGGCCGCGAGCCCTATGGAGGATAAGGAAGGAAAATTTGCTTGCAAACTTAATTTTAATAGTTGTGTTGATGTTTGTTTGAGCTTTGGAAAAATTAGGGAGATGGTTTGCTAATTTAAAATTGAAGTCTTGCAATTTTTTTTAGAAAAAGGGGTGGTGGCCGAGAGCTAAATGGGAGTATGGAGGGAGAATTATTTTTGCAAACTTGTTTATAATGATTGATTGATAGGTCTCTAAGCTTTGAGAATTTAGGAAAATGATTGAAATTGAAAAATTGGATTTGTTTGGTTACTTGAGGCAATGAAACACATTAGGTGGATTGGGTTCCTTGAGACCCAAAAAAACTAAGTGTAGTACCCTAATTTTGTCTGGCCTTTTTTATTTTATTTTATTTTGTTATTTATTTTAACTTTTTTTTAAATTAGTAGTAGTAATAATAATATATAATATTTTTGGTCTTAGAATAATAAAAAAGGAAGGCAAAAATGAATAAAGGAAAAGAAAATAAAAGAAATAGAAGAAAAGAAAAAAAGGGGGAAGGTTGCATTAAGTAAAATAAAGGGGTGCAAATAGCAATGGCCTGCTTGGCAGCCCAGGCCAGCGCTCGCTCCACCTCCTGTTTTCTGCATGCACCCCACTTTTTTTTCCCACACCCCTGCACCTCACTCCCCTCGCTGCTTCTCGCACCTCCCCTCATTTATATACACCCAGCCCAAGCTCTCTCTCGCGCAGCCCAACGCCCAGCTTCCATACAGCCGCAGCCCAACGCCCAGCTTCACCAATCAGCCCAAATTTCTGAACCCAACTCGTTTTTAACCTAACTAACAACCCTAAACTTCATTTCCTCCCCTATCCTCTCGCGGCGTGGTCTCCTTCCCCTCACTCTCTCAATTCCAGCCGCAGCCGTTCCCTTCTCTCTTCTCTTCCACTCATCCTTCTCCTAAACCCTAAATCGTTCACCAGCCGCAGCACCACGCCCCCTCTCCCACGTTCTCTCTTCTCTCCCTTTCTCTAACCCTAACTTTCTCCAACCTCAACTCCTTTCAAACCCTAACCCTAAAATCATCCAAACGGCCGCAACCTCTCCTTCTTCATCATCAAATCCGAACGAGATTTTCGCCAAAAAAGGGGGTATTTGGTTCCTTTCTTTCCCTTTATCTCTCTATTTGTTTTTTTGATTTTTGAACTAATTTGATCCGTTTGTTTCGCAGATACTGAGTCTATAAAAGCCAAAGCAAACTGAAGAGAAGGGGGAGAGCGTTCTGACTGAGAAGGAATGAGAGGAGCAGAGAGTGAGAGCAAGAGACTAAAAAATCTCCAAAGAAACTGAGGCGAGGCGCGAGGGAGAGTCTTAATTTTTTTTTCTTTTCTTCAAACACTATTAGGATTCTAGGGTTCCGGATCTTATCTTTTTTGGATTAAAAGCTGTGAGTTCAGGTTTATTTTTTTTTCTCTTCTTCCTCCTATCCTCTGTAAATTCGCAGTGTTCTGTTTATGCATTTGGTTTGGTTTAATCTTATTTTGAACTTCGATCTGAACCTATGAATTGTATTGAAATGTGATTTCATTCTTTTCTTTCTGTATGATGATTTTTGGTTACCATCGTTTCAAACTCTTCTCTGTCTCTGTCACCTGCGTTCCGTGAGTGGCGTAAATTAGGGTTACGGGATTTGGCCTTCCAAAGGGGCCAAATCCAGGTTAAGGGCTAAATTGTAAATAGTTTAAGTGTTATAATTGTAATAAGGTATAAATCTGGATATAAGAGCAAAATGTATGTCCCCAAAAAAATCAATTGTTATGAAATAAAAACCAGATTTTTGGATCACTAAGGTAATCAAGCCCCTGTTATTTTTTTTGCTAATTGTCAATAAAAAGGATTATATTTTTTAGAAGAAAGTATGTGGAGTAGGTTTAGTTAATTTAATTTGATTTCTTAAAAGTCCAAATTAGAGCTTTAGGTTTTTCTTATTTCTTTTCTGATTCCCTAAATAAAAAAAGGTGATGAAAATCAAATATTGATTAGATTACTGTCTCAATTAAATAAATATGTCATCAGTCAATATTTTATAATATTTATGACTGTATAAAATGTCATTAGTGTGCTTATATCTCTTTATGGTCTTCTTTTAAAACATTTTGGAAATCAATTTTTAAGGCAAGCAACTTTTTTTTAAAACAATTAAAGGTACCATTTTTTATGGGCGTTTTAGGGGTGTTAGTACCTTCCTTATACGTAACCAACTCCCGGGCTCAAAATCTGGTTCAAAAGACATTTTTCTTCAAAATAATTCAAAAATAGGTTTTCCAATGTTTCCTAAAATAAATATTGGTGGCGGCTCCATTTAAAATTTTTAGGGTGGTTGTCACACTAAGTGGAGCCTTTACTTAGTATTGAGAGAAAGAATTGGAGAATTGATGTTGTTTCATGTCTTAAGTATTCTTTTAAGTCTTGGACCAGAATTTCAAACTTTTTGATCCCTTATTTTTGTCTTGATGATGAGGACTAAGTTGGTACTTAAGTCCTTGGAAAGAAATTAGGTGTAGAATGTTATGTTTTGATTGATTTGGTTTATTAAAAAAAATTGCTCCAAATTGTGGGAGGGAGGCCGAGAACTAGCATTAGAAAGGGATGGAAATTGTTATGACTTGTCTTGCATAAAGTGTGTTTTTTTTAACTAATATGATTAAGAATTGTTGAATAAATTTCGGATAGTAGTTTGATTTAATTAAGAGTTTTTTAAGTTTAAAGACAATGAAACACTTAAGGCAAAAGGATTCCTTGTAATCCTAAAAGCCAAGTGGGGTCTTAATTCAAGTTATGATGAGAGGTGTTAAACTTTGATTTCTAACTTAGTGCATTGTTTTAAAAAAGAGTCTTATGCTTAAAAACTGTGTTCTTTTAATTATTGCTAATTTTCAAGTATGTGATGCTTTTAAAAATATATTTTTGTATTTCAAAATTTAGTATTTTAAATTATGTTCTAGGTGTAAGTGTTTTGGCTAGGTTAGGGGTTAGATTTGGAGAGCCTAAGTTTTAAGTTAGTTCATAGAATTGTGCTAAGTTTACTTGTGATGATAGGAGTTACGAATTCGGAGAACGTGCGACGTGGGCTCGAGGCGTGTGGTACCACGCTAGCAACTAACTGTGGTAAGGGCAACTTTTAGATAGATAGGAATTTAATTTCAAGTCTTTATATGAAGAAGTCTGAGAACCTCCGGGTTCGAAGTGAGGGTCTCGTACCCGTTCGTTTTATTGTTTTATTAATATATTGAACTGCTCGTGGGCTTGTTAAAAAGTGGTTGGCGACTTCCCCCAACCCCCCACACTTGTTTGTTCCTCTCTGTCAACTCCATCGAGTTACAGCGGGATGGATTCTGTGATTGATGATTGTGATATGATTGGTTGCGTTGATTGCTTATTACCGTTGGACTGAGTTGCACGGTATTAAGCTTGGTGTGAATATTTATTTGATATGCGGTTAAATACTTATTTGCATTGTTTCTTGAATTATCGTATGCGGCGATTTATTCATCGGAGTGCGAGAGTTTAGTCGTGACGTTTTTGGAGTTCGATCCCGAACAATAAAGGCGGTGTAGAAGTCGAAGCTACGGTGGGTGGTGAAGAAGCCGAAGCCAAAGGCGGTGTTCGATGCTTGAACAACCAAGGGTGGTGTGGAAGCCCGATGTCACGGTTGAGGTGGTGTAGAAGCCTGAAGCCACGACTGGTGTTCAATTGCTCAATTGGCATCTGGTGGTGTAGAAGCCCGAGGCCACAACTGGTATTCAAATAGCGCAGTGGGCGTCTGTGTTGTCAAGGAACTTAACCTAAATAACCCGGGTGGTGATGAAGCCCAAGGCTACGGCTGGTATTCAGTGGATGGATCGGCGTTGCTTTCCGGAATTGACGAGAGTGTTTCAAGGGAGAGTGTTGAGTGGCGTTTTGAGAAATTGTGCATCTTGTTGTCTTTTGCTTTGTGATTTGTTATTTCTATGATTATTTGAGAAGTTGACCTTTTCTCGTGGTGCCTTCAATCAATGATGGTTACCCAGGTGATGGCAAGGACGCGGAGGACCCGTTGGCAGACTGCGACGAGGAGGACCCCTTTGAGGATCCGGGCAACAACTATTATTTGTCGTGATTGGCTGTTGCACGCTTGCATTTCGGATGGCCGTAGGATTTTGTTTATAGTGTACAGTTGTTGTGGTGACCAGTGAAGCTTTTGGTGTTGTTCTATGTGTATTGCAGGGTAGACTGGTGGCATACTTTTGGAGCAGCCCCCTGCGTGGGTGTCTGCCGGGAGTACCCCCGGGGTGTGATTGTCCTCACAAGGATTCTCATACTTTAGGTGTATTTCTTGTGCATAGTTATGCACCGTTTTTATTTTGTATGCACTGCTTATGTTTTGTATGTACTGATAGGGATGTCGTGCTTGTATATATTATGTGTATGTGTTTCCAGTGCATAGTCTTGTGTCTTAAGATTGCATCATGTTTCTAAACGCTGTGGCGACTCTGTGTGTGCTTTGTGGGCGCAGTTGTTATTTTTAAAAAAAAATATAGACCGCATTTTTCCAAAGGACACAAGAGTACTATTTTAAAAGTACGTCGCATATAGAGTTGGTTCTAGTTTAGTAGAGGTCCGAAAACGGGTCGTTACAAAAATGATTTGAATCAAAGGAATTGGAAAGATTCCCTTGAAAACCTTACTCTTGAAATATTTTGAAAATAATTTTTTGAACTTGATTAGGCTTAGTCTTGTGCAATAGTTTGTGGTTTCATGAACATGGTTGTGTGCTAGATGGCATTTATAATTATTTTGGAACTTTGAGTTATTAGATCCTTGTGAAAACTTATTCTTGAAAGCATGAATTTGGAATTTGGCATGAGTCTTGGTTATGTTTTGAAGTTGCTTGATGTCTTGGTGAATAATTAGATGATTAGGAATGGCTTGCTAATTTTTAAAAGGAAGACTTGCATCTTTTTATAAGAAAAAGGGTGGTGGCCGAGAGCTCAAGGGAGATTTTGGAAGGAAAATGATTTTTGTGAACTTGATTAGAATGATTGGTTGTATATGTTTCGAGGCTTTAGAAATATAGAAAAATGATTCTTCAAAAACTAGCATTTTAAATTAAAGTTTTATGTGATGGTGTTTGGCTAGGATAAAGGGTTAGGATGAGAGCCTAAGGTTTTAAGTTGAGTTTTAGAATTGTGCTAAGCTTACCTTGTGATGATAGGACTTGTAGATTCCGAATTTGTGCGACGCGGGATCGAGGCGAGCGGTACCACACTGGCGGACGACTTTGGTAAGGGCAACTTGTAGATATGGATAGATTTTAAATTTCTGTTATAAAGCAAAGAAGTCTGAGAACCTCAGGGTTCGAAGTGAGGGTCTCGTACCCCTTCGATTTTTAGTTCTTAAAACTTTCATTATGATTATTTAGTGGGCTTGTCTGCAAGTGGTTGACAACTGTCCCCAACCCCCCACACTTGTTTGATTTCATCTCTGTCAACTCCATTGAGCTGCAGAGGGATGAATTGAATTCCGACTGTTGTGATATGACTTGATTGCTTGATACTATTGAATTGGGTTGTCTTGTATTGAGCTTTGTGTGAATATTATTTAATATGCGATTGAATAATTATTCGAGTTGCTTTCTTGAATTATAATATGAGTTGATTTATTCATCATGCTTCGTTGAATCATCGTATGAGTCGATTTATTCATTGGGGTGGAGAAAGTGTCGTCGTGGCATTTTTGAACTATATCCTAAATAAACTTAGGGTGCTAGGACCCCCTTGTTTTTCGGCATCTTAGTTAGACGTCTTAACGTCAAGGAACTCGTCCTGAATATCCTAGGGTGGTCGTGGAGCCCAAAGCCTATGGCTGGATTTCAGCAGCTTGTTCAGCGTTATTTCCGGAATTGTAGAGCGTGTTGGGAGAGTGTCTTGTGTTGCATTATGGGCATTGTGCATTTTGTTATTTCTTATTTTATGTTTTGCTGTTTCTATGATTATTTGAGAAGTTTACCCTTTCCCGTGGTTCCTTTAACCCATGATGGTAACCCAGGCGACGACGAAGACCCTGGTGATACCGGCGATGATGACATCACCGGAGATCGTGTTTGATTTTCTAGACATCGAGATGCCCGCGGCGATGGAGTTCGAACCCATCTCCCGCCGTGTTGTATATACAGGGGACATTGTACACACTTTCCGAGTTAATGGACTAGTGCTGAGACAGGAGACATCTAGGCGTATTGTTAGTTTTCTGATCAGGACCATGCAGGTGGTGGATGCTTGGCACAACATTCAGAGAGAGCAGGCGATGCCAGTATCATCTTCTTCGCCGGAGGGATCTTTGGAGATTCTGAGGCGTATTACTACTCGTTATGCACCTCTACCTAGGGGAGCGAGATTTCGGATGACCGCTCGAAAGAGCGTGATTAGGCGTGGGACTGCTGGAGCTTCTACATCTCGAGCGGCAGCTACCCCGAGTTCTTTGGCAGAGCCTGAGCCTGAGACAGTGCCGGCTTCCCCTGTCAGGACACCTACTCCACCGGGACATCTTTCACCGATATGTCGAGAGTGCGGTGAGGCAGGATGTAGTGGCACAAGATTCATTGAGGAGGTGCTGGTAGAGGAGGACGTGTCAGAGGGTATACCTGCTATGGTTCCTTTCATAGACTTGACTGGAGAGGATGCGGTGGACCCGACGGAGGATGATGACGAGGAGGATCCGTCTGAGGATTCAGATAGCTATCTGTAGTTGTTGTGATTGTCTGACTGCTTGTTTTGTATTTTGGATGACTGTAGTATTTCATTTGTAGTGTACAGTTTATTTTGGTGACCAGTCGGGCTTGGTGGATGTCTTTTGTGTACTGCATGGTAGACTGGTGGCATACTTTTGGAGCAGCCCCATCGTGGGTGTCTGCCGGGAGTACCCTCGGGGTATGATTGCTCTCACGAGGGTCTTCATACCATAGGTGTATTCTCTTGTACATGTTTATGCACTTTCTATTTGGTACACACTGCCTATGGCTACTTGCTTATATATATGTATGTATTTCCAGAGCATGCGTCTTGTGTCTTAGATTGCACCATGTTTCTAAAAGCTGTGACAACTCTGTGTATGCTTGCGGATGTAATTGTTTTAAAAAAAAATAGACCGTATTTTCCAAAGGACACAAGAGTACTATTTTAAAAAGTGCATCGCATATAGGGTTAGTTTTAGTTTTAGTAGCGGTCCGGAAACGGGTCGTTACAGCTGGCATTTAGTTTCAGACGACCTATCGAACAAGATTGCCTCCGGTAGGAGGAGATGTGTGGGTTTATCTAAAAAAAGTTATTAAACTTTATAACAAATAAGTAAATAAATAGGCCAGCAGGTTTCTAAACTAGTATAATACATAGGAGATAACATGACCTACCCCATTATATTATTTAAATTGGAATATTTTGAAGATCATACACAAACAGGAAGTAGCAACTCACATGCAGCACCAAACAAACAACAAGAACAAAGCGAAAATGACCAAATATTTCTACAATACAATGTTTTATACACACAAAAAGTGCAACCTGTCCTGTGGTTTAGATTGTCCCTCTCTCTTTCTACATGGATGTCACTAGAAGCACCCGTGACCTCTCATACCTCTGTCATTGCTTACTTCACTTTCCAGTTTCCATCTAAAACAAGTACTATAAATAAACCATAGCAGCAACTAATTTCTAACAGCACTTCATATTCCAAATACACCATTCCCTTCCCCATTATTTATTTTTCATTTCACATTATTCTCTTTTGAGAATGTCAAACTTGCATTACATTTTCAGCATGTTGTTACTTCTTCTTCTTGTACAAAATCCAAGTAGAATACATTGCCATACAAAGGGAATTAGACCAGGACGTTCTGGAGGGAATGATTTATCAACCAATGCTACATCTAGAGCACGGTTTCCAGAACAACAATTCATGAAATGGGTGGATTTTGTTGGTAGCCTCAAACATTCAGTTTTCAAGACTGCAAAAAACAAGCTCTTTGCTTCTTATACTTTGCATGTTGATAAGAATCCTAGCGCTGGAGATTTCACTTCAATTCAAGATGCCGTTGATTATCTTCCTTCTATCAATCTTGTTAGAGTGGTCATCAAAGTCCATGCAGGTGTTTACACGTGAGTACTTCAGGTACTTATTTAGATTTTGTATCCTTTAATTGTGATGTGATTATGGCCAAGGTTTTAAAAAAAGGCCAAGGACGCGACATCATGGTTTTTATGTCTTCGTTCCGTGATAGCAACACAATTGTGATTGAGGCCAAATTAACAGCATTTGACCGCGATTGTTTGTAATGACAAGTACTGTGGCGCGACCGCGACTGTGAATTAAAACCTTGGTTGTGGCCTTTTTCAATAATTTGATGTTTTTTCATGTAAGAAGTGGATTTTGGTGTTTGTCTGCATTTGGGGGTGTAATATGTTTTTAGTTTACACTTACAACGATGTTGGAAAAAGATTACATAAACAGTTTTTGTTTCTTCTTGTGTCTTTTTCATTCTGAGATTCAATCATTCAAATTCTAAGAGATTTGGTCTTTGACTAAAGAAGATTTACCTGTGTCCTCTTTTGTACACCTCTTTGTGTTACATTTTGCAAGTCTTCTTATATGCTTATTCTTGTGAACTGCATTTGAATGAAAGTATCTGATTTTTTTTCTTTTATCCTTGCACTTGTGTGTGTATTTTTTGTTATGTACAGGGAGAAAGTTAACATTCCTCCTTTGAAATCCTTTATAACAATGCAGAAAAAACCATTGTTCAATGGGGTGACACTGCTCTAACACTTGGTCCAAAAGGGAATCCAATGGGAACCCATGGTTCAACAACTTTTGCAGTGAATTCACCTTATTTCATCGCCAAGAACATCACATTCCAAGTATGTAAAACAAGCCCCTTCCTCTGTTTCTATATAGTCTTAAGATTACGTGTGAGGTTTCACAATAAAAGTAGTAGAGGGGACCCGTGCTGAGCACATGTGTGAGAAAATCAACGAAAAAAGAATTTTTTTATATTTTATATAAAAGATAGAAATGCTGACACATGACGCAATGGGATAACCAAACTTTTTGTACTTAATTTTTTTAAAAAAATAGTAGATATTGTGAATGGAGAACACTACTCCTGTTCATGCACCTGGAGCAATTGGAAAACAAGCTGTGGCATTTAGAATTTCAGCAGACACAACATCATTCTTAGGCTGCAAATTTTTAGGAGCACAATATACACTTTATGATCATGTTGGCAGACATTATTATAAGGATTGTTACATTGAAGGTTCTGTTGATTTCATATTTGGCAATGCTCTCTCCCTGTATGAGGTTAGATTTTCTGTCCATAATTTGACAACTTTAATCTAAAAATTATTGCATTCGAATAACTTGAAATTCTGAAATATCCCAATTTTTATTTAGGCCATATCAGCAACAATGCAGCATTACCTAACCAATTTTTGTCCCACATTATTTAACAAAATGAGTTGTTTACTTGTTTCACAAATAATTTGCAAACAACTTGTGTTCCTTTCTTCTATCATATTGTTCTGTTAATATGTTGTCAAATTAACTATATTAAGTTTGAGTGAATCACCAATTTATTCTCTAAATTGTAGGGTAAGCCAATTTGACCCTTAAAATTTAAAAAATTTCAAAATGCTACTTAAAATTGAAAATCCTCAATCACACTAGTTCCTTCAATTCCAGACAATTGTAGAGACTAAACTGATTTACCTAAAAAGACTAATGTGATCGAGCATTTTTTTCAATTTCAAAGACCATTTTGAAATTTCATTAATTAATGGGAAAAATGTACTTTTGGTCCTTGTAATTTGACCAAAAATTAGTTTTGGTCCCTGTAAAAATATTTTTTTTTAAAATGGTCCCTGTAATTTCAAATTCCGTCTCTTTTGGCCCCTGCCGTCATCACTCAGTTAAAAAAAGGTGATGTGGCAAACGGCAGACACACGTGGCACCATATGGACACACGTGGCAAGTGACACAGCTTCTTCCCTGTGATCTTCTTCTTCCCTGCGATCTTCTTCTTCTTCTCCGACCACTTCACCTCCACAATGTCCTTCGTACGCTCCTTCACGGGTGGAGTAACCAACATCCTCAACTTCCCAATCACAGGGTCCACCATCACCGGAATCAGAGACTCCAACACCAGAACACAATCTTAAGGACCACATCGAATAGGAGAAGCTTCTTTGACCCTATCACATTTGGTTTTCTAAAGACTTTTTCCACTATAGGTTTTCGAAAATTTTGTGATGAAAAAAATATGACATGATCCCAGTCGATCCACTACCACGAGCTATGGAACCCTTTTTATAAGCAAGGAAACACCACCTAGGAGTATTAACAACCAACATAGACTGAGCTTTTCTCAATTATGTGAGCTCGGCCCCTTTTCACAACATTTCGCCTCCGTCATGTGTCATTATGGTCTCCACGCTGCCATTGGACCGCTGCGAGCTATATCCTAGCGTTCGCCAATGATGATCAAGACAATAACACCATTCTCAACCTTCTTCTTCCTCTTAAGGACCACATCGAACAGGAAAAGCTTCTTCGACCCTATCACATTTAGTTTTCTAAAGTCATTTTCCTCTCTTAGTTTTCGAAAACTTTGTGATGAAAAAAATAAGACATAATCCGAGTCGAACCACCACCACGAGCTATGGAAACCCTTTTATAAGCAAGGAGACACCACCTAGGATTATTACTAACCAATACAGAATGAGGTTTTCTCAATTTTGTGAGCTCGGCCCTTTTTGACGATATGTCACCTCCGCTATATGTGTCATTATGGTCTCCTCGCTGCATTGGACCGCTGTGAGCTATATCCTAGCGTTCGCCATTGATGATCAAAATGATAACACCATTCCTAATCCTGTTCTTCCTCTTAAGGACCACATCGAACAGGAAAAGCTCCTTCGACCCTCTCACATTTGGTTTTCAAAAGTCTTTTTCCACTGTAGGTTTTCGAAAATTTTGTGATGAAACTTCTTCCTCTTAAGGAGCACATCGAACAGGAAAAGCATCATCCACCCTATCACATATGGTTTTCTAAAGTCTTTTTCCTCTCTAGGTTTAAGAAAATTTTGTGATGAAAAAAATAAGACATGATCCCAGTCGATCCACCACCACGAGCTATGGAAACCCTTTTATAAGCAAAGAGACACCACCTAGGAGTATTACCAACCAATATAGACTGAGCTTTACTCAATTTTGCGAGCTCGGCCCCTTTTGACGACATGTCACCTCCGTCATGTGTCATTATGGTCTCCTCACTGCATTGGACCGATGTGAGCTATATCCTAGCGTTCGCCATTGCTGATCAAAATAACAACACCATTCTCAATCCTCTTCTTCCTCTTAAGGACCACATCGAACAGGAAAAGCTTCTTCGACCCTCTCACATTTGGTTTTCTAAAGTCTTTTTCCTCTGTAGGTTTACGAAAATTTTGTGATGAAAAAAAATAAGGCATGATCCCAGTCGATCCACCACCACGAGCTATGGAAACCCTTTTATAAGCAAGGAGACACCACCTAGGAGTATTACCAACCAACACAGACTGAGCTTTTCTCAATTTTGTGATCTCAGCCCCTTTTGACGATATGTTGCCTCCGCCATGTGTCATTATGGTCTCCTCGCTGCAGTGGACCGCTGTGAGCTATATCCTAGCATTCGCCATAGATGATCAAAATAACAACACCATTCTCAATCCTCTTCCACCTCTTAAGGACCACATCGAACAGGAAAAGCTTTTTCGACCCTATCACATTTGGTTTTCTAAAGTCCTTTTCCTCCATAGGTTTATGAAAATTTTGTGATAAAAAAATAAGACATGATCCCCATCGATCCACCACCACGAGCTTTGGAAACCCTTTTATAAAGTATTACCAACAAATACAGACTGAGATTTTCTCAATTTTGCGAGCTCGGCCCCTTTTGACGACATGTCGCCTCCGCCATGTGTCATTATAGTCTCCTCGCTGCCATCAGACCACTACGAGCTATATCCTAGCGTTCGCCATTGATGATCAAAATAATAACACCATTCTCAATCCTCTTCTTCCTCTTAAGGACCACATTGAACAGGTAAAGCTTCTTCGACCCTATCACATTTAGTTTTCTAAAGTCTTTTTCCTCTGTACGTTTACAAAAACTTTGTGATGAAAAAAATAAGACATGAGCCGAGTCGATCCACCACCACGAGCTATGGAAACCCTTTTATAAGCAAGGATACACCACCTAGGAGTATTATCAACCAACACAGACTGAGCTTTTCTCAATTTTGAGAGCTCGGTCCCTTTTGACGACATATCGCCTCCGCATGTGTCATTATGGTCTCCTCGCTGCCATTGGACCGCTGCGAGCTATATCCTAGCATTCGCCATTGATGATCAAAATAATAAAACCATTCTCTATCCTCTTCTTCCTCTTAAGGACCACATCGAACAGGAAAAACTTCTTCGACCCTTTTTCTAAAGTCTTTTTTCACTGTAGGTTTTCGAAAATTTTGTGATGAAACTTCTTTCTCTTAAGGACCATATCGAACAGGAAAAACATCTTCCACCCTGTCACATTTGGTTTTCGAAAGTCTTTTTCCTTTGTAGGTTTAAGAAAATTTTGTGATGTAAAAAATAAGACATTATCCCAGTCGACCCACCACCACGAGCTATAGAAACCCTTTTATAAGCAAGGAGACACCACCTAGGTGTATTACCAACCAATACAGACCGAACTTTTCTCAATTTTGTGAATTCGACCCCTTTTGACGCCATGTCACCTCCGTCATGTGTCATTATGGTCTCCTCGCTGCATTGGACCGCTGTGAGGGTTTAGGGTTTAGGGTTTGGGGTTTGGGGGTTTCGGGTTTGGGGGTTTGGGGTTCGGGGTTTTGGGTTTTCGGGTTCGGAGTTTGGGGTTTCGGGTTTGGGGTTGCGGGTTTGGGGTTTTCGGGGTTCGGTTTGGTTTGAGTTCGGGTTTGAGTTCGGGTTTCATGCTTTTAGGGTTTCGGGTTTAGGGTTTCGGGTTCGGTTTGGGTTTAGGGTTTTTAGGGTTTAGGGTTTGGAGTTGGGGTTGGGGGTTGGGTTTGGGTTGGGGGTTGGGGGTTTGGGGTTTAGGGTTTGGGGTTTGGGTTTAGTTTGGGGTTTGGGGTTTGGGTTTGGGGTTAGGTTTGGGTTTGGGTTAGGGTTTAGGGGTTAGGGTTAGGGTTTGGGGTTCGGGGTTAGGGGTTGGGGGTTTGGGTTTGGGGTTTGGGGGTTTGGGGGTTTGGGTTCGGGGTTCGGGGTTCGGGTTTCGGGTTTAGGGTTTCGGGTTTCGGGTTTCATATAATTGGGTCAGGCCTATTTGTAAGAAAGTCCGATAGTTACGTATGAGGATATTTGGGATGTTATGGGTCCCACAATATAGTGAATGCTGTTTATATTGGGCCTAACTAATGGGCCGCTGAATATATAAGGCTGGACTTATCTGTTGATGGGTATATTGGGCTGGACTATTAAAGGAATTAATAAGAGTTAGATTTGGACAAATTTTTTTGTTTGTTTGCTGGACTGACGATATTTATCGTTATTGGGTATTTTAATACGAGTGTCGGAGCCTTATTGATTATTTCAGTGAAGGGATGAATATTTAAATTATATTTTTCTGTTAAAGTAATGGTTTAAAGCAATATGTTTGTGGATATTCTTTTGGATAAAATATTTAGTGTTGTTGCTCTTGTGTTATGAGTAATTAATTATTTTGTTTCGTGCTGGGAAAGCCTTGTTGATTTTTATTGTCAGTCGAGTGACATTGATATTTACAGCTTTCTGTGAAAGTATTGGTTTAAAACAATAAATAATTATATTTTTCTTCACATATATTCAACTGGATAAAATTAAAGATGTAGATAAATAGTGTGTAATGTTTTTCGGAGGGTTATTTGTATTGTTATGTTTAATTGTAAATACAGTATTATGGTTTACAGATTTATGACGAGATGTTTTAAATAGTGAGCTGATGATCAATAAACAAAATACTTATTATTATTTAAGTTTGTCGCGCAGCGATTTCTAAATTGTAATAAAAAGAATAATAGACGTTTATGTTTATAATAAAAGAGGATTAAATGAAATAGATGTTATTGTATCAGGAATCATATTATTCCATTATTATTAATATTGTTCGCGCAACGAAACCTAAATTGTATTAAATGCAGAATAGACGCTCAGGATTGTAATAAAAGCCGAATAGACGGTGATGATTGTATTAAAAGAGGATTAAATTAAATAAGGAAAGAATTTGGAAGTCTGCTGTGTCAATAAA